>CM063526.1:17143223-18478891 GCA_032199755.1 Ambrosia artemisiifolia
TCAATTTAAAAGACGTAACTATCGTTACGTTTGGAGTTTTAGGGACCCGAATGGATGAACGGGAAGGCGACAAGGTATTTGATCAGGCTACAGACTCAGATAAAGGATACGAAGCTGAGCGACGGTAATCGGATTCACAATGCGAGAATTACCTAGAGATTCATACACAGATAAGGACTCCAGTTTAAAAAACCGTAACTATCGGTACTTTTGCAGTTTTAGGGACCCGAAAGGAGGAACGTGAAGGCTACAAAGTATCTGATCATGCTAAAGAGTCAGATGAAGGATAAGTAGCTGACCGTAGGCTAATAGAACTCACAATGCGACAATTACGTAGAGATTCATTCACAGAAAAAGCCTCCACTTTAAAAGACCGTAACTATCGGTATTTTTGGAGTTTCAGGGACCCGAATGGAGGAACGGAAAGGCCACAAGGTATCGGATAATGCTACAAATTCAGATAAAGGATATGAAGCTGACCGGATGGTAATCGGACTCACAATGCGAGAATTACGTAGTGATTCGTACATAAGAAAAGACTCCAATTTAAAAGACCGTAACTATCGTTACTTTTGGAGTTTCAGGGACCCAAATGGATCAACGGGAAGGCTATAAGCTACTTGATGATGCTACAGAGTCAGATAAAGGATACAAAGCTGAACGACGGTAATCGGATTCACAATGCGAGAATTACGTAGAGATTCATACACAGATAAGGACTCCAGTTTAAAAGATCGCAACTGTCAGTACTTTTGCAGTTTTAGGGACCCGAATGGAGGAACGTGAAGGCTACAAGGTATCTGATCATGCTACAGAGTCAGATGAAGGATAAGAAGCTGATCGAAGGCTAATCGGACTTACAATGCGACAATTACATAAAGATTCATTCACAGAAAAAGCCATCACTTTAAAAGACCGTAACGATCGGTATTTTTGGAGTTTCAGGGACCCGAACGGAGGAACGGGAAGGCCACAAGGTATCGGATCATGCTACAAATTTAGATAAAAGTTACGAAGCTGACGGGACGACAATCGGACTAACAATGCGACAATTACGCAGACATTAGTACACAGGAAAAGACTCACATTGTGAGAATTACGTAGAGATTCGTAAACAAGAACAGACTTCAATTCAAAAGGGCGTAACTATCAATACTTTTGGAGTTTCAGGGACCCGAATGGAGTAACGGAAAGGCCATAAGGTATCTGATAATGCTACAAATTCAGATAAAGGAAACGAAGCTGACCGGATGGTAATCGGACTCACAATGCGAGAATTACATAGTGATTCGTACATAGGAAAACACTCCAATTTAACAGACCATAACTATCGGTACTTTTGGAGTTTTAGGGATCCGAATGGAGGAACGGGAAGGCCGTAAGGTATTTGATCATGCTACAGAGTCAGATAAAGGATACGAAGCTGACCAACGGTAATCGGATTCACAATGCAAGAATTACGTAGAGATTCATACACAGATAAGGACTCCAGTTTAAAAGACCGTAACTATCTGTACTTGTGCAGTTTTAGGGACCCGAATATGCTACAGAGTCAGATAAAAGAGACGGAGCTGACCGATGGTAATCGGATTAACAATGCAAGAATTACGTAGAGATTCATACACAGATAAGGACTCCAGTTTAAAAGACCGTAACTATCGGTACTTTTGGATTTTCAGGGACCCGAATGGAGGAACGTGAAGGTTATAAGGTATCTGATCATGCTACAGAGGCAGATGAAGGATAAGAAGCTGACCGGAGGCTAAACGGACACACAATGCGACAATTACGATGACATTCATTCACAGATAAAGCCTCCAATTTAAAAGACCGTAACTATCGGTATTTTTGGAGTTTCAGGGACCCAAATGGAGGAACGGGAAGGCCACAAGGAATCTGATCAGGCTACAGACTCAGATAAAGGATACGAAGCTGAACGAACGGTAATCGGACTCATAATGTGAGAATAACATAGTCAATATACACGGGAAAAGTCTCCAATTTAAAAGACCATAACTGTCGGTAGTTTTCGAATTTCAGGGACCCGAATGGAGGAACGGGAATGGCCTAAGGTATTTGATCATGCTACAGACTCAGATAAAGATACGAAGCTGATCGACGGTAATTGGACTCATGGAAAAGACTTCAGTTTAAAAGGCCGTAACTATCGGTACTTTTGGAGTTTCGGGGACCCGAATGGAGGAACGGGAAGGTTATAAGGTATCTGATCATGCTACAGAGTTAGATGAAGGATAAGTAGCTGACCGTAGGCTAATCGAACTCACAATGCAACAATTACTTAGAGATTCATTCACAGAAAAAGCATCCACTTTAAAAGACCATAACTATCGGTATTTTTGGAGTTTCAGGGACCCGAATGGAGGAACGGGAAGGACACAAGGTATCGGATAATGCTACAAATTCAGATAAAGGAAACGAAGCTGACGGATGGTAATAGGACTCACAATGCGAGAATTACGTAGTGATTCGTACATAGGAAAAGACTCTAATTTAAAAGACCGTAACTATCGTTACTTTTGGAGTTTCTTTGACCCGAATGGATGAACGGGAAGGCTATAAGCTGTTTGATCATGCTACAGAGTCAGATAAAGGACACAAAGCTAAACGACGGTAATCGGATTTAGAATGCGAAAATGACGTAGAGATTCATACACAGATAAGGACTCCACTTTGAAAGACCGTAACTATCGGTACTTTTGCAGTTTTAGGGACCCGAATGGAGGAACGTGAAGGCTACAAGGTGTCTGATCATGCTAAAGAGTCAGATGAAGCATAAGAAGCTGACCGAAGGCTAATCGGACTTACAATGCGACAATTACGTAGAGATTCACTCACAGAAAAAGCCATCACTTTAAAAGACCGTAACTATCGGTATTTTTGGAGTTTCAGGGACCCTAACGGACGAACGGGAAGGCCACAAGGTATTGGATCATTCTACAAATTTAGATAAAGGATACGAAGCTGACAGGACGGTAATCGGACTAACAATGCGACAATTACGCAGACATTAGTACACAGGAAAAGACTTCAGTCTAAAAGACCGTAACCACCGGTACTTTTGGAATTTCAGGGACCCGAATGGAGGATTGTGAAGGCCATAAAGTATCTGATCATGCTACAGACTCAGATAAAGGATAAAAAGCTGACCGGACGGTATTCGGACTCAGAATGCTTCAATTACATAGTGATTCATACATAGGAAAAGACTCCAATTTAAAACAACGTAACTATCGGTACATTTGGACTTTCAGGGTTCCGAATGGAGGAGCGGGAATGCCATAAGTCATATGATCATGCTTCAGACTAAGATATAAGATACGAAGTGGACCGGATGGTAATCGGACTCACAATGCAATTATGTAGAGATTCGTAAACAGGAAAAGACTTCAGTTTAAAAGGGCGTAACTATCAGTACTTTTGGAGTTTTAGGGACCCGAATGGAGGAACGGAAAGGCCATAAGGTATCTGATCATGCTACAGACTCAGATAAAGGATACAAAGCTGACCAGACGGTAATTGGACTCAGAATGCTTCAATTACGTCGAGATTCGTACACAGGAAAAGAGCTCAATTTAAAAGACCGTAACTATCGTTACGTTTGGAGTTTTAGGGACCCGAATGGATGAACGGGAAGGCGACAAGGTATTTGATCAGGCTACAGACTCAGATAAAGGATACGAAGCTGAGCGACGGTAATCGGATTCACAATGCGAGAATTACCTAGAGATTCATACACAGATAAGGACTCCAGTTTAAAAAACCGTAACTATCGGTACTTTTGCAGTTTTAGGGACCCGAAAGGAGGAACGTGAAGGCTACAAAGTATCTGATCATGCTAAAGAGTCAGATGAAGGATAAGTAGCTGACCGTAGGCTAATAGAACTCACAATGCGACAATTACGTAGAGATTCATTCACAGAAAAAGCCTCCACTTTAAAAGACCGTAACTATCGGTATTTTTGGAGTTTCAGGGACCCGAATGGAGGAACGGAAAGGCCACAAGGTATCGGATAATGCTACAAATTCAGATAAAGGATATGAAGCTGACCGGATGGTAATCGGACTCACAATGCGAGAATTACGTAGTGATTCGTACATAAGAAAAGACTCCAATTTAAAAGACCGTAACTATCGTTACTTTTGGAGTTTCAGGGACCCAAATGGATCAACGGGAAGGCTATAAGCTACTTGATGATGCTACAGAGTCAGATAAAGGATACAAAGCTGAACGACGGTAATCGGATTCACAATGCGAGAATTACGTAGAGATTCATACACAGATAAGGACTCCAGTTTAAAAGATCGCAACTGTCAGTACTTTTGCAGTTTTAGGGACCCGAATGGAGGAACGTGAAGGCTACAAGGTATCTGATCATGCTACAGAGTCAGATGAAGGATAAGAAGCTGATCGAAGGCTAATCGGACTTACAATGCGACAATTACATAAAGATTCATTCACAGAAAAAGCCATCACTTTAAAAGACCGTAACGATCGGTATTTTTGGAGTTTCAGGGACCCGAACGGAGGAACGGGAAGGCCACAAGGTATCGGATCATGCTACAAATTTAGATAAAAGTTACGAAGCTGACGGGACGACAATCGGACTAACAATGCGACAATTACGCAGACATTAGTACACAGGAAAAGACTCACATTGTGAGAATTACGTAGAGATTCGTAAACAAGAACAGACTTCAATTCAAAAGGGCGTAACTATCAATACTTTTGGAGTTTCAGGGACCCGAATGGAGTAACGGAAAGGCCATAAGGTATCTGATAATGCTACAAATTCAGATAAAGGAAACGAAGCTGACCGGATGGTAATCGGACTCACAATGCGAGAATTACATAGTGATTCGTACATAGGAAAACACTCCAATTTAACAGACCATAACTATCGGTACTTTTGGAGTTTTAGGGATCCGAATGGAGGAACGGGAAGGCCGTAAGGTATTTGATCATGCTACAGAGTCAGATAAAGGATACGAAGCTGACCAACGGTAATCGGATTCACAATGCAAGAATTACGTAGAGATTCATACACAGATAAGGACTCCAGTTTAAAAGACCGTAACTATCTGTACTTGTGCAGTTTTAGGGACCCGAATATGCTACAGAGTCAGATAAAAGAGACGGAGCTGACCGATGGTAATCGGATTAACAATGCAAGAATTACGTAGAGATTCATACACAGATAAGGACTCCAGTTTAAAAGACCGTAACTATCGGTACTTTTGGATTTTCAGGGACCCGAATGGAGGAACGTGAAGGTTATAAGGTATCTGATCATGCTACAGAGGCAGATGAAGGATAAGAAGCTGACCGGAGGCTAAACGGACACACAATGCGACAATTACGATGACATTCATTCACAGATAAAGCCTCCAATTTAAAAGACCGTAACTATCGGTATTTTTGGAGTTTCAGGGACCCAAATGGAGGAACGGGAAGGCCACAAGGAATCTGATCAGGCTACAGACTCAGATAAAGGATACGAAGCTGAACGAACGGTAATCGGACTCATAATGTGAGAATAACATAGTCAATATACACGGGAAAAGTCTCCAATTTAAAAGACCATAACTGTCGGTAGTTTTCGAATTTCAGGGACCCGAATGGAGGAACGGGAATGGCCTAAGGTATTTGATCATGCTACAGACTCAGATAAAGATACGAAGCTGATCGACGGTAATTGGACTCATGGAAAAGACTTCAGTTTAAAAGGCCGTAACTATCGGTACTTTTGGAGTTTCGGGGACCCGAATGGAGGAACGGGAAGGTTATAAGGTATCTGATCATGCTACAGAGTTAGATGAAGGATAAGTAGCTGACCGTAGGCTAATCGAACTCACAATGCAACAATTACTTAGAGATTCATTCACAGAAAAAGCATCCACTTTAAAAGACCATAACTATCGGTATTTTTGGAGTTTCAGGGACCCGAATGGAGGAACGGGAAGGACACAAGGTATCGGATAATGCTACAAATTCAGATAAAGGAAACGAAGCTGACGGATGGTAATAGGACTCACAATGCGAGAATTACGTAGTGATTCGTACATAGGAAAAGACTCTAATTTAAAAGACCGTAACTATCGTTACTTTTGGAGTTTCTTTGACCCGAATGGATGAACGGGAAGGCTATAAGCTGTTTGATCATGCTACAGAGTCAGATAAAGGACACAAAGCTAAACGACGGTAATCGGATTTAGAATGCGAAAATGACGTAGAGATTCATACACAGATAAGGACTCCACTTTGAAAGACCGTAACTATCGGTACTTTTGCAGTTTTAGGGACCCGAATGGAGGAACGTGAAGGCTACAAGGTGTCTGATCATGCTAAAGAGTCAGATGAAGCATAAGAAGCTGACCGAAGGCTAATCGGACTTACAATGCGACAATTACGTAGAGATTCACTCACAGAAAAAGCCATCACTTTAAAAGACCGTAACTATCGGTATTTTTGGAGTTTCAGGGACCCTAACGGACGAACGGGAAGGCCACAAGGTATTGGATCATTCTACAAATTTAGATAAAGGATACGAAGCTGACAGGACGGTAATCGGACTAACAATGCGACAATTACGCAGACATTAGTACACAGGAAAAGACTTCAGTCTAAAAGACCGTAACCACCGGTACTTTTGGAATTTCAGGGACCCGAATGGAGGATTGTGAAGGCCATAAAGTATCTGATCATGCTACAGACTCAGATAAAGGATAAAAAGCTGACCGGACGGTATTCGGACTCAGAATGCTTCAATTACATAGTGATTCATACATAGGAAAAGACTCCAATTTAAAACAACGTAACTATCGGTACATTTGGACTTTCAGGGTTCCGAATGGAGGAGCGGGAATGCCATAAGTCATATGATCATGCTTCAGACTAAGATATAAGATACGAAGTGGACCGGATGGTAATCGGACTCACAATGCAATTATGTAGAGATTCGTAAACAGGAAAAGACTTCAGTTTAAAAGGGCGTAACTATCAGTACTTTTGGAGTTTTAGGGACCCGAATGGAGGAACGGAAAGGCCATAAGGTATCTGATCATGCTACAGACTCAGATAAAGGATACAAAGCTGACCAGACGGTAATTGGACTCAGAATGCTTCAATTACGTCGAGATTCGTACACAGGAAAAGAGCTCAATTTAAAAGACCGTAACTATCGTTACGTTTGGAGTTTTAGGGACCCGAATGGATGAACGGGAAGGCGACAAGGTATTTGATCAGGCTACAGACTCAGATAAAGGATACGAAGCTGAGCGACGGTAATCGGATTCACAATGCGAGAATTACCTAGAGATTCATACACAGATAAGGACTCCAGTTTAAAAAACCGTAACTATCGGTACTTTTGCAGTTTTAGGGACCCGAAAGGAGGAACGTGAAGGCTACAAAGTATCTGATCATGCTAAAGAGTCAGATGAAGGATAAGTAGCTGACCGTAGGCTAATAGAACTCACAATGCGACAATTACGTAGAGATTCATTCACAGAAAAAGCCTCCACTTTAAAAGACCGTAACTATCGGTATTTTTGGAGTTTCAGGGACCCGAATGGAGGAACGGAAAGGCCACAAGGTATCGGATAATGCTACAAATTCAGATAAAGGATATGAAGCTGACCGGATGGTAATCGGACTCACAATGCGAGAATTACGTAGTGATTCGTACATAAGAAAAGACTCCAATTTAAAAGACCGTAACTATCGTTACTTTTGGAGTTTCAGGGACCCAAATGGATCAACGGGAAGGCTATAAGCTACTTGATGATGCTACAGAGTCAGATAAAGGATACAAAGCTGAACGACGGTAATCGGATTCACAATGCGAGAATTACGTAGAGATTCATACACAGATAAGGACTCCAGTTTAAAAGATCGCAACTGTTAGTACTTTTGCAGTTTTAGGGACCCGAATGGAGGAACGTGAAGGCTACAAGGTATCTGATCATGCTACAGAGTCAGATGAAGGATAAGAAGCTGATCGAAGGCTAATCGGACTTACAATGCGACAATTACATAAAGATTCATTCACAGAAAAAGCCATCACTTTAAAAGACCGTAACGATCGGTATTTTTGGAGTTTCAGGGACCCGAACGGAGGAACGGGAAGGCCACAAGGTATCGGATCATGCTACAAATTTAGATAAAAGTTACGAAGCTGACGGGACGACAATCGGACTAACAATGCGACAATTACGCAGACATTAGTACACAGGAAAAGACTCACATTGTGAGAATTACGTAGAGATTCGTAAACAAGAACAGACTTCAATTTAAAAGGGCGTAACTATCAATACTTTTGGAGTTTCAGGGACCCGAATGGAGTAACGGAAAGGCCATAAGGTATCTGATAATGCTACAAATTCAGATAAAGGAAACGAAGCTGACCGGATGGTAATCGGACTCACAATGCGAGAATTACATAGTGATTCGTACATAGGAAAACACTCCAATTTAACAGACCATAACTATCGGTACTTTTGGAGTTTTAGGGATCCGAATGGAGGAACGGGAAGGCCGTAAGGTATTTGATCATGCTACAGAGTCAGATAAAGGATACGAAGCTGACCAACGGTAATCGGATTCACAATGCAAGAATTACGTAGAGATTCATACACAGATAAGGACTCCAGTTTAAAAGACCGTAACTATCTGTACTTGTGCAGTTTTAGGGACCCGAATATGCTACAGAGTCAGATAAAAGAGACGGAGCTGACCGATGGTAATCGGATTAACAATGCAAGAATTACGTAGAGATTCATACACAGATAAGGACTCCAGTTTAAAAGACCGTAACTATCGGTACTTTTGGATTTTCAGGGACCCGAATGGAGGAACGTGAAGGTTATAAGGTATCTGATCATGCTACAGAGGCAGATGAAGGATAAGAAGCTGACCGGAGGCTAAACGGACACACAATGCGACAATTACGATGAGATTCATTCACAGATAAAGCCTCCACTTTAAAAGACCGTAACTATCGGTATTTTTGGAGTTTCAGGGACCCAAATGGAGGAACGGGAAGGCCACAAGGAATCTGATCAGGCTACAGACTCAGATAAAGGATACGAAGCTGAACGAACGGTAATCGGACTCATAATGTGAGAATAACATAGTCAATATACACGGGAAAAGTCTCCAATTTAAAAGACCATAACTGTCGGTAGTTTTCGAATTTCAGAGACCCGAATGGAGGAACGGGAATGGCCTAAGGTATTTGATCATGCTACAGACTCAGATAAAGATACGAAGCTGATCGACATTAATTGGACTCATGGAAAAGACTTCAGTTTAAAAGGCCGTAACTATCGGTACTTTTGGAGTTTCAGGGACCCGAATGGAGGAACGGGAAGGTTATAAGGTATCTGATCATGCTACAGAGTTAGATGAAGGATAAGTAGCTGACCGTAGGCTAATCGAACTCACAATGCAACAATTACTTAGAGATTCATTCACAGAAAAAGCATCCACTTTAAAAGACCATAACTATCGGTATTTTTGGAGTTTCAGGGACCCGAATGGAGGAACGGGAAGGACACAAGGTATCGGATAATGCTACAAATTCAGATAAAGGAAACGAAGCTGACAGATGGTAATAGTACTCACAATGCGAGAATTACGTAGTGATTCGTACATAGGAAAAGACTCTAATTTAAAAGACCGTAACTATCGTTACTTTTGGAGTTTCTTTGACCCGAATGGATGAACGGGAAGGCTATAAGCTGTTTGATCATGCTACAGAGTCAGATAAAGGATACGAAGCTAAACGACGGTAATCGGATTTAGAATGCGAAAATGACGTAGAGATTCATACACAGATAAGGACTCCACTTTGAAAGACCGTAACTATCGGTACTTTTGCAGTTTTAGGGACCCGAATGGAGGAACGTGAAGGCTACAAGGTGTCTGATCATGCTAAAGAGTCAGATGAAGCATAAGAAGCTGACCGAAGGCTAATCGGACTTACAATGCGACAATTACGTAGAGATTCACTCACAGAAAAAGCCATCACTTTAAAAGACCGTAACTATCGGTATTTTTGGAGTTTCAGGGACCCTAACGGACGAACGGGAAGGCCACAAGGTATTGGATCATTCTACAAATTTAGATAAAGGATACGAAGCTGACAGGACGGTAATCGGACTAACAATGCGACAATTACGCAGACATTAGTACACAGGAAAAGACTTCAGTCTAAAAGACCGTAACCACCGGTACTTTTGGAATTTCAGGGACCCGAATGGAGGATTGTGAAGGCCATAAAGTATCTGATCATGCTACAGACTCAGATAAAGGATAAAAAGCTGACCGGACGGTATTCGGACTCAGAATGCTTCAATTACATAGTGATTCATACATAGGAAAAGACTCCAATTTAAAACAACGTAACTATCGGTACATTTGGACTTTCAGGGTTCCGAATGGAGGAGCGGGAACGCCATAAGTCATATGATCATGCTTCAGACTAAGATATAAGACACGAAGTGGACCGGATGGTAATCGGACTCACAATGCAATTATGTAGAGATTCGTAAACAGGAAAAGACTTCAGTTTAAAAGGGCGTATCTATCAGTATTTTTGGAGTTTTAGGGACCCGAATGGAGGAACGGAAAGGCCATAAGGTATCTGATCATGCTACAGACTCAGATAAAGGATACAAAGCTGACCAGACGGTAATTGGACTCAGAATGCTTCAATTACGTCGAGATTCGTACACAGGAAAAGAGCTCAATTTAAAAGACCGTAACTATCGTTACGTTTGGAGTTTTAGGGACCCGAATGGATGAACGGGAAGGCGACAAGGTATTTGATCAGGCTACAGACTCAGATAAAGGATACGAAGCTGAGCGACGGTAATCGGATTCACAATGCGAGAATTACCTAGAGATTCATACACAGATAAGGACTCCAGTTTAAAAAACCGTAACTATCGGTACTTTTGCAGTTTTAGGGACCCGAAAGGAGGAACGTGAAGGCTACAAAGTATCTGATCATGCTAAAGAGTCAGATGAAGGATAAGTAGCTGACCGTAGGCTAATAGAACTCACAATGCGACAATTACGTAGAGATTCATTCACAGAAAAAGCCTCCACTTTAAAAGACCGTAACTATCGGTATTTTTGGAGTTTCAGGGACCCGAATGGAGGAACGGAAAGGCCACAAGGTATCGGATAATGCTACAAATTCAGATAAAGGATATGAAGCTGACCGGATGGTAATCGGACTCACAATGCGAGAATTACGTAGTGATTCGTACATAAGAAAAGACTCCAATTTAAAAGACCGTAACTATCGTTACTTTTGGAGTTTCAGGGACCCAAATGGATCAACGGGAAGGCTATAAGCTACTTGATGATGCTACAGAGTCAGATAAAGGATACAAAGCTGAACGACGGTAATCGGATTCACAATGCGAGAATTACGTAGAGATTCATACACAGATAAGGACTCCAGTTTAAAAGATCGCAACTGTCAGTACTTTTGCAGTTTTAGGGACCCGAATGGAGGAACGTGAAGGCTACAAGGTATCTGATCATGCTACAGAGTCAGATGAAGGCTAAGAAGCTGATCGAAGGCTAATCGGACTTACAATGCGACAATTACATAAAGATTCATTCACAGAAGAAGCCATCACTTTAAAAGACCGTAACGATCGGTATTTTTGGAGTTTCAGGGACCCGAACGGAGGAACGGGAAGGCCACAAGGTATCGGATCATGCTACAAATTTAGATAAAAGTTACGAAGCTGACGGGACGACAATCGGACTAACAATGCGACAATTACGCAGACATTAGTACACAGGAAAAGACTCACATTGTGAGAATTACGTAGAGATTCGTAAACAAGAACAGACTTCAATTTAAAAGGGCGTAACTATCAATACTTTTGGAGTTTCAGGGACCCGAATGGAGTAACGGAAAGGCCATAAGGTATCTGATAATGCTACAAATTCAGATAAAGGAAACGAAGCTGACCGGATGGTAATCGGACTCACAATGCGAGAATTACATAGTGATTCGTACATAGGAAAACACTCCAATTTAACAGACCATAACTATCGGTACTTTTGGAGTTTTAGGGATCCGAATGGAGGAACGGGAAGGCCGTAAGGTATTTGATCATGCTACAGAGTCAGATAAAGGATACGAAGCTGACCAACGGTAATCGGATTCACAATGCAAGAATTACGTAGAGATTCATACACAGATAAGGACTCCAGTTTAAAAGACCGTAACTATCTGTACTTGTGCAGTTTTAGGGACCCGAATATGCTACAGAGTCAGATAAAAGAGACGGAGCTGACCGATGGTAATCGGATTAACAATGCAAGAATTACGTAGAGATTCATACACAGATAAGGACTCCAGTTTATAAGACCGTAACTATCGGTATTTTTGGAGTTTCAGGGACCCTAACGGACGAACGGGAAGGCCACAAGGTATTGGATCATTCTACAAATTTAGATAAAGGATACGAAGCTGACAGGACGGTAATCGGACTAACAATGCGACAATTACGCAGACATTAGTACACAGGAAAAGACTTCAGTCTAAAAGACCGTAACCACCGGTACTTTTGGAATTTCAGGGACCCGAATGGAGGATTGTGAAGGCCATAAAGTATCTGATCATGCTACAGACTCAGATAAAGGATAAAAAGCTGACCGGACGGTATTCGGACACAGAATGCTTCAATTACATAGTGATTCATACATAGGAAAAGACTCCAATTTAAAACAACGTAACTATCGGTACATTTGGACTTTCAGGGTTCCGAATGGAGGAGCGGGAATGCCATAAGTCATATGATCATGCTTCAGACTAAGATATAAGATACGAAGTGGACCGGATGGTAATCGGACTCACAATGCAATTATGTAGAGATTCGTAAACAGGAAAAGACTTCAGTTTAAAAGGGCGTAACTATCAGTACTTTTGGAGTTTTAGGGACCCGAATGGAGGAACGGAAAGGCCATAAGGTATCTGATCATGCTACAGACTCAGATAAAGGATACAAAGCTGAGCAGACGGTAATCAGACTCAGAATGCTTCAATTACATCGAGATTCGTACACAGGAAAAGACCTCAATTTAAAAAGACCGTAACTATCGTTTCTTTTGGACTTTCAGGGACTCGAATGGATGAACGGGAAGGCCACAAGGTATTTGATCAGGCTACAGAGTCAGATAAAGGATACGAAGCTAAACGACGGTAATCGGATTCAGAATGCGAGAATTACGTAGAGATTCATACACAGATAAGGACTCCAGTTTAAAAAACCGTAACTATCGGTACTTTTGCAGTTTTAGGGACCCGAAATGAGGAACGTGAAGGCTACAAAGTATCTGATCATGCTAAAGAGTCAGATGAAGGATAAGTTTACCGTAGGCTAATAGAACTCACCATGCGACAATTACGTAGAGATTCATTCACAGAAAAAGCCTCCACTTTAAAAGACCGTAACTATCGGTACATTTGGACCATCAGGGATCCGATGGAGGAACGGGAAGGTCATAAGTTATCTAATCATGTTTAAGATAAAGGATACGAAGTTGACCGGACGGTAATCGGACTCACAATGCGAGAATTACGTTGAGATTCGTAAACAGGAAAAGACTTCAGTTTAAAAGGGCGTAACTAACAATACTTTTGGAGTTTCAGGGACACGAATGGCGGAACAGAAAGTCCATTCGGTATCTGATAATTCTACAGACTCAGATAAAGGATACAAAGCTGACCGGACGGTATTCGGACTCAGAATGCTTCAATTACGTAGTGATTAATACATAGGAAAAGACTCCAATTTAAAACACCGTAACTATCGGTACATTTGGACTTTCAGGGATCCGATGGAGGAACGGGAAGGCCATAAGTTATCTGATCATGCTTTAGTCTAAGATAAAGGATACGAAGTTGACTGGACGGTAATCGGACTCACAATGCGAGAATTACGTTGAGATTCGTAAACAGGAAAAGACTTCAGTTTAAAAGGGCGTAACTATCAGTACTTTTGGAGTTTCAGGGACCCGAATGGAGGAACGGAAAGGACACAAGGTATCTGATCAGGCTACAGACTAAGATAAAGGATACAAAGCTGACCAGACGGTAATTGGACTCAGAATGCTTCAATTACGTCGAGATTCGTACACAGGAAAAGAGCTCAATTTAAAAGACCGTAACTATCATTACGTTTGGAGTTTTAGGGACCCGAATGGATGAACGGGAAGGCCACAAGGTATTTGATCAGGCTACAGACTCAGATAAAGGATACGAAGCTGAGTGACGGTAATCGGATTCACAATGCGAGAATTACCTAGAGATTCATACACAGATAAGGACTCCAATTTAAAAAACCGTAACTATCGGTACTTTTGCAGTTTTAGGGACCCGAAAGGAGGAACGTGAAGGCTACAAAGTATCTGATCATGCTAAAGAGTCAGATGAAGGATAAGTAGCTGACCGTAGGCTAATAGAACTCACAATGCGACAATTACGTAGAGATTCATTCACAGAAAAAGCCTCCACTTTAAAAGAACGTAACTATCGGTATTTTTGGAGTTTCAGGGACCCGAATGGAGGAACGAAAAGCCAACAAGGTATCGGATAATGCTACAAATTCAGATAAAGGATACGAAGCTGACCGGATGGTAATCGGACTCACAATACGAGAATTACGTAGTGATTCGTACATAGGAAAAGACTCCAATTTAAAAGACCGTAACTATCGTTACTTTTGGAGTTTCCGGGACCCAAATGGATCAAAGGGAAGGCTATAAGCTACTTGATGATGCTACAGAGTCAGATAAAGGATACAAAGCTGAACGACGGTAATCGGATTCACAATGCGAGAATTACGTAGAGATTCATACACAGATAAGGACTCCAGTTTAAAATATCGCAACTGTCAGTACTTTTGCAGTTTTAGGGACCCGAATGGGTGAACGTGAAGGCTACAAGGTATCTGATCATGCTACAGAGTCAGATGAAGGATAAGAAGCTGATCGAAGGCTAATCGGACTTACAATGCGACAATTACATAAAGATTCATTCACAGAAAAAGCCATCACTTTAAAAGACCGTAACTATCGGTATTTTTGGAGTTTCAGGGACCCGAACGGAGGAACGGGAAGGCCACAAGGTATCGGATCATGCTACAAATTTAGATAAAGGTTACGAAGCTGACGGGACGACAATCGGACTAACAATGCGACAATTACACAGACATTAGTACACAGGAAAAGACTCACATTGTGAGAATTACGTAGAGATTCGTAAACAAGAACAAACTTCAATTTAAAAGGGCGTAACTATCAATACTTTTGGAGTTTCAGGGACCCGAATGGAGTAACGGAAATGCCATAAGGTATCTGATAATGCTACAAATTCAGATAAAGGAAACGAAGCTGACCGGATGGTAATCGGACTCACAATGCGAGAATTACATAGTGATTCGTACATAGGAAAACACTCCAATTTAACAGACCATAACTATCGGTACTTTTGGAGTTTTAGGGATCCGAATGGAGGAAAGGGAAGGCCGTAAGGTATTTGATCATGCTACAGAGTCAGATAAAGGATACGAAGCTGACCAACGGTAATCGGATTCACAATGCGAGAATTACGTAGAGATTCATACACAGAAAAGGACTCCAGTTTAAAAGACCGTAACTATCTGTACTTGTGCAGTTTTAGGGACCCGAATATGCTACAGAGTCAGATAAAAGAGACGGAGCTGACCGATGGTAATCGGATTAACAATGCAAGAATTACGTAGAGATTCATACACAGATAAGGACTCCAGTTTAAAAGACCGTAACTGTCGGTACTTTTGGATTTTCAGGGACCCGAATGAAGGAACGTGAAGGCTATAAGGTATCTGATCATGCTACAGAGGCAGATGAAGGATAAGAAGCTGACCGGAGGCTAAACGGACACACAATGCGACAATTACGATGAGATTCATTCACAGATAAAGCCTCCACTTTAAAAGACCGTAACTATCGGTATTTTTGGAGTTTCAGGGACCCAAATGGAGGAACGGGAAGGCCACAAGGAATCTGATCAGGCTACAGACTCAGATAAAGGATACGAAGCTGAACGAACGGTAATCGGACTCATAATGTGAGAATAACATAGTCAATATACACGGGAAAAGTCTCCAATTTAAAAGACCATAACTGTCGGTAGTTTTCGAATTTCAGGGACCCGAATGGAGGAACGGGAATGGCCTAAGGTATTTGATCATGCTACAGACTCAGATAAAGATACGAAGCTGATCGACGGTAATTGGACTCATGGAAAAGACTTCAGTTTAAAAGGCCGTAACTATCGGTACTTTTGGAGTTTCGGGGACCCGAATGGAGGATCGGGAAGGCCATAAGCTATGTAATAATGCTACAGACTCAAATAAAGGATACAAAGCTGGCAGGTCGGTAATCGGATTCACAATGCGAGAATTATGCAGAGATTCGTAAACAGATAAGGACTCTAGTTTAAAAGACCGTAACTATCGGTACTTTTGGAGTTTCTGGGACCCGAATGGAGGAACGTGAAGGTTATAAGGTATCTGATCATGCTACAGAGTTAGATGAAGGATAAGTAGCTGACCGTAGGCTAATCGAACTCACAATGCAACAATTACTTAGAGATTCATTCACAGAAAAAGCATCCACTTTAAAAGACCGTAACTATCGGTATTTTTGGAGTTTCAAGGACCCGAATGGAGGAACGGGAAGGCCACAACGTATCGGATAATGCTACAAATTCAGATAAAGGAAACGAAGCTGACGGATGGTAATAGGACTCACAATGCGAGAATTACGTAGTGATTCGTACATAGGAAAAGACTCTAATTTAAAAGACCGTAACTATCGTTACTTTTGGAGTTTCTGGGACCCGAATGGATGAACGGGAAGGCTATAAGCTGTTTGATCATGCTACAGAGTCAGATAAAGGATACGAAGCTAAACGACGGTAATCGGATTTAGAATGCGAAAATGACGTAGAGATTCATACACAGATAAGGACTCCACTTTGAAAGACCATAACTATCGGTACTTTTGCAGTTTTAGGGACCCAAATGGAGGAACGTGAAGGCTACAAGGTATCTGATCATGCTAAAGAGTCAGATGAAGCATAAGAAGCTGACCGAAGGCTAATCGAACTTACAATGCGACAATTACGTAGAGATTCACTCACAGAAAAAGCCATCACTTTAAAAGACCGTAACTATCGGTATTTTTGGAGTTTCAGGGACCCTAACGGACGAACGGGAAGGCCACAAGGTATTGGATCATTCTACAAATTTAGATAAAGGATACGAAGCTGACAGGACGGTAATCGGACTAACAATGCGACAATTACGCAGACATTAGTACACAGGAAAAGACTTCAGTCTAAAAGACCGTAACCACCGGTACTTTTGGAATTTCAGGGACCCGAATGGAGGATTGGGAAGGCCATAAAGTATCTGATCATGCTACAGACTCAGATAAAGGATACAAAGCTGACCGGACGGTATTCGGACTCAGAATGCTTCAATTACATAGTGATTCATACATAGGAAAAGACTCCAATTTAAAACAACGTAACTATCGGTACATTTGGACTTTCAGGGTTCCGAATGGCGGAGCGGGAATGCCATAAGTCATATGATCATGCTTCAGACTAAGATATAAGATACGAAGTGGACCGGATGGTAATCGGACTCACAATGCAATTATGTAGAGATTCATAAACAGGAAAAGACTTCAGTTTAAAAGGGCGTAACTATCAGTACTTTTGGAGTTTTAGGGACCCGAATGGAGGAACGGAAAGGCCATAAGGTATCTGATCATGCTACAAACTCAGATAAAGGATACAAAGCTGACCAGACGGTAATCAGACTCAGAATGCTTCAATTACATCGAGATTCGTACACAGGAAAAGACCTCAATTTAAAAGACCGTAACTATCGTTACTTTTGGACTTTCAGGGACCCGAATGGATGAACGGGAAGGCCACAAGGTATTTGATCAGGCTACAGAGTCAGATAAAGGATACAAAGCTGAACGACGGTAATCGGATTCACAATGCGAGAATTACGTAGAGATTCATACACAGATAAGGACTCCAGTTTAAAATATCGCAACTGTCAGTACTTTTGCAGTTTTAGGGACCCGAATGGGTGAACGTGAAGGCTACAAGGTATCTGATCATGCTACAGAGTCAGATTAAGGATAAGAAGCTGATCGAAGGCTAATCGGACTTACAATGCGACAATTACATAAAGATTCATTCACAGAAAAAGCCATCACTTTAAAAGACCGTAACTATCGGTATTTTTGGAGTTTCAGGGACCCGAACGGAGGAACGGGAAGGCCACAAGGTATCGGATCATGCTACAAATTTAGATAAAGGTTACGAAGCTGACGGGACGACAATCGGACTAACAATGCGACAATTACACAGACATTAGTACACAGGAAAAGACTCACATTGTGAGAATTACGTAGAGATTCGTAAACAAGAACAGACTTCAATTTAAAAGGGCGTAACTATCAATACTTTTGGAGTTTCAGGGACCCGAATGGAGTAACGGAAAGGCCATAAGGTATCTGATAATGCTACAAATTCAGATAAAGGAAACGAAGCTGACCGGATGGTAATCGGACTCACAATGCGAGAATTACATAGTGATTCGTACATAGGAAAACACTCCAATTTAACAGACCATAACTATCGGTACTTTTGGAGTTTTAGGGATCCGAATGGAGGAAAGGGAAGGCCGTAAGGTATTTGATCATGCTACAGAGTCAGATAAAGGATACGAAGCTGACCAACGGTAATCGGATTCACAATGCGAGAATTACGTAGAGATTCATACACAGAAAAGGACTCCAGTTTAAAAGACCGTAACTATCTGTACTTGTGCAGTTTTAGGGACCCGAATATGCTACAGAGTCAGATAAAAGAGACGGAGCTGACCGATGGTAATCGGATTAACAATGCAAGAATTACGTAGAGATTCATACACAGATAAGGACTCCAGTTTAAAAGACCGTAACTATCGGTACTTTTGGATTTTCAGGGACCCGAATGAAGGAACGTGAAGGCTATAAGGTATCTGATCATGCTACAGAGGCAGATGAAGGATAAGAAGCTGACCGGAGGCTAAACGGACACACAATGCGACAATTACGATGAGATTCATTCACAGATAAAGCCTCCACTTTAAAAGACCGTAACTATCGGTATTTTTGGAGTTTCAGGGACCCAAATGGAGGAACGGGAAGGCCACAAGGAATCTGATCAGGCTACAGACTCAGATAAAGGATACGAAGCTGAACGAACGGTAATCGGACTCATAATGTGAGAATAACATAGTCAATATACACGGGAAAAGTCTCCAATTTAAAAGACCATAACTGTCGGTAGTTTTCGAATTTCAGGGACCCGAATGGAGGAACGGGAAGGCCATAAGCTATGTAATAATGCTACAGACTCAAATAAAGGATACAAAGCTGGCAGGTCGGTAATCGGATTCACAATGCGAGAATTATGCAGAGATTCGTAAACAGATAAGGACTCTAGTTTAAAAGACCGTAACTATCGGTACGTTTGGAGTTTCTGGGACCCGAATGGAGGAACGTGAAGGTTATAAGGTATCTGATCATGCTACAAAGTTAGATGAAGGATAAGTAGCTGACCGTAGGCTAATCGAACTCACAATGCAACAATTACTTAGAGATTCATTCACAGAAAAAGCATCCACTTTAAAAGACCGTAACTATCGGTATTTTTGGAGTTTCAGGGACCCGAATGGAGGAACAGGAAGGCCACAACGTATCGGATAATGCTACAAATTCAGATAAAGGAAACGAAGCTGACGGATGGTAATAGGACTCACAATGCGAGAATTACGTAATGATTCGTACATAGGAAAAGACTCTAATTTAAAAGACCGTAACTATCGTTACTTTTGGAGTTTCTGGGACCCGAATGGATGAACGGGAAGGCTATAAGCTGTTTGATCATGCTACAGAGTCAGATAAAGGATACGAAGCTAAACGACGGTAATCGGATTTAGAATGCGAAAATGACGTAGAGATTCATACACAGATAAGGACTCCACTTTGAAAGACCGTAACTATCGGTACTTTTGCAGTTTTAGGGATCCAAATGGAGGAACGTGAAGGCTACAAGGTATCTGATCATGCTAAAGAGTCAGATGAAGCATAAGAAGCTGACCGAAGGCTAATCGAACTTACAATGCGACAATTACGTAGAGATTCACTCACAGAAAAAGCCATCACTTTAAAAGACCGTAACTATCGGTATTTTTGGAGTTTCAGGGACCCTAACGGACGAACGGGAAGGCCACAAGGTATTGGATCATTCTACAAATTTAGATAAAGGATACGAAGCTGACAGGACGGTAATCGGACTAACAATGCGACAATTACGCAGACATTAGTACACAGGAAAAGACTTCAGTCTAAAAGACCGTAACCACCGGTACTTTTGGAATTTCAGGGACCCGAATGGAGGATTGGGAAGGCCATAAAGTATCTGATCATGCTACAGACTCAGATAAAGGATACAAAGCTGACCGGACGGTATTCGGACTCAGAATGCTTCAATTACATAGTGATTCATACATAGGAAAAGACTCCAATTTAAAACAACGTAACTATCGGTACATTTGGACTTTCAGGGTTCCGAATGGCGGAGCGGGAATGCCATAAGTCATATGATCATGCTTCAGACTAAGATATAAGATACGAAGTGGACCGGATGGTAATCGGACTCACAATGCAATTATGTAGAGATTCATAAACAGGAAAAGACTTCAGTTTAAAAGGGCGTAACTATCAGTACTTTTGGAGTTTTAGGGACCCGAATGGAGGAACGGAAAGGCCATAAGGTATCTGATCATGCTACAAACTCAGATAAAGGATACAAAGCTGACCAGACGGTAATCAGACTCAGAATGCTTCAATTACATCGAGATTCGTACACAGGAAAAGACCTCAATTTAAAAGACCGTAACTATCGTTACTTTTGGACTTTCAGGGACCCGAATGGATGAACGGGAAGGCCACAAGGTATTTGATCAGGCTACAGAGTCAGATAAAGGATACGAAGCTAAACGACGGTAATCGGATTCAAAATGCGAAAATTACGTAGAGATTCTTACACAGATAAGGACTCCAGTTTAAAAGACCGTAACTATCGGTACTTTTGCAGTTTTAGGGACCCGAATGGAGGAACGTGAAGGCTACATGGTATCTGATCATGCTAAAGAGTCAGATGAAGGATAAGATGCTGACCGAAGGCTAATCGGACTTACAATGCGAATATTACGTAGAGATTCACTCATAGAAAAAACCATCACTTTAAAAGACCGTAACTATCGGTATTTTTGGAGTTTCAGGGACCCGAACGGAGGAACGGGAAGGCCACAAGGTATCGGATCATGCTACAAATTTAGATAAAGGTTACGAAGCTGACGGGACGACAATCGGACTAACAATGCGACAATTACGCAGACATTAGTACACAGGAAAAGACTCACATTGTGAGAATTACGTAGAGATTCGTAAACAAGAACAGACTTCAATTTAAAAGGGCGTAACTATCAATACTTTTGGAATTTCAGGGACCCGAATGGAGTAACGGAAAGGCCATAAGGTATCTGATAATGCTACAAATTCAGATAAAGGAAACGAAGCTGACCGGATGGTAATCGGACTCACAATGCGAGAATTACATAGTGATTCGTACATAGGAAAACACTCCAATTTAACAGACCATAACTATCGGTACTTTTGGAGTTTTAGGGATCCGAATGGAGGAACGGGAAGGCCGTAAGGTATTTGATCATGCTACAGAGTCAGATAAAGGATACGAAGCTGACTAACGGTAATCGGATTCACAATGCGAGAATTACGTAGAGATTCATACACAGATAAGGACTCCAGTTTAAAAGACCGTAACTATCTGTACTTGTGCAGTTTTAGGGACCCGAATATGCTACAGAGTCAGATAAAAGAGACGGAGCTGACCGATGGTAATCGGATTAACAATGCAAGAATTACGTAGAGATTCATACACAGATAAGGACTCCAGTTTAAAAGACCGTAACTATCGGTACTTCTGGATTTTCAGGGACCCGAATGGAGGAACGTGAAGGCTATAAGGTATCTGATCATGCTACAGAGGCAGATGAAGGATAAGAAGCTGACCGGAGGCTAAACGGACACACAATGCGACAATTACGATGAGATTCATTCACAGATAAAGCCTCCACTTTAAAAGACCGTAACTATCCGTATTTTTGGAGTTTCAGGGACCCAAATGGAGGAACGGGAAGGCCACAAGGAATCTGATCAGGCTACAGACTCAGATAAAGGATACGAAGCTGAACGAACGGTAATCGGACTCATAATGTGAGAATAACATAGTCAATATACACGGGAAAAGTCTCCAATTTAAAAGACCATAACTGTCGGTAGTTTTCGAATTTCAGGGACCCGAATGGAGGAACGGGAATGGCCTAAGGTATTTGATCATGCTACAGACTCAGATAAAGATACGAAGCTGATCGACGGTAATTGGACTCATGGAAAAGACTTCAGTTTAAAAGGCCGTAACTATCGGTACTTTTGGAGTTTCGGGGACCCGAATGGAGGAACGGGAAGGCCATAAGCTATGTAATAATGCTACAGACTCAAATAAAGGATACAAAGCTGGCAGGTCGGTAATCGGATTCACAATGCGAGAATTATGCAGAGATTCGTAAACAGATAAGGACTCGAGTTTAAAAGACCGTAACTATCGGTACTTTTGGAGTTTCTGGGACCCGAATGGAGGAACGTGAAGGTTATAAGGTATCTGATCATGCTACAGAGTTAGATGAAGGATAAGTAGCTGACCGTAGGCTAATCGAACTCACAATGCAACAATTACTTAGAGATTCATTCACAGAAAAAGCATCCACTTTAAAAGACCGTAACTATCGGTATTTTTGGAGTTTCAGGGACCCGAATGGAGGAACGGGAAGGCCACAAGGTATCGGATAATGCTACAAATTCAGATAAAGGAAACGAAGCTGACGGATGGTAATAGGACTCACAATGCGAGAATTACGTAGTGATTCGTACATAGGAAAAGACTCTAATTTAAAAGACCGTAACTATCGTTACTTTTGGAGTTTCTGGGACCCGAATGGATGAACGGGAAGGCTATAAGCTGTTTGATCATGCTACAGAGTCAAATAAAGGATACGAAGCTAAACGAGGGTAATCGGATTTAGAATGCGAAAATGACGTAGAGATTCATACACAGATAAGGACTCCACTTTGAAAGACCGTAACTATCGGTACTTTTGCAGTTTTAGGGACCCGAATGGAGGAACGTGAAGGCTACAAGGTATCTGATCATGCTAAAGAGTCAGATGAAGCATAAGAAGCTGACCGAAGGCTAATCGGACTTACAATGCGACAATTACGTAGAGATTCACTCACAGAAAAAGCCATCACTTTAAAAGACCGTAACTATCGGTATTTTTGGAGTTTTAGGGACCCTAACGGACGAACGGGAAGGCCACAAGGTATTGGATCATTCTACAAATTTAGATAAAGGATACGAAGCTGACAGGACGGTAATCGGACTAACAATGCGACAATTACGCAGACATTAGTACACAGGAAAAGACTTCAGTCTAAAAGACCGTAACCACCGGTACTTTTGGAATTTCAGGGACCCGAATGGAGGATTAGGAAGGCCATAAAGTATCTGATCATGCTACAGACTCAGATAAAGGATACAAAGCTGACCGGACGGTATTCGGACTCAGAATGCTTCAATTACATAGTGATTCATACATAGGAAAAGACTCCAATTTAAAACAACGTAACTATCGGTACATTTGGACTTTCAGGGTTCCGAATGGAGGAGCGGGAATGCCATAAGTCATATGATCATGCTTCAGACTAAGATATAAGATACGAAGTGGACCGGATGGTAATCGGACTCACAATGCAATTATGTAGAGATTCGTAAACAGGAAAAGACTTCAGTTTAAAAGGGCGTAACTATCAGTACTTTTGGAGTTTTAGGGACCCGAATGGAGGAACAGAAAGGCCATAAGGTATCTGATCATGCTACATACTCAGATAAAGGATACAAAGCTGACCAAACGGTAATCAGACTCAGAATGCTTCAATTACATCGAGATTCGTACACAGGAAAAGACCTCAATTTAAAAGACCGTAACTATCGTTACTTTTGGACTTTCAGGGACCCGAATGGATGAACGGGAAGGCCACAAGGTATTTGATCAGGCTACAGAGTCAGATAAAGGATACGAAGCTAAACGACGGTAATCGGATTCAGAATGCGAAAATTACGTAGAGATTCTTACACAGATAAGGACTCCAGTTTAAAAGACGGTAACTATCGGTGCTTTTGCAGTTTTAGGGACCCGAATGGTGGAACGTGAAGGCTACAAGGTATCTGATCATGCTAAAGAGTCAGATCAAGGATAAGATGCTGACCGAAGGCTAATCGGACTTACAATGCGACTATTACGTAGAGAATCACTCATAGAAAAAGCCATCACTTTAAAAGACCGTAACGATCGGTATTTTTGGAGTTTCAGGGACCCGAACGGAGGAACGGGAAGGCCACAAGGTATCGGATCATGCTACAAATTTAGATAAAGGTTACGAAGCTGACGGGACGACAATCGGACTAACAATGCGACAATTACGCAGACATTAGTACACAGGAAAAGACTCACATTGTGAGAATTACGTAGAGATTCGTAAACAAGAACAGACTTCAATTTAAAAGGGCGTAACTATCAATACTTTTGGAGTTTCAGGGACCCGAATGGAGTAACGGAAAGGCCATAAGGTATCTGATAATGCTACAAATTCAGATAAAGGAAACGAAGCTGACCGGATGGTAATCGGACTCACAATGCGAGAATTACATAGTGATTCGTACATAGGAAAACACTCCAATTTAACAGACCATAACTATCGGTACTTTTGGAGTTTTAGGGATCCGAATGGAGGAACGGGAAGGCCGTAAGGTATTTGATCATGCTACAGAGTCAGATAAAGGATACGAAGCTGACTAACGGTAATCGGATTCACAATGCGAGAATTACGTAGAGATTCATACACAGATAAGGACTCCAGTTTAAAAGACCGTAACTATCTGTACTTGTGCAGTTTTAGGGACCCGAATATGCTACAGAGTCAGATAAAAGAGACGGAGCTGACCGATGGTAATCGGATTAACAATGCAAGAATTACGTAGAGATTCATACACAGATAAGGACTCCAGTTTAAAAGACCGTAACTATCGGTACTTCTGGATTTTCAGGGACCCGAATGGAGGAACGTGAAGGCTATAAGGTATCTGATCATGCTACAGAGGCAGATGAAGGATAAGAAGCTGACCGGAGGCTAAACGGACACACAATGCGACAATTACGATGAGATTCATTCACAGATAAAGCCTCCACTTTAAAAGACCGTAACTATCCGTATTTTTGGAGTTTCAGGGACCCAA
This sequence comes from Ambrosia artemisiifolia, assembly GCA_032199755.1. Classification (NCBI taxonomy): domain Eukaryota; kingdom Viridiplantae; phylum Streptophyta; class Magnoliopsida; order Asterales; family Asteraceae; genus Ambrosia; species Ambrosia artemisiifolia. The sequence continues at coordinate 17,168,828 of CM063526.1, forward strand.
ATGGAGGAACGGGAAGGCCACAAGGAATCTGATCAGGCTACAGACTCAGATAAAGGATACGAAGCTGAACGAACGGTAATCGGACTCATAATGTGAGAATAACATAGTCAATATACACGGGAAAAGTCTCCAATTTAAAAGACCATAACTGTCGGTAGTTTTCGAATTTCAGGGACCCGAATGGAGGAACGGGAATGGCCTAAGGTATTTGATCATGCTACAGACTCAGATAAAGATACGAAGCTGATCGACGGTAATTGGACTCATGGAAAAGACTTCAGTTTAAAAGGCCGTAACTATCGGTACTTTTGGAGTTTCGGGGACCCGAATGGAGGAACGGGAAGGCCATAAGCTATGTAATAATGCTACAGACTCAAATAAAGGATACAAAGCTGGCAGGTCGGTAATCGGATTCACAATGCGAGAATTATGCAGAGATTCGTAAACAGATAAGGACTCGAGTTTAAAAGACCGTAACTATCGGTACTTTTGGAGTTTCTGGGACCCGAATGGAGGAACGTGAAGGTTATAAGGTATCTGATCATGCTACAGAGTTAGATGAAGGATAAGTAGCTGACCGTAGGCTAATCGAACTCACAATGCAACAATTACTTAGAGATTCATTCACAGAAAAAGCATCCACTTTAAAAGACCGTAACTATCGGTATTTTTGGAGTTTCAGGGACCCGAATGGAGGAACGGGAAGGCCACAAGGTATCGGATAATGCTACAAATTCAGATAAAGGAAACGAAGCTGACGGATGGTAATAGGACTCACAATGCGAGAATTACGTAGTGATTCGTACATAGGAAAAGACTCTAATTTAAAAGACCGTAACTATCGTTACTTTTGGAGTTTCTGGGACCCGAATGGATGAACGGGAAGGCTATAAGCTGTTTGATCATGCTACAGAGTCAGATAAAGGATACGAAGCTAAACGAGGGTAATCGGATTTAGAATGCGAAAATGACGTAGAGATTCATACACAGATAAGGACTCCACTTTGAAAGACCGTAACTATCGGTACTTTTGCAGTTTTAGGGACCCGAATGGAGGAACGTGAAGGCTACAAGGTATCTGATCATGCTAAAGAGTCAGATGAAGCATAAGAAGCTGACCGAAGGCTAATCGGACTTACAATGCGACAATTACGTAGAGATTCACTCACAGAAAAAGCCATCACTTTAAAAGACCGTAACTATCGGTATTTTTGGAGTTTTAGGGACCCTAACGGACGAACGGGAAGGCCACAAGGTATTGGATCATTCTACAAATTTAGATAAAGGATACGAAGCTGACAGGACGGTAATCGGACTAACAATGCGACAATTACGCAGACATTAGTACACAGGAAAAGACTTCAGTCTAAAAGACCGTAACCACCGGTACTTTTGGAATTTCAGGGACCCGAATGGAGGATTAGGAAGGCCATAAAGTATCTGATCATGCTACAGACTCAGATAAAGGATACAAAGCTGACCGGACGGTATTCGGACTCAGAATGCTTCAATTACATAGTGATTCATACATAGGAAAAGACTCCAATTTAAAACAACGTAACTATCGGTACATTTGGACTTTCAGGGTTCCGAATGGAGGAGCGGGAATGCCATAAGTCATATGATCATGCTTCAGACTAAGATATAAGATACGAAGTGGACCGGATGGTAATCGGACTCACAATGCAATTATGTAGAGATTCGTAAACAGGAAAAGACTTCAGTTTAAAAGGGCGTAACTATCAGTACTTTTGGAGTTTTAGGGACCCGAATGGAGGAACAGAAAGGCCATAAGGTATCTGATCATGCTACATACTCAGATAAAGGATACAAAGCTGACCAAACGGTAATCAGACTCAGAATGCTTCAATTACATCGAGATTCGTACACAGGAAAAGACCTCAATTTAAAAGACCGTAACTATCGTTACTTTTGGACTTTCAGGGACCCGAATGGATGAACGGGAAGGCCACAAGGTATTTGATCAGGCTACAGAGTCAGATAAAGGATACGAAGCTAAACGACGGTAATCGGATTCAGAATGCGAAAATTACGTAGAGATTCTTACACAGATAAGGACTCCAGTTTAAAAGACGGTAACTATCGGTGCTTTTGCAGTTTTAGGGACCCGAATGGTGGAACGTGAAGGCTACAAGGTATCTGATCATGCTAAAGAGTCAGATCAAGGATAAGATGCTGACCGAAGGCTAATCGGACTTACAATGCGACTATTACGTAGAGATTCACTCATAGAAAAAGCCATCACTTTAAAAGACCGTAACGATCGGTATTTTTGGAGTTTCAGGGACCCGAACGGAGGAACGGGAAGGCCACAAGGTATCGGATCATGCTACAAATTTAGATAAAGGTTACGAAGCTGACGGGACGACAATCGGACTAACAATGCGACAATTACGCAGACATTAGTACACAGGAAAAGACTCACATTGTGAGAATTACGTAGAGATTCGTAAACAAGAACAGACTTCAATTTAAAAGGGCGTAACTATCAATACTTTTGGAGTTTCAGGGACCCGAATGGAGTAACGGAAAGGCCATAAGGTATCTGATAATGCTACAAATTCAGATAAAGGAAACGAAGCTGACCGGATGGTAATCGGACTCACAATGCGAGAATTACATAGTGATTCGTACATAGGAAAACACTCCAATTTAACAGACCATAACTATCGGTACTTTTGGAGTTTTAGGGATCCGAATGGAGGAACGGGAAGGCCGTAAGGTATTTGATCATGCTACAGAGTCAGATAAAGGATACGAAGCTGACCAACGGTAGTCGGATTCACAATGCGAGAATTACGTAGAGATTCATACACAGATAAGGACTCCAGTTTAAAAGACCGTAACTATCTGTACTTGTGCAGTTTTGGGGACCCGAATATGCTACAGAGTCAGATAAAAGAGACGGAGCTGACCGATGGTAATCGGATTAACAATGCAAGAATTACGTAGAGATTCATACACAGATAAGGACTCCAGTTTAAAAGACCGTAACTATCGGTACTTTTGGATTTTCAGGGACCCGAATGGAGGAAAGTGAAGGCTATAAGGTATCTGATCATGCTACAGAGGCAGATGAAGGATAAGAAGCTGACCAGAGGCTAAACGGACACACAATGCGACAATTACGATGAGATTCATTCACAGATAAAGCCTCCACTTTAAAAGACCGTAACTATCGGTATTTTTGGAGTTTCAGGGACCCAAATGGAGGAACGGGAAGGCCACAAGGAATCTGATCAGGCTACAGACTCAGATAAAGATACGAAGCTGAACGAACGGTAATCGGACTCATAATGTTAGAATAACATAGTCAATATACACGGGAAAAGTCTCCAATTTAAAAGACCATAACTGTCGGTAGTTTTCGAATTTCAGAGACCCGAATGGAGGAACGGGAATGGCCTAAGGTATTTGATCATGCTACAGACTCAGATAAAGATACGAAGCTGATCGACAGTAATTGGACTCATGGAAAAGACTTCAGTTTAAAAGGCCGTAACTATCGGTACTTTTGGAGTTTCGGGGACCCGAATGGAGGAACGGGAAGGCCATAAACTATGTAATAATGCTACAGACTCAAATAAAGGATACAAAGCTGGCAGGTCGGTAATCGGATTCACAATGCGAGAATTATGCAGAGATTCGTAAACAGATAAGGACTCTAGTTTAAAAGTCCGTAACTATCGGTACTTTTGGAGTTTCTGGGACCCGAATGGAGGAACGTGAAGGTTATAAGGTATCTGATCATGCTACAGAGTTAGATGAAGGATAAGTAGCTGACCGTAGGCTAATCAAACTCACAATGCAACAATTACTTGGAGATTCATTCACAGAAAAAGCATCCACTTTAAAAGACCGTAACTATCGGTATTTTTGGAGTTTCAGGGACCCGAATGGAGGAACGGGAAGGCCACAAGGTATCGGATAATGCTACAAATTCAGATAAAGGAAACGAAGCTGACGGATGGTAATAGGACTCACAATGCGAGAATTACGTAGTGATTCGTACATAGGAAAAGACTCTAATTTAAAAGACCGTAACTATCGTTACTTTTGGAGTTTCTGGGACCCGAATGGATGAACGGGAAGGCTATAAGCTGTTTGATCATGCTACAGAGTCAGATAAAGGATACGAAGCTAAACGAGGGTAATCGGATTTAGAATGCGAAAATGACGTAGAGATTCATACACAGATAAGGACTCCACTTTGAAAGACCGTAACTATCGGTACTTTTGCAGTTTTAGGGACCCGAATGGAGGAACGTGAAGGCTACAAGGTATCTGATCATGCTAAAGAGTTAGATGAAGCATAAGAAGCTGACCGAAGGCTAATCGGACTTACAATGCGACAATTACGTAGAGATTCACTCACAGAAAAAGCCATCACTTTAAAAGACCGTAACTATCGGTATTTTTGGAGTTTTAGGGACCCTAACGGACGAACGGGAAGGCCACAAGGTATTGGATCATTCTACAAATTTAGATAAAGGATACGAAGCTGACAGGACGGTAATCGGACTAACAATGCGACAATTACGCAGACATTAGTACACAGGAAAAGACTTCAGTCTAAAAGACCGTAACCACCGCTACTTTTGGAATTTCAGGGACCCGAATGGAGGATTAGGAAGGCCATAAAGTATCTGATCATGCTACAGACTCAGATAAAGGATACAAAGCTGACCGGACGGTATTCGGACTCAGAATGCTTCAATTACATAGTGATTCATACATAGGAAAAGACTCCAATTTAAAACAAGGTAACTATCGGTACATTTGGACTTTCAGGGTTCCGAATGGAGGAGCGGGAATGCCATAAGTCATATGATCATGCTTCAGACTAAGATATAAGATACGAAGTGGACCAGATGGTAATCGGACTCACAATGCAATTATGTAGAGATTCGTAAACAGGAAAAGACTTCAGTTTAAAAGGGCGTAACTATCAGTACTTTTGGAGTTTTAGGGACCCGAATGGAGGAACAGAAAGGCCATAAGGTATCTGATAATGCTACATACTCAGATAAAGGATACAAAGCTGACCAAACGGTAATCAGACTCAGAATGCTTCAATTACATCGAGATTCGTACACAGGAAAAGACCTCAATTTAAAAGACCGTAACTATCGTTACTTTTGGACTTTCAGGGACCCGAATGGATGAACGGGAAGGCCACAAGGTATTTGATCAGGCTACAGAGTCAGATAAAGGATACGAAGCTGATCGACGGTAATTGGACTCACGGAAAAGAATTCAGTGTAAAAGGCCGTAACTATCGGTACTTTTGGAGTTTCGAGGACCCGAATGGAGGAACGGGAAGGCCGTAAGCTATCTAATCATGCTAAAGACTCAAATAAAGGATACAAAACTGGTCGGACGGTAATCGGATTCACAACGCGAGAATTACGTAGAGAATCGTAAAAACAGATAAGGACTCTAGTTTAAAAGACTGTAATTATCGGTACTTTTAGAGTTTTAGGGACCCGAATGGAGGAACGCGAAGGCTACAAGGTATCTGATCATGCTACAGAGTCAGATGAAGGATAAGAAGTTGACCGAAGGCTAATCGGACTTACAATGCGACTATTACGTAGAGATTCACTCACAGGAAAAGCCATCACTTTAAAAGACCGTAACTATCGGTATTTTTGGAGTTTCAGGGACCCTAACGGACGAACGGGAAGGCCACAAGGTATTGGATCGTGCAACAAATTTAGATAGAGGATACGAAGCTGACCGGATGGTAATCGGTCTCACAATGCGAGAATTACGTAGTGATTCCTACATAGGAAAAGACTCCAATTTAAAAACAATAAGTATCTTGTAGTTTTAGGGACTCGAATGGAGGAACGGTAAGGCCACAAGGTATCGGATAATGCTACAAATTCAGATATTGGAAACGAAGCTGACCGGATGGTAATCGGACTCACAATGCGAGCATTACGTAGTGATTCGTACATAGGAAAAGACTCCAATTTAAAAGACCGTAACTATCGTTACTTTTGGAGTTTCTGGGACCCGAATGGATGAACGGGAAGGCCATAAGGTAATTGATTAGGCTACAGACTCAGATAAAGGATACGAAGCTGACCGGATGGTAATCGGTCTCACAATGCGAGAATTACGTAGTGATTCGTACATAGGAAAAGACTCCAATTTAAAAACCATAAGTATCGGTACTCTTGTAGTTTTAGGGACCCGAATGGAGGAACGGGAAGGCTACAAGCTATTTGATCATGCTACAGAGTCAGATAAAGGATACGAAGCTAAACGACGGTAATCGGATTCAAAATGCGAAAATTACGTAGAGATTCATACACAGATAAAGACTCCAGTTTAAAAGACCGTAACTATCTGTACTTTTGCAGTTTTAGGGACCCGAATGGAGGAACGTGAAGGCTACAAGGTATCTGATCATGCTACAGAGTCAGATGAAGCATAAGAAGCTGACCGAAGGCTAATCGGACTTACAATGCGACTATGACGTAGAGATTCACTCACAAAAAAATCCATCACTTTAAAAGACCGTAACTATCGGTATTTTTGGAGTTTCAGGGACCCTAACGGACGAACGGGAAGGCCACAAGGTATTGGATCATGCTACAAATTTAGATAAAGGATACGAAGCTGACGGGACGGTAATCGGACTAACTATGCGACAATTACGCAGACATTAGTACACAGGAAAAGACTTCAGTCTAAAAGACCGTAACCATCGGTACTTTTGGAATTTCAGGGACCCGAATGGAGGATTGGGAAGGCCATAAAGTATCTGATCATGCTACAGACTCAGATAAAGGATACAAAGCTGACCGGACCGTATTCCGACTCAGAATGCTTCAATTACATAGTGATTCATACATAGGAAAAGTCTCCAATTTAAAACAACGTAACTATCGATACATTTGGACTTTCAGGGTTCCGAATGGAGGAACGGGAAGGCCATAAGTCATATAATCATGCTTCAGACTAAGATATAAGATACGAAGTGGACCGGACAGTAATCAGACTCACAATGCAATTACGAAGAGATTCGTAAACAGGAAAAGACTTCAGTTTAAAAGTGCCTAACTATCAGTACTTTTGGAGTTTCAGGGACCCGAATGGAGGAACGGAAAGGCCATAAGGTATATTGATCATGCTACAGACTCAGATAAAGGATATAAAGCTGACCAGACGGTAATCGGACTCAGAATGCTTCAATTACATCGAGATTCGTACACAGGAAAAGACCACAATTTAAAAGACCGTAACTATCGTTACTTTGGGAGTTTCAGGGACCCGAATGGATGAACGGGAAGGCCACAAGGTATTTGATCAGGCTACAGACTCAGATAAAGGATACGAAGCTGACGGGATGGTAATCGGACTTACAATGCGAAAATTACGTTGTGATTCGTACATAGGAAAATACTCCAATTTAAAAGACCATAACTATCGGTACTTTTGGAGTTTTAGGGATCCGAATGGAGGAACGGGAAGGCCGTAAGGTATTTGATCATGCTACAGAGTCAGATAAAGGATAAAAGCTAAGAAGCTGTGAAGCTATACGAAGCTAGGGTTTTCTCTCTGAATTGGGCGATTTAGGCGATTCAGGGGTTTCTTCTCCAGTTTTCTTTTCCCGCCTCTTTTCTAACCCTAATTTCTTCTCTGTTCTTCCTTCTTCAATCGTGTTTCACTGTTCCATCATCTTCGAAGGTGGTGGAATCTTCACAGTGCGCGAGTATGGGTTCTCCAGCTAGGTTTGGGTTGTCGGAGCCTCCTCCGGCGGTTCCTCCGGATTTATCTGTTGTTATGGGGTATAGTTTGGATCTGAAGTAGGTGAGTGAAGGTAAGTTTCGCTTGAGTAGGACGATTGGGGACAAGGTTGAGTCGTGTGAGCTTATTGGGGGTGATTTGGAGTATTTGAAGGGTATGTTTGGTGATAATTGGATGCAGGAGATCAGTTCAGACCCTTCCTGGTTTCAGAAGTCGGCTATGGAAGTGGAGGACAATAGTCAGTCTTCTGATTCGTTGAAGTGGGTTAAAGGTATGTTTGATGCTCGTGAACTGTCTGAGGTTCATGTTAATTACATGCGTAATTTGTTAGGAGATAATTGGAGGTCTAGGTTATTGAATGAAGATATGAATGAGTTGTTTGATTTGGCTCAAAAGTGTGATGCTTCTGGTAAGCCTTTGAATGTGCCAGGGGTTGTTTATGATGATGAACAGAAGAGTGGTAGTGTTGGTGAGACTAAGATGGAGGTTGAGGGACAGAATAAGTCTGTGTTGGAAGCTTTGACCAGGTTTTTAGCTAGCAAAAGGGACTTGTGTGATTCAGTAAGAGCTAGGAAGGTGAGTTTTCCTCAAGTTTCTCCTAGTGTTAATATTTTTAATGCTGTGGGGAGTGAGAATTTTGAATTGATAAGTAAGAGGAAGAAGCATTCTATTAGAAATGAGGGAATGAAGGTGAAGATAGGTAAGACTGATATTGGGGGTTCTAAGTATGCTGGTTACTGTGTGAAGGGGGATGAGTTAGAAGTTTTACCAGATAACTGTTCTGCTGCTGATTTGTTAGCTGTGTTGGCAAAGAAGCCTATTGTGTTAGTGCCTCCAAAGAAGTCTGTTAAAAGAGATGTTTCTATGAATGTTGAAGGGGTTATGAGGAGTGGGCAGGGTATTGAGTCTGGTGAGAGTTTAGGTGGTGATGATGTTAAAAATGATAGGGGGAGTAAGAATATTGGGGCTAAGCCTGTTATTGTGGTTAAAAAGAAAGGCTGTGATAATTTTTTGAATGGTTTAGAGATGATTAAGTTTAATTATGAGAAGCCTATTGAGAAGATGGAATTCTGTCCTGGATTTCCTTTGCCTAAAACTGCTGATAAGAAGAATGTTGAAGTGAGTGTGATTAAGAAGGGGGAGGGTGTGAGTTCTGGTGATGTGAAGGTTAATGGGGGTGGAGGAGAGTACTGAGATGGAGGTTGTTGTGGAAAAACAAGATGGGCAGGATGTTAAAGGGAATGGTGGTAAGAAAGGTAAGGGTGTTAAAGGAATTAGGAGGGTGCCTATGAGGAAATTAATAGTTGAAAAGTCTAGGAGTATGAGTCCTTATTGTATCACAAAGGATGATGTGGCAGCCATTCAAAAGCTTCCACCTCTTCCTAAAAAGTCTGTGTTGGGTTCTATGGTTGTCAAGGATAATGTGGTTTTTAATGCTAAGAGGGGTAATGGGGTTGTTTTAACTAAATCTGTTGCTAAGGGAGAGGGTACTGTTAAAGAAGTTAAGTCTTATGCTGCTGCTACTGTTGGTGAGAGTAGTGAGGTTTTGGTGGAGAAAGTACAATATTATCCCCCAAAAGTGTTAGAGAATGGTGAGGAGGTTGCTGTTATTAATCCAGAGAAGATTGCAGAGGCTAAGAAAGTGTATAGCAAATATTTGTATGGATATTTTATTGGGAAAGATCTGGCTATTGGTATGGTGAGGTTTCACCTGTTAAGGATGTGGAAGAGATTTGGATTAGTGGAGATTTCTTCCAATAACAATGGTATCTTCTTTTTCAAGTTTAAGAATGATGAGGGTATGTGGAATGCTATGGAGAAAGGTCCTTGGTTAGTTAATAATGTTCCTTTATGCTTGAAGAAATAGGAGGTGGGTATTTGTTTGGAGAAAGTTAAACCTAATGTTATTCCTATGTGGGTTACTATTCCTAATCTCCCAAAGGAATTGTGGAATAATGAGAGTATTTGTAGTATGATGAGTTGTGTGGGCAATCCATTAATGTTTGACAGAATTACTAGTGAGAGATGTCAAAAGAAGGAAGGGCCTGCTTGTTTTGCTAGAGTCCTTGTTGAGGTTAAAGCTGAGAAAGTTTTACCTGAGTTTGTGAAGGCTTGGTATCCTCCTGATGAGGGTAAGCCTGGTTTCTTTAGTGATATTAGGGTCATTTATGAGATTTTTATAAAGAAGTGTTCTGTTTGTAAGGTTTTTGGGCATGATTTTGAAGGTTGTAGGTCTAGAGTATTGACTGTGAAAGAGATGGAGGAGAGGGCTCATTTGCTGGTGAAGGATGTTAATTTAGGTACTAATCAGGACTATCCTATTTCTAGGATAAAGTCTGATGGTTTTATTAGTGTGGGTAGAAATAAGAAAGGGGAAAAAGGGGAAGGATCTGAGGGTAGGATTAACAATGGTCAAGGGGTGGGAACTAATGGAGGTGATCAAGGGAGGGGTATGAGGAATGGTGAGGCTAGAAATGATGGGTTTAGGTATAATGGGTTTAGGAGAAATGGTCAGGGAAGGGGTGGTTTTAATAGTAGAGGAGGTTTTCAGGGTAGAAATACTTAAGTGTATAGGCAGGTGCAAGGGAAAAAGCAGAATGGGGAAGGTGGAAGGAAGAAGACTGAGCAAGCTAATGGATATGAAGTTCTGGGAGATTTAGAGGGGGATAATGTGGAGGTTAGTATAGGGGAGGGGTCTATTAATGGGAATGTGATTGAAAAGAATGATGGGGTTAGTGGTTCTGTTAGGAGGGCTAATGGTGTGGTGATTAAGGATATGGAGGGTGAGAATTCTGTGAAGAAGACTCCTGTGGTGGAGATTGTTGGGGGTAGTAGGAAAGGTAAGGAGATAGAGGGGGTGACTAATGTGGGTAGGAATACTTCTGGTGAGGGGGCTTCTGGTGAGGGTGAATCTAGTAGGAAGAATATTGGAGTGAATGGGGAGGATTTTAAGATTGAAACCAAGGTTAACACTAAGTCTGGGTATTTTAGGATGTCTGATGATCAGTTTAGTGAAGTGTCTCATTATATTCTTAATAAAATTTGTCCTTCTAATGATATTATGAAGAAATGGAACATTGGTCAAGTTAAATTATTTTTTAAACAATGGGATATTCTTATGTTTGATAAATTAATGAAGGAAGCTGAGGTCCTTTCTGAGAATGAGGAGAATGCTGAATTTATGAAGTGTGATGGGGGTTCTAGTAGTGGTGTGGGTGAGGGTTCCTCTGGTATGCAGGGCCCTGTGGGTTGTTCTACTGTTGTAAATGAAGATTAATCTGCTTGCTTGGAATGTTAGGGGTATGTCAACTGCCTCTAAACAAAGACAGATTGGGAGAATTGTTGCTGATAATGGTATTAAGTTGTGTGGTTTATTGGAAACTAGAGTTAGTTCTGCTGGGATCTTGGATACTGGTAAGGGAGTTATGTGTAGATGGGAATGGGTTTCTAATATAGAGTTATGTCCTAGCTGGGCTAGAATTTTGGTGGGTTGGGACCCTAAGGTTATGGATGTTATTGTTTTATCCATGACCTCTCAGGTGGTGCATTGTTTGGTTTGTCCTTTTAAGGAGGGGGAGAGGTTCTTTTGTTCCTTTGTCTATGGTGTTACTAATGTTCCTGGTAGGAGAGAGTTATGGGATAACTTAAAGAATCATTCTAGATTAATTGTGAATAATCCATGGGTGGTTTTAGGGGACTTCAATATAATTTTGGAGCCTGGGGACAAAAATATAGTGGGTTCTGTTCATGTTTATGGGATGGATGAATTTAAGAGTTGTGTTGATTGTTTAAAGGTTTCTGATCTTGCTAGTACTGGGTTTCATTTACTTGGAATCAAAAGCCTGGGAAGACTGATGGTATTCTTGAAAAGTTGGACAGGGCTATGGTAAATGAGAGAATGGGTTTGTTGTTTCCTGGTTTGTTTGCAAAATTTCTGCCTTTCTATAATTCTGACCACTCTCCTGTCCTTGTTTCATGTCCTTTGGAGGATGGGTATAGGGATCCTAAACCTTTCAAATTCTGGAATCATTTGGCTGATAAGCCTGAATTTGAAGATATTGTTAAGGATTGTTGGGGGAGTAATGTTAGGGGTTGTAGGATGTTTCAGGTGGTGACTAAACTGAAAAGTTTGAAGAAACCACTTAGGAAACTTAACTATAGTATGGGTAATTATTTTAAAAAGGTTGAGTTTTTGAAAACTGAGCTTGAGAGAATTCAGAAGGAAATGGTTGTGGATTCAGGTAATGTGTCTCTGAGTGAAGAAGAGGCTGTGTACATTAAAGCATATAATGAAGCCTGTGCTAATGAGGAGGCTTTTCTCAAACAAAAGTCTAGGGTTCACTGGTTATGTGTGGGAGATTAAAATAATAAGTATTTTTATCATTCTATAAAGCAGAGACAGGCTAAGAATAGGGTAGTTCAAATTAATGGGTTGGATGGGATCTGTTATAAAGGGAAGGCTCTTGGTAATGCTTTTGTTAGTTATTATATGGGTATGATGGGGAAAAAGGATCTTGCCTATTTGTGATGTTGATAGTTTGTTTTTAAAGAAGATAAATGTGTATGATGCTGATTATATGGTTAGAGATGTTTCTAAGGAGGAGATCAAGTCTGCCATGTTTCAAATTGATGATAATAAGGCTCCTGGGCCTGATGGCTTTTCTGCAAAATTCTTTAAAGCTGCATGGAATGTTGTGGGTGATGATGTTTGTTTAGCTGTTCAAGAATTTTTTCAGAATGGGAGGTTGTTAAAGCAACTTAATGCTACTGTCCTGTCTTTAATCTCTAAAGTTAAGGTTCCTAACCTTGTTAGTGAATTTAGACCTATTGCATGTTGTAATGTTCTATACAAGTGCATTAGTAAGGTGATTTGTAATAGGATGATGGGTTATTTAGAGCAGGTGGTTGATAAATCACAGAGTGCTTTTGTTCCTGGGAGGCTTATTAGTGACAATATATTGTTATCTCAAGAGTTGGTAAAGGGGTATGATTGGGTGAGGGGTTATGCTAGAGTTGCCATGAAGATAGACTTGCAGAAGGCATATGACTTAGTTGACCATTCTTTTCTTTATCAATGTTTAGTGGGATTTGGGTTTCATGAGAAGTTCATTGGATGGGTTATGGAGTGTGTTACTTCTGTTTCTTATTCTATTAGTCTAAATGGTGATCTTTATGGTTTTTTCAAGGGGGAAAAAGGTCTAAGGCAAGGGGATCCTATGTCTCCTTACTTATTCACTTTAGTTATGGAGGTGCTTAACTTAGTGTTAATAAGAAGGATTAGGGAAGCTGATAAATTTGTGTATCATTGGAAGTGTGAAAAAATGAAGCTGACCCATTTGTGTTTTGCAGATGATTTGATTGTTTTTAGTAGTCAAGATTCTGAGTCCATTAGCATTTTGAAGGCTGCTTTGGATGAATTTGGTAAGATGTCTGGGTTAAAACCTAACATGCAAAAGAGTGAGATTATTTTTGGGAATGTGAAGCCTGAAATTCAGGAGGATATCTTGAGAATAGTGCCTTTTAAAGTGGGAAGCTTTCCTTTGAAATATCTGGGTATTCCTCTTGCTTCAAGGAGGTTATATCAAAAGGATTGCTCTATTCTACTTGATAAGGTTAAGAGGAGGGTTAATGACTGGAGGAATAAGTTTCTCTCATTTGCTGGGAGATTGCAGTTGATCAAGTCTGTATTATCTTCTCTAACTGTGTACTGGTCCTCCTTGTTTATCTTGCCTGTTAATTTAAATGATGATGTGGAAAGGATATGTAGAGGGTTTTTGTGGTGCCAAGGGGATTTTAAAAAGGGGTATGCTAGGGTCAGTTGGGATGATTTGTGTCTCAAGAAATCTCAAGGAGGGTTGGGAATTGCTTCTCTTAAAGAAAGAAATGTTGCCTTAATGTCTAAACATATTTGGAATGTGTTGAATAATAAGGATTCTGTATGGGTTGAATGGATTAGATTATATAGATTGCAGGGATGTAATTTTTGGGATATGGGAGAAACTAATTCTGATTCTTGGAGTTGGAAGCAAATCTTGGGGTGTAGAAGTATTATTAGGCCTCATTGTGTGGCTAAGGTAGGGAATGGTAGATTAATTAGTGCCTGGTTTGACAGTTGGCATAGTAAAGGTCCTTTGATCAATATCATAGACAGAAGAGATATTAGGAAGGCTGGGTTTAATTTGAAGGGTAAATTGGCTGAGTTGGTAAGTAATGGGAGTTGGTGTTTTCCTGAGGAATGGGGTAGAAAGTATCCTTGGTTGGTTCAAACTGAGGTGCCTATGTTATGCCCTATGACTAGAGATAGGTATTGGTGGAAAAGAGAGGATGGAAAGAGGGTGCCTTTTTCTACTAAGGTGGCTTATGAGGATTTGGTTAAGGGGGGTACTGATGTTAAATGGAGTAGATCTGTGTGGTTTAGTCAATCTATACCAAGACATGCTTTTATTACCTGGTTAGCTTTTAAGTACAGACTTCCTACACAAGATAGGATGTTGCAATGGGGATATAGAGAGGTATATTGAAGTGCAGTTTGTGTGGGTCTTGTCCTGATAGTCATGAGCACTTGTTTTTTAAGTGTGAGTTTTCCTATGCTATTTGGAGGAGGTTAAAGGTATTGGCTAGATTTGGGGATATTCCTGATGATTGGGATGCTGTTGTGCAGTTTATAGAGGGAAGAGTGGTGAATAAGTCTGTTTGGAACATCATTCAAAGGCTTTGTCTGGCTGCTGCTGTTTACTTTATTTGGCAGGAGAGGAATAATAGATTATTTAGCAACTCTAGAAGGAGTGCAAGGATTGTTGGGCAGCAGATTCAGGAAGTTGTTAAGCTTAGGATGGCAGGTTTTGAAATTGAAGTATTCTTTGCAGGTGCAGTTGGCTGCTGCTACCTGGGGGTTTCTATGTCCTGATAATGATTAGTAAAACTTCTTGTGGAAAGTATAAGGTGGATTGGTGGGATAAATGTGTGGGTGAGGAAGGATGCTATGTGGCTTTTAAAGGAATGGTTGGTGGAAGGGTGTTTCTTATGCTTATCTTCTATATATATAGTAGTAATATTAAGTATTATAATAATAAATATAATGATAATAATATTTTGAATAATGATAATAATATTTCTAAATATTACTTAGGGATGGGGTTTTATTTGGGGTTTTGGGAACTTGCTGTAATCTGGAGACTGTGTATATATGGGGTAGTTTTTTGGCCTTTTTGGCTTCCGGGTGTTGTTTTTAGGTGTGTGTTTTGGTGGTGTCCTTTTTGTTCTTTCAAGTTTTTCTTATTTTTATTTTTGTGGTTTTTGAGTCATCTATTAAGTTCCCCTTCCTTATGGAAGAATGGACTTAATCTTGCTTATTTTGATCGGTGGCTAGGAATGTTAAGGCTTGGAGTAAGCCTAGTTCATGGAGTGATAAGGTTGGTCTCATCCTTTGGTTTAGGATCTTGTCCTTGTTTGTTGAGTCTCTTGTTTCTTAGAGGTTATCAAAGGATGGGAATTCTGCTTGTGTTTATGTCTTGGTCTGTCTGGGTCATATTGGTTGAGTTAGTGTCTTGGTCTGTCTGGGTCATAATGGGTGAGTTAGTGTCTTGGTCTGTCTGGGTCATTATGGGTGAGTTTGTGTCTTGGTCTGTTCTGTTTACTAAACTTCTATCTGGGAGGGATGTGGGTTACAAATCATGGGAACTTGCAGTAATAAGGTGCACAAAAAACGAATGGGTAGAATCCTGGCTTTGTAAGCCATCAGTTTTAATCCAAAAGTTGACAAAGTATTTTTTATTTCTAAAGGTTCTATTGAACTCTATTTCTCTGTTTGAAATTGGGTTCAATTCTGCGAATTTTGATTGGTGGTTAGGTTTTTTGAAGCTTGGAGTAAGCTGTAACCTGGGAGATATAAGGTTGGATCTGATCAGTGAAGTTAGGACACTTGTTTCCACCCTCAATTTTGCATTTTTTAGAACTGTTCACTGGTCAGGAACCCTGTGGTCTTTATGGCCTTTGTTGAGCCTTGTTCATTTGAATGTGGAGTCTGTTATGAGTCTAAGGCACTTGCCTTGGGGAGGGATGGGTTACAATGATTGGGAATTTGCAGGAATAAGGTGCACTAAAAGCGTTTGGGTAGAAATCTGGCTGAATAAGCTTCCTTGTTTTATTCAAACTTCTTTATTATGGTTTTATTTGTTAAAAGATCTGTTGAATCCCTCTTCACTTTTTGGAGATGGTTTCAGTTCTGCGTTGATGAATTGGTGGTTAGGATTGGAGCCAGGAGTGTGCTCAGCCCTTGGAGAGATAAGGATGGACCCTATCCTTGTGTTTAGGACATTTACCTCCACCCCCAATTTTTTTTCATTTTTTAGATCCTCACAAGGATGGGAAACCTTTGCATTATTAATTTGTTCTTTTCTGAAACCTTTTCTTGTTTTTAGTATTAGGTTTTGTGGGTTGTCCTTTTGGAATGGTTTGGAATACTGTAATTTGGGTTGGGTTGGATGGATATGGCTGTATGGTTGTGCTCCTAGTTTGCTGATGTTAAATCTTTCTAAAAAGGCTGTTATTGTTAAGTTTGTTTTCTTTTGTATTGAGCAAGTTCAGCTAAGGCTGGTAGTTAGCTGTTATTATAGTGGTCAGTTATATGTTTTTTGTAGAGAGTATGTTCAGTCAAGGCTGATTATTAGCTGCTTAGTTATTAGTCAGTTTAATGATTGGGTTTTTTGTAATTGGGTTGGGAAGGTTGTTGTGTATGGTGCCTTTAAGGTTGTTAGTTTTGAAGAGTCTTGTAATATGTATGGGAGATACTACGGATTTGCAGCTGAATGGTCTATCAGAGGTAGCACTATTGCTCAGGATCGGATTACTGAAGTGGTTAATGGCATTATTTTGGAAGCTGTGGATTTGCAGAATTGGGAAAAAGCTATGGATCTGAAGGTTTATGCAGAATATGGCTGGAAGGATTGTGGTCAAATATACAAGTTAGCTGTTAGAAGACTGGAAGTGATAAGAGTGCTGGAAGTGAAAAGTGGTAGAATATGGATTGTTTTGATTGTTTTGATTATTGGGTTTTGTATTGGGTTGGGCTTAAAAGGTTTGGATAGTTGGCCCGATAGTTTTGAGTTTGGATAATGGGCTGAGTTTTGTTTTGATTGTTAGTTTATGTTTTTGAGTTTGTCTTGTGGGTGGGCCTTGATCTAGATTTTGGCTAGATTATTATGTAAAGATTTTGGCCCGGTTTTGTTTGTAAATATTTTTATTTTAATAAAATTTACCGGAGCAAAGTCTCCTTTATCAAAAAAAAAAAAAAAGGATACGAAGCTGACCGACGGTAAGCAGATTCACAATGCGAGAATTACGTAGAGATTCATACACAGATAAGGACTCCAGTTTAAAAGACCGTAACTATCTGTACTTTTGCAGTTTTATGGACCCGAATATGCTACAGAGTCAGATAAAAGATACGAAGCTGACCGATGGTAATTGGATTAACAATGCAAGAATTACGTAGAGATTCATACAGAGATAAGGACTCCAGTTTAAAAGACCGCAACTATCGGTACTTTTGGAGTTTCAGGGACCCGAATGGAGGAACGTGAAGGCTATAAGGTATCTGATCATGCTACAGAGTCAGATGAAGGATAAGAAGCTGACCGGAGGCTAAACGGACACACAATGCGACAATTACGATGAGATTCATTCACAGATAAAGCCTCCACTTTAAAAGACCGTAACTATCATTACTTTTGGAGTTTCAGGGACCCGAATGGATGAACGGGAAGGCCACAAGGTATTTGATCAGGCTACAGACTCAGATAAAGGATACAAAGCTGAACGAATGGTAATCGGACTCACAATGCGAGAATTACATAGTGCTTCGTACATAGGAAAACGCTCCAATTTAAAAGACCATAACTATCGTTACTTTTGGAGTTTTAGGGATCCGAATGGAGGAACGGGAAGGCCGTAAGGTATTTGATCATGCTACAGAGTCAGATAAAGGATACGAAGATAACCAACGGTAATCGGATTCACAATGCGAGAATTACGTAGAGATTCATACACAGATAAGGACTCCAGTTTAAAAGACCGTAACTATCTGGTCTTTTGCAGTTTTAGGGACCTGTATATGCTAGAGAGTCAGATAAAAGATACAAAGCTGACCGATGGTAATCGGATTAACAATGCAAGAATTACGTAGAGATTCATACACAGATAAGGGCTCCTGTTTAAAAGACCGTAACTATCGGTACCTTTGGAGTTTCAGGGACCCGAATGGAGGAACGTGAAGGCTATAAGGTATCTGATCATGCTACAGAGGCAGCTGAAGGATAAGAAGCTGACCGGAGGCTAAACGGACACACAATGAGACAACTACGATGAGATTCATTCACAGAAAAAGTCTCCAATTTAAAAGACCATAACTATCGGTACTTTTCGAATTTCAGGGACCCAAATGGAGGAATGGGAAGGCCACAAGGTATCTGATCAGGCTACAGACTCAGATAAAGGATACGAAGCTGAACAACGGTAATTGGACTCACGGAAAAGACTTCAGTTTAAAAGGCCGTAACGATCGGTACTTTTGGAGTTTCAAGGATCCGAATGGAGGAACGGGAAGGCCATAAGCTATCTAATCATGCTACAGACTCAAATAAAGGATACAAAGCTGGCCAGACGGTAATCGGATTCACAATGCGAGAATTACGTAGAGATTCGCAAACAGATAAGGACTCTAGTTTAAAAGACCATAACTATCGGTACGTTTAGAGTTTCAGGGACCCGAATGTAGGAACGTGAAGGTTATAAGGTATCTGATCATGCTACAGAGTCAGATGAAGGATAAGTAGCTGACGGTAGGCTAATCGAACTCACAATGCGACAATTACCTAGAGATTCATTCACAGAAAAAGCCTCCACTTTAAAAGACCGTAACTATCGGTATTTTTGGAGTTTCAGGGACCCGAATGGAGGAACGGGAAGGCCACAAGGTATCGGATAATGCTAGAAATTCATATAAAGGATACGAAGCTGACCGGATGGTAATCGGACTCACAATGCGAGAATTACGTAGTGATTCTTACATAGGAAAAGTCTCCAATTTAAAAGACCGTAACTATCGTTACTTTTGGAGTTTCAGGGACGCGAATGGATGAACGGGAAGGCCATAAGGTATTTGATTAGACTACAGACTCAGATAAAGGATACGAAGCTGACCGGATGGTAATCGGTCTCACAATGCGAGAATTACGCAGTGATTCGTACATAGGAAAAGACTCCAATTTAAAAACCGTACGTATCGGTACTCTTGGAGTTTTAGGGACCCGAATGGAGGAACGGGAAGGCTATAAGCTATTTGATCATGCTACACAGTCAGATAAAGGATACGAAGTTGAACGACGGTAATCGGATTCACAATGCAAAAATTACGTAAACACCATTACTATCTGTACTTTTGCATATTTAGGGACCCGAATGGAGGAACGTGAAGGCTACAAGGTATCTGATCATGCTACAGAGCTAGATGAAGCATAAGAAGCTGACCGAAGGCTGGCCGTACTTACAATGCGACTATTACGTAGAGATTTATTCACAGAAAAAGCCATCACTTTAAAAGACCGTAACTATCGGTATTTTTGGAGTTTCAGGGACCCTAACGGACGAACGGGAAGGCCACAAGGTATCGGATCATGCTACAAATTTAGATAAAGGATACGAAGCTGACGGGACGGTAATCGGACTAACAATGCGAGAATAAAATAGTGAATGTACACGGGAAAAGTCTCCAATTTAAAAGACCATAACTATCGGTACTTTTCGAAATTCAGGGACCGAAATGGAGGAACGGAAAGTGCCTAAGGTATTTGATCATGCTACAGACTTAGATAAAGATACGAAGTTGATCGACGGTAATTGGACTCACGGAAAAGACTTAAGTTTAAAAGGTCGTAACTATCGGTACTTTTAGAGTTTCCGGGACCCGAATAGAGGAACGGGAAGGCCATAAGCTATCTAATCATGCTACAGACTCAAATAAAGGATACAAAGATGGCCGGCCGGTAATAGAATTCACAATGAGAGAATTACGTAGAGATTCGTAAACAGATAAGGACTCTAGTTTAAAAGACCGTAACTATTGGTACTTTGGGAGTTTCAGCGACCCGAATGGAGGAACGTGAAGGTTATAAGGTAACTGATCATGCTACAGAGTCAGATGAAGGATAAGTAGCTGACCGTAGTCTAATCAAACTCACAATGCCAGAATTACGTAGAGATTCATTCACATAAAAATCCATCACTTTAAAAGACCGTAACTATCGGTATTTTTGGAGTTTCAGGGACCCGAACGGAGGAACGGGAGGGCCACAATGTATCTGATCATGCTAAAAATTTAGATAAAGGATACGAAGCTGACAGGACGGTAATCGGACTCACAATGCGAGAATCACATAGTGAATGGACACGGGAAAAGTCTCCAATTTAAAAGAACATAACTATCGGTAGTTTTCGAATTTCAGGGACCCAAATGGAGGAACGGGAAGGGCCTAAGGTATTTGATCATGCTACAGACTCAAATAAAGATACGATGCTGATCGACGGTAATTGGACTCACGGAAAAGACTTAAGTTTAAAAGGGCGTAACTATCGGTACTTTTAGAGTTTCGGGGACCCGAATGGAGGAACGGGAAGGCCATAAGCTATCTAATCATGCCAAAGACTCAAATAAAGGATACAAAGCTGGCCGGACGGTAATCGGATTCACAATGGGAGAATTACGTAGAGATTCGTAAACAGATAAGGACTCTAGTTTAAAAGACCGTAACTATCGGTACTTTTGGAGTTTCGGGGACCCGAATGGAGGAACGTGAAGGTTATAAGGTATCTTATCATGCTACAGAGTCAGATGAAGGATAAATAGCTGACCGTAGGCTAATCGAACTCACAATGCGACAATTACGTAGAGATTCATTCACAGAAAAAGCCTCCACTTTAAAAGACCGTAACTATCTGTATTTTTGGAGTTTCAGGGACCCGAACGGAGGAACGGGAAGGCCACAAGGTATCAGATAATGCTACAAATTCAGATAAAGGATACGAAGCTGACCGGATGGTAATCGGACTCACAATGCGAGAATTACGCAGTGATTCGTACATAGGAAAAGACTCCAAATTAAACACCATAAGTATCGGTACTCTTGGAGTTTTAGGGACCCGAATGGAAGAACGTGAAGGCTTTATGTAGAGATTCGTTCACAGAAAAAGCCTCCACTTTAAAAGACCTTAACTATCGGTATTTTTGGAGTTTCAGGGACTCGAATGGAGGAACGGGAAGGCTACAAGGTATCGGATAATGCTACAAATTCAGATAAAGGATACGAAGTTGACCGGATGGTAATCTGACTCATAATGCGAGAATTACGTAGTGATTCGTACATAGGAAAGGACTCCAATTTAAAAGACCGTAACTATCGTTACTTTTGGAGTTTCAGGGACCCGAATGGATGAACGGGAAGGCCATAAGGTATTTGATTAGGCTACAAACTCAGATAAAGGATACGAAGCTGACCGGATGGTAATTGGTCTCACAATGCGAGAATTACATAGTGATTCATACTTAGGAAAAGGCTTCAATTTAAAAAACCATAAGTGTCGGTATTCTTGGAGTTTTAGGGACCCGAATGGAGGAACGGGAAGGCTATAAGCTATTTGATCATGCTATAGAGTCTGATAAAGTTTACGAAGCTGGACGACGGTAATCGGATTCACAATGCGAGAATTACGTAAAGATTCATACACAGATAAGGACTCCAGTTTAAAAGACCGTAACTATCGGTACTTTTGCAATTTTAGGGACCCGAATGGAGGAACGTGAAGGCTACAAGGTATCTGATCATGCTACAGAGTCAGATGAAGGATAAGAAGCTGACCGAAGGCTAATCGGACTTACAATACGACAATTACGTAGAGATTCATTCACAGAAAAAGCCATCACTTTTAAAGAACGTAACTATCGATATTTTTGGACTTTCAGGGACCCTAACGGACGAACGGGAAGCCCACAAGGTATTGGATCATGTTACAAATTTAGATAAAGGATACGAAGCTGACGGGACAGTAATCGGACTAACAATGCGCCAATTACGCAGAGATTCATACACAGGAAAAGACTCCAGTTTAAAAGACCGTAACTATCGGAACTTTTGGAATTTCAGGGACCCGAATGGAGGATTGGGAAGGACATAAAGTATCTAATTATGCTACAGACTCAGATAAAGGATACAAAGCGGACCGGACGGTATTCGGACTCAGAATTCTTCAATTACGTACTGATTCATACATAGGAAAAGACTCCAATTTAAAACACCGTAACTATCGGTACATTTGGACTTTCAGGGATCCGAATGGAGGAACGGTAAGGCCATAAGTTATCTGATCATGCTTCAGACTAAGATAAAGGATACGAAGCTGACCGGACGGTAATCGGACTCACAATGCGAGAATTAAGTAGTCATTCGTACATAGGAAAAGACTCCAATTTAAAAGACCGTAGCTATCGTTACTTTTGGAGTTTCAGGGACCCGAATGGATGAACGGGAAGTTCACAAGGTATTTGATCAGGCTATAGACTTGGATAAAGGATACGGAGCTGACCGGATGGTAATCAGACTCACAATGCGAGAATTACATAGTGATTCGTACATAGGAAAACACTCCACTTTAAAATACCATAACTATCGGTACTTTGAAGTTTTAGGGACCCGAATGGAGGAACGGGAAGGCTGTAAGGTATTTGATCATGCTAAAGAGTCAAATAAAGGATACGAAGCTGACCGACGGTAATCGGATTCACAATGCGAGAATTACGTAGAGATTCATACACAGATAAGGACTCTAGTTTAAAAGACCGTAACTATCGGTACTTTTGCAGTTTTAGGGACCCGAATGGAGGAACGTGAAGGCTACAAGGTATCTTATCATGCTACAGAATCAGATGAAGGATAAGAAGCTGACCGGAAGCTAATCGGACATACAATACTACAATTACGTAGAGATTCATTCACAGAAAAGCCATCACTTTAAAAGACCGTAACTATCGGTATTTTTGGAGTTTCACGGACCCGAATGGAGGAACGGGAAGGCCACAAGGTATCGGATCATGCTACAAATTCAGATAAAAGATACGAAGCTGACGGGACAGCAATCGGACTCACAATGCGAGAATTACGTAGAGATTCGTAAACAGGAAAAGAATACAGTTTAAAAGGGTGTAACTATCAGTACTTTTGAAGTTTCAGGGACCCGAATGGAGGAACGAGAAAGCTATAAGGTATCAGATCATGCTACAGACTCAGATAAAGGATACAAAGCTGACCAGACGGTAATCGGACGCTAAATGCTTCAATTACATATAGATTCGTACACAGGAAAAGACCCCAATTTAAAAGACCGTACGGTCTTTTAAGGTATCTGATCATGCTACAGAGTCAGATGAAGGATAAGTAGGTGACCATAGGCTAATCGAACTCACAATGCGACAATTACATAGAGATTCATTCACAGAAAACGCTTCCACTTTAAAAGATCGTAACTATCAGTATTTTTGGAGTTTCAGGGACCCGAATGGAGGAACGGAAAGGCCACAAGGTATCGGATCATGCTACAAATTCAGATAAAAGATACGAAGCTGACGGGACAGCAATCGGACTCACAATGCGAGAATTACGTAGAGATTCGTAAACAGGAAAAGAATACAGTTTAAAAGGGCGTAACTATCTGTACTTTTGTAATTTCAGGGACCCGAATGGAGGAACGAGAAGGCTATAAGGTATCTAATCATGCTACAGACTCAGTTAAAGGATACAAAGCTGACCAGACGGTAATCGGACCCTAAATACTTCAATTACATATAGATTCGTACACAGGAAAAGACCTCAATTTAAAAGACCGTAACAATCGTTACTTTTGGAGTTTTAGGGACCCGAATGGATGAACGGGAAGGCCATAAGGTATTTGATTAGGCTACAGACTCAGATAAAAGATACGAAGCAGACCGGATGCTAATCGGACTCACAATGCGAGAATTACGTAGTGATTTGTACATAGGAGAGGACTCCAATTTAAAAGACCATAACTATCAGTACTTCTAGAGTTTTAGGGACCCGAATGGAGGAACGGGATGGCTATTAGCTATTTGATCATGCTATCGATTCAGATAAAGGATACGAAGCTGAACGACGGTAATCGGATTCACAATGCGAGAATTACGTAGAGATTCATACACGGATAAGGACTCTAGTTTAAAAAACCGTAACTATCGGTACTTTGGGAGTTTCAGCGACCCGAATGGAGGAACGTGAAGGCGATAAGGTATCTGATCATGCTACAGAGTCAGATGAAGGATAAGAAGCTGACCGGAGGCTAATCGGACTTACAATGTGACAATTACGTAGAGATTCATTAAAAGAAAAAGCCTCCACCTTAAAGACCGTAACTATCGGTATTTTTGGTGTTTAAGGGATCCGATTGGAGGAACGGGAAGGCCACAAGGTATCGGATCATGCTACAAATTCAGATATAGGATACGAAGCTGATAGGACGATAATCGGACTAACGATGCGACAATTACGTAGAGATTCATACACAGGAAAAGGCTCCAGTTTAAAAGACCGTAAGTATCGGTACTTTTGGAATTTCAGGGACCCGAATGGAGGATTGGAAAGGCCATAAAGTATCTGATCAAGCTACAGACACAGGTAAAGGATACGAAGGTGACCGGGCGGTATTCGGACTTAGAATGCTTCAATTACGAGGTGATTCATACATAGGAAAAGACTCCAATTTAGAAGACCGAAACTATCGGTACATTTGGACTTTCAGGGATCTGAATGGAGGAACGGGAAGGCCATAAGTTATCTGATTATGCTTCAGACTAAAATTAAGGATACGAAGCTGACCGTACGGTAATCGAATTCAAAATGCGAGAATTACGTAGAGATTCGTAAACAGGAAAAGACTTCAGTTTAAAAGGGCGTAACTATCAATACTTTTGGAGTTTCAGGGACCCGAAAGGAGGAACGGGAAGGCCATAAGGTATTTGATTAGGCTACAGACTCAGATAAAGGATACGGAAATTACCGGATGGTAACCAGACTCACAATCCGAGAACTACGTAGTGATTCGTACATAGGAAAAGACTCCAATTTAAAAGACAAAAACTATCGGTACTTTTGAAGTTTTAGGGACCCGAATGGAGGAACGGGAAGGCTATAAGGTATTTGATCATACTATGGAGTCAGATAAAGGATACGAAGCAAACCAACGGTAATCGGATTCACAATGCGAGAATTACGTAGAGATTCATACACAGATAAGGACTCCAGTTTAAAAGACCGTAACTATCGTTACTTTTGGAGTTTTAGGAACCCAAATGGAGGAATGTGAAGGATACAAGGTATCTGATCATACTATAGAGTCAGATCATAAGAAGCTGACCGGGGGCTAATCGGACTTACAATGCGACAATTACATAGATATTCATTCACAGAAAAAGCCTCCACTTTAAAAGACCGTACCTATCGATATTTTTGGAGTTTCAGGGACCCGAATGGAGGAACAAGAAGGCCACAAAGTATCGATCATGCAACAAATTAAGATAAAGGATAGAAGCTGACGGGACGGTAATCGGACTAACATGCGACAATTACGCAGAGATTCGTACACAGGAAAAGACTCCAGTTTAAAAGACCGTAACTATCGGTACTTTTGGAATTTCAGAGACCCGAATGGAGGATTGGGAAGGCCATAAAGTATCTGATCATGCTATAGACTCAGATAAAGGATACAAAGCTGACCGGGCGGTATTCGGACTCAGAATGCTTCAATTACGTAGTGATTCATACATAGGAAAAGACTCCAATTTAAAACACCGTAACTATCGGTACATTTGGACTTTCAGGGATCCGAATGGAGGAACGGAAAGGCCATAAGTTATCTGATTATGCTTCAGACTAAGATAAAGGATACGAAGCTGACCGTACGGTAATCGGACTCACAATGCGAGAATTACGTAGAGATTCGTAAACAGGAAAAGACTTCAGTTTAAAAGGGCGTAACTATTAGTACTTTTGGAGTTTCAGGGACCCGAATGGAGGAACGGGAAGGCCATAAGGTATCTGAACATGCTACAGACTCAGATAAAGGATACAGAGCTGACCAGACGGTAATCGGACCCACAATGTGAGAATTACGTAGAGATTCGTAAACAGGAAAAGACTTCTGTTTAAAAGGGTGTAACTATTAGTACTTTTGGAGTTTCAGGGACCCGAATGGAGGAACTGGAAGGCCATAAGGTATCTGATCATGCTACAGACTCAGGTAAAGGATACAAAGCTGACCAGACGGTAATCGGACTCAGAATGCTTCGATTACATCAAGATTCGTACACAGGAAAAGACCTCAATTTAAAAGACCGTAACTATCATTACTTTTGGAGTTTCAGGGACCCGAATGGATGAACGGGAAGGCCACTAGGTATTTGATCAGGCTACAGACTCAGATAAAGGATAGGAAGCTGACCGGATGGTAATCGGAGTGGAGTAGTTAGGACACATTGTCGCCAGCTCATGCGACCTAGTAGTGTAACTCTCAATTTCCGATCCCACCATCTTCACGTTGAGATACTTTGTCTCCAACTTCTGAATCTCATCTCGAGGACAATACTCCTCCTTCATGAGTTCCTCGAAGTCCGCCCACTGGATAGCATTTGCCACGTCTACTCCTAGCATCTGCACTTGGGCGTTCCACCACGATAAGGCCGCATTCTCAAGCGTAGCAGTGGCATACTTGACCTTATCTGCCGGCGGGCAATTACACATAGCAAAGCACGACTCCAGCTTTTCGAACCACCTAAGTAGCCCGACCGCTCTTT
Organism: Ambrosia artemisiifolia; assembly: GCA_032199755.1. Classification (NCBI taxonomy): domain Eukaryota; kingdom Viridiplantae; phylum Streptophyta; class Magnoliopsida; order Asterales; family Asteraceae; genus Ambrosia; species Ambrosia artemisiifolia. The sequence goes on from CM063526.1 coordinate 17,195,520, forward strand.
CAGATCCTCCGAAATTGTGAGGCTTACAATCCATGAATGACTTGTAGGTACAAGCCGGAGGTTGATGAGCAGGTTGGCTAGCTTGAAAAGCTGCTAGGGCGGCGATCACCCTGTCATTGATAAGCGTGCTCAGCTCCTCTTGCGTCATGCTAACATTGCCTCTACCATGTCCTCTTCCCGTCATGGTAATTCTACATTTACAGTATACTCATGAGAAAACAATAATATGTCTCCCATACCATTGTTCGCATAGTATAAGTAAACTAGAATGTAGCATGGAATACGGGCACGAGAATAAGATAAAGTAGTAGATTAATAAAAGTCATTATACGACTATATATAATACTAGGATAGTAAAAATCAATCGTCCGCACGATCCATGAGAACGACTAAGCCTTCATCCTCGCTCTCGTCCTCGAATGGCTCGACTTCTTCCTCTGGCTCGAGCTCTTCTTCGAGTGTTGCCTCGACTGCTACTCCAATAGCATCGAAGCCTCCTTCCATAGGCTCCTCGTCGGAATCCTCTTAAAGATCCTCTGCATCTATTCCCAATGCTGCTATGAGTCGATTACGAACAGTATTCAGCTCTTGCATGGTAGCTGCTAAATTCTGTCTAGTGGCAGCCAACTCCTGCCTAGTTTCACCGGATCCTGTCTTAACAACGGCCATCTCAGTCATTAAGTGGCCTATCTGACCTCTCATATGATGAAGTGTCTCATCGGTATTTCTCCTCCAAAACTTAAGCTGTTGCAAAGCTGTGAAAGCATTGTCCAACTCAGTATGAACATGCCTTACCATACATGCAAAAGATCTTTCCCAAGAATCTATAACAGGAGGTACTCTAGCTGGCACTCCATAACCTACAACCCAAGAGTGCAACATATAGGTAAACCAATGCCAACGGTTGGTTTCCCAATGTGGATCCTGAAATGAAGCTGGACGTTGATAGGGATCTAGTGAAGGAGCTTGTCATCCCTCGATAGCACGATAAGAATAGTTTCTATGAGTAGGGTTAGTCATGGTCTTTCCTGCAATACGCTATATCAGTACCCGTCTTCAAGAAATTTACACATTGTGCACTTAATCTAGTGAGTGTAACTAGTACTTATGCTATGATGATTATAGACTAGAATGCAATCCTAGTTCACTATAACCAATGGCTCTGATACCAATCTGTCACACCCTCACTTTCCATTGCGGGGTGGGTCTGCACTGCGAGGAGCATGACATACCAGGATCCCATAGCCATAAGTCACATGAACGACTCTAAATGCCCAAACCATTTAGTTCGTTATTGTAAAAACAAGTTTTATAGATAATCAAAACATACAAATAGTTTGCGGAAGCGAATTCAAAGTAAATCGTTTAAACAAATAGTCTGCGCATAACAATGCGTCCATAATCGTAGTAGATAATTAAACATACTAAAATAATTTCAAGTGACCATATCCAAATAATGCTACATGATGCATGCCCTACTCGTGCTCCGAACTAATGTCCTGCAAAAAGGTATAATAATCGTGTGTCAACATAAAGTTGGTGTGTTCACAAGTTTAAGTAATCGCGTAAGTCTCCCAGACCACGTAAAATGAATATTTAGCTACTTCACATGCCATGGGTAGCTAGCCCACTGATGATAACTAACAACGGTAATACCGAACTGCTAATGTACGAGTTCCCACATAGGGGTAGTGCCTTGCATCATTGTCTATAAACAATGATAATTGTTAAGTTGTAGTTCACACCCATGCTCTCAGCATGATGTGAGGTTTGTAAGACCTAATAGCGCTATCAACTAGTAACCCGCTTGCCATCCGGCAACTCATTCGGTATTTAGAAGGACTTCAATGATAGATGTGGTTTAGTTCATCAAGGACATAAGCATGAATTAGTGAAAGCAGATTCACCCAGTGAATCATTGCACCACAAACCCGGGATGTGTGTAGTAGTCCCAAACCGGACTATGAACTAGTTTAGAAAATTGTCTCATTCGAGACGTATGCTTCTTTTTTTTTGAGAAAAGAGTAGTGAAACTCACCTGGTGTTTGTGCGAGAGATCTAGCAAAGCAGAGAAAGTAACTATCGTTCCAACAAAGATCTCCCTATGAGTATTAAGACATATTAAACTATGTTCTTGTTTATCACACAAGTTCGGCACCCACTTTTGTGAACCACATCAAGTTATGTAGATCATGTTTCACGTATAAGAAGTTTGATCTAAATTGTTTCATGAATCCATGTGTAATGTGTAATCAATTACTTTAACACTAGATAATATAATTGATCATGCGCACATAATAGAAACTGGATTACTAAACGCATAACAATCAACTTATCATTGCTAGTTGGGGGCCGATCCTAGTGATCAAAGAGTCTAAGCTTGGGTTCACAATAAGGGGCGATAGAATTTAAGGAAGATAAACAATTAGAACTTACCTTGATACTAGCTAGTAGGAAGGGGAAAACTTGTAGACTTGAAGCTTCCTAGTGCTCGATATTCTAACCAAAGGGGTGTTCTTCGGCCGAGTGTATTAGAGTGAGAGTGGGAGGTGTGGTGCAAGAATGAAGTGGAGGGTGATACCCTTTATATAGCCGATGGGTATGGAAAAAAGAACACAAATATGGTAAGTGAATTAGCCTAAGATGTGATAGTGTTTAGTAGCTTCATTCATGAATGTGTGTAAGAGATGTGTAAGACACTAACAAACAAGGAATGGAAAGCATGCTTAGACAATGAGCCGATTTCCATGCATAAATCATTTAGGGAGAGGTTGTCATGATTTATCACATTGTCATACCTTGTCTTGATTACCAATTTAGTGAATATGTTGACCTCATAAGCTTCTAGATGGATTACATCACTTGTCCCTTAGCCGATGTGTCTTGTTTTCATTGAATCGGTTTTCATGCCTACCTAGGAGTTAGAATGGATGGTGACATTACATAGTTTCAAGGCTTCTCATAAGATGTTTGTGTGATGTCCCTATCGGCCGACTCTAGGTTCCCAAAGAGGAAAGATGATCGTTAGCAAGGTGAGGGTAGGTTCTGTTGTTTGTTACCTTGCTTAGGATATTTCGGCTATAGGTCTTAGGGTCTAGAAGGTTTCATGCATCCTACCATGACTTGTCACCATCAATGGGAATGTTTGTTTGTCTTAGGTTGGACAATGTCCCTTGGTGTTGCCTTGGTATTGGCCGATTTTTACTAGACAAGGACTTGTCTTATTCCTAGATAGTGATAGATCATTAGTATCCTAGTTGTTAGTTTGGAAGTTTCTTGGGATGCTATAGGGGGTCTACGGCCATAATACAAGAAGATGGGGAGAGTTGTCTAGATAATCTAGTTTAGGTATTAAGCATGCTTGGATAGTGACATCTCATTGATCTAGGAATTACTCCCATGTGCTATATATATATAGGTCGCTACTCTCTTAGTAGATTAGAAATGTTTTTTCCCACTTGTTATAAGTTAGGAGAACTAGGGTGGCTACTAAAGACAAAAGGAAACTTCCAAGAGTGTGGGAGTATGAGTGTGTGCGTGCGTTTACATGTGTATGTATGTGTGGATTTAACTAACATTCCTTACGTTAGCTAATAGACCAGGATAGTGACATTTCCATGCCTAGGTCCTAAGAATAGGCATGTGTGTTCTTGATCATGTGTGTGTGCATTTTTGTGTATGTATATATGTATGTTAGCTTGTAGCTTTTCTTGTCAAATCCTAGTGTATGTACAAAGCCTAGTGTATGTATTGTGTATATACATATATATACAAGCACATATAGGAGTATAAGAGATTCATGTACACACATATATTAATATTTATAAACTCTCATAAGTTTAATCATATGTTTGTCAATCTATGATAGCTCATAGATACATATACATCTATTGTGTGCACGTGTGACTTACCTAGTTAACTCTAGTCAAGTAGAATGCAAGTATTCAAACTGCAAGTAACTAGAGTCTAGTTAAATCAGGAACCTGAAACTACGGGGTATCACAACGGGAAGGCCGTAAGGTATTTGATCATGCTAAAGAGTCGGATAAAGGATACGAAGCTGACCGACGGTAATCGGATTCACAATGCGAGAATTACGTAGAGACTCATACACAGATAAGGATTCTAGTTTAAAAGACCGTAACTATCGGTACATTTGGACTTTCAGGGATCCGAACGGAGGAACGGGAAGGCCATAAATTATTTGATCATGCTTCAGACTAAGATAAAGGATATGAAGCTGACCGGACGGTAATCGGACTCACGATGCGAAAATTACGTAGAGATTCGTAAACAGGAAAAGACTTCAGTTTAAAAGGGCATAACTATCAGTACTTTTGGAGTTTCAGGGACCCGAATGGAGGAACGGGAAGGGCATAAGGTATCTGAACATGCTACAGACTCAGATAAAGGATACAGAGCTGACCAGACGGTAATCGGACTCAGAATGCTTCAATTACATCGAGATTCGTACACAGGAAAAGACCTCAATTTAAAATACCGTAACTATCGTTACTTTTGGAGTTTCAGGAACCCGAATGGATGAACGGGAAGGCCACAAGGTATTTGATCAGGCTACAGACTCAGATAAAGGATACGAAGCTGACCGAATGGTAATCGGACTCACAATGCGAGAATTACATAGTGATTCGTACATAGGAAAACACTCCAATTTAAAAGACCATAACTATCGGTACTTTTGGAGTTTTAGGGACGCGAATGGAGGAACGGGAAGGCCGTAAGGTATTTGATCATGCTATAGAGTCAGATAAATGATACAAAGCTGACCGACGGTAATCCGATTCACAATGCGAGAATTACGTAGAGACTTATACATAGATAAGGATTCCAGTTTAAAAGACCGTAACTATCGGTACTTTCGCAGTTTCAGGGACCCGAATGGAGGAACGTGAAGGCTACAAGATATCTGATCATGCTACAGAGTTAGATGAAGGATAAGAAGCTGGCCGGAGGCTAATCGGACTTACAATGCGACAATTACGTAGAGATACACTCACAGAAAAAGCCATCACTTTAAAAGATCGTAACTATAGGTATTTTTGGAGTTTCAAGGACCCGAACGGAGGAACGGGAAGCCCACAAGGTATCGGATCATGCAATAAATTCAGATAAAGGATACGAAGCTGACAGGACGGTAATCGGACTAACAATGCGACAATAACGCAGAGATTCGTACACAGGAAAAGACTACAGTTTAAAAGAACGTAACTATCGGTACTTTTGGAATTTCAGGGACCCGAATGGAGGATTGGGAAGTCCATAAAGTATCTGATCATACTACAGAATCAGATAAAGGATACAAAGCTGACCGGACAGTATTCGGACTCAGAATGCTTCAATTACGTACTGATTCATACACTCCAATTTAAAACACCGTAACTATCGGTACATTTGGACTTTCAGGGATCCGAATGGAGGAACGAGAAGGCCATAAGTTATAAGATCATGCTTCAGACTAAGATAAAGGATATGAAGTTGACCGGACGGTAATCGGACTCACAATGCGAGAATTACGTAGAGATTCGTAAACTGGAAAAGACTTCAATTTCAAAGGGCGTAACTATCAGTACTTTTGGAGATTCAAGGACCCGAATGGAGGAACGGGAAGGCCATAAGGTATCTGATCATGCTACAGACTCAGATAAGGATACAGAGCTGACCCGACGGTAATCGGACTCAGAATGCTTCAATTACATCGAGATTCGTACACAGGCAAAGACCTCAATTTAAAAGACCGTAACTATTGTTACTTTTGGTGTTTCAAGGACCCGAATAGAAGAATGGGAATGCCATAAGGTATTTGATGAGGCTACAGACTCAGACAAAGGATAGGAAGTTGACCGGATGGTAGTCGGACTCACAATGCGAGAATTACGTAGTGATTCGTACATAGGAAAACACTCCAATTTAAAAGACCATAACTATCGGTACATTTGGAGTTTTAGGGACCCGAATGGAGGAACGGGAAGGCCGTAAGGTATTTGATCTTGCTACAGAGTCAGATAAAGGTTACGAAGTTGACCGACCGTAATCGGATTCACAATGCGAGAATTACGTAGAGATTCATACACAGATAAGGACTCCAGTTTAAAAGACCGTAACTATCAGTACTTTTGGAGCTTCAGGGACCCGAATGGAGGAACGTGAAGGCTACAAGGTATCTTATCATGCTATAGAGTCAGATGAAGGATAAAAAGCTGGCCGGAAGCTAATCGGACTTACAATGCGACAATTACGTAGAGTTTCAGGGACCCGAACGGAGGAACGGGAAGGTCACATGGTATCGGATCATGCTACAAATTCAGATAAAGGATACGAAGCTGACCGGACGGTATTCGGACTCAGAATGCTTCAATTACGTAGTGATTCATACATAGGAAAAGACTCCAATTTAAAACACCGTAACTATCGGTACATTTGAACTTTCAGGGATCCGAATGGAGGAACGGGAAGGTCACATGGTATCGGATCATGCTACAAATTCAGATAAAGGATACGAAGCTGACCGGACGGTATTCGGACTCAGAATGCTTCAATTACGTAGTGATTCATACATAGGAAAAGACTCCAATTTAAAACACCGTAACTATCGGTACATTTGAACTTTCAGGGATCCGAATGGAGGAACGGGAAGGCCATAAGTTATCTGATCATGCTTCAGATTAAGATAAAGGATTCGAAGCTGACCGGATGGTAATCGGACTCACAATGCGAGAAATACGTGGAGATTCGTAAACAGGAAAAGAGTTCAGTTTCAAATGGCATAACTATCAGTACTTTTGGAGTTTCAGGGACCTGAATGGATGAACGGGAAGGCCACAAGGTATTTGATCAGGCTACAGACTCAGACAAAGGATAGGAAGCTGACCGGATGTCACACCCTCAAAATCCACCTGCGGGGTTTTACCGCGAGGCGCGTGACAAACCAGAATCCAAGTCAACGGTCACAATAAACAACACTATATGAACACATGCATATTTAAAAACATAAGTTTGAAACCATTAAACAGTAGCGGAAGCTTTGTTACAATCCAAAATCCAAAAGTAAATCCCAATTGTTCAACAAAAGAAAACATGATCCTAAACTAGACGCCGTGCAGACGTGTGCGCCCTAGTCCTGGTATGCTACCTTAGCGACCTGAGAAAAACATGCCAAAAGTACGTCAGCACAAAATGCCGGTGAGTTCACAGGTTTCTAATAAAAGTACCAAGTTCACCCTGTCCATACTATGCAAATATGTAAACCAAAGTACGCTAGCTAGGCGTATGTTTTGTCACTACTACGATTGGAAAACCATTACTAACACGCAAACCCAGAAGCATTGCCCGAATAATGTACCGTTCCTGTTTGAGACAATATGCACCCGCCGGCTCCAAGCCAACGAGAGGGGCAGGTCACGCCCAATAGATCTATCCACATTTCCCCGTTGTGCTACACCGCACATTCATGCTTTCCCCCGGGACTTCCAAAGATCGTATAGTAACCCAAAGTAACCCATAGTATGACAGTTGTTACCAAACACAAGTTTAACGCATGTTTTCTCCCCCAAAAGTAAAACCAGTTAAAGTGGGGCCGTGAACTCACCTTAGGTTGCGTTACTTCGATTAATGAATAAAATCAGCAAGCTATGCTAGCCCCGTAAAGCGGCGACCTAACATATGACAGTTACAAGTACTTAGACTAATAACCCGTAGGTTAGTTAGTCCCTAGATGTCCAGACCTTAACCAGGTTCGTTTGAAAACACTTTGACTGTTAAACTGACCAACCGTACAAGACTCGACATCCCATTGGTGACCCGAGACTCCACGTGTTATACTTGTACTTTAAGTCATACAAATCATGCAATCATGCTTAACATGTGTTAAAGTTCAATAAGCCTAGCACATAGTTCAAACAGCACACAATTAAGTCCGAGCACGTGTTACCAAGTTATCAGGTATGATACGGGGTTCCTAGCATGTTCCTAGGTGTCAAATCGGGTCTCGGAATGCCAAAATACACTTACAGCAGCAGTGCAGGCGATTAGGAAAAGTCAACTAGCGATTAGGGAGGTCAACAGGCGATTATAGAGGCTAATCGCCCCTTAACATAGGCGATTAGGCCTATTCAGGAGCTTATCAGGCGATTAGGTCATAAGACATGCAATTCAGGGCTTAACTAGTGATTAGGATCACAATCGCATGAAATGAAGGCAATTAGGCCCCCAATCGCCTACCATACAGGCGATTAGGCTTCCATATCAGGCGATTGGGCTCCCAATCGCCTATAGCATAGGCGATTAGGGTTCCCAATCGCCCTCAGCAGAGCTGTTCCGGTTTTTCGCGCGTTTAACCCTCCAAATCAGATCCGGAACGTGTGGAAACACCAAATATCAATCATACAACAATATCAAACATATTTCAAGCAAAACCCCTAGCTTAACATCATTCTACCAGCCCCGAATGCAAGCTCTTTCCCAAAATAGTACACTTAGCATGAAAACATCACATCAACATGCACAACTTTTACCCTAAATAGCAAATACTCAGATTTCATCATGTAACCACATTGTCCGATCATTCCCTACTGTTCTAGCATCATTCTACAACAAACCCTAACATCAAACAACTAGCAAAACACCTCATATCATACAAAATCATTCAAAGTCATTCAAATGGGTCAAAATACCCAATACCCACAGTACACTTCCAAAACCATCCAAACTCCTAAGACATCATCATCCTAATATAAACAAGCTGTAAACACCTCAATAACACAATAACAATCCTTTTTGAATCATAAAAATCCTATCTTTTAATCATATTTAACACATACAACATGCATAATGGTTTGGACTTGTTTAAAAACGATTTTCATAGGTTTTCAAAGACACAAGGGTTTATAAATCAGGTCTGGACCTTTAAGGAGCAAAACACAATCATTCAAAGGTTTGGGGATGAAGAACACACCTTGGGTTTATGAGGAATTGATGTGTAAAGCTTGAAAATGGGTGTTTTGATGCTAAAATGTGTTCCAGAGGGTGTTTGGGAGTTGGGATATGTTATGAGACGGCTAGGGTTGCATTAGAGGTGTTTTGGAGGTCAAGGGTGGTATTTATAGGCGTTTCTAGTCGTTTAAAACACGTCAGGCGATTATGCAGCAGTATCAGGCGATTAGGGCTCTAGCTATAGGCGATTAGGGCCCAATCGCCCTTAGACTCCCCCTAATCGCCCTCCTATAGGCGATTACAGGGGCTAATCGCCCTCAGGCTTCTGCACAATTGCCTTCAGCACTGCGTAATCACCTATAATGTCATGCAATCGCATGTAATCACCGTTTTAACATATGTAAACACGTATACACATACCGACAAGTCACATAAAGATTATACACACATAATCCACAGAAACAAACACGTTCTTACTCATTCGCCAATCCCCGGGACTCGAGACTTGTGTTTTTACTAAGGTTTGACGACTCTACGAATCGTCAATCCTTGCATACCTGGTTTAATGGCTGACATCTATCGGTCCTCTAGGTTGTAGTAACGACTCCCGAACCATAACACGACTCAACCGACCTAGTTAAGTATAATGTACGCGCGACTCGCTAAGGTAGGCTTTGACCCAAACAATGTTGTTAACCTGAGTTTGCCGGGTATCACACCGGATGGTAATCGGACTCAGAATGCGAGAATTACGTAGTGATTCGTACATAGGAAAACACTACAATTTAAAAGACCATAACTATCGGTGCTTTTGGAGTTTTAGGGACCCAAATGGAGGAACGGGAAGGCCGTAAGGTATTTGATCATGCTACAGAGTCAGATAAAGGATACGAAGCTGACCGACGCTAATCGGATTCACAATGCGAGAATTACGTAGAGATTCATACATAGATAAGGACTCCAGTTTAAAAGACCGTAACTATCAGTACTTTTATAGTTTCAGGGACCCGAATGGAGGAACGTGAAGGCCATAACGTATCTGATCATGCTAAAGAGTCAGTTGAAGGATAAGAAGCTGACCGGAGGCTAATCGAACTCACAATGTGACAATTACATAGAGATTCATTCACGGAAAAAGCCATCACTTTAAAAGACCGTAACTATCAGTATTTTTGGAGTTTCAGGGACCCGAACGGAGGAACGGGAAGGCCACAAGGTATCGGATCATGCTACAAATTCAAATAAAGGATACGAAGCTGACCGGACAGTATTCGGACTCAGAATGCTTCAATTACGTAGTGATTCATAAACAGGAAAAGACTTCAGTTTAAAAGGGCGTAACTATCAGTACTTTTGGAGTTTCAGGGAGCCGAATGGAGGAACGGGAAGGCCATAAGGTATCTGATCATCCTACAGACTCAGATGAAGGATACAAAGCTGACCAGATGGTAATCGGACTCAGAATGCTTCAATTACATCGAGATTCGTACACAGGAAAAGACCTTAATTTAAAAGACCGTAACTATCGTTACTTTTGGAGTTTCAGGGACCCGAATCGATGAACGGGAAGGCCACAAGGTATTTGATCAGGCTACATACTCAGATAAAGGATAGGAAGCTGACCGGATGGTAATCGGACTCACAATGCGAGAATTACGTAGTGATTCGTACATAGGAAAACACTCCAATTTAAAAGACCATAACTATCGGTGCTTTTGGAGTTTTAGGGACCCGAATGGATGAACGGGAAGGCCATAAGGTATTTGATTACGATACAGACTCAGAAAAAGGATACGAAGCTGACCGAATGGTAATCGGACTCACAATGCGAGAATTACGTAGTGATTCGTACATAGGAAAAGACTCCAATTTAAAAGACCATTACTATCGGTACTTTTGGAGTTTCAGGGACCCGAATGGAGGAACGTGAAGGCTATAAGGTATCTGATCATGCTATAGAGTCAGTTGAGGGACAAGAAGCTGACCGGAGGCTAATCGAACTCACAATGCGACAATTACGTAAAGATTCATTCACAGAAAAAGCCTCCACTTTAAAAGACCGTAACTATTGGTATTTTTGGAGTTTCAGGGACCCGAATAGAGGAACGGGAAGTCAACAAGGTATCGGATCATGCAACAAATTCAGATAAAGGATACGATGCTGACAGGACGGTAATCGGACTAACAATGCGACAATTATGCAGAGATTCATAAACAGGAAAAGACTTCAGTTTAAAAGGGCGTAACTATCAGTACTTTTGGGGTTTCAGGGAGCCGAATAGAGGAACGGGAAGGCCATAAGGTATCTGATCATCCTACAGACTCAAATGAAGGATACAAAGCTGACCAAACGGTAATCAGACTCGGAATGCTTCAATTACATCGAGATTCGTACACAGGAAAAGACCTCAATTTAAAATACCGTAACTATCGTTACTTTTGGAGTTTCAGGGACCCGAACGGAGGAACGGGAAGGCCACAAGGTATCGGATAATGCTACAAATTCAGATAAAGGATACGAAGCTGACAGGACGGTAATCGGACTAACAATGCGACAATTAAGTAGAGATTCATAAACAGGAAAAGTCTTCAGTTTAAAAGGGCGTAACTATCAGTACTTTTGGAGTTTCAGGGAGCCGAATGGAGGAACGAGAAGGCCATAAGGTATCTGATCATCCTACAGACTCGGATGAAGGATACAAAGCTGACCAGACGGTAATCAGACTCGGAATGCTTCAGTTACATAGAGATTCGTACACAAGAAAAGACCTCAATTTAAAATACCGTAACTATCGTTACTTTTGGAGTTTCAGGGACCCGAATCGATGAACGGGAAGGCCACAAGGTATTTGATCAGGCTACATACTCAGATAAAGGATAGGAAGCTGACCGGATGGTAATCGGACTCACAATGCGAGAATTACGTAGTGATTCGTACATAGAAAAACACTCCAATTTAAAAGACCATAACTATCGGTGCTTTTGGTGTTTTAGGGACCCGAATGGATGAACGAGAAGGCCATAAGGTATTTGATTAGGATACAGACACAGAAAAAGGATACGAAGCTGATCGAATGGTAATCGGACTCGCAATGCGAGAATTACGTAGTGATTCGTACATAGGAAAAGACTCCAATTTAAAAGACCATTACTATCGGTGCTTTTGGAGTTTTAGGGACCCGAATGGATGAACGGGAAGGCCATAAGGTATTTGATTACGATACAGACTCAGAAAAAGGATACGAAGCTGACCGAATGGTAATCGGACTCACAATGCGAGAATTACGTAGTGATTCGTACATAGGAAAAGACTCCAATTTAAAAGACCATTACTATCGGTACTTTTGGAGTTTCAGGGACCCGAATGGAGGAACGTGAAGGCTATAAGGTATCTGATCATGCTATAGAGTCAGTTGAGGGATAAGAAGCTGACCGGAGGCTAATCGAACTCACAATGCGACAATTACGTAAAGATTCATTCACAGAAAAAGCCTCCACTTTAAAAGACCGTAACTATTGGTATTTTTGGAGTTTCAGGGACCCGAATAGAGGAACGGGAAGTCAACAAGGTATCGGATCATGCAACAAATTCAGATAAAGGATACGATGCTGACAGGACGGTAATCGGACTAACAATGCGACAATTATGCAGAGATTCATAAACAGGAAAAGACTTCAGTTTAAAAGGGCGTAACTATCAGTACTTTTGGAGTTTCAGGGAGCCGAATAGAGGAACGGGAAGGCCATAAGGTATCTGATCATCCTACAGACTCAGATGAAGGATACAAAGCTGACCAAACGGTAATCAGACTCGGAATGCTTCAATTACATCGAGATTCGTACACAGGAAAAGACCTCAATTTAAAATACCGTAACTATCGTTACTTTTGGAGTTTCAGGGACCCGAACGGAGGAACGGGAAGGCCACAAGGTATCGGATAATGCTACAAATTCAGATAAAGGATACGAAGCTGACAGGACGGTAATCGGACTAACAATGCGACAATTAAGTAGAGATTCATAAACAGGAAAAGACTTCAGTTTAAAAGGGCGTAACTATCAGTACTTTTGGAGTTTCAGGGAGCCGAATGGAGGAACGAGAAGGCCATAAGGTATCTGATCATCCTACAGACTCGGATGAAGGATACAAAGCTGACCAGACGGTAATCAGACTCGGAATGCTTCAGTTACATAGAGATTCGTACACAGGAAAAGACCTCAATTTAAAATACTGTAACTATCGTTACTTTTGGAGTTTCAGGGACCTGAATCGATGAACGGGAAGGCCACAAGGTATTTGATCAGGCTACATACTCAGATAAAGGATAGGAAGCTGACCGGATGGTAATCGGACTCACAATGCGAGAATTACGTAGTGATTCGTACATAGGAAATCACTCCAATTTAAAAGACCATAACTATCGGTGCTTTTGGTGTTTTAGGGACCCGAATGGATGAACGGGAAGGCCATAAGGTATTTGATTAGGATACAGACACAGAAAAAGGATACGAAGCTGATCGAATGGTAATCGGACTCGCAATGCGAGAATTACGTAGTGATTCGTACATAGGAAAAGACTCCAATTTAAAAGACCATTACTATCGGTACTTTTGGAGTTTTAGGGACCCAAATGGAGGAACGGGAAGGCTATAAGGTATTTGATCATGCTATAGAGTCAGATAAAGGATTCGAAGCTGACCGACGGTAATCGGATTCACTATGCGAGAATTACGTATACACAGATAAGGACTCCAGTTTAAAAGACCGTAACTATCAATACTTTTGGAGTTTCAGGGACCCGAATGGAGGAACGGGAAGGCCATAAGTTACCTGATCATGCTTCAGACTAAGATAAATGAGTCGAAGCTAACCGGACGGTAATCGGACTCACATTGCGAGAATTACGAAGAGATTCGTAAACAGCAAAAGACTCAAGTTTAAAAGGACGTAACTATCAGTACTTTTGGAGTTTTAGTGACCCGAATGGAGGAACGGGAAGGCCATAAGGTATCTGATGATGCTACAGAGTCAGGTGAAGGATAAGAAGCTAACCGGAGGCTATTCGAACTCACAATGTGACAATTACGTAGAGATTCATTCACGGAAAAAGCCATCACTTTAAAAGACTGTAACTAACGGTATTTTTAGAGTTTCAGGGACCCTAACGGAGGAACGGGAAGACCACAAGGTATCGGATAATGCTACAAATTCAGATAAGGGATACGAAGATAACGGGACGGTAATCGGACTAACAATGCGACAATTACGCAGAGATTCATAAACAGGAAAAGACTTCAGTTTAAAAGGGCGTAACTATCAGTACTTTTGGAGTTTCAGGGAGCCGAATGGAGGAACGGGAAGACCATAAGGTATCTGATCATCCTACAGACTCAGATGAAGGATACAAAGCTGACCAGACGGTAATCGGACTCAGAATGCTTCAATTACATCGAGATTCGTACACAGGAAAAGACCTCAATTTAAAATACCGTAACTATCGTTACTTTTGGAGTTTCAGGGACCCGAACGGAGGAACGGGAAGGCCACAAGGTTTCGGATAATGCTAGAAATTCAGATAAAGGATACGAAGCTGACAGGACGGTCATCGGACTAACAATGCGACAATTACGCAGAGATTCATAAACAGGAAAAGACTTCAGTTTAAAAGGGCATAACTATTAGTACTTTTGGAGTTTCAGGGAGCCGAATGGAGGAACGGGAAGACCATAAGGTATCTAATCATCCTACAGACTCAGATGAAGGATACAAAACTGACCAGACGGTAATCGGACTCAGAATGCTTCAATTACCTCGAGATTCGTACACAAGAAAAGACCTCAATTTAAAAGACCGTAACTATCGTTACTTTTGGAGTTTCAGGGACCCGAATCGATGAACTGGAAAGCCACAAGGTATTTGATCAGGATACATACTTAGATAATGGATAGGAAGCTGACCGGATGGTAATCGGACTCACAATGCGAGAATCACGTAGTGATTCGTACATAGGAAAACACTCCAATTTAAATGACCATAACTATTGGTGCTTTTGGAGTTTTAGGGACCCGAATGGTTGAACGGGAAGGCCATATGGTATTTGATTAGGATACAGACTCAGAATAAGTATACGAAGCTGACCGAATGGTAATCGGACTCACTATGCGAGAATTACGTAGTGATTCGTACATAGGAAAAGACTCCAATTTAAAAGACCATTACTATCGGTACTTTTGGAGTTTTAGGGACCCAAATGGAGGAACGGGAAGGCTATAAGGTATTTGATCATGCTACAAAGTCAGATAAAGGATTCGAAGCTGACCGACGGTAATCGGATTCACTATGCGAGAATTACGTATACACAGATAAGGACTCCAGTTTAAAAGACCGTAACTATCAATACTTTTGGAGTTTCAGGGACCCGAATGGAGGAACATTAAGGCTACAAGGTATCTGATCAAGCTACAGAGTCAGATGAAGGATAAGAAGATGACCGGAGGCTAATCGGACTTACAATGCGACAATTACGAAGAGTTTCATTTTGAGAAAAAGACATCACTTTAAAAGACCGTAACTATCGGTATTTTTGGAGTTTTAGGGACTCGAATGGAGGAACAGCAAGGCCACAAGGTATCGGATCATGCTATAAATTCAGATAAAGGATACGAAGCGGACCGGACGGTATTCGGACTCAGAATGCTTCAATTACGTAGTGATTCATACATAGGAAAAGACTCCAATTTAAAACACCGTAACTATCGGTACATTTGAACTTTCAGGGATCCGAATGGAGGAACGGGAAGACCATAAGTTATCTGATCATGCTTCAGACTAAGATAAAGGATCCGAAACTGACTGGACAGTAATCGGACTCACAATGGGAGAATTACATAGAGATTCGTAAACAGGAAAAGACTCCAGTTTAAAAGGACGTAACTATCAGTACTTTTGGAGTTTCAGGGACACGAATGGGGGAACGGGAAGGCCATAAGGTATCTGATGATGCTACAGAGTCAGGTGAAGGATAAGAAGCTGACCGGAGGCTATTCGAACTCACAATGTGACAATTACGTAGAGATTCATTCACGGAAAAAGCCATCACTTTAAAAGACCGTAACTATCGGTATTTTTGGAGTTTCAGGGACCCGAACGGAGGAACGGGAAGGCCACAAGGTATCGGATCATGCTACAAATTCAGATAAAGGATACGAAGCTGACCGGACAGTATTCGGACTCAGAATGCTTCAATTACATAGTGATTCATACAAAGGAAAAGACTCCAATTTAAAACACCGTAACTATCGGTACATTTGAAGTTTCAGGGATCCGAATGGAGGAACGGGAAGGCTATAAGTTATCTGATCATGCTTCAGACTAAGATAAAGGATTCGAAGCTGACCGGACGGTAATCGGAATCGCAATTCGAGAATTACGTAGAGATTCGTAAACAGGAAAAGACTTCAGTTTCAAAGGGCGTAACTATCAGTACTTTTGGAGTTTTAGGGACCCGAATGGATGAACGGGAAGGCCACAAGGTATTTGATCAGGCTACAGACTCAAAGAAAGAATAGGAAGCTGACCGGATGGTAATCGGACTCACAATGGGAGAATTACGTAGTGATTCGTACATAGGAAAACACTCCAATTTAAAAGACCATAACTATCGGTACTTTTGGAGTTTTAGGGACCCGAATGGAGGAACGGGAAGGCCGTAAGGTATTTGATCATGCTACAGGGTCAGATAAAGGATACGAAGCTCACCGACAGTAATCGGATTCACAATGCTAGAATTACGTAGAGATTCATACACAGATAAGGACTCCAGTTTAAAAGCTCGTAACTATCCATACTTTTGGAGTTTCAGGGACCCGAATTGAGGAACGTGAAGGCTATAAGGTATCTGATCATGCTAAAGAGTCAGTTGAGGGATAAGAAGCTGACCGGAGGCTAATCGAACTCACAATGCGACAATTATGTAGAGATTCATTCACAGAAAAAGCCTCCACTTTAAAAGACCGTAACTATTGGTATTTTTGGAGTTTCAGGGACCCGAATGGAGGAACGGGAAGTCAACAAGGTATCGGATCATGCAACAAATTCAGATAAAGGATACGATGCTGAAGGGACGGTCATCGGACTCAAAATGCTAGAATTACGTAGAGGGATCCGAATGGAGGAACGGGAAGGCCATAAGTTATCTGATCATGCTTCAGACTAAGATAAATGATTCGAAGCTAACCGGACGGTAATCGGACTCACAATGCGAGAATTACGTAGAGATTCGTAAACAGCAAAGGACTCCAGTTTAAAAGGACGTAACTATCAGTACTTTTGGAGTTTCAGTGACCCGAATGGAGGAACGGGAAGGCCATAAGGTATCTGATGATGCTACAGAGTCAGGTGAAGGATAAGAAGCTGGCCGGAGGCTATTCGAACTCACAATGTGATAATTACGTAGAGATTCATTCACGGAAAAAGCCATCACTTTAAAAGACTGTAACTATCGGTATTTTTGGAATTTCAGGGACCCGAACGGAGGAACGGGAAGGCCACAAGGTATCGGATAATGCTACAAATTCAGATAAAGGATACGAAGCTGACAGGACGGTAATCGGACTAACAATGCGACAATTAAGCAGAGATTCATAAACAGGAAAAGACTTCAGTTTAAAAGGGCGTAACTATCAGTACTTTTGGAGTTTCAAGGAGCCGAATGGAGGAACGAGAAGGCCATAAGGTATCTGATCATCCTACAGACTCAGATGAAGGATACAAAGCTGACCAGACGGTAATCAGACTCGGAATGCTTCAATTACATCGAGATTCGTACACAGGAAAAGACCTCAATTTAAAATACCGTAACTATCGTTACTTTTGGAGTTTCAGGGACCCGAACGGAGGAACGGGAAGGCCACAAGGTATCGGATAATGCTACAAATTCAGATAAAGGATACGAAGCTGAAAGGACGGTAATCGGACTAACAATGCGACAATTAAGCAGAGATTCATAAACAGGAAAAGACTTCAGTTTAAAAGGGCGTAACTATCAGTACTTTTGGAGTTTCAGGGAGCCGAATGGAGGAACGAGAAGGCCATAAGGTATCTGATCATCCTACAGACTCAGATGAAGGATACAAAGCTGACCAGACGGTAATCAGACTCGGAATGCTTCAATTACATCGAGATTCGTACACAGGAAAAGACCTCAATTTAAAATACCGTAACTATCGTTACTTTTGGAGTTTCAGGGACCCGAATCGATGAACAGGAAGGCCACAAGGTATTTGATCAGGCTACATACTCAGATAAAGGATAGGAAGCTGACCGGATGGTAATCGGACTCACAATGCGAGAATTACATAGTGATTCGTACATAGGAAAACACTCCAATTTAAAAGACCATAACTATCGGTGCTTTTGGTGTTTTAGGGACCCGAATGGATGAACGGGAAGGCCATAAGGTATTTGATTAGGATACAGACTCAGAAAAAGGGTACCAAGCTGACCGAATGGTAATCGGACTCACAATGCGAGAATTATGTAGTGATTCGTACATAGGAAAAGACTCCAATTTAAAAGACCATA
Organism: Ambrosia artemisiifolia; assembly: GCA_032199755.1. Classification (NCBI taxonomy): domain Eukaryota; kingdom Viridiplantae; phylum Streptophyta; class Magnoliopsida; order Asterales; family Asteraceae; genus Ambrosia; species Ambrosia artemisiifolia. The sequence goes on from CM063526.1 coordinate 17,214,052, forward strand.
ACTATCAATACTTTTGGAGTTTCAGGGACCCGAATGGAGGAACGTAAAGGCTACAAGGTATCTGATCTTGCTACAGAGTCAGATGAAGGATAAGAAGATGACCGGAGGCTAATCGGACTTACAATGCGACAATTACGTAGAGATTCATATAGAGAAAAAGACATCACTTTAAAAGACCGTAACTATCGGTATTTTCGGAGTTTCAGGGACTCGAACGGAGGAACAGAAAGGCCACAAGGTATCGGATCATGCTATAAATTCAGATAAAGGATACGAATCGGACCGGACGGTATTCGGACTCAGAATGTTTCAATTACGTAGTGATTCATACATAGGAAAAGACTCCAATTTAAAACACCATAACTATCGGTACATTTGAACTTTCAGGGATCCGAATGGAGGAACGGGAAGGCCATAAGTTATCTGATCATGCTTCAGACTAAGATAAAGGATTCGAAGCTGACTGGACGGTAATCGGACTCACAATGGGAGAATTAAGTAGAGATTCGTAAACAGGAAAAGACTCCAGTTTAAAAGGACGTAACTATCAGTACTTTTGGAGTTTCAGGGACCCGAATGGAGGAACGGGAAGGCCATAAGGTATCTGATGATGCTACAGAGTCAGGTTAAGGATAAGAAGCTGACCGGAAGCTATTCGAACTCACAATGTGACAATTACGTAGAGATTCATTCACGGAAAAAGCCATCACTTTAAAAGACATTAACTATCGGTATTTTTGGAGTTTCATGGACCCGAACAGAGGAACGGGAAGGCCACAAGGTATCGGATAATGCTACAAATTCAGACAAAAGATAGGAAGCTGACGGGACGGTAATCGGACTAACAGTGCGACAATTACGCAGAGATTCATAAACAAGAAAAGACTTCAATTTAAAAGGGCGTAACTATCAGTACTTTTGGAGTTTCAGGGAGCCGAATGGAGGAACGTGAAGGCCATAAGGTATCTGATCATCCGACAGACTCAGATGAAGGATACAAATCTGACCAGACGGTAATCGGACTCAGAATGCTTCAATTACATCGAGATTCATACACAGGAAAAGACCTCAATTTAAAAGACCGTAACTATCGTTACTTTTGGAGTTTCAACGACCCGAATCGATGAACGGGAAGGCCACAAGGTATTTGATCAGGCTACATACTCAGATAAAGGATAGGAAGCTAACCGGATAGTGATCGGACTCACAATGCGAGAATTACGTAGTGATTCGTACATAGGAAAACACTACAATTCAAAAGACCATAACTATCGATGCTTTTGGGGTTTTAGGGACCCGAATGGATGAACGGGAAGGCCATAAGGTATTTGATTAGGATACAGACACAGAAAAAGGATACGAAGCTGATCGAATGGTAATCGGACTCGCAATGCGAGAATTACGTAGTGATTCGTACATAGGAAAAGACTCCAATTTAAAAGACCATTACTATCGGTACTTTTGGAGTTTTAGGGACCCAAATGGAGGAACGGGAAGGCTATAAGGTATTTGATCATGCTATAGAGTCAGATAAAGGATTCGAAGCTGACCGACGGTAATCGGATTCACTATGCGAGAATTACGTAGAGAAACATACACAGATAAGGACTCCAGTTTAAAAGACCGTAACTATCAATACTTTTGGAGTTTCAGGGACCCGAATGGAGGAACGTGAAGGCTACAAGGTATCTGATCATGCTACAGAGTCAGATGAAGGATAAGAAGATGACCGGAGGCTAATCGGACTTACAATGCGACAATTACGTAGAGATTCATTTAGAGAAAAAGACATCACTTTAAAATACCGTAACTATGGGTATTTTTTGAGTTTCAGGGACTCGAACAGAGGAACGGCAATGCCACAAGGTATCGGATCATGCTATTGTGACACCCGGCAAACTCCGGTAGCTAACTTTTTGAAAACTTAGTAAGTCTACTTTAGCGAGTCGCGCATACATTACACATGACAGGGTCAGTCGAGTCGAGTCGTGCATCATTGGGGTTTTAACACACACAGGTCTCGAGTCCCGGGAATTGGTGAACGAGTGTGAACGTGTTTGTTTACATGTATTATGTGTTTATAATCATTATGTGACTTGTCGGTATGTGAAAACGTGTTAACGTGTGTTAAAATAGTGTTTAACGCGCCAAAAATAGGAAGTAAGCTGCAGGGGGCGAGTAGGGGGCTACTCGTGTGTAAAAGGGGGCGATTAGGCCTACTCGTGTGGCCTAATCGTGTGCTGCTAATCCCTAATCGCCTGTTGCAGCCCTGACGACTAGAAACGCCTATAAATACCACCCTTGTGTTGCAAAACATCATTTTAGAAACCCTAGCACACCCCAAAGCCATTACAAACTATACCCAACCTCTGTAACTCGTTTTTGATCAAGAAACCACCTTTACAAGATCTTACACCAATCTTTGCTAAAATCTAAGGTTTGTTCATCTTCTTAAACCTTGTTAAAGATAAAGTTTTACTCCCTAAAGGTCCAGACCTGGTTTCTAAGTATTTGTGTCTTTGAAAACTTGTTAAAAACAGATTATAAACAAACCCACACCTTCATGCTTGTTCTTTGTTATGTTATCATGCAAAGATGAGATTTTTGATATTAAAACGCGTTTGTTTCCATGTGTTTGGTATGTTTCTGACTTAAATGAATCATTAGGATGATTGTCTATGAATTTGGGAGCATATAGTTGTGTTTTGATGATATTTGATATTTTGACCCGTTTGGGTGATTTTGGGAGACTTAGTGTGATTTAATATGTTTTGATGATTCTAGAGGATTAGGGTTTGCTCTAGGATGATGCTAGAACAGTAGGAAAGGATTAGATGACGTTATTATGTGATGAAATCTGAGTATTTGCTATTTAGGGTAAGTTTTACATGATGATGTGATGTTTACATGATGAATATGCTATTTTGGGAAAACGCTCGCATTCGGGACTGTTAGAATGATGATAACTTAGGGGTTTTGCTTGAAATATGTTTGTTAATGTGTTAGGATTGATATTTGGGTGTTTACACATGTTTCAGATCTGATCTGGAGGGTTAAACGCGCGAAAAAGTGGCACAGCCCTGCAGGGGGCGATTAGGAATCCTAATCGCCTGATGCAGGGGACGAGTAGGAAAGATTAGGGGCGAGTAGACCCCTAATCGCCTGCTGTGTCAGGAAATTAGCCTCCTAATGGCTAGTTGACTTTTCCTAATGGCTAGTTGACTTTCCTAATGGCTAGTTGACTTTCCTAATGGCATGATTAGCTGATTTAAGCATAGTTTGACATCCCGAACATGAAACGACACCTAGGAACATGCTAGGAACCCTGTGGAATGTCCGATAACCCGGTAATACACGTGTGGACTCGTATATGCGATATATGAACTATATGTTGACTTTGGTGAACTGTTATGCGTATTAAGTGCATGTTTGCTTGTGATTGCATGATTTCTCACTCTTAGCTAACACGTGAGTCGTCGGGTCACCAATGGGACGTCGGGTCTTGTATGTGTGGTCAAAGTAGCAGTCAAACGTGTTTTCAAAATGTACTTAGTCATGGTCTGGACAATCGGGGACTAGTTAGCCTTCGGGTTATTAGTCTAATTTGACACATATCTTATGGTAGGTCGCCACTAGTTGGGACTATCATATCATATAAACGGTTTACTCATTAACAGAAGACGCAACCTAAGGTGAGTTTCACGGCCCCACTCTTTACTGTTTTCGTTTTCGGGGGAGAAACATGCTTAGTACTTTGTTTTGTAAAAGATCATGTTATGCTGGGTTGGTTGTACGTTTCTTTTATGTTCTATGTACATGTGGGTCACGTTGTGACAGTTCGATGTCCGTTACGGCGGCAGTTCGCTAATTGTGAATGCACAGTTCGTTGACCACGGAGTGACAGTTCGTTGACCACAGAGTGACAGTTCGTTGACCACGGAGTGACAGTTCGTTGACCATGTTAGAGCAGTTCGTTAGTCGTTGTAAGCGATAGTGTGTTGGTCGTGTTAAACGACAGTTCGATGATTGGTTCGTCTTAGAGTCTAAACGTCTAACAAGTATTTTCTTCAGTCAGTAGTAACATGATAGTTCTTTCAAACGCTCGTGAAACATTTTCCTTAAAAACCTGTGAACTCACCAGTATTTTATACTGACGTTTTTAGCATGTTTTCTCAGGTCGCTAAGGTAGCAGCTGTCATCTAGGCGCACGGAGTCGCACTGGAGTCGTACTCGCGTCTAGGGTCATTTATGCATGTCTCTTTATGTTAAACTTTTGAACTTATGTCTTTAGTTACTCATGACTTGTAAACTTTAAATGCTTCCGCACTTTCAGATGTTGGTTTTAATCTTATGCATGGTTTTTATTTACGTATGTTTTTACATTTAGACCTCGTTTATTGTGACCGTTGACCTGGATCCTGGTGTGTTACACGCCTCGCGGTAGAACTCCGCAAGTGGAAATTTGAGGGTGTGACAGATTGGTATCAGAGCCAATGGTTATAGTGAACTAGGACTGCATGTAGAGTCTAGACTATAGCCGAGTCTCACACACTAGACGGTCACATACATTTGAGTCGTGTCTTTTGGTAAACATACTAACCTTGTCGGGGTGTCGGTATCCTTACCACACAGTGTCATATCACCTATCTCATTCTTGGTTATTCCTAGCTTCACTTTATCTTCTTCTTCGGGTTTACAGTCGAGGGAACTTGTTTGTTGATCTTTTGAGTTGGTTATATCTTCCTAAGATGTGGGTACCGGGTGACTTGAGGTTCGAGCTCGGGGCACGCCTTGAGGACCATGTAGAGCAATTTATCATTTCGGGTGCACACGAAATCATAAGTTGAAATGCATGGAAGACTTGGTGGATCTCGTGTTGGGATTAATGGTCACGTTTGGACCCAATCCTGGACTTTTCGTATTCTCTTGGTTTAGCGTTGGTGATGGGTCTGAGAGTCTTGTTCTTGTTTCGGCAGAAGATGTCTGGAAGTCGTGGTGAACACAGTGGTGACGAGAGTCGTGATGCCATCAACATAACCCCAGAAGCGCTGAAGGACTTAATCCAGCAACAGGTGACTGCTGCTCTTGCTGCTTATCAGACCACTCAGCAAGGCGACGGTGGAAATGTCGTTTTTCCTCCACCGCCACCTCCTCTGGGCCAACAGGTGTGTACTTTTAAGGTGTTCATGCAGTGTGAGCCCCACATCTTTGGAGGGACGGAGAACAACAAAAGGAAACGGGAGAATGCCGAGAAGGATGTAGCCACAGCCGAAGTGCATCAGCAGACAGTGAGGCTTGAAGCTTCGAAGTCGTCGTTTGGTCAGAAGCAAGGTGGGTATGCGGGAAACCTCCCAAGGTGTAGTCAGTGTGGGTTTCATCACACAGGTAGTTGTGGTAAGTCCCGCTGTCACCGGTGTCATCAGTTTGGTCACCATGTTAAGGACTGTAGAGTCAATCTGCAACCAGGGCAGACTCAAGCGGTTACCCTCACTCCTGTTCCTCGGGGAAATCGAGAGTGTTTTAATTGCGGCGAAGCAGGACATGTCAGGCGAAACTGTCCAAAGTTGAACCAAGGGGGCACAGGGACTGCTGGGAAGGATGGAGACAACGAAGGTGGTGGTCGGGTTACACGTGCTCGTGCTTATGTGATCGGTGCTAGGGAGAACCAGGAGGACCCAGACACTGTTACCCGTACGTACTCTCTCTTATCTCTTGTTACGCTTTGGTTTTACTTTTATCCGCATTGTTGTGCGTTCGTGTCTTCGGGTGTTTTCTTTGTGGTTTGGTCTCTGTTTCTCATTCTTTGGGTCGATGAGGGTCCTTTCGGGATGCTACTTGGACGGTACCGGTGGGTTAGTTATACCGATCATAGTAGTCTCCAGTAGGCCTTCGATCGGGGGTCTCTTGTCTCATATTCACATTTGGGGAGGTGGTTCCCCGGTTGTTACTGTCGTGTTTTGATTCACGACCTTCACTCGTTGTATTTTGGGGAAACGTTACTTGGGCACACACAGAGGTCCACACTCATCACTGTTGAAGCCGAAAGAATCTCGGGACGAGATTCCTTTCAACAGGGGGATGATGTGACGACCCGGAAAATTTTTCTTCTTATTTGTTCTCTCTCTTCGACTTCGGGAATTTTTCGGGACGAAAATTCTTTCAACAGGGGGATGATGTGACACCCGGCAAACTCCGGTAACTAACTTTTTGAAAACTTAGTAAGTCTACCTTAGCGAGTCGCGCATACATTACACATGACAGGGTCAGTCGAGTCGAGTCGTGCATCATTGGGGTTTTAACACACACAGGTCTCGAGTCCCGGGAATTGGTGAACGAGTGTGAACGTGTTTGTTTACATGTATTATGTGTTTATAATCATTATGTGACTTGTCGGTATGTGAAAACGTGTTAACGTGTGTTAAAATAGTGTTTAACGCGCCAAAAATAGGAAGTAAGCTGCAGGGGGCGAGTAGGGGGCTACTCGTGTGTATCAGGGGGCGAGTAGGGGGCTACTCGTGTGTAAAAGGGGGCGATTAGGCCTACTCGTGTGGCCTAATCGTGTGCTGCTAATCCCTAATCGCCTGTTGCAGCCCTGGCGACTAGAAACGCCTATAAATACCACCCTTGTGTTGCAAAACATCATTTTAGAAACCCTAGCACACCCCAAAGCCATTACACACTATACCCAACCTCTGTAACTCGTTTTTGATCAAGAAACCACCTTTACAAGATCTTACACCAATCTTTGCTAAAATCTAAGGTTTGTTCATCTTCTTAAACCTTGTTAATGATAAAGTTTTACTCCCTAAAGGTCCAGACCTGGTTTCTAAGTATTTGTGTCTTTGAAAACTTGTTAAAAACAGATTATAAACAAACCCACACCTTCATGCTTGTTCTATGTTATGTTATCATGCAAAGATGAGATTTTTGATATTAAAACGCGTCTGTTTCCATGTGTTTGGTATGTTTCTGACTTAAATGAATCATTAGGATGATTGTCTATGAATTTGGGAGCATATAGTTGTGTTTTGATGATATTTGATATTTTGACCCGTTTGGGTGATTTTGGGAGACTTAGTGTGATTTAATATGTTTTGATGATTCTAGAGGATTAGGGTTTGCTCTAGGATGATGCTAGAACAGTAGGAAAGGATTAGATGATGTTATTATGTGATGAAATCTGAGTATTTGCTATTTAGGGTAAGTTTTACATGATGATGTGATGTTTACATGATGAATATGCTATTTTGGGAAAACGCTCGCATTCGGGACTGTTAGAATGATGATAATTTAGGGGTTTTGCTTGAAATATGTTTGTTAATGTGTTAGGATTGATATTGGGTGTTTACACATGTTTCAGATCTGATCTGGAGGGTTAAACGCGCGAAAAAGTGGCACAGCCCTGCAGGGGGCGATTAGGAATCCTAATCGCCTGATGCAGGGGACGAGTAGGAAAGATTAGGGGCGAGTAGACCCCTAATCGCCTGCTGTGTCAGGCAATTAGCCTCCTAATGGCTAGTTGACTTTCCCTAATGGCTAGTTAACTTTTCCTAATGGCTAGTTGACTTTCCTAATGGCTAGTTGACTTTCCTAATGGCATGATTAGCTGATTTAAGCATAGTTTGACATCCCGAACATGAAACGACACCTAGGAACATGCTAGGAACCCTGTGGAATGTCCGATAACCCGGTAATACACGTGTGGACTCGTATATGCGATATATAAACTATATGTTGACTTTGGTGAACTGTTATGCGTATTAAGTGCATGTTTGCTTGTGTTTGCATGATTTCTCACTCTTAGCTAACACGTGAGTCGTCGGGTCACCAATGGGACGTCGGGTCTTGTATGTGTGGTCAAAGTAGCAGTCAAACGTGTTTTCAAAATGTACTTAGTCATGCTCTGGACAATCGGGGACTAGTTAGCCTTCGGGTTATTAGTCTAATTTGACACATATCTTATGGTACGTTGCCACTAGTTGGGACTATCATATCATATAAACGGTTTACTCATTAACAGAAGACGCAACCTAAGGTGAGTTTCACGGCCCCACTCTTTACTGTTTTCGTTTTCGGGGGAGAAACATGCTTAGTACTTTGTTTTGTAAAAGATCATGTTATGCTGGGTTGGTTGTACGTTTCTTTTATGTTCTATGTACATGTGGGTCACGTTGTGACAGTTCGATGTCCGTTACGGCGGCAGTTCGCTAATTGTGAATGCACAGTTCGTTGACCACGGAGTGACAGTTCGTTGACCACGGAGTGACAGTTCGTTGACCACGGAGTGACAGTTCGTTGACCATGTTAGAGCAGTTCGTTAGTCGTTGTAAGTGATAGTGTGTTGGTCGTGTTAAACGACAGTTCGATGATTGGTTCGTCTTAGAGTCTAAACGTCTAACAAGTATTTTCTTCAGTCAGTAGTAACATGATAGTTCTTTCAAACGCTCGTGAAACATTTTCCTTAAAAACCTGTGAACTCACCAGTATTTTATACTGACGTTTTTAGCATGTTTTCTCAGGTCGCTATGGTAGCAGCTGTCATCTGGGCGCACGGAGTCGCACTGGAGTCGTACTCGCGTCTAGGGTCATTTATGCATGTCTCTTTATGTTAAACTTTTGAACTTATGTCTTTAGTTACTCATGACTTGTAAACTTTAAATGCTTCCGCACTTTCAGATGTTGGTTTTAATCTTATGCATGGTTTTTATTTACGTATGTTTTTACATTTAGACGTCGTTTATTGTGACCATTGACCTGGATCATGGTGTGTCACACGCCTCGCGGTAGAACTCCGCAAGTGGAAATTTGAGGGTGTGACAGATTGGTATCAGAGCCAATGGTTATAGTGAACTAGGACTGCATGTAGAGTCTAGACTATAGCCGAGTCTCACACACTAGACGGTCACATACATTTGAGTCGTGTCTTTTGGTAAACATACTAACCTTGTCGGGGTGTCGGTATCCTTACCACACAGTGTCATATCACCTATCTCATTCTTGGTTATTCCTAGCTTCACTTTATCTTCTTCTTCGGGTTTACAGTCGAGGGAACTTGTTTGTTGATCTTTTGAGTTGGTTATATCTTCCTAAGATGTGTGTACCGGGTGACTTGAGGTTCGAGCTCGGGGCACGCCTTGAGGACCATGTAGAGCAATTTATCATTTCGGGTGCACACGAAATCATAAGTTGAAATGCATGGAAGACTTGGTGGATCTCGTGTTGGGATTAATGGTCACGTTTGGACCCAATCCTGGACTTTTCGTATTCTCTTGGTTTAGCGTTGGTGATGGGTCTGAGAGTCTTGTTCTTGTTTCGGCAGAAGATGTCTGGAAGTCGTGGTGAACACAGTGGTGACGAGAGTCGTGATGGCATCAACATAACCCCAGAAGCGCTGAAGGACTTAATCCAGCAACAGGAAGGCCATAAGGTATCGGATCATGCTACAAATTCAGAAAAAGGATACGAAGCTGACGGGATGGTAATCGGACACACAATGCGAGAATTACGTAGAGATTCGTAAACAGGAAAAGACTTCAGTTTTGAAGGGCGTAACTATCAATAATTTTGGAGTTTCAGGGACCCGAATGGAGGAACGAGAAGGCCATAAGGTATCTGATCATGCTATAGACTCAGATGAAGGATACAAAGCTGACCAGACGGTAATCGGACTCAGAATGCTTCAATTACATATAGATTCGTACACAGGAAAAGACCTCAATTTAAAGACCGTAACTATCGTTACTTTTGGAGTTTCAGGGACCCGAATGGATGAACGGGAAGGCCATTAGGTATTTGATTAGGCTACAGACTCAGATAATGGATACGAAGCTGACCTGATGGTAATCTGACTCACAATTCGGGAATTACGTAGTGCTTCGTACATAGGAAAAGACTCCAATTTAAAACACCACTACTATCGGTACTTTTAGAGTTTTAGGGACCTGAATGGAGGAACGGGAAGGCTATAAGGTATATGATCATGCTACAAAGTTAGATAAAGGATTCGAAGCTGACCGACAGTAATCGGATTCACAATGCGAGAATTACGTAGAGATCCATACACATATATGGACTCAAGTTTAAAAGACCGTAACTATCAGTACTTTTGGAGTTTCAGGGACCCGAATGGAGGAACGTGAAGTCTATAAGGTATCTGATCATGCTACAGAGTCAGATGAAGGATAAGAAGCTGAATGAGGGGGAAGAGAATGAAGTTAAGAAGACTGGTTTGTCTAAGGGTGGGTCTATAGATAGTATAAGTTATAGTATGGATAATTTGGTTAAAACTGGTGGAGATCTTGAGAAAAAGACTGTTAAGGAGAATGTAGTTATTAGAAATAAGGAGGTTGTATCAAAGGTTAATACAAAATATGGTTACTTTCAAATGAATGATGCTCAATTCAATTAAGTGACTGATTATGTGTTAAACAAGAAATGTCCTTCCATTGATGTTTTAAGAAAGTGGAAGGTTGGTCAAGTTAAATTGTTTTTTGAACAGTGGGACAAGATTATAATGGATAAAGTGATTAATGAGGAGGAAGTAGCTTCAGAGATTGATAAAATTGCTGAATTCATGAAGTGTGATGATGTGGGAAATGTGGGAGATGGTAGTGGTCCTTCAGTGATCATGTTGGTTTAGATGAAGATTAACTTGTTATCTTGGAATGTTAGAGGTATTTCAAGTACCTCTAAGCAAAGAAAGGTTAGTAGATTTTTGTCTGAACATAAAATTCAGATTTGTGGACTTTTAGAGACCAGGGTGAATAATATGAAAATGTATCGGTACTTTTGGAATTTCACGGACCTGAATGGAGGATTGGGAAGGCCATAAAGTATTTGATCATGCTACAGACTCAGATAAAGGATACAAAGCAGACCAGACGGTATTCAGACTCAGAATGCTTCAATTACATATAGATTCGTACATAGGAAAAGACTCCAATTTAAAAGACCATTACTATCGGTACTTTTGGAGTTTTAGGGACCCGAATGGAGAAACGGGAAGGCTATAAGGTATTTGATCATGCTACAGAGTCAGATAAAGGATTCGAAGCTAACAGATGGTAATCAGATTCGCAATGTGTGAATTACGTAGATTCATACACAGATAAAGACTCCAGTTTAAAAGACCGTAACTATCGGTACTTTTGCAGTTTCATGGACCCGAATGGAGGAACGTGAAGGCTACAAGGTATCTGATCATGCTACAGAGTCAGATGAAGGATAAGAAGCTGACCGGAGGCTAATCGGACTTACAATGCGACAATTACGTAGAGATTCATTCACAGAAAATGCCATCACTTTAAAAGACCGTAACTATCGGTATTTTTGGAGTTTCAGGGACCCGACAGAGGAACGGGAAGGCAACAAGGTATCGGATCATGCTACAAATTTAGTAAAAGATACGAAGCTTAAGGGACGGTAATCGGACTAATAACGTGACAATTACGCAGAGATTCGTACACAGGAAAAGACTCCAGTTTAAAAGACCGTAACTATCGGTACTTTTGGAATTTCAGGGACCCGAATGGAAGATTGGGAAGGCCATAAAGTATCTGATCATGCTACAGACTCAGATAAAGGATACATAGGAAAAGACTCCAATTTAAAACACCGTAACTATCGGTACATTTGGACTTTCAGGGATCCGAATGGAGGATGGGAAGGCCATAAGTTATCTGATCATGCGTCAGACTAAGATAAAGGATACGAAGCTAACCGGACGATAATCGGATTCACAATACGAGAATTACGTAGAGATTCGTAAACAGGAAAATACTTCAGTTTAAAAGGACGTAACTATCAGTACTTTTGGAGTTTCAGGGACCCGAACGGAGGAACGGGAAGGCCACAAGGTATCGGATCATGATACAAATTCAGATACAGGAGACGAAGCTGACGGGACGGTAATCAAACTAACAATGCTACAATTACGCAGAGAGTCGTAAACAGGAAAAGACTTCAGTTTAAAAGGGCGTAACTATCAGTACTTTTGGAGTTTCAAGGACCCGAATGGAGGAACGAGAAGGCCATAAGGTATCGGTTCATGCTACAGACTCAGATAAAATATACAAAGCTTACCAGACGGTAATCGGAATCAGAATGCTTCAATTACATCGAGATTCGTACACTGGAAAAGACCTCAATTTAAAAGACAGAAACTATCGTTACTTTTGGAGTTTCAGGGACCCGGATGGATGAACGGGAAGGCCACAAGGTATTTGATCAGGCTACATACTCAGATAATGGATAGGAAGCTGACCGGATGGTAATCGGACTCACAATGCGAGAATTCCGTAGTGATTCGTACAACGGAAGACACTCCAATTTAAAAGACCATAACTATCGGTACTTTCGGACTTTTAGGGACCCGAATGGAGGAACGGGAAGGCCGTAAGGTATTTGATCATGCTACAGAGTCAGATAAAGGATACAAAGCTGACCGACGGTAATCGAATTCACAATGCGAGAATTACGTAGAGATTTATACACAGATAAGGACTCCAGTTTATAAGACCGTAACTATCAGTACTTTTGGAGTTTCGGGGACCCGAATAGAGGAACGTGAAGGCTATAAGGTATCTGATCATGCTACAAAGTCAGATGAAGGATAAGAAGCTGACCAGAGGCTAATCGAACTCACAATGCGACAATTACGTAGAGATTCATTCACAGAAAAAGCCACCACTTTAAAAGACCGTAACTATTGGTATTTTTGGAGTTTCAAGGACACGAATGGAGGAACGGGAAGGCCACAAGGTATCGGATCATGCTACAATTTCAGATAAAGGATTCGAAACTGACGAGACGGTAATCGGACTCACAATGCGAGAATTACCTAGAGATTCATAAACAGGAAAAGTCTTCAGTTTAAAAGGGAATAACTATCAGTACTTTTGGAGATTCAGGGACCCGAATGGAGGAACGAGAAGGCCATAAGGTATCTGATCATGCTACAAACTCAGATAAAGGATACAAAGCTGACCAGACGGTAATCGGACTCAGAATGCTTCAATTACATATAGATTCGTACACAGGAAAAGACCTCAATTTAAAATACCATAACTATCATTACTTTTGGAGTTTCAGGGACCCGAATGGATGAACGGGAAGGCCATAAGGTATTTGATTATGCTACAGACTCAGATAAAGGATACGAAGCTGACCGGATGGTAATCGGACTCACAATGCGAGAATTACGTAGTGTTTCGTACATAGAAAAAGGCTCCAATTTAAAAGACCATTACTATCGATACTTTTGGAGTTTTAGGGACCCGAATGGATGAACGGGAAGGTTATAAGGTATTTGATCATGCTACAGAGTCAGATAAAGGATTCGAAGCTGACCGACGGTAATCGAACTCACAATGCGACAATTACGTAGAGATTAATTCACAGAAAAAGACTCCACTTTAAAAGACCTTTACTATCGGTACTTTTGGAGTTTCTGGGACCCGAATAGAGGAACGGGAAGGTCACAAGGTATCGGATCATGCTACATATTCAGATAAAGGATACGAAGCTGACGGGACGGTAATCGGACTCACAATGCGAGAATTACGTAGAGATTCGTAAACAGGAAAAGACTTCAGTGTAAAAGGGCGTAACTATCAGTACTTTTAGAGTTTCAGGGACCTGGAAGGAGGAACGAGAAGGCCATAAGGTATCTGATCATGCTACAGACTTAGATAAAGGATACGAAGCCGAACGACGGTAATCGGATTCACAATGCAAGAATTACGTAGAGATTCATGCACACATAAGGACTCTAGTTTAAAAGACCGTAACTATCGGTACTTTTGGAGTTTCAGGGACCCGAATGGAGGAACGTGAAGGCTACAAGGTATCTGATCATGCTACAGAGTCAGATGAAGGATAAGAAGCTGACCGGAGGCTAATCGGACTTACAATGCGACAATTACGTAGAGATTCATTTATAGAAAAAGCCTCCACCTTAAAAGACCGCAACTATCGGTATTTTTGGAGTTTCAGGGACCCGAATGGAGGAACGGGAAGGCCATAGGGTATCGGATCATGCTACAAATTCAGATAAAGGATAAGAAGCTGACAGGACGGTAATCGGACTAACAATGCGACAACTACGTAGAGATTCGTACACAGGAAAAGACTCTAGTTTAAAAGACCGTAACTATCGGTACTTTTGGAATTTCAGTGACCTGAATGGAGGATTGGGAAGGCCATAAAGTATCTGATCATGCTATACACTCAGATAAAGGATACGAAGCTGACCAGACGGTAATCGGACTCAGAATGCTTCAATTGCTTATAGATTCGTACACAGGAAAAGACCTCAATTTAAAAGACCGTAACTATCGTTACTTTTGGAGTTTCATGGACCCGAATGGATGAACGGGAAGGCCATAAGGTATTTGATTAGGCTACAGACTCAGAAAAAGGATACGAAGCTGACCGGATGGTAATCGGACTCACAATGCGAGAATTACGTAGTGATTCGTACATAGGAAAAGACTCCAATTTAAAAGACCATAACTATCGGTACTTTTGGAATTTTAGGGACCCGAATGGAGGAACGGGAAGGCTATAAGGTATTTGATCATGCTACAAAGTCAGATAAGGGATACGAAGCTGAACGACGGTAATCGGATTCACAATGCGAGAATTTCGTAGAGATTTATACACAGATAAGGACTCTAGTTTAAAAGACCATAACTATAGGTACTTTTGGAATTTCAGGGACCCGAATGGAGAATTGGAGTAAGCTGGAAACATTGAGTGATAAGGTTGGAGCTGACCAATGCCTATAGGACATTTGTTTCCTTCCCAAATTTTACATTTTTTAGACCATGGCACTGGTCAGGAACCCTTGATAATTTGTTGAGCCTTGTGTTTTATTGGTTTGAGTATGGTCTTGTTAATAGACATTTGTCTATGGGACGGGTGGGGACTATAATAGGGACATAATTGGTGTTGGTGTTGGGGACTATAATTAACCGTTTAAGACACCGAGGTACAACGAACGAATTGCTAGAACACGAACACGAGGGCCGCTTGCGGTGGTGGCCGGAAGTCGTAAAACTAGAAAATATTGAATTGCCCTTTTTTTTTCTTCGGCAGATTGTATTCTATGGGGGGTGATCAACATATTAATTGTGAACATAGTATATATAATGATTGTAGGCAATCATTATCCCATTTGAAAACATAATTAGATGAATCTAATTTAAACAATCATCATTATCACATATTCAAAATAGAAATAGATAATGATAGGTTGTTATAGTTATTAGATAATGTTTATCTAACAATTAGATATGGTTATATTAAATATAAAAATATATATAACAACATTATCTGATAACATGTTCATCACCCACCGGGTCCAAGTTCAATATACCTAGATCAAGTCTAAGACGTGATTTAAAACCCGAAACCAATAAACGTGATATTATTTATAATTAGTATAAATAATAAAATTTGTTTATCTCGTTAATTGTTCGTGATTACCAGTTAATCAAGTTAAGTGGATTTAATGTTCGTTGCCCAAGGTGTAACTCTTACGGGTCACATCTCAGTCAGTAGCGTTAAGTTATCGAAACCAAACATATAAATCCAACAATCTCCCACTTGGATGGTCATTCGATAAAATCCTCAACGCAGACAGTCAGCGGTGCTCTAGCTGCACATGGCTGCCCCCAACAAGGTATGACACTTTAAAGTCATTAACCAAAACATCTTGTTTTAGACAAGACAATAGACTTATGGCAATAGTTGTCATTCATCCTTTCTGTAAAAAGACATCAATTGCATCAATGAGACATGGATTAAGTTCATTCTCACATGGTGTTCAATTATTATTGTTCTCGATCAAGATTCATAGTGGTCCAAATCAAACACACAGTTAGTTTGGGTAAGGCCTTACACTTCACCAGTTTGAATCAACGAGGGCGCCACGATGTCTAACTGTTACATATTATGTAAGAGTACAGAATCCTTTAGCGACTACATACAACTCCCACTGAACTTCAGAACTATTCCCAATTAAAGCCTTTATGACTGGCAGTTACGCGACAGCGGTTGACAGTAATCAAAGAATAATCCTTGGTAAACGAAAGTTCTAGTATGCATCTCAGGTCAGAGGATACTAAATGAGTATACCAATATCAAAACATCTTATGACTAAGATCCATGAAGATGATTTGAAGTGAGTTACATCCAACGTCATTCACAATGAGGTCTGTGAACTTGGAGTTAACTACTTGAGTCCAAGTTCAGAATAGTCTTAATTCAGAGTCGCTCCCACGAGTCTGATCGACTACGGATAATTTAGAATATAATATTCATGGATTAAACGTATTAAAATCAAACACAGTTATAAGATTCAGAATTATATTTAACTAGTAAATAAAACGAATTCAAAAGTATAACTGTTTAAATGTTCGTACATCCAAATACTAAATCAAAACATATGGCTAGCTAATCTAAGCCCAATAGCATCCCTGTGCTAATCATGCTTGTCCTGAGTCATGGGCTTAGTAAACGGGTCTGCTAGGTTTTGATCTGTGTTTACTTTGCTTATCACGATGTCTCCAGGTTCCACAATTTCCCGTATATGGTGGAATTTTCTTAGAACGTGCTTGGCCTTGTGATGAGATCTGGGCTCTTTGGCTTGAGCTATAGCACCTGTGTTATCACAAAATATCTCAATGGGTTTCCGAATACTTGGAACCACATCGAGGTCGGCTACGAATTTCTTCATCCAAGCAGCTTCCTTTGCAGCATCTGATGCGGCTATATACTCAGATTCGGTGGTTGAATCCGCCACAACACTCTGTTTGGAGCTTTTCCATGAGATAGCTCCTCCATTAAGAGTGAATACAAAACCTGATTGTGAGCGAGAATCATCTCGGTCACTTTGAAAACTAGCATCAGTGTAACATCTTACAGTGAGCTCTTCTTTCACTCCTCCAAATACTAAGAACATATCTTTAGTTCTTCTCAGATACTTTAGAATGTTCTTGACTGCAGTCCAATTGGCTATGCTGACTTTGCTGATAACGGCTAGTCATGCTTAAAGCATATGAGACGTCAGGTCTAGTGCATAACATAGCATACATGATCGAACCAATCGCAGAAGCATATGGAATTGCTTCCATTCGCTTAATATCAATGTCCGTTGAAGGAGATTGCGATTTGTTCAAGACAGTACCTTTAGTCATAGGAACACCTCCTTTCTTGGAGTTTTCCATCTTAAAGCGTGTCATCATTTTGTCTATGTATGCACTTTGACTTAGCCCTAGAAGCCGCTTAGATCTATCCCTATAGATCTTGATTCCTAGAATGTAAGCTGCTTCTCCAAGATCTTTCATTGCAAAACAAGTTCCCAAATAGTGTTTAACTTCGTTAAGCATAGGGATGTTGTTTCCAATTATCAGTATATCATCCACATACAGGATGAGGAATGATATAGTGCTCCCACTAGCCTTTTTGTAAACACAAGGCTCATCTTCATTTTTGAGAAAACCAAATTCTTTGATCTTTTGGTCAAAACGAAGATTCCAGCTACGAGATGCCTGTTTAAGTCCATAAATGGACTTATTCAGTTTGCACACCCTATTAGGATATTTTGGATCAATAAAACCTTCAGGCTGAACCATATAGACATCTTCAGAGAGATGTCCATTAAGAAAAGCGGTTTTGACATCCATTTGCCATATCTCGTAGTCATAGTACGCGGCTATGGCAAGCAATATCCTGATCGATTTGATCATAGCAACGGGCGAGAAGGTCTCATCATAGTTAACACCCTGAGTTTGAGTGAAACCTTTCGCAACTAGCCGTGCTTTATAGGTGTGTATATTTCCATGCATGTCGGTTTTCTTCTTGAAAACCCATTTGCTCCCTACTGCCCGAGATTCGGGGGGTAGCTCAACCAAGTCCCAGACTTGATTGTCACGCATAGATTGCATCTCAGCATTCATGGCTTCCAACCATTTCGCAGATTCGGGATCTGAGATAGCAGATTTGTAGTTAGTAGGTTCATCATTAGACTCAGCTACTACCAGGACTTCAGAACCATCAAGATGCCAGAGGTATCTTTCAGGCTCTTTTCGAGTCCTGCTACTTCTGCGAACGCTTGTGTTTATGTCTGATTCATTAGAAACAACTTCTTGTTGATCAGACGTTCCGACTTCATCAGCGGTTGTTTATGGTTCTCGAATTTCTTCAAGATCCACAATATTGTTTCCAGTTCCTCGATTAAGAAGTTCTTCATCGAGAAACTTTCCATTCCTTTTGATGGAAATAGTATTTGCATCAGGATGGTAAAAAAGATATCCGCTTCTATTATAGTATCCGACGAAAACAACTTTTTCGCCTCGAGGATCGATCTTATCATCAGAATCGCTGGTGATATAAGCATTAGATCCCCATACTCTTAGGTATTCCAAATTGGGTTTACGCCCATGCCATATCTCATATGGAGTTTTGTTTACCTTCTTAGTCGGAGCTAGATTGACTAGGCGGGCGGCGGTCATAAGAGCATGACTCCAAAAGGAGTGAGGCAAGTTAGTCCTACACATCATCGATCGAACCATATTAAGTAGGGTTCGATTTCTCCTCTCACTCACTCCATTAAGCTGGGGTGTGCTAGGTGGAGTGGGCTGTGAAATTATTCCACGCTCTTTTAGATGATTGAGGAACTCTAAGTTGAGGTATTCTCCACCTCTATCTGATCTAAGTATCTTTATCGTTCTACTGAGCTGGTTTTCAACTTCGTTTTGAAACTCTTTGAACTTGTCAAAAGTTTCATGCTTATGCTTCATGAGATAGACATAAGCATATCGACTATAATCGTCGATAAATGTTACGAAGTATCTTTCATGGTTTCTAGTCATGGTTTTAAAAGGGCCACATACATCAGTGTGTATGAGTCCTAATAGACCATTGGCTCGTTCACCAACATGGGTGAAAGGATCTTTAGTGAGTTTTCCAGCTAAGCAAGATTCGCAATCATTAAAGGTGTCCTGTCCAGTGGATTCAAGGATCCCCTCGGATTGGAGCCATTTTATGCGTGCCTTGTTTATGTGGCCAAGTCTACAATGCCATAGAAATGTTTCATTACTGCCAGCTTTGTTACGTTTAGAAAGATTATATATGTTATTGTCTGTTTGAAGATCTATCTCATAAATACCGTTTCGAGGTTTAGCCTCAAAATAAAAGACATCATTCAAGTAAGTAGAAATAGCAATACCATTAAAAACGTACTTGAAACCTTGTTCAAACAATAAAGAAACTGAAATAATGTTTCTGGTTAAACCAGGTGCAAACAAACAATTATTTAAAGTAACTACAAGGCCAGAAGGACATGAAAGATGATACGTTCCAGTTGCAAGAACTGGTACTCTCTTCCCATCACCAACGATGAGCTCCATGTCGCCTTGTTTCAGCTTCTTCCACTTTTCAGGCTCCTGCAAGACATTAATGATGTGGTAACCACATCCGGTATCAAAAACCCATGTGTTGCTGGAAACATTGAAAAGTTCAATAACATAAATAAGAATACCTGAAGAAGTGCCAACACCGTTGGCCTTGTTCAATTTCAGCTTAGCCAGATATTCAGGGCAGTTGCGTTTCCAGTGCCCCATCTTGTTGCATTCATAACACTGACGCTCTTCAGGAGGTGGTGCTTTTGCAACTTGTTTGTTATTGTTGGTGGCAGGTTTGGCAGCAACATTAACTTTCTTCTTGCCTTTGCCATTATAACCCTTTTTCTTGTTGTTGGGCTTTTTGACACCAGCAGATTTGACCATCAGAACTTGGTTAGTTTTTTTAGGTATATTCATCTCAGCTGTTTTGAGCATTCCATGAAGCTTAGTCACTGTCTTTTCCCAGGCATTCATATTGAAATTCATAACGAACTGGTCGTATGAGCTGGGGAGAGAGTTCAAGATGAAATCCGCTGCCATTTCATTTTGCAGGGGATAACCAAGTTTGTTGAGTTGGTCAATGTACCCTTTCATCTTAAGCACATGAGCACTGACAGATGAGCCCTCTTGCATTTTACAGCTTATGAGCTGTTTCATGGTGTCATAGCGTTCTTGTCGGGCTTGTTTCTGAAACATGTCCTTAAGTTGCTCGATCATGTCCTTAAGTTGTCTTCCATGTTCTTCTGGAGATCAGGAGACATTGTGGCTTGCATAAGGCAGGCTACTTCAATGGCATCCTCATTATGCTTTTCTAGTGCCCTACGAGCAGCAGCAGTGTTATTTTCAGGCTCGTTGGGGACTGGGCCATCTAGAACGTAGAGCTTCTTTGCCATCTTGAGAACAATTCTCAGATTGCGGTGCCATTCGAGAAGGTTAGTGTCATTTAGTTTTTCTTTCTCAAGTATTGACTTGAGAGTAAAGGTGGAGTTGTTTTCATTAGGCATCTGTTAAATAAGCAAAATAATTTTAATTTGTATTATCGATGTTTAATTTCCTTATTAATTAATGACCCATTTACAGTGATTATAGGGAATGAGAATCTGACTATATCAGTTACTAAAGGCAGTTGTGGCATGCAACATTAGTAAGTCGTTAGGCAGACAGACAACGACTGTCAATTGTGAGAAATGCACAACTCTCGAGTATGAGGCCTACTATGACAACTCTTGTCTAAGCATTGATACGTTTAGCCTCATCTATGCCCACTTTCACTCTCCAGGCCGCTGTGGCATGCCAAGAGGGAAAAGTAATAGTCGCCCTAAAATAGGTACGCGTGGAAGGGCCGGATGTGTCTACGAAACCCTTGCACCTTGGAGGATAAACTAGACATCAAGTGTGGTGCTGTGGCTCCCAACACTGATGGTTCGCATTATGCTCCAAGTGTTCCTTATAATAGGATGGCATAGACTATTGATTTTAAATATGGGATTTAATTTTAGAGTTTACCGAATAGGGTCGTAAAATCCAGTTTTACTATATAATGTTCGTGACAATATAATTAACCCTTTCATCACTCGGGACACTTAATTTTAAATAACCTATTAAAACTAAGTTTGTCGCAACTTGAATAACCAATTAAAGTTAATAGTTAAAACTATTAAGTTGTGAGTTTTTAGAAAGTTAAAATTTGTCTAAATTTCAAAAACTCTAGTGGTTATTATTTATTTTTAAAAACAAACTATTTGTTTTATGATAAATTTTACAAGTTGTAAAAATAAGTTTGAACTTGTTTTATTTGATTGTGTCAATATTTTAAAAACTTCCTTTTTAAAAGGTTTGGTATTAGGTTGGTATGTTATAACAATTTATAAAATAAAGCAACCACAATAGCAAATAAATATGTAAATCATATGGCCAAAAATTGTTGATCTTGCTAGAGCCTTTTAGCAAGACCAAACAGGGTCACGGGGTCACAACACATAAACAACCACAAGGATGGACTTGGACTTGAGTGCATCTTCTTGTCTTGAGAGACTCCCACTGACTTCATGACTCCTGTCTTGGTCTTCAGTTTTGTCTTCGGGTCTTCAACATTTAATATTTACAAAAATATATAAAAATAAAAAAACCCTAATCTATTACAACTTTGAGCCAACAAAGTGGGCCACAAACCATAAAACCAAAACTGAAATAAATATAAAATATTCAACAACAAGGTCGGGCCAGATTTACATATTTTACACAATCAACATAAATTGGGCAATCTTTTGGTCAAATAAAATAAATAAAACTTTGACCAAAAAATATTTTGTTGCCCAAAAAAAAATATCTAGATCTGAAACTTTAAATAATATAAAGTTTGAGATGTATAACCGGTTAAAAGACCGGATCCGATTTGTATGTTGTAACCGAGGCTCTGATACCACTGTTGGGTTTCAGTGGTGTCAACATTACTTTTTATCAAAACGGGTTTGATATATTTGTTATTAATTAAACATATAATTAATAAAAAGCAGCGGATTATTTATAAAATATTAACACCAAAACTAACCGAACAGGATCTGGTTACAAAACATACAAACACGGTACTAAATATTATTAACCTACCAATGAGATAGATATACCTGAGTGGTTAATAATTAACCGTTTAAGACACCGAGGTACAACGAACGAATTGCTAGAACACGAACACGAGGGCCGCTTGCGGTGGTGGCCGGAAGTCGTAAAACTAGAAAATATTGAATTGCCCTTTTTTTTTCTTCGGCAGATTGTATTCTATGGGGGGTGATCAACATATTAATTGTGAACATAGTATATATAATGATTGTAGGCAATCATTATCCCATTAGAAAACATAATTAGATAAATCTAATTTAAACAATCATCATTATCACATATTCAAAATAGAAATAGATAATGATAGGTTGTTATAGTTATTAGATAATGATTATCTAACAATTAGATATGGTTATATTAAATATAAAAATATATATAACAACATTATCTGATAACATGTTCATCACCCACCGGGTCCAAGTTCAATATACCTAGATCAAGTCTAAGACGTGATTTAAAACCCGAAACCAATAAACGTGATATTATTTATAATTAGTATAAATAATAAAATTCGTTTATCTCGTTAATTGTTCGTGATTACCAGTTAATCAAGTTAAGTGGATTTAATGTTCGTTGCCTAAGGTGTAACTCTTACGGGTCACATCTCAGTCAGTAGCGTTAAGTTATCGAAACCGTACATATAAATCCAACAACTTGTCTATGGGAGGGGTGGGGATTATAATTTGGGATAAAAATGGAGTAAGGTGTACAAAAAAACTTTGGGTAGTGTTCTGGAACTGCGTTCCTTCTGATTTATCTCAAAACATTTTAGTTTGTTTTATTTTTGAAAAAGATATGTTGGATCCCATTTCTCTACTGAGAATGGATTCAATTCTGCTAAATTGGAGTGGGAATTAGGAAATATGAGGTTTGGAGTAACCTTTACACCTGGAGAGATAAGGCTGGAGCTGGCCAGTGCTGTGAGGACAATATTTTCCACCATATATTTCAGTTTTTGTAAATATGGGCACTGGTCAGGAACCCTTGTTATTTTGTTGAGCCTTGTCATTTGTTGTCATGAGTCTGGTCTTGATTATAGACATATGTCTATGGGAGGGATGGGGATCACTTTTTGGGACACAACAGGAGTAAGGTGCACAAAAAAGCTTTGGGTAGTATTCTGGAACTATGTTCCTTCTGTTTTAGATCAAAAATTTTTGGTTTGTTTTATCTTTGAAAAAGATCTGTTGGATCCCATTTCTCTCATTGAGAATGGATTCAACTCTCTTGGAGTAAGCATTAAACCTGGAGAGATAAGGATGGATCCAATCTTTGCTTTAAGGACATTAATTTCCACCCTATATTTTTACATTTGTAGAACCTGGCAAAGATGGAAAACCTTTCATTTGATTGTTCCTTTGTTAAACCTATTTCTTGTGTTTAGTTTAGGTTTTTGGGATTATCTTTTATTGGTTGGGTTGCTGATATGGGATGTTATGCAGCTTTAAAAGTGAAGGATACTGTTATATTATTGTTGGAACAACAAAGTTTTGAAGTCAGATTATGTAAAGTATACTGCAAGGATTATTATAAGAGATTTTGCTAAGTAAGGAAGACTAAGATACATTGTGTTGCAGTTTGGGATCAACATAGGAATTGGTTTTTGGGAATGTTCTCTTTGGAAGATAAAATATGGAGTCAAGTTATGAGTTTTTGCTGGTGGACTGGAATGGGCTCGAGCGTGGCTAATAGGAATGTTGGATCTAGTGATCTGTTATGTTTAGATTTTGGGTGATAGGTCTTTGAGTTGTAATTCTTTAGTTTTTTTTTTGGGGGGGGGGGTTGTATTAACGTTTGTTTGGACTTATGTCCTATTGGTTAGTATTGGTTACATCTTGTAAAGCCCATAGGTTGTTTTTTGGTTTTTTGGTTGTAAATACTTTTTTTATTAATAAAATTTACTGGAGTAACACCTCCTTTAAAAAAAGTATACAAAGCTGACCGGAAGGTAATCGGACTCACAGTGCGAGAATTACGTAGAAATTCGTAAACAGGAAAGGACTTCAGTTTAAAAGGGCGTAACTATCTGTACTTTTGGAGTTTCAGGGACCCGAATGGAGGAACGGGAAGGCCATAAGGTATCTGATCATGCTACAGACTCAGATAAAGGATACAAAGCTGACCAGACGGTAATCGGACTCAGAATGCTTCAATTACATAGAGATTCGTACAATGGGAAAAGACCTCAATTTAAAAGACCGAAACTATCGTTACTCTTGGAGTTTCAGAGACCCGAATGGATGAACGGGAAGGCCACAAGGTATTAGATCAGGCTACAGACTCAGATAAAGGATACGAAGCTGACCGGATTGTAATCGGACTCACAATGCGAGAATTACGTAGTGATTCGTACATAGGATAAGACTCCAACTTAAAAGACCATAACTATCGGTACTTTTGGAGTTTTAGGGTCCCGAATGGATGAACGGGAAGGCTATAAGGTAGTTGATCATGCTACAGAGTCAGATAAAGGATACGATGCTAACCGACGGTAATCGGATTTACAATGCGAGAATTACGTAGAGATTCATACACAGATAAGACTCCAGTTTAAAAGACCGTAACTATCGGTACTTTTGGAGTTTCAGGGACTCGAATGGAGGAACGTGAAGGCTATAAGGTATTTGATCATGCTACAGAGTCAGATGAAGGATAAGAAGCTGACCGGAGGCTAATCGGACTCACAATGCGACAATTACGTAGAGATTCATTCACAGAAAAAGCCTCCACTTTAAAAGACCGTAACTATCGGTATTTTTGGAGTTTCAGGGACCCGAATGGAGGAACGGGAAGGCCACAAGGTATTTGAACAGGCTACAGACTCAGATAAAGGATACGAAGCTAAACGAACGGTAATCGGACTCACAATGCGAGAATTACATAGTGATTCGTACACAGGAAAAGACTCCAATTTAAAAGACCATAACTATTGGTACTTTTGGAGTTTCAGGGACCCAAATGGAGAAACGGGAAAGTCCTAAGGTGTTTGATCATGCTACAGACTCAGATAAAGGATACGAAGCTGACCGACGGTAATCGGACTCACACTGCGAGAATGACGTAGGGATGCGTAAACAGGAAAAGACTTCTGTTTAAAAGGCCGTAACTATCGGTACTTTTGGAGTTTCAGGGACCCGAATGGAGGAACGGGAAGGCCACAAGGTATCTGATCATGCTACAGACTCAGATAAAGGATACGAAGCTGACCGGATGGTAATCGGACTCACAATACGAGAATTACGTAGAGATTCATAAACAGGAAAAGACTCCAGTTTAAAAGACCGTAACTATCGATACTTTTGGAGTTTCAGGGACCCGAATAGAGGAACGGGAAGGCCATAAGCTATCTGATCATGCTACATACTCAGATAAAGGATACGAAGCTGACCGGACGCTAATCGGACTCACAATGCGACAATTACGTAGAGATTTGTACACAGGAAAAGACTCCAGTTCAAAAGACCGTAACTATCAGTACTTTTGGAGATTTAGGGACCCGAATGGAAGAACGGGGAGGCTACAAGGTATCTGATCCTGCTACAGACTCAGATAAAGGATACGAAGCTAAAGCTAAATGGTTTTCTTTGTTTTCTCTCTTTTGGGCGATTTAGGCGATTCACTGTTTCCTTCTTTGGTTTCTCTTTTTCCGTTATTTTTAACCCTTTTCCAGTCCTTTTCATTGAGATCTACTATTCCGATAGCTTCTCGGTTATCGGAATCTTCACAGTACTCGATTTTCTGTTCATTTAATGAGCCTGTTAGTATGGTTCCGGCGTCGGATCCTCCTCCGATTGTTCAGTCGGATGGTTCTCCTTATAAAGAGCATATTGAAGTGATTGTTACTGATGCTGAAATTGTGGATGCTGAAGCTGAGAAGAAGGATTCTGATGAAGCGGTTACTGGAGTTGAAGTTAAAAAGGGTATTGAACAGTTAACTCATAGTAAAATTGTTTCTGGTAGAAAAGATGCTTTAGTTTTTAGTGTGGATGTGGTTGCTTTTATGATAGCTATTTTTGGTGATAATTGGAAAGATAGGGTTCTAAATGAACAGTTGGAGTTGCTTAAAGTTGTTGTTATGGGTGAATTGGATCTGGTTAATTACTTGGTAGAGGTTGAGTTAGAAGGTGAGAACCTGGAGTTTGTTAGCAGATTGAATGGTAGTTATGGTCGTATTCTGGAAGCTATTGCTAAGTTCTTAGATAAAAGGTGGTATGGGGAGTATTTGAGTAACAGATCTGATAGGAAGAAGGTAGTTATGCTAGATAAGGGCAGGGGTGTTAAATTTCCTCAAATGATGGCTGATGTTAATGTGTTTGAGAATAGTATGGGTACTAATTTCTTGCTTATTGATAAAAGAGAGAAGAGATCTATTATGAATGAGGGGGTTTAGGTGAAGACTATGAAGGTTTTATGGGGTGAGAATGCTTATGTGAGACTCAGATTGGATAATGGGAATTTAATGGCTGATGAGGTGTTGCCTAATGTGTTTACTGCTCAGGAATTGCATAATGAGTTAGAAAATGTTGATTCTAGTAAGAAACCTTTAAGGATGATTGTGGGTAAGAAGGCTGCTGAAGTTGTTAAGGGAGAAGGGAATGAGCTCAGATTCAATCTTTCTACTACTGCCAATTAGTTTGAGTATTGTCCTGATAAGGGTAATGGTGTGGTGGTATATGATGATGGTAGTTTTATTGAAGGAGGTGCTAGTGAGAAGAAGAGTAAGAAACAAATGTCTGAGAAAGATGGAGAAGGGTGTGAGAAGAAGGGTGATAGTGAGAAGGGTGGCAATGCTGAGATGGTGGATTCTGAGAAAAATGAAGAAGGTAAACTGAGATTACCATGGAGGGGTGTTCTTAAAAGTCCTTCTATGAGGAAGTTAATTAAGAAGAGATCTGATGAGTTGAGTCCTTATAAGCTGAAGAAAAGTGAACTTCCTGCTATTAGTAAGTTGAAGCCTCTGCCTAAGTCTATTATGAGTTTAGTTTCTTTGAAGGAGAATGTTGTATTTTCTGCTAATAATCAGGAGGAGAAGATAGAGGGTAAGAAGAAGGGTGTATTGTCTTTTGCTGAAATTGCAAAGAAGATAGAGGTTGTATTTGAAAGATTGTGGTGTTTTGATTGATAAAATCAAGAAAAGAACATGGGATTGGAAGAATAAGTTCCTATCATATGCTGGTATTATTCCTATCATATGCTGGTAGATTACAGCTTATGCAATCTATTCTTTCTTCATTGACTGTGTATTGGTCTTCTCTATTTATCTTGCCTAGTAATCTGGCTGATGATGTTGAAAGATTACTGAGGTGTTTTTTATGGAGCAGTGGTGATTATAAGCCTGGTGCAGCTAAGGTTAGTTGGGAAGGTGTTTCACCTAAGAAGCAGGGTGGGTTAAATATAGCTTCCCTAAAGAAAGAAACATTGCTTTAATTTCAAAGCATATTTGGAGTATAATGAATGAGAGGGACTCTATTTAGGTTAAATGGGTTAATCATTATAAGTTGCATGGAAAGAATTTTTGGTCTATCAATGAAGCTAATGCTGAATCTTGGTTTTGGAAAGAACTTTTAGGTTGTAGGAAGTTTGTTCAAAATAATTATATGGTTGTGTTAGGGAATGGACATAAGGTGAATGCTTGGTTTGATCCTTGGCATCCTAGAGGGCCACTTGCCAATCTAATTGATAGGAGAGATATTAAAGATACTGGTCTGGGTTGGGATTGTAAGGTGTCTGAATTGGTGTTGAATAATGAATGGAATGTTCCTAGGAGTTGGGAGGAGACATACCCTTGGTTAGTTAAGGAGCAGATGCCAACTTTAAGAGGTGGGAGTATTGATCAGTTTATGCGGAAGGATTGTAATGATAAGTTGGTGGTTTTCTCTGCAAAAGCTGTGTATGATAAGCTGTGCAGAAAGGGGCCTGAGGTGAAATGGGGCAAGTTTGTTTGGTATAGTCAATGTATTCCTAGGCATGCCTTTATTGTATGGCTTGCTTTTAAATATAGGTTGCCTACACAGGATAGAATGTTGTTGTGGTGTGATAAAGATGATCTTAAATGTGTGTAGAACTGTTCCTGATAGTCATAATCATTTGTTCTTTGAGTGTGAGTTTTCAACTGCTATTTGGAGAAGATTGCAATTGTTATCTAGATTAGAGCAGGCTCCTGATAGATGGGAGGGGTTACTGAGTTTTATTGAGAATAGGAAGTTTAATAATGAGCTTTGGAGTGTTATTCAGAAATTGGTTGTGGCTGTTGCAGTTTACTTTATTTGGCAAGAAAGGAATGCCATGATCTTTAAAAAGGGTAATAAATCATCTCAGGTTGTTGTTAACTAGATATGTGATGAGGTTAGAATGAGGCTGATGGGATTGACTTTTAAAAAGCCTATTAAGGGCTCTTTGGCTGCTGCTGTGTGGAATTTATGATGACATTTTTAAGGTTTATTTTCATGTATGGAGTGGTTTATAATTGCTGGATGGGTCAGAAGGTTAAGTTGTATTATCCTTTTGATCCTGGAATTATGTTGAATCTGAAGTGGCTGGAGCTGATGGATGTTGGCTTAATGGGTCGGCTGATCTTTTTTGGAGGTTTACTTCTTTTGCAGGTGGAACTTATGATGCTGAATGGGTATAATATGCTGAGGAGAGTGTGGGATGATGGGGATTGCTTTCTGAAGAGTCTGACAATAATTGGTAGAATTAAGAGATGTGAAGATTGGAAGATGGATGCTGTTTGGAGGCTAAGTATTGTGTGTGTTATATTGTTTGTTTGGTATTATGTATTGTTTTTGTGTTGGGATTTTGATACAGGCCGGATCGTGGCCGGATCGGGACGTTTGGATAGTCCCTTTGTTAGACCATGGGCTTTGAGGTTGGGTTTGTCCTTGGGGTATGTCCCGGGATGCCAATCTCTTACGTGTATATATATTTTTTGTTATTAATAAAATTTATCAGGAGTGCCGCCTCCTTTTACCAAAAAAAAAAAGAATATGAAGGTGACCAGATGGTAATCGGACTCACAATGCGAGAATTACGTAGAGATTCGTACACAGGAAAATACTCCTGTTTAAAAGACCATAACTATCAGTACTTTTGGAGTTTCAGGGACTCGAATGGAGGAATGGGAAGGCTATAAGGTATCTGATCAAGCTACAGACTCAGATACTGGATACGAAGCTGACCGGAAGGCAATCGGACTCACAATGTGAGAATAACGTAGAGATTCGTAAACCCTCCAGTTTAAAATACCGTAACTATTGGTACATTTGGACTTTCAGGGATCCGTATGGAGGAAATGGAAGGCCATAAGTTATCTGATCATGCTTTAGACTAAGATAAAGGATACGAAGCTCACCGGACGGTAATCGGACACACAATGTGAGAATTACGTAGAGATTTGTAAACAGGAAAATACTTCAGTTTAAAAGGGCGTAACTATCAGTACTTTTTGGAGATTTAGGGACTCGAATGGAGGAACGGGAAGGCCATAAGGTATCTGATCATGCTACAGACTCAGATAAAGGATACAAAGTTGACCAGACGGTAATCGGACTCAGAATGCTTCAATTACATAGAGATTCGTACACAGGAAAAGACCTTAATTTAAATGACCGTAACTACCGTTACTTTTGGAGTGTCAGGGACCCGAATGGATGAACGGGACGGCCACAAGGTATTTGATCAGGCTACAGACTCAGATAAAGGATACGAAGCTGACCGGATGGTAATCGGACTCACAATGCGGGAATTACGTAGTGATTCGTACATAGGAACAGACTCCAATTTAAAAGACCGTAACTATCGCTACTTTTGGAGTTTCAGGGACCCGAATGGAGGAACGGGAAGGCCATAACCTATCTGATCATGCTACATACTCAGAAAAGGGATACGAAGCTGACCGGACGCTAATCGGACTAACAATGCGACAATTACGTAGAGATTTGTACACAGGAAAAGACTCCAGTTCAAAAGACCGTAACTATCATTACATTTGGAGTTTCAGGGACCTGAATGGAGGAACGGGAAGGCCACAAGGTATCTGATCATGCTACAGACTAAGATAAAGGATACGAAGCTGACCAGACGGTAATTGGACACACAATGCGAGAATTACATAGAGATTCGTATAATAGAAAAAGACTCTTGTTTAAAAGACCATAACTAGCAGTACTTTTGGAGTTTCAGGGACCCGAACGGAGGAACAGGAAGGCCATAAGGTATCTGATGATGCTACACAGGAAGATAAAGGATACGAAGCTGACCGACGGTAATAGGACTCACAATGCGAGAATTACGTAGAGATTCGTAAACAGGAAAAGACTTTAGTTTAAAAGGCCATAACTATCAGTGGTTTTGGAGTTTCAGGGACCCGAAAGTGGGAGCCGGAAGGCCATAAGGTATCTGATCATGCTACAGACTCAGATAAAGAATACGAAGCAAAGGATACAAAGCTAAGCTAGGGTTTTCTTTTTCGTTTTCTTTTCCCGCCTTCTCTTAACCCTTCTTTTCCTTCTTTTCTCACGCGTGTCACTGTTCCGACAACTCTGTAGCTGCCGAAATCTTCATAGTGCGCGTTGTTATTTCCGTTTATGGATCCTGTTACTAGGGTTCCAGTCCCAGATCCTCCTTCGGAGGTTCAGGTTGGGTCCTGTGCTATTAATAATTCTCCTGAATTTGTGGTTAATGATACTGAGGTCATAGATGTGGAAGATGTAAGCTCGAAGGATGTCTCTGGAGATGCTGGAGTAGAGGTGAAGAAAGGTATTGAACAGGTTATCCTTAATCGTCTTATTTTTGGTAGATCTGATGCTTTACTTTTTAGTGTGGATGTTGTGGGCTTTATGATTGCTATTTTTGGGGAAAAATGGAAACATAGGGTTCTGAATGAGTAGTTGGAGTTGATAAAACTTGCTGCTATAGGTGAATTAGATCTGGTCAATTCTCTGGTTGATGTTGAAATTAATGGTGAGGAATTGGATTTTGATAGGAAGCTTAAGGGGCAGTATGGGAGGATATTGGAAGTTATAGCTAAGTTCTTGGGTAATAGGGGATATGGTGATTATCTGGTTAACAAAACTGTTTCTAAGGATGTTGAAATGAAAGAGGAAGAGAAGGGAGTCAAATTTCCTCAACTTATCCTTGATATTAATGTCTTTGATAACCCTTTGGAAGCTAGGTTTATGTTTTTTGATAAAAGGAAGAAAAGATTAGTTATGAATGAAGGTGTGAGTCATTAAAGTCTATGTGGGGGGATAATGCTTATGTGAGAATTAGAATTGATGATGGTAATTTGAAAGCTAAGGAAGTATTACCTGATGTTTTTACTGCTCAAGAGATTGTGAATTCAGTGGGGGAATCAAACTCTAGTAAGAAGCCTTTGAAAATGTTTGTTGGGAAGAAAAGTACTGCATCTGATGGGGGCTTAGATAGAGAATTAAGGCTGCAGCTATCTGCTGATCCTCAACAGTTTGAGTAGGTAAGGGTAGTAATGTGATTGTTAATGATGATGGGAAAATTGTTATAGGGGGTAGGAGTAAGGTTAAGAAGGTTGATCAGGTTGAAAAGAAGGATGATGTTATTGGGAAGACTGAAGGAGAAAACAGTCAAATTAATGAGACTGCTACTGTGGGAAATGTATCTGAATTAAAGGATGGTAATAAAAAAGGGTGATGTGAAAATGGGAGAGAATGTTGAGCAGTCTACAGAGGATGGAACTAAAGTGGATGCTAAGAAAGATGATGTTAAGGTGAGATTACCTTTGAGGGGTATCCTTAAAACCCCTTCTATGAAGAAACTGATCAAGAATAAATCTATATGGGTATAGTATAGGGCCTCTTTATCTTTGGGGATGATTAGATATCACTTGACTAGGATGTGGAAAAAGTTTGGTTTAATTGAAGTTTCTTCCAATGGTATTGGTATCTTCTTTTTTAAGTTCAAGTCTGAAGTTGGGATGTTGGAAACTATTAATTAGGGTCCATGGTTGATTAATGATATTCCTCTTTGTATTAGGAAATGGAAAATAGGAAGAAATCTGGAAAAAGTTGAACCTAGTTCCATTCCTATATGGGTTACTATCCCAAATATGCCAATGGAACTGTGGAATAGGGAAAGTATATGCAGTATGATGAGTTGTGTGGGGGATCCTATTATGCTGGATAAGGTTACTGCCATTAGGTGTGATAAGAAGGAAGGGAGAGCAGGGTTTGCTAGAGTGCTGGTTGAAGTTAAAGCTGATAAGAACCTGCCTGAATTTGTCAATGCTTATTATCCTAAAGATGCTGGGAAGCCTGCTTTTATTAATAAGGTGAAAGTGGAGTATCAAGTGAGGGTCAAGAAATGTTCAGCTTGTAAAGTTTTTGGACATGACTATGAGGGGTGTAAATCTAGAATGTTGTCTACTGAAGAAATGGCAAGTAAAACTGAGCAGTTACTGAAAGATTTGTATCATGTTGAGTCTTCTAATTACCCTGTGTCTGGGGTGGATAATGAGGGGTATCAAACAGTTGGGAAGAACAATAGGGTGGTTATTAACAAGGGTCCTGAGGGGCATAAGGGAGGAGGAGGACAGAATAATGGGCATTTAAGAAGACAAGGGTTTGGTAATAATGGTAGGGGTAATGGTAATGGAGGGCAAGGTGGGAATAATTCAGGTGGTAGGAATGGGTTAGGGAATAACAATCAGAAGAGCCAAGGTGGTTTCAAATGGGTTAACAAAAATGAGGGGGCTAAGAAGATGGAAGCTAATAAGATCGATTTAAAGAATACTTTTGAGGTTTTGAAGGAGGAACTTATTGGTGGAAATGTTAGTGGTAAGGATAGTAAGGGAAAGGGTTCTGTAGAAGTGAATGTTGATAAGTCTATTAATGAAGGGTCTTTGAGTAAGGATAGTAAGGGACAGGGGCTATAGATGTGAGTGCTGCTAAGTCTATTAAGGAAGGGTCTGTGGGTAAGGGTATTCAGGGTCAAAATAATGGTTTTTCTGTGGGAGAATCTTCTGGGGTTATTAAGAGTAATGAAGTTGTGAAGGAAAATGCTGAGAAGGGATTCAAGGGTAGGAATCAAGATATTAGCTCTAAAGTTAATACTAAATCATGCTATTTTAAAATGTCTGATGATCAGTTTAATGAGGTGGCACATTATGTGTTAAATAAATCTTGTCCTTCTAATGTGGTTATGAGGCAATGGAATGTGGGCCAAATTAAATTATTTTTTGAACAATGGGATAAGATATCCTTCGATAAGATTTTAGAAGCTAATGAAGTGGGGTCTGAGAAGAATGAAACTGCTGTCTTTATGAGCTGTGATACTTTGGATGATAATCATGTTGAGGAGTCCTTTGGTCTGGGGGTTTCTCTTTAGATTGATAGTTCTCAATGAAGACAAGTATTTTGGTTTGGAATGTTAGAGGGGTGTCTAGTGGGATTAAACAGAATCAGGTGAGGAGTTTGTTAAAAGATAATAATAGTAGTATTTGTTGTTTGGTAGAAACTAGAGTTAATCCGGATAATATTAGTTTGGTGGGTAAGGGTATTATGGGAAATTGGAATTGGGTTGCTAATACTGAATTTTGTGAGGACTGGGTTAGAATTTTGATTGGTTGGGATCCGAGGTTTGCTGAAGTGGTGGTGTTGGAAATGAATGCTCAGTTCATTCATTGTCTCATTTGTCCTACTAATGGTGAGCAGAGATTCTTTTGTTCTTTTATTTATGGGTATACTAAGGTTCCTGCAAGGAAACCTTTGTGGGAAAATTTGTGCAGATTCTCAAAACTTATTATGGATAATCCTTGGACCATATTGGGTGATTTTAATGCTATTCTTGATTATGCGGAGAAGAATATGGTTTCTGAGAGAGCTAATTATTGTATGCTGGATTTTAAGACTTGTGTGGATGATATTCAAGTGTCTGATGTCCCTTGGACTGGTTTTAATTATACATGGAATCAGAAACCTGGGAAATCGGATGGGATTTTGGAGAAATTGGATAGAGTAATGGCTAATGCTGAATTCTTGAAGGTTTTTCCAGGGGCTGGTGTAAAATTTTTGCCTTTCCTTTCATCAGACCATTCTCCTACTGTCTTATTTTGGAAGGATATTCTAAAGGGAAGACATAATCAGTTTAAGTTTTGGAACTATGTAGCTGAAAAGAAAGAGTTTCTTCCTCTGGTGAAAGAGATTTGGAATAAAGATGTCCAAGGCTTTAATATGTTTCAAGTTTGTTGCAAGTTGAAGAATCTTAAAAAACCTTTGAGGAGGCTTCATTATAAAAGTGGCAATTTGCATGAAAAACTGGAGAGTATTAGGAAAGAACTTGAAAGCTTACATAAAGACATTTGTGATGATCCTAGAAATGAGGAGTTGAGGTTTGAAGAATCAGTGTATGTGAAGTTTTACAATGAAGTTCTACTGGAGGAGGAGTCTTTTTTGAAGCAAAAATCCAGGGTTCATTGGCTTGAAAGTTGGAGATAAGAACTCAAAATTCTTTTTTCATTCTGTAAAACAAAGACAATCTTTCAATAAAGTCTTACAGATTGAGGATTTATATGGGAATGTTTATGAGGACAAGGAAGTGGGAGGAGCTTTTGTAAAGTTCTTCTCTGAGCTGCTAGGTAAAAAGGGGAGGGTGGACTTCATTCAAGATCCTGATTCTCTTTTCAGTAATAAAATTCCTGCAGAAGTGGCAGATTTTATGGTTAGGAGGGTTACTAAAGAAGAAGTTAAGGATGCTTTGTTTCAAATTGAAGATAACAAGGCCCCCGGGCCTAATGGATACTCAGCAAAGTTTTTTAAAGCAGCCTGGGATATGGTGGGTAATGATGTTTTTAATGCTGTTAATGATTTTTTTGTTAACAGTAAGCTGTTGAAAGAGGTGAATGCTACTTCTATTTCCCTCATTCCTAAGACTAAGAATCCTAAACTGGTAAGTGAATTCAGACCAATAGCTTGTTGCAATGTTATATATAAATGCATTAGCGAGGTAATTTGTAACAGGTTTAAGGATAGTCTTGCTCATGTTGTTAGCAACACTCAGAGTGCTTTCATTCCTGGGAGAATTATCAGTGATAATATTCTTATGGCTCAGGATTTGATTAAGGGGTATAGATGGGTCAGAGGGGTGCATAAAGTGGCTATGTAGATTGATTTGCAGAAAGCTTATGATTCTGTGGATCATGATTTTGTTCAACAATGTTTGGTTAATTTTGGATTTCAAGAGAAATTCATTGAGTGGATAATGGTTTGCTTATCATCAGTTTCTTATTCTAGCAATTTCAATGGGGAATTGCATGGTTTTTTCAGGGACAAGAAGGGGTTGAGACAGGGGGATCCCATTTCACCATATTCCTTGTAGCAAAGAAGTCAGCTTGAGCCCTTTCAAATTTTTCTTGATCGAACAATAGGGTTCGAGCTCCATCAGAAGAACTTCCACCTTCATCAAGAGGCTTTGTAATTCCAACATTGCTCATAAATTGTGAGAAAGATTGCGAAGCAGGTACAGGAGAAGTATCAACAGGAACTGAAGTTTGAACTCCTGAGAGTTCAGTAGAAGCAGAAACATCACTCAAGCTTGCTTCAGTGGCAGGCAATACGTTGGTAGTTTCTGTGGTAAGGGCTTCTTGGTTAACACGCAATCGTGGATCTCTCTTGTTCCTCTTTCTAGGGCGAAGATTAGCACTTGGATCTTCATTTTCTTCAGTTTCAATAGCAGTCTCAACTGGTACATCTAAGGAGGAATTTCTTTGCTCAGCTTCACGAACGGAATCTAGAATATTTGCCAAAACATCTGCAGAGGGTATAGTCACATCACCATGTGCAGCTTCTGGTTCTAGTGACAAATTGTTCATCATAAACTCATTGATCTCATCATCATTGATGTCTTCATAGCTAAATTCACCAAATTGCTCGTTTTCCTCATCATGTCCATTCTCACCTTCATTTATCACATTCTCATCTTCACTAGCCACATCAGTCAAATCAATGTTTTCAGGTGGTGAATGTTGTTCCTCAGGAGGTGGATCTATAATCTGTACATCGTGCTCTTCAGCAACTTCAGCACGTGAAAGGACTGGAGCCTCCTCAACTATTTCACTGAAAATCCCAAACTTGATCAAAGGATGAATTCCCTTAAACACTTGCTTGGCCCCTTTTCTAGACTGTTTCATCAACCCAAAAACTGAAGGGCCTATGAATTTTTTATCAAACTTTTCAATTGTTCGTTCCAGGTTGGAATATTTCGTCTCTAGAATCATTTGAATAAACCTTGGAAACTTATAGAAATACTTCTTGTTGATTTCCTTCACATTCATCAACATATCTTCAAAAACACACTTTGAATAGTTGAAGGCCCATCCTTCTGTCAAAGCAACCACTGCAGAAACATATTTCTGGCTTATCCAATCTGAGTTGCTCTTATTTCCTCCAATGCACATTAAACAACATTCTCCAGTAGCCAGGAAAGAATTTCTTGAGAACTTGACCATCTTCACCTTCATACCCCATTTCTGAATTACGGGCAAAGTCTGATCCTTCTTGTACACCACAGGATCATCTGGAGAGTCTCCAAACAATAATACATCTCTGACATCCTTTTCACTAATTGTGACCATAGTTCCACGAACTCTTGATCGAATAACTTTATCTGCCTTCTTGGCTGTAGCATTCTCCCAAAAGTCAATGATCTAATCTTTCACAATCACTGGATTCTCCCTTAGAGCATGAGAGATTCGACAAGTGTTAAGTCCCATGATAAGAGATTTGAATTCTCTCATGTGGTCCTCAGGTGGACCAGCCAAGTAGCAAACAACGTTGTGGTCCTTATCAAAATCAGGCACATGCTTATCCGCTTCTGCACCAAACGAGCCAAGTTAAACATGAATTAAATAAAAATTAGTTCTCGAGTGGTAAAAGAGTTCTCGGATGTCATAGAAAAAGAAAAAGAAATTATAATAATTTTTCGGATTACAGAAAGGTTCTCGAGAAATAAGGAGTTCTCGAGATGGATGAGGGTTCTCGAATGACATAGAGTTTTCGAGAAACCCAAGAGTTCCCGAGGGCAAAACCGTAATTTCACCCCCTTTCTTCAATCCTTTCTGTGTTCTCTCCACGCGCCGTCGCATCTTCTTCCGGTGATGATCTTTTACCTAATTATAATCCCTGAAATTTAGGTGTTTCTAAACTAATTTCTATGCAAGTGATTACACATTAGTCTGAGCATTATACAAAAAAAAAACGAGAACAAGGAAATCTTAGTGAGAGTCTTTCTTTCACCAAGAATGATGAACAATCAGACACAGAAGTTAGTATCAGTGAGTTACCTTTTCCAGCCATGATTCTTTTGAGACAAACAAACTTGGAGAACAAAATTATGGATTTTTCGGTTGTTCTTGAGAGAGAACCTTTTGAAATTCTTGGAGGGTGTTTTGGAGTTAATTAAAATTGACCGCCCCCAAATCCCTTTCCTTTTAACCCTAAGTTACCAAGGATAAATTTTGAGTGGCCCACCAGGCGTGTGGTGGGTCCGGCTTCAACCCAAGAATTTTTAAGTGAATTTTAAACAAAAATGGGTCCAATTCAAATCATGAGCTGGTCAAACTACAAGATAAAAATAATAACTAAACTAAAAACACATAGACTAAAAACAAAGAAGAATATTTACATTTGCACAAGTCTTATTTTAAAAGATTACTTGCGGGATCAACTCACTATGTTTCAGGCCAGGCTACACTTATCAATACTGATCTACTTAGGTCGGTCATAGCAATTACTGGTATATTTGTCCACTTAAACTTACTTCCCTAGGCCTTCTAGAATGACAGTCCGTGATGTCATTTTATCATGTTTTGGTTCAATTAAAAATGAGCACTCAAATAAGTCACAATCAAATCCTAGAATCATAATCAGTACACTTTATCATGCTAATAGTTTCCCTATAGCATATTTTGCACAGTATCTGTTCTAGAATTCTGAAACCATGACTGGGACTGGATTGAGAAGTGAAAGGAATAGATCAGTAAGAGATGTGGTGTAATATACAGATCAAATGATTTCTCAAATGATATAGGCTAAGGGTTTTGAACTCTTAAGGGTCTCTTTTATGACGTCCTGACTGTGTCCAAGTCAGCATATTTCTGGATGCAGCAGAGGGATAGCCAGGACATCTTTGGACACAAAGGTCTCTTTTTGGCGTAATTTTGATCTACAGCATGACAACAAAGAGACTAGGTCAGCATGTTTCTGGATGCAGCAGAAGCCTTTTCATTGCCTAGCATCTCCAGGCCTTTGCTTACGCAAAGCAGAGGAGATACACGAGTGTTTCAGACAAGGTTTCAGACCTAGACCACAGTGTTATGCTATGGGACATCACACAAGCCTTCAAATAGAGATTGTACTCGATTCCAAGTGATGTTCTTTCCAGTCGTCAGGACCAAGCCTACCAGTATATCACACTAGAGCCAAACCATTTCGATACTCATTTTACATGAGCCAGCCTTAATCCAGTTGTGAAAAATCATTTCATTTCCCGCATGACAGCACGAAAAACTCTATTTTTTGTAATTTTTGATTATTTATTGTTTTTGTCTTTTTCGGAGGGTACATCCCCCTAAATTTGTGCTTAAAAGAAAATTTTAAAGAACAAATTTACAAACTAAGAAATAAAAAGAAAAACAAAGAAGAATAAAAATTTGCCTGACCAGGCTCAATCCTCAAACTGGACCATTCTTAACAGTTACAAAAGAGCGACAAAACGAGCTCGATTAACCGGTTTTGTAAAAAGATCGGCGACATTGTTGTCGGTATGAATTTGTTCGGGAACAATTAAACCCTGGTTAAACGAGTCTCGAATGAAATGTTCTTTGATGGCAATGTGTTTTGTCTTTGAAAAATAAACTGGATTTTTCACAATTTGGATAGTTGCATCATTATCACAATAAATAGGAGTATGAGAGACATCCAAACCGTAATCTACCAGTTGGTGCTGCATCCAAATGACCTGTGAACAACAAGTCGATGCTGCAACGTACTCAACCTCTGCAGTGGAGACAGAAACTGTCTGCTGCTTCTTACATTGCCATGAGATAAGCCTGTCACCTAGAAATTAACACCCTGCTGAGGTGGATTTCCTGTTAATGTCACAACCTCCATAATCGTTGTCAGAGAAAGCAAACAAATCAAAAGGAGAGTCCCTAGGATACCAAAGACCGAATCTGGGTTTCCCCTTAAGGTATCTAAAGGCTCTCTCAACAGCTTTAAGATGAGAGATTTAAGGAGTAGCTTGATATCATGCACACTGGCACACAACAAACATGATGTCTGGTCTGCTAGCGGTCAGGTACATCAATGAGCCAATCATTGACCTGTACAAATGTCGGATCTATAGGTTCTCCCTCCAGATCTTGTGTTAGACCTGGTCTTTCAGGCATCGGAGTTTGATTGATCTTCGCTTCAGAAACTCCAAACTTGGCAAGTATATCATCCACGTACTTGCGTTGGTGAATCAAAATACCCTCAGCACTTTGACGGACTTGCAATCCCAAAAAGAACGTCATTTCACCCAGTGCACTCATTTCAAACTGTCTCTTCATCACTTCTTCAAAATCCTTGCACAGCGCATCACTAGTGGATCCAAAAATGATGTCGTCCACATAGATCTGCACAAGGATCTGATCTTCATCAACTCTCTTCACAAACAACGTCTGATCAATTATGCCACGAGTGTATCCATTGACAAGTAGGTGGTCTGTCAATGTTGCATACCATGCACGAGGTGCTTAGTACAGACCATACAATGCTTTATCAAGCTTGTAGACATGCCCTGGATATTTAGGATTTGTGAAACCTGGTGGCTGAGAGACGTAGATCTCTTCTTTAACCTACCCATAGAGAAAAGTTGTCTTGACATCCATCTGATAAACTATAAAATTCTTGAATGAGGCATATGTTAGAAAAATCCTGATAGCTTCTAGACGAGCAACAGGAGCATACACTTCATCATAATCCAACCCTTCAATCTGTCTGAAACCTTGAACTACCAATCTTGCTTTATTTCGAACAATTACCCCAATGTCGTCTCTTTTGTTTCTGTAAACCCAACGAGTACCAAGAGGACGTTTTCCTTGAGGCAACTTCACCAATCTCCAGACTTTCAACTTGTCAAACTGATTGAGTTCATCCTGCATAGCATCAACCCAGCTTGGTTCCTGTAGTACCACAGCAGTAGTCTTTGGCTCAATCTGTGAAATAAAACATGAATACAAGCACTTGTTGATGTTGCCAGTCTGAGTTCTTGTTAGCACCCCAGCATCCACAGGACCTATAACAGCTTCAATAGGATGGTCCCGTTGAACACTAGTGGGAACAACAGTATCTGGAACGATTGAACTATCTATTTCTTCAACTTCTTCATTTTCACCTTCCTCCACAATGCATTCAGGAGGAATAGGATCATCAAACTTAGAAGTGAGATCATCAACAGACAAATCTTCATCATCTACATTTGGTGAGGTCTCTTCAGCTCCAGTGGGAGAATTCTCGAAATGTGTTGTAGTACTGGGCCCGCTTGTTAGAAATTGAAGAGCAGGAGGAGTTTGCTGCACCGATGGGTCTGTAGAATTCTTTGGTGGAGACCCAGGTGCAACATCCCCCTCATCCTCTGCACTATCCAACAAGGAGGATGAGGTGCCAACAGTGGGCATGAAGTGACCTACAAAACTTGCATTAACACTAGAAGGCACTTCATTAAAGATCTTGTAAGACTGAAACAATGATTCATAATCAAACAACCAATCGGGACCAACTCTGTCATCCGTATCATTTTCTTCGAGCCAACGCACGTCGAACGACTCTATGATCTGTCTTGTCCGTTTATTATATACCCTATATGCTGTTCTGCCAACATAGCCAACAAAATAACAGTCGTCAGCTTTCGCATCAAAGTTAGGCGTTGCTTCCAGGTGCAACAACGTGTATGGACACCCAAATGCTCGAAAATGCTTAACGGAGGGTTTTGTATTAAACAAGACTTCATAAGGTGTCTTCATTCGTGCTTTGTTGACTAGAACACGGTTTTGCACATAGCATGCCGTATTCATAGCCTCAGCCCAGAAGAAAGTCGGAAGCTTTGAATCGCACAGCAGTGTTCGTGCAGCTTCAATCAACGTGTGATTTCGTCTTTCAGCTACTCCATTTTGTCGAGGTGTCCTGGCAGAGCTGAATTGGCAAGTGATCCCTTTCTGAGCACAATAGTAGTTTAATTCTGCGTTCTTGAATTCAGTCCCGTTGTCACAACGGATCCCTTTCACCTTGATGTTGGTTTGATTCTCCATTAAAACAATAAATTGCTTAATTATTTCTGCAGTCTCACTTTTGTTAGCTAGAAAGAAAACCCAAGTAAAACGTGAGTAATCATCAGTTATCACTAAACAGTAAGCTTTGCAAGAATTGCTCAGAACTGGAGCAGAGAAAGAAAACCCATGTGAAGTAACTGGAGCAGACAATCAATAGTATTCACCAACTTAGGATGATGAGGCTTTCTATGATGTTTACCCCTTGCACATGCAACACATTTTTCAATGCATATAAAATCTTTAACGGGTAAATCTCTTACCAACCCCAGTTTAGCAAGACGGTTTAAGTTCTTAGCATTTGCATGCCCGAGACGACGATGCCATAGTATGGCATTATCTTGAGAAACTTTTGAAAACAGACATGTGACATTTTCAGACGGAGGTTTGTTCATGTCAATGACATAAGCATTTCCTCTACGTTCAGATTTTAGCAAAACCCATTCATCTGGAATCACTACTCCAGGCTTTAGTATCATGCATCCCTTATCGGTGAAAAAGGTTGAGTAGCCATTATCGCATATCTGTGATGCGCTCAAAAGGCTGCATTTCAGTTCTGGAACATAATTTACTTTGGTGAAGCAGAGTCTACCATTTCTTACTGTTCCTCGTGATGTGATCTGACCTCTCTCACCTCCTGCAAACGAGACAAATCCACCATCAAACCGTTCCAAATCAGTCAGTTGGGATAAGTCTCCAGTCATGTGTCGTGAACATCCACTATCAATGTACCAGAGGCGAATGATAGCCCTCCATAGCCGTTCCTGCACATGATGCGGAATTAGTTAAGGTTTGGTACCCAAGCCACGACTCTTTTGGATTTCCCATTTTTGTCCACATACTGGACTTCCATCCAGTGCATATTTTCAGTAGAAACAGATTTACAAATTTTTTTATAAACATTTTGATTTACTGAGCAAGATGATCCTACAGATGGGGAGGACTTGGAATAGAACTCTTAGGTTTCCAGTATGATCTCCTTTTTGAAACCTTTTTCTTTTTGTCCTTAGTAGATACCTTATGGGTTTCTACTGTTTTATGAGGCATCTTACCTGTCATGTTTAGCCTCTTATTTCTATTCCAATCTCCATCAGAAGGCTTCACCTTGGATTTGTCACTCCTCATAGCTTTAGGCTTATTTGCCTTCATTAGCTCTGAGTGATGTACATTCCCTTTTGGAGCCTTCTGATGCTCCCTGTTCTTTGACACTGTCAAATGATTTTTACAATTTCTGGCAATGTGTCCGGGGATTCCACATGTGTAACATATTTGACGTTTCACATGTGGATCCCCCCCCCCCCCCTGAGGTTTTGCCGCCTTTTCAGATTAATAAGATCTGTATGGACCCCGATGGCCTTGTGATGTCGTCCTCGACGAATTCTGCTTTTCATATTTTGGCAAAACTTGTTTGGGTGGAATATATTTACCAGCCCCACTTGTGCTTGTTTGTTTAACCAGTAAATTCTTAGTCACATCATTAGCATTAGATAAAATAACAGAATCAGACGAAGTAGCCAAATCACAATGTCTAATGCTCAAAACAAACGAGCCCACACAAAAATTATTGTCTATAGCAGAAATTGAAAAATTGTCTTTCTGTATCTTATTATTCAGTTCATTTGATTCATAATCACAAACTTCATCCCCATCGTCTACCCAATCCTCAATAATCACATTGTCTGCACAAGAGTCAATGGAGTTAGTACTTGAAACATCAGATAAAACAGAACAATCAGTTTCAACATGCTCATCAATCACGGGAGAGTCAGTAGAACTACAACTCTCCATTTCAGAATCTGATGAATTAGAAACAACATTTGATGCTGAGTCGGATGATTCAGATGTGTTCTCGAATGATTCAGTTGTTTCGCAGGTTTGATATTCGGACTCATTTGTGTCTGCCGAATCTGTTTCTGAAACAGATGAGGCTTCATTCACTTCTGAATCACTTGTACATGTCTCCGAAACAACTGAATTTCCATTTGTTTCTGCCATTTTCTTTGAGAGTAATTCTCTAAAATCTTTAAAAAAATCAAAATCAGGTGGCACACATGAGCTAGTTGAAACAGTTTCTTCACACTCATTCTTATCATCTTGTACCGATTCATGTTCATTTTCAGATTCAGTTCTAGATTCATTTTCATCAGATACATTATCATTCATGACATCAAAAACTCTATCAACCTCTTTGTTTTTCTCAAAACT
This sequence comes from Ambrosia artemisiifolia, assembly GCA_032199755.1. NCBI lineage: Eukaryota > Viridiplantae > Streptophyta > Magnoliopsida > Asterales > Asteraceae > Ambrosia > Ambrosia artemisiifolia. Next base: position 17,257,615 of record CM063526.1, read on the forward strand.
CAAAATTTCAGTTTGCTTTTATTAACACATTGAGGTTTAACAAAAACTTTTTGTGGGAGTGGTTGTTGTTGAGGTTTTTCCGATTTGGGTTTAGAGATTTTGATGGGAACAGATTCAGGTCTGGTGATCTTAACCTGATCCCTTGATGGTCTATACTGCCCAACCTGAGAGCGGATAGCTAATGTGTTCCACTTATTGAACAGGGTTCTATGGTCGGTCCGTGACCTCTGGATGCCGAAGGCGTCCTTGGGGTAATCTCGTAGTTCCTACGGGGTGGAGATGATGGGGTCGGTCCATGGATTTTCCTTCCTTTTGCCGTATTTCACTCAAAGGGTTGAAGGGAGATAGTGCATCAAGCTGTTCGCAATCTTTGGCTCTTCCACTAGGGGACTGTATCCCTTGATGGGTAAAACCAACAGCTCTTCATCTGACATAGGAATTGAGGTATAATTTTCATTGAACGGTGGAGGAATTTCCACAAATCCAAGTCCTTTATTCCTCAATTCCTTCTTTGGTCTAAAGTTTAACTGCGTATTGATGATTTTCTCGACTTTCTCACTTGAACAGTCAAATTTTCTAAAATGCAAGTCGACGTTTTCAAATTTTGATTTTAAATCAATCAACTCGGCATTTAAAGTGTCAGATAACCGTTTGAAGTGTAAATAGCGACATTTATGTTCGCTCACTTCTTTTTGCAAGCGCTTGATATCTTTCTCTTGAGCTTCGACCATTTCTTTGTACGACATGAATTTTTGTTTCATGTCCCACGTGGCCATTTTTTCATACTCAAGCTGCTTGTATGCAGATAAAGTTTCCTCCCTAAACCCTTTAACTTTATATTTACATTGTTCGGTGTAACAAAACTCTTGAACCTCTGTTGACCAGTCCCAACCAACTCCTTCTTGAACCACCATAGCATTGCTTGGAGCTGAAGCAGATGACTCAGTGCGAGTGACCGAAGCATGAGTTCTTGGTGTGGAGGCAGTGGCAGTGATGGTGGGAGCACTGGTGGTTGTCTCCTTCTTCGGCTTGGTGCATTCCTGAGCAAAGTGACCTGGTTCAGCACAGTTGTAGCACCTCATCTTCTTCTTTTCCCAACCCATGTTCTTCGTAGGATTATCCCACACGTTCTTCCCTGTCTTCATTGTAAACTTGGAAGCTTGATGCACTACCATAGCTATTTGCCAGGTCAGGTCCATTTCTTCCAGATCAACATGATTCACATCCTCCAAGTCACATGATCCGATATCCTTGTAGGTCAGTTGTCCGGCAAGAAAGGCATTTTAACAATTCATAAAACCAGCAAACATCCCCAAATGCTCAGCAAACTCCTTTGGTATAGTCACAGGTGTCTGAGATGTTGCCTTGGATGATGACTGTGAGGAGGAGTTGATCGAAAGAGTAGCAGTAGTTCCAGAAGTCATAGGATTAGCTTGATTCGATGACTGAGCAACCCCAAAGATTGGTGGATAAGATGATCCACTGGCAGGATAGGAGTAAAGTGATGGGCGTTGCTTCTCCTTCTGTGACATAAGAGCATTGCTTGGTGAGACCACAATAGCATTGTTGTAACTAGCAGTGTGCGCTTGAAAACGTTGCTTGTCATCTAGATCATAAGACTTGATCAAAGAAATAGTTTCCGATAGAGTCAATCTTTCCAGGTCCTTTGTTCTTTTGATCAATGTCACATTAGTGTCCCAGCTTCTAGGCTACGTGTTTAGCAACTTCTTGTTCATCACCGAAATATCCAACACCATATCATTAGCCTTCATCTCACTAACAAGTGCCACAAAACGTTGAATATGGCTTTCAAAAGTTTCACCAGGAATGTGATTAAAGGCATTGAATTTCTGGCTCAACATCTCTCTTCAACTCTCCTTCATCTCCTCATTCCCCTCATAGAAGTTCTCGAGGGCAGTCCACAGTTCCTTAGCAGAGGCATGATCACGAACTCCAATAGAGACTTCAGGAGACAGTCCCTGATGGAGATAAGCTAATGCCCTCTCATCAACATCCGTCTTAGCATGATCTTCATCAATGTACATGCTCTTAGGCTTGATGGCAGTTTCACCAGTCTCATCATTCACCATGTAGGTGATCACACATGGTCCATTCATGATTGATCTCAATGCTTTTGGATCTTTGATCTTCATGAATTGGATAAACCTAAACTTCCAATCGGAATAAGACATTCCAAGTTGAACTATAGGCAGTTTCTGATGAGTCCCAACGACAGACTCCATTGCCTTTTTAAGTTGAGCAGCAACCAACAGCTGATCAGCATTCAGTCCAGTTAGATTAATCTGATTAACTTGTTCCATTTCTGAAAATCAAACTTAAAATTATTAGACAATTAATTTAATTAATTATATTTTTAGGTCCAATAATTAAGTCCATAGTCCAATGATTAACAGTCCAAGAAGTCCAAACAGTCCAGGAGTAGGTTAGTAATCCGAGAACAGTCAAGTAGCTCGAGTACTGAGTAGAATTCGAGAACAGTGATGCAGCTCGAGAACTAAGCAGAATCTGAGAACAGAACTGAGGCTCGAGAACCGTTGCTTGATTCGAGAACAGTTCTCAGACTTGAGAACACAGGCCTTATTCGAGAACAGTGTGAAGACTCGAGAATAAGATGTGATCCGTGAACTGTGTGCAGGCTCGAGAACAGGCTCCTACTCGAAAACAATATGTGAGTTCGAGAACTGGCTGAGACTCGGAAACAGTCCGTCTGTTCAAGATCAGTTGGTGGCTCAGGAACTCCTTCCAAAAGCAAATCCTTAACAACCTGCCAAGAACAGAAAACAAAACCTTCGAAAAATATGGAAACCGTTTTGAGATTTTTCAAAATTGATTTACCGAAAATCTGGTTTCCTTTTTAACCACTATCCCAAAAAATCAGCAAACAATTTTTTAGATTTGACAAAGATCAAATCAGTGATTTTAATCAAGTTTTTGGAACAATGATTTTGAAATCTTTAGAAATTTAAAGACATAAAACAGTACTTTGTGTAGAATCCTGCAAAAAGCTTGTTAGTTTGTAATATGATTAATAATAGAATGAATCTGAAAAGCATGAAACACAAGAAAAAACAACCTTTTCGCAGCAAACAGTCTTCCCTTGCTTGATCTTCGTATTGATACCGAACCGAGCCTTTGTAAGACTACGTGGCTCTGATACCAATTGTAAGTCCAGAATCCTCTCCGGGTATCAAATACACTAAATTGAGTGTGGAACCAAGATTGAATGTAAGACCAACAAAAGAAGAACACAAAGTCGAATGATTGTATTATCAAAAGAGTGCACACGACTACTAGAGTCGTCTGGTACACCTCGTAGGTACAAGAGAACAAGAGTGCAAATTAACCAAAAGAACTAGCCAACCCAAAATGTTTTGGAAACCCCTATTTATAAGCTCACAGGGGAACTCGAGTACATCCGGCCCAATGGCCGTAACCCACTAATCCCAAAAGACTAAACTACCCAAAAACGTCTAATGGGACAAGACAGACGCAAACCTCTAAACCATGTCCCTACAATATCCCCCTAGGTTTGTGTCGTCTTGGTACAATAACATTACTTCTTGCCACGTCTTCCGGTTGCCCTCTTTCTTTTCTTCTCTGCTTATTTCTTCTACTTCTCTAGTGCTTTCTTCAGAAGATTTTCCAATGTACGGACCAAACATTCTGGTTTCCACCTTGCTCCTCTGATCAGCTCCCAACCCAAAATAAACCACCCGAGCCACTGCTCCAGTGAAGGACTTAGCACAAGTCACATAATTTGGGTCACACTGGATTTGATGTTGTACCAACACATCAATATCTTCCTTGTGCAGCGACATCAGATCCTTAGCATCATAAATCATGCATTCATCAAACTCACACAAAATGATGGCACATCAAGCAATGGGATCATAAACCCAGAACTTCATATCCTTCAAACAACCCTTATGCATGGGTTTGTTTAGAGTAACTGTCTTTAACTTTTGGAGTTTTAAGGACACGAATGGAGGAATGGGAAGGCCATAAGCTATGTGATCATGCTACATACTCAGATAAAGGATACGAAGCTGACCGGACGCTAATCAGACTTACAATGCGACAATTACGTAGAGACTTGTACATAAGCAAAGACTCTAGTTCAAAAGACCGTAACTATCAGTACTTTTGGAGTTTCAGGGACCCGAATGGAGGAACGGGAAGGCCACAATGTATCTCATCATGCTACAGACTTAGATAAAGGATACGAAGTTGACCTGATGGTAATCAGACTCACAATGCGAGAATTACGTAGAGATTCATACATAGGAAAAGACTCCAATTTAAAACACCGTAACTATCGGTACATTTGGACTTTCAGGGATCCGAAAGGAGGAACGGGAAGGCCATAAGTTATCTGATGATGCTTCAGACTAAGATAAAGGATACGAAGCTGACCAGACGGTAATCGGACTCACAATGCGAGAATTACGTAGAGATTCGTAAAAAGGAAAAGACTCCAGTTTAAAAGGGCGTAACTAGCGTACTTTTGGAGTTTCAGGGACCCGAATGGAGGAACGGGAAGGCCATAAGGTATCTGAACATGCTACAGACTCAAATAAAGGATACAGAGCTGACCAGACGGTAATCGGACTCAGAATGCTTCAATTACATCGAGATTCATACACAGGAAAAGACCTCAATTTAAAAGGCCGTAACTACCGTTACTTTTGGAGTTTCAGGGACCCGAATGGATGAACGGGAAGGCCACAAGTTATTTGATCAGGTTACAGACTCAGATAACTGATACGAAGGTGACCGGATGGTAATCGGACTCACAATGCGAGAATTACGTAGTGATTCGTACATAGGAAAACACTCCAATTTTAAACACCATAACTATCGGTACTTTTGGAGTTTTAGGGACCGGGAAGATAAAGGATACGAAGCTGACCGACGGTAATCGGATTCACAATGCGAAAATTACGTAGAGATTCATACACAGATAAGGACTACAGTTTAAAAGACCGTAACTATTGGTACTTTTGGAGTTTCAGGGACCCAAATGGAGGAACGTGAAGGCTACAAGGTATCTGATCATGCTACAAAGTCAGATGAAGGATAAGTAGCTGACCGTAGGCTAATCGAACTCACAATGCGACAATTACGTAGAGATTCATTCACAGAAAGAGCCTCCACTTTAAAAGACCGTAACTATCGATATTTTTGGAGTTTCAGGGACCCGAATGGAGGAACGGGAAGGCCACAAGGTATCGGATCATGCTACAAATTCAGATAAAGGATAAGAAGCTGACGGGACGGTAATCGGACTAACAATGCGACAATTACGCAGAATTCGTACACAGGAAAAGACTCCAGTTTAAAAGACCGTAATTATCGGTACCTTTGGACTTTTAGGGTCCTGAATGGAGGTTTGGAAAGGCCATAAAGTATCTGATCATGCTACCGACTCAGATAAAGGATACAAAGCTGGCTGGATGGTATTCGGACTCAGAATGCGTTAATTACGTAGTGATTCATACACAGGAAAAGACCCGAATTTAAAACACCGTAACTATTGGTACATTTGGACTTTCAGGGATCCGAATGGAGGAATGGGAAGGCCATAAGGTCTCTGATCATGCTACAAACTCAAGTAAAGGATACAAAGCTGACCAGACGGTAATCGGACTCAGAATGCTTAAGTTAAATCGAGATTCGTGCACAGGAAAAGACCTAAAATTAAAACACTATAACTATCGTTACTTTTGGAGTTTCAGGGACCCAAATGGATGATATTGTGTTTCTTGCGGAGACAAAGCAATGTCTGAATGCAAGGTTAGAGGAATGGTGAGCAGCTTTCGAGGGCATCAGTCTAAGGATTAGTCGCTTAAAGACCAAGTACATTTACTGTGATTTTAGCAGTGCGGGCGATTGCGAGGACACCTAGATCACCACTGAGAGGCAAGTGGTTCCGCAGACAACAAAGTTTAAATATTTAGGATCTTTTGTACAGAGATGGGGAGATAGATAATGACGTAGCCCACAGCATTGGTGTTGATGGAGAGCAGCCACTAGGGTGTTATGCGATAGGAGGTTCCCAACTAAATTAAATGGGAAGTTTTTAGAGTTGCAGTTAGACCTGTGATGTTATATGAGACAAATGAGGATGTTGAGGTGGATGTGTGGGCATACAAGGCTAGAGCGGATAAAAAATTAGGTTTTAGATAACCGCTCTGAGTGATTAGTACATCGGATAAGATAAAGGATGAGAGATTGAGATGGTTTGGCATGTGAAGAAGAGCCAGCCGACACCACTGATTTATGCAGTGGAAACTCTCACTGTGCAGGGGAGGAGAAGTGTTGACCCAAAACACTTTTTTCACGTCCGGTCAGCTTCGTATCCTTTATCTGAGTGTGTTGCGTGATCAGATATCTTATGGCCTTCCCGTTCCTCCATTCGGGTGCCCGAAACTTCAAATGTACCGATAGTTACGTCCTTTAAAACTCGAGTCTTTTCTTGTTTACGAATCTCTATGTCATTATCGCATCATGAGTTCGATTACCGCCCGGTCAGCTTCGTATCCTTTATCTGAGTGTGTTGCACGATCATATATCTTATGGCCTTCCCGCTCCTCCATTCGGGTGCCCGAAACTTCAAATGTACCGATAGTTACGTCCTTTAAAACTTGAGTCTTTTGTTGTGTACGAATCTCTATGTCATTGTACCATCGTGAGTCCGATTACCGTCCGGTCAGCTTCATATCCTTTATCTGTGTGTGTAGCATGATCAGATATCTTACGCCCTTCCCGTTCCTCCATTCGGTTGCCCAAAACTTCAAATGTACCGATAGTTACGTCCTTTAAAACTCGAGTCTTTTCTTGTGTACGAATCTCTATGTGATTGTCGCATCGTGAGTCTGATTACCATCCGGTCCGCTTCGTATCCTTTTTTTTTGGTAAAGGGGACATTACCCCGGTAAATTTTATTATCAAAAAACCATATGTACAATCAAAACAACCTATGGGCTTTACAAAATATAACTAACCAAACTACTAACCCATAGGTCTAAAACTACCAAACAAAACATGCAAAACAAAAACAAATACAACTCACTTAGTCTTTAACCATAATCAAGGCTACCTACAACCCAAAAACTAAAAAAACCATCTTGTATCTTCAAATTCTTCCCATAACAGCTACACAAATCAGCTTTGCTTTTGAAATTTCTTTGAAAAACTCTTAAACTCTTGTCAGCAACACTTTTCGGCTTCCCTTGATTTCTTGAATCTTTAAAACTATGCCAAACCACTACAACATCCTTTTCCATCATAACCGGCTTCCACATGCTCAAAATTGACCCATAATCCTTCTTGTTGTAATTCTTGTTCCTTATTCTTTGTAACAGCAAGTCATTTTTCCAGACCCACTCTTCTGAATCTGTCCTGCTGCAAACTCTATGTGATAATCTCCAGCCTATACCATACTGCACAATCATACTAATCAGCCATCTTCCCTCCTTAATCCAAACACTATCATTTTTTACTTCTGAACAGGTTCTCAAAATCCTTCCAGCAGCCTTGAACTAACACATTAACACTGCCCATGCATATCCTAGTGAATAATTTCCAAAGATTAAAAGAGACAGCCCATCCCAAACAATTTCAAACCCCATGGTAAACCCAATAACAAAGACTCAAACCTATTCTAAAAACAAGAAACAGGTCCAGAAATGAAATCAATATAATGAAGGTTCTCCATCTTTGCCTGCTACTAAAAAATATAAAAAATTTGGGGGTGGAAATCAATGTCCTAACAGCAAAGATGGCATCCATCCTTATCTCTCTAGGTGTAATACTCCCCATGAGCTCATTAAAACCTAACCACCAATCAACAACCACTGAACTGGACATGACTTCAAAAGGAGAAGTGAAGCCCAGCAGAGTAGACTCAACACTTAAAAAAAACAAGAATAAAAAAGAAACAATAGGAAGGCTTTTCAGCCCAGATCTCTACCCAATCGCTTTTAGTACTTATTACTGCATGTTCCCAATGATGTGTGGTGATCGGATAAAGAGAAGAGAGAGGAGGAAGGCAATCTGAAAATCAGTTAAGCTATGGATGATCTCATTCATTGATCTATAACGGTATTTAACGAACACAACTACCAATCGACTTAACTACCTTATTACACAATAGACCGCACTTATTGAACTGTTAGCATTCTAACCTACACACTATTGAACTAATTACAATTTCAGTCCTTTAACTATCCCACATGTATCAATCGGGCACTAAACCAGACGTAGACAATACCTTTTTCCATGAGGTGTCATGGATACCTGAACCATAGCACGTCACCTATCATGCTATAATCCTTTGATTACTCGAGAACATTACATATACGGATATACCTGACTCACATGAATAGTTGTAGCACACATTGTGAAACAACCACGCTCATCAATTAATCTGTTTCACTCTAAGACCTTTCATATGTTTAGATCGTATTCATTAGTAAAAAAAACACTAATGTTATTAGCTAGTGAATTAGTGATACTCATTGTCTTAATTTAATACATAAAAATATCAAACCTAAATATACTGTATGTACTAAATTTGTTCAATCAACTTTACTGAATGAACGTTTATACGTCAGTGAAAAGTTGGTTTTTGGTCTATAAGTCAAGACTTTTCGGCTAGACTTTTCGCATATTAGTTAGTTCTTTTCTCTCAATCAATATGACACACACACACACATATATATATATATATATATATATATTAATTCTTTAAAATTTATACAAAAAAAACTGGTTTTATATGTTACAGAAACAGATAGAAAAATGTAACCATGCACTTTTTAAAAATTGCTATAATGTAATGATTTAGTAAAAAAAAACTAGGTAAATATGAAACAAATAACAAACCTTGTCCTGCGCCTCTTTCCCTCCCTAGACAAAAATTTTGGCCAACCACTGCCAACTGAAAGATCAAGCTGAACCATGTCCAAAACCTAACTATCGGTACTTTTGGAGTTTTAGGGACCCGAATGGAGGAACGTGAAGGTTATAAGGTATCTGATCATGCTATAGAGTCAGATGAAGGATAAGAAGCTGACTGGAGGCTAATCGAACTCACAATGCAACAATTAAGTAGAGATTCATTCACAGAAAAAGCCTCCAATTTAAAAGACCGTAACTATCGGTATTTTTGGAGTTTCAGGGACCCGAATGTAGGAACGGGAAGGCCACAAGGTATCGGATCATGCTACAAATTCAGATAAAGGATACGAAGCTGACAGGACGCTAATCGGAATCACAATGCGAGAATTACGTAGAGATTCGTAAACAGGAAAAGACTTCAGTTAAAAAGGGCGTAACTATAAGTACTTTTGGAGTTTCAAGGACTCGAATGGAGGAACGAGAAGGCTATAAGGTATCTGATCATGCTACAGACTTAGATAAAGGATACAAAGCTGACCAGACGGTAATCAGACTCAGAATGCTCCAATTACATATAGATTCGTACACAGGAAAAGACCTCAATTTAAAAGACCGTAACTATCGTTACTTTTGGAGTTTTAGGGACCTGAGTGGATGAACGGGAAGGCCATAAGGTATTTGATTAGGCTACAGACTCAGATAAAGAATACGAAGCTGACCGGATGGTAATCGGACTCACGATGAGAGAAATACGTAGTGATTCGTACATAGGAAAACACTCCAATTTAAAAGACCATAACTATCGGTACTTTTGGAGTTTTAGGGACCCGAATGGAGGAACGGGAAGGCTATAAGGTATTTGATCATGCTGTAGAGTCAGATAAAGGATACGAAGCTGACCGACGGTAATCGGATTCACAATGTGAGAATTACGTAGAGATACTCATACATAGATAAGGACCCCAGTTTAAAACACCGTAACTATTGGTACTTTTGCAGTTTTAGGGACCCGAATGGAGGAACGTGAAGGCTACAAGGTAACTAATCTTGCTACAGAGTCAGATGAAGGATAAGAAGCTGACCGGAGGCTAATCGGACTTACAATGCGACAATTACGTAGAGATTCATTCACTGGAAAAAACCCATCACTTTAAAAGACCGTAACTATCGGTATTTTTGGAGTTTCAGGGACCCGAACGGAGGAACGGGAAGGCCACAAGGTATAAGATCATGCTACAAATTTAGATAAAGGATACAAAGCTGACGGGACAGTAATCGGACTAACAATGCTACGCAGAGATTCGTACACAGGAAAAGACTCAAGTTTAAAAGACCGTAACTATCGGTACTTTTGGAATTTCAGGGACTCGAACGGAGGATTGGGAAGGCAATAAAGTATCTGATCATGCTACAGACTCAGATAAAGAACACAATGCTGACCGGGCGGTATTCGAACTCAGAATGCTTCAATTACATAGTGATTCATACATAGGAAAAGACTCCAATTTAAAACACCGTAACTATCGGTACATTTGGACTTTCATGGATCCGAAAGGAGGAACGGGAAGGCCATAAGTTATCCGATCATGCTTCAGACTAATATAAAGGATACGAAGCTGACCAGACGGTAATCGGACTCACAATGCGAGAATTACATAGAGATTCGTAAAAAGGAAAAGACTTCAGTTTAAAAGGGCGTAACTAGCAGTACTTTTGGAGTTTCAGGGACCCGAATGGAGGAAAGAGAAGGCGATAAGGTATCTGATCATGCTACAGACTCAGGTAAAGGATACAAAGTTGACCTGACGGTAATCGGACTCAGAATGCTTAAATAACATCGAAATTCGTACACAGGAAAGGACCTCAATTTAAAAGACCGTAACTATCGTTACATTTGGAGTTTCAAGTACCCGAATGGATGAACAGGAAGGCCACAAGGTATTTGATCTGGCTACAGACTCAGATAAAGGATACGAAGCTGACCGGGTGGTAATCGGACTCACTATGCGAGAATTACGTAGTGATTCGTATATAGGAAAACACTCCAATTTAAAAGACCATAACTATCAGTACTTTTGGAGTTTTAGGGACCCGAATGGAGGAACGGGAAGGCCGTAAGGTATTTCATCATGTTAAAGATTTAGATAAAGGATACGAAGCTGACCGACGGTAATCGGATTCATAATGCGAAAATTACGTAGAGATTCATACACAGATAAGGACTAAAGTTTAAAAGACCGTAACTATTGGTACTTTTGGAGTTTCAGGGACCTAAATGGAGGAACGTGAAGGCTATAAGGCATCTGATCATGCTACAGAGTCAGATGAAGGATAAGTAGCTGACCGTAGGCTAATCGAACTCACAATGCGACGATTACGTAGAGATTCATTCACAGAAAGAGCCTGCACTTTAAAAGACCGTAACTATCGATATTTTTTGATTTTCAGGGACCCGAATGGAGGAACGGGAAGGGCACAAGATATCGATCATGCAACAAATTCAGATAAAGGATAGAAGCTGACAGGACGGTAATCGGACTAACAATGCGACAATTACGCAGAATTCGTACACAGGAAAAGACACCAGTTTAAAAGACCATAATTATCGGTACCTTTGGACTTTTAGGGTCCCGAATGGAGGTTTCGGAAGGCCATAAAGTATCTGATCATGCTACCGACTCAGATAAAGGATACAAAGCTAGCTGGATGGTATTCGGACTCAGAATGCGTCAATTACGTAGTGATTCATACATAGGAAAAGACTCCAATTTAAAACACCGTAACTATTGGTACATTTGGACTTTCAGGGATCCGAATGGAGGAATGGGAAGGCCATAAGTTATCTGATCATGCTTCAGACTAAGATAAAGGATACGAAGCTGACCGCACGGTAATAGGACTAACAATGCGAGAATTACGTAGAGATTCGTAAACCGGAAAAGACTTCAGTTTAAAAGGGCGTATCTATCAGTACTTTTGGAGTTTCAGGGACCCGAATGGAGGAACGGGAAGGCCATAAGGTCTCTGATCATACTACAGACTCAAGTAAAGGATACATAGCTGACCAGACGGTAATCGGACTCAGAATGCTTCAGTTAAATCGAGATTCGTACACAGGAAAAGACCTAAAATTAAAACACCGTAACTATCGTTACTTTTGGAGTTTTAGGGACCCGAATGGATGAATGGGAAGGCAACAAGGTATTTCATCAGGCTATAGACTTAGATAAAGGATAGTAAGCTGACCGGATGGTATCGGACTCACAATGCGAGAATTACGAAGTGATTCGTACATAGGAAACACTCCAACTTAAAAGACCATAACTATCAGTACTGTTGGGGTTTTAGGGACCCGAATGGAGGAACGGGAAGGCCGTAATGTATTTGATCATGCTACAGAGGCAGATAAAAGATAGTAAGCTGACCGGATGGTATCGGACTCACAATGCGAGAATTACGAAGTGATTCGTACATAGGAAACACTCCAACTTAAAAGACCATAACTATCAGTACTGTTGGGGTTTTAGGGACCCGAATGGAGGAACGGGAAGGCTGTAATGTATTTGATCATGCTACAGAGGCAGATAAAAGATACGAAGCTGACCGACGGTAATCGGATTTACAATGCGAGAATTACGTAGAGATTCATACACAGATAAGGACTCCAGTTTAAAAGACCGTAACTATCAGTAGTTTTGGAGTTTCAGGGACCCAAATTGAGGAGCGAGAAGGAAATATTGTATCTAATCATGCTACAGACTCAGATAAAGGATACAAAGCTGACCAGATGGTAATCGGACTCAAAATGCTTCAATTACATATAGATTCGTATATAGGAAAAGACCTCAATTTAAAAGACCGTAACTATCGTTACTTTTGGAGTTTCAGGTACCCGAATGGATGAACAGGAAGGCCATAAGGTATTTGATTAGGCTACAAACTCAGATAAAGGATACGAAGCTGACCGGATGGTAATCGGACTCAATGCAAAAATTACGTAGTGATTCGTACATAGGAAAAGACTCCAATTTAAAAGACCATAACTATCGGTACTTTTTTTTAAAAAGGACGTAACTATCGGTACATTTATGGCGGCTTTGACCATTTGACTTTTTCTCTGGGCAATCAGGCGATTTTCTGGTTTCTAGGGTTTTGTTCTTCTTTTCCCGCTTTTTCTTCCTTGTTCGTGGTACTGCTCCATCCTTTTTGGTTGGATTTCTTCTTAATTCGTTCCTGTTTACTATGGATCAGTCTCTTACTGATCCTAAAGATGGTATTCCTCCTGATATCCCTCCAGATCTGAATATGTCTGAGAGTTTTTGTATTTCACCAACTATTGCTGTTCCTGAGGATTTTGTTGAGTCTCGTGCCTCTCCTAATTCACCTCTGAACCCTAATCCATTTGGAAGTGCTTTGGAATTGAATGTTCAAACTACTTCTGCCCCTTATATGTCTGATTGGCGCAAACATTTGATTCTCTCTAGGGAGAGTGAATTGAAAGTGGTTGGTCAGGATCAGCTAACGACAGAGAGTGCTCCTTGTGTGACTTACTGGCAATTTTTTGGCTCTGAACAGTTGGTGTTTACTTACCTGGCTATTGGGGAAGCCTTGCAGGTATTGATTGATAAAACCTGTACTGATAATTCATTTGTGGCTGCTATGAATTGATTTATTAATATGAATTATAAGAATGAGGGTTTTGTGCTGAGGTTTGGGGAATTGTTAATGAAGGTTATTGAGGCTGATGCTAGGGTTATTCCTGAGGAGGGTGCTAATGTGCAGTTTAGTGAGAAATGTGTTGGGTTTATGAACTTTGTAATGAATGTTTGTGATAAGAATGAACATAGGATGCTGATAGTTGTATGTAGGGATATGGATAGTGGCAGAGTTGGGCTGGAATTAACTGAGAAGTTAAGTGGAACTGAAAGGGATAAATATGAGACGAAGGGTTGTCTGCTTCAGTTTGACTTGCAGGTCTTCAGGGATTTGAGTGATGATCTTGTTCAGAGGCTGAGTATTACTGATTCTAATGATAGTTTGACTGCTTTTCATAAGTACTATCATATGAAGTTTGTTGAGGTGATTGGCTGCTGTATTGAGGAGGTATTTGAATATTATTTTAAAATTGTTACTGCTCTGTCTAAATGGGTCAATAATCAGTGTAGAGATGTTGGTAATGAAACACTGTATGATGTTATGTCTGAGAGGTCCCTAAAAATTCTCCTAAAAAGAAAGGTATTTGATAAGGAGAGTACTGTTGGTGGTCCTTCAGATATAAGTGTGATTGAAGGAAGTAGAGATAGGCTTATTGCTAAGGATAAAAAACTTAAATTCTCTACAGAGGAGGTTGAGGTTAAAAAGGCTGAATCTAAGAAGCAAGTCTATGTTACTAGTGAAGGGAGGAAAATTATGAAGATTCTCTTATCTAAAAACAAAAGGGCAGCTAGAAGATTTGAATTTGATAAGAATGTTGTTGTCCCTGTTATCCCTATTTTCAGAATGGGATCTTGTTATGATGATATTGGTTCTACTCCTATTGAATCTATGTCTATAGATGAAATAGAGAAAGAAATTAGGGAGTTAAAGAAATTGGGAGGGATTGTTAAGTCTCCTGTTGGTTATAAAACTGCCAAAGGATTGGTTTTTGATCCATGGGAGGTTAAATCTAATGCTAAGGCCAATCTTGGATTTATGGGTGGTGAGTATTCTGCAAAGGAGATTAGGGAAAATAATAAGAAGAAAGAGGCTAGAATGAGGGATTTGGTGGTAGGATTGGGTAAAGCTAAGGAACTGTTAGCTAGGAAACAGGAGGTGCTTTATGATAAGGGTAAGGAAATTCTTATGAAGGCTCCTTTTTGTGGTATTGATACTGGGGTTAAACCTGTGTTTAAGGCTTCCTCTAGTGTTCCTAAGGATGCAGCTAATGATTCTTTACCAGTTATGGGACCTAATTCTTCTAAAAAGGAGGAGTCTAATAATAAAGTTTCCTATGCCAATGCTGTTAAAGGTGAGAAGATGACTGATCTTCTTAAGCAGATTGTGTATTGCCCTCCTGCTACCCTGGATAATGGGGAGAAGGTTGTCATTATTAAACAGGAGTTGGTTGAAAAGGTTAGACAGACTTTTGCTAAACATCTTTATGGTTACTTTGTGGGCTCCTTTTGTTCCATTGCTTGGGTTAGATTTAGCCTTTTTAAAATGTGGAAGAAGTATGGTGTGGAGGATATATCTACAAATGGTAAGGGTCTATTTTATTTTAAGTTTTCTACAGAAGAAGGGATGTTAGATGCTTTGAAGGCTGGCCCTTGGGTTGTGAATGGGATTCCTTTGGTTATTCAACAATGGGAAGTTGGTGCTGCTATAGTGAAGAAAGAGCCTAATAGAGTGTCAGTTTGGGTTCTGTTTAAGGAAGTTCCTATTGAATTATGGAATGTGCAGGGTCTTTGTGAAGTTGCCAGCTGTATAGGTAAACCTCTTTTATTTGATAATATTACTGTTGATAAATGTTTGAACAATGATGTGCAGGCAGGTTTTGCTAGAATTTTAGTTGAGATTGCTGTTGGTGATAGTAGGCCTGAAGTTGTGAGAGCTTTTTATCCCAAAGAAGAGGGTAAGTAGGATAGGATTGCTGAGATTGTTATTGAATTCCAGAAGGTTCCAATCAATTGTTCACATTGCAAGGTGTTTGGACACTCATTTGAAGATTGTAATGAGAGAGTTTTGACATAAGAGGAAAAAGAGGCTAGGCAGAAGAAGATTGATGCAATGAAGGTTAGGGTACAGGATGGTCCTAAACATAGAAATGTGGATGAGGAGGGTTATGAAACTGTGTGGAACAAGAGTTTGGCTGCTAGGAATAATATTAAATTCCAAAATCAGCCCAGGAATGGTAATGGGGCTTTTGGGGGAGGAGCTCTTAGGCAAAGAAATATGGGGATAAGGGTACCAATAAGGAGATCAAGTTACAGGAAAGAATTAAAGCTTTTAAAAATAAACAGGCAGCTATTGAGTATTAATTAGATCAAGAGAAGAGGAAGGCTGGTACTGGAGGGGCTTCTACTTCAGAGAGTAAGAAGGATGGTGCTTTGGATTTAGGGGGTAATGTTAAAAGTGGTAAAGTTCAGTATCAACAAAAGGTTGGGAAGGCTGATAAGGGTAAGAAGAAATTTCAGGAAGCTACAGGTTTGGAGGTAAAGAATAGGTTTGATCTTTTGGAAGTTGAGGATCCTATGGAAGTTAATTCTTCTGCTGATTTGGGGTTTGAGGCATCTCTTGCTAAGGTTAAGGCTAGAGTGGTTCCTAAATCTTCTGGCTCTTCTTCTGTTTTGAACCCCTCTGTCCAGCCTGTTTCCCCTTTTGTTAATTCCCCTGCTCTTACTAAGCCTAACCCAATTAGTGGTCCTTCTTCTTTAAAACAAAAACCTCTTAACAACAGTTCTACCTCTCTCCCACCTGTTCCTTTTTCAGAACCTTTGCCTGAGGGAAAATCTGTTAAAATAGGGGAGGGTACCCATGCTTCACCTTACATACCTGGTGCAAATTTGGGTACTAGAAGTACTGTTATTGAGGACAGCCATATTGTTTTATCTCAGCAGCAAATGGATGATGTGATGTTCTATGTTAATAACAGGGTTACTCCTTCAAAGGACCAAGTGTTGGAACGGGAATTTGAGCAGACACAATTTTTTTATTAAAATGTGTTTTAAGTATGATTTTGCTGCTGGATTGGATTATGATGGGGTGGAGGATGTTATTTTAGAGAATGAGAATAATAAGGTGTTCTCAGAGGATGATGAGACTGCTGAATATATGAAGCTTGATGATTGTGGTCATCCAGAGGAGGGTCGGGTATTGTCCTCTTCTCTTGCTAACTCTGGTTCTCAATGATGGGTCAAAATCTGAACATTATGTCATGGAATGTGAGAGGTCTTATGAAGCTTGCTAATCAGAATCAGGTTATGAACTTATTGAATGATAAGGATATTGGATTATGTTGTTTACTGGAGACACATGTGAAGGGTCAGAATCTTATAAGATTTGTGGCAGGGTGTTGAATAACTGGCAATGGGTTTCTAATAATGTCTATTGTGCCTGTTGGGTGAGAATTATTGTGGTTTGGAAACCTAATTTGGTGGATGTTATGGTTGTGGAAATGACTTCCCAGGTCATTCATTGTTTGGTCAAGCCTCTTGATGGTTCTTATACTTTTTTCTGCTCTTTTTTATATGGTTCAGTTAACAAGGTTCAGAGAAGGGTGTTATGGCATGATTTGCAGCTCTTTGAAGCCTCTTTACATGATGAGCCTTGGCTGATATCAGGGGACTTTAATGCTATTATGGACCCCTCTGAAAGGTCTATGGGTTCTTCTTATATGAATAGTGCTATGATGGATCTTTGGGAATGTTGTCAAAATATTAAGGTTGAGGATATTCCTTCTTCTGGTTTGAAGTTTACCTGGAATAAATGTCCAGGTAAGACATCAGGGTTATTGAAGAAATTGGATAGAATGATGAGTAATTTTTCTTTTATGAATGTTTTTAAAGGTTTTGTGGCTTCTTTTCTTCCTTTTTATCATTCAGACCATGCTCCTGCCTTATTATCACTTAAGGGGCAGAACTCTTGGAAGCCTAGACCCTTTAAGTTTTTGAACCACTTGGTGGGTAAGCCTCAGTTTATGCCTACTGTTGAGTCTTGTTGGAAGAAGAATGTGCAGGGTTGTGCCATGTTTTCTGTTGTCTCCAAGTTAAAAAGTCTTAAAAAGCCTCTTAGGAAGTTAGGGAGATTGCAGGGTGATCTTTCTGAGAAGGTTAAAAGGATTTTTGAAGAATTGGGGAAAGTTCAGAGTGCTGTGGTAGATGATCCTCATAATTCTGCTATTAGGGGGGAGGAGGTGATTCTTGTGAATGCTCTTAAACAGGCTGCTTTGGATGAGGAGTCTTTTCTAAAGCAAAGGGCTAAGGTGGATTGGCTTAAAGCTGGTGATCAGAACACAGCTTACTTTCATAAGGTGATTAAGGGTCAATTAAGTAGGGGTAGGATTAACTCTGTGCTTGACAAGGAGGGGGTTTTCTTTGAAGGTCAGGATGTGGGGGGTGCTTTTGTTAGGCACTTTGAGGGTTTTATGGGTAGTAATAGTAGGGTTGAACAGATTAAAGATCCTGCTGGTCTTTTTTCAACTAAATTACCTAGGGATGTGTCTGATTTTATGGTAAGGGAGGTTTCTGATGAAGAGATTAAGACTGCTTTGTTTGCTATTGATGTGGATAAGGCCCCTGGACCTGATGGATTCTCTTCTAAGTTCTTTAAATCTGCTTGGTCAGTGATAGGGAATGAGGTTTGCTGTGCTATTAAAGAGTTCTTTTATAATGGGAAGCTTGTAGATGCACGTATTGCGACTAGTGATTTGATTAGCTTTTAACATGTGTTAGATTGAGATTCTGAAGGGGCGAATGTAGATTATATGGGCGAATGTATGTATGTTTGGGCGAAGGTGATTTAAGGTTGGACGAAGGAAGAAGACAGAAGACCTGATGTTCAGGTTCGTACCTTGTAGTGGGCGAATGTGGACATAGTCCACATTCGCACCATGAAAAGGGGCGAACCTGCAGACTCTATATATAGTTTTTGTTCATTTTCAAGTTAGAGAGAGTTTTAGAAAGTGTGTATTGAGAGGTCAGGTTCAGGTCTAGATTGTGAATGTGTGTGTGATCATTAGATTAACGTGTGAATCAATTGTAAACAAGTTTTATTGAAGTTAATCTATGAAAAGGTGATTAAAATGATGTTTTACGTGTTTTGATTTGCATATTATCATTTTGTTCATATCTAGGGTTTCCGCACCTGGATTTGTGACTTGTATGATCATTACATCCTGTTTTAGCTAAATTCTTTCAACTACAAAGGAACAGAAGACCTGATGTTCAGGTTCGTACCTTGTAGTGGGCGAATGTGGACATAGTCCACATTCGCACCATGAAAAGGGGCGAACCGGCAGACTCTATATATAGTTTTTGTTCATTTTCAAGTTAGAGAGAGTTTTAGAAAGTGTGTGTTGAGAGGTCAGGTTCAGGTCTAGATTGTGAATGTGTGTGTGATCATTAGATTAACGTGTGAATCAATTGTAAACAAGTTTTATTGAAGTTAATCTATGAAAAGGTGATTAAAATGATGTTTTACGTGTTTTGATTTGCATATTATCATTTTGTTCATATCTAGGGTTTCCGCACCTGGATTTGTGACTTGTATGATCATTACATCCTGTTTTAGCTAAATTCTTTCAACTACAAAGTGGTATCAGAGCCATACGGATCATACAACAACAAAATTGATAATATCAGAGCTGATTTGGACTTAATTTTGATCAATATTCATCTGTTTTTGATTGAAAATGGTTTTTGAGTGATTTTGAATGATTTCGAGTTGAATTTGTGGATAAAATCATGTTTTCCAAGAATTAAAGTTGTTCCAAATCAATTCCGAATCAAAACCTAATAAAGATCATCAAAATCTATAAACTTTTGAAAATCAGAGATCAAAATAACCGTTTTTCAAAGTGTAACCGTTTTTCAAAGTCAAAATGGGCGAATCTAGACCACAGTGGGCGAACCTGACCTTGCTTGGGCGAATCTGAGTGATTTTTGGACGAAAGTACTTCAGTTTTGGACGAATCTAGAGTGTTGTGTTGATATTTTCCACATTCGGGTGAACATTTCCACATTCGATTGATCGCGCGGGCGAAGGTGGAAATAGAGTGGACGAACGTAGCTGTTTTTGGACGAACGTGGAAAGGGTCTAGTATTTTTCTACATTCTGGTGACTAGTCTACATTCGGGTCAACAGAAAAGGGCGAACGTAGCTCAATTTGGACGAACGTAGATCATTTCGGGCGAACGTAGAACTGAGTTTGGAAAATTTTCAAAGTTTTGTTTTTTTTTTTTCAAAGTTCGTGAACATCATGTGGAATTTTCCGATTACACCGAGACCAGCAACGACACAACAACAACAGCAAGTGACGATGGACCCATGGACAGTGGCAGCCCAAAAAACGAGCACTCAGTCTTCGCAACCGATCAATTACATAGCGATGACTAGCTCGATGCCTCAGACTCCACCACCACAACCTGTGACAGACTATTGGGGAGTAGCAGTCGCGGTGGTAAATACTCAAACTACCAATGCTATTTCTACACTAATAAATGACTTATCTTTAGGTAGCGGGAATCGTCCACCCAAGCTAATGGAGATGCAAGAATATAACCAGTGGCAGAAGAAGTTCAAGATCCATCTGGAAGGCATGGGAGTGGAAGGCGCAGAGGCATGGAGGATGATAGCTAAAGGTTATACTGCACCGGTTCTGGAGAACACCGGTGAACCAGTTCCATTGGAGAGCATGTCAGACGAGGAGAAAAAGAAATTTGTTGTGGAGAAGAAAGCATACTCCAAGTTGACTCAGGCGATCACAAACGACTTACTACATCAGTTTGGAACGTGTACTACGTCGAAGCAACTATGGGATGTGCTAAAGAATCGTCATGATGGGAATGAAAAGACGAGAAGGTTGAGGATGGAGGAGTTGAGAAAAGAGTTTGAGAACTTTACTTATGTTGGAAATGAAACATTAAAAGAGTTGACTCCTAGATATTGTCATTTACTAACTGAATTGTCTAGTTATGGTATACAGATTCCAATGACAGATCTGGTGGACAAGTTTGCAGATGCTTTACCACCGTACTGGGATCAGCATGTTGAAGTTCTCAAAGAGAAGGATGCTTACAGATTTTGGACGATCAACGAGTTTGTACAGAAGCTGGAGAACAAAGAGCTCGAGGAGAAGAGGAAAGCTAAAAGATCTCAGATTCCTCAGAATCCAGAGTTATACTTTGGTGGTGCTTCAGCAACAGTTGGAAACTCGAGTGCAGGTGGAACAGTGGCACCTCACATTGCTTGTATTTCTAGTGTCATGGAACCACCAAAACCAACCATCAACTACATTGCACAAACCTCATCCTATTCACAACCATCATACACACCACCACCACAACAATACACTAATTCATACATTTCACCGTTCTCTCTGATGCAGCAAGCAGCATTCTATACTGCTAGCCAATCACAACAACCACCTTAACAACCACAATACACGAATCAAGTGACTCAACCCAATCAACAACCGGTGGTTTTGGAGACTTCCAATTTGGGAAATGTGACTGTTGAAGTTGCTCAGCAACATATTGCATTAGTCTCTGCAATGGTTTCATCGTATAATGGGTTGGTTGCAAGTCAAACTGGAAACAATAACTTGACCAATGAAGACTATGCACAGATAGACAAAGAGGAGATGGAACTGATTGATATTCAGTGGGCTTTTGCGAGTATAATGAGAAGGGCAATGGAGTTTATTGAAAAGACTGGTAGAACTGATTTGGGAACTTCTCCAAATACAACCTACGGGTTTAACAAGGAGAAGGTGTCATGTTTTAATTGTGGAGGTAAGGGTCACTTCAAACGAGAATGCACTCAGCCACCGAAGCAAGGTAACAGAAACCCTTTCAACTCAAACTACCAGAACCGTCAACAACAACAAAACCAAAACCAAGTTTCTTTCCAAGGTAACAACAACTATCAAAATCAAACCAATTACCAAAACCGACAAAACACCTCAAATAACAACCAAAACAGACAACCAAACACAACCAACCAGAATCAAAACCAATCACCAAATAACACTAACAGAACAGTTATACCAATCACTACACCAAATGAGCAGCCACAAAATACGAATCAGAATCAAGCTCTGGTGATCCAGCAGGATGAAAGGTTTGACTGGTCTGGGATGCAAATTGGTGTTGAGGAGATCACAACTGGTGGGAATGTGGCTTGTGTTGCCCGACAGGTTGATACTGAGGAGTCGGTGATAGTTGATAAGAATGAAGAAACTGAGAGTAAAGTTGATGAATCTGTGGAAGAGATGAAAGTGGAGACTGATCCTGTTGAGGTTCAAGCTGAGGAAGCAAGTTCTGGAGTAGTGATTGACACAGTTTCTGATGTTCCTGAGGAGTGTGAGTCTGTTTACTCAGATTCAGACAGTGAATCAGACACAGAGGCGAGTGTTACATCTTTGGATGATGAGATTGATCCGTTGCTGGCAGAAGCAGATTTTCTTAAGACGAGGAAGTCATGCATAGTAGATGACGCTTTCACCAGGATCGATTATTCGAAGTTTTTCGCTGGAAAGGAAGCTCATTTTGCTTTGATGGCCATGACAGATCCTCCTAAACAGGTAAGTTCTGAATCTAGCACTGATGTTACTAGTGACAAATACTGTGGAACTTGTGATAGATTGACAGAGGAAAACAAAGAACTTCGCGTTCAACGTGATAGTGCTATTATCAACTGTCAATCTACTCGCAAAGAATTGATTGCTTTCAACAAAGTACTTGATGGATATAAAAAGGACATTTCCGACCTTAAAAATACTCTTTCATTAAAACAATTAGCCATTAATAACTATATTAATGAAACTGAGAACACTAAGTTGGAAATGGCCGCCATTAAGTGTTTTGCTGAAAAAGTCAATAAGAAATTGGAGAGTTATAAGCACATTGCTTATGTTGTAGACCACATCATTGATGATTAAACCACTAACTATAAGTCTGTGCCATCTCCGGTGCTTTTTGAAAACCATAATTGTCATCAAGTGACACCGGAGAGCTCGGTAAAATCAGACTCATCATCGGAAAATGAATCTAATACCTCGAGTATTGGTGATCCTCATTCCGATGTGAGGCCGATTTTAGGTTTGAATGATGAAGGTGTTACAGTTGAAAATGTTGATTCAGACTCCGAGAGTGATGACTCTGGAAGTTACCAAAGTGCTAATGCATGTGAAATTCCAAAAGAAAATCACATCATTACTACTGAACCAGTGTCATCGTCTCAACATGTGCATCCGATGGCTAACGCACATCGTGAGAAAAAGTCTGAAAAGAAAGAAATTAAGAAAGAAGTTAATAATGAACCGAGTGACAAACCTGTCAAGGTGTTTTATCGGATGGAAGGATCCGATAAGATCATCTCTGACGAGGAATATCCAATTAAATTTGCCAACTACTCTAAAATTGATAAAATTTGGCAAGAAAGCACTATTTGGTTTCCAAAACATGAGAGAACAAATGAGATTCCACCGGCAATTTTAAAGAAATTGTATTTGGATGTTCCTCAAGAACCAAAGGTTCATGTCACAGAGTTTATTAAGCCCAAAAACAAAACAAACGGTTTTCATGAGCCTTCATACTCAAAAGGGCCACTCCCTGAGAGTTTGAGGAACAAACAGTATAATGATCAATATCCTGTTAGATCATTTGCTCAACCGAATGCTCCAAATGTTTTTGAGGAATACCGTGCATGCTTTAAATGCGGGGAGAGAGGGCATTTACTTGCTCACTGCCCGTATGTAAGGCATAAGAGGCACGAGGTTGAAGTTAGGCAATCCATGAGAAAACCGGTTGATCATCATTATGTTCCACCACATAGACGTTTTGTTCCTCAACAACAACAATTTTTTAATCAAAACAATTTTTATCAAATGAGGAACAATCATCCTTTTCAGTATGTTCGTAGAAACAGGATTGCTATGGAGAATTCATGGAGAAAACCAGTGGTGAACACAACAAATGATAGGCAAAGGGTTCTACCAAAACCTATTGTCAAATCAAATGTTGGACCTAAATCTGTTAAGTCAGAGAAGGTAACCAAGAAAGTTTCCTTTGCAAACAATGTTCAGAAAACGACTGAGAATCCAAAATCTCAGATTCGTATCTTGAAACGTTCTGAACAATCTTGGACACCAAATGGTTCTCCAGGTGCCTCAACTTCAAAATCAAATGAGAAAAAGGAAAATGTTTTGAATGATCCTAAAAAGATTGATCCAAAACTAAATGCTGAAGTGAATGTTTCTTTGAACGATGATATTCAAAGACCCAAGACCTCTCAGGCTTGGGTCCCCCGAAAGAACTAACTGTTTTACTTGATGTGTGCAGGGAGCTTCAGCTGGCCCTATTAGCAGTCTTTGGATTGTTGATAGTGGAGCTTCAGGCCACATGACCGGGGATTTAGCTTTATTGTTTGATGTGAAGAACATAAATGGTGGATATGTTGCATTTGCTGGGAATAAAGGTGGATATATCACTATGGAAGGGAGTGTCAGCAATGGGATTGTTTCAAAATTCCAAAAGAGTGGGTAATGTTGAAGGCACCTCGCGTCAACAACCTTTATATTCTTGATATGTCCAAGGCAATGACTACCAGGGGCAAATAACATGTTTTCTATCAAAGGCGACCGAGAAGGAATCGATAATGTGGCACCGAAGAATGGGACACATTCATTTGAGAAAAATGAATCATCTTGTGAAGAATGGACTTGTCGATGGCGTGAATGTGAAGCATTTCCATTTGAATGACAAGTGCGTGAGCTGTAAGAAGGGGAAGCAACACAGACAGTCCCACAAAGTGAAGAAAGTTAACTCTGTAGAGATGCCACTTGAGCGATTGCATATGGACCTATTCGGACCTGTCAAGCGCAAAAGTCATCTTGGAGAGCTGTATTGTTTAGTTGTCACTGACGACTACTCAAGATTTTCATGGGTGATGTGTTTGCAGCGTAAAAGTGACACCTTTAACAACTTGAAAGTTCTGTTCACTCGATTGGAAAATCTCTATAATCTCAAAATCAAGAGAATTCGGAGTGATAATGGGACGGAGTTCAAAAATGCAAAGATGGATGAACTTTGTGAAAACAAAGGAATTCATCATGAATATTCGGCTCCGTACACCCCACAACAGAACGGTGTTTCTAAACGCAAGAACAGGACTCTAATTGAAGCGGCTAGAACAATGCTTGCAGACTCGAATCTTCCAGTAATGTTCTGGAACGAGGCGATTTATGCAGCAAATTATACACTCAATCGGGTTTTAACGGTGAAGAAGTTTGGTAAAACTTCTTATGAGCTGTTACACCGACGAAAGCCGAACTTAGAGTATCTAGAACCTTTTGGGGCACCATGCACGATGTTGAATCCAAGCGAGAAGTTTAGTCCTAAAGCTGAAGAGGGATACTTCGTTGGATATGCAACCCCGCTCAAACGGGTATACAACAAGCGAACTCGTCAGGTAGAGGATTGGGCTAACGTAGAAGTTCAACGGTATACTCAGAATGTGCGAAAACGCGGCGACTTCACCGTTGGTGCGTCCGATCACCGTAAATCCCCCACCAGCTTCTAATGATACCAATGTTCCTGTACCGGAGGAAGAAGTGTTTCAAGAAGCTTCTACTACTTTAGATTCTTCAGAGTCAGAAGATGAACAATTTGAAGAAGTTATTCTTGAACATGCGACAGAACCAGAGGCACCGCCAGTGAACCCAAATTCAGATGTTGCTTCATCATCTAACACGGGTCATGGTCTGGATGCTGTAGAGAACTTGACTATTCAGACGGGAGTTATTGTACCTGAACATCCGGAATCTCGGATTCATCGTATTCACCCGCTGGAGCAAGTTATCGGTGATCCTGGAAGCAGTGTGATGACAAGAGGGCAACTGCGAAGTGTTAATTCGCCAGAAAGTTTTGGTGCTTTAGCTTTATATGCCAAAATACAAAAATCTGGTAGTCAAAATGACTGGTCGTTTGCATGTTATGTGTCGTTGGTAGAGCCAAGGACATACAAGGACGCTTTACTGGAAGACGCCTGGGTTGAAGCAATGCAGGAGGAGTTATTACAATTTCAGAAATTGGGGGTTTGGACGCTCACTGATTTACCTCCTGGTAGAAAGAAGATCGGCACCAAATGGGTGTTTAAGTGTAAGAAGGATGATCGTGGTGTTATTGTTCGCAACAAAGCCAGATTGGTCGTATAGGGTTTCCATCAAATCGAAGGGATTGATTATAACGAAATCTATGCGCCTGTAGCACGCATTGAGGCAATTCGGATGTTTCTTGCGTTTGCTTCCTATAAGAAGTTCAAAGTATATCAAATGGACGTCAAGAGCGCATTTCTGTACGGGAAAGTCAAAGAAGAGGTTTATGTCGGGCAGCCACCAGGCTTTGAGGACCCTATCCACCGGGATAAGGTTTACGTGCTGAACAAAGCTTTGTATGGTCTGCACCAGGCTCCGAGACAGTGGTACGAGGAGCTAAGTACATACCTCATGACAAAGGGATTTAAGCGCGGACTCGTCGACTGCACCCTATTCACGAAGAAATCAGGGGATGATTTGCTTCTAGTGCAGATATACGTTGATGATATAATATTTGGCTCAACTAACGAACTTTTATGCAGGGAGTTTGAAACTGTCATGCAGGAAAAGTTTGAGATGAGTGCAATGGGGGGAGATGCAGTTTTTCGTCAGCTTGCAGGTGGACCAAAGACCCACGGGGATCTTCATTCACCAGACGAAATACGTATCCGAAGTCTTGAGCCGGTTCCAGATGGAGGATTCCAAGCCGATGGATACCCCGATTCAACCCAATCACGGGATTGGAGTGGACGCTAAGGGTGAGCTGACGGACCCGTTTACATACAGAGCAATCATCGGATCTCTGATGTATCTTACCGCATCTCGGCCAGATATTATGTTCGCAACGTGTCTCTGTGCTCGCTATCAATCGAAGCCGAAACAAAGTCATCTGACGGCGGTCAAGCGTATCCTTAGATATCTGAAGGGTTGTCCCTCGAGAGGACTTTGGTACCCTAATGATGATGATTTTGATTTTATTGCTTTTAGTGATGCAGATTGGGGCGGCTGTGACAAGGATAGCAAATCCACTACAGCTGGATGCCAGTTTTTAGGGAGCAGGTTAGTCACCTGGCAATGTAAGAAGCAGACTTCGGTCGCGCTGTCTACCTGTGAAGCCAAGTACATTGCAGCCTCGAGTTGCTGTTCGCAAGTGCTCTGGATCCAACAACAGATGGTGGACTACAGTTTGCCGTTTCTTAAAACCCCTATACACTGTGATAATGAAGCCGCGATCGCATTAACTAAAGATACGGGCAATCATTCTAAAGCGAAACATATCCGGATCAAATATCATTTTATCCGTGATTGTTATACTAAAGAATTGATAGATATGGTCAAAATCCATACTGACTATCAACGTGCAGATTTGTTCACGAAAGCTTTTGACAGATCCCGATTTGAGTATCTTTTAAAAGTTAACAACATAAAGGAAAAACAGGACTAATCAGCACCTCGGTTTATCGCTTTTTAGTTATAAAATTCTTTTT
Source organism: Ambrosia artemisiifolia (assembly GCA_032199755.1). Taxonomy (NCBI): domain Eukaryota; kingdom Viridiplantae; phylum Streptophyta; class Magnoliopsida; order Asterales; family Asteraceae; genus Ambrosia; species Ambrosia artemisiifolia. Next base: position 17,284,816 of record CM063526.1, read on the forward strand.
CAGTTTTTATTGCTTTTCAGAAAAATTCAAAACCCAAAAATATGTTTTACATTTTAGGGGGAGTTATTTTATTAGAAAAACCAAAAACATTGAAAAATCAAAAAGCCATAAAAATTAGAAATATCAAAAATGATTTTCAGGATAAAAAGAGGAAATGATAGTACATCAGTGGGGATCTGACACAGGCTAAAGATATGTATAGTAATATGAGGCGTGTGTTGATTACGTGTGATGTGCTGATAGGCTTCGTAGACTAAAAATTGCGTGCATTAGTGATACAAACATAACGAACTACGCGTTCGTGGCTGAACACCTCATGGGCATATGGTCTTAGTACCGTAATTTCGTTTGATAGGATTGCCAAAATCTGAGGTTTCGGGTCGTTATGTTATGGTTATCCGGGATATTCTGATTAAACTTTTGTCGTATTGATTTACGGACCTAGTTTCATCAGAATATTTGCCAAAAGAGCTTAAATGCCAAAACTGAAAGTTACCGAATTGAGGAACTTTATGTTTTTATTGATCAAAGATCATAATTACATCGTATTGACTTACTGATGCAAATCAGTAGTTGATATTAGCCTCAGCCTAGTATATATGCACATGTTACTCTGCTGCATTTGTTTGCTGACCTGTACACCTCTGTGCTATATACTTTGTAACTGTAACGGATAACTCTGGCATAATCACGCGTTACGACGAAGCTTTGTGCAATTATTTGATACGGGAGTATGTCGTGTGTGTGGGAACCACAATGTGTTAGTCTAATACACCCAACTCGTATCATTTTAAAGCATTGCGTAATAGTCTGCATGTGAGCTTATGTGGACCACAATATCAGCAATTGCCGTGTCACATACTGTTTCTAATGATAATATTAAACAAAAAGATCAACGCTGTGATCAGATTTCTCAAATAACTGATAAGATCCTCTTACCGGACATCACAAAATGTTTAATGCTTTGTTTACATTGATGCATTTTACTTTTATTGTCAAAAAGATACAAAACCCAAAAAGATTTTAGGTGTGTTTTGATATAAATTTCAGAAAAATCAAAAGTTTTGCATTTCTGCTTTATTTTTAGATAACCGACGGTGTTTGATGGTCAATTTCTGAGATTTGATGAAACCATCTGGACTTTGTATCATTCTAAAAGTGAAATAATGAGTTTTTGAGACTGAACGGATTGAAAAATGTTGAACGGGATTCGAATTCGTGATTTGGCAAAATTTTCAGATTTTTCCATTTCACATTCGCCCCTTAAATGGGTCGAATGTGGGAAAATTTCTACATTCGTGTGTTTTAAAGTGGGCGAAAGTGGGTTTTCCATAAAGACTTTTCACCTTCGGGTGTATATTCCACATTCGTGCCATTTGCTTGGGGAGAATGTGGAATCACATCACTTTCGACCATCTTAAACGGGCGAAGGTAAACTCTATATATAAGCCAAATCCAGATTCGACCCTCATTCTGTATTTTTTCAAAAATTTTCTCAACAACGAGACCTTGTTGCCTTGATTCCTTTTGCTTTCGATTATCGTTCCTTGTTGTTTACTGATCATTTTGCACCAAATTTGACAGGTAATGGTTGGGAAAACAGATCAGAATTTGAGTTTCGGGTTACGAACCCTAGGGTTCTTAATCTGGACATGTTTGGACTGATTTGATATATGTTTTTGTTAGACATTCAATTATCATCAGTTTTAGGGGGAGATATTACAAGGAATTAGGTTATTAACATGTTTAGATGGATTAATCGATTGTTTGAATATACTAAACCCTAATTCCTATTAAAAACAGATAATAATTGAATGATTGTATCAATTGATGTTTGACGAGTGTTAGTCGGCCATCATAGGACACAAACGAATCAAAATCAGAGTTTAAAAACAAGTGTGACAAAATTTTCAAATTTTGGGGTTATCAGGTTTCACATTCGTCCCTATCAGACTGGGCGAATGTAGAATCTTGAGGGCGAATGTAGAATAAACTGGACGAATGTAACCTTTAATCATATGTTTTTCACATTCGAACCAAAATAACTACTTTCGTACCTTAATATTCACTTTCGACCATGAAAAACTGGGCGAAGGTGGAAACTGGAAAAACTTAAAATTTTGTATTTTGACGTATTTTTTGACTTTTGATGTGCAGATGGCTGAGCAACCTGAAAATGTTGAAGCACCAGTGGAGAATGTCGTACCAGATCCTGTACCAGAAGCAGAAAACATACCACAAGGATGGCCGTTTGAACCAACACATAACTGTTGTGCGTTTGTTGGTGATGTGGTGAAAAATGCAGAATTTTCTGGTATTGTGGAGTTCTTAAGGCGAAGCAGAATCATACATGCCTTAGCCACACCAGCCATAATCTATAAAGATATAGTGGAGGACTTTTACAGGAATGCTAGATATGATTTCTGGGAAGATCAGACTATTATCCGTAGCAAGATTCAGGGTATGGAGATGTTTTTGACTGAGGAAGACATTAGAGAAGCCTTACAGATCAAGTTTGAAACCAGTACTGATCCCAGAGAGCTTTCCTGGACTGAGCAGAGAGCATGTTTTCTCAGGATGAAGTATAAGGGTCCTATCACTGATGGTTCGATGCATAAGGGAAAATTAAGTGTGCAGTTCAAGTATTTCGCACACGTAATTATTCATGTGTTTGGATGTGTAAGTGGCGGGTATGATGTCATGAGGAAGAGCCTGAGTTCATTGATGGTTGCGTTAACACTTAACAAACCATTCAATGTATCTGGTATGATATTGGACCACATGCTCGAGATGCTTAAAGGCTTGAAGAAGAAGCAGTTTATGCTATATCCGAGATTTCTGATGATGATCTTTGACCATAAGTATCCTAATTTGAGGAAGGATCCAACTATGATTCTAGGTCAAGATCACATGAATATTCGAACGCTTGTTAGAATGAAGGGTTATAAAGGTGTGCCGGATGATGAGAAGCCACCTCACAGGAGATTGTTTGGGGCTTTGGCTAATCAGGGTTACATTGATCCTGGTAAGAACAAAGCAAGACATGATAACAGTGACTCGGATAACGATGATCCATTAGTGTATGCTAATGCAAACACTAAGAGGAAGAGACAAGTGGTTAATGCCGGAGCCAAAGGGAAGGGTAAGGCAAAGGTGGATCAAGGAAGTTCTAAGCAACAAGGTGCTCGAAAGAAGACGACTGCAAAGAAAGGCACGAGTCTGGTTGATGAAGATTCGGTAGACTCAGAGGAGACTGAAGTTGATGAGCAGTGGGATTCAGAGGAGGAAAGAGTGAAGACCACCAAGCGTAAGGCCACTATGGTTGGTGAGTCTGAATCTTTGAACAAAACTGTTGAGGAAGTTTTGCAAAAGAAGACTGTTAATGTTGACGAAGGTTTGGGTGTGAATCTTGATGAGCTTGAAGAAGGATCGACTGTGGTTGTTAATTTGAAGAAACCAAAACACAAGTCGATGGCAAAGAAGTCGAGTACTAAACAGTTGAGAGAGAAAGAGATTGCTCAGTTGCTTAAAGGCAAGAAGATACCTGACGCAGGTACATCATCTAAGCTATCTTCACCAGTAGCAAAGAAACAGAAGAAAAGCAAAGAGTCTGAAGCTGTAACAGTTGATGATTTTAATACTGCTTTGGATAATGTGTTGGAAATGTTTAAGAATCCTCAGAAGGAGAAGGCTAAAGAAGTAGAAAAATCCAAGTCTTCCAAAGTTACTGTTTCGGATGACGTGATGAAACAGGTTAACAAAAGGATGGATGAAATGATGAAGATGATTGTAGCACAGCAAGCTGAGATTAGTAAGTTCAAACAGAATGAGGAGAAAATGCTACAGATTGTTGTTGCATCCAAAACTAACCAAGATGAGATCAAAGAGAAAGTTAAGCAACTTGAAGAAGAAAATAAGGATCTTGAGGTTAAGTGTAACAGGAATCGTAGAATGATTAAGATTGTGAAAGCTGACAACAAAGAGCTTAAGACAGAAAACAAACGTCTAAGTGATTTGTTGGACAAGCTATACGGAGAAGCTCCTAAGTTGAAGGAGGGTGAGGAAGATAAGGAGAAAGAGGAAGAACAAGTTGATTATGAACCTTCTGATGAGGAGAAAGAGGATGAGGAGGAGGATGATGAATCAGAAGAGAGTTCTGATGATGATGGTAAGAAAGATGATAAAGATAATGATGATGCGGAGGGATCAGGTAGTAAAGATGATGATAATGATGATGAGAGTGATGATGATGATGGAGGAGACGATACTAGTAAGTTTACATTTGAGAAGAGAACGCCAAAGAAAGATGTTGGAGAGTCTAGTTCGAAGAAAAAGAAAGGAGGTGAGAATGTAGACTCAGATGAAAGCATTTTCTGGAACGAAAAGGTTAGATCGTTGACTGATGATGCAAAGAAAGTGTATAGAGATATGCTTGAGAGAAGAGAATGGACCATTGAGTTTACAGGAAAGTTTGCCGAAATCTTCCAAACAGAAGACATGAGGTATGAAATTGAATATAATGATCCAGACTTAGAAGAAGGTGAAGTACCTACTGTTGTTGCTAAAGAGATTTTAGAAGGTGTTGCACAGCAAGTAGGGAAGTCGTTGGAAGAGATTATGATGGATCAGTCGATTCCAGATATTCCTGAAAAGGATATTGGAGATCACTCTGATGATAAACAGACACCTGAGATGGAAGAGATAGAGATTGAGGATATTACTCACGAGGAATATCCACAATATTTCAGGCAAAATGATGAGAATGTGGTTTTCCCAAACTTTACTGAGATACCAAACAGACTGGCTAGAAAGAAAGCAGAGAAGAGAAGTGAGGAGTTTGTAGAAAAGGTGTTTGGTACTGATCAGCAGAAACCTTCAAATCAGAATGATGATTTGAAGAGTTTATTACAGAAATTGAAGGAAACTGATGACAAACGACCGAAGCCTGAAGCTCAAGGTGGTTTTTACAGATATCACAACGAGAAGTTCAAAGGCAGAGCTCTTGGTTGGAAGTATCTGGGGAGATTGAAATGTTTAGCAGTCAAATGGGAATCAGGAATCTTGCACTTCTACAGATTTCATGATTTATTAACTCTACCGTACTGGGCGGTCAGAGACATTTGCCGATTCCCTATGACTGGAGCTTCAGTTAATAATACAGCTGTTGGTTGGTTTGCTGATCGGTTAGTTTGGGAAAGCAGGACTAAATGGAATATGTTCAAGCCACAGTACCCTAGAAGGAAAGTTCATCGAGATGTTGATCCGAGAACAGGAAGGAAAAGGGTTACTTTGATATATAAAGCGCCTGAAGTGATGAAGAAGATTCCATTGATGCCTTTACCTCAACACTTCAGTGCTGACTTCATATTCTGGTATTATGATTGGAGGAAGGCAGAGGCGGTGATTGTGCTAAGAGACGGAAAGGACAAGTACAAGCATGTTTATGTATTTGATCCTATGTGGTTGATTAATTGCACGTTTGAAGATATCATCATGCTATTCTACAATCCGATTCATTGTGATCCCAATGATGCAGATCAGGCAAAGAAGTATCAACAAGTTGTTGGAGTTTGCTTTGCATACGATATAAACTCTGGAAGCAACTTGGATACTAAGCTGGGTAAGATGGTGAAGATGGCTGATGTGCCTAAGCCGGTTAAACGTAAGCTGGAGCCTGAAATGTCTAAAGATCAGAAAAAGCAACTGAGAATCAAGATTCTGAACAAGATCATGGACGAGGAACGAAGACAATCCAATCAATAGTCGAGGGGGAGTTTGTAGATGCACGTATTGCGACTAGTGATTGGATTAGCTTTTAACATGTGTTAGATTGAGATTCTGAAGGGGCGAATGTAGATTATATGGGCGAATGTATGTATGTTTGGGCGAAGGTGATTTAAGGTTGGATGAAGGAAGAAGACAGAAGACCTGATGTTCAGGTTCGTACCTTGTAGTGGGCGAATGTGGACATAGTCCACATTCGCACCATGAAAAGGGGCGAACCTGCAGACTCTATATATAGTTTTTGTTCATTTTCAAGTTAGAGAGAGTTTTAGAAAGTGTGTGTTGAGAGGTCAGGTTCAGGTCTAGATTGTGAATGTGTGTGTGATCATTAGATTAACGTGTGAATCAATTGTAAACAAGTTTTATTGAAGTTAATATATGAAAAGGTGATTAAAATGATGTTTTACGTGTTTTGATTTGCATATTATCATTTTGTTCATATCTAGGGTTTCCGCACCTGGATTTGTGACTTGTATGTTCATTACATCCGGTTTTAGCTAAATTCTTTCAACTACAAAGCTCCTTAAGGAAGTTAATGCTACTATTATTTCTTTGGTTCCTAAGTGTGCCAATGCTAACATTGCTTGCTGCAATGTTTTATACAAAGTTATTACCAAAATTATTTGTGAGAGGATTAAGGGGTCTTTGGATCTGATTGTTAATGATTGTCAGAGTGCCTTTATTCCAGGGAGGCAAATTAGTGATAACATTCTGTTGTCTCAGGAATTATTAAGGCACTATCATTTGAAAGTGAGGGCTCCTAGAGTTGCTTTGAAGATTGATCTACAAAAGGCTTATGATACTGTTAACCATGATTTTTTGGAAGCCTGCCTGGTGAATTTTGGATTTCACCCTTGTATGATTTCTTGGATTATGACTTGTTTAAGATCTGCAGCCTATTCTATTAATGTCAATGGGGAGATGTTTGGTTATTTTCAAGGGAAAAGGGGTTTGAGACATGGTGATCCTATGTCTCCCTATCTGTTTACAATTGTGATGCAGGTTTTTAAGCTTATTTTTTATAGGAAAATTGCTGAAAGTGGGCAGTTTAAATATCATTGGGGTTGTGAGGGCCTAAATTTAACACATGTTTGTTTTGCAGATGATTTACTTGTGTTTTCCTATGCTAATTCAGCATCAATTAAGGTTGTTAAAGCTGTTCTGGAGGAGTTCAGTTCAGTATCTGGGCTGGTGCCTAATTTAGGTAAGAGTACTATGTTTTTTGGGATTGCTGCTGATAGGATTCAGGTGAGGTTAAAGAATCTGCTACCATTTAAGGTGGGTAATCTTCCTGTGAGGTACCTTGGAGTTCCCCTCTTATCTAAGAGATTATACACTAAGGACTGCAAGGTGCTGGTGGATAAAGTGAGGAAAAGGGTTGAGGACTGGAAGAACAAGGCATTATCTTTTGCTGGAAGGTTACAACCTATTAAATCTGTGTTGTCTTCTCTTCAGGTTTATTGGGCAGCTGTGTTTAGGTTGCCTGGTAGTGTTATTGATGATATTGAAAGGATTATGGGTTGTTTTTTATGGTCACAAGCTGATTCTGCTAAGGGGAAAGTTAGAGTCTCTTGGGAGTCTGTGTGTCTGCCTAGGAGTCAGGGTGGTTTAGGAATAAGGTCTCTGAGAATTAGAAACCAAGCACTCTTATCTATACATGTTTGGAATTTGGTTTCTGGGAAGGATTCTATATGGACTAGATGGATTAAATTGTATAGATTAAAAGGGTTAAGTTTTTGGGGTTTTAGCAATAAAGGGGATGCTTGTTGGAGTTGGAAAAGTATACTTGATTTTAGAGAGGTTATATGGCCACATTGTTTGCAGAGTATTGGGGATGGCAAGTCAACTTCTGTCTGGTATGATAATTGGTGCCCATTAAGTCCTTTGAGTCTTTTTATCTCCCCAAGAGATATTCATGGTGGTGGATTCTCTCTTACTTCTACTATTTCTGATGTTATTGATGGGGGGAATTGGAATTGGCCTGAGGTATAGAGGGCTAAGTTCCCTTGTTTGTTTCAGATGTCCCCTCCCTTGTTGACTGAAGGTAAGAGGGATATCACATTCTGGAAAACTAAGGAGGAGACCCTGGTTCAATTTGAAACTGGTGTGGCTTTTAAAGATTTTAGTGTTGAAAAACCTGAGGTACCTTGGGCTAGGAGTATCTGGTTTAGCCAGGCTATTCCTAAGCATGCCTTTGTCTTGTGGTTAGCTTGTCAACATAGGCTTGTGACCCAGGATAGGCTTATGAAATGGGAGGTTAAGGATCAATTATTTTGTTCTTTCTGTGGGGAGGTCTGTGATAGTCATGACCATCTTTTCTTTGAGTGTCACTATCCTGCTGCAGTTAGGGATGGGCTTAAAGTCATTGCTGGATTAGATAGTATGCCTCACAGATTGGATGAATGTATTCTAGAATTGTCCTAGATTCCTGGAAGGAAGTCTATTAAGGGAATTATTCAGAGGCTGATGATTGCAACCATGGTGTACTTCATTTGGCAGGAAAGAAACCTGAGGATTTTTCAAAGCAAGTCTAGATCAGTTTTGGATTTGTGTAAGGTGATTGAGGGGACAGTTAGATTAAGACTCTTGGGTCTTAAGATTTATGCTTCTCCCAGCAGTATTCATCTGAGTAAGATTTGGGGATTTAAGGTGGTATGGAGGGACCCTACTAAACAGGTTAATCAATGTGGTATTTGACTTTACTTTGTTTATTCTGGTTGGGTTGGGTGGGAGTTGGGCTGGGTTTGGCTTCTGCCTGGTCTGTCTGGTTTGGGTTAATTTGTGGATTGGGTTTTGTTTTTGTAAGGATTTTAAAATGGGTGAAATGGATTAAATTCTGGATAGGTAATGGTCTTGGTAACAGGTTACCTAGGGTGGGTTGGCAGGGTAATAGAAGGTCTATTGTTGTTATGTCAGTCAAGTACTGGGGTGGGAGGTTTACTGGGTGTTTGGGAGATAAATGGTGCTTCTTTCAGTCTGGGGTAGTGATCTGGCCTTGGTGGCTTCCTTTGTCTTTCTCTTTGTGTGTGTTGTGGTGTTATGGGTTGAGAGTTTCATTTGTTCCTAGTCTTGGTTATTTGAGCCATTGTTTGAATCTTATCTCTGAGTTCTCTCTTTTTCCGGTATGGGTTTAGGATATGAGTGTCTTGGGATAAGACTAAAACTGGGAGTTATAAGGTTGGATCAGGGTCATATCAATAGGATCAGCTTGATTCTTGTGTTTTTTTTTTCCTTTTTTAGCACCAAATATGATCTTGAAAACCTGGTTATTGTTCTGATTCTTAGCCTTTTTTGCTTTTGAGTCTTGAGTCAGTCCACTCCTTTTGGAGTTGGGGTGGGGGGTTTCTTGGGAACCATGGAGTTATAAGGGACTGGAAATGGCCTTGGGTAGTTATCCTTAGAAGTAGTTCCTTCCCTGTTATTGTGAAGAGGTGTGTCTTTCATACACCTGTGTGGTTTCTTTTGTGTTTAAACTATAGGGAGTTAGGATTTTGCAACCATATTAGTACATTATTTACTCTATGGTCTGCTTTAACCTTTGCCTGGTGGGATATAGGTAATTGTGTGCAGGAGGTTTGCACTGGCCCTGGAGAGATAAGGCAGCATTGTTCCTCTGTGTTTAGGTCACTCTTTCCCCTTCTTTCTTTGTTTTTTAGTTTTTTGTTGCTTTCTAGAACTAGGCAGAGGAGCAAGAACCCTGTTCATTTGGGTGTGTGTTTTGGTGTTAGCCTGTGTATGTTGTGTGAGCACTTGCTCAGGGAAGGGGGGATTTATTGGATTCTGGTGGCATAAGGAGACTTAAAACACGATGGGTAATCTTTGTTCATTTCCTTTCTGCTCTTTCTCTTTCTCTTTCTTATTGTATGTTGTTGTTTCTGCTTTATTTCCAGGGATGGGGGGATGGGCTATGTAAACAGTTATGGGTTGAGTCACTGTTCAGAGATTTTGGTCCATTATTGACACTCTATTTCAGTTCTGCGTTATATGATTGGTGGTAAGGATTACTGAGGCTCGGGGGGAGCATAAACAAGGGAGACATAAGGTTGGACTATGCTGTTGGCAATAGGTCATTATTCTCAGTATATTTTTTATTTTTAGCACTATCCAACAGCATGGGAACCCTCAGAATTTTTTTGGTTTTCTTTGATAGCCTTTTTTCTTGCTTTTTAGTCTTTGAGTCTTTTGAGTCTATCCCACTTGGGATTATATTGGGGTGGGTCATTTTGGGTTGGGTTGGAGAAGGAATGAGGAGTGTGGTTGAGGCTATGAGCATTGTAAAATGTGGCAAGATACCTATAGAACAATGGTCATGGTGGAATTTGTGGGGTAATATTATTAGGATCCTGTGCAGGGGCATTTTAGCCATTATAGTCAGAGATATGCAGAAATATCAGTTGTTGCAGAGGATTGAATGGAATAAGGGTGCTGGTATGGTTGAAGTTAAAGCTTTTGGTTCTAAGGATGGGATGTGGTTGAATAAGATGTTTGAGTTTTGTCTGCTACTGCTAAGCTGGTATGCATCTATCTTGATGGATATTACTGTATTTGTAATGAGGTTGGAAGCTAATGGGTCTAATATGCCTAGTAGTGCCACTACTCTGGTGGAGGTTTATAAAGATTGCAGGCATAATTGGATCCATGTTGCTGCAGTCTATGTCTTTGGCATGCTACATTTGTTCTTAATACTTGGTATTGAGAGGAAAGTCAACTTTCTCATTAAATGGCATATTTGGGGAACTATAGGAGTTTTTCTGGTTTTGAACCTTGTTTGTATGGAAATACCAGGGTTAAAGGTTGATTTATATCATGCTCCTATAGTTGCATATGAATTCGTGTTTCATGTGCCTTTTCTGAACAGGATTTGTAGTGTTTGGAAGGCTTCATTATGTCATCTGGTGTTTAGATATTATGATAGATGGGTTGGAGAGTGGAGTATGTTAGGCTGGATGGGATGCAAATGTTTATGGGCTAGGATTTTAGATTATGAACATTGTATAGTTGGTGAGATAAACGGATGGGGAGTTAACAAATTATGTCATTGGGCTGGGAACAAGAATCAGTGTTTCTTTAATAGATTTGATGTTAATGGGAATGTTTTTAATGGATATTGGACATGGATTTGGTTGGCCTATATTTCTGGATATGGTAATGTTAGGAGGAAGATTATGGAATGGACTGGTAATATTGTTAGAGCTATGGATCGAAGGAGGTGCTGGCTGTTGGATTGGACCTTAATCGCTCTTTGGATTGGGCTCATAGGATTCTGGGCTGATGGGGTTATAATCTGCTTGATAGTGGGATGGCATTTTAAGTGGAAGATGGGCTGTGATATCTGGTTATGGAACAATGGGCTTCGACTGTTTATTTGGGATTTCAGGATAATGGGTATAATATTAGGCCGATGAAAATCTGTGAAGTTTAGTATGGGCTGCTGTTATAGGATTGTCGCTATGGAAGTTGGGCTGAAGATGGATTGGAATGATATGGGAGACCGGATTGTGTGGAGCGGCTTTTGGGTTCTTGGTTTCTTTTGTTTATTTTTGATTTATGTTATTGGTCTTTGTTGGGCCTTTAGTATTTTTGTTCTCGTTTTTGTTGGGCTTAGAATATCTTGTATAGGCTGGCCCGGTTTCTTAGTATTACTTTTATTTTTGTTTATTTCTTTTTGGGCTAACTTAAGATCTTGGGTCTATGTCCCGGGTCTTGGTTAGTCTTTGTCTTGTACTACTTTCTTGTTGAATAAATGTTTGCCGGGGTCTTTTCCCCTTTTTCCAAAAAAAAAAAAAACTATCGGTACTCTTGGAGGTTTAGGAACTCGGATGGAGGAACGGGAAGGCTATAAGCTATTTGATCATGCTACAAAGTCAGATAAAGGATACAAAGCTGAACGACGGTAATCGGATTCACAATGCGAGAATTACGTAGAGATTCATACATAGATAAGGACTCTAGTTTAAAAGACCGTAACTATCGGTACTTTTGGAGTTTCAGGGACCCGAATGGAGGAACGTGAAGGCTACAAGGTATCTGATCATGCTACAGAGTCAGATGAAGGATAAGAAGCTGACCGGAGACTAATCGGACTTACAATGCGACAATTACGTAGAGATTCATTCATAGAAAAAGCCTCCGCCTTAAAGACCGTAACTATCGTTATTTTTGGAGCTTCAGGGACCCGAATGGAGGAACGGGAAGGCCACAAGGTATCGGATCATGCTACAAATTCAGATAAAGGATACAAAGCTGACAGGACGGTAATCGCACTAACAATGCGACAATTACGTAGAGATTCGTACACAAGAAAAGACTCCAGTTTAAAAGTCCGTAACTATCGGTACTTTTGGAATTTCAGGGACCCGAATGAAGGATTGGGAAGGCCATAAAGTATCTGATCATGCTATAGACACAGATAAAGGATACGAAGCTGACCGGACGGTATTCGGACTCAGAATGCTTCAATTACGTGGTGATTCATACATAGGAAAAGACTCCTATTTAAAACACCTTAACTATCGGTACATTTGGACTTTCAGGGATCCGAATGGAAGAACGGGAAGGCCATAAGTTATCTGATCATGCTTCAGACTAAGATAAAGGATACGAAGCTGACTGGACCGTAATCGGAATCACAATGCGAGAATTACGTAGAGATTCGTAAACAGGAAAAGACTGCAGTTTAAAAGGGCGTAACTATCAGTACTTTTAGAGTTTCAGGGCCCCTAATGGAGGAACGGGAAGGCCATAAGGTATCTGATCATGTTACAGACTCAGAAAAAGGATACAAAGTTGACCAGACGGTAATCGGACTCAGAATGCTTCAATTACATCAACATTCGTACACAGATAAGGACTCTAGTTTAAAAGACCGTAACTATCAGTACTTTTGTAGTTTCAGGGCCCCGAATGGTGGAACGGGAAGGCCACAAGGTATCTGATCATGCTACAGAGACAGATAAAGGATACGAAGCTAGCTAGGGTTCTCTTTCTGATCTCAGGCGATTTTGGCGATTTCTGGGTTTTCTTCTTCGTTTTTCTTTTCCAGCCTTCTTCAACCCTTTTTCTTGTTCTTTTTCTTCGTGTTTCAAGATTGGTAAAAGTTGCTAAAGGTATTTCTAAGTATACTGGTTATTGTGTTAAGGGGGATGAGTTAGAGGTTCTGCCTGATTATTGTTCTGCTGCTGATTATTTAGTTGATCTTGCTTAGAAGCCTGTTCTTTTGGTTCCTCCTAAGAAGGTTAAGAAGGGTGATGGTTCTTTAAAGTCTGATGGTTTTGTGAAGAGTGGGCAAGATATGAAGGATGGGAGTAGTAAGGTTGCTGGGATAGTGGATAATCCTGCTGGTAAACCTGATGATGGGGGGGGGGGGGAGTAAGGGTGTTGAGATGAAGCCTGTTATTGTTTTAAAGAAGTCTGGTGGTGATAAATTTTTGAATGGATTAGAAACGATTAAGATCAATTATGAGAAGCCTTTTGTTCATATGGACTTTTGTCCTGGTTTTCCTGAACCTGAAATTGATGCTAAGAAGACTATTGGGGTAGGTGGCTAAGAAGGTTGTTGTGGTAACCTCTGATGGTGTTAAAGGTTTTGAGAATGAGGTGGGTTCTAAGATGAAGGTTGTTGTGGAGAAGGAAGGTGAGTAGAAAGGGGATGGGGCTTGTGGTAAGAAGAGTAAGGGTGTTACAGGTATTAGAAGGGTTGCTATGAGGAAGCTTATTATTGAGAAATCCAGAAAGATGAGTCCTTATTGTATTACTAAAGATGATGTTGCTCCTATTCAACAACTCCTCCTCTACCTAAGAAGTCTGTTTTGGGATCTGTGGTTCTTAAAGATAATGTGATTTTTACAGTTAAAAGGGGATATGGGAATGCTTCTAGTAAGTTGTCTATGAAGGGTGATGTGTCTGATAAGGAGATGAGATCTTATGCTGATGCTACTATTGGTGAGAAGAAAGAAGTCTTGGTAGAAAAAGTCAAGTATTATCCTCCAAAAGTTTTAGAGAATGGGGATGAAGTTGTGTTGTTAATCATGATAAGATTGTTGCGGCAAAGAAGGTTTATAGTAAGTATTTGTATGGTTATTTTGTTGGTAGAGATTTGGCTATTGGCATGGTGAGATTTCATTTGATGAGGATGTGGAAGAAGTTTGGTTTAGTGGAGGTGTCTTCTAATAACAATGGTATTTTCTTTTTTAAGTTCAAGACTGATGAAGGTTGTGGAATGCTATGGAGAAAGGACCTTGGTTGGTCAATAATATTCCTTTATGTTTAAAGAAATGGGATGTGGGTATTTGTTTGGAGAAGGTTGAGCCGAAGGTTATTCCTATGTGGGTTACTATTCCAAATCTTGCAAAAGAGTTGTGGAATAATGAGAGCATTTGTAGTATGATGAGTTGTGTGGGTAATCCTCTAATATTTGATAAAATTACTGATGAGAGATGTCAAAAGAAGGAGGGGCATTGAGATGAAGCCTGTTATTGTTTTAAAGAAGTCTGGTGGTGATAAATTTTTTAATGGATTAGAAATGATTAAGTTCAATTATGAGAAGCCTGTTGTTCATATGGACTTTTGTCCTGGTTTTCCTGTACCTGAAATTGATGCTAAGAAGACTATTGGGGTAGATGTGGCTAAGAAGGTTGTTGTGGTAACCTCGGATGGTGTTAAAGGTTTTGAGAATGAGGTGGGTTCTAAGATGAAGGTTGTTGTGGAGAAGGAAGGTGAGCAGAAAGGGGACGGGGCTTGTGGTAAGAAGAGTAAGGGTGTTACAGGTATTAGAAGGGTTGCTATGAGGAAGCTTATTATTGAAAAATCCAGAAAGATGAGTCCTTATTGTATTACTAAAGATGATGTTGCTGCTATTCAACAACTTCCTCCTCTACCTAAGAAGTCTGTTTTGGGATCTGTGGTTCTTAAAGATAATGTGATTTTTACAGTTAAAAGGGGATATTGGAATGCTTCTAGTAAGTTGTCTATGAAGGGTGATGTGTCTGATAAGGAGATGAGATCTTATGTTGATGCTACTGTTGGTGAGAAGAAAGAAGTCTTGGTAGAAAAAGTCAAGTATTATCCTCCAAAAGTTTTAGAGAATGGGGAGGAAGTTGTTGTTGTTAATCATGATAAGATTGTTGCGGCAAAGAAGGTTTATAGTAAGTATTTGTATGGTTATTTTGTTGGTAGAGATTTGGCTATTGGCATGGTGAGATTTCATTTGATGAGGATGTGGAAGAAGTTTGGTTTAGTGGAGGTGTCTTCTAATAACAATGGTATTTTCTTTTTTAAGTTCAAGACTAATGAAGATTGTGGAATGCTATGGAGAAAGGACCTTGGTTGGTCAATAATATTCCTTTATGTTTAAAGAAATGGGATGTGGGTATTTGTTTGGAGAAGGTTGAGCCGAAGGTTATTCCTATGTGGGTCACTATTCCAAATCTTGCAAAAGAGTTTGTGGAATAATGAGAGCATTTGTAGTATGATGAGTTGTGTGGGTAATCCTCTAATATTTGATAGAATTACTGATGAGAGATGTCAAAAGAAGGAGGGGCCTGCTTGTTTCGCTAGAGTGCTTGTTGAGGTTAAGGCTGAGAAGGTTTTGCCAGACTTTGTGAATGCTTGGTATCCTCCTGATGATGGTAAACCTGGTTTCTTTAGTGATGTAAGGGTTACCTATGAAGTTTTTATTAAAAAGTGTTCTGGATGCAAGGTATTTGGGCATGATTTTGAGGGTTGTAGTGCCAGGGAACTGACTGTGAAAGAGTTGTAAGAAAAGTCTCTTAAGTTGTTGGATTATTTAAGTAAAGCTGCCACTCAAAATTTTCCTGTTTCAGGAATTGATTCTGATGGGTTTATGACAGTGGGTAGGAATAATAAGGGGTTCAAAGTTTCTGGGGCTGGTGGTCTGGGTACTAATGGTAATGTTGGATTAGAGATTGGAAAGGGTTCTTCTGGGAATGGGCAGGTTAAGGATCAAAATAGGGGGGAGTTTTGGGCTGATGGACCTGTGAAGGGTGGTTATAGAAGGGTAGGTTTTCAAGGAAGAGGAGGTTTCTATAATAGAGGTGGTTTTCAAGGTAGGGGGTATTTTCAGGGTAGGAATTCTCAGGTGTATAGACAAGTGAAGAATAAAACTATGAATGGTGGTTAGGGTGTGGAGCAGGCTAGTGTTAAAATAGGGACTTCTAATAGGTTTGAGGTTTTGGGTAGTAGTGATGGTAAGGATTTTGGAGGAAAGTCTGATGGGATGTCTACTGTGGTGGGGGATATTATTATTGGGGGAGGAAATAGTAATGCAGGGTCTAGTAATAAGGGGGCTGGTGTTAAGAACCAAGAGGTGAAGAATGGAGGTGAAGGGGTTAAATCTGGTGATCTTTTGGGGGGTAGTTTGAAGGGATAGGAGAAGGAAGTGAAGTCTGATGGTGTGCTTAAAAGTAATGTGTTGGAGAGAGTTTCTAGGGATAAGATTAATACAAAGGTTGATACAAAATTTGGGTATTTTAAAATGAATGAAGTTCAATTTGGTGAAGTTGCACATTATATTCTTATTAAAACTTGCCCTTCTAATGATGTTATGAAGAAGTGGAATATTGGTCAAGTGAAGTTATTTATTGGGCAGTGGGATAAACTTATGTTTGAAAAATTAATGAAAGCCGAAGATGGATGTTCTGGTGAAAATAGGGATGATATGAATTGTAGTACTTCTGAAGTGGGTGCTTCTGGTTTGGAAGTTCCTATTTGTTCTGATGATGTTATTAATGAAGATTAATATTTTTGCTTGGAATGTTAGAGGTATGTCTAGCTCCTCTATGCAAAGGCAGATTTCTAGACTTTTAAATGAGAATAAGGTTTGTTTATGTGGGTTAGTTGAAACAAGAGTTAGTACTGGTGGTATTGATTTGGCTTGTAAGGGGATTAAGCAATTCTGGAAGTGGGATTCTAATGCTGATTTTTGTTCTAGTTGGGTTAGAATTGTGATGGGCTGGGATTCTAGAGTATGGATGTTATTGTACTTCAAAAAACTGAACAGGTAATTCATTGTTTGGTTTGCCCTTTTGGTAATGAAGAGAGATTTTTCTGCTCTTTTATTTAATGTTACTAATGTTGTGGCTAGAAGGGAGCTTTGGGATAGTCTGGTTAATCATTCTGGTACTATTGTTGATAATCCTTGGCTAATCTTGGGGGATTTCAATTCTATTTTGGATCCTTGTGAGAAAAATAGTAAGTTGGCTACTTCTGTGTATGGGATGGATGAATTTAAGGAATGTGTTGCTGAATTGAAGTTGGATGATTTGCGCAGTTCTTGCTTCTTTTTTACTTGGAATCAGAAGCCAGGGAACACTGGGGGCATTTTGGAGAAATTGGATAGAGCCATAGGTGATGAAAAATTCTTGGATGTGTTTTCTAATGTGGATGCTAAGTTTTTACCATTCTATTCATCAGATCATTCACCTATACTGGTATATTTTTCTTTATTGCATTCTAAGGATCCTAAACCATTTAAATTTTGGAATTACTTGGTTGATAAGAAGGAGTTTGAGCCTATTGTTAAGGAAATTTGGGATATTGATAAGAAGGAGTTTGAGCCTATTGTTAAGGAAATTTGGGATAGAGAAATTTGGGGTTGTAGAATGTTTGGGGTTGTTACTAAGCTGAAATTGTTAAAAAAGCCTTTCAGGAAGCTTAATTTCCAGCAGGGTAATTTGTTTAAGAAGGTGAATAGTTTAAAGACTGAGTTGGAGAAAATTCAGGATGAGATGATAAAGGATCCTAATAATTCTTTTCTTAGAAATGAGGAGGCTCTTTATTTGGAAGCTTATAATATAGCCCTTGCTGATGAAGAACAGTTTCTTAAGCAGAAATCTCGGATCCACTGGTTGAAGGTTGGTGATCAAAATAATAAATTCTTTTTTCATTCTGTGAAGCAAAGGCAATCAGGGGCTAGAGTGTCTCAGATTGATGATTTGGAAGGAGTTGTGCATGTTGATAATAATGTTGGTAATGCTTTTGTGAAATATTATATAGGAATGCTGGGTAGGAAAGATAATGTTGTGCCTGTGCATGATCCGGAGTCATTATTTTTAAGGAAGATTTCTGAGTTGGATTCTGAGCAGATGGTTAGGAGAGTTTCTGTGGAAGAAATAAAAGATGCCATGTTTCAAATTGATGATAATAAATCCCCTGGGCCTGATGGTTTTTCAGCTAAGTTTTTTAAGGCTTCTTGGAACATTATAGGTAATGAAGTTTGTGGTGCTATTATGGATTCTTTTGATAATGGGAAGCTACTTAAACAGGTGAATGCTACGATTCTTACTCTTATTCCTAAAGTGAAGAATCCTGTGGCTGTTAATGAATTTAGGCCTATTGCATGTTGCAATGTAATTTATAAATGCATTAGTAAGGTCCTGTAATAGGCTTATGAAAGTTTTGGATCTGATTGTGGATATTTCTCAGAGTGCTTTTGTGCCTGGAAGGATGATCAGTGATAATATTCTTCTTGCTCAAGAACTTGTGAAGGGATATGATTAGATAAGGGGGTATCCGAGAGTAGCTTTAAAAGTTGATTTGCAGAAAGCTTATGATTCAGTGGATCATGATTTTATGGAAAAATGTTTGGGTTGGTTTGGTTTTCATCCTAAGTTTGTTTCCTGGATTATGACCTGTATGAATCCTGTATCTTATTCAATCATTGTGAATGGGAAGCTTTTTGGTTATTTCAGAGGTGAGAAAGGATTGAGGCAGGGGGATCCCATTTCCCCATACTTGTTTACTCTGGTGATGGAAGTATTGAATCTTATGCTGATTAGGAAGATTAAGGAAGCTGGGACTTTTGTTTATCACTGGAAGTGTGAGAAGTTGAATCTGACTCATCTCTGCTTTGCTGATGATTTGTTTATTTTTAGAAGTGCTAATAGGGAGTCTGTTCAGATTATTAAAGATGCTATTGATGAGTTTGGGGAATCTTCTGGTTTAAGACCTAATATGGGGAAAAGTGAGCTTATTTTTGGGAATGTTAGGGAGGAGGTGAGAAATGAAATTTTGGAGGTCTTGCCTTTTAAAGTGGGAAGTCTGCCATTAAAATATTTGGGTATTCCTCTTTCTTCTAAGAGGTTATATCAGGATGATTGTGGGATGCTACTTGATAAAATAAAGAAGAGAATTTCAGATTGGAGGAATAAATTTTTGTCATATGCTGGAAGACTGCAGTTGTTGAAATCTGTTTTGAGTACTTTGAATGTTTATTGGGCATCTCTTTTCATATTGCCTGATAATATTAATGATAATATTGTTATATTGTGTAGGGGTATTTTGTGGTGTCAAGGGGAATTTAAACAAGGGTGTAGTAAAGTGGGATGGGAGGAAATGTGTTTGAAGAAAACAGAGGGGGGTTTGGGAATTCCTATTTTGAAAGAGAGGAATGTGGCTCTTATGACAAAGCATATTTGGAATATCATGAATAATAAGAATTCTGTATGGGTTGTGTGGATTAAAGCTTATAAAGTTAAGGAGTGTAGTTTTGGGGAAATTGGTGAAGCAAATTCTGATTCATGGACTTGGAATCAGATTTTGGGTTGTAGGAATCTAGTTAGAAAGCATTGTGTGGCAAAAAATGGTAATGGTAAGATGGTTAATGCATGGTTTGATCAGTGGTGTGACAAGGGTCCATTGATAAATATTATTAATAGAAGAGATATTAAGGCTGCTGGTTTTACACTTAGTATGAAGGTTGCTGAATTAATTGGAAAAGATGGGTGGCTGATTCCTGATGAATGGAAGGTGAAGTATCCGGATGTGTTCCAAGGGTGTTGCCTAATATTTCCTCTTCTAAAGTGGATAAATTCTGGTGGCTTGGTAAGAATGGTAAGGTTGTTCCTTTTTCCACTAAGACATATAATGATATTATAAAGTGTGGGGAGGTTGTGAGTTGGCATAAGTTTGTTTGGGATGCTCAATGTGTTCCTAGGCGTACTTTTATTACTTGGTTAGCTTTCAAGTATCGTCTTCCTACTCAGGATAGATTAATGATGTGGAGTAGTAGGGGGATTTTAAGTGCAGCTTGTGTAAAGTTTGTCCTGATAGTCACAATCATTTGTTTTTTAATTGTGATTATTCGAAATTGGTTTGGATGAGGATGAGGGTTTTGGCTAGATTTGAAAATGCTCCGAATGATTGGGATGGGATTGTTGAATATGTGGGGAAATTAAGGAATAGTAGGTCTATTTGGAGGATCATTCAAAAACTTGTGCTGGCTGCAACTGTGTATTGTTTATGGCAGGAAAGGAATAGTTTGATTTTTAATGGTAAATGTAAGCCTGCTATGGTTGTTTGTAGACAGATTCAGAATGTGGTTAGTATGAAGCTTGTTAGTTTGAAGATGGGTAAGTGCAAGCAGTGTCTGCTTGCTCAAGATGTTTGGGGGATTAATAATAGTTCTGGTAATGTGGATGGGTTGTAAAAAAAGGGGCGTGGATGGTTTTAAGATGGGGTTTCTTGGGTGGGTCAAAAGGTTAGGTTGTTTTTTTCCTTTTGATCCAGGTATTAGTTTGGTTTGTTGGTTTATGATCTAGTGGCTGTAGGTCTATTGGGTTATTTGTTGGATGATGTTTTCTGGGTTGTGGCTGATGGTTCTTTTGTTGCTAAGGCTATGAAGATGGGTGTTTGAGTTGCTGATGTTGTTTTCATTATCAGCTGGGGTATGCTTAAAGGCAGTAGAAGGCTTGGGATTGCTCTGATGGATGCTGCTTTGAAGACTTATGTTTTATTCGTGGTCTAGTAAGGTTTGTCTTGGTTTTTTGGTTTTTTATTGTATAGTTGAGCTTATGTTCGGGACGTTTGGATAGTCCTAGTGTTAGACCATGGCTTTGAGATTGGGTTTTGGTCCTTGGGGTATGTCCCGGGATGCCAATCTCTTAGGTGTAAATATATTTTTTTTGTTATTAATAAAATTTACCAGGAGTGCCGCCTCCTTTTACCAAAAAAACAAGGATACGAAGCTGACCGACGGTAATCATATTCACAATGCAAGAATTACGTAGAGATTCATACACAGATAAGGACTCCAGTTTAATAGACCGTAACTATCGATACTTTTGACTTTTTCTCTGGGCGATTTTGGCGATTTGATTTTTTGGTTACTGTTCTTCGTTTCCCGGTCTTTCTTCTTCCTTTTTGTGGTACTGTTTCATCTGATTTCGATCGGAATTCCTTTGTTTACTATGGATCGGCCGTTTGCTGATCCTATTGGAGGTATACCTCCTGATATCCCACCAGATCTGGTGAGAAATCAATGGTTTGAGTTGAAGGAGGTGAGTGAGGGAACGTTTTGCTTGAGTAGAGAGATTGGGGGTAGAGTTGAGTCATGCTCGCTGTCTGCTGGTGATCTGGTTTATCTGAAGGAAACTTTGGGAGATGATTGGTTACAGAAGATTCAATCGGATACAACGTTTCTTCTGAACTCGTCTGTGCAGGATATGTCCAGTGAGAATACTGATTCACTTTTGAGTAAGGATTCTGTTCATACCTCTGGTTTACCTACTGTTATATCAAACCCTAGTTTAGTGAAGTCTATTGCTAAGCTTCAAGAGGTTTTTGGTTCGGCTGCTTATATGTGTGAATGGCGTAAGTATATGATTCTCTCCTTTGATAGTAATTTGGCTATTCGAAGGCAGGATGAGAGGTTTATTGAGGTTCAGACTAGGTTGACTGACTGGAAATTTTATGGTTCTGAGCCATGTGTGGTGAAGGACTATGCTATTATTGAGGCTATTCAGGTATTGATTGATAAATCCTTTGCTGATAAGTCATTTGAGCCTGCTATGAATTGGTTTTTTGCTATGAATTACATGAATTCTAGCTTCCAGGATAAATTTGGGGATATGCTTTTGAGGGTTATTGAGGCTGATAATATAGAGGTGGCAAATTGTGCTTGTTCTGCTGGGCAATTGAGTGAGGAATGTGCTAGGTTTGTGGACTTTGTTATTAAAGCCTGTGAGAATCATGAGTATAGAAGGTTAAGAATAGGTTGTTCTGATGGTGGGCTGATTGATACTGAAATGACTAATGATATGGAGGTTGATAAATATGTGACTAAGGGGAGTTTGCTGAATGTTGATGTCCAAGTGTTTAAGAGTTTAAGTGCAGATATAGCTTTGAAATTGTTTCTGCCTGACTCTTTAGAGAGGTGGCTGGCTTTTCATAGGTTCTACCATTTGAGGTTTCAGGAAATGGTGGGCTGGTCAGTGGAAGACATCTTTGAGTTTGACCACAAAATGGTTAGTGCTTTATCTAAGTGGGTTATAAATCAGTGCAGGAAGGTGGAGGATACTACACTATATGATGCTATGTCTAATGACTCCCTTAGAATTTTACTGAAAAGGAAAGTTCTAATTAGGGATAGCAATGAGAATGATATGAGTGTAGACTCTGTTAATGTGGAGGACAAGAGGGTTAAGGTGTCCAGTGAAGGAGGGGCTACTGTTCAGGTTGCCCCAAAGAAGCAGATTTATGTCACAAATGAAGGGAGAAGAATTATGAAAATTTTGTTATCTAGGAATAAGAAGGTATCAAGGAACTTTGTTTTTGATAAGAATGCTACTGTTCCAGTTATTCCTGTGTTTAGAATGGGAGGTGCTTATGATGATATTGGGAAGACTCCTATTGAAAGTATGACTATTGAGCAGATGGAAAAGGAGATTTTAGATCTCAAAAAGATGGGAGGTGTTAAGGAGAAGTCTAGTGGTTTTAAAACTACTAATGGTCTGATTTTTGATCCCTTGGTGGATGATCATAGTGTTAATAGGAAGGTGGGATTTCAGGGTAGTGAATACTCTGCTAAAG
Organism: Ambrosia artemisiifolia; assembly: GCA_032199755.1. Taxonomy (NCBI): domain Eukaryota; kingdom Viridiplantae; phylum Streptophyta; class Magnoliopsida; order Asterales; family Asteraceae; genus Ambrosia; species Ambrosia artemisiifolia. Next base: position 17,307,424 of record CM063526.1, read on the forward strand.
AAGCTAGGGTGGCTATTAAGAAGAAAATGGATAGGATAAAGGAGCTTTTTACAGGAATTTGGAAGGCAAAGGAGTTGGTTGCTAAGAAACAGAATGATCTGTTGAAGGAGGCTGAAGATATTATTAAGAAGTCTCCTATTTTAGGTTTTTCACAAGCCTCTATCCCTGTTTTTAAAGCTGCTGCAAAAGGGCCTAAGGGTATCTTTAATGAGGGATTGAATAATGCAGACATAGACAAGACTGTTTCTGGTGAAGTTAAAGGTAAGCCATCTTATGCTACTGCTGTTAAGGGAGAGAAAATGGCTGATATTGTTAAACAGATAGCTTATTGTCCTCCTACTACTCTAGACAATGGTGAGAAGGTGGTTATGATTAAGCAGGAGTTGGTTGAAAAGGTTCAAAAAACTTTTGCTAAACATTTGTATGGGTACTTTGTGGGAGCCTTCTGCTCTATAGCATGGGTTAGATTTAACTTGTTCAGAATGTGGAAGGAGTATGGAGTTGAAGACATCTCAACTAATGGCAAGGGTCTATTCTACTTCAAATTTACTAAGGAAGAGGGTATGTTAGATGCTTTGAAGGCTGGCCCCTGGGTGGTGAATGGTATTCCTCTGGTTCTTCAACAATGGGAAGTGGGTGCAGCCATTGTGAAGAAGGAGCCTGTTAATGTGCCTGTTTGGGTTCTTTTCAAAGAAGTTCCTTTAGAACTATGGAATGTGCAAGGACTGTGTGAACTTGCTAGTTGTATTGGTAAACCCCTTCTGTTTGATAATATAACTGTTGATAAATGTATTAACAATGATGTGCAGGCTGGCTTTGCTAGAATCCTTGTGGAAATTGCTGCTGCTGATAGTCATCCAAATGTGGTGAGAGCTTTTTATCCAGTGGAGGAAGGCAGGGAGGCTAGAGTTGCTGAGGTTCTGGTTGAGTATCAGAAGATTCCAGTCAATTGTACTTTTTGCAAGGTTTTTGGGCATTCATATGATAATTGTACTGTGAGGGAGCTGACTGATGAAGAGAAGGCTGCTAGATTACAGAAGAGTGTAGATAAGAATGTTGAAGTTCAGAATGGCTCAAAGGGTGGAAGTGTTATGAGGAGGGTTATACAACTGTGTGGAATAAGAGTTTAGCTGCTAGGAATGGGAATGGAGTTTATGGGGGAAGGGCATTGAGACAAAGAAATATAGGGTTCAGAAAGGAGGATAAAGAAGTGAAATTACAAGAGAGGATTGCTAGTCATAAGATGAAGCAGGCTGTGTTGGAGTATAGGGAAGCCAAGACTGCTGGGAGAAAGGAATCTGGTGGGGCATCTTCATCAAAATCTAATGCTATGGTGAATCAGGTTGAAAATAAGGGTAAGAAGATAGGTAGAACTGAATATATAGTTAAACAGAAGGATTATAATGGGGTTAGGAGGTCTGGTAAGGAAGTTCAGGGGTTGGAAGTCAAGAACAGCTTTAGTGTTTTAAGTGAAGATTCTGTGGTTGGAGAGGAGGATGAGTGTATTAAGTCTGTAAAGCAGCCTGTTTCTAAACCTGGTATCAAACCTCAGCCTAAACCTTTGCCTAAACCTGTCCCTAAAACCTCAACTTCTAAACCTTTACCCAAAGCTCCCTTACCTGAACCTGTTATTGCCCCTAAGCCTTCTGTAATTAAACCTGCTAAAATCCACAACCCTTCCCCTTATTTTCCTAATGAGCTTTGCTCTGATCCTGTCATTCAGGAGTGTGTTAGTGATGTGACTCCTGGGCAATTAGATGATATAATGTTCTATATTGATCAGAGGATTGTTCCTTCTAAGGAGCAGGTGATGGAATGGACCATTGAAAAGTCTAAACTTTTCTTTATTTTGTGTCAAAAGAGTAATTTTCCTGAGGGGTTGGATTATGATGAGATAGAGGATATTGAGGTGGAGTCTGATGGGAATGAAGTGAGCTCTGAAAATAATGAAACATGGCATTTTATGAAGCTGGACAATAGTATTGATGATCAGATCATGCAGGAAGGGCATGAGTCTGAACTAAATTTTGGTTATCAATGATGGTCCAAAACCTGAACATAATGGCATGGAATGTTAGAGGTATGTCTAATGTTCATATGCAGAATGAGGTTATGGAGGTTATGAATGACAGTAATATTGGTGTTTGTTGTCTGATAGAGTCACATGTCAAGGGTAAGAATTTGGATAGTGTTTGTAATAGGGTTTTTAGGAATTGGGAATGGGTTTCTAACAGGCCTTATTGTGCTAATTGGGTTAGGATTATTGTTGGATGGAATCCTAGCCTTGTGGATATTATGGTGATTGAACACACTTCTCAGGTTATTCACTGCTTTGTTAAGCCTATTACTGGGGGTGCTGCTTTTTTCTGTTCTTTTATTTATGGGAATGTTACATACTCTTCCAGAAGACTTCTGTGGAATGAGCTTAAGGCTTTTAATAATACTATTAAGGATGAGTCATGGCTATTAATGGGGGATTTTAATGCAATTCTAGACCCATCTGAAAAATCTATGGGTTCCTCTTCCATTAATGCCTCTATGCTGGATTTCAGGGAGTGTTGTGAAAGTATTAATGTTGAAGATATTCCTTCTTCGGGTTTGAAATTTACCTAGAATAAATCTCCAAGTAAAGCTGGGGGGGTTACTTAAGAAGCTTGATAGGATTATGAGTAATGGAAGTTTCTTAAATGCATTTCCTGAAGCTGCTGTTAATTTTCTACCTTTTTTATCTTCTGACCATTCTCCTGCTTTAATCTCTTTGAAGGGGCAACATGTGCGGAAGCCCAGGCCTTTTAAGTTTATGAATTTTATTGCTTCTAAGCCTGGGTTTCTGCCTTTGGTTGATTCTGTTTGGAAAGAAAGGGTTCAGGGGTGTTATATGTTTTCTGTGGTATCTAAACTAAAGAAGCTGAAGAAGCCTTTGAGGAAGATGGGTAGAGAACAAGGGGACCTCCATGATAAGGTTAAAACCTTGACCAAAGAGCTGGGTAGAGTTCAAGAGGATGTTGTTCAAGATCCCCATAATGCTGAGTTGAGAGATCAAGAAGCTATCTTTGTTAATGCTTTGAAGCAGGCTTCTTTGGATGAGGAATTGTTTCTCAAACAGAGAGCCAAAGTGGAGTGGCTGAAGGCTGGGGACCAGAATACAGCTTACTTTCATAAAGCTGTTAAAGGTAAAATTAGTAAAAGTAGCATTAATTCTGTTATGGATGCTCAGGGGAACTACCATGAGGGGAGGAGTGTGGGTGATGTGTTTGTTAAACACTTTGAGAGTTTCATGGGGAGTAATGTGCAGGTGAATGGGATTAGGGGGGCTGATTCTCTGTTTCATACCAGATTGTCTAGGGTGGAGGCTGATTATATGGTTAGGGAAGTCACTAATGAGGAAATCAAAAAAGCAATCTTTGATATTGATGTGGATAAGGCTCTTGGGCCTGATGGCTTTTCTTCAAAATTTTTTAAAGCCTCTTGGTCAATAATTGGTAATGAGGTTTGTGAAGCTATCAAAGAATTTTTTAGTAATGGCAAACTTCTTAAAGAAGTTAATGCCACTATTATTTCTTTAGTTCCAAAGTGTCTGAATCCGAAAAGTGTTGTGGAGTATAGACCTATTGCTTGTTGCAATGTTCTTTACAAATGTATAACCAAAATTATTTGTGAAAGAATTAAGGGGTCTCTTGATAAAATTGTTGATAATTGTCAAAGTGCTTTTATTCCTGGAAGGCAAATAAGTGATAATATGAAGGCAAATAAGTGATAATATTCTGTTGACACAAGAACTTTTGAGGAATTATCATAGAAAGGGAGGGGAGGCTAGAATGGCTCTGAAAATTGACTTACAGAAGGCTTATGACACTGTCAATCATGATTTTCTTGAAGCCTGTCTTGTTAATTTTGGGTTTCATCCTAGTATGGTTGATTGGATTATGACATGTATAAGATCTGCTGCATATTCAATAAATGTTAATGGAGAGAGTTTTGGGTATTTCAAGGGTCTTAGAGGTTTAAGGCAGGGTGACCCTATGTCCCCATACCTGTTTACCATTGTTATGCAAGTTCTGAAACTGATTTTGGATAGAAGGATTGCTGGAAATGATCAATTTAGATATCATTGGAAGTGTGCTGAGATGAAGCTGACTCATGTATGTTTTGCTGATGATCTTTTGGTTTTCTGTCATGCTGATGTTGCTTCTGTCTCCTTAATCAAGGATGCTTTGGAAGAGTTTAGTGGGGTTTCTGGCTTAGTCCCTAATCTGGGAAAAAGCACAATGTATATGTCTAATGTGACCAGTATAATGCAGAAAAGAATCAAAAGGTTGCTGCCTTTTAAGGTTGGCAGCTTGCCAGTTAGATATTTGGGTGTTCCCCTCTTGTCTACTAGGTTATATTCTAAATATTGTAGTATTCTTACTGATAAAGTTAGGAAAAGACTGGAAGATTGGAAGAATAAATCTTTGTCATTTGCTGGAAGGTTACAACTTATCAAGTCTGTCCTTTGTTCTTTGCAAGTATATTGGGCTTCTGTGTTTTTATTGCCTGTTAGTGTTATTGAAGATATTGAGAGGCTAATGTGTAGGTTTCTCTGGAGTCAAAATGATTCTAGCAAGGGAAGGGTTAGAGTTTCCTGGGAGAATGTTTGCTATCCAAAATGTCAGGGGGGTTGGGGATAAAATCCTTGAGAATACAGAATAAGGCTTTAATAGCTAGACATATATGGAGCCTTATTTCTGGTAAGGAGACTATCTGGACTAAGTGGATCAAAATTTATAGACTTAAAGGTCTGAGTTTTTGGGGCTTTGTTAGGAAGGAGGGGCCATGTTGGAGCTGGAAGAGTATATTAGACAGTAGGGATGCTCTTTGGAGACATTGTGTGCAGAGTATAGGTGATGGGTGTTCCACTTCTGTCTGGTATGATAACTGGTGTCCATTGAGTCCTCTCAGTTTATTCATCACACCAAGGGAGATTCATAATGCTGGTTTTAATCTTAAGACTACAGTTTCTGAGGTTATTTGCAATGGTAGATGGATGTGGCCGGAGGAGTGCAGAATTAAGTTTCCTTGTTTATTCTCTGTCCCTCCTTTTATTGTTCCTGACAAAAAAGATATAACATTCTGGAGAACTAAGAAGGAAACTTATGAGGGCTTTGCTACTAGAACTGTTTTTAATGATCTGAGTGAAGATAAGCCTGAAGTTGCTTGGGCTAGAATTATCTGGTATAGTCAGGCAATCCCTAGACACTCCTTCACACTTTGGTTGGCTGTTCAAAATAGGCTGTTAACTCAAGATAGACTATTGAATTGGGATGTGCAGAATGTTTTAGAATGTGTGTTCTGTGGAAAAGTTAAGGATAGTCATAATCATTTGTTTTTTGAGTGTGACTATCCCAAAGCTGTGTGGGAAACTTTGAAGGAAGAGGGAGGATTATCTCAATACTCCCCTAATATTTTTAATTGTGTTAATGAGCTGGCCAGTGAACATATTGGAAAATCTGTGGGGAGTATAATTAAGAGGTTATGTGTGGCTGCAATGGTATACTTTATATGGCAAGAGAGAAATTTAAGGTTGTTTCAAAATGAGAATAGGAGTGTGGAGGGTGTTTGTAACCTTATCAGGGAAACAGTTAGATTGAAGCTTATGGGTTGAAAATCTATGCTTCTAGAAGCAGCATCAGGCTTAGCAAGATATGGGGATTTAAGGTGGTATGGAGGGATCCTACAAAACAGGTTAACCAATGTTGATCTATTTCCTTCTTACTGTTTTTTGGGTTGGCTGGGTGAGGTTTTGGAAGGGATCAAAGTGGGGTATTAGGGGAATTAATCTGACTTTTAAATGGCTTGGTAATCTTGTGGGCTTAGGGTGGTACAGGGGAGGTGTGGGTAATATATTTATGAAATCTGTTATTATAGGGGAGGGGGGTATTATTGGGCCTTTGGGAGTGGAGTCATAAGGTGTTCTTTTCAGCTTGGGGTAGAGATCTGGCCTTTAAGGCTTCCTTATACTCTTTCTGGTTGTCATGAGTGGTATAAAAATGGTTGTGAGTTGAGGTTTTTTTGGTTTCTGTTTTTTCCTATTTTTGTGTCTGATCTGTTGATGCTTTGGTTTTTTCAAAAACCTGGTATCAATTCTGCTATTCTTAATAAGGGTTTAGGCGTTCGTGGTCTTGGGATAAGACAAACAATGGGAGATATAAGGATGGATCAAGGTCATGTCTTTAGGTTCCTATTGTTGTTCTGGTTTTTATCATTTTTTAGCACCAGATATGGCCTTGGAACCTTGGTTTATCTGTATTGTTTTAGCCTTTTCTTGTTTTTGAGTCTTGAGTCTTTCTACTCCATTTGGAGTTGGGGTGGGGGGTATAATGGGAATCAAGGAGATATAAGGGACTGGAGAAGGCCTTGGGTAGATAAACTTAGATGTAGATCCCTCCCTAATACTATGGAAAGGTGTGTCTTTCATACACCTATTTGGTTGTTTTTGTGTTTAAACATTAGGGATTTAGGATATAGCATCCATATATGTACATCATTTACAATATGGTTTTGCTGTTACCTTAACCTGGTGGGGCTTAAGAATGTGTATGCAGGAGGTTTGCATTAACCATGGAGAGATAAGGAAGATTTGTTCCTCTGTGTTTAGGGCATTATTTCCCCTTTCTTTCCTGTTTCTTATATTTTTATTGCTTTCTAGTTCTTGGCAGAGGAACATAAACCTTTATATTAACTGTGTGTGTTTTGGTGTTAGCCTGTGTGTGTTTTTTGAGCACTTGCTCAGGGGAGGGGGGCAAACAGTGGGTTTTGGTGGCATCTGGAGACTTATAATACGTTTGGTAGAGATCCTGTTTCATTTCCTATCTTCTCTCTTTCTTTCTTGTTTTGGTTTAGTCTGTTTGTTTTCTGTCCTGGGAGAGGGGGGTGGGTCCTTTAAACAATTATGGGTTTTTATCCTGTGCAGAGATTTTGGTCCATTATTGACACTCTGGCACAGGTCAGCGTTTGATGATTGGTGGTTAGGATTTTTGAGGCTCATGGGGAGCTTAAACAAGGGAGTTATAAGGCTGGACTGTACTGTTGGCTATAGGACATTATTCTCTTTTTATCTTTTATTTCTAGCACTATCCAACAGTATGGGAACCCTCTTATTCTTTTTGGTAATCTTTCAAAGCCTTTTTTCTTGTTTTTTAGTCTTTGAGTCTGTTGAGTCTTTCCCATTTGGGATTAGTCTGGGATGGGTCATTATGGGTTGGGTTGTTCTTTTGTCAAGTTGTATGGTTGAGGATATGGCTGGAACAAACAGTGGTGCAAAGATTAGATTTGAATATGTCTGGTGGAAACTGTGGTATAGCATATGCAGCAGGGTATATAGGGGTAGTTTAGTCATTATATACAAGCCAGTGATGAGGAATATTTGTGTTTCATGGATGAATTTGGTTCAGGGGAATGTGTTGGTTTTTTCTAGCTTTATGGTTTTTGAATGGGGATGGGTGAATAGGGTCTATAAGTTTGGCTTGCAGATGTTGCTGGTTTGCAGGATGAAGAGGTTTATTATGGGCAGGGGTGCTATAAACAGTTTATCTAAGTTCATTGCTGAAGGTGTAGGAGGGAGGATGAGCTATGAGGATTATGAGTTACTGAGGATATATGGTATGATGGGTTGGAAAAGGTTTGTGCAGCTTCAGGATTGCTTACAACAAGGGCAGGGGTTGTTTTTTAGGAAGGTGTTCCTTTATGATGAACTGTGGCATTATTTGAAAACTAGCAGGCCTTCTGTGCTTAATAATGCCATTTTTCTGGTGGAGGTATGTAAAGATTATGAGTACAGATTGGCTTTGTTAGTTGCAGTTATTTTGCAGCTGCTTCTGGCCTTGATAGTTCCTATTGAGGCTGGAATTCTAAATGCCATAAACTGGTTTTACAAGAATACTAAAAGGATGCATTTTCTTAGTGGTGCCATTGCATTGATGGAGGTTTTTAAAGACCATGAGATGATTGTATTCCTTTTGGGTGCTTATAATAGCCTTGATTATTTGCATCTAGTTGAAGCTTTTTTAGTGGATATTAGAATTCTTGTAAACTGTTTGGAAGGGGATATCTTTATGTCTGGTTATAGGTTAGTGATTTGGATAAGGTTTAGAATATATTTGTCAATTTGCATATGGATAAAACAGTTAGATGCTAGAGCTTGGATTTGGTTTGTGAAGAAATTCTTAAATGCTTAGGCTTTGGGAATGTTTTGGCAAAAGAGGTTTGAGTTGTTAAGGCTAAGGGGAAATCAAAGGTATAGGAGTGGATTTGGGCAGTGCTTAGTTGCTGGGTTTCGAATATTGAAGGGCCGAATGTTTGTGATTGAGGTTTTCAGGAGCTTGGGCTTGTTAGTGGTCCCTGATGGGCTTCAGGAAGCTGGGTGTCTGATGGGCTTCGGTTTATATGAGATTTTAAAGAGGGATATTGTTGGGCTGTGGAAGAAGGGTGGGAAGCAGGAAACTGTTGGGCTCAGGATCTGGATGGAAGAATTTTGGGCTGAAGACAACTGGGCTTCGACAGACTGCCCATTTCGGTTGTATTTGGAAAGCCTTTGTTGGGCTTATAACATTTTCAGATTCTGGGCTTAGATTATTGTATAAGCTGGCCCTTTTAGTTTATGTTTTTGTTTTATTTTTCGGGCTAACTTTTTTTGCCTTTGGGTTTATGTCCCGGGCTTGGGTTAGTTCCTTTTTTGTAATTTCTCTTTAAATCAATAAATGTTTGCCGGGGATCTTCCCCTTTTTCCAAAAAAAAAAACTATCGATACTTTTGGAGTTTCAGGGACCCGAATGGAGGAACGGGAAGGCTACAAGGTATCTGATCATGCTACAGAGTCAGATGAAGGATAAGAAGCTGACCGGAGGCTAATCGGACTTACAATGCGACAATTACGTAGAGATTCATTCACAGAAAAAAGCCTCCACTTTAAAAGACTGTAACTATCGGTATTTTTGGAGTTTCAGGGGCCCGAATGGAGGAACGGGAAGGCCACAAGGTATCGGATCACGCTACAAATTCAGATAAAGGATACGAAGTAGACGGGACGGTAATCGGACTAACAATGCGACAATTACGTAGAGATTCGTACGCAGGAAAAGACTCCAGTTTAAAAGACCGTAACTATCGGTACTTCCTGAATTTCAGGGACCCGAATGGAGGATTAGGATGGCCATAATGTATCTGATCATGCTACAGACTCAGATAAAGTATACGAAGCTGACCGGACGGTATTCGGACTCAGAATGCTTCAATTACGTAGTGATTCATACATAGGAAAAGACTCCAATTTAAAACACCGTAACTATCGGTACATTTGGAATATCAGGGATCCGAATGGAGGAACGGGAAGGCCATAAGTTCTCTGATGATGATTCAGACTAAGATACATGATACGAAGCTGACCGGACGGTAATCGAACTCACAATGCGAGAATTACGTAGAGATTCGTAAACAGGAAAAGACTTCAGTTTAAAAGGGCGTAACTATCAGTACTTTTGGAGTTTCAGGGACCCAAATGAAGGAACGGGAAGGCCATAAGGTATCTGATCATGCTAAAGACTCAGATAAAGGATACAAAGCTGACCGGTTGGTAATCGGACTCACAATGCGAGAATTACGTAGTGATTCGTACATAGGAAAACACTCCAATTTAAAAGACCATAAGTATCAGTACTTTTGGAGTTTTAGGGACCCGAATGGAGGAACGGGAAGGCCATAAGGTATTTGATCATGCTACAAAGTTAGATAAAGGATACGAAGCTGACCGACGGTAATCGGATTTACAATGCAAGAATTACGTAGAGATTCATACACAGATAAGGACTCCAGTTTAAAAGAACGTAACTATCGGTACTTTTGTAGTTTCGGGGACCCGAATGGAGGAACGTGAAGGATATAAGGTATCTGATAATGCTACGGGGTAAGATGAAGGATAAGAAGCTGACCGGAGGCTAATCGGACTCAGAATGCTTCAATTACATCGAGATTCGTACACAGGAAAAGACCTCAATTTAAAAGACCGTAACTATCGTTACTTTTGGACTTTCAGGGACTCGAATGGATGAACGGGAAGGCCACAAGGTATTTGATCAGGCTACAGAGTCAGATAAAGGATACGAAGCTAAACGACGGTAATCGGATTCAGAATGCGAGAATTACGTAGAGATTCATACACAGATAAGGACTCCAGTTTAAAAAACCGTAACTATCGGTACTTTTGCAGTTTTAGGGACCCGAAATGAGGAACGTGAAGGCTACAAAGTATCTGATCATGCTAAAGAGTCAGATGAAGGATAAGTTTACCGTAGGCTAATAGAACTCACCATGCGACAATTACGTAGAGATTCATTCACAGAAAAAGCCTCCACTTTAAAAGACCGTAACTATCGGTACATTTGGACCATCAGGGATCCGATGGAGGAACGGGAAGGTCATAAGTTATCTAATCATGTTTAAGATAAAGGATACGAAGTTGACCGGATGGTAATCGGACTCACAATGCGAGAATTACGTTGAGATTCGTAAACAGGAAAAGACTTCAGTTTAAAAGGGCGTAACTAACAGTACTTTTGGAGTTTCAGGGACACGAATGGCGGAACAGAAAGTCCATTCGGTATCTGATAATTCTACAGACTCAGATAAAGGATACAAAGCTGACCGGACGGTATTCGGACTCAGAATGCTTCAATTACGTAGTGATTAATACATAGGAAAAGACTCCAATTTAAAACACCGTAACTATCGGTACATTTGGAATATCAGGGATCCGAATGGAGGAACGGGAAGGCCATAAGTTCTCTGATGATGATTCAGACTAAGATACATGATACGAAGCTGACCGGACGGTAATCGAACTCACAATGCGAGAATTACGTAGAGATTCGTAAACAGGAAAAGACTTCAGTTTAAAAGGGCGTAACTATCAGTACTTTTGGAGTTTCAGGGACCCAAATGAAGGAACGGGAAGGCCATAAGGTATCTGATCATGCTACAGACTCAGATAAAGGATACAAAGCTGACCGGTTGGTAATCGGACTCACAATGCGAGAATTACGTAGTGATTCGTACATAGGAAAACACTCCAATTTAAAAGACCATAAGTATCAGTACTTTTGGAGTTTTAGGGACCCGAATGGAGGAACGGGAAGGCCATAAGGTATTTGATCATGCTACAAAGTTAGATAAAGGATACGAAGCTGACCGACGGTAATCGGATTTACAATGCAAGAATTACGTAGAGATTCATACACAGATAAGGACTCCAGTTTAAAAGAACGTAACTATCGGTACTTTTGTAGTTTCAGGGACCCGAATGGAGGAACGTGAAGGATATAAGGTATCTGATAATGCTACGGAGTAAGATGAAGGATAAGAAGCTGACCGGAGGCTAATCGGACTCACAATGCGACAATTACATAGAGATTCATTCTCAGAAAAAGCCTCCACTTTAAAAGACCGTAACTATCGGTATTTTTGGAGTATCAGGGACCCAAATAGAGGAACGGGAAGGACACAAGGTATAAGGATACGAAGTTGAACGAATGGTAATCGGACTCACAATGCGAGAATAACATAGTGAATGTACACAGGAAAATACTCCAATTTAAAAGACCATAACTATCAATACTTTTGGAGTTTCAGGGACCCAAATGCAGGAACAGGAAGGGCCTAAGGTGTTTGATCATGCTACAGACTCAGATAAAGGATACGAAGCTGACCAACGGTAATCGGACTCACAATGCTAGAATTACGTAGAGATTCGTAAAAAGGAAAAGAGTCCAGTTTATAATACCGTAACTATCGGTACATTTGGACTTTCAGGGATCCGAATGGAGGAACGGGAAGGCCATAAGTTATCTGATCATTGCTTTAGACTAAGATAAAGGATACGAAGCTGACCGCACGGTAATCGGACTCACAATGCGAGAATTACGTCGAGGTTTGTAAACAGGAAAAGACATCAGTTTAAAAGGGCATAACTATCAGTACTTTTGGAGATTCAGGGACCCGAATGGAGGAACGGAAAGGCCATAAGGTATCTGATCATGCTACAGACTCAGATAAAAGATGTAAAGCTGACCGACGCTAATCAGACTCACAATGCGAGAATTACGTAGAGATTCGTAAACAGGAAAAGACTCCAGTTTAAAAGGCCGTAACTATCGGTACTTTTGGAGTTTCGAGGACCCAAATGCGGGAACGGGAAGGCCATAAGATATCTAATCATGCTACATACTCAATTAAAGGATGCAAAGCTGACCGACGGTAATCGGACTCACACTGCGAGAATGACGTAGAGATTCCTAAAGAGGAAAAGACTTCAGTTTAAAAGGCCATAACTATCGGTACTTTTGTAGTTTTAGGGACCTGAATGGAGGAACGAGAAGGCCACAAGGTATCTGATAATGCTACAGACTCAGATAAAGGATACGAAGCCGACCAGACGATAATCGGACTCACAATGCAAGAATTACGTAGAGATTCGTACATAGAAAAAGACTCTTGTTTAAAAGACCATAACTAGCAGTACTTTTGGAGTTTTAGGCACCCGAATGGAGGAACAGAAAGGCCATAAGGTATCTGATCATGCTACATTCTCAGATAAAGAAAACGAAGCTGACCGGATGGTAATCGGACTCATAATGCGAGAATTACGTAGAGATTCATACACAGGAAAGGACTCCTGTTTAAAAGACCATAACTATTAGTACTTTTTAAGTTTCGGGGACCCTAATGGAAGAATGGGAAGGCCACAACGAATCTGATCCAGCTACAGACTCAGATACTGGGTACGAAGTTGACCAGACGGTAATCGGACTCACAATGCGAGAATTACGTACAGATTCGTAATCAGGAAAAGACTCCAGTTTATCATACTGTAACTATCGGTACATTTGGACTTTCAGGGATCCGAATGGAGGAATGGGAAGGCCATAAGTTATCTTATCATGCTTTAGACTAAGATAAAGGATACGAAGCTGATCGCACGGTAATCGGACTCACAATGGAAGAATTACGTCGAGATTTGTAAACAGAAAAAGACTTCAGTTTAAAAGGGCGTTACTATCAGTACTTTTGGAGTTTCAGGGACTCGAATGGAGGAACGGGAAGTCCATAAGGTATCTGATCATGTTACAGACTCAGATAAAGCATACAAAGCTAACCAGACCATAATCGGACTCAGAATGCTTCAATTACACAGAGATTCGTACACAGGAAAAGACCTTAATTTAAAAGACCGTAACTATCGTTACTTTTGGAGTTTCAGGGACCCGAATGGATGAACGGAAAGGCCACAAGGTATTTGATTAGGCTACAGACTCAGATAATGGATATGAAGCTGACCGGATGGTAATCAGACTTACAATGCGAGAATTACGTAGAGATTCGTAAAAAGGAAAAGTCTCCAGTTTAAAAGGCAGTAACTATAGGTATTTTTGGAATTTCATGGACCCGAATGGAGGAATGGGAAGGCCATAAGCAATCTGATCATGCTACATACTCAGATAAAGGATACGAAGCTGACCGGACGCTAATCGGACTCACAATGCGACAATTACGTAGAGATTTGTACACAGGAAAAGACTCCAGTTCAAACGACCTTAACTATAATTACTTTTGGGGTTTCAGGGACCCGAATGGAGGAACGAGAAGGCCACAAGGTATCTAATATTGCTACGGACTAAGATAAACTACACGAAGCTGACCAGACGGTAATCGAACTCACAATACGAGAATTACATTGAGATTCGTACATAGAGAAAGACTCCTGTTTAAAAGACCATAACTAGTAGTACTTTTGGAATTTAGGGGACCCGAATGGAGGAACAGGAAGGCCATAAGGTATCTGATCATGCTACAGACTCAGATATTGGATACGAAGCTGACCGATGGTAATCAGACTCACAATGCGAGAATTACGTAGAGATTTGTAAAGAGGAAAAGACTTCAGTTTAAATTACCGTATGTATCGGTACTTTTGGAGTTTCAGGGACCCGAATGTAGGATCGGGAAGGCAACAAGGTATCTGATCATGCTACAGACTCAGATAATGGATATGAAGCTGACCCGATGGTAATCAGACTCACTATGCTAGAATTACGTAGAGATTCGTAAACGGCAAAAGACTCCAGTTTAAAAGGCCGTAAATATCGGTACTTTTGGAGTTTCAGGGACCCGAATAGAGGAACGGGAAGGTCATAAGCTATCTGATCATGCTTTAGACTAAGATAAAGGATACGAAACTGACCGGACGATAATCGGACTCACAATACGAGAATTACGTAGAGATTCGTAAACAGGAAAAGACTCCAGTTTATAATACCGTAACTATCAGTACTTTCGGAGTTTCGGGGACCCTAATGGAGGAATGGGAAGGCCGTAAGGAATCTGATCAAGCAATAGACTCAGATACTAGATACGAAGCTGACCGGACGGTAATCGGACTCACAATGCGAGAATTACGTAGAGATTTGTAAACAGGAAAAGATTTCAGTTTAAAAGGGCGTAACTATCAGTACTTTTGGAGTTTCATGGACTCGAATAGAGGAACAGAAAGGCCATAAGGTATCTGATCATGCTACAGACTCAGATAAAGGATACAAAGCTGACCAGACCGTAATCGGGCTCAGAATGCAAGAATTACATTGAGATTCGTCCATAGAAAAAGACTCCTGTTTAAAAGACCATAACTAGTAGTACTTTTGGAATTTAGGGGACCCGAATGGAGGAACAGGAAGGCCATAAGGTATCTGATCATGCTACAGACTCAGATACTGGATACGAAGCTGACCGACGGTAATCAGACTCACAATGCGATATACGAAGCTTACCGACGGTAATCAAACTCACAATGTGCGACTAGTGCTTTGGATTGCAAATCAAAAGTTGTTTTGACAAAGACGTAAGGGCGAATGTGGGTTTTCATGTGGTCGAATGTAGAATATCAGGGCGAATGTAGACTTAGACTGGACGAAGGAAAGCTGAAGGTTGATTCGTACTGTTCAAGGGGGTGAATGTGGAAAACTTCCACATTCGACCTAGAAGAAAGGACGAACCTGCAGTAGTATATAAGAAAGAACTTTATTTTATGATGTAACTTTTGTCATTTGAGTGAGTGTGTTCAGTCTAGGTGCTCTCTAGGGTTTGTGTTTATTCTAAAACTGTGTGTTTGACTTGTAAACGTTATTGTTAGCATCTTTTGACAAGTAATTAATGAGAATGGATATTGAAAAGGTGAATTTGGTTGTTTGATTCGATAACTATCATATTGTAACTGATCTAGGGTTTCCGCACCTAGATTAGTAGACTTGTATGATCAAACTAATCTGTTTTTGACAAAACGATCCTCTACAAAGTGGTATCAGAGCCTATACAGATCATACAACTACAATTTGATAGTTTTTGAACTGATTTGGACCCAAAATTGATCAAAATTTTTCTGTTTTCAAAGAACAATGGTTTTTGATGAAAACTGAAAGATGTGGATTAGATTTCATGGATAAAATCAAGTATTCGATTCATCAAAGTTGTTCCAAATCAATTCCGAAGCAAAACATGATAAACATCATCAAAATTCATCAACTTTTGAAAAATTGGGATCAAAATAACTGATTTTCAAAGAATAACCGTTCTTCAAATGGGTCAGGTCGAACCTAGAGAGAAAGGGTCGAACGTGTGTTTTTAGTGGTCGAACCTAGCTATTTCTGGTCGAAGGTGATAGTTTTTGGTCGAATCTGGAAGTTGTTTGTGTTGTGTTTTCACATTCGAGTCAATCTGGGACATTCGACCCAACGCGAGGTCGAAAGTGGGATTTGTCTGGTCGAAAGTGAGTTTGTTTGTTCATTTTCTACATTCGTGTCATCACTTAGGGTCGAATCTGAAAGTTTTTCACTTTCGTACCCACGTCTACTCAGAGAAGGACGAATGTTGAATTTGTTTGATATTTTTCTAAGTGTTTTCGTGTTTCCAACTTCAAAGACGATATGTGGGGATTTCCGACAACACCTGGGCCTAGTACAACACAACAACAGCAAGTTACCTTGGACCCTTGGACTGTAGCTGCTCAGAATTCGAACACTCAACCATTGCAGCCGATCAATTATCCAGCTATGAGTAGTTCGGTTCCACAGAATGTTGCTCAATCACCACAATAACCAATAACCAATGACTGATTACTGGGGTGTAGCGGCACCTGCGGTACACACTCAAACTACAAATGCTATATCTACTCTAATAAATGATTTGTCCTCAGGTAGTGGGAACAGACCACCGAAGCTGATGGAGATGCAAGAGTACAATCAATGGCAGAAAAAGTTCAAAATCCATTTGGAAGGAATGGGACTTGAAGGTACTGAGGCGTGGCAGATGATTGCTAAGGGATACGTTGCACCGGTGTTGGAGAATACCGGTGAACCGATTCCGCTTGAGAGTTTAGCTGAAGATGAAAAGAAGAAATTTGCGGTGGAGAAAAAGGCGTATTCTCAACTAACCCAAGCTATTACTAATGATCTTCTACACCAGTTTTGATCTTGTACTACTTCCAAACAACTGTGGGATATGTTGAAGAATCGTCACGATGGGAACGAGAAAACTAGAAGGTTGAGGATAGAAGAGTTGAAGAAGGAATTTGAGAACTTCAGTTATGTTGGAAACGAGACTCTGAAGGAGCTGACTCCGAGATATTGTCATTTGTTAACAGAGTTGTCCAACTATGAGATTCAGATTCCAATGTCAGACTTGGTGGACAAATTTGCTGATTAATTACCACCGTATTGGGATCAACATATTGAGGTGTTAAAGGAGAAGGATGCTTATAAGTACTGGACCATCAATGAGTTGATTCAGAAATTAGAGAACAAAGAGCTAGAAGAGAAGAGGAAAGCAAAGAGATCACAAATTCCTCAGAATCCAGAATTGTATCATGCGGGTACATCTTCTACTGTGGCAAGCTCGAGTGTTGGTGGTACAGTCGCTCCTCATATTGCTTGTGTTTCAAGTGTTATGGAACCACCCAAAAACCCAATCAATTATCTTGCTCAAACTTCATCCTACACACCACCATTATATACACCACCACAATCATCATACACAAATTCTTTTGTTTCACCTATTTCACCAATGCAACAAGCAGCATTTTACACAGCAAACATGAATCAAGCTCAACCACAATCTTACATTCCTCAGATGAATCAAAATCATTCAGGTCAAAGTCCAATAGTGTTGGAGACATCCAACTTGAACAATGTAACAGTTGAGGTTGCTCAGCAGCACGTTGCTTTGGTCTCGGCAATGGTTGCTTCTTATAATGGTTTGGTAGCCAGTCAGATTGGGAACAACAATCTAACCCAGGAAGACTATGCTCAAATTGATAAAGAGGAGATGGAGCTTATTGATATACAATGGGCTTTTGCTAGTGTTATGAGAAGAGCAACTGAGTTTGTTGAAAAGACGGGAAGAACTGATCTGACCACTTCACCAAATACCACATATGGCTTCAACAAAGCCAAAGTTAGTTGTTTCAATTGTGGTGGAAAAGGTCATTTCAAGAGAGAATGCACACAGCCAGCTCAACAAGGTAACCGAAATCCATTTAGCACAAATTACCAAAACCGTCAATCTCAAAACCAAGTTACCTATCAAAGCCAAAACAACAACAACTATCAAAATCATAACAATTACCAAAACCGACAAAACACCTCACAAAACAACTCTGATAAACAAACAACTACATCTAATCAGACTCAAACTCAAACACCACATAAGCCAAACAGAACCATCATTCCTATCACAACACCAAATGACCAACAACAGACAGAAAATCAAAATCAAGCATTGATGATTCAAAAATATGAAGGATATGACTGGACGGGGATGCAACTAGGTGTTGAAGAGGTAACAACTGGGAATGTAGCTTGTGTTGCGCAGAAGATTGACTTAGAGGAGTCCGAGATAGTTGGAGAGGTTTTGGAGACTGAGAGTGTTTCTGAAGAAGAGATTGAGGAGTTGGATGAAAAAGTGGATATTTCTGTTGCTGATCCAATTGAAGAACAACATGATGAGAAGACTTCAGGAATTGTTATCGATTCTGTCACTGATATTCCTGAAGAGAATGATTCAGTATATTCAGACTCAGAGAGTGAAACAGATTCGGAAGCAAGTGTTAATTCATTAGATGATGAGATCAATCAACTTTTGGCCAAAGCTGATTTTCTTATGATTCGGAAGTCATGTATGATGCTTTAACCAGAATTGACTATTCAAAGTTCTTTGCTGGAAAGGAAGCTCATTTTGGTCTCATGGCTATGACTGATCCTCCGAAGCAGGTAAGTTCTGAATCCACAACTGATATAAAAAGTGACAAATATTGTGGTACTTGTGATAGGTTGACAGATGAAAACAAGCAACTCAAGGTTCAACTTGAGAGTGCGATAATCAATTGTCAATCGTATCGCAAGGAAGCCAAAGAGTTTAACAAAGTACTTGATGGTTATAAAAAGGACATTTCTGACTTAAAGAAAACTCTTTCTTTAAAACAACTGCCAATAAACAATTATATAAACGAACTTGAAGAAACAAAGTTAGAAATGGCCACCATCAAATGCTTTGTAGAAAAGGTCAACAAAAAGCTTGAGAGTTATAAACACATTGAATATGTGGTTGACCATATTATTGAAGAGCCATCACAACCCGGTAATGAAAACTATAAGGCTGTTCCATCCCCAGTGTTATTTGAGAATCACAATTGTCACTCAATAACACCGGAGAGTTCAGTCAAATCTGACTCTGCATCGGAAGATGAATCTAACACTTCTAGTGTTGGAGATCCAAATTCTGATGTACGACCGATTTTCGGGTTGAATGATGAAGGCGTAACTGCTGTAACTGATGATTCTGACACTGAAAATGAGGAATCTGAGAAAGTGAGTGATATTCCTAAGGAAAATCACATTATCACCAATGAGCCAGTATCACCTTCTCAGATTTCACATCCGATGGCAAATGCTCATGGTGTCAATCAATCAGTAAAGAAAGAGATTAAAAATGAATCAGTTGACAAACCCGTCAAAGTATTTTATCGGATGGAAGGTTCTGATAAAATTATCTCTGACGAGGACTATCCAATAAAATTTGCAAATTATTCTAAAATTGAAAAGATCTGGCAAGAAAGTACTATATGGTTTCCTAAACACGAAAGGACCAATGATGTACCACTAGAAATTTTAAAGAAACTCTATTTGGATACTCCAAGAGAACCTAAGGTTCATGTCACTGATTTCATCAAGCCTAAAGAGAAGGCAAATGGTTTTCTTGAGCCGGCTTACTCAAAGGACTCAGCTCCTGAGAGTTTAAGACGCCGATGTGTGGATGATCAATATCCGATCAATACATTTGCTAAGCCACATGCTCAGAATATTTTTGAGGAATACCGTGCGTGCTTCAAGTGCGGGGAGAGAGGGCATTTACTTGCTCACTGCCCGTACGTGAGACACAAGAGGCACGAAGTAGAGATGAGGCAGAACTATAGAAATATGGTTGATAATCATAGTTATCCTCAAAGACGATTTGTCCCTCAACCATCACCGTTTTATAATCAAAGCAATTTTTATCAAAGAAGGGATAATCGTTAATTCAACTATGATCGTCGAAACCGAATTGCTATGGAAAAACCTTTGAAGAAACCTATGGTGAACACAGCAGTTGATAAACAAAAGGTTCCCCCAAAACCTGCTGTTAAGTCGATAGTTGGACCTGTCTCTATTAAATCAGAGAAGGTAACTAAACTGAGACTCCAAAATCTCAGATTAGGATTCTAAAATGTTCGGAACAATCTTGGTCCCCTAAGGGATCTCCAGGTGCTTCAACTTCAAAGCCAAATGAAAAACCTCAAAATGAGAAAGGTTTGAACGATTAGAAAAAGGTCGATTCAAAGCCTAATGTTTCTGTGAATGAATCTTTGAAATCTAATGTTCAAAGACCCAAGACCAAGCAGGCTTGGGTCCCCCGAAAGAACTAATGATTTTTCTTGATGTGTGCAGGGAGCTTCAGCTGGCCCTGTTAGCAGTCTCTGGATTGTTGACAGTGGAGCTTCAGGCCACATGACTTGTGATTTAGCGCTGCTCTTTGATGTGAAAAATATCAATGGAGGCTATGTAGTGTTTGCTGGAAATAAAGGAGGTTACATCACTATGGAGGGAAGTGTGAGTAACGGGATAGTGAGTTTTGAGAGGATATCTTATGTGAAGCAAATTGATTACAATCTGTTAAGTGTCAGTCAAATATGCGACAAACAGTTTTCTGTGCATTTCGATGACAAATCTTGCGATATCCTCAAACCAGGCTTTGTTATTCCAAAGGAGTGGATCATGCTGAAGGCACCGAGAGGTAATAATCTTTACATTCTTGATATGTCGAAAGCGATGACAACCCAGCACCAAGTCACGTGTTTCCTATCGAAGGCTACAGAGAAAAATCTATAATGTGGCACAGGAGGATGGGACATATTCACCTCAGGAAAATGAATCATTTGGTGAAGAATGGGCTTGTCGAAGGCGTCAATGTCAAACATTTCCATCTTAATGACAAGTGTGTGAGTTGCAAGAAGGGCAAGCAGCACAAACAGTCCCACAAACCGAAGAAAGTGAACTCTGTTGAAATGCCACTTGAGCGTCTGCACATGGACCTATTCGGACCTGTCAAACGTAAAAGTCATGTCGGAGAGCTTTACTGTCTTGTGGTTACTGACGATTTCTCAAGATTCTCGTGGGTGATGTGCTTACAACATAAAAGTGACACGTTTACCAATTTGAAAGTTCTGTTCACTCGATTGGAGAATGTCTATGGTTTAAAGATTAAAAGAATTCGGAGAGACAATGGGACGGAGTTAAAAAATGCACAGATGGATGCTCTTTGTGAAGATAAAGGAATTCATCATGAATATTCTGCTCCGTATACAGCACAACATAACGGTGTCGCTGAGAGGAAAAACAGGACTCTAATAGAAACGGCAAGAACAATGCTCGCAGATTCCAACCTTCCAGTAATGTTCTGGAATGAAGCCATCTACGCAGCTTGTTATACACTGAATCGTGTGTTAACAGTGAAGAAGTTTGGCAAAACTTCTTATGAACTGTTGAACAAACGAAATCCAAACTTGGAGTATCTAGAACCATTTGGAGCTCCGTGTACAATGTTGAATCCAGGTGAAAAGTTTAGTCCAAAAACTGAAGAGGGATATTTTGTTGGATATGCAACCCCGCTCAAACGGGTATTCAACAAAAGAACTCGTGAGGTGGAGGATTGGGCAAATGTTGAGGTTCAACGGTATATCAGAACGTATAGGGAAACGGTCCTGATTGGATGTTTGATTACAAAGACTTCTTTGAATCATTCAATCTAGATAGCTTGGTTGAAGAGGCTGTTATACGATTACTTTAAGAGTGTGAGAACGCGGCGACTTCACCGTTGGTGCGTCCGATCACCGTAACTCCTCCAGCAGTTTCTAATGATACCAATGTTCCTGTAGCAGAAGAAGAAATGTTCCAAGAAGCTTCAACTACACTTGATACTTCAGAATCAGAGGATGATGAAGACTTTAGTGAAGCTATTCTAGATCATGCGACAGAGGCACCACCAGTGAACCCAAATCCAGATGTTGCGTCATCGTCTAACACGGGTAATGATCTGGATTCAGTGGAAAATTTGACTACTCAGACGGGAGTGACAGTACCTGATCATCCGGAATCTCGGATTCATTGTATTCACCCGCTCGAGCAAGTTATTGGTGACCCTGGAAGCAGTGTCATGACTAGAGGACAACTTCGTAGTGCAAACTCATCGTAAAGTCTTTGGCGCTTTAGCTTTATATGCTAAAATTAAAAAATCTGGTTGTCGGAATGATTGGTCCTTTGCTTGTTATGTTTCGCAGGTTGAGCCGCGGACGTACAAGGAAGCTCTTTTGAATGATGCTCGGGTAGAGGCGACGCAGGAAGAGTTGTTGCAGTTCCAGAAACTGGGCGTCTGGACACTTACAGATTTACCTCCGGGAAGGAAAAAGATTGGAACTAAATGGGTATTCAAATGCAAGAAAGATGACAGAGGTGTGATCGTGAGAAACAAAGCTCGGTTGGTAGTTCAAGGTTTTCATCAAGTTGAAGGAATTGACTACAATGAGATCTATGCACCTGTGGCACGTATAGAAGTTATCCGCATGTTTCTAGCGTTTGCCTCGTATAAGAAATTCAAGGTGTACCAAATGGATGTCAAAAGCGCGTTTCTCTACGGTGTGGTCAAGGAAGAGGTCTACGTCGGTCAACCTCCAGGTTTTGAAGATCCTATCCACCGGGATAAGGTTTACATTCTCATCAAAGCTCTTACGGGTTGCACCAGGCTCCACACCAATGGTATGAGGAGCTAAGCACGTACCTGCTATCCAAAGGATTCAAGCGAGGCTTGGTAGATTGCACACTGTTCAACAAACGAACAGGGGATGACTTGCTTCTCGTCCAGATATATGTAGATGATATTATTTTTGGCTCTACTAACGAACTTTTATGCAGAGATTTTGAAAAAATGATGCAGGAAAAGTTCGAGATGAGTGCGATGGGAGAAATGCAGTTTTTCCTCGGCTTGCAGGTGGATCAAAGACCAACGGGGATCTTTATTCATCAAACCAAATACGTATCTGAAGTCTTGAGCCGGTTCCAGATGGAAGATTCGAAGCCGATCGATACCACAATTCAACCTAATCACGGGATTGGAGTTGACGCTAAGGGGGAGCTGACAGACCCATTTACATACAGAGCAATCGTCGGATCTCTGATGTATCTCACTGCGTCTAGGCCAGATATAATGTTCGCTACATGTCTCTGCGCACGTTTCCAATCGAAGCCGAAACAAAGTCACCTAACGGCAGTCAAGCTTATCCTAAGATATCTGAAGGGTTGTTCGTTGAGAGGACTTTGGTACCCTAATGATGATAATTTTGACTTCATTGCTTTTAGTGATGCAGATTGGGGCGGTTGTCAATTCTTGGGGAGTAGGCTCGTGACCTGGCAATGTAAGAAGCAGACTTCAGTTGCCCTATCTACCTGCGAAGCAGAAAATATAGCAGCATCAAGTTGTTGCTCACAGGTTCTGTGGATTCAGCAGCAGATGGTTGATTACGGTTTGCAATTTCTAAAAACCCCTATTCACTGTGACAACGAAGCCGCTACCTGCGAAGCAGAAAATATAGCAGCATCAAGTTGTTGCTCACAGGTTCTGTGGATTCAGCAGCAGATGGTTGATTACGGTTTGCAATTTCTAAGAACCCCGATTCACTGTGACAACGAGGCCGCAATTGCATAATAGGTTGTCCCTGGCATCCCAACTCAACAACCTATCCTGAGTAAGGAGCCTTTGATGGCAGGCCAGCCATAGGGTAAATGCATGCCTAGGGATAGATTGGTTAAACCACACCACTTTAGCCCAAGGGACCTCATCCCTGTGCAGACTCAAATCCTTAAAAACAACCCTAGTTTCAAAAGCCACCAGAGTTTCTTCCTTAGTCTTCCAAAATACACTATCCTTCTTCCCTTCTGTCAGAAAAGGAGGCCTCATCTGGGAAAGACAAGGATATTTGCTATTCCACTCTTCTGGCCAAACCCAAGCTCCATTACTAATGACATCAACAACTGTAGAGGTAAGAGCCAGACCACTCCTATGAATATCCCTAGGAGAAATAAAAGAGCACAAAGGACTTAAGGGGCACCAATTATCATACCAGACAGAAGTAGAATGACCATCCCCTATACTTTTCAAACAGTGAGCCCAAATAACTTCCCTATTTTTCAAAAGACTTTTCCAGCTCCAACTAGCCTCACCCTTTTTGAAAAAACCCCAAAAACTCATCCCTTTTAATCTAAACAATCTAATCCACTTAGTCCATATAGTATCCTTCCCAGAAATCAAATTCCAGATATGTTTGGCCAAAAGAGCTTTGTTCTGGACTTTTAGAGACTTAATACCAAGACCCCCTGGCTCTTAGGACAACACATAGAATCCCAAGACACTCTAACCTTCCCCTTAGCAGAATCAGATTGGGTCCATAAAAACCTATTCATAATCCTCTCAATATCCTCTATGACACCACTAGGCAGTAAGAATACAGAAGCCCAATAGATGTGCATAGAAGACAAAACAGACTTTATTAGCTGTAACCTCCCAGCAAAAGAAAGAGATTTATTCTTCCAGTCATCCACCCTTTTTCTCACTTTCTCCACTAGAACTGAACAGTCCCTAGAATACAACTTTTTAGACAGTAATGGAACTCCTAAGTACCTTATAGGAAGAACCCCTACTTTAAAAGGAAGCAAGGCTTTCAATCTATCTTGCATCTGAACAGACACATTCCCAAAGTACATGATACTCTTACTCAGATTAGGAATAAGCCCAGACACTGAACTAAACTCCTCCAAAGCCTCCTTTACCACCCTCACAAAAGCAGCATCAGCATGAGAAAAAACCAATAGGTCATCTGCAAAACAAACATGAGTCAAATTTAACTCCTTGCAACACCAATGATATTTAAAATTTCCACTCTCAGCAATTCTTCTGTCAAATATAAGCTTTAAAACCTGCATCACAATAGTAAATAAATAAGGAGACATAGGATCTCCCTGTCTCAAACCTCTCTTACCCTTGAAATATCCAAACATCTCACCATTAACATTAATAGAGTATGCAGCAGACCTGATGCATGTCATAATCCATGCAATCATACAAGGGTGAAAACCAAAGTTCACCAAACAGGCCTCCAGAAAATCATGATTAACTGTATCATAAGCCTTCTGAAGATCAATCTTCAAGGCAACCCTAGGGGCTCTAACCTTTCTATGATAATTCCTAAGAAGCTCCTGAGTGATTAAAATGTTATCACTAATCTGCCTCTCAGGAATAAAGGCACTTTGACACTCATCCACAATTAAATCCAAAGAACCCTTAATCCTCTCACAAATGATCTTAGTTATGCACTTATAAAGCACATTACAGCAAGCTATGGGTCTGAATTCAGTAACACTCCTAGGATTGGAGCATTTAGGGACCAAGGAAATAATGGTAGCATTCACTTCCTTCAATAACTTCCCATTATAGAAAAATTCCTTAATAGCACAACACACTTCATCCCCAATGATAGGCCAGGCAGACCTAAAAAACTTAGAGGAATATCCATCAGGCCCAGGGGCTTTATCAATATCAATATCAAAAATAGCCTTCCTGATTTCTTCATTGGATACTTCCCTAACCATCTGATCAGCCACCTCTCTTGGCAACTTAGTAGCAAAGAGAGCACTAGGATCCCTTATATCTAAAACCTCACTATTACTCCCCATAAACCCTTCAAAATGTCTCACAAAGGCATTACTAACCTCCTCCCCCTCAAAAAAAGACCCATCCTTATCCAGGACAGAATTGATCCTATTCCTACTCAACCTACCTTTAATGGCCTTATGAAAATAAGAAGTGTTTTGATCCCCAACCCTTAACCACTCAACCTTAGCCTTCTGTTTTAGGAATAACTCTTCATCCAAAGAGGCTTTTTTGAGGGCATTGACCAGGATAACCTCCTCCTCTCTCAGCTCAGCATTATGAGGATCATCCACAACAGCAGATTGAACTTTACCCAACTCCACAGAAATGGTCTTAACCTTTTCAGAAAGGTCCCCCTGCATCCTTCCAAGCTTCCTGAGAGGCTTTTTCAGCTTCTTTAGCTTAGACACAACAGAAAACATAGCAAAACCCTGCACAGAACATTTCCAGTTAGATTCAACAATAGGTAAAAATTGAGGCTTACCTGCAAGATGATTCATAAACTTGAAAGTCTTTGGTTTCCAAGGCTTCTGGCCCTTCAAGGAAATATAACCAGGGGCATGATCAGAATGAAAGAAAGGAAGAAAAGAAGCAGCCATATCTGAAAAAATATTCAAAAATGAGTTATTGCTCATTATTCTATCCAATTTCTTCAGCAACCCAGTAGTTTTCCCCGGACACTTGTTCCAAGTAAACTTCAACCCTGAAGAAGGGACATCTCCCACACCTATATTCTGACAGCACTCCCTGAAATCTAAAATGGTAGAAGTCACATCAGAACACCCCATAGACCTCTCAGAAGGATCCAGAATGACATTAAAGTCACCCATTATAAGCCAAGGATCATCCTGAATAGAATACCCAAACTTTTGCAAATCCTGCCATAACACTTTCCTTTGACAATTCCTGATAGACCCATATAAGAAAGAGCAGAAAAAATTGGGAGAACCATTCAAGGGTTTGACTAAACAATGAATGACCTGAGAAGTAACTTCAATGATCATAACATCAACAATATTAGGCTTCCAACCTATGAGGACTCTAACCCAACTAGCACAATATTCCTTATTAGAAAACCACTGCCAGCCATTCAAAACCCTATTACACACCTGTCCAAGATTTTGACCTTTGACATGAGTTTCCAACAAACAACATAAGCTAATCTCCCTATCATTCAATACATTCAAAACTTGGTTCTGATTGGAATGCTTCATCAAACCACTAACATTCCAAGAAAGAATATTAAGATTTTGAGCAATCATTGAGAACCAGTTTTAACAGAAGAGGAGGACAATACCTGACCCACCTCTGATTGAACACCTTCATCAAGCTTCATGAATTCAGCAGTCTCATCATCCTCAGATAACACCTCATTATTCTCAGTCTCCAAAATATCCTCATTATCAGTTTCTAGAACAATATCTTCCACTTCATCATAATCCATACCCTCAGGGAAATCATACTTCTGGCACATCAGGAAGAAATACTTAGTTTGGACCATATCCCATTCCAAAACTTGCTCTCTAGAAGGGATAACTCTGCAGTTAATATAAAACATAACATCCTCAATCTGCTGTGGAGTTAAGTCAAAGGAATAATCCTCAATAACAGCATCTCTGACCAAACTAGAGCCAGGGGTATAAGGCTTAGCAGGGACACCATTGTGAGGAGAACAATCAGAAGGCTGTTCAAGAGGGGCATTAAAAGGATTAGGGGGAGGAACAGTAGGGACAGAAGTGGACACAGATTTAGTTTCAGGTTGTTTAGCAGGAGCAGGCTTAGAAGGTTTAGTAGTTTTAGGTGAGGGAGGTTTAGTAGGCTTAACAGGGAAAGGTTTAGAAGATGTAGAAGTGGGAACAGAAACAACATTAACAGCTTCAAGACCATTGTCTTCATCAACCATATTCTCATCATCCAAAATACTAAAACTATTCTTGACCTCAATTCGTTTAGCCACAAGATTAGTCTTCTTTCCTTTAATACCATCAGTCTTAATCTGAAAAACTTGCTTCCCCTTCCTAATTTCAGTACCATTACCCTCCTTCCCATCTTTTTTAACCCCAGAAGATGATGCACCATTAGAATCCTTCCTAACTTGATCCTTCTGAATATCATACTCCAAAGCAGCTTGATTCATTTTAAAGCTCTTAATCCTATCCTGAAGTTTAGCCTCCTTCTCCTCCTTATTACCTTTAAACATGTTTCTTTGCCTCAAATTACCTCCCCCATAAGCCCCATTACCATTCCTTCCAATATTTAAACCCTTACTGGGATTCTTGGCAGCCATACTACGCCTCCACACCAACTGATACCCTTCCTCATCAACAGTTCCATCCTTAGCAGCCCCCTTCTTATCTTCATTCACCTTTTCAGCTTCCCTGTCCCTAGCTTCTTTCTCTTCAGTAGTTAACTCTCTAGCAGTGCACTTCTCAAAAGAATGCCCAAACACTTTGCAGAATGAACATAGCTTAGGCATCTTTTGATACTCAATCATCACCTCAGTAACCTTAGGCTCAGCACCCTCCTCTCTAGGATAGAAAGCCCTAATGAATGTAGGCTGAGAATCAGTAGCAGCAATTTCCACCAAGATTCTAGCAAATCCAACCTGCACATTAGTATTCAGACATTTATCCACAGTAATATTATCAAACAATAAGGGTTTACCAATACAGCTAGCCAGCTCACACAACCCCTGCACATTCCATAACTCCAATGGCACCTCCTTAAACAAAACCCACACAGGCACCCTTTCTGGTTCTGACTTCACAATAGCAGTTCCAACTTCCCATTGGTTCAGCACCAAAGGGATGCCATTAACAACCCATGGTCCAGCTTTCAAGGCTTCCAGCATTCCCTCCTTTTTATCAAATTTAAAATAGAACAAACCTTTACCATTGGTAGAAATGTCCTCAATCCCATATCTCTTCCACATCCTGAATAAATTGAACCTAACCCATGCTATAGAGCAGAAAGAACCCACAAAATACCCATACAAATGTTTAGAATAAATCTGCTTAACCTTCTCAACATAATCTTGTTTAATCATAACCACCCTTTCACCATTTTCAAGAGTAGTAGGTGGGCAATACATGATCTGTTTGCTAAACTCAGCAACCTTCTCACCCTTAACAGCATTAGCATATGAAGCCCTCACCTTCTTATCATCAGATTCAGAATCCACAGGTGGCTCAGAAGTGTTATCAACTGATTTATTGGCAGATGAAGTAGCCTTAAATACATAGTTGTTATCAGCAATGGCCCCTAGAACTGGAGAGTTCTGAATAACATCACAGACATTGTCAATAGGCTCTTTTTGCTTCTTCTTCTCAGCCAACAATTCCCTAGCCTTTTCCAAACCCAAAATTAATTCCCTCAACCTCAACTTTTTCCTCTGTATGTTGTCCCTAATCTCCTTGATAGAAAACTTTATATCATTAAATTCAACTGCTTTATTAACATCACCATCTTCCTCAAAGGGGTCAAAAATTAATCCATCTGCAGTTTTATAACCAACCTGTTTAGATTTGACACAGCCAATCTTTTTTATATCAGAAATCTCCTTCTCCATCTGCTCAATAGTCATATTAGCTACAGGAGTAGCACCTATAGCATCAGACATCTCCCCAAGTCTGAAAATAGGAAGCACTGGCACTGCAGCATCCTTGTTGAACTCAAACACCTGCTTCACCTTCTTATTTTTGGATGATAGAATCTTCATAATCTTCCTGCCTTCTTGTGTTAAAATGAGTTATTTCTTGGTAACAGCCTTAAGAGTATCAGTATTATCTACACCTCCTCTTAGCTTCTTACCACACTGCTCATTACTATGACTAATATCACCCCCAGCAAGCTCCCTCTTACACAATGAACCCCTAGCCTGATTAATATCCTGCACCCCAACTCTGCAGTAAAACCATCTAGCAAGAGCTTTAACAATACTCATGTCAAATTCAAAAAGATCTTCCACCTCATCATCCTTCATTTTGCAAAACAGTTTCTGATAATGCTGGTGGAAAGCCACAACACTACTTTCAACAAAGTGATCTTCTAAGAGTTTCAGTTTACCCTGCAACCCATTACACTCCATATGCCCCTGACCCACTCTTATACTATCAGCTTTACTAACCAAGTTCCCCCTAGACCCAGTTTTCCCCATAACACTACTCTTACCCTCATCTTCAATAGAATTATGGTCACAAACCAGCCTAAGACTCAACACATCAGATTTCTCATAACAAGCAATAACAAATTGCATAAAGTCATCAAACATTTCATCAGAAACATACTCAACCTTCATCTCATTTTCATCAACATTAGACAAATACCTGCCAAAACATTCCTCAAAATAAGGATTCAACAGGTTTAAGGAAAAACACTGTTTCATAGCAGGCTCAAACACAGGGTTCTGAAAAGTCCTCTGAGCTAACATCTCAATAGCTTTCAGAATAATCTCTGAGGAGATACAACCCTGAGAGTGACCAGTAAATTTCCATTTAACATCAGATCCACTCACCTTTTCAGTTAATTCCAACCCAACTCTGCTACTCTCCATATCCCTACACGCCACTATTAACATCCGACGTTCATTTTTATCACATGCATTCATAACAAACCTCATGAACTCAACACATTTCTCACTAATTTGCACATCAACCTCCACTTCAGAACAAACCCTAGCATCAGACTCAATAACCTTCGACGGTAATTCCCCAAATCTCAGCATAAAACCCTCATTCTTATAATTCATATTAATAAACCAATTCATGGCAATCACAAACGAGTTATCAGAAAAGGTTTTATCAATCAATACCTGCAAAGCTTCCCCAATAGCCAAATCAGTAAACACCAATTGTTCAGGACCGAAAAACTGCCAGTGAGTCACACAAGGAGTATTTTCTGACATTTGCTGATCCTGGCCAACCACTTTTAACTCACTCTCCCTAGATAGAAGCAAGTGTTTGCGCCAATCAGCCATATAAGGAGCAGAAGTAGCCTGAGCATTCAATTCCAAACTACTTCCAAACGGATTAGGGTTCAGAGGAGAAATAGGAGATTCACGAGATTCAGCAAACTCCTCAGGCACCAAAACAACCGGAGAAACACAAACACTCTCAGACATGTTCAGATCTGGAGGGATATCAGGAGGAACACCTCCTTTAGGATCAGTAAGAGACTGATCCATAGTGAACAGAGAAGAAGAACAATGAAATTCAACCAACAATTGATGGAACATTACCACAATCAAAGAGAAAAAGAAGCGGGAAACGAAGAACAAACCCTAGAAAACAAAATCGCCTGATCGCCCAGAGAAAAAGTCAAACGGTCAAATCTACTCATAAATGTACCGATAATTGTACAGATAGTTACGTCCTTTAAAACTCGAGTCTTTTCTTGTGTACGGATATCTATGTCATTGTCGCATCATGAGTTCGATTTCCGCCCGGTCAGCTTCGTATCCTTTATCTTAGTGTGTTGCATGATCAGATATCTTATGGCCTTCCTGCTCCTCTATTCGGGTGCCCGAAACTTCAAATGTACCGATAGTTACGTCCTTTAAAACTTTAGTCTTTTGTTTTGTACGAATCTCTATGTCATTGTACCATCATGAGTCTGATTACCATCCGGTCTACTTCGTATCCTTTATTTGAGTCTGTAGCATGATCAGATATCTTATGCCCATCCCGTTCCTCCATTCGGGTGCCCGAAACTTCAAATGTACCGATAGTTACGTCCTTTAAAACTCAAGTGTTTTCTTGTGTACGAATCTCTATGTCATTGTAGGATCGTGAGTCCGATTACCGTCCGGTCAACTTCGTATCCTTTATCTGAGTCTATTGCATGATGAGATATCTTATGGCCTTCCCGCTTCTCCATTCGGGTTCCCGAAACTTCAAATGTACCGATAGTTACGTCCTTTAAAACTTGAGTCTTTTGTTGTGTACGAATCACTATGTCATTGTACCATCGTGAGTCCGATTACCGTCCAGTCAGCTTTGTATCATTTATCTGAGTCTGTAGCATGATCAGATATCTTACGCCCTTCCCGTTCCTCCATTCGGTTGCCAAAAGCTTCAAATGTACCGATAGTTACGTCCTTTAAAACTCGAGTCATTTCATGTGTACGAATCTCTATGTGATTGTCGCATCGTGAGTCCGATTACCGTCCGGTCAGCTTCGTATACTTTATCTGAGTGTGTTGCAAGATCAGATATCTCATGGCCTTCCCGCTCCTCTGTTCGGGTGCCCGAAACTTCAAATGTACCGATAGTTACGTCCTTTAAAACTTGAGAGTCTTTTGTTGTGTACGAATCTCTATGTAATTTTACCATCGTGAGTCCGATTACCGTCCGGTCAGCTTCGTATCCTTTATCTGAGTCTGTAGCATGATCAGATATCTTACGCCCTTCCCGTTCCTCCATTCGGTTGCCCGAAACTTCAAATGTACCGATAGTTACGTCCTTTAAAACTCGAGTCTTTTCTTGTGTACATTCTATGTGATTGTCGTATCATGAGTCTGAATACCATCCGGTCCGCTTCGTATCCTTTATTTGAGTCTGGGGCATGATCAGATATCTTACGGCCTTCCAGTTCCTCCATTCGGGTGGCCGAAACTTCATTTGTACAGATAGTTACGTCCTTTAAAACTCGAGTCTTTTCAAGTGTACGAATATCTATGTCATTGTGCATCATGAATTCGATTACCGCCCGGTCAGCTTCGTATCCTTTATCTGAGTGTGTCGCACGATCAGATATCTTATGGCCTTCCCGCTCCTCCATTCGGGTGCCCGAAACTTCAAATGTACCGATAGTTACGTCCTTTAAAACTTGAGTCTTTTGTTGTCTCTATGTCATTGTACCATTGTGAGTCTGATTACCTTCCGGTCTACTTCGTATCCTTTATTTGAGTCTGTAGCATGATCAGATATCTTATGCCCATCCCGTTCCGCCATTCGGGTGCCCGAAACTTCAAATGTACCGATAGTGACGTCCTTTAAAATTCGAGTCTTTTCTTATGTACGAATGTCTATGTCATTGTAGGATCGTGAGTCCGATTACTGCCCGGTCGACTTCGTATCCTATATCTAAGTCTGTAGCACGATCAGATATCTTATGGTTTTCCCGCTCCACCATTTGTGTGCCCGAAACTTCAAATGAACCGATGGTTACGTCCTTTAAAACTCGAGTCTTTTCTTGTGTACAAATCTCTATGTCATTGTCGCATCGTGAGTCCGATTACCATCCGGTCCGCTTCGTATCCTTTATCCGAGTATGTAGCATGATCAGATATCTTACGCCCTTCTCGTTCCTCCATTCGGTTGCCCCGAAGCTTCAAATGTACCGATAGTTACGTCCTTTAAAACTCGAGTCTTTTCTTGTGTACGAATCTCTATGTGATTGTCGCATCGTGAGTCTGATTACCATCCGGTCCGCTTCGTATCCTTAATTCAGTTGCATAATCAGATATCTTACGGCCTTCCAGTTCCTCCATTCGGGTGCCAGAAACTTCAAATGTACTGATAGTTAAGTCCTTTAAAACTCGATTCTTTTCTTGTGAACGAATATCTATGTCATTATCGCATCATGAGTTCGATTACCGTCCGGTCAGCTTTATATCCTTTATCTGAGTGTGTTGCACGATCAGTTATCTTATGGCCTTCCCGCTACTCCATTTGGGTGCCCAAAACTTCAAATGTACCGGTAGTTACGTCCTTTAAAACTTGAGTCTTTTGTTATGTACGAATCTCTATGTCATTGTACCATCGTGAGTCCGATTACCGTTCGGTCAGCTTCGTATCCTTTATCTGAGTCTGTAGCATGATCAGATATCTTACGCCCTTCCCGTTCCTCCATTTGGTTGTCCAAAAATTCAAATGTACCGATAGTTACGTCCTTTAAAACACGAGTCTTTTCTTGTGTACGAACCTCTATGTGATTGTCGCATCGTGAGTCTGATTACCATACGGTCCGCTTCGTATCCTTTTTTTGTGTCTGTTGCATGATCAGATATCTTACGGTCTTCCAGTTCCTCGATTCGGGTGCCGGAAACTTCAATTGTACAGATAGTTACGTCCTTTAAAACTCGAGTCTTTTCTTGTGTACGGATATCTATGTCATTGTCGCATCATGAGTTCGATTACCGCCCGGTCAGCTTCGTATCCTTTATCTGAGTGTGTTGCATGATCAGATATCTTATGGCCTTCCTGCTCCTCTATTCGGGTGCCCGAAACTTCAAATGTACCGATAGTTACGTCCTTTAAAACTTTAGTCTTTTGTTTTGTATGAATCTCTATGTCATTGTACCATCATGAGTCTGATTACCATCCGGTCTACTTCGTATCCTTTATTTGAGTCTGTAGCATGATCAGATATCTTATGCCCTACCCGTTCCTCCATTCGGGTGCCCTAAACTTCAAATGTACCGATAGTTACGTCCTTTAAAACTTGAGTCTTTTGTTGTGTACGAATCTCTATGTCATTGTACCATCGTGAGTCCGATTACCGTCCGGTCAGCTTCGTATCCTTTATTTGAGTCGGTAGCATGATCAGATATCTTATGGCCTTCCCGCTTCTCCATTCGGGTTCTCGAAACTTCAAATGTACCGATAGTTACGTCCTTTAAAACTTGAGTCTTTTGTTGTGTACGAACCTCTATGTCATTGTACCATCGTGAGTCCGATTACCGTCCGGTCAGCTTCGTATCCTTTATCTGAGTCGGTAGCATGATCAGATATCTTACGCCCTTCCCTTTCCTCCATTCGGTTGCCCAAAGCTTCAAATGTACCGAGAGTTACGTCCTTTAAAACTCGAGTCATTTCATGTGTACGAATCTCTATGTGATTGTCGCATCGTGAGTCTGATTACCGTCCGGTCTGCTTCGTATCCTTTGTTTGAGTCTGTTGCATGATCAGATATCTTACGGCCTTCCAGTTACGTCCTTTAAAACTTCAAATGTACTGATAGTTACGTCCTTTAAAACTCGACTCTTTTATTGTGTACGAATATTTATGTCATTATCGCATCATGAGTTCGATTACCATACGGTCAACTTCGTATCCTTTATTTGAGTGTGTTGCACGATCAGATATCTTATGCCCTTTCCGCTCCTCCACTTGGGTGCCCGAAACTTCAAATGTACCGATAGTTACGTCCTTTAAAATTTGAGTCTTTTGTTGTGTACGAATCTCTATGTCATTGTACCATCGTGAGTCCGATTACTGGCCGGTCCACTTCGTATCCTTTATCTGAGTGTGTTGCAAGATCAGATATTTCCTGGCCTTCCCGCTCCTCCATTCGGGTGCCCGAAACTTCAAATGTACCGATAGTTACGTCCTTTAAAACTGTAGTCTTTTGTTTTGTACGAATCTCTATGTCATTGTACCATCATGAGTCTGATTACCATCCGGTCTACTTCGTATCCTTTATTTGAGTCTGTAGCATGATCAGATATCTTATGCCCATCCTGTTCCTCCATTCGGGTTCCCGAAACTTCAAATGTACCGATAGTTACGTCCTTTAAAACTCGAGTGTTTTCTTGTGTACGAATCTCTATGTCATTGTAGGATCGTGAGTCCGATTACCGTCCGGTCAACTTCGTATCCTTTATCTGAGTCTGTTGCATGATAAGATATCTTATGGCCTTCCCACTTCTCCATTCGGGTTCCCGAAACTTCAAATGTACCGATAGTTACGTCCTTTAAAACTTGAGTCTTTTGTTGTGTACGAATCTCTATGTCATTGTACCATCGTGAGTCCGATTACCGTCCGGTCAGCTTCGTATCCTTTATCTGAGTCTGTAGCATGATCAGATATCTTACGCCCTTCCCGTTCCTCCATTCGGTTGCCCAAAGCTTCAAATGTACCGATAGTCACGTCCTTTAAAACTCGAGTCATTTCATGTGTACGAGTCTCTATGTGATTGTCGCATCGTGAGTCTGATTACCGTCCGGTCTGCTTCGTATCCTTTGTTTGAGTCTGTTGCATGATCAGATATCTTACGGCCTTCCAGTTACGTCCTTTAAAACTTCAAATGTAGTGATAGTTATGTCCTTTAAAACTCGACTCTTTTATTGTGTACGAGTATTTATGTCATTATCGCATCATGAGTTCGATTACCATACGGTCAACTTCGTATCCTTTATGTGAGTGTGTTGCACGATCAGATATCTTATGCCCTTTCCGCTCCTCCACTCGGGTGCCCGAAACTTCAAATGTACCGATAGTTACGTCCTTTAAAATTTGAGTCTTTTGTTGTGTACGAATCTCTATGTCATTGTACCATCGTGAGTCCGATTACCGGCCGGTCTGCTTCGTATTCTTTATCTGAGCGTGTTGCAAGATCAGATATTTCCTGGCCTTCCCGCTCCTCCATTCGGGTGCCCGAAACTTCAAATGTACCGATAGTTACGTCCTTTAAAACTTGAGTCTTTTGTTGCGTACGAATCTCTATGTCATTGTACGAATCTCTATCTTATGCCCATCCCGTTCCTCCATTCGAGTGCCCGAAACTTCAAAGGTACCGATAGTTACATCCTTTAAAACTCGAGTCTTTTCTTGTGTACGAATCTCTATGTCATTGTCGCATCGTGAGTCCGATTACCATCTGGTCCGCTTCGTATCCTTTATCCGAGTATGTTGCATGATCAGATATCTTATGGCCTTCCCGCGTCTCCATTCGGGTGCCCGAAACTTCAAATGTACCGATAGTTACGGCCTTTAAAACTTGAGTCTTTTGTTGTGTACTAATCTCTATGTCATTGTACCAATGTGAGTCCGATTACCGTCCGGTCCGCTTCGTATCCTTTATCTGAGTCTGTAGCATGATCAGATATCTTACGCCCTTCCCGTTCCTCCATTCGGTTGCCCAAAGCTTCAAATGTACCGATAGTTACGTCCTTTAAAACTCGAGTCTTTTGTTGTGTACGAATCAATATGTGATTGTCGCGTCGTGAGTCTGATTATCATCCGGTCTGCTTCGTATCCTTTGTTTGAGTCTGTTGCATGATCTGATATCTTACGGCCTTCCAGTTCCTCCATTCGGATGCCCGAAACTTCAAATGTACTAATAGTTACGTCCTTTAAAACTCGAGTCTTTTCTTGTGTACGAATATCTATGTCATTGTCGCATCATGAGTTCGATTACCGTCCGGTCAGCTTCGTATCCTTTATCTGAGTCTATAGCATGATCAGATATCTTACGCCCTTCCCGTTCCTCCATTCGGTTGCCCGAAGCTTCAAATGTACCGATAGTTACGTCCTTTAAAACTCTAGTCTTTTCTTGTGTACGAATCTCTATGTCACGATGCTCCTGACTCCGATTCCGTCCTATACGAAATACTTTCTAGATTGCCAATCAAACCATGAAGCGTGGTGCAGGTCCTATAAGCTTTAATGGGATTCTTCATTGGTTTGTTTCTGACCGTGGTATAATGGTTTCTTTTGATCCTTATAAGGATCCCGAATCTTTTCGACTTATTCAGCTTCCAGTTGATAGGGATGTCCAAAGTGAGGTTACACATGATGAGCTTTATCGTTTATGTGATGGGTCTCAAGGAAAGCTTCGGTTTTTTCAAGTGGCGCCTGATGTGACTTCGTTTTACTGTTTTAGTATGTGGGATTTGAAAGATTATGATAACGGAGAATGGTGTTCTGAATTTAAGGTGACCAATTATCATACCAATTATCATACCAGACAGATGTAGACTTCCCATCACCTATACATTGAAGACAATGAGACCACAAGACATCCCTATTATCCAGTAAACTTTTCCAACTCCAACAGGCTCCCTGCTTTTTCCTAAAACCCCAAAAACTAATACCCTTCAATCTATAAGCCCTGATCCATTTTGTCCATATAGTATCTTTTCCAGAAATAAGACTCCACACATGTCTAGCAAGAAGAGCTTTATTTTTAACCCTTAAAGACTTGATTCCCAACCCACCCTCAGACTTAGGATAGCAAACATTATCCCAAGAAACTCGGACCTTACCCTTAGCAGAATCAGAGTTACTCCACAGAAACCTATTCATCAATCTTTCAATGTCCTCTATCACACTGACAGGAAGCAGAAAAACAGAAGCCCAATAAACCTGAAGGGAAGCAAGAACAGACTTAATTAATTGCAATCTTCCAGCAAATGACAAAGACTTATTTTTCCAGTCATCAATCCTTTTCCTAACTTTCTCCACCAAAACTAAGCAGTCCTTAGAGTACAACTTTTTAGATAATAAAGGAACACCAAGGAATTTAATAGGCAGCACACCAACTTTGAAGGGCAACATATTTACAATCCTTTTCTTGATAAGATTAGTAACATTACTCAAATACATAGTACTCTTACTAAGATTAGGGATGAGACCTGAAACCCCACTGAATTCTTCCAAAGCTTCCTTAACAACCCTGACAGAAGCAACATCAGCATGGGCAAAAACCAACAGATCATCAGCAAAGCAGACATGTGTCAAATTAAGTTTCTCACAACACCAATGAAATTTAAACTGTCCACTTTCCCTGATTCTCATGTCAAAAATTAACTTAAGGACTTGCATAACAATGGTAAACAAGTAAGGATACATAGGATCTCCTTGCCTTAAGCCTCTCAAACCTTTGAAATACCCAAACAGCTCCCCATTAACACTAATAGAGTAAGCAGCTGACTAATAGTAATCTCCATATGTTCCATATCTTAGTGACAAATCTAATGTCTTAATCATGTCATGGGAAGTGACTAATCTTGTGTTGGTGTTGGGTGGATTCTAAGCATGATTGACCACACATGGATGTCAACTTATGGAACTAATAAACACATGTGATTATAGAGGTTGACCATGATTAAAAAAAAAGAATTAGAGGGACATAGGGGGCACGGTTTGGTGGTTGCAAGGAAGGGATGTGTCTCCAAATGTGGTAATGATCTTTCATGGTTCTTGGTGATTAAGGAATCTTACTATGTTTAGCTAATGATCTTGCTTTTGTCTCAAATCTTACTAGCATATCATGGGTCTTAATCACATCTTAAGGTTGACTATCCTTCCATGATGATGTTTATCTTAATAAGACTAAAGTTAATGTGACAACTCATGAGGATTCTTAGAGGTCTAAACAAGCATGTGTTGGATTATGAAAAAAAATAATATGATAGGGGGGGGGGGTTCGGCTGAACAAAGAAAGGAAAGAGGAAGGAACAGGTGAACTTTAACAAATGGGGTAAACCAACATTCTTGATCTTAGGTGTATAAGGAATATTACCTTATATAGTTAAACCACCAAATCTTGTATTTAATAGTCTTAGAAAGAATAATAAGACATGACACTACATTGATTATGTTCCAAGTGTTTAATAAGAAGTAAGACTTTAAACTAAGTGGAGGTGATCATTTTTGGCTAGTAGTTTTTATAAATACTAGTGTTGATCACTTGTTTCACCAAAAATGGTTAAGTTTATAAAGAACTAGTTAGTTTAACTAGGATGTAACAAAAAGAATAAGTAGTGCTACATATAAATATGTTAACTAGTTTCTTGTACTCTTGTTCATATATGTATATATGTGCCGAAAATATAAATATATATACATATATATGTGTGTCGTGTACACATATTCACATATGTGTAAGTATGCTAGTTAAATAAATACCAGGCTTTATACATAAAAATCCATGATGTTTCCCATTGTGTTATAAAATAAATGGGCATCCATACATGATTTCGGAAAATCTCTTGTAAACATATAGACTTATGTCACCAAGACTCGT
This sequence comes from Ambrosia artemisiifolia, assembly GCA_032199755.1. Taxonomy (NCBI): domain Eukaryota; kingdom Viridiplantae; phylum Streptophyta; class Magnoliopsida; order Asterales; family Asteraceae; genus Ambrosia; species Ambrosia artemisiifolia. The sequence continues at coordinate 17,346,542 of CM063526.1, forward strand.
TGATACGGGTGAAATTATACTTGTTCGGACATTGCTAGACTATCTCGGGGGTCTTGTGCATATAAAATGTCATGAATAATGGATCTAAAATTAAACGTTGACTAGATAGTGTACGGTTTTGACCTGGCTAAGTGGCGGGTGTCACACTTTAAAACTCGAGTCTTTTCTTGTGTACGAATCTCTATGTCATTGTCGTATCATGAGTCCGATTACCATCCGGTCAGCTTTGTATCCTTTATCAGAATCTGTTGCATTATCAGATATCTTATGGCCTTCCCGTTCCTCCATTCGGGTGCCCGAAACTTCAAATGTACTGATAGTTACGTCCTTTAAAACTTGAGTCTTTTCTTGTGTACGAATCTTTATGTCATTGTCGCATCGTGAGTCCGATTACAGTCCGGTCAGCTTCGTATCCTTTATCTGAGTCTGTTGCATGATCAGATATCTTACGGCCTTCCCGTTCCTCCATTCAGGTGTCCGAAACTTCATATGTACCTATAGTTACGTCCTTTAAAACTCGAGTCTTTTCTTGTGTACGAATCTCTATGTCATCGTTGCATCGTAAGTCCAATTACCGTCCGATTAGCTTCGTATCCTTTATCTGAGTCTGTAGCATGACCAGATATCTAATGGCCTTCCTGTTCCTCCATTCGGGTGCCCGAAACTTCAAATGTACCGACGGTTACGTCCTTTAAAACTTGAGTCTTTTCTAGTGTATGAATCTCTATGTCATTGTCGCATCGTGTAACACCCCAACCGATGGCGGAAACATCGAGGTGTCACGTAGTGATGATTGTTCAATAGCTCATGGTACTAAATGAAAGTTGAATAATATTAAACAATTTACAATTCATCTTACAAGTAAAAATTACAAAAGTTGATTAATATAAACTAGGTCCAAAGCTTCTATGTGATCCAAGACTTGTACAACTTCCAATAGCAAGTAAAACCTGAAACATGTTGAGTTGGAAAGATGGGGGGGGTCAACTATAAATAGTTGGTGAGAATACATAAGTTTTGAACATAGTTGAAAACAACATGTTGTATAGCAAACATAGTTGTAGTATAATAATGAGTAATGATAGAATATGAGTCCGACATGTAACAATGCGTCTTTTGTACAATCAAACCTTGTGTCGACTGAGACCTAACTCGCAAGTTAGTAAAAGTGTAACTGTTATCGATCATCCCTGAATTTATGCGGGGGGATGGGTTTGTCAGACCTATAGCGCTATAATCTAAACAGGCGGCTTGATCAATGTTAATGATTGTACTGTGTCTTTTTGTTACAGTCAAATGATAGAATGAGTAAATGATAGTGTATAAAATGTTTGTAATTGAATCACAAGTTTCAACAATGATAGTGTATAAAATGTTTAAACATGTTTCACCCCAAAATGTAAAACAGAAAAAGGGGCTATGTAAACTCACCTTAGCAAAGTATCAACTCCTTTGTAATGGAATAGGTGTGGTCCAAACGTTGCCAAGTGTTATAAGATTATGTGAATGTTGGATTTGGGGGGTTTTGGCAAAAACGTGAGTTATTCAGGTTATTGAGGTTCCTCTAGCTTGAGTAGATCTCAAACATGTTAATTTGGAAAAGAATAACAATACACATAGGTGGTTGTCATGTTATGTGAAAGATGATTATGTGTAGAACATGGTTTATGGCCATTTGGTGAAAACCATATGAAAATAGTGATTTGATGATGAAATTGCATGATTGAATGATTATGTAGGATGCTAAATGCTATAATGAATGTTGAGAATAGATATGATGATTTGGAGGATTCCATACATGTATTAACTAAGAAAATAGGTGGTTAAAAGTTGTATGCACACCAAGTGCTTGATGAAATGCTTGAATAATGGGTTAATGCACACCTACATTCAATCATGTGTAGTTTCAATGTGGTTTAGGTTTTATGTAAGAATTTGGTGAAGTTTTTGTATCATATAATGTTTAATATGTTTATGGTGCTTAAAATATACTATGAACATGATTTGATGACTTAAAGTTGAGTTTTGGTTGATAATATCAAAGGTTTACAAAGCTGATTGGAAGTAAATATTGTTGCGCACCTGTTTTGAATAGTTTGTGTAAAATCAACCACTGCTCGGTTTGAGGCATACTATACATGTTTGAAAAGATATTTGAACATATTACGTTTCATATTTGAACTCGAAAAGTTGATTCTAATGTTTGGCGGGTCAAAACAGCAAGTTAAGTTATCAATTCAGTTTTGACAGCAAGCTGAAATGAGTTAATTTTGAATCTGTCCTGATCTTTAATAAATCATATAAAATCATAGAAAAATCGTATGGAGGTGTTCTTTATATGCCTGGAAAGGTCTTTGAACGAAGCACATTTTGTATTTGATAGTAAAGGTCTGATTCCGAGGTTTAAAAGGGGAAAATTGACCCCGAACAGCAGCTGCGCAGAAAATTGCTGCACATTTATAATGTAATCTTTAATAAGAAAAAGTGTAAGAATGTACACACTTGTATTAGTCTTGGAGTACGGATTGTAGGGAATTAATAGCATATTATGTGGCATTCAAAAAGTGTCTAAAACACTTACTAACTAGTTCATGCAAGTACTTTCACTAACGGGTCAAACGGGTAGTGTATGGAAAGACGTATTGAATATAACTAGTTGTTGAATGTACTGATTTCATATTTGAATGATGTAGAATGAATACTAAATTTTGAATAGGTAAGTTCTAAATTAGTATCCTAACATAGTATGTTGACTTGAAAGTAAGCTAGGTACAAGAAGCTTAAAAATCAACGGGTCAAGTGGATATGATCTCGAGCTAGGTAAAAAGCTTGGGACTATAAGTCAAACGCGTATAGGGCGAAAACACTCCTACGGGCAAAGGTAAGTGACTTATGATGCAAACTCTTGGTTTGGTAATTGTATGTTTATGTATAAATATAGAATGGGAACAAGTATGAAATAGTAATTTATAATAAGGTAAGCGAATTGATGTTGTTGGTGAATGGGTATAGTTCACCATACAACAATGAAAGTAGTTGGGATAAATGGCAATAAAGATAAAATGAAGTGAGGGTAATTAAGCATGAAACAAACCCAAGATTAACAAATATGGCATAAGAATGAATGGTAAAATGTACGGATTGATATCTGTGTAAATATATAGATGGATACATTTAATCATGGGTGTAACTATTTAAATTGAATTGTATAGTTATGCAAGTATAGTTATGCAAGGTCACGTAAATGGTAAACCGTTTGGTAAGTGGAGTTATTACGCGTTGGATGCTAGTGTAATAGAATGTGTGCATAGGTGCTTATGCCTGGGTATGTGTGAAAGTGTTTTGCATGTAAAAGACGGTCGTTATATGTAAATTGAGTATAGGTTCGGAAACGTCATGTTTGTCCTAGAGAATACACGAAGGAAGAATAGTATGACGGGTCAAGATAACTCGTACATGGGATTTGTACGTGCGTGTGTATTGTAGCGTTATTAACCCTTTTGTTATGAGGATGGTAATAAAGATGCAGGTATGTAAGTATGAATGCATGGAAATTGGAGGATAGGATCCGGAGACCGGATCCGAACTTGCAAAAAGGCGTTTGGATATGTTCATTCAGTATTGTTGTTGTTATTTCCATATTGTGAATATTTGCATGATGTCACTTAATGAACTAACGAAATGGTTATGTGGTAGTTGCAGGTTGTCTAGTCAAGCTCATAAAGCAAGAAATGGTTAGAGGTCGAGTGAGGACGCGGATTGTACGGGATCGCGATCACCTAACCCAAATAAGATGAGTTGTATTGAATGCAATAAGGAATAATAAACATGTAACACCTATAATATTTTATGGCTATGGTTTTCAAAACATTCAAAATGATTTTATAAAGCAAGGAAAAAAAATTTGCTCGTATTCCGCTGCGTATATTCTGTTAGGACGGTTTAGGGTGTTACACGTTCGCTTAGCTTCGTATCCTTTATCCGAGTCTGTTGCATGATCAGATATCTTATGGCCTTCCCGCTCCTCCATTCGGGTGTCCAAAACTTCAAATGTACCGATAGTTACGTCCTTTAAAACTCGAGTCTTTTCTTGTGTACGAATCTCTATGTCATTGTCGCATCGTGAGTCCAATTACCGTCCGGTCCGCTTCATATCCTTCATCTGAGTCTGTTGCAGGATCAGATATCTTACGGCCTTCCCGTTCCTCCATTCGTGTGCCCGAAACTTCAAATGTACCGATAGTTACGTCCTTTAAAACTCGAGTCTTTTCTTGTGTACGAATCTCTATGTCATCGTTGCATCGAAAAAAATAAAAAAATACAAGCGTAGTGTCTTGAACTGGGTGAATTTATTATTATTGTTATTATAGTAGTGAGGAAGTATCTAATTTTTATAAACAAGAGTATATTATTTGTAGGGTTAGGATCAAATACACAGTGAAAGAAAAATAGGAAGTCGTAGGAAGGGTATCAAACAGACTCCGATTGAACTTATTTAAGCGGGGCATTAGAACCGTTTTATCGAACCCTACGACGTTAGTTTTTAGGTCTTCGTTTTTTGGGGTTTTAGCTTGTAGTTTTTAGAATATGCGTTATATCATTTTGTTTTTTATGTACCATTGTGTCTTTTTCTTATTTTCATCATTGTGTCATTTTTTCAATTTATTATGTCTTTTTTCTTCAGCATTGTGTTATATTTTTTTGGCACTGTGTTATATTTTGTGGCTCATTGTGTCATATTTGATGATCTATTGTGTTTGTTGTATCATTCTCACCCTTCTTGTTTTTTGTAGCCTTAAGGTATGTTTGGCAAGGAGCTTTTAGTAGCTTCAAGCTTCAAGCTTTTAAGAAAAAGCTCCTACTCAATAAAAATCCTTGTTTGGTTGAATGAGCTGGAAGCTTTTAGGTTGGAGAAAAAGCTCTACAGTGAAAAGCTACTAGTACTAGCGTTTAAGAATCAATTGGATAAGTGGATATGAATGCACAAATGAGGCCAAGGTAAGTGACTTAGTTTAAATAAGTCTCTTAGAAACTAAAATATTGTGTAAATGTTTGAAAGTCATGGTACTGATATTGTTAAGACAAAATTACATAAATCAACCTTTATGTATTACCAAAACTACAACCTATACCTTTCAGTATGAAACTCACTCAAACCAACCTTTATGTATATTTTTTGTTGCAGTTACAACCTTTAACACAAACCTAGTTAGTTTATGTCGTTAAGTCAAGGGAAAATGAGTAATTTTACCCCCACTTTTCATCTTTTCCCTATGTCTTGCTCTCTCTCTGTGTAATTGAATTTGAGTGAATTATATATATATAGGTATATATGTATGATTAACAGAAGAATTAACCCACCACCACCATCCCCACCGTGTCTCCTCCCTCTATGCACCACCATTACCACACCGTCACAACCTCTGTCACCCATCACCGGTTCCTCATCACCCAACCCAAATCGAGGGTGCAAATCTGTCCCTGACCGTCCGAAGCTAAACAATCATATAACTGGTCCCCTGGTTCCATCATGGACGAAGCTAAACAATCATCGTTGACGACGAAAATGGTCCCTTGTTTCATCACAGAAAATAGAGACGAAGCAGTCGAAGCTAAACAATCATATAACAAATCATTAGAGTTAAGGATGATGACGGTGGTGAGATGAATGGTCCCCTCGTTTCATTACAGAAAACAGAGGATACCAAAATGGTCCCCTGGTTCAAAAAAAATTCCCGCCAAAAAAAAATTGAGCAGAGGAGGATGATGGTGGTGGTGAGCTGAGGATGATGATGATACGGCGGTGGAGCTAGGTGGCAGATGTTATGACAGTGGTGGTAATGGTGGTGCACAGAGGGAGGAGGCACGGTGGGGATGGTGGTGGTGGTTCACACGGTGGTTGTGATGGTGGTGTTATATGGTGGTCAAGGTGGTGGTGGTGAAAACATAGGAATGAAGATGAAAAGAGGGGGTAAAATGTCTTATTTGCCCTTGACTTAACGACACAAACTAACTGGGTTTGTGTCAAAGGTTGTAACTGCAACAAAAAGTGTACATAAAGGTTGGTTTGCGTGAGTTTCATACTGAAAGGTATATGTTGTAGTTTTTGAAATACATAAAGGTTGATTTATGTAATTTTGTCTATTGTTAATGGAGAATAGATGCTTATTCATATAGAGGGATTATGGGATATGGGATTCTAGCTTGTATTGGGTTAGAATCGCTTAAAGGGAAGAGAATTGTTAAGTTCAGGTGGAGACACCTAATTAGATAATTGGAGTATTTTCATAAATGGAACAAGTGAGGTTAATATCACTTGAGCAAAAGATTTGAAATTTAAACATTTGAGTATTGAAATAGACGGGTCAAATGAATTAAGATGTTAGATACTTTAGACCTCATACATTAATCTTGATTATTGGGGATAACATATAGGCTAGACGGGCCGATTGGTGGTGGGACACCAATTGGATCCCGGGATATTAATGTGTACGTGGAGGTTGTCCGCAGGTTGTTAAATTGGAATGAAAAGGGCACACGATGCCAAGGATTTATGTGGATGATTGGGGTCATCACTAAAGAGTAAGTCCGTAGTATAATATAGGGCCATGGTCAAAGATATATATGTATAAAAATCACCCGCATGAAGGGCGGGTGCTAAATCGGTAAGTCATTGCTAAAGTTGTGTCTAACGCGCGCTAAGACGCTTGGTAGTGATTTAGTGATAGCGAAATTATGAAAATGGTGGAAAACTAAGTCCGTAAGGGCTTAGAGGTTTTCAAACATGTTAACGAGTTGAAAACAATGGGTTGTAACCAAGTTGTGTTGCCCACGGGTGACTAAAATAAAATATAGACTTCATTCTTCTTGTGCATCAAAATCTCAGCTTCACCTTCTTTAATAATGGTGTAATCATTTAGATCAAAAGGCGGCGGCTTTTTATTAATCTCTTCTTCTTTCCCTGTTTTATTAATCTCCTGAACACTACCCATTTATGGGATTCTTGTTGTGTCTTGGTGATGAGATTAGTGGTGGTGGTTGTACGGTGGCCGGTGGTGGTGATGTCCGTACAATGGTTGGCGTTAGAAAGTATAGTGTTTTGGTGAAGAAGTGAAAGGATTTAAGTTTAGGAGTTTATATGAAGTGCAAATTGAAAAACCCTATTTTAGGATTCTAAACATTTTTGTGACCAAATTGACACTAAACACACCCGAAATCACTAGCCACCGTAAAAATAAATATAGAAGGTGAATCTATTTTCGATTGAAATTGAATTGTATATAAAACTTCAAAAAAATATAGAAATGCATAAGATAGTGTAATTTGATGGATAAGATTTGGTGAAGGGGATGTGAATGCTCTTACACTACATTATTAAATGCTAAAATGTAGAGGGACAATATTGTAAATGAGAAATTATTTATGCATTAACACTTGTACCAAATGCAAAAACAATGTTTTTATGTGTCTTAAAATTAAATGAAAATTAATATCTTACCCACCTAGAACCCATTATATAGTAATATAGACTAGTAGGAAACCCGCGCGATGCTGCGGTGGCGATGATTTACAACACGGTAATAGTTAATGTTAGTTTATCAATCATCTCATGATATATTGTATAGTATTTCTGTATATTATTTTATAGTTCGCAAAATATTTTACAAATGTTAACGTTTATTATTTTATATTTCTTAAAGTGTTCGAGTTAGTAGTATTAGTATAGATAGTTTATCTATTTCATAAGCCTTGCACATCTCAATTAAATAATAATTTAGAATTAAAATTACCCATATTACTTTTTCGCCTTATATCTAACTCCTCAACGTCTCTTGTAAACCATTTGCAATGTTTTGAAGCCCAGACTTGTTAGACCATCGCCCTAGGCGGTCTAGTTCGTGGTGTTGGACCAGTTCTGCAAGTAGCTGATGTATTGTAAAATACATCTATTTCCAGTGTAAAGTTTGTGTAGTTTTCGAGTCAGTTAGATAGTGTTTTTATTAGTTTTAGGCTTATAGCGGTCTATTTTATTTAGTATAGGTTTTTATAGATTTTTATTAGTTTTGGGTCTTTTTCAGTGTTCATCTATTTTATTTTATATTTTGTAGGTAGGTGTTCATGGACGTTGGAACGTAAACGAGGAAATTTAGTCAAGTCAAGAACACCTGAGTCAATAGCACGGGGTTATAATACTATATATAATAATAATAATAATAATAATAGGAATAAGAAAATAAAGATAAATAAAAAAAAGAAACGTGATTGAAAGTTATCGGCCCAAAGGCCCAACGAACATTGTCGGTGAAAAAAAAAATAGTAATTCTCTTTGTAGAGGGATCAATATAATTTTGAAAAGAAGCAGGAGGCGCAAGAGATATTATTATTTCGAGGGCTGCACAATATTATTTTTTCGTGGAGGGGATTATATCTTGGGAAGATACCAGGAGCACAAGATCGAACAAAGGAGAATAAAAAGATATAGATCTCATCCAGAAGAAGGCTCAAGATTAATTTTAGAGGTGCGGATCAAGGGTGGAAGCATAGGTGTCAGCACCGGTCGGTATTTATTATTTATTCTATTTAAACCCGTTGTGAACACCATTAATTTGTCTTGCTTTTATTGTTTTGATTTTATCATGACTTTTAGAGGCTAAACCTTTTTGCTACCTAGGTTAATGATGAATACGCTTGTTTGATATTTATTTCTTTTGGTTTTGGAACTTTTGGCTGTGGATGAATTTTAAAGTAAAGAACTTTTTATTTTCTGGTTTGATGTGTATGCATATTTAGTTTTGTTTAATTAACTTTTATAGACTCCACTTGCGTTTTTGTGAATGTCTTTCATGTATGAATGCGGGTTAGGTTGCGGACTGGGTGTTAGCAACTAGTTTATGGTTAATTTCTGCAGGTTATCCATAGGAGTTGTAATTGTTAGTTAGGTAATTCTAAGTGTTCTACCAATTCTCAATAGCTGTAAGGTGAGAGATTGTTGGTCTGTCTAGGGTGTTAAATTGCTAGATCTAGAGGCTTTGTGAGAAGATCTTCCTAGTTTCCCTAGCATTCCTTGTAGGCCAAGTCTTATCAGAAATATTGTAGTTACCCCTTGCACTTTCAGGTGTATTGTGACTTTCGCGCTGTGAGGTAGACTGTCTAGCGGGTACTTTAAGATTCGAGTAGGTAAGCCTGTGAGGGTAACCTCTCAACCGGTGGTTTAACAGCACAACAGTATTCTAGGGTTTCCCCTTGAGAAGGGTCGAGGGTGTCTAGTTTATTCTTGATGTTTAGTATTTTAAGATCCCGGTTCCACACCAGTTCCATAACTGATGGGATTGGGTGCTCACCATTGCGCAGAGCGTACCCAAACCCGGAACGAAACCCGCGGAGCAACATCTCGCGCACAAGAAAACTTCCCCAGCAAGCTAAGGAACAACGGCTCTCCTACAATCACGGAGCGATGCTCGTGCGCGTAAGCGGTAAAAGCGGTAACCGTTCCATGTTTCCTTATTTGTAGCTATTCCATAACTACTTTACTAATATAATCTTCGGGTAGTGGAGACAACCCTAATCGGGCCTGGCCCATTACGATTAGGGTTTTGGGTAATGGTGGCATACGTCCACACCTATATAAGGGATCACATCCCTAATAGGAGGACACTTTTGGCTAACCCTAAGAGCTATCACACTTGATAGTATCCCCATTCACCCACGTTTTTGTTATAAACTGCTACCTTGTGTAGTCGTCTCCCTACCCACTAAATCTTACTTGCAGGTTACTCCAATCCAGGAAGCGCTAGTGAAGGATCAATCCTGTGGTTGCATCTAGTCTATCATCCCCCTAAGGAGGTTAGACCACTTGTTTCTTCATTGGCGCCATCACGTACGGTCTTCTAATCTTTCAAACTAGTGCTAATGGATTCTGGAGCCGAACAACATCAAGACCCCATCGATGTCGATGAGGGAGTTCAAGTGAATCAAGATACTGGAGCACCAACAACAGTGACAAAGAATGTGCATCAAAAGCAGGCTGCTGCAAACTTTCAACTATTTTCTTCAAGAAGGCCGGCACTAACATCACAAAAGAAAACAGTTGAAGAGCCTGTGGATGATCCAGAAGAATGGCTGGCTCAAGAAAGCGCCAGAACAATAGCAGAATACCAAAAGAAATTGATAGCAAAGGCTCGGTTGGAATCGAGGAAAACTCTGTCTTTTGATACTGAAGATGACTCTCAAGAGGGTGAACAACCTGTTGTTCGTCCTACAGCCAAACCCCGGCAGGCGGTACGTGGTGGAGAACGTGGTAAAAGTACTCACGTTCAGGACCACGTCAACCTGACTGGGGAACCTGATGGCTATGAGTCTGAGAATGAGATCACTTCTGATCCCACTTATAAACCGAGAACAAAGTCTATAGCAAGCAATCAGACTAACCCAGATGACGATCTCAATAAACCATATCGTCCTAAGTCATTTGCAGAAAGATCAAAATTTTGTGCAAGAATCGCATTGGCGCCTATGCCAGTCGAATGCAAGCTCCCGAACACGATTGGAAAGTATGATGGCTTGCGCGATCCCGACGATCACCTGCACGCGTTTGACTGTGCAGGAAGTTCTAAGCCATGGCCGGTCCAAGCTTGGTGCCACCTGTTCGTTCAAACCCTAACGGGCGCGGCGCGGGTTTGGTACGAAAGCTTGCCGGTAGGAAGTCTTGTTGACTTCGACGATCTGATCAAGAAGTTCAAGAACCATTTCTCTCACCTCCGGAAACACAAAAAAGACAAGGCTCAAATCTTGTTGTGTTCCCGGAAGGACAATGAGAGCCTGGAAGATTACATCATTCGCTACAACAAGGAAGCCTTACAACTGGGGTGTGGCGAGGAGCTCACCAGAGCCGCATTCATTCATGGAGTGCGGAATGACGATCTTATGAGATGTCTGACGGGAAAGGAAGGTGTTCCCGAAGCATGGGATGAACTTATCGAGGCGGCAAAGGTTTACGCATCCTCAGAGCGCTCGTTTACGCGCTCGAAAAATTTCCATCACAATGGTAATCAAGGTGCGCACACGCATGACAAGGGGAAGGGAAAGCAGTCAGTGTGGTCTCGAATCTCAGGGGCCACTGATGAAGGAAAATATTCCTCAGGGCAAGATGCGCGGCATTATCTTAACAACAAACACCCGCGCGATTCAAAGCCACCGAGTAAGAAGAATTACGACTGGACCCCATTCTCAAAGACGCCTTCGGAAGTTCTAAAAACGGAACAGATCCAGTTTCCAAAGCCAAGGGAGTTAAGGCAGGATAGAAGAAACATTGACACATCCAAGTACTGTGAGTATCATGAGGATTATGGCCATCTGACAGACAACTGTTATAGTCTAAAGATGGAGATAGAGAATGCAATCAAGTCGGGACAGCTATCGCACCTGGTAAAGAATATGCGAAAGAAGCCTAGAGATCCACAAGGGGATGCTGATCCCAATAATAAGAAGATCAAGAATCTCAGCGCGCATCATGTGCAGCGCTCAAGTCGACACAACTGCTACATGACTCACAGCCGGAGTTACAAGAAAAGAGCCTATTCTATAGCACAAGACGATGCTTGGAAAGAGGCACCTGTTGTTATGCCACGCGTCAAGGGAGGAGCGTCTTCCACAACACCATTAATCATAACGGGCGTTATTGGACATTACCGCACAAGGTATATGTTCCTTGACAACGGGAGCAGTACAGACATCATGTACCAGCAGTGTTTCGACCAGTTAGACGCGGAAGATAAAGAAAAGCTCGTCCCAACTGCGGAGCCAATATCCGGATTCATTCACGAAGTGATAATTCCGCTGGGCATACTCACACTACCTGTCACATGGACAGATGGACAGCTCTCGCGCACAGAGATCTGTGATTTCATGGTTTTACCGGTGAATTCGTCGCATGATGTTCTCATCGGTAGAGAAGGATTGGCAAAATTCAACTGCAACGCGTCTACACCGCACCAAATGGTTGGATTCCCAACGCGTGGAGGTGTAGCTTTCATACGCGGAAACAAAAACTGCCACGCAACAGATGCATGCAAGCCTCCAAAGATTATGAAGCCATCAAACCGCACTGATCCCGAGAAATGGGTGATTAACCCTAAATTCCCGGATCAGACGGTTGTCATTGGCCCAGTAATCTCCGACACCATACGGGTTCATTTAAAACAGCTGCTCACTAAGAACATGGATGTCTTTGTCTTCCAACCTGCGGACATGGTCGGCGTTCCTCGCGACATCGCAGAACACAAATTGAATGTTTATAATTCTGTGGAACCAGTCGTTCAGAAGAAGCGTAGTATGGGGCCGGAGAAAACAAGGGCCATGAATGAGCAAGTCGCCGAACTTTTAGACGCAGGCATCCTGCAAAGAACAAGATACCAAACTTGGGTTGCTAACCCAGTGATGGTCGGAAAGTCCAACGGGGGTTGGAGAATGTGCGTGGACTACAAAGACATAAATAAAGCATGCCCAAAGGATTGTTACCCACTTCCTGAAATCGATTTGAAGGTCGACTCTTTAGCACCGTTTAGATTCAAGTGCTTCCTCGACGCTTACAAAGGGTACCATCAAATCCAGATGGCCAAAGAGGATGAAGACAAAACATCCTTCCGCACAGACACCGGTACTTATTGTTACACAAAGATGCCGTTTGGATTGAAGAATGCAGGGGCGACGTACCAGCGCCTCATGGACACAGTGTTCAATGCACAAATCGGGGTCAATCTCGAAGTGTACGTTGATGATTTGGTCATCAAAAGCACAGAAGAAGACCAAATGCTCGCGGACATTCAAAAGACTTTTGATCAACTCCGTACAGTCCGCATGAAGCTCAACCCGAGCAAATGTTCTTTTGGAATGGAAGAAGGGAAGTTCTTGGGAGTGATTGTCACTAAGGATGGTTTCCGCGCGAATCCTGACAAAGTACAAGCCATCGAGCGCATGCCATCCCCGTCTTCCGTACGGGAGGTTCCCATCACCTGATTCCAGTTGCAGTCTCCAGTTTGTGTCTTTAGTTATTTTAGTTTTATTTTATTTATTTGCATTAGTTTGTGAGAAAACCCCCTTTAAGCAACAAAACATTATTAAGTCAGTATTTAGGATAAGTAATCGAGTCTAGTTTACGTTTTCCAGTAGAGTCTCGTGGGTTCGATACTCGGACTTACTTTAGCTGTACTGCACTGACCGGTACACTTGCCGGTTGTGTGGTTTAGGTTTATAGAGTCTTAGTTTATAAATTTAAAACTTAGAGTGTCTAGTTTAGGTTAATTTAGGTAGTTTTTATTAAACCACTTTGAGCACATCAGTAGCCGTCCGCTCGGAATGGAGACCATCGGCCTAACCGTAAATTCGGTGATAAGTGGCAGCCAGGCCGGCTAACTTCGATCTACCCGGGAGAATCCTCGACTGATGTTAAAACATTCGGGTCTTGTGCCGAAAAGGATCTGTGGCTAGAAGCAGTGGTTCCCTTTAAGAGCAAAGTCAACATGAATCCAACAACTACCAACCATATGTGTCCACAAGTTTCACCACGTCATCTAATGAGGATAAAAAGTTTAAAGTATTTTCAATGTAACATATTAAAATAGCTTAAAATGAAATGGACAAAAAATCGAATGTCAACTAAATCATGTTACTAAAAAGTTGAACTATTATAACTATTTTCTAATCATATTTACAACATTTATGGTTAGAAAAGAAACAGGTGTCCCATTTTGTGGCCTCTCTACTATAACTGAAAGAATCAAGCGTGAACAAAAAGGTGATAGAAAGCATACATTGTCACCTTTTGTTTGGGTAGTTGATGAACTATTGTCTTTTTATGTATGTAAGTCAAGTCATCATTGTTGTAAGCTATGAAGACAATACATATGAACTTTATGTTTACTGAAAAACCACAATTTATTACCTGATCATCAGTTGCATCAATGCTCGAATCAGATAATGGAGGACCCTGACAGATTTAATATTTAAGGAAGAGCAACACTTGGATCAAAACAATAATAATTTAAAATAAGTGAAACAATGATAAACTATAGAACAAAAACAATATTTTCTTGAGGTTACAATATAAAAAAACTTTACGTGTTTCATTGCTATTATTAGCAGGTGATGCCATCAACTGCGGGAAAACTTGTGCACCAACCACATTTGCAAACATTGTCGCAGATTATTAGGACACCATATACTCTCGCAACATCAAGAACGTATTTTCCAAGAATCTGATGTGTTATTACACATCAGCGCAGCTCAGATGCCTCACTATTCGCCAAAGCTGCATCCTAAACCAATAAAACATTAAAACTATGCCAATGGTTTTTCACAAGTCCAAATAAATCATATGATACTTGAGGTGCACATCTAGTTAGCATCAAAAAAGACAATTATAGATTTATCAATTAGAAGAAATTTATATTCGTGAGTAGATCATCATCAACATTATATTAGAAAGATAGAGGCGAAGACACTACAATCGGGTCGAGTGGTCTTATGGTCATTTGTCCCGCACACACATGTCTCAAGATAATAATCTATAGGGTTGCCCTTTTTAACTGAGACCTGATAACCGAACTCGACCTGCCTTAATGATGGCAAAAGGCAACAAAACTTAGTATCCGGACAATTATGAACTTTGCATCAACTTCTGTGTATCGTCCACCTCTGCATTCAATACAAAGGTTGACTAAGTTAACTACCTCAACTCATTAATCAACAAATAACACAATTTAAAATAGAACATCCTCTTACCCGGATAGTATCCGACCAGTAAATTCTCAATATCCACACAATATATGTATTCCACAAAACAAATTAACTTCTGGTCACTTATGTAGATATACAAGAATAGCAACAAATAAAGTCGAGTTCTTTTGCTGGCTTAGCAAAGTCAACCAACACTTGTTCTTTGAATGGATGGTTTTATCAATGCATCGTCTTCTGGCCAGTTATGTTTGACCTTCATGAAGAATAAGATTATGAAATTCAAAAAATCTTTTAGCTAAAAATGAATACTCAATTTCGGTCCATAAAGTGCAAACTTGTGAGAACCAAATTCTTTGAAAATTCAATTTTTGTTGTAAGAACATAGATTTAGTGTGATTATGATAGTAACATTAGAATAATTCAAAA
Source organism: Ambrosia artemisiifolia (assembly GCA_032199755.1). Lineage (NCBI taxonomy): Eukaryota > Viridiplantae > Streptophyta > Magnoliopsida > Asterales > Asteraceae > Ambrosia > Ambrosia artemisiifolia. Next base: position 17,361,701 of record CM063526.1, read on the forward strand.
AAGTAAAAAAACAAAAAAATATAGACCACCTATGAATCTGGTCACAGTTGAGACCCGCGTCCCAAAATGCTTGTCCGACCGCTCAAGTTGTAGGCGGTATGAATATGTTTCCTCTGCGAACATGAATGCCACCTTTCCAGGCTCCACCAACTTCGAGCCACCATGTTTGCTGCAAATAGTCCACAAAACGAAACCGGTAACCGTGGGTTAACACGAAACCAAGAAAAAGAAATAGTTATTTTGTTAATTCAGTAGCTTATAAAGTAGTAACTTCAAACATACCTATAAAAGCAGTAACATCAAACACACTTACCTATATGAATTAGTGGATCGTAAGTTGTTAACACATAAAATACATTACAGAAGCACAATTATCGGTTCAAAACAACTCAATTGCCAATTTTCAAAACATATAACACACACAAAATCATAAATATATGAAGATAATGAGATATAATACCTAAAAATTGGGGTTCTCAACGGATCGAGGTAAACCGGGCAATCCAACATATCAGGATTGGTCCACACCTCCTCCATTTGCATTGGTAAACACTGGCGAAGTAGGCAAGAAAATCCGATTTGCAGCAACAACATTTGCTAGAAAACTGAAAGTTGCAGGTTATAAAAGACAAAAAAAAATTGTGAATACAATTTCAAAATCTCAATTATAAAAAGTTAATGTGATTGTGATTACCATTAAAAGGAACAATAACCAACTCGCTACTCAAAATGCAACTCATAAAAATAGCATATCTGTGAGGGCTCAGAAAAAAAGGCCTATTTCAAAACAAAACTTAGATCTAATGTGAATCAAAAGAAGTTGAGGCTTTGAGTGACATATGGCTGGTGTTGCGTATCAACTGACCTGAACGCAATCTAAACGTTGGGTAGCCAATGGCTACTTGGATGTTTGCTTTACACGGATCCTCAATTTCCTAAACACTTGATTTGATTTTAAAATATAAAACCATAATTCAACATTCACTTGATGTCGGTATCCACACCTACATTACTTATTTTACTTATTTTGGATCCTCAGCTGCAATACCTGATCTTGATCTCAAGACAATTTATTTATTTGAACAAATATAAATACAAATGAACAAAATCGTCATATACCTCTACAATGAAACATCAAATCGCATGGCTTGATTAGTAGTTCGCTAACGATGATGAATCTTACAAGCGAATAGAGACCAATATATTGAATAATTACATTGACTTCACAAATTTCACAACTCGATTCTCATTTTTAAATTAACTGTATGAAAAATTAAACACCTTAGAGTGCTTGTTTGGAGGATCGTGGTGAGCAAATTCGTCTGCCCAACACCGCTTCGAATAAAATTTGAACGTTGATGTTTTTTTATTAGCTTAACCCTCGATCCGGTGAATGGTTCTGAAAGCGTTCTTGTTTTGCTGCACCCAGATCTCCAATCGTAATAATCCAAAGAAAACCTACTTCTCTATGTTTACATATCAATCGTCCTATGTAACTACCAATGAACATAAGACTCCGTAACTGAAGGAGCTTATTAATGAAAGTGTAAAAGACTTATTTACCCCTAAATTGTTGTTAACTCATGCATCATAGTTTGTACCTTAAGCAATTGTAATTTTACTACTTAAGTTTTAAGAAGTCCTTGTCTCATGCATTATAATATAGTATAGATAGTATAGATATAGATAATATGATTTAATTCTTTATAATACGTTCGTTTTTTTTAAACAAAAATACAAAAACTGAAATCAACCAAGTTTGATTTCTGAATTTCAACAATAATCAAAAAACATATGATAATTTAGGATACAGAAAAAAATTTATCAGTCAACAGAGAGTGCCTGTGGTTGAATCCAGGGCCATTTTGAATCACAAAGATCGGAAGGATAGTTTCCGTCATCATCTTTCACATTTGTTGACACGTTATTCTTCACAAGTAGCTAGGCTATGCGTTCTCTCTCACAAACAGCAGCATAATGCAATGGTGTCTGGCCCTCGTTATCCTTCATTAACAAATATATTAGTTCGAGCTAATGGCAAAATGCGCAGGTTAGACAACAAGTTGAACAGTTGACTATTTGTTAGGGGCCGTGTGGTTGTATTGATTAAATCACTTATTGTCTAAAACCGAAGTTATAAATAGTTAACATAAGCCTGAATTCATTATCATTTTAACAATAACCAAACTTTTTACAAAAAGATCATTTAGCTATCTAGGAGGTTGCATGCATTAAATATGCATATCGGGTTACCTTTAATACGTTTAACCTGTTTGTTCTTTTTTATGCTTCTTTATAAAAACTTTTGCCCCGTCAGATATAATAAGACACGAGTTGATCAATTTCAATTTGCAGGTCATGTCTTTGTGAGATTAAAAAGGAGGTAGCACCCACAAAATGAAACGCATCTGATAAATAACTAGTGTACAAAACATGATTAAGAAAACTATATTAATATATAGAAATGGTTTGAATAAATTGATTTTAAGAGGTTGAACGTATTTAAATAACACTTTAAGGGACTTTAAAACAGTTTGATCCATTTCATTTTTAGCTCACTTTATGAATTGACGCATTTGACCTGTAGGAGTTGGAATATTACCCAAACCGATGCTTTATCAATTAAACAGTACAAGTTCTAACTCTACTACCAATTAGTAAATGATTGACATCAGATTACCTTTAAGTTCACATCAGCATTCCGGCTCAAAAGCAATTCTGCAGTTTTGAAATGGCCACGATCAACAGCCCAATGCAAAGGGGCCCGACCCTCACTATCTGCAGATTTTAGATGACAGTGAGAATATAAAATAGGATTCTTAAATATATTCAATTAAATGCATATGAAGTTATAAAGCATTACTCCACTATGCTCATAACTTCACACTACACAACTCTGCTTGTATGGCCAATGGAAAACATGTTTCTAGATCCTTTATTTTAAAGTTTAAGGCGATACCACCACCATTAGAGAGAAATCAGAAGAATATTTAAGGATAAATAAAGTTGACTATTTGACTTCAAGGATAAGAATGTAATAAACTTTTTATATCAACAGGAATGCCAGCCTCAACACACTTGATCAAGTTCTCTGTATCACCTTCTCTTGCAAAGGCATGTATAGCATCTAATTTTCTAAGAAAAAAGGTGTTAAGCATTACTAATTACTCATTTACCTTTCATAACTTTTGAAATAATCCTAATGTAAAGTGTAAACAATTACCATCGGTGGTGTTAAACTGTTAATTATCTATGCTAGTAAACTTTATACTTATTAAGCACATGAATTAAAACAAAGAGTTGATAAATATCATACGATGTTAACCAAAACAAATAGAGTCGAAGCGGCCTGGGGCACAAAATCATTAATACCAACTAGAGGGAGCATTTTCGGCCTGTTTAATTATAGATGGGTCAATTTGGGTTGGATTTATCTCAAACGGGTCGAATAAAAATACCTAACTGAAAGAAGAATGATTCAAATGAGTCGAACAAAACGTCAACCTTGGTTTAAAAAAGCGCGAGGCGCTCCGAGGCGTTTTGGTTTCAAAATCCGAAGTGCGGGGCTTAAAGCGCGAGGCGAGAGCTTCACGTATGCGAGACGCTTAATATTAAAAAAATATTTATATATGTCAGTATGATATATTCTACCTTCTAATCAAACATAAACATAAAAGCATGATTATAAAACACCCTTAAACACTTAAAAAAGCATTCAAAACATAAGCAAGACCAAACACATAGTCATCTAAATTCAAAACACCCTTAAAGATGAAGACAACATTAAGTAACTTAACATTAAAGAAGAAGAAAAAAAAAACATCAGAATATAGGAACGAATTTGAACTTTGAACTAATTCCTTAGTCCCTACAGCTTAATATATCATTGAAAATCATGAGAATATGATTCATACCAATTATCCAATGCTTGTGATATAACAATCAATACTTGAAAAGCAACATAAAGCAACCCAAAACAACTCGGGGGTTGCCCCCTTGGCAGGGGTCGAGGGCAACCCTCGGGAGCAGGGTCTAAAGGGCGGCAGCCCCTGGCAGGGTCCAAGGGGCGGCAGCCCCTGGCAGGGTCCAAGGGGCAGAGCCCCTGGCTGGGGTCGAGCTGATACGAATCAACAATTGATAAATTGACAAGTAATTTCAAGTTGAAAAATTCGGTATATCAATCGATAATACACATAGAACAATCCATAATACGAATCAACATAGAACTTCACTTGTTGGGCTAAATAGAATAGGAAAAAAAATGGTTTTTGGGCTGAGGCGTTACTGAAGCGCCGCTTCAAGCGCCAGGCTTAAAGCGCCGCCCCAAGAGCTTCTCGACAAAACAAGCGATTTCTTTGGAGCCTCGCGCCTCAAGAGCTTAAAGCGCTACCGAGGCGCTATTTTTTAAACCAAGACGTCAACCAAAGTTTAGCATTAATAAAACAGCTTCCTAAATCGTTTAATTCAAAGATGTAGATTATTAATTTTATAGCATTGTCTTCATAATTATACATAACACATTAAATATTTATGAAGAATAAAAAAGACAAAAATGCTCGTGGGCACCTCACCCCCATTTCAACCACGCGTTTGGACCCATTACCCAACCAAACTCTGACCCACCAATTTCACCACCTAATGCTAACGCTAAATATAGAACCCACATCTTTAATAAAAAATAAAAATAAAAAAGCGCTCCCATCTACACAACTTCACAGAGTCGCTTGTTCAATGAAGTTTTAACAAAGACAAGTCACAAATAATTATGAAGAGCCTTAACTCTTAAAGACGATATTCACTCTAGACCAGCGAGATAATATAATATAAAAGGTCAGCAGGATCTCACATGGCAACCAATTAATTTGCAGTTTGGTGCAAGTGTTTGAAAATAAGCCAACGGCTAACTCATAATAATTTGTTTTAACCCTCAAACAAAACAAAACAAAGAAGCAGAGCAGAGCAGACCATCTGCATTCTGTCTGTCTCTATCTCTCTTGATCATCAAACGCTTAACCCTAAATTCACAATATCATCAAACACTTGATTCAATCATTCACACTCCAATCAACAACATGAATCAATCACCAGAAGAGAAGTACCTCTTGTTGTCGGTAAGTTATCTTTTTGCCCTAATTTTCTGTGTTTCTTTTAACTTTTAACCAAACTAGACCTATTAATTAATTAATTAATTAATGTTTCTTCTTCTTCATCTCCTCATTGCAGTTTGCCGATTGATTCAGTTGCCTACATATATGTTATATATATAATGGCTTCTTCTTCTCCTGGAGATTGGTTGCCTCCCCTCCCCTCCTATATAATAATAATAATAATAATAATAATAATAATAATAATAATAATAATAATAATAATAATAATAATAATAATAATAATAATAACAATCTTCTTCAAGAATTGGAGAGATATTTACGATATATCAGATCAGAGGAGGAGTATCACTTTTTCATCTGCTTATCCTTTCTTGCTTTCTTTGCTTGTTTTTCAGTTTGTTTTGTTTCGTTTGCCTGTTTATGTTTCCATTTTATCTAAACACATTTACAATAGGAGAAGGAGGACATTCTGTGTTTCAAGTGTGGGAAGGGGGTAATGTATAACAATACCAAAAAAAAAATATATATATATATATATACACATACTTTTTGCAAGTCCTGAATAAAACTATTTTGGTTCTCATTGCGAGCAAAAGACGAGTTCGATTTCATTGAATTCTGTGAACTAAGGGTGGGTCGCTTAAGGGTTTGCGAGTCTGTAGCGCGTTGTTCCAGGACAAACTAGACCTGGTTGGGCTGTTTTCATCAAAACTCGGTTTGGGATGCTTAGGATAGTCTAAGCCGCTAGAGAGTTGAAAACTGTGCATGGCTTGTATCGGTAACCTTTTATCCACACCTTTCCAGTGAGACTTTGAGCCATTATACTTATAGATTCCTTCATTCTTTTCGTTTGATTGTGTGTGATAACCAACGTGACTCGTTACTTTAGAACTTGTGCATTGTATGCATTTTGACGCCTTGGGTCGGGATTTGATGCGGATGTGATAGAGGCATTAGGTTTTACCCACATTATAGCCTTTTCTCTTTATTTGTTTTCTTGTTTTCACCCGTTTATAGATTTACCCCTAGAAAACCACTTTGAACCTTAAACCTTTTCGTTTGTTTACCCTATAAATAAATATCCGGTATTTTTCCTGTTTATTCTATTTATCTATTTAGTTCGTGAATAGAAAATCAGCATAAAATTAGCTGGTTTGTTGTACAAAAAAAAAAGTTGGAGAAAAATGAGAAAAGAAAGAAAGTTACATGATAGCCTGTTTATATTTTTATTTATCTATTTATTTGGTGAAATAAAAATCAGCATCAAATTAGCTGATTTGCTATGAAAAAAAAATGAAAAAAAAAAAGAAAAGAAAAGTTGAGAAAAATGAGAAAAGAAAGAAAGTGGTGTGATAGCGCGGACATAAAAAGTCCCAATTTTGTTTATTCGGAAGTTATTAGGTTTTACCGGAGTTTTCGTTTTCTTTTCGCCACTCTTTCCTAAATATTTTCCTACCTTAGCCTTTGCCTACCCGTATAAAGACCTCTTGATCTGTGTTGGGTTTTGACAAGTAGGTGTAGATTTGATGAATGCACAAGCATATGATAGTGACGTTTTACTGTTTGGTATGAGAGAATCACTCCCAAATATCAGAAAATTAGCCGAGGGATGAGTGATATTGTGAGGGGTACGAGCCATGTTCGGTTAGATTCTTGAAGGCTGGTGAAACTTGAATAGGTGTGCCTATGTTTTAAAAATTATACCACCTTTGCCTGACTGGGTCGTAAACCTATTGAACGATGTACGTCTTGGGAATTAACTGTGTAAATGGATTTCGTAGCCATTGGTAGACCTTGCCTGAGGGGATCGTTTTCGTGTTTGACTTCTTTGTTGGATGCTTTGCATGAGACTTTGCTTAGGGACGCACAAAGCTTAAATTTGGGGATGTTTGATGTTGTTGTTAAACACATAGGTTTTTTTATCGTATATTTCCCCTCGATTTTGGCAGCTTTTAATGTAAATTCACTAAAAAAAGTTCTTATGGAATCTCTTAACCATGCTGACATTTTACTGTCAGATCATTTTTTGTTGCTGTTACCACTGCTAAACTGATGCATTCTGACATTTTTTGTTAAACACATAGGTTGGACCCTGTTCATGTTGTTGATTCTGAACTGGTTTATAAATTGTGAATCATAAATATAAAAAATAATAACAATGAAGAATGTTAATGGGTTACCTGCTTAAGACATAGCAAGCACGTCATCCACTCGACTGTTTCTTTACTTAACTGCACTGTTTAATAGTTAGTTTTGTTCATCTTCAAACTCCAGATATAGTATGCGTATGAAATGGGAAATTCATCAGGTTGTTTTGAGTGCACAAGGTCTACTGTGAAGGTAAATTTCTATTGCTGGCATTCATTTCCAGTTTACTGTTTTCATGTCTTTAGTAGCGACTTTATCGTTGTAGTGCATTAATTTGTAGGTTCAAATTTATGCTTCAGTTACCAAAAAGGGTTCATAATGCATCTACAACAGCTATCTACGGAACAAAACTGTCAATACACTACAAATTTGTTCCCAACCTTTAAGCACAAGCGCACAACCTTCGCTTGCTGGTTCCACTGCTTCTATGCAGCCACTCGGTAATGGGGTGCCTCAACTTGCAGGGCTTACTGCACCCAAGTTTGAGCTTGCTACCAAGATGGGATTAAGATAGGATCCGGACACCAAAAGTAAACCTGAGCATTCTTATGGTCTGTACTTTTATGCTTTTATGTTTTTTTTTTTAATTTGTTTTTTATATTTTAGATGTAATATTGCGTTTTAACTCATGCTTGTGTTTTTTCTTTAACCACCCAGGTTAACATCAACAAGCAGAAAAAAAAAAGATGCATTCCAGCTTCTAAAGCCGTATAAAAACCATCACTGTGATCCTCGAACGGGCATAGACAAAACCAAGCTTTTAAGGCCTAAAAAGATGACTTTCAGTTCGTAGAGGAAGGCAAATGGGCTAAGGAAGCAGAGATAATTAAGTTTAAGGTAACTTTGTGTTTTGTTGCTTTTCATTCAGGTCTAATAAAGTTTGTTTCTAACATGCTGATTGTTGGCATTCATGTTTCTAGAGTCAATTTGAACCTGATATTAATCCAAATCTCTTAAGAGTTAGTACCAAAGAAAAGCCGAAGGACCCGATTCCTGATGTTGAGTGGTGGTAAGTTATTCAATTTTTACAAGTGTTCCACATTTTATGCTTTCTTATCTTTTCTTTTGGAGTAAATTACTTAAATAGTCCCAGTGGTTTGTCAAAAGTAACACCAACTTCAAAAAGTTGCATTTTGAGATCTATAGTTGTCGTTTTGTAACATCTGTGGGTCTAACGCTTTCACTAAAATTTTTTTTAACTAAAAGGGTAAAACTGCCATTTTGGAAAAGTTGAATAAATGTGTTACAACTTTTTAAAATAAAGACCCCAAATGTGTTACTTTTGACAAACCAGGTACCTATTTATATGGTTTACTCCTTTGTTAAAAATGAAGACCCCAAATGTGTTACTTTTGACAAACCAGGTACCTATTTATATGGTTTACTCCTTTGTTATAAATGAATATTTCAGTTTTTTTGTTGGTCTCCACTAGCCGAAACCGGACCACACTTACACACAACTGCAGTTAAAACCTTTTAGTTTTGTTTCTTTACTTAACTTAACTGCACTGTTTAATAATTAGTTTTTTGTTCATCTTCAAACTCCAGATATCTTGTTTAATAATTAGTTTTTTGTTCATCATCTCCACTAGCCGAAACCGAACCACACTTACACACAACTATTGTTAAAACCTTTTAGTTCTGTTTCTTTACTTAACTTCACTGCACTGTTTAATAATTAGTTTTTTTTTGTTCATCTTCAAACTCTAGATACATATGTTTCAAACTCCTGATGAATTGTCTTGAAAAGTTGGATTATTGCATATGTTCATATTTAATTTATTTGATTTATTTATCTTGGTACATTATGACAATTAATTGAATGCCAAGCTGCTTAGAAATCGAACTTTAGATTATTGAAATTTAATTTGAGAATCTGAGGCGCATCATGATGAGCAGATTTATGTGTGTCCGGCTAATTTGGAGTAGTGTTAAGGAATCATATGTGCAAAGGATTCTTAAGTTAAGTTGTTATGGTCAAATCAAGTATGTGAATTAGAAGGATGATAATTCAAATTATATATACATAGGACATGTAATAATATGGTTGAGCTTGAGCAATTGATTATGCTAATGTTTATAGGTAAACTTTGACTGACACTGAAGTAGACTAACCAGAAACTCCATCGCCATTAAGGCTACATTTAGTAGATATTGTAGTCTAAATGTGAGAACTACCCTTTAGACGTTTATAGTTTTCTTATTTAGGCCACATATAAATATGATCAGTTAACTAAATTGTATTTTGTAATAAACTTTAATTGAGTGAAGGTCCAATTAGTAAAATTTGTGCCTAATCTTTTGGATGATTAGTAGTATGTTAATAGGAAATCCATAGACGCAGTTAAGTGCTCATAACCAATTTGTTGTAATGTTTAGATACAAAATGGTCACGGACAGAAAATTGTTTGTAGATTCTTGAATGTGATTTTGTAACTCTGCGCATAAGAGTACTTTTATTTTTATTCCTATTTACTTCGCATTATTTAGTTCTCATTTTAAAGTTAATTAACACTAACGCTACATTTAGAAGATGTCAAAGTGTCTGATCTTGAGAAATAGACTTCATATGATTGGACCATAGAAGATGTCTTACCCCCCCCCCCTCGTGAAATACGAATTTGTGCTAACTGATCATGGAGGTGTTAAAAATTGATTTCTTCTTGAATTGGCATTAAGGCTACATTATACTATATTAATAATCTAAAGCATTTGAACAGTGATCTCGATTTTGTTTTTTTTTTTTAACTTAGTATGTGAATAAGTGTTGTTAGTTACGAATTATTATCAGATGTTATGCCAGTAGCGTGGTGGTCAGATGGCTGTTTTAGTATAGAAACTAGGCGGGTTCGAATCCCGGTTTTTAATTTTACTTGTCCAGATTTTTTTTCTCTATTCTTGCCTCTGTTAACACGTGGATGTCAATACTGTAAGACATGTGTTTCCCACTATATTTTTCCCCCAAGATACAATATATTGTGCATGCTTGATGAAAAACGTTTCTTCTTCTTCTTCAGTCTTCCTCCGTTTCTTCTACGCCGGTTAGCATTTTTTTTTTCCTCCCGGTGTGAATTGTCATTATGTACATATGTGTTTTTTGAAGAATTTCCTGGTCTTTCAAATAATCATATGTTGTTTGTTTAAATTTTTTGATGTTTAGCTGTCTTTCGAATATGTTGTTTCGTTAAAGTTTTTTGGTTTTACATATTGCACACCATGTGTTTGTTTAAATGTTTGATTTTTGTTTCTTTGCATGTAAGCTGTTTCTGATTTGATAAATGCTTTGCATGTTCTTGATTGATGTTTGTGTTGTGAGTATTCTTTGGTTTTGTTGTAGTTTTGTGTGTATTATTAGTATTTGCATGTGTATTTGGCTTATCAGCTTTTGTAATTTGGCTGTGTTTTAGCATGTCTGTTTATATTGTGATCATGAACTAATAGAGTAATAGTCCAACACAGTCATAAGATGGCTGTGTTTTTAGCATGTTTGTTTATATTGTGATTATGATAATGAAGGCGATAATAAGATCTATAGAGGATGAGGTTGTTTATGAGTTAAACTCAAAGTTTTGATGTCATGAAATCAGACTAGGCTGCTGTGCAGGTGATGGCGTTGCAAGGAAGAAGATTTTTATTTGTAGTTCTATTTTTCCAGGATGTTTTCTTTGGTTGGTAAATAAAAAAGGCTGTTTATATTGTATATTTCAGCAGGCACGGCATGGTTGCGGTGTGGTAGGACCAACGACTACGTGTTTTGGGTCTTATTTTCTTTAGATGTGTTTAAGGCGCATTGGGCGTTTAGGTTGTAATACGTAGGTTGTTGTATTAACAGACGTGAGGTAGAAACTATACGGAGTAGTTTGAGAGGAGTAGAAGAGGTAGTAGAAATGTTGACAGGAGAGGTTTCAGGAGTAGTTTGAGAGTCGACAGAAGGTGTAATAGGTGATGATTGTGGTAGGGAGGTGGTAGAGGTATTTAAGAGAATGAGAGTAGGGACAGTAGCAATTGGATTTGAGGAAGTTTGAGTAGGGATAATATTTAGAGGTGTAGAGGTAGTATTTGAAGAAGTGGAATTATTTTGTGATAGGAGGTTGACAGAAAGTAAATCCATACATACTTATGAAAAAACTTCTACTAAACATGTGTTATAATGCGGTGAAAAAACATGATACTATTAATTAGGACATATTAATTGAAACTGGGTTACTTTGTTTCTAATAATGCGATTTTTGGTTGTAGGTAGATGTGTGTTGATATAATAATTGAAACTGTTTTTGTTGTTGTGGGTTATTATTTGTTCAGTGCGATTTTTTTTTGGCATCTGTTATGTAAGGCTGCTGTTATGTTTTTTGCAAAAAATGTTGGCCTTCATATAAAAAATGGTTTTTCCATTCCTATTAGGTTGTGTACACAGTTCTTGGTTGTTGTAAAGCTATGGTTTTAGATGTTTGCGGTATACATCAGAGGCAAATTTTTCTAATGAAAAGAGTTCACTTTTTTTATCGTACTCGCCTCTTTTTTACTTCGCGGGTTATTGCGTTTAAAAGAATATGCGTAAAGGAATATGTTTTTGGCGATTTTTTTAAAACGCCTACCTTGTAGCGTTATGGGGTTTAGAGAAGAGCGCCTCAGGTGTTAGTTTTCGTGTTTCTGCAGCAAAAAAAACAATTGTTTTTTGGGTGTATCAGTGTTCTTTGATTTCTTATTTTGTGGTTTGGTTATGTGTCGTTAGGGACTGTTTGGTTTCCTGAGGTGCCTTTACTGTTTGTTTTCCAACGTCTTCTAATCTCTGGTACTTTTTTTTCATGATTTTCTTATTCCTCCATGTGTTATTGCTTATGTTATTCCTTGAATCTGGTTTGTATTTTAGGTTCGAAATTTACGTTGTCAGTTGTCACGAGGCAACTAGGGTGTTTTTTTTTCAGGTTTTAACTTTAGTGACAGGAGACGTCATTATATAGGCATGAACTAAGGGTTTAAGATACTTTCTTAGGACCATTCATAAGTTTGACACCTGCACGGTTTCTTCCCGCTTTCCCATAGAATTAACGCCTGCCCTGTTACTTTAAGTTAACGTTATTCAGCCTATACATGAGTAGAAATGTGACAAAACCTCCTCCACTTTGGATGTATTCTATTGGCTCAGCAAAAAGGGAGGGGATTTTACGCCATTTTCAGCGTGAAAAAATTAACGCCGAAACCTGATTTAGAACAAAAACGCCCCTGTGGGGCTTGAATGGGCCGCGAATGGGGCATTTCACGCCCTTTCATTTACTCCACTACGGGTGGTCTAACGATTTTGTCTTATTTTTTTGTTGAATGTGTGTAACAGTACTATGGATGAATTGGTAGTTTCTTTTGTTTAATCCTCATCTTTGACTTGGGGTTAAGTGTTTGATCATGTAGTATTTAGTGTAGACTGTAGAGGTTCTGCAGTGTGGAGGTTTAGTTTTAGTGAATCATTGTTCTCAGTTAAAGGTTAAATGAAACTTTGTACTAAGTAATTAAATTAATTTTAAGGTTAGTTGACAGTTTTTTGTTTCTTTTCTAGATGACCTTTTATTTAGTATGACTCTAGATCTCACACTCACCCTGTTACAGTACCTGACAGTGTCACATTCATGAATGAACCAAAGATATGCTTACTGAAAATCAATTGAATGATTTGCATGCGATTAACTTTCATATGCATATTTGGTTCAGTAACAATGTATCAAGTAATGCTTATCTCACATGATTCTTTCACATATAATTTAATTATAATTTTTTGTTTATTTTTTTTACATCTTAGTCATGGTTCAGTCTTATAAGCTCACTCGAATGCACACACACAATAGCAATAAACTAACACGAGATTTACGTCGTCACGAGGCAACCAGGGGTGTTTTTTTTTCAAATTTTAAGTTTAGCGACAGGAGACGTCATTATATAGGCATACAATTAGTGTTAAAACCCAACAATTAACAAACTAACATAAACGCCTAATTAGACTGTACGTGCGCTAGGATTTTGAAATGGCCCGGTGCAACAATATTCAGGTGTTTCAAAAGCTATGCGCACACTCCTGCACGCTACAATTTATCCGCGATCTCCTCTCACCACGAAATCGTAGGGTAATGTGGCTTCAAGTCTGTGTCGCAGCCAACAGTTGATTAAACAATCGAGTCATCATATGGGAATATAGAGATTGGGATGAAGAGACTCACATCATAAAAGTCCACTGCACTATCAAGGCTCAAGTCTGCTACAGACACAGGGGATTCACCACCTCCGCCATTGCAAAAGAGACCAATTCAAAAGTCTCCTGTAGCGCAAGTTCCCTCACCATAAACATTGAACTTGCAAGTTTCCTGATTGACTTGCAGTTGGCTACCCAAAGGTTGGACCCCCAGCCAAATGCTTTTATCACATCGGTTTTGCAATGTCAAAACGGCTGCATCAACGCCTCCAATAAAAATAACACAATGTAAGATTTTAAAGACAACTGAAAAAAATAGGATTTAAAGAAAGCTTAGGATAGTTACCGAAAAAAGAGAGTAGGACAAAGAAGAAATGTAGAAATGCCATTAAAGGAGGGATTGAAGATTGAAGTGTAGTACATTTGTTAAGACTCATTTATAGAAGAACATCAAGTTATAGGGGTTGTTTTTAGATTGAAACCTTGTGGTCAATCTATCTTATAAGTTAGCAAAATTAAACTGGAATGCAGTCGTGCAACACAAAAACTGCCACTCTCATTTGTATATAAACTGTTATAGTCAAATAATTTAGGTACTTAGTGTTGGGAACACTTAACTGATAGAGTATTCATCTCATCTAAATACTTACATACACTCTATCTAAAACGTGGTGATGATATACGACGCTGAATTTAGTCAAACTAGGACCTTTTCAAAACCCAATAATCCTCCCACTGTTGTTGAAGCCTGCAATGTTTGGAACAGCGATAAATTGGCATGGGAATAACATTAAGTGGCTGATCCTGATTAGGCGTTTTGGTCATTTGGTGGTTTGAGTGGTGGCTATGTTATGGTTTAACACGTTGTTTATTCTTTGACACGCTGTTTACATCATTGTTTGTAGACTGTTATCTCCATTCTAAAACACAAGAATGACCACACACATGGAACCACCAAACTCACCGCTGACTACCACCACCGCTTCGTTGTAACTTGTAGCTAGACCGCTTCGTTGTAACTTGTAGCTAGGTTTGTATTTTATGGTGATTTTGATGATTGGTATTACTTTTGGCTCATCGAGCCATAAGTTGATTTGGTATTCTGGTAATTTCGTTGGTCATACACCTTTGTAAATTATCCTCTCCTATTACTGGTGTTGGGTATCGTTATATTTTCGTTGGTTTGTTTGCTTGGCTGTGATGAGTTAGAATTTTTCCCCGATTATTGGTGATGACGGCTTGCAAGGATGGTGGATGGTAGTCTTTAACCTGCAACCCGACTTGCAGCTATTGTTCTATAAAACTCTGAGCCACTGAAACCTTCAATCTTGCAAACTTATTGATCTGTTGATGAATGCATCAATTGGTATTTTGGTCCAATTAATGAATTTGTGAGTGTCGTTTCATTATGTCAGTTATTTGTTACTGTTTTTTAGTCGGGTTTGAGTCTTTTTAGGATAACTTGATTGATACAAGTATATATTATGATCCATATAAATTAAAAGTTGACAGGGTCGAAACTGGTTTATGAAGTGTGTTTAAAGTTCGGACCAGCGCTGGTTCAAAGGAAATAAAACATAAAGATGTAGCTATGGAATATTTAATTTTGTTTATATGTATTGTATAAACGTAATAATTTGTTTCTTTGAGGTTTATTAGTTACATATATAGCTTTAATAACGTTGAATATGCACTGCACAAATACATTGTGCATATCAGCTAGCTTTTTATAATTTTTTTATATAATAATTTAGCTTGTTTTACTTAATTGGAACATGGCAGAAAGGTATAACTAGCACCAACGTACCTGCATTTCATGGTATCTTTTATAGTTTGCGGGACTGTTATGTTGTTTTTTAAACATGTTCCCTGGACAGATGCCACCCGAGTTGGTACTTCAACCTAAGCTCACCAAGGCTCCTGCTCTTGGTTCGGATGTATTGGGAAAGGAAATAGTTGAGCATGGGAATGTGGTAAATATACCAAAATTAAAAAACTTGAGCATTCAAGGTCTATACTTTTATGTTGTTTTTTGAAAATTTTGTTTTTGTTTAGATGTAATATTACGTTGCAACTCATGCCTGGGATGTTTCTTTAACCATCCAGGTTAACATCAACAAGCAGAAAAAAGACGCGTTCTGGCTTCTAAAACCTGAATTAGAAGTCGACCCGGAAAAAACCATCACTCTGATCCTCGAATAGGCATAGACAAAACCAAGCTTTTAAGGCCTAAAAAGATGACTTTCAGTTTGTTTCAGTTTGTTGAGGAAGGCAAATGGGCTAAGGAAGCAGAGATAGTTAAAGGTAACCTTGTGTTTTGTTGCTTTTCATTCAGGTCTAATAAAGTTCGTTTCCAACCTGCTGTTTGTTGGCATTCATGTTTCTAGAGTCAACTTGGAGAAGCACAAGCAAGAGCAAGCATAGCTTTGCTAAGTCCAAGGCTAAACCTGATATTAATCCCAAGGCCAAGGCATACAAAGTTAGCACTAAAGAAAAGGCGAAAAGCCGAAGGACCCGATTCCTGATTTTGAGTGGTGGTAAGTTATTTAGTTTTTACAAGTGTTCCACATTTTATGCTTTCTTATCTTTTCTTTTGGAGTAAATTAGTGGTTTGTCAAAAGTAACACCAACTTCAAAAAGTTGCATTTTGAGATCTATGGTTGTCATTTTGTAACATCTGTGGGTGTCAACACTTTCACTAAATTTTTTTTAGCTAAAAGAGTAAAACTGCCATTTTGGAAAAGTTGTATAAATTTTTAATGGAACTTGGTGTTACAAGTTTTTAAAATAAAGACCCAAATGTGTTACAACTTTTTTAAATAAAAACCCTGATGGTTAAGAATTCGATTTCATTTCTTGTTTTTACATTTTTTTATTGGGGATGTGAGGATATGGGTCGTGATTATTATTATTATTATTATTATTATCATAAAATTTGCAAGAAAACACCCAACTCTTGATGTTTAAGTTTTAGATTCATTTCTTGTTTGTACGTTTTGATTTCTCTTAGTGTGCAATTATTTAGTTTTTTTACCATATGCCCTTATATTGTTTGAATACATATGTTTAAATTTCTCATTTTCTTAATACTAAATGTAGGGTGTGAGTTTTCTGAAGTTGTATACCATTGGTCGCTCAACTTGTTTTGTTAAATTTCATTTAGGTTTTTGAAGGCAAACATTCACCCTATTTGCATTTGCACTTGAAAGTTGAAACCACAGTAATGCAAAGTTAATTGGTCTGGCGGGTTGGTAAATGGGTCAAAACTGGGGCCACAACCTGCAAACACTTTTCGGTCTTTACTCATTTAAATTTATAAATTATTAATGTGTTAAATATCAACAAAGAAACGATATAATTACATACCTTATCACCACCACCTCATCACACCGTTGGAACCACCATAAACACCTTATCACACAATTTTATGCGATTTGAACCAGAAAAGAAGTTTGGACCCCCCTCGTTTCATATCGGAGTTAAGTGGGTGTGCGTTGGAGTGAGACGTGTTTGCATGTGGGAGACAGTCGGTGGATGGAGTGTGTGTGAGGGGAAGGGGGGGGGGGTGAGAAAAGGTGGGTGTTGGGAGAGAGGTGATGCTGTGAGTGGGAATTGAGAGAGTTGTGTAAGTGTGACAGAGTGAGAAAGATAAGGGCCGTGAGAGGGGTGTGTGCGCGCGCGCGTATGTGTGTGACGGTGTGTTTGAGAGATAGATAGAGAGAGAGGATGTGGGTGTCCGGTAACAAGACTATAAAAGTAAAAGTGGGAGGTAAATGGACAATTTTGTCCCTGACTTAACTGGGTTAGTTAACTCCATTAAATAATTGGACTGTTTTGGCGGATTTCATGAAACTACTGAGTTGTTCTGGCAATTAGTTTGATTTTGGGGTGGGCCGGCAAAAACCACCAAACCACAGGGACGGTTTTAGCTATTAACTCTAATGCAAATCTCTTTTAAGTCTTAATTTTAAGACACCAAGTGCAAACCCAACACCCAAAGAAAAACAAAAATCCAAAAGTTTTCTCTAGCAAACCCAAACCCGAACCTATCACGCATTACATATCACGCATTACATACATTGTCGTTCTCTGTTTTAGAAGAAAGCATGCCATCTCCTTTTTTTGCTTTCGGGAAACACATGCACTAGAAAAGAAAGCATCTCAATCCGTGTGAGAAGTAGGGTAAATCCAATGGCTGAAGTATGGTTTTCTTTAATCCAAGTAGGTAATCGACGACTAAGTAGGGTTCCGGCTTTAATCTCAGATTTTCTCTATAGGATCAAGCCTTAATCTCAATTGGTTTCATCATGTCTTGTGCTCTGTTCGAGAAGTTATTCGATGATACCTCCTTCGTATAGAGGTAATAATAATACGTTCTCCATCATATTACTTCCACTATAATCGTTCGTTCTCTTTTATTAAATCGTTGTTATTTTTTGTTTGTGTTTGGCGATTTTGATTCATAGGCATATAGTTCTGCCTCCAGAAGTTGCCAGCTTCTTTGACTGAGGTATCTTGTTGTTGTTCATTTTGGTTATATTAGGGTTTTTTTTTGTATTTTTTATGTTCTAATTTATTTCCAGTTTATTGGTTATTGTTATTGATTTTAAGATACGCTTAGATTAGTGTCCTCCAATTAGGATAAAAAAACAGAGTTAAACAAAACCAAAATATCCATTAATAGACTGATATCAGTGAGATTATTTGGGGAACTTATAAAGCTTTAGTCTAGAAAAAGAATCGAATGATTTGACTAAAAATTGAGCGAGTTATGGTTGTTTGAATGAAGGTATATGTTTCTGCCAGTGTTGGAACTTTTAGGTGATTTTCCAACTCTTTCATTTTATTATCATTCATATAAATTATTTAGAATGGACTGAATTACAAGTTTTGTCATTTATGTTTATACCAGATTTCAAATGATGTCCTTTACGTTTAAAATTGATAGAGTTTTGTAATTTATGTTTTAAAATCTTGCACGTTTTGTCCTTTTGCCCTAACTCTGTTAATTTTTATGGTTAAGTTGGGTCATGTGCCTCGGCATTTTAGTCCTTTCATTCTTTTTAACACTCCAACCCCATCTCTCTCTCTCTTCTCTCTAAACTCTGTTGGTCGTTGACGACATTAACCGTTATTGGTTATTGTTATTGATTTTAAGAGTGTATGCTTAGATTAGTGTCTTCCAATTAGAAAAAAAACAGAGTTAAACAAAACCAAAATATCCATTAATAGACTGATATCAGTAAGATTATTTGGGGAACTCATAAAGCTTTAGTCTAGAAAAAGAATCGAATGATTTGACTTAAAAATTGAGCGAGTTGTGGTTGTTTGAATGGAGGTATATATTTCTACCAGTGTTGGAACTTTTAGGTGATTTTCCAACTCTGTTATTTTATTATCATTCATATTATTTAGAATGGATTGAATGATGTCCTTTATGTTTATACCAGATTTCAAATGATGTCCTTTACGTTTAAAATTGATGAGTTTTGTAATTTATGTTTTAGAATCTTGCACGTTTTGTCCTTTTGCCCTAACTTTGTTAACTTTTATGGTTAAGTTGGGCATTTTAGTCCCTTCATTCTTTTTAACACTCCAACCCCATCTCTCTCTTCTCTCTCAACTCTGTTGGTCGTTGACGACATTAACCGCCTCCACCACCACTTGCCACCACAGCCACCGTCTGATGTCACCCTCCACCACCAACACCACCTGCCAAACATACCAGCCCTAACATCAAAATCCCCACCCCAACAACATGTAAATAACCACTGTGACCCTCTCCATTTCCTACAATCGTTGGAAATTAAACCTTGCACCCTCCACCACTAGTAGTTTGGTAAATCTAACTGGACAAAGGTAATTGAGGGTACGAATTAAGGTCGGTTCGTATAAGCCTGCAATTAAAACTGATGAGCATTAATCCCGTGGATGGTGGTGACCCTTCTATTGAATCTCATCCCCTGCAATTCTTCGGGTAGCATACCAGTTTTGCCTATAAAAGACAAATAAAATTTTTTCCCAAGGTTAATCCCAATATTTAAAATTTGACATGTGCAAACTATTTCCATATTTCGAAGGTTGAATTTTGCTTACTCAAAATATAGATCAATTAATGAAATCCCGGTTGGTTAATATATTTGGTTTGTTGTATTATTGACATCGAAATAGAATATTTTTGTCTCGGTTGATGCTTTTACGGCCCAAGTCAAATGGGCCAACAAATTAATGTCAAAGGGATCAAACTATATGAATACAAAATGAAATGGGTAATGTAGCAACATAAATAAACGGGTCAAAATAATGGAATTTGAAATGAAACGAGTCAAAATATAGGAATGTGAAAGGTAACGGGTCAGATATAGGAATTTGAAATAAAACGAGTGATAATATGGGAATTTAAAATAAACGGGTCAAACGTCAATCAAAATATAGGAAGTTGAAATGAAATATGTTAAATGAGCCAAAATATAGTATCATTATTGTAGAAACACGAACATTCCATGGTATCTTTTACACAATTCACACATTCTAATCTAAAAGCTAATTTTGCCATGATTTCATGAATATTTTTATAGCAAAATATAGCTTTGCATTATTTATGCCCTATGTGGCTGTACTTTTCGGCTATATACGGCTGTCTGTGCGAGTCTTTTTGCAGCTATGTAAAGCTGAATTTTCCAGCCATAAAGCCTAGCAAAACAGTCACAAATTTACAATCCCTATTGCTGCATTTCCATCCGTAACCTACAGCGTAACAACCCCATTTCTGTGCATAATAATCGGCTATATACGATTGTATAACGACTCTATTTGCTACCAGGGGCGGATTTAGGCATGTCCGACCGGGTTCCCGGGAACCCAGTCGGTTTATAAATTATAGTGTTATTGTATATAAACAAATAAAAGGAACCCATAAGAAAAATGTTAAAGGAACCCATTACCAAAAACTGAGAGTGCTCTAGTGGTTGCAATCCTTCTTAATACAAAATTCATTCCCGGTTCGAAACTGGTAACGTGTATTTTTTTTCGATTCTGTATTTTTTTATATTCAAAACCTAAAACAAGGGCTTGAGCAAACAAATAGAGAACCACAGCCACCCTTCCCTGCCTCCTCTCCAAACCCAACCCCACCCTCGTTCCTCCCTGGCTCCTCCATGCTACCACTCCCCTTATTCCTCGACGGCTCCTTTTCCTCATTGCTGTAAGTTTTCATCTCTTCTTTAATCTCTCTTTCTCTATCTCTTTCTTTAGTTTTATTAAAATGTGTGTGTGATGATAATAGTTTTATTAAGTTTTCATAAGTAATAGAACATCAATTCTGTTTAATAATTGGCATAGTAATCATAACTTAATTTTGAAGTTTCAAGCAATAAGGTAAAATACTACATCGAGTTGTATTTTTAGGCTAGATACCTGAATAAATATGCGAAAAGGAGAGTTTGAAATCAATAACTTTAGTCGCTCTCTCTGGCAATGGTTGCCTTGAAGCCATTAAATAGATGACCTTTCAGATGGTAAATTCTAAAGTTACCCTCATTCAGCCTCTGTCATGGTTATTTTCATGTTTTACCATTCAGAAATTTTGTCGAACAGTTAGTGTTCGATCTTGTTTTTCAAGCTTATTGATTAATAGTTATTCTGGTGTTAGATCTTCATGAGTGGAGTTGAGTAGACTTGGGACATATGAATTTTGTTGATTTGTTTTTTTTTTTTTTCATAAAGGTGCATCTAACCTACAGTAGAATTTGCTAAAACATAAAAATAAATTTAAAAAACCAGCAAGTAAGACCCTAATATGCAGTAACTACTCATAAATAGAATGTGTAATAAATTTATTAACAACTAATATTTGGTTTAGATAGATTATACTGATATGGTCATATGTAGAATGTGTTATATGTAGATTATAGTGAGCTCTTGTGATCTGAAACACTTGTAAGTTATGGTAGTAATTTATTAGTCACTTGATACTGATATGGTCATAAGTAGAATGTGCCATTTATATATAGTATAGATGTGTTAAGATAGTTGTTACGATTATCACTTTACAAAGCTTCAGTTCCTCAAAGGTATGCACTTAATCACCTAATCTAGGATTCCTGAATATCGTTATTATCACTTTACAAAGCTTCATTAATTTCATTACTTTAGTTTCAACGTATGGCAACAATAGTTAATGTATTGTCGATTTAGTTAATTCATTTTTTCGTTTTGTTATGTTTTATGCAAGTTAATCTTGTTTATTGATATATTGTTGATTTAGTTAATCTATTAGTATAAATATTATTGTGGTAATTGTTACTTTGGTACAAATATTATTGTGGTGCTGCTAAATGGATATCTTATGGCTTTCCTGTTCCTCCATTCGGTTGCCCGAAACTTCAAATGTACCGATAGTTACGTCCTTTAAAACTTGAGTCTTTTCTTGTGTACGAATCTCTATGTCATTGTCGCATCGTGAATCCGATTAACGTCCGGTCACCTTCGTATCCTTTATCTGAGTCTGTAGCATGATCATATATCTTATGGCTTTCCCGTTCCTCCATTCGAGTGCCCGAAACTTCAAATGTACCGATAGTTACGTCCTTCAAAACTTGTGTCTTTTCTTGTGTAGGAACCTCTATGTGATTGTCGCATCGTGAGTCCGATAACCGTCCGGTCAGCTACGTATCCTTTATCTGAGTCTGTAGCATGATCAGATATCTCATGGCTTTCCCGTTCTTCCATTCGGCTGCCTGGAACTTCAAATGTACTGATAGTTACGTCCTTTAAAACTTGAGTCTTTTCTTGTGTACGAATCTCTATGTCATTGTCGCATTGTGAGTCCAATTATCGTCCGGTCAGCTTCGTATCCTTTATCTGAGTCTGTAGCATGATCAGATATCTTATAGCCTTCTCGTTCCTCCATTTGGGGACCTAAAACTTCAAATGTACTGATAGTTACGTCCTTTAAAATTTGAGACTTTTCTTGTGTACGAATCTCTATGTCATTGTCGCATCGTGAGTCCGATTACCGTCCAGTCAGCTTTGTATCCTTTATCTGAGTCTGTTGCAAGATTAGATTCTTTATGGCCTTTCCGTTCATCCATTCGGGTGCCTGAAACTTCAAATGTAACGATAGTTACGTATTTTAAAACTCGAGTCTTTTCTTGTGTACGAATCTCTATGTGATTGTCGCATCGTGAGTCCGATAACCGTCCGGTCAGCTTCGTATCCTTTATCTGTGTCTGTAGCATGATCAGATATCTTATGGCCTTGCCGTTCCTCCATTCGGGTGCCTGAAACTTCAAATGTACCGATAGTTACGTCCTTTAAAACTTGTGTCTTTTCTTGTGTACGAATCTCTATGTGATTGTCGCATCGTGAGTCTGATAACCGTCCGGTCAACTTCGTATCCTTTATCTGACTCTATAGCATGATCAGATATCGTATGGCTTTCCCGTTCCTCCATTCGGGTGCTCGAAACTTCAAATGTACAAATAGTTACGTCCTTTAACACTTGTGTCTTTTCTTGTGTACGAATCTCTATGTGATTGTCGGATCGTGAGTCTGATAACCGTCCGGTCACCTTCGTATCCTTTATCTGACTCTATAGCATGATCAGATATCTTATGGCTTTCCCGTTCCACCATTCGGGTGCTTGAAACTTCAAATGTACACATAGTTACGTCGTTTAAAACTTGTGTCTTTTCTTGTGTAGGAACCTCTATGTGATTGTCGCATCGTGAGTCCGATAACCTTCCGGTCAGCTTCGTATCCTTTATCTGAGTCTGTAGCATGATCAGATATCTCATGGCTTTCCCGTTCTTCCATTCGGGTGCCCGAAACTTCAAATGTACCGATAGTTACGTCCTTTAAAAATTGTGTCTTTACTTGTGTACGAATCTCTATGTGATTGTCGCATCGTGAGTCCGATAACCGTCCGGTCAACTTCGTATCCTTTATCTGAGTCTGTAGCATGATCAGATTCTTATGGTTTTCCTGTTCCTCCATTCGGTTGCCCGAAACTTCAAATGTACCGATAGTTACGTCCTTTAAAACTTGAGTCTTTTCTTGTGTACGAATCTCTATGTGATTGTCGCATCATGAGTCCGATAACCGTCCGGTCAGCTTTGTATCCTTTATCTAAGTGTGTAGCATGATCAGATATCTTATGGCCTTCCCGTTCCTCCATTCGGATGCCCGAAACTTCAAATGTATCGATAGTGACGTCCTTTAAAACTCGAGTCTTTTCTTGTGTACGAATCTCTATATCATTGTCGCATCGTGAGTCCGATTACCGTCCGGTCAGCTTCGTATCCTTTATCTGAGTCTGTTGCATGATCAGATATCTTATGGCCTTCCCGTTCATCCATTAGGGTGCCCGAAACTTCAAATGTACCAGTTACGTCCTTTAAAACTCGAGTCTTTTCTTCTGTACGAATTTGTATGTGACTGTCGCATCGTGAGTCAGATTACCGTCCGGTCAGCTTCGTATCCTTTGTCTGAGTCTGTATCATGATCAGATATCTTATGGCTTTCCCGTTCCTCCATTCGGGTGTCGAGACTTCAAATGTACAGAGAGTTACGTCCTTCAAAACTTGTGTCTTTTCTTGTGTAGGAACCTCTATGTGATTGTCTCATCGTGAGTCCGATAACCGTCCGGTCAGCTACGTATCCTTTATCTGAGTCTGTAACATGATCATATATCTCATGGCTTTCCCGTTCTTCCATTCGGTTGCCTGGAACTTCAAATGTACTGATAGTTACGTCCTTTAAAACTTGAGTCTTTTCTTGTGTACGAATCTCTATGTGATTGTCGCATTGTGAGTCCGATTATCGTCCGGTCAGTTTTGTATCCTTTATCTGAGTTTGTAGCATGATCAGATATCTTATAGCCTTCTTGTTCCTTCATTTGGAGACCTGAAACTTTAAATGTACTGATAGTTACGTCCTTTAAAACTTGAGTCTTTTCTTGTGTACGAATCTCTATGTCATTGTCGCATCGTGAGTCTGATTACCGTCCGGTCAGCTTTATATCCTTTATCTGAGTCTGATGCAAGATTAGATTTTTTATGGCCTTTCCGTTCATCCATTCGGGTGCCTGAAACTTCAAATGTACCGATAGTTACGTACTTTAAAACTCGAGTCTTTTCTTGTGTACGAATCTCTATGTGATTGTCGCATCGTGAGTCCGATAACCATCCGGTCTGCTTCGTATCCTTTATCTGAGTCTGTAGCATGATCAGATATCTGATGGTTTTCCCGTTCCTCCATTCGGGTGCCCGAAACTTCAAATGTACCGATAGTTACGTACCTTAAAACTTGTGTCTTTTCTTGTGTACGAATCTCTATGTGATTGTCGCATCGTGAGTCCGATAACCGTCCGGTCAGCTTCGTATCCTTTATCTGTGTCTGTAGCATGATCAGATATCTTATGGCCTTGGCGTTCCTCCATTCGGGTGCCTGAAACTTCAAATGTACCGATAGTTACGTCCTATAAAACTTGTGTCTTTTCTTGTGTACGAATCTCTATGTGATTGTCGCATCGTGAGTGTGATAACCGTTCGGTCAACTTCGTATCCTTTATCTGACTCTATAGCATGATCAGATATCGTATGGCTTTCCCGTTCCTCCATTCGGGTGCTTGAAACTTCAAATGTACAGATAGTTACGTCCTTTAACACTTGTGTCTTTTCTTGTGTACGAATCTCTATGTGATTGTCGCATCGTGAGTCTGATAACCGTCCGGTCACCTTCGTATCCTTTTTTTTTTGGTAAAGGAGTCATAGCTCCGGTAAATTTATTAATAATAAAAAATATTTACAACCAACAAACTAGGGCCAAGATCTTTACAAAAAATAACCTATCAAAACTAGATCAAGGCCCAAATCGAAACAACCCACAAAACCATCTAAACAATCATACTATTCAGCCCACAAGACATAGCCCATTTAACCTGGATCGCAATCAGAACCCATTACAGACAACAAAACTAAACCCAGCCCATTACAATTACCCAAGTCCAAAGACACAAACTCAACTCTTTTGCAGCAAGTCTCCGATCTTCTTGTGTACAGCATAACTCTATTGCTCGGTTTAATCCTGTTCTTCATATTCCACACCTTCTGATTCTTCACTTGGTTCTCTATATCCACCTTTTGAACAGCTTTCTTTCCTTTCTTAAAACAATCTTCAGCCCAGCAACTCATACTTTCATTTTCAGAATCCATATTAAGTGCCCTAACTGAATTACCAATATAGCTCTCAAGAACATTCCCAGCCCCAATACAAAAAACCCATACATGATCAAAACTAACATATAAAGATCCTAACTGACACTTTTCAAAATCCTTAAAAACAATCTGTGTCTGATCAAAAAACATACATACTAACTCATAAACTATGATGAAACAATTCCTGGGTAAACACTGAAGCAGAAACAGGAACCCAAAACACTTTAGCCAGGTCCAACCAGCCCACATCTGCTCAAAACCCAACCCATCCCCTAAAAGAATCCCAAAACACCTAAAGCTAAACACAAGAAAAGGCTTATGAAATGAACAAATCAAAAATGAAAGGGTTTCACATCCTTGTGTAGAGCTAAAAAATTTAAAAAATTAAGGGGAGGAGAAAAATGTCCTATTCACAAGGATAGGGTCCAACCTTATCTCTCCATGGGTTAAGCATACTCCATGCTCCAATCCTAACCACCAATCATAACAGCCAGAATTGAACCCAACTCCAAAACATAGAGGTAGGCTCAATAGATCTTTACAAAATAAAAAACAAAGAATAGAAAAATGAAAGCAAACAGGAAGCCTTATCAGCCAGATCTCTACCCAAACGTATTTTGTGCACCTTATTACTGCAAGTTCCCAAGATATATGACCCATCCCACCCCTAGGCAAATGCCTAAGACTCAAAACAGACCCATACTTCAAAAGAACAAGGCTCAACAAAGGCCATAACAGCCAAAGGGTTCCTGACCAGTGAATGGTTCTAGAAAATGCAAAATTTAGGGTGGATAAATATGTCCTAGATTCACTGGTCAGCTCCATCCTTATATCTCCATGTTTTAAGCTTACTCCAAGCTTCCATAAACCTATCCACCAATCACATACCGCTGAATTGATCCAAGTTTCAAAAGGTGAAACATGGCTCAACAAAACATTTTGTAAAAATAAACCACTTTTAAAATTTTGAAATAAAACAGATGACTTAAAAAGCCAGATCACTACCCAAACGTTTTTTGTACTCCTTACTCCTGCGGATACCCAGAGATGAAAACCCAAGCCCCCCATAGGCAAAAGCCTAAAAAACACAACAGACCAAGACTCACTGACACTAAACAGGACAGACCAGTAATACAACTCAAGCAGATTTCTCACCCACTGATGACCCCTAAAAAATATAAAAAACAAGAAACAAGAAAAAGAACCTAAACTAGTGGATGAGACCAACCTTATCACTCCATGAACCACGCTTACTCCAAGCCTTAACAATCCTATCCACCGATTATAAAGCGCACAGTTAAGCCCAACCATCCATAAGGAATAGGGGCATAACAGAAGACTAAGAGACCAAACAAATAAAAATAAAATACTAAAATAAAAAGAGAGACACCAAAACAATAACAGGAAGCAACAAAGACCAGGAAGCCAAAAAGGCCAGGAAACTACCCAAGTTTTATAAGTACTCCAGATTACTGCAGGTTCCCAAACATCCCAGAAAAACCCCATAACCATCAGAAACAAAGATAGACTATTATCATTAATCATAGTAATTTTATTATCATTATTGTAAATATTATTATTATTATTATAATCAATATTCTTATTATATCTATTATTAATAAGATAGAAATCCCTACCCCCAAGGCATAAACATCCAATACACACCCTTCCTTCAACCCTCACCTCTAACTTTCTACTGATCAACTTGAACTGCATCATAAATTCCAAATATTAGCAGCCAAAGAGCCTATGATAGGTCTCTTAAAAGATAATCCCTTCATCCTCATTCTAACTTCTTCACATATCTGACCAATCACAACTTGAGATGGTTTACTGCATTTTTTAAATATCCAAGCATTCCTCTCCTGCCAAATAAAATAAATAGCAGCTCCCACAACCAATCTCTGAATCACACACCACACTTCATTATTAAACTTTCTGTTTTCAATAAAATTCACAATCTCTTCCCACCTATCAGGAGCCTGTTCAAATCTTGCCATTATTTTCAGCTTACTCCAAATTGTATTAGCATACTCACATTCAAAGAATAAATGATTGTGGCTGTCTGGAACACTACCACAAAACAGGCATTTGAGATCATCCCTACCACTCCACAGAATCATTCTATCCTGAGTAGGTAACCTATATTTGAAAGCTAGCCATATAATAAAAGCATGTCTAGGAATACACTGACTGTACCACACAAAATTTCCCCATTTCACTATAGGCCCCTTCCTACACAATTTCTTGTAAACTTCTTTAGAAGAAAAAGCCACCAATCTATCATTGTCTTTCTTCCACATAAAATGATCAGCCCTACTACTACACAGTCTAGGGACCTCTTCTTTTACTAACCAAGGGTACTTTTCCACCCATCCTATAGGAACATTCCAGTTATTGTTAACAACCAACCCAGACACCTTACAATCCCAGCCCAATCCAGAATCCTTAATATCCCTCCTATTAATCAGATTGATAAGAGGACCTTTTGGATGCCAAGGATCAAACCAAGCATTTATCTTGTTACCATCACCCAAAACAGCTGCATAATTATCTTGAACAAACTTCCTACAACTCAACAGTTGTTTCCAAAACCAAGAATCAGCATTAGTTTCATTGATAGACCAGAAGTTCTTACCTTGAAGCTTATAATGAACAACCCATTTAACCCAAATAGAATCTCTTCTATTCAGAATACTCCAAATGTGTTTTGAGATTAAAGCCAAATTTCTATCCTTTAAAGAAGCTATATTTAATCCCCCTTGGCTTTTGGGCAAACAAACTCCCTCCCAACTCACTTTAGCAGAACCAGGTTTGTAATCACCATTACTCCAAAGAAAACTTCTCATCACCCTATCAATATCCTCAGCCAAGGAACTAGGCAAAATGAACAAAGAAGACCAATACACAGTCAATGAAGAAAGCACTGACTGTACTAACTGCAATCTGCCAGCATATGAAAGAAATTTATTTTTCCAGTCCTCAGTTCTTCTCTTGACTTTATCAACTAAAACTCCACAATCTTTCAGGTGCAATCTTTTAGAATCTAAAGGAACACCTAAATATTTAACTGGAAAGGTCCCAATTTTAAAAGGCATAACCTCAAGAATATCTTTCTGAATATCCCTCTCCACATTACCAAAGAAAATTTCACTCTTATTATGATTTGGAATTAAACCAGAACAAGAGCTAAATTCATCCAAAGCTGATTTTAAAACCTTGATGGACTCTATATCAGCTGCCCCAAAAATTATCAAATCATCAGCAAAACATAGATGTGTCAATTTAACAGCATCACATTTCCAATGATATTTAAAACTCTCAGCATTCTCTACTTTCCTTCTAATCATCAAATTCAGCACTTCCATAACTAAAGTGAATAAGTAAGGGGAAATAGGATCCCCTTGCCTTAAACCCCTTTCCCCTTTAAAGAACCCATGAAGATCACCATTGACATTTATAGAGTAAGAAACAGTCCTTAAGCAGACCATAATCCAACCTATAAACTTTTTATGGAAACCAAACTGAATAAGACATTGATGTACAAAGTCATGATCCACAGAATCATATGCTTTCTGAAGATCAATCTTTAGAGCAACCCTAGGCACACCCCTAACCCACTGATAGCCTTTAATTAACTCCTGAGCCATTAAAATATTGTCACTAATCATCCTTCCAGGAATGAAGGCACTTTGAGAATTGTGAACAATAAGCCCCAAGAATTCTTTAAATCTATTGCATAAGACTTTGCTAATACACTTGTAAATCACATTACAACATGCAATTGGTCTGAATTCACTAACCTTAGTAGGATTCTTCACTTTAGGGATGACAGAAACTACTGTTGCATTCAGTTCCCTTAATAACTTGCCACTTTCAAAAAATTTCTTGACTGCAGCACAGATATCTTCCCCAATAACTCCCCAGGCTGCCTTAAAAAATTTTGCAGTGTATCCGTCGGGTCCAGGGGCCTTATTGTCTTCAATTTGAAACATAGCCTCTTTAATTTCCTCACTAGTAACCCTTCTAATCATGAATTCAGCAACTCCCTCTGGCAACTTGTTCAGAAATAAAGAATCAGGCTCATTTATCAGCCCAACAGATCCCTTTTTCCCCAAAAGACCAGAATAGAAACCCACAAAAGCATTCCCAACCCTGTCATCATTATAACAGCCATATCTTCAATCTGATTCACCTTGTTAAAAATTTGCCTCTGCTTGACTGAATGGAAAAAATACTTAGAGTTCCTATCTCCCACTTTCAACCAATGAACTTTAGATTTCTGCTTGAGCAAAGATTCCTCCTCAAGCAATGCTTCATTATACAACTTTAAGTATACCCCCTCTTCTTCCCTTAGCTCTATATTACCAGGATCTACCCCCACAGCCTCTTGAATCTTTTCCAATTCTGCCCTCATTAGTTCCACTTTAGAATGGAGATTCCCATTATTAAAGTGCAATTTCCTTAAAGGTTTTTTCAACCTCTTAAGTTTGGTCACAACTCCAAACATTCTGAACCCCTCCACCTCCTCTTTCCAACCATTCTTAACTGTATCAAGAAATTCTTCCTTCTCAGCCAAATAGTTCCAAAATCTAAAAGTTTTCACTCTGGATTTCAAGACTGAAGGCCAAGACAAGATTGCTGGAGAGTGATCAGAAGTACAGTATGGTAAAAATTTCACCACAGCTGTAGAAAATTGATTAAGAAAGACTAAATTGCCCATCACCCTGTCAAGCTTCTCCATGATGCCATCCACTTGACCAGGTTTTTGATTCCAAGTGAATTTCATCCCAGTCCAGGGGATATCAATTACAGCAATCTCAGACACACATTCTTTAAAATCAACCATACCATAATTAACAACTTTATCCCTAACATTTTTATCACCATGCTCAAGAATGACATTGAAGTCCCCCAGAATAGCCCAGGGAACATCATTGATAAACTTAGAATGCCTCCTCAGATTTTCCCACAGAAACTTCCTTTCATTCACCCTAGTATACCCATAAACAAAAGAACAAAAGAATCTACTACTATCATTAACAGGGCAAATCATACAATGCATTATCTGATCTGACATACTTAATAGAATAACATCCACAACTTTAGGATCCCAACCAACTAAAATCCTAACCCAATCACTACACCATTCAGCATTAGAACTCCAATTCCAACCCCTCATAATACCAGAACACACTTTATCCAAATTTTCATGTAAAACTCTAGTTTCAACTAAACAGCATATACTAATATTATTATCATTAATCAACTTTCTAACCAAATTCTGTTTTATACCAGAAGACACCCCCCTCACATTCCATGTAAGGACACTATTCATTATGACACTCACTCATGGTAGGAGATTCCTCCAGACTAGAGGGATCCTCCAAATTACCTTCTTCACAACTCATAAACACAGCAGTTTCATCAGTCTCAGGAAGTACCTCAGTTGCTTCCTTAATTTTCTCAAACATCAGATTGTCCCATTGTTCAAAGAAAAGTTTAACCTGCCCCACATTCCAGCTTCTCAAGACATCATTGGAAGGACAAGTTTTGTTCAAAACATAATGAGCCACCTCATTAAACTGCTCATCATTCAATTTGAAGTATCCAGTTTTAGTATTAACTTTAGACTGGATACTCTTCTCTCTGTCTATAGGACTCTTTTTAACATTATCCATTTCTGTTACTTCAACATTTACTTCATTGGAAGAAGCTCCCACTACATCCCTCTTCACAACTCCTCCCTTAGAACTGTTCTGCTTAATCTCATTCCCCACAGTCTTCTGCACAACAGGTTTAGAACCCACCCCATTAATATTCTTCCCCTTAATAGCCCTGCTACTAGACTCAACACCAGAACTCTTCACACCAGTACTAGACTTCTCCTGAGAAACCTCTACCCGAATGCTCTTACCCTTCACATCATTGTTCCCTGAACCCTCACCCAAAAGATCTTCCTTGAGCAAAAGTATTTTTTAGACTGATACTATTATTATCATTATTCTTTGTATTATCGTTAATTTTAGAAATATCACTCTGCTTTTTAACATCACCATACCTTCTATTATCATTCTTAGGGACACATTGTCTACCCCCATTCCCTTGGTTTTTATTCCCCCCAACAAAACCCCCTTGATTTCCTAACCCTCTATTCCCAATAAACCTTCCATTTCCTCCACCTCCCTGATTCCTAGGATTACCATTCCCCTGGACACTACCACTACCATTCCCCTTATTACTAACCACCCTGTTATTCTTGCCCACAACTTGAAAACCTTCATTATCAATACCTGAAACTGGAAAATCAGCTTGTGTTGCCTGGTACAGTTCTTTCAATAACTGCTCAGTTCTCCCAGCAACCTCCTCAGCAGACAAATCTCTATTCTTGCAGCCTTCAAAGTCATGCCCAAACACTTTACAAGCTGAGCATTTTTTAATCTTCACTTGATACTCCACTTTAACTTTCTGAATAAAAGCTGGCTTCCCCACATCTGCTGGATAAAAAGCATTTACAAAGTCTGGTAGCAACTTATCAGCTTTAACTTCCACCAGTACCCTTGCAAAACCAGCTCTGCCTTCTTTCTTGTTACACCTTACAGCGGTAACTCTATCTAACATCAAAGGATCACCAATACAACTCATCATACTACTCAGACTTTCCCTGTTCCATAATTCCATTGGCATATTTGGTATGGTGATCCAAATAGGAATAGAATTAGGTTCAGTTTTCTCTAAATTCAACCCAACCTCCCATTTCCTAATGCACAAAGGAATATTGTTAATCAACCAAGGACCCTGGTTAATGGTTTCCATCATCCCTTGTTCAGTTTTAAATTTAAAGAAGAAAATCCCACTCCCATTAGAAGAAACTTCAACTAGACCAAACTTTTTCCACATTCTAAAAAGATGATACCTGGCCATACCAATGGAGACATATTGACCAATACTATAACCATACAGATAAGTGCTATAGGCCACCCTAGCCTCAACTAATTTTTCTGGTTTTATCACAGCCACTGTTTCCCCTGATTCTAAGACTTTAGGAGGAATAAACATCATCTTTGTTTCCAACACTTCATTATTCTTATCCTTAGTTACATCAGCAAAGGAAGCTGCTGGTTTTCCCCCATTACTGTCAGCCTCACCTTCCTTAGTAGACTTAAACACAACACCTCCAGATTCCAACCCAGTATGCATTATGGACCTGGCTGCTGGTTTCAGTTTACTAATATTCTCAAGGTCCTCATTTGTAACCATGTAGGAGCTCATTTTCTCAGACTTCTTCCTGATCAACTGTTTCATTGAAGGAGTCTTCAAAATACCCCTCCAAGGCAGTCTAGTGGTAATGTCACCCTTCTTAAACTTCCCCTCAACCTCCTCCTCCATACTTTTCTGAACAGACCCCTCAGAACCTCTACCCTCACTCTCAGTAATAATCTCCTCCTCTTTAGACTCATCTTCCTTATCATTAATATCTTCCTTATCCTTCTTCAAAGTACCAGCAGAACCCTTCAGAACAATAGTACCTTCTTCATTAACTATAACCTTGCTACCTGCACCCGGACTAAAAGAAAACTGAGGACTAGGTACAGATAACTGCAGCCTTAACTCATTAATCTTCCCCTCCCCATTACCTCTACTTTTCTTACCAAACTTGAGTTTAACAGGCCCAGCACTAGTATTTCCCTCCTTTACCACAGACAACAACTCCTGAGCAGTAACCATCTCAGGTAGTTCTTCCTCACACTGATTCAGACCATTATCCACCTCAGACCTAATATAAGTCCCCTCTCCCCACATCACCTTCCTAGTCTTCACATTAATACCCTCATTCCTCACAGATCTCTTCCTCCTCTTATCCATGCATACAAACTCAACCCCCATCCCAGATTCAAACACATTAGAATTCACATCAGCTTGCATAATCCTACCTCCCCTACCCCCATCCTTCATCTGAATATCATCACTCAGAGGACTATGAGACACAGAATTCCCATACCCTAACCTCCCCATAAAACCAGCAACCACTTCCAAAATAAGCCCATACCTACCAGAAAGCTTATTATGAAACAATAGATTTCTACCATCAATCTCATCAGTCACCAAACGATTAACCTCCTCTACTTTACCCATCCCAGCTAATTTCAACAGGTCAATCGGTTCAGAGAGGAATCTCTGTTTCCAATTGTCCCCAAACAGAGTAACAAACAGATTGACCACATCAGAACTAATGATAAGAGAATCCTTCTTACCAGAAATCACTCTGTTCAGAATAACTTGCTCAGAACCCTTCAACTTCTGATCCAAACTAACCTTAGGAACCAAATTATCCTGAATAGCAGCTTCCTGAGTATCCTGAACCTCCATAATATCCGGTGGAACCCTCGGAGGAGGATCCGGTGCCGGAATCGAAGAACCCGAGCTCATGAACA
This sequence comes from Ambrosia artemisiifolia, assembly GCA_032199755.1. Classification (NCBI taxonomy): domain Eukaryota; kingdom Viridiplantae; phylum Streptophyta; class Magnoliopsida; order Asterales; family Asteraceae; genus Ambrosia; species Ambrosia artemisiifolia. The sequence continues at coordinate 17,395,788 of CM063526.1, forward strand.
AAAAGAAATAGAACCGTGAACTGTGAAGATTCCAATTAGTATAGAGCAATTGGAACAGTTAAACACGATTGAAGAAGAAGAACAGAGAAGAAATTAGGGTTAGAAAAGAGGCGGGAAAAGAAAACCGGAGAAGAAAACCCCTGAATCGCCTAAATCGCCCAATTCAGAGAGAAAACCCTAGCTTCACCTTTTTTGTTTATTTTAACCATCGTATCCTTTATCTGACTCTATAGCATGATCAGATATCTTATGGCTTTCCCGTTCCACCATTCGGGTGCTCGAAACTTCAAATGTACAGATAGTTACGTCCTTTAAAACTTGAGTCTTTTCTTGTGTACGAATCTCTATGTGATTGTCGCATCATGAGTCCGATAACCGTCCGGTCAGCTTTGTATCCTTTATCTAAGTGTGTAGCATGATCAGATATCTTATGGCCTTCCCGTTCCTCCATTCGGATGCCCGAAACTTCAAATGTATCGATAGTTACGTCCTTTAAAACTCGAGTCTTTTCTTGTGTACGAATCTCTATATCATTGTCGCATCGTGAGTCTGATTACCGTCCGGTCAGCTTCGTATCCTTTATCTGAGTCTGTTGCATGATCAGATATCTGATGGTTTTCCCGTTCCTCCATTCGGGTGCCCGAAAATTCAAATGTACCGATAGTTACGTCCCTTAAAACTTGTGTCTTTTCTTGTGTACGAATCTCTATGTGATTGTCGCATCGTGAGTCCGATAACCGTTCGGTCAGCTTCGTATCCTTTATCTGAGTCTGTAGCATGATCAGATATCTGATGGTTTTCCCGTTCCTCCATTCGGGTGCCCGAAACTTCAAATGTACCGATAGTTACGTCCCTTAAAACTTGTGTCTTTTCTTGTGTACGAATCTCTATGTGATTGTCGCATCGTGAGTCCGATAACCGTTCGGTCAGCTTCGTATCCATTATCTGTGTCTGTAGCATGATCAGATATCCTATGGACTTCCCGTTCCTCCATTCGGGTGCCAGAAACTTCAAATGTACCGATAGTTATGTCCTTTAAAACTCGAATCTTTTCTTGTGTACGAATCACTATGTCATTATCGCGTCGTGAGTCTGATTAACATCCGGTCAGCTTCGTATCCTTTATCTGAGTCTGTAGCGTGATCATATATCTTTTGGCCTTCCCGTTCCTCCATTCGGATGCCCGAAACTTCAAATGTATCGATAGTTACGTCCTTTAAAACTCGAGTCTTTTCTTGTGTCCGAATCTCTCTTTCATTGTCACATCGGGAGTCTGATTACCGTCCGGTCAGGTTCGTATCCTTTATCTGAGTCTGTAGCATTATCGAATATCTTATGGCTTTCCCGTTCCTCCATTCGGGTGCTTGAAACTTCAAATGTACCGATAGTTAAGTCCTTTAAAACTTGAGTCTTTTCTTGTGTATGAATCTCCATGTCATTGTTGCATCGTGAGTCCGATTACCGTCCGGTCAGCTTCGTATCCTTTATCTGAGTCTGTTGCATGATTAGATTTTTTATGGCCTTTCCGTTCATCCATTCGGGTGCCCGAAACTTCAATTGTACAGATAGTTACGTCCTTTAAAACTCGAGTCTTTTCTTGTGTACGAATCTCTATGTGATTGTCGCATCGTGAGTCCGATAACCATCCGGTCAGCTTCGTATCCTTTATCTAAGTGTGTAGCATGATCAGATATCTTATGGCCTTCCCGATCCTCCATTCGGATGCCCGAAACTTCAAATGTATCGATAGTTACGTCCTTTAAAACTCGAGTCTTTTCTTGTGTCTGAATCTCTCTTTCATTGTCGCATCGTGAGTCTGATTATCGTCCGGTCAGGTTCGTATCCTTTATCTGAGTCTGTAGCATTATCGGATATCTTATGGCTTTCCCGTTCCTCCATTCGGGTGCTTGAAACTTCAAATGTACCGATAGTTAAGTCCTTTAAAACTTGAGTCTTTTCTTGTGTACGAATCTCTCAGTGATTGTCGCATCGTGAGTCCGATAACCGTCCGGTCAGCTTCGTATCCTTTATCTGAGTCTGTAGCATGATCAGATATCTCATAGCTTTCCCGTTCCTCTATTCGGGTGCCCGAAACTTCAAATGTACCGATAGTTACGTCCTTTAAAACTTGTGTCTTTTCTTGTGTACGAATCTCTATGTGATTGTCGCATCGTGAGTCCAATAACCGTTCGGTCAACTTCGTATCCTTTATCTGAGTCTGTAGCATGATCAGATATCTTATGGCTTTCCTGTTCCTGCATTCGGTTGCCCGAAACTTCAAATGTACCGATAGTTACATCCTTTAAAACTTGAGTCTTTTCTTGTGTACGAATCTCTATGTCATTGTCGCATTGTGAGTCTGATTATCGTCCGGTCAGCTTCGTATCCTTTATCTGAGTCTGTAGCATGATCAGATATCTTATAGACTTCTCGTTCCTCCATTTGGGGACCTGAAACTTCAAATGTACTTATAGTTACGTCCTTTAAAACTTGTGTCTTTTCTTGTGTACGAATCTCTTTGTGATTGTCGCATCGTGAGTCCGATAACCGTCAGGTCAGCTTCGTATCCTTTATCTAAGTGTGTAGCATGATCAGATATCTTATGGCCTTCCCGTTCCTCCATTCGGATGCCCAAAACTTAAAATGTATCGATAGTTACGTCCTTTAAAACTCGAGTCTTTTCTTGTTTACGAATCTCTATTTCATTGTCGTATCGTGAGTCAGATTACCGTCCAGTCAGCTTCGTATCCTTTATCTAAGTCTGTTGCATGATCAGACATCTTATGGCCTTCCCGTTCTTCCATTCGGGTGCCCGAAAATTCAAATGTACCGATAGTTACGTCCTTTAAAACTTGTGTCTTTTCTTGTGTACGAATCTCTATGTGATTGTCGCATCGTCAGTCCGATAACCGTCCGGTCAGCTTCGTATCCTTTATTTGAGTCTGTAGCATGATCAGATATCTCATGGCTTTCCCGTTCCTCTATTCGGGTGCCCGAAACTTCAAATGTACCGATAGTTACGTCCTTTAAAACTTATGTCTTTTCTTGTGTACGAATCTCTATGTGATTGTCGCATCGTGAGTCCGATAACCGTCCGGTCAGCTTCGTATCCTTTATCTGAGTCTGTAGCATGATCAGATATCTTATGGCTTTCCCGTTCCTCCATTCGGGTGCCCGAAACTTCAAATGTACCGATAGTTACGTCATTTAAAACTTGTGTCTTTTCTTGTGTACGAATCTCTATGTGATTGTCGCATCGTGAGTCCGATAACCGTCCGGTCAGCTTCGTATCCTTTATCTGAGTCTGTAGCATGATCAGATATCTTATAGCTTTCCCGTTCCTACATTCGGCAGCCCGAAACATCAAATGTACTGATAGTTACGTCCTTTAAAACTTGAGTCTTTTCTTGTGTACGAATCTCTATGTCATTGTCGCATCGTGAGTCCGATTACCGTCCGGTCAGCTTCGTATCCTTTATCTGAGTCTGTAGCATGATCAGATATCTTATGGCCTTCCCGTTCCTCCATTCGGATGCCCAAAACTTAAAATGTATCGATAGTTACGTCCTTTAAAACTCGAGCCTTTTCTTGTTTACGAATCTCTATTTCATTGTCGTATCGTGAGTCAGATTACCGTCCAGTCAGCTTCGTATCCTTTATCTAAGTCTGTTGCATGATCAGACATCTTATGGCCTTCCCGTTCTTCCATTCGGGTGCCCGAAAATTCAAATGTACCGATAGTTACGTCCTTTAAAACTTGTGTCTTTTCTTGTGTACGAATCTCTATGTGATTGTCGCATCGTCAGTCCGATAACTGTCCGGTCAGCTTCGTATCCTTTCTCTGAGTCTGTAGCATGATCAGATATCTCATGGCTTTCCCGTTCCTCTATTCGGGTGCCCGAAACTTCAAATGTACCGATAGTTACGTCCTTTAAAACTTATGTCTTTTCTTGTGTACGAATCTCTATGTGATTGTCGCATCGTGAGTCCGATAACCGTCCGGTCAGCTTCGTATCCTATATCTGAGTCTGTAGCATGATCAGATATCTTATGGCCTTCCCGTTCCTCCATTCGGGTGCCCGAAACTTCAAATGTACCGATTGTTACGTCATTTAAAACTTGTGTCTTTTCTTGTGTACGAATCTCTATGTGATTGTCGCATCGTGAGTCCGATAACCGTCCGGTCAGCTTCGTATCGTTTATCTGAGTCTGTAGCATGATCAGATATCTTATAGCTTTCCCGTTCCTACATTCGGCAGCCCGAAACATCAAATGTACTGATAGTTACGTCCTTTAAAACTTGAGTCTTTTCTTGTGTACGAATCTCTATGTCATTGTCGCATCGTGAGTCCGATTACCGTTCGGTCAGCTTCGTATCCTTTATCTGAGTCTGTAGCATGATCAGATATCTTATGGCTTTCCCGTTCCTCCATTCGGGTGCCCGAAACTTCAAATGTACCGATAGTTACGTCCTTTAAAACTTGTGTCTTTTCTTGTGTACGAATCTCTATGTGATTGTCGCATTGTGTGTCTGATAACCGTCCGGTCAGCTGCGTATCCTTTATCTGAGTCTGTAGCATGATCAGATATCTTATAGCTTTCCCGTTCCTCCATTCGGCAGCCCGAAACATCAAATGTACTGATAGTTACGTCCTTTAAAACTTGAGTATTTTCTTGTCTACGAATCTCTATGTCATTGTCAAATCGTGAGTCCGATTACCGTCCGGTCATCTTCGTATCCTTTATCTGAGTCTGTAGCATGATCAGATATCTTATGGCCTTCTCGTTCCTCCATTTGGGGACCCGAAGCTTCAAATGTAACGATAGTTACGTCCTTTAAAACTCGAGTCTTTTCTTGTGTACGAATTTCTATGTCATTATCGCATCGTGAGTCCGATTAACGTCCGGTCAGTTTCGTATCTTTTATCTTAGTCTGTAGCATGATCAGATATTTTATGGCCTTCCCATTCCTCTATTCGGATTGCCGAAACTTCAAATGTACCGATAGTTACGTCTTTTAAAACTTGTGTCTTTTCATGTGTACGAATCTCTATGTGATTGTCGCATCGTGAGTCCGATAACAGTCCGGTCAGCTTCGTATCCTTTATCTGAGTTGTAGCATGATCAGATATCTTATGGCTTTCCCGTTCCTCTATTCGGGTGTGCGAAACTTCAAATGTACCGATAGTTACGTCTTTTAAAACTTGTGTCTTTTCTTGTGTACGAATCTCTGTGTGATTGTCGCATCGTGAGTCCGATAACCGTCCGGTCAGCTTCGTATCCTTTATCTGAGTCTGTAGCATAATCAGATATCTTATGGCTTTCCCGTTCCTCCATTCGGATGTCCGAAACTTCAAACGTACCGATAGTTACGTCCTTTAAAACATGAGTCTTTGTGTACGAATCTCTATGTCATTGTCGCATCGTGAGTCCGATTACCGTTCGGTCAGCTTCGTATACTTTATCTGAGTCTGTAGCATGATCAGATATCTTATGGCTTTCCCGTTCCTCCATTCGGGTGCCCGAAACTTCAAATGTACCAATAGTTACGTCCTTTAAAACTAGTGTCTTTTCTTATGCACGAATCTCTATGTGATTGTCGCATCTTGAGTCCGATTACCGTCCGGACAGCTTCGTATCCTTTATCTGAGTTTGTTGCATGATTGGATTTTTTATGGCCGTTCCGTTCATCCATTGGGTGCCCGAAACTTCGATTGTACAGATAGTTACGTCATTTAAAACTTGTGTCTTTTCTTGTGTACGAATCTCTATGTGATTGTCGCATCGTGAGTCCGATTACCGTCCGGACAGCTTCGAATCCTTTATCTGAGTTTGTTGCATGATTGGATTTTTTATGGCCGTTCCGTTCATCCATTCGGGTGCCCGAAACTTCGATTGTACAGATAGTTACGTCATTTAAAACTTGTGTCTTTTCTTGTGTACGAATCTCTATGTGATTGTCGCATCGTGAGTCCGATAACCGTCCGGTCAGCTTCATATCCTTTATCTGAGTCTGTAGCATGATCAGTTATCTTATGGGTTTCCTGTTCCTCCATTCGGGTGCTCGAAACGTCAAATGTACAGATAGTTACATCCTTTAAAACCTGTGTCTTTTCTTATGTAGGAATCTCTATGTGATTGTGGCATCGTGAGTCCGATAACCGTCCGGTCAGTTTCGTATCCTTTATCTGAGTCTGTAGCATGATCAGTTATCTTATGGGTTTCCCGTTCCTCTATTCGGGTGCTCGAAACATCAAATGTACAAATAGTGGCGTCCTTTAAAACCTGTGTCTTTTCTTGTGTAGGAATCTCTATGTGATTGTCGCATCGTGAGTCCGATAACCGTCTGGTCAGCTTCGTATCCTTTATCTGAGTCTGTTGCATCATCAGATTTCTTATAGCCTTCCCGTTCCTCCATTCGGGTGCCCGAAACTTCAAATGTACCGATAGTTACGTCCTTTAAAACTTGTGTCTTTTCTTGTGTACGAATCTCTATGTGATTGTCGCATCGTGTGTCTGATAACCGTCCGGTCAGCTTCATATCCTTTATCTGTGTCTATAGCATGATCAGATATCTTATAGCTATCCCGTTCCTCCATTCGTGTGCCCGAAACTTCAAATGTACCAATAGTTACGTCCTTTAAAACTCGAGTCTTTTCTTGTGTATGAATCTCTATGTGATGGTCGCATCGTGAGTCTGATAACCGTCCGGTCAGCTTCGTATCCTTTATCTGAGTCTGTAGCATGATCAGATATCTTATGGCTTTCCCGTTCCTCCATTCGGGTGCCCAAAACTTCAAATGTATAGATAGTTACGTCCTTTAAAACTTGTGTCTTTTCTTGTGTAGGAACCTCTATGTCATTGTCGCATCGTGAGTAACGTCCGTTCAGCTTCGTATCCTTTATCTGAGTCTGCAGCATGATCAGATATCTTATGGCCTTCCCGTTCATCCATTCGGATGTCCGAAACTTCAAATGTACCGATTGTTACGTCATTTAAAACTTGTGTGTCTTTTCTTGTGTACGAATCTCTATGTGTTTGTCGCATCGTGAGTCCGATAATCATCCGGTCAGTTTCGTATCCTTTATCTGAATCTGTAGCATGATCAATTATCTTATGGGTTTCCCGTTCCTCTATTCGGGTGCTCGAAACATCAAATGTACAGATAGTTGCGTCCTTTAAAACCTGTGTCTTTTCTTGTGTAGGAATCTCTATGTGATTGTCGTATCGTGAGTCCGATAACCGTCCGGTCAGCTTCGTATCCTTTATCTGAGTCTGTAGCATGATCAGATATCTTATGGCTTTCCCGTTCCTCCATTCGGGTGCTCGAAACTTCAAATCTACAGATAGTTACGTCCTTTAAAACTTGAGTCTTTTCTTGTGTACGAATCTCTATGTCAATGTCGCATCGTGAGTCCGATTACCGTCCGGTCAGCTTCGTATCCTTTATCTGAGTCTGTAGCATGATCAGATATCTTATGGCTTTCCCGTTCCTCCATTCGGGTGCCCAAAACTTCAATTGTACCGATAGTTACGTCCTTTAAAACTCGAGTCTTTTCTTGTGTTCGAATCTCTATGTGATGGTCGCATCTTGAGTCCGATAACCGTCCGGTCAGCTTCGTATCCTTAATCTGAGTCTGTAACATGATCAGATATCTTATGGCCTTCCCGTTCTTCCATTCGGATTTCCAAAACTTCAAATGTACCGATAGTTACGTCTTTTAAAACTCGAGTCTTTTCTTGTGTACAAATCTCTATGTGATGGTCGCATCGTGAGTCCGATAACCGTCCGGTCAGCTTCCTATCCTTTATCTGAGTCTGTAGCTTGATCAGATATCTTATGGCTTTCCCAATCCTCCATTCGGGTGATCAAAACTTCAAATGCACAGATAGTTACGTCCTTTAAAACTTGTGTCTTTTCTTGCGTAGGAATCTCTATGTGATTGTCGCATCGTGAGTCCGATAACCATCCGGTGAGCTTCGTATCCTTTATCTGAGTCTGTAGCATAATCATATATCTTATGGCTTTCCCGTTCCTCCATCGAATGTCCGAACTTCAAATGTACTGATAGTTACGTCCTTTAAAACTTGAGCCTTTTCTTGTGTACGAATCTCTATGTCATGGTCGCATCGTGAGTCCGATTACCGCCCGGTCAGCTTCGTATCCTTTATCTGAGTCTATAGCCGGATCAGATCTCTTATGGCCTTCCCGTTCCTCCATTCGGATGTCCGAAACTTCAAATGTACCGATAGTTACATCCTTTAAAACTCGAGTCTTTTCTTGTGTACGAATCTCTATGTGATGGTCGCATCGTGAGTCCGATAACCGTCCGGTCAGTTTCGTATACTTTATCTGAGTCTGTAGCATGATCAGCTATCTTATGGCTTTCCCATTCCTCAACTCGGGTGCTCGAAACTTCAAATGTACAGATAGTTACGTCCTTTAAAACTTGTGTCTTTTCTTGTGTAGGAATCTCTATGTGATTGTCACATCGTGAGTCAGATAACCGTCCGGTCAGCTTCGTATCCTTTATCTGAGTCTGTAGCATAATCAGATATCTTATGGCTTTCCCGTTTTTCCATTCGGATGTCCGAAACTTCAAACGTACCGATAGTTACGTCCTTTAAAACATGAGTCTTTGTGTACGAATCTCTATGTCATTGTCGCATCGTGAGTCCGATTACCGTTCGGTCAGCTTCGTATACTTTATCTGAGTCTGTAGCATCATCAGATATCTTATGGCTTTCCCGTTCCTCCATTCGGGTGCCCGAAACTTCAAATGTACCAATAGTTATGTCCTTTAAAACTTGTGTCTTTTCTTATGCACGAATCTCTATGTGATTGTCGCATCTTGAGTCCGATTACCGTCCGGTCAGCTTCGTATCCTTTATCTGAGTCTGTTGCATGATTAGATTTTTTTCTATAGCCGGATCAGATCTCTTATGGCCTTCCCGTTCCTCCATTCGGATGTCCGAAACTTCAAATGTACCGATAGTTACGTCCTTTAAAACTTGTGTCTTTTCTTGTGTACGAATCTCTATGTGATTGTCGCATCGTGTGTCCGATAACCGTCCGGTCAGCTTCGTATCCTTTATCTGAGTCTGTTGCATGATCAGATTTCTTATAGCCTTCCCGTTCCTCCATTCGGGTGCCCAAAACATCAAATGTACGGATAGTTACGTCCTTTAAAACTTGTGCCTTTTCTTGTGTACGAATCTCTATGTGATTGTCGCATCGTGTGTCTGATAACCGTCCGGTCAGCTTCGTATCCTTTATCTGAGTCTATAGCATGATCAGATATCTTATAGCTATCCCGTTCCTCCATTCGGGTGCCCGAAACTTCCAATGTACCGATAGTTACATTCTTTAAAACTTGAGTCTTTTCTTTTGTACAAATCACTATGTCATTGTCGCATCATGAGTCCGATTACCGCCCGGTCAGCTTCGTATCCTTTATCTGAGTCTATAGCATGATCAGATCTCTTATGGCATTCCCGTTCCTCCATTCGTGTGTCCGAAACTTCAAATGTACCGATAGTTACGTCCTTTAAAACTCGAGTCTTTTCTTGTGTTCGAATCTCCATGTGATGGTCGCATCGTGAGTCCGATAACCGTCCGGTCAGCTTCGTATCCTTTATCTGAGTCTGTAACATGATCAGATATCTTATGGCCATCCCGTTCCTCCATTCGGATGTCCGAAACTTCAAATGTACCGATAGTTACGTCCTTTAAAACTCGAGTCTTTTCTTGTGTACGAATCTCTATGTGATGGTCACATCGTGATTCCGAAAACCGTCCGGTCAGCTTCGTATCCTTTATCTGAGTCTGTAGCTTGATCAGATATCTTTTGGCTTTCCCAATCCTCCATTCGGGTGATCAAATATTCAAATGTACAGATAGTTACGTCCTTTAAAACTTGTGTCTTTTCTTGCGTAGGAATCTCTATGTGATAGTCGCATCGTGAGTCCGACAACCGTCCGGTGAGCTTTGTATCCTTTATCTGAGTCTGTAGCATAATCAGATATCTTATGGCTTTCCCGTTCCTCCATTCGAATGTCCGAAACTTCTAATGTACCGATAGTTACGTCCTTAAAACTTGAGTCTTTTCTTGTGTACGAATCTCTATGTCATTGTCGCATCGTAAGTCCGATTAACGTCCGGTCAGCTTCGTATCCTTTATCTGAGTCTGTAGCATCATTAGATATCTTATGGCTTTCCCGTTCCTCCATTCGGCTGCCTGAAACTTCAAATGTACTGATAGTTACGTCCTTTAAAACTTGAGTCTTTTCTTGTGTACGAATCTCTATGTCATTGTCGCATCGTGAGTCCGATTAACGTCCGAGCAGCTTCGTATCCTTTATCTGAGTCTGTAGCATCATCAGATATCTTATGGCTTTCCCGTTCCTCCATTCGGCTGCCTGAAACTTCAAATGTACTGATAGTTGCGTCCTTTAAAACTTGAGTCTTTTCTTGTGTATCTCTATGTCATTGTCGCATCGTGAGTCCGATTACCGTTCGGTCAGCTTCGTATCCTTTATCTGAGTCTGTAGCATGATCAGATATCTTATGGCTTTCCCGTTCCTCCATTCGGGTGCCCGAAATTTCAAATGTACCGATAGTTACGTCCTTTAAAACTTGTGTCTTTTCTTGTGTACGAATCTCTATGTGATTGTCGCATCATGTGTCTGATAACCGTCCGGCCAACTTCGTATCCTTTATCTGAGTCTATAGCATGATCAGATATCTTATAGCTATCCCGTTCCTCCATTCGGGTGCCCGAAACTTCAAATGTACCGATAGTTACCTTCTTTAAAACTTGAGTCTTTTCTTTTGTACAAATGACTATGTCATGGTCGCATCGTGAGTCCGATTACCGCCCGGTCAGCTTCGTATCCTTTATCTGAGTCTAGAGCCTGATCAGATCTCTTATGGCCTTCCCGTTCCTCCATTCGGATGTTCGAAACTTCAAATGTACCGATACTTACGTCATTTAAAACTCGAGTCTTTTCTTGTGTACGAATCTCTATGTGATGGTCGCATCGTGAGTCCGATAACCGTCCGGTTAGTTTCGTATACTTTATCTGAGTCTGTAGCATGATCAGCTATCTTATGGCTTTCCCATTCCTCCATTCGGGTGCTCGAAACTTCAAATGTACAGATAGTTACGTCCTTTAAAACTTGTGTCTTTTCTTGTGTAGGAATCTCTATGTGATTGTCACATCGTGAGTCCGATAACCGTCCGGTCAGCTTCGTATCCTTTATCTGAGTCTGTAGCATAATCAGATATCTTATGGCTTTCCCGTTCCTCCATTCGGATGTCCGAAACTTCAAACGTACCGATAGTTACGTCCTTTAAAACATGAGTCTTTGTATACGAATCTCTATGTCATTGTCGCATCGTGAGTCCGATTACCGTTCGGTCAGCTTCGTATACTTTATCTGAGTCTGTAGCATGATCAGATATCTTATGGCTTTCCCGTTCCTCCATTCGGGTGCCCGAAACTTCAAATGTACCAATAGTTACGTCCTTTAAAACTAGTGTCTTTTCTTATGCACGAATCTCTATGTGATTGTCGCATCTTGAGTCCGATTACCGTCCGGACAGCTTCGTATCCTTTATCTGAGTTTGTTGCATGATTGGATTTTTTATGGCCATTCCGTTCATCCATTGGGTGCCCGAAACTTCGATTGTACAGATAGTTACGTCATTTAAAACTTGTGTCTTTTCTTGTGTACGAATCTCTATGTGATTGTCGCATCGTGAGTCCGATTACCGTCCGGACAGCTTCGTATCCTTTATTTGAGTTTGTTGCATGATTGGATTTTTTATGGCCGTTCCGTTCATCCATTCGGGTGCCCGAAACTTCGATTGTACAGATAGTTACGTCATTTAAAACTTGTGTCATTTCTTGTGTACGAATCTCTATGTGATTGTCGCATCGTGAGTCCGATAACCGTCCGGTCAGCTTCATATCCTTTATCTGAGTCTGTAGCATGATCAGTTATCTTATGGGTTTCCTGTTCCTCCATTCGGGTGCTCGAAACGTCAAATGTACAGATAGTTACGTCCTTTAAAACTTGTGTCTTTTCTTGTGTACGAATCTCTATGTGATTGTCGCATCGTGAGTTCGATAACCGTCCGGTCAGCTTCGTATCCTTTATCTGAGTCTGTTGCATGATCAGATTTCTTATAGCCTTCCCGTTCCTCCATTCGGGTGCCCAAAACATCAAATGTACGGATAGTTACGTCCTTTAAAACTTGTGCCTTTTCTTGTGTACGAATCTCTATGTGATTGTCGCATCGTGTGTCTGATAACCGTCCGGTCAGCTTCGTATCCTTTATCTGAGTCTATAGCATGATCAGATATCTTATAGCTATCCCGTTCCTCCATTCGGGTGCCCGAAACTTCAAATGTACCGATAGTTACATTCTTTAAAACTTGAGTCTTTTCTTTTGTACAAATCACTATGTCATTGTCGCATCGTGAGTCCGATTACCGCCCGGTCAGCTTCGTATCCTTTATCTGAGTCTATGGCATGATCAGATCTCTTATGGCATTCCCGTTCCTCCATTCGAGTGTCCGAAACTTCAAATGTACCGATAGTTACGTCCTTTAAAACTCGAGTCTCTTCTTGTGTTCGAATCTCCATGTGATGGTCGCATCGTGAGCCCGATAACCGTCCGGTCAGCTTCGTATCCTTTATCTGAGTCTGTAACATGATCAGATATCTTATGGCCATCCCGTTCCTACATTCGGATGTCCGAAACTTCAAATGTACCGATAGTTACGTCCTTTAAAACTCGAGTCTTTTCTTGTGTACGAATCTCTATGTGATGGTCGCATCGTGATTCCGAAAACCGTCCGGTCAGCTTCGTATCCTTTATCTGAGTTTGTAGCTTGATCAGATATCTTTTGGCTTTCCCAATCCTCCATTCGGGTGATCAAATATTCAAATGTACAGATAGTTACGTCCTTTAAAACTTGTGTCTTTTCTTGCGTAGGAATCTCTATGTGATAGTCGCATCGTGAGTCCGATAACCGTCCGGTGAGCTTCGTATCCTTTATCTGAGTCTGTAGCATAATCAGATATCTTATGGCATTCCCGTTCCTCCATTCGAATGTCCGAAACTTCTAATCTACCGATAGTTACGTCCTTAAAACTTGAGTCTTTTCTTGTGTACGAATCTCTATGTCATTGTCGCATCGTAAGTCCGATTAACGTCCGGTCAGCTTCGTATCCTTTATCTAAGTCTGTAGCATCATTAGATATCTTATGGCTTTCCCGTTCCTCCATTCGGGTGCCCGAAACTTCAAATGTACCGATAGTTACGTCCTTTAAAACTTGTGTCTTTTCTTGTGTACGAATCTCTATGTGATTGTCGCATCATGTGTCTGATAACCGTCCGGCCAACTTCGTATCCTTTATCTGAGTCTATAGCATGATCAGATATCTTATAGCTATCCCGTTCCTCCATTCGGGTGCCCGAAACTTCAAATGTACCGATAGTTACCTTCTTTAAAACTTGAGTCTTTTCTTTTGTACAAATCACTATGTCATGGTCCCATCGTGAGTCCGATTACCGCCCGGTCAGCTTCGCATCCTTTATCTGAGTCTATAGCCTGATCAGATCTCTTATGGCCTTCCCATTCCTCCATTCGGATGTCCGAAACTTCAAATGTAACGATACTTACGTCATTTAAAACTCGAGTCTTTTCTTGTGTACGAATCTCTATGTGATGGTCGCATCGTGAGTCCGATAACCGTCCGATCAGTTTCGTATACTTTATCTGAGTCTGTAGCATGATCAGCTATCTTATGGCTTTCCCATTCCTCCATTCGGGTGCTCGAAACTTCAAATGCACAGATAGTTACGTCCTTTAAAACTTGTGTCTTTTCTTGTGTAGGAATCTCTATGTGATTGTCACATCGTGAGTCCGATTACCGTTCGGTCAGCTTCGTATACTTTATCTGAGTCTGTAGCATGATCAGACATCTTATGGCTTTCCCGTTCCTCCATTCGGGTGCCCGAAACTTCAAATGTAACAATAGTTACGTCCTTTAAAACTAGTGTCTTTTCTTATGCACGAATCTCTATGTGATTGTCGCATCTTGAGTCCGATTACCGTCCGGACAGCTTCGTATCCTTTATCTGAGTTTGTTGCATGATTGGATTTTTTATGGCCGTTCCGTTCATCCATTCGGGTGCCCGAAACTTCGATTGTACAGATAGTTACGTCATTTAAAACTTGTGTCTTTTCTTGTGTACGAATCTCTATGTGATTGTCGCATCGTGAGTCCGATAACCGTCCGGTCAGCTTCATATCCTTTATCTGAGTCTGTAGCATGATCAGTTATCTTATGGGTTTCCCGTTCCTCCATTCGGGTGCTCGAAACGTCAAATGTACAGATAGTTGCGTGCTTTAAAACTTGTGTCTTTTCTTGTGTAGGAATCTCTATGTGATTGTCGCATCGTGGGTCCGATAACCGTCCGGTGAGCTTCGTATCCTTTATCTGAGTCTGTTGCATGATCAGATTTCTTATAGCTTTCCCGTTCCTCCATTCGGGTGCCCAAAACATCAAATGTACGGATAGTTACGTCCTTTAAAACTTGTGCCTTTTCTTGTGTACGAATCTCTATGTGATTGTCGCATCGTGTGTCTGATAACCGTCCGGTCAGCTTCGTATCCTTTATCTGAGTCTATAGCATGATCAGATATCTTATAGCTATCCCGTTCCTCCATTCGGGTGCCCGAAACTTCAAATGTACCGATAGTTACATTCTTTAAAACTTGAGTCTTTTCTTTTGTACAAATCACTATGTCATTGTCGCATCGTGAGTCCGATTACCGCCCGGTCAGCTTCGTATCCTTTATCTGAGTCTATAGCATGATCAGATCTCTTATGGCCTTCCCGTTCCTCCATTCGGGTGTCCGAAACTTCAAATGTACCGATAGTTACGTCCTTTAAAACTCGAGTCTTTTCTTGTGTTCGAATCTC
Source organism: Ambrosia artemisiifolia (assembly GCA_032199755.1). NCBI lineage: Eukaryota > Viridiplantae > Streptophyta > Magnoliopsida > Asterales > Asteraceae > Ambrosia > Ambrosia artemisiifolia. Next base: position 17,410,790 of record CM063526.1, read on the forward strand.
CATGTGATGGTCGCATCGTGAGTCCGATAACCGTCCGGTCAGCTTCGTATCCTTTATCTGAGTCTGTAACATGATTAGATATCTTATGGCCATCCCGTTCCTCCATTCGGATGCCCGAAACTTCAAATGTACCGATAGTTACGTCCTTTAAAACTCGAGTCTTTTCTTGTGTACGAATCTCTATGTGATGGTCGCATCGTGAGTCCGATAACCGTCCGGTCAGCTTCGTATCCTTTATCTGAGTCTGTAGCTTGATCATATATCTTTTGGCTTTCCCAATCCTCCATTCGGGTGATCAAATATTCAAATGTACAGATAGTTACGTCCTTTAAAACTTGTGTCTTTTCTTGCGTAGGAATCTCTATGTGATAGTCGCATCGTGAGTCCGATAACCGTCCGGTGAGCTTCGTATCCTTTATCTGAGTCTGTAGCATAATCAGATATCTTATGGCTTTCCCGTTCCTCCATTCGGCAGCCCGAAACATCAAATATACTGATAGTTACGTCCTTTAAAACTTGAGTCTTTTCTTGTGTACGAATCTTTATGTCATTGTCGCATCGTGAGTCCGATTACCGTCCGGTCAGCCTCGTATCCTTTATCTGAGTCTGTAGCATCATTAGATATCTTATGGCTTTCCCGTTCCTCCCTTCGGCTACCTGAAACTTCAAATGTACTGATAGTTACGTCCTTTAAAACTTGAGTCTTTTCTTGTGTACGAATCTCTATGTCATTGTCGCATCGTGAGTCCGATTAACGTCCGGTCAGCTTCGTATCCTTTATCTGAGTCTGTAGCATCATCAGATATCTTATGGCTTTCCCGTTCCTCCATTCGGCTGCCTGAAACTTCAAATGTACTGATAGTTGCGTCCTTTAAAACTTGAGTCTTTTCTTGTGTACGAATCTCTATGTCATTGTCGCATCGTGAGTCCGATTACCGTTCGGTGAGCTTCGTATCCTTTATCTGAGTCTGTAGCATGATCAGATATCTTATGGCTTTCCCGTTCCTCCATTCGGCTGCCTGAAACTTCAAATGTACTGATAGTTGCGTCCTTTAAAACTTGAGTCTTTTCTTGTGTACGAATCTCTATGTCATTGTCGCATCGTGAGTCCGATTACCGTTCGGTCAGCTTCGTATCCTTTATCTGAGTCTGTAGCATGATCAAATATCTTATGGCTTTCCCGTTCCTCCATTCGGGTGCCCGAAACTTCAAATGTACCGATAGTTACGTCCTTTAAAACTTGTGTCTTTTCTTGTGTACAAATCTCTATGTGATTGTCGCATCATGTGTCTGATAACCGTCCGGTCAGCTTCGTATCCTTTATCTGAGTCTATAGCATGATCAGATATCTTATAGCTATCCCGTTCCTCCATTCGGGTGCCCGAAACTTCAAATGTACCGATAGTTACCTTCTTTAAAACTTGAGTCTTTTCTTTTGTACAAATCGCTATGTCATGGTCGCATCGTGAGTCCGATTACCGCCCGGTCAGCTTCGTATCCTTAATCTGAGTCTATAGCCTGATCAGATCTCTTATGGCCTTCCCGTTCCTCCATTCGGATGTCCGAAACTTCAAATGTACCGTTAGTTACGTCCTTTAAAACTCGAGTCTTTTCTTGTGTACGAATCTCTATGTGATGGTCGCATCGTGAGTCCGATAACCGTGCGGTCATTTTCGTATACTTTATCTGAGTCTGTAGCATGATCAGCTATCTTATGGCTTTCCCATTCCTCCATTCGGGTGCTCGAAACTTCAAATGTACAGATAGTTACGTCCTTTAAAACTTGTGTCTTTTCTTGTGTAGGAATCTCTATCTGATGGTCGCATCGTGAGTCCGATAACCGTCCGGTCAGCTTCCTATCCTTTATCTGAGTCTGTAGCTTGATCAGATATCTTATGGCTTTCCCAATCCTCCATTCGGGTGATCAAAACTTCAAATGCACAGATAGTTACGTCCTTTAAAACTTGTGTCTTTTCTTCCGTAGGAATCTCTATGTGATTGTCGCATCGTGAGTCCGATAACCGTCCGGTGAGCTTCGTATCCTTTATTTGAGTCAGTAGCATAATCATATATCTTATGGCTTTCCCGTTCCTCGATCGAATGTCCGAAACTTCAAATGTACCGATAGTTACGTCCTTAAAACTTGAGTCTTTTCTTGTGTACGAATCTCAATGTCATTGTCGCATCGTGAGTCCGATTATGTCCGGTCAGCTTTGTATCCTTTGTCTGAGTCTGTATCATCATCAGATATCTTATGGCTTTCTCGTTCCTCCATTCGGCTGCCTGAAACTTCAAATGTACTGATAGTTACGTCCTTTAAAACTTGAGCCTTTTCTTGTGTACGAATCTCTATGTCATTGTCGCATCGTGAGTCCGATTAACGTCCGGTCAGCTTCGTATCCTTTTTCTGAGTCTGTAGCATCATCAGATATCTTATGGCTTTCCCGTTCCTCCATTCGGCTGCCTGAAACTTCAAATGTACTGATAGTTGCGTCCTTTAAAACTTGAGTCTTTTCTTGTGTACGAATCTCTATGTCACTGTCGCATCGTGAGTCCGATTACCGTTCGGTCAGCTTCGTATCCTTTATCTGAGTCTGTAGCATGATCAGATATCTTATGGCTTTCTCGTCCCTCCATTCGGGTGCCCGAAACTTCAAATGTACCGATAGTTACGTCCTTTAAAACTTGTGTCTATTCTTGTGTACGAATCTCTATGTGATTGTCGCATCATGTGTCTGATAACCGTCCGGCCAACTTCGTATCCTTTATCTGAGTCTATAGCATGATCAGATATCTTATAGCTATCCCGTTCCTCCATTCGGGTGCCCGAAACTTCAAATGTACCGATAGTTACCTTCTTTAAAACTTGAGTCTTTTCTTTTGTACAAATCGCTATGTCATGGTCGCATCGTGAGTCCGATTACCGCCCGGTCAGCTTCGTATCCTTTATCTGAGTCTATAGCCTGATCAGATCTCTTATGGCCTTCCCGTTCCTCCATTCGGATGTCCGAAACTTCAAATGTACCGTTAGTTACGTCCTTTAAAACTCGAGTCTTTTCTTGTGTACGAATCTCTATGTGATGGTCGCATCGTGAGTCCGATAACCGTCCGGTCATTTTCGTATACTTTATCTGAGTCTGTAGCATGATCAGCTATCTTATGGCTTTCCCATTCCTCCATTCGGGTGCTCGAAACTTCAAATGTACAGATAGTTACGTCCTTTAAAACTTGTGTCTTTTCTTGTGTAGGAATCTCTATGTGATTGTCACATCGTGAGTCCGATAACCGTCCGGTCAGCTTCGTATCCTTTATCTGAGTCTGTAGCATAATCAGATATTTTATGGCTTTCCCGTTGCTCCATTCGGATGTCCGAAACTTCAAACGTACCGATAGTTACGTCCTTTAAAACATGAGTCTTTGTGTACGAATCTCTATGTCATTGTCGCATCGTGAGTCCGATTACCGTTCGGTCAGCTTCGTATACTTTATCCGAGTCTGTAGCATGATCAAATATCTTATGGCTTTCCCGTTCCTCCATTCGGGTGCCCGAAACTTCAAATGTACCAATAGTTACGTCCTTTAAAACTTGTGTCTTTTCTTATGCACGAATCTCTATGTGATTGTCGCATCTTGAATCCGATTACCGTCCGGTCAGCTTTGTATCCTTTATCTGAGTCTGTTGCATGATTAGATTTTTTATGGCCGTTCCGTTCATCCATTCGGGTGCCCGAAACTTCGATTGTACAGATAGTTACGTCATTTAAAACTTGTGTCTTTTCTTGTGTACGAATCTCTATGTGATTGTCGCATCGTGAGTCCGATAACCGTCCGGTCAGCTTCGTATCCTTTATCTGAGTCTGTAGCATGATCTGTTATCTTATGGGTTTCCCGTTCCTCCATTCGGGTGCTCGAAACGTCAAATGTACAGATAGTTGCGTGCTTTAAAACTTGTGTCTTTTCTTGTGTAGGAATCTCTATGTGATTGTCGCATCGTGAGTCCGATAACCGTCCGGTCAGCTTCGTATCCTTTATCTGAGTCTGTTGCATGATCAGATTTCTTATAGCCTTCCCGTTCCTCCATTCGGGTGCCCAAAACATCAAATGTACGGATAGTTACGTCCTTTAAAACCTGCCTTTTCTTGTGTACGAATCCCTATGTGATTGTCGTATCGTGTGTCTGATAACCGTCCGGTCAGCTTCGTATGCTTGATCTGAGTCTATAGCATGATCAGATATCTTATAGCTATCCCGTTACTCCATTCGGGTGCCCGAAACTTCAAATGTACCGATAGTTACATTCTTTAAAACTTGAGTCTTTTCTTTTGTACAAATCACTATGTCATTGTCGCATCGTGAGTCCGATTACCGCCCGGTTAGCTTCGTATCCTTTAACTGAGTCTATAGCATGATCAGATCTCTTATGGCCTTCCCGTTCCTCCATTCGGGTGTCCGAAACTTCAAATGTACCGATAGTTACGTCCTTTAAAACTCGAATCTTTTCTTGTGTTCGAATCTCCATGTGATGGTCGCATCGTGAGTCCGATAACCGTCCGGTCAGCTTCGTATCCTTTATCTGAGTCTGTAACATGATCAGATATCTTATGGCCATCCCGTTCCTCCATTCGGATGTCCGAAACTTCAAATGTAACGATAGTTACGTCCTTTAAAACTCGAGTCTTTTCTTGTGTACGAATCTCTATGTGATGGTCGCATCGTGAGTCCGATAACCGTTCGGTCAGCTTCGTATCCTTTATCTGAGTCTGTAGCTTGATCAGATATCTTTTGCCTTTCCCAATCCTCCATTCGGGTGATCAAATATTCAAATGTACAGATAGTTACGTCCTTTAAAACTTGTGTCTTTTCTTGCGTAGGAATCTCTATGTGATAGTCGCATCGTGAGTCCGATAACCGTCCGGTGAGCTTCGTATCCTTTATCTGAGTCTGTAGCTTGATCAGATATCTTTTGCCTTTCCCAATCCTCCATTCGGGTGATCAAATATTCAAATGTACAGATAGTTACGTCCTTTAAAACTTGTGTCTTTTCTTGCGTAGGAATCTCTATGTGATAGTCGCATCGTGAGTCCGATAACCGTCCGGTGAGCTTCGTATCCTTTATCTGAGTCTGTAGCATAAGCAGATATCTTATGGCTTTCCTGTTCCTCCATTCGAATGTCCGAAACTTCTAATGTACCGATAGTTACGTCCTTAAAACTTGAGTCTTTTCTTGTGTACGAATCTCTATGTCATTGTCGCATCGTGAGTCCGATTAACGTCCGGTCAGCTTCGTATCCTTTATCTGAGTCTGTAGCATCATTAGATATCTTACGGCTTTCCCGTTCCTCCATTCGGCTGCCTGAAACTTCAAATGTACTGATAGTTACGTCCTTTAAAACTTGAGTCTTTTCTTGTGTACGAATCTCTATGTCATTGTCGCATCGTGAGTCCGATTAACGTCCGGTCAGCTTCGTATCCTTTATCTGAGTCTGTAGCATCATCAGATATCTTATGGCTTTCCCGTTCCTCCATTCGGCTGCCTGAAACTTCAAATGTACTGATAGTTGCGTCCTTTAAAACTTGAGTCTTTTCTTGTGTACGAATCTCTATGTCATTGTCGCATCGTGAGTCCGATTACCGTTCGGTCAGCTTCGTATCCTTTATCTGAGTCTGTAGCATGATCAGATATCTTATGGCTTTCCCGTTCCTCCATTCGGGTGCCCGAAACTTCAAATGTACCGATAGTTACGTCCTTTAAAACTTGTGTCTTTTCTTGTGTACGAATCTCTATGTGATTGTCGCATCATGTGTCTGATAACCGTCCGGTCAGCTTCGTATCCTTTTTTTTTTTTTGATAAAGGAGTCATTGCTCCGGTAAATTGATTAATAAAAAATATTTACAACCATCAACTAGGGCCAAGATCTTTACAAAAAAATAACCTATCAAAACTAGATCAAGGCCCAAACCATTCAACCCACAAAACCATCTAGACAAACATACTATTCATTCCACTAGACATAGCCCATTTAACCTGGATCACAATCAGAACCCAAAACAGACAACAAAACTAAACCCAGCCCATTACAATTACCCAAATTCAAAGACACAAAATCAACTCTTTTGCAGCAAGTCTTCAATCTTCTCGCGAACAACATAACTCTATATCTCAGTATAATCCTATTCTTTATATTCCGCATTTTCTGATTCTTCACTTGATTCTCTATATCCACTTTTTGAACAGCTTCCTTTTCTTTTTTAAAACATTCTTCAGACCAGCAGCTCATTCTTTCATTTCCAGAAACCATATCAAGTACACTAGCTGAAATACCAGTATAACTCTCAAAAACATTCCCAGCCCCAATACAAAAAACCCATACATGATCATATCTAACATATAAAGATCCTAACTGACACTCTTCACAATCCTTAAAAACAAGCTGTGTCTGATCAAAGATCATACAAACTAACTCTTCAATCTGAGTCACCTTGTTAAAAATTTGTCTCTGCTTGACTAAATGAAAAAAGTACTTAGAGTTCCTATCTCCCACTTTCAACCAATGAACTTTAGATTTCTGCTTGAGCAAAGATTCCTCCTCAAGCAAAGCTTCATTATACAACTTTAAGTATACCCCCTCTTCTTCCCTTAGCTCTATATTACCAGGATCTACCCCCACAGCCTCTTGAATCTTTTCCAATTCTGCCCTCATTAATTCCACTTTAGAATGGAGATTCCCATTACTAAAATGCAATTTCCTTAAAGGTTTTTTCAACCTTTTAAGTTTGGTCACAACTCCAAACATTCTGAACCCCTCCACCTCCTCTTTCCAACCATACTTAACTGTATCAAGAAACTCTTCCTTCTCAGCCAAATAGTTCCAAAATCTGAAAGTTTTCACTCTGATTTTCACGACTGAAGGCCATGACAAGATCGCTGGAGAGTGATCAGATGTACAATATGGTAAAAATTTCACCACTGCTGTAGAAAATTGATTAAGGAAAACTAAATTGCCCATCACCCTGTCAAGCTTCTCCATGATGCCATCCACTTGGCCAGGTTTTTGATTCCAAGTGAATTTCATACCAGTCCAAGGAATATCAATAACAGCAATCTCAGACACACATTCTTTAAAATCAACCATACCATAATTGACTACCTTATCCCTAACATTTTTATCTCCAGGCTCAAGTATAGCATTGAAGTCCCCCAGAATAGCCCAAGGAACATCATTGATAAACTTAGAATGCCTCCTCAGATTTTCCCATAGAAACTTCCTTTCATTCACCCTAGTATACCCATAAACAAAAGAACAAAAGAATCTACTACTATCATTAACAGGGCAAATCATACAATGCATTATCTGATCTGTCATACTTAAAAGAATAACATCCACAACTTTAGGATCCCAACCCACTACAATCCTAACCCAATCACTACACCACTCAGCATTAGAACTCCAATTCCAACCCCTCATAATACCAGAACACACTTTATCCAAATTCTCATGCAAAACTCTAGTTTCAACTAAACAGCATATACTAATATTATTATCATTAATCAATTTTCTAACCAAATTCTGTTTTATACCAGAAGACACCCCCCTCACATTCCAGGTAAGGACACTATTCATTATGACACTCATTCATGATAGGAGATTCCTCCAGACTAGAGGGATCCTCCATATTACTTTCTTCACAACTCATAAACACAGCAGTTTCATCAGTCTCAGGAAGTACCTCAGTTGCTTCCTTAATTTTCTCAAACATCAGATTATCCCATTGTTCAAAGAAAAGTTTAACCTGCCCCACATTCCAGCTTCTCAAGACATCATTGGAAGGACAAGTTTTGTTTAAAACATAGTGAGCCACCTCATTAAACTGCTCATCATTCATTTTGAAGTATCCAGTTTTAGTGTTAACTTTAGACTGAATACTCTTCTCTCTGGCTATAGAACTCTTTTTAACATTATCCATTTCTGTTACTTCAACATTTACTTCATTAGAAGAAGCTCCCACTACATCCCTCTTCACAACTCCTCCCTTAGTACTGTTCTGAATAATCTCACTCCCCTTAGTCTTCTGCACAACAGGTTTAGAACCCATCCCATTATTATTCTTCCCCTTAACAGCCCTACTACTAGATTCAACTCCTGAATTCTTATCACCATTACTAGACTTCACCTGAGGAACCTCTACCTGAATATTCTTTCCCTTATCATCATTGACCCCTGAACCCTCACCCAAAAGATCCTCCTTAAGAATAGCAAAAGTGTTTTTTAGACTGATACTATTATTATCATTATGTTTTGTATTATCATTATTTTTAGATAAATCATTCTGCTTCTTAACATCACCATTCCTCCTATTATCATTCCTTGGGACCCATTGTCTACCCCCATTCCCATTCCCTTGATTTTTATTCCCCTCAATAAAACCCCCCTGGTTACCTGGACCTCTATTACCATTGAACCTCCCATTACCTCCACCTCCCTGATTCTTAGAACTACCAATCCCCTGACCACTGCCACTACCATTCCCCTTATTACTGACTACCCTATTGCCCTTCCCCACAGTCATAAACCCATCATTATTGATGCCAGATACAGGATACTCATCACTACCAGCCCTATTCAGCTCAGAAAGCAATTGTTGTGTTTTCTGAGCCACCTCATCTTCAGACAACTCCTTTTTACTGCATGACTGAAAATCATGGCCGAAAACTTTGCAGGCAGAGCACCTTTTGACCTTCACCTGATATTCAACTCTAACCTTCTTAATGAATGCAGGACGACCAGCATCCTCTGGGTAATAAGCATTAACATAATCAGACAAATTCCTATCAGCTTTAACATCAACAAGGACCCTAGCAAACCCAGCCCTTCCTTCTTTCTTACCACATCTAACTGCTGTAACTCTATCAAGCATCAGAGGATTACCAAGACAACTAACCATACTACTAATACTTTCCTGATTCCAAAGTTCCATAGGCATATCAGGAATTGTCACCCACACTGGAATAGAAGCAGGTTCATCTTTCTCAACAGTTAAGCCGACCTCCCACTTCTTAAGACACAAGGGAATATCATTGATTAACCAAGGCCCCTTATTAATGGCATCAAACATACCCCCTTCAGTTTTAAACTTGAAGAAAAATACACCACTACCATTAGTAGAGACTTCCAGCAACCCAAACTTCTTCCACATTCTGAACAAGTGATGCCTAACCATCCCAATAGACAAAACCTGTCCTACAAAAATACCCACAGAGATAATTCTTATATGCCACCTTAGCTTCCACAATCTTATCAGGCTTTATAACTGCAACTATTTCACCAGAATCAAGCACCTTAGGAGGATAGTATGTCACCTTAGTGGCTAGTACTTCATTCCCCTGACCCTTAGTAATATCAGCAAAAGAAGCAGCCTGATTGGGTAACACAGGACCTCTATCAGCATCAGTGGCAGTAGTAAACACCACATTATCTTTCACTTCCACAGTCTCCATAAGAGACTTTGGTAGAGGCTTCAGTTTACTAATAAAAGATCTATCTTCTTCAGTAACTTTATAAGGTCCCATTTCAGCAGACTTCTTCATTATAAGCTTCTTCATAGAAGGACTCTTTAACACACCCCTCCAGGGTAGTCTAATCTTAGGATCAGTCTTCTTTTCAGAATCCACACCCTCCTCCACCATTTCAACATTCTCTTCAATATTCTTCAGCTTCTTAGCAACTTTTTTGTTTTCCAAATCTTTACACAGAAGTTCAGTCTTACCCCCTAGCATTATAGAGCCTTCATCATCCACAGCAACTCCACCCCCTGATCCAGGTTTAAAATCAAACTTCACTGAGTTGGTTGATAATTTGAACCTCAACTCACTACCACCCCCCATCTCAGCTTTCTTTCCCACCTTTAACTTCACAGGACCTACTTTACCACTCCCCTCTTCCACAGAGTTTAACAACTCCTTAGCTACCATACCATCTGGCAACACTTCATCTTCATTACTCACCCCATGATCTACATTAGCCCTCACATAAGTATCCTCTCCCCACATAGTCTTCCCAGTCTTCACAATCACCCCTTCATTACGAATGGATCTCTTCTTCCTCTTATCTAAGAAGACAAACTTGGCATCCAAACCAGCATCAAGCACATTAGACTCAGGTGATAATTGTGGGAACTTAACACCCTTCCCTTCCACCTTCAGCATTCCATCACTATCAATAGTAGAATTCCCAATGAAATCTCCATACAACTTGCTACCCAAAAACCTAGCAATTACCCTCAGAATATATCCATACTGCCCATCCAGCTTCTCAACAAAACCCAGACCCTTACCCATAACTTCAGCATTAACCAGGGAGTTCACCAGATCAAACTCCCCAAAACCCGCTAGCTTAATCAATTCCAATTGCTCAGTAATAAGCCTATTCCTCCAATTATCCCCAAAAACAGTTCTAAGAAACCCAACCACCATAGGACTAAAAATTAACGAATCATTTCGACCAGAAGAGAACCGGTTCAGAGTTACCTGTTTGTCAACTACCTCAGGCTTCGCATCCAAACCAATCTCAGCATCAATTAGCTCAACGTCAGCACTAACAGGATCCAGCTTATCAGGAGGAACCGACGGAGGGGGTTCCATATCAGAAACCCTAGAAACCCCAGCCATAACCAACCAGACCGTGCACTGTGAAGATTCCGACCCTTAGAAGGAAGTCGGAACAGTGAAACACGATGAGAGAATAGAAACTCAGGAAGAAATTAGGGTAAAAGAAGACCAGAAAAGAGAAACAGAGAAGAAAAACACTGAAATCGCCAAAATCGCCCAATTTCAGAGAGAAAACCCTCCGCTTCGTATCCTTTATCTGAGTTTATAGCATGATCAGATATCTTATAGCTATCCCGTTCCTCCATTCGGGTGCCCGAAACTTCAAATGTACCAATAGTTACCTTCTTTAAAACTTGAGTCTTTTCTTTTGTACAAATCACTATGTCATTGTCGCATCGTGAGTCCGATTACCGCCCGGTCAGCTTCGTATCCTTTATCTGAGTCTATAGCATGATCAGATCTCTTATGGCCTTCCCGTTCATCCATTCGGATGTCCGAAACTTCAAATGTACCGATAGTTACGTCCTTTAAAACTCGAGTCTTTTCTTGTGTACGAATCTCTATGTGATGGTCGCATCGTGAGTCCGATAACCGTCCGGTCAGCTTTGTATCTTTTATCTGAGTCTATAGCATGATCAGCTATCTTATGGCTTTCCCATTCCTCCATTCGGGTGCTCGAAACTTCAAATGTACAGATAGTTACGTCCTTTAAAACTCGTGTTTTTTCTTGTGTAGGAATCTCTATGTGATTGTCACATCGTGAGTCCGATAACCGTTCGGTCAGCTTCGTATCCTTTATCTGAGTCTGTAGCATAATCAGATATCTTATGGCTTTCCAGTTCCTCCATTCGGATGTCCGAAACTTCAAACGTACCGATAGTTACGTCCTTTAAAACATGAGTCTTTTCTTGTGTACGAATCTCTATGTCATTGTCGCATCGTGAATCCGATTACCGTTCAGTCAGCTTCGTATACTTTATCTGATTCTGTAGCATGATCAGATATCTTATGGCTTTCCCGTTCCTCCATTCGGGTGCCCGAAACTTCAAATGTACCAATAGTTACGTCCTTTAAAACTTGTGTCTTTTCTTATGTACGAATCTCTATGTGATTGTCGCATCGTGAGTCCGATAACCGTCCGGTCAGCTTCGTATCCTTTATCTGAGTCTGTAGCATGATCAGATATCTTATGGCTTTCCCGTTCCTCCATTCGGCAGCCCGAAACATCAAATGTACTGATAGTTACGTCCTTTAAAACTTGAGTCTTTTCTTGTGTACGAATCTCTATGTCATTGTCGCATCGTGAGTCCGATTACCGTCCGGTCAGCTTCGTATCCTTTATCTGAGTCTGTAGCATGATCAGATATCTTATGGCTTTCCTGTTCCTCTATTCGGGTGCGCGAAACTTAAAATGTACCGATAGTTACGTCCTTTAAAACTTGAGTCTTTTCTTGTGTACGAATCTCTATGAAATTGTCGCATCGTGAGTCCGATAACCGTCCGGTCAGCTTCGTATCCTTTATTTGAGTCTCTAGCATGATCAGATATCTTATGGCTTTCCTGTTCCTCCATTCGGTTGCCCGAAACTTCAAATGTACCGATAGTTACGTCCCTTAAAACTTGAGTCTTTTCTTGTGTACGAATCTCTAAGTCATTGTCGCATCGTGATTCCGATTAACGTCCGGTCAGCTTCGTATCCTTTATCTGAGTCTGTAGCATGATCAGATATCTTATGGCTTTCCCGTTCCTCCATTCGGGTGTCCGAAACTTCAAATGTACCAATTGTTACGTCCTTTAAAACTTGTGTCTTTTCTTGTGTACGAATCTCTATGTGATTGTCGCATCGTGAGTCCGATAACCGTCCGGTCAGCTTAGTAACCTTTATCTAAATCTGTAGCATGATCAGATATCTTATGGCTTTCCCGTTCCTCCATTCGGCAGCCCGAAACATCAAATGTACTGATAGTTACGTCCTTTAAAACTTGAGTCTTTTCTTGTGTACGAATCTCTATGTCATTGTCGGATCGTGAGTCTGATTACCGTCCGGTCAGCTTCGTATCCTTTATCTGAGTCTGTAGCATGATCAGATATCTTATGGCTTTCCCGTTCCTCCATTCGGGTGCCCGAAACTTCAAATGTATCGATAGTTACGTCATTTAAAACTTGTGTCTTTTCTTGTGTACGAATCTCTATGTGCCTGTCGCATCGTGAGTCCGATAACCGTCCGGTCTGCTTCGTATCCTTTTTCTGAGTCTGTAGCATGATCAGATATCTTATGGCATTCCCGTTCCTCCATTCGGCAGCCCGAAACATCAAATGTACTGATAGTTACGTCCTTTAAAACTTGAGTGTTTTCTTGTCTACGAATTTCTATGTCATTGTCACATCGTGAGTCCGATTACCGTCCGGTCAGCTTCGTATCCTTTATCTGAGTCTGTAGCATGATCAGATATCTTATGGCCTTCTAGTTCGTCCATTTGGGGACCCGAAGCTTCAAATGTACCGATAGTTACGTCCTTTAAAACTCGAGTCTTTTCTTGTGTACGAATTTCTATGTCATTATCGCATCGTGAGTCCGATTAACGTCCGGTCAGTTTCGTATCCTTTATCTTAGTTACGTCCTTTAAAACTTGTGTCTTTTCTTGTGTACGAATCTCTATTTGATTGTCGCATCGTGAGTCCGATAACAGTCCGGTCGGCTTCGTATCCTTTATCTGAGTCTCTAGCATGATCAGATATCTTATCGCGTTCCTGTTCCTCCATTCGGTTGCCCGAAACTTCAAATGTAAAGATAGTTACGTCCTTTAAAACTTGAGTCTTTTCTTGTGTACGAATCTGTATGAAATTGTCGCATCGTGAGTCCGATAACCATCCGGTCAGCTTTGTATCCTTTATCTGAGTCTCTAGCATGATCAGATTTCTTATGGCGTTCCTGTTCCTCCAATCGGTTGCCCGAAACTTCAAATGTACCGATAGTTACGTCCTTTAAAACTTGAGTCTTTTCTTGTGTACGAATCTCTATGACATTGTCGCATCGTGAGTCCGATTAACGTCCGTTCAGCTTCGTATCCTTTATCTGAGTCTGCAGCATGATCAAATATCTTATGGCCTTCCCGTTCATCCATTCGGATGTCCGAAACTTCAAATGTACCGATAGTTACGTCATTTAAAACTTGTGTCTTTTCTTGTGTACGAATCTCTATGTGCTTGTCGCATCGTGAGTCCGATAACCGTCCGGTCTGCTTCGTATCCTTTTTCTGAGTCTGTAGCATGATCAGATATCTTATGGCATTCCCGTTCCTCCATTCGGCAGCCCGAAACATCAAATGTACTGATAGTTACGTCCTTTAAAACTTGAGTGTTTTCTTGTCTACGAATTTCTATGTCATTGTCACATCGTGAGTCCGATTACCGTCCGGTCAGCTTCGTATCCTTTATCTGAGTCTGTAGCATGATCAGATATCTTATGGCCTTCTCGTTCGTCCATTTGGGGACCCGAAGCTTCAAATGTACCGATAGTTACGTCCTTTAAAACTCGAGTCTTTTCTTGTGTACGAATTTCTATGTCATTATCGCATCGTGAGTCCGATTAACGTCCGGTCAGTTTCGTATCCTTTATCTTAGTTACGTCCTTTAAAACTTGTGTCTTTTCTTGTGTACGAATCTCTATTTGATTGTCGCATCGTGAGTCCGATAACAGTCCGGTCGGCTTCGTATCCTTTATCTGAGTCTCTAGCATGATCAGATATCGTATCGCGTTCCTGTTCCTCCATTCGGTTGCCCGAAACTTCAAATGTAAAGATAGTTACGTCCTTTAAAACTTGAGTCTTTTCTTGTGTACGAATCTGTATGAAATTGTCGCATCGTGAGTCCAATAACCATCCGGTCAGCTTTGTATCCTTTATCTGAGTCTCTAGCATGATCAGATATCTTATGGCGTTCCTGTTCCTCCATTCGGTTGCCCGAAACTTCAAATGTAGCGATAGTTACGTCCTTTAAAACTTGAGTCTTTTCTTGTGTACGAATCTCTATGTCATTGTCGCATCGTGTGCCCGATTAACGTCCGGTCAGCTTGATTTCCTTTATCTAAGTCTGTTGCATAATCAGATTTTTTATGGCTTTCCCGTTCCTCCATTCGGGTGCCCGAAACGTCAAATATATCGCTAGTTATGTCCTTTAAAACTTGAGTCTTTTCTTGTGTACGAATCTCTATGTGATTGTCGCATCGTGAGTCCGATTAACGTCTGGTCAGCTTCGTATCCTTTATCTGAGTCTGTAGCATGATCAGATATCTAATGGCCTTCTCGTTCCTCCATTCAGGTGCCCGAAACTTAAAATGTACCGATAGTTACGTCCTTTAAAATTCGAGTGTTTTCTTGTGTACGAATCTCTATGTCATTGTCGCAAAGTGAGTCTGATTACCATCCGGTCAGCTTCGTATCGTTTATCTGAGTCTGTTGCATGATGAGATATCCTATGGACTTCCCGTTCCTCCATTCGGGTGCCCGAAACTTCAAATGTACCGATAGTTATGTCCTTTTAAACTCGAATCTTTTAATGTGTACGAATCACTATGTCATTGACGCATCGTGAGTCCGATTAACGTCCGGTCAGCTTCGTAACCTTTATCTGAGTCTGTAGCATCATCAGATATCTTATGGCTTTCCGGTTCCTCCATTCGGGTGCCGAAAACTTCAAATGTACCAATAGTTACGTCCTTTAAAACTTGTGTCTTTTCTTGTGTACGAATCTCTATGTGATTATCGCATCGTGTGTCCGATAACCGTCCGGTCAGTTTCTTATCCTTTATCTGAGTCTGTAGCATCAACTGATATCTTATGGCTTTGCCATTCCTCCATTCGGGTGCTCGAAACTTCAAATGTACAGATAGTTACGTCCTTTAAATCTTGTGTCTTTTCTTGTGTAGGAATCTCTATGTGATTGTCGCATCGTGAGTCCGATAACCGTCCGGTCAGTTTTGTATCCTTTATCTGAGTCTGTAGCATCAACAGATATCTTATGGCTTTGCCATTCCTCCATTCGGGTGCCCGAAACTTCAAATGTACCGATAGTTACGTCCTTTAAAACTTGTGTCTTTTCTTGTGTACGAATCTCTATGTGATTGTCGCATCGTGTGTCTGATAACCGTCCGGTCAACTTCGTATCCTTTATCTGAGTCTATAGCAGGATTAGATATCTTATAGCTTTCCCGTTCCTCAATTCGGGTGCCCGAAACTTCAAATGTACCGATAGTTACGTCATTTAAAACTTGTGTCTTTTCTTGTGTAGGAATCTCTATGTGATTGTCGCATCGTGAGTCTGATAACCGTTCGGTCAGCTTCGTATCCTTTATCTGAGTCTGTAGCATGATCAGATATCTTATGGCTTTCCCGTTCCTCCATTCGGCAGCCCGAAACATCAAATGTACTGATAGTTACGTCCTTTAAAACTTGAGTATTTTCTTGTCTACGAATCTCTATGTCATTGTCACATTGTGAGTCCGATTACCGTCCGGTCAGCTTCGTATCCTTTTTCTGAGTCTGTAGCATGATCAGATATCTTATGGCCTTCTCGTTCCTCCATTTGGGGACCCGAAGCTTCAAATGTACCGATAGTTACGTCCTCTAAAACTTGAGTCTTTTCTTGTGTACAAATCTCTATGTCATTGTCGCATCGTGAGTCCGATTAACGTCCGGTCAGCTTCGTATCCTTTATCTGAGTCTTCAGCATGATCAGCTATCTTATGGCCTTCCCGTTCATCCATTCGGATGTCCGAAACTTCAAATGTACCGATAGTTACGTCATTTAAAACTTGTGTCTTTTCTTGTGTACGAATCTCTATGTGATTGTCGCATCGTGAGTCCGATAACCATCCGGTCACCTTGGTTTCCTTTATCTGAGTCTGTAGCATGATCAATTATCTTATGGGTTTCCCGTTCCTCCATTCGGGTGCTCGAAACGTCAAATGTATAGATAGTTGCGTCCTTTAAAACTTGTGTCTTTTCTCGTGTAGGAATCTCTATGAGATTGTCGCATCGTGTGTCCGATAACCGTCCGATCAGCTTCGTATCCTTTATCTGAGTCTGTAGCATCATAAGATATCTTACGGCTTTCCCGTTCCTCCACTCGGCTGCCTGAAACTTCCAATGTCTTGATAGTTGCGTCCTTTAAAACTTCAGTCTTTTCTTGTGTACGAATCTCTATGTCATTGTCGCATCGTGTGTCCGATTACCGTTTGGTCAGCTTCGTATCCTTTATCTGAGTCTGTAGCATGATCAAATATCTTATGGCTTTCCCGTTCCTCCATTCGGGTGCCCGAAACTTCAAATGTACCGATAGTTACGTCCTTTATAACTTGTGTCTTTTCTTGTGTACGAATCTCTATGTGATTGTCGCATCGTGTGTCTGATAACCGTCCGATCAACTTCGTATCCTTTATCTGAGTCTATAGCAGGATTAGATATCTTATAGCTTTCCTGTTCCTCCATTCGGGTGCCTGAAACTTCAAATGTACCGATAGTTACGCCATTTAAAACTTGTGTCTTTTCTTGTGTAGGAATCTCTATGTGATTGTCGCATCGTGAGTCCGATAACCGTCCGGTCAGCTTCGTATCCTTTATCTGAGTCTGTAGCATGATCAGATATCTTATGGCTTTCCCGTTCCTCCATTCGGCAGCCCGAAACATCAAATGTACTGATAGTTACGTCCTTTAAAACTTGAGTATTTTCTTGTCTACGAATCTCTATGTCATTGTCACATTGTGAGTCCGATTACCGTCCGGTCAGCTTCGTATCCTTTATCTGAGTCTGTAGCATGATCAGATATCTTATGGCCTTCTCGTTCCTCCATTTGGGGACCCGAAGCTTCAAATGTACCGATAGTTACGTCCTCTAAAACTTGAGTCTTTTCTTGTGTGCAAATCTCTATGTCATTGTCGCATCGTGAGTCCGATTAAAGTCCGGTCAGCTTCGTATCCTTTATCTAAGTCTTCAGCATGATCAGATATCTTATGGCCTTCCCGTTCATCCATTCGGATGTCCGAAACTTCAAATGTACCGATAGTTACGTCATTTAAAACTTATGTCTTTTCTTGTGTACGGATCTCTATGTGATTGTCGCATCGTGAGTCCGATAACCATCCGGTCACCTTCGTTTCCTTTATCTGAGTCTGTAGCATGATCAATTATCTTATGGGTTTCCCGTTCCTCCATTCGGGTGCTCGAAACGTCAAATGTACAGATAGTTGCGTCCTTTAAAACTTGTGTCTTTTCTCGTGTAGAAATCTTATAGCTATCCCGTTCCTCCATTCGGGTGCCCGAAACTTCAAATGTACCAATAGTTACGTTCTCTAAAACTTGAGTCTTTTCTTTTGTACAAATCACTATGTCATTGTCGCATCGTGAGTCTGATTACCGCCCGGTCAGCTTCGTATCCTTTATCTGAGTCTATAGCATAATCAGATCTCTTATGGCCTTCCCGTTCCTCCATTCGGATATCTGAAACTTCAAATTTACCGATAGATACGCCCTTTAAAACTCGAGCCTTTTCTTGTGTTCGAATCTCTATGTGATGGTCGCATCGTGAGTCCGATAACCGTCCGGTCAGCTTCGTATCCTTTATCTGAGTCTGTAGCATGATCAGATATCTTATGGCCTTCCCGTTCCTCCATTCGGATGTCCGAAACTTCAAATGTACCGATAGTTACGTCCTTTAAAACTCTAGTCTTTTCTTGTGTACGAATCTCTATGTGATGGTCGCATCGTGAGTCCGATAACCGTCCGGTCAGCTTCGTATCCTTTATCTGATTCTGTAGCATGATCAGATATCTTATGGCTTTCCCATTCCTCCATTCGAGTGCTCGAAGCTTCAAATGTACAGATAGTTACGTCCTTTAAAACTTGTGTCTTTTCTTGTGTAGGAATCTCTATGTGATTGTCGCATCGTGAGTCCGATAACCGTCCGGTCAGCTTCGTATCCTTTATCTGAGTCTGTAGCATAATCAGATATCATATGGCTTTCATGTTCCTCTATCCGGATGTCCGAAACTTCAAATGTAGCGATAGTTACGTCCTTTAAAACTTGAGTCTTTTCTTGTGTACGAATCTCTATGTCATTGTCGCATCGTGAGTCCGATTAACATCCGGTCAGCTTCGTATCTCTTATCTGAGTCTATAGCATCATCAGATATCTTATGGCTTTCCCGTTCCTCCATTTGGCTGCCTGAAACTTCAAATGTACAGATAGTTACGTTCTTTAAAACTTGAGTCTTTCTTGTGTACGAATCTCTATGTCATTGTCGCATCGTGAGTCCGATTAACGTCCGGTCAGCTTCGTATCCTTTATCTGAGTCTGTAGCATCATCAGATATCTTATGGATTTCCCGTTCCTCCATTCGGCTGCCTGAAACTTCAAATGTACTGATAGTTACGTCCTTTAAAACTTGAGTCTTTTCTTGTGTACGAATCTCTATGTCATTGTCGCATCGTGTGTCCGATAACCGTCCGGTCAGCTTCGTATCCTTTATCTGAGTCTGTAGCATCATAAGATATCTTACGGCTTTCCCGTTCCTCCACTCGGCTGCCTGAAACTTCAAATGTCTTGATAGTTGCGTCCTTTAAAACTTGAGTCTTTTCTTGTGTAGGAATCTCGATGTGATTGTCGCATCGTGAGTCCGATAACCGTCCGGTCAGTTTTGTATCCTTTATCTGAGTCTGTAGCATCAACAGATTTCTTATGGCTTTGCCATTCCTCCATTCGGGTGCCCGAAACTTCAAATGTACCGATAGTTACGTCCTTTAAAACTTGTGTCTTTTCTTGTGTACGAATCTCTATGTGATTGTCGCATCGTGTGTCTGATAACCGTCCGGTCAACTTCGTATCCTTTATGTGAGTCTATAGCAAGATTAGATATCTTATAGCTTTCCCGTTCCTCAATTCGGGTGCCTGAAACTTCAAATGTACCGATAGTTACGTCATTTAAAACTTGTGTCTTTTCTTGTGTAGGAATCTCTATGTGATTGTCGCATCGTGAGTCCGATAACCGTCCGGTCAGCTTCGTATCCTTTATCCGAGTCTGTAGCATGATCAGATATCTTATGGCTTTCCCGTTCCTCCATTTGGCAGCCCGAAACATCAAATGTACTGATAGTTACGTCCTTTAAAACTTGAGTATTTTCTTGTCTACGAATCTCTATGTCATTGTCACATTGTGAGTCCGATTACCGTCCGGTCAGCTTCGTAATGAGTTTTAGATTTTTGCCTAAGGAAAGATTCTTCCTCAAGCAAAACCTTATTATACAAATCAAGATAAACAGCCTCTTCCTCTCTAAGCTCACTATTATCAGGATCCTCCACAACCCCTTTTTGAATAGCTTCCAATTCACATTTCAACTTATCCACTTTATCATGAATATTCCCAGTATGAAAATGCATCTTTCTCAAAGGTTTTTTCAACTCCTTCAATTTAGACACCACTCTAAACATAGAATAACCCTTAACATCCTTTTCCCATTTCTCCTTAACAATATTCAAAAAATCTTCATTGTCAGTAAGGTAGTTCCAGAATCTAAAAGACTTAGCTTTAAACTTCTTCCTAGAAGACCAATATAGCACAGCAGGAGAATGATCAGAATTGAAAAAAGGTAAAAACTTGACAGAAGCTTCCCCAAAAGAATTCAGGAATGGGAGATTCCCCATTACCCTATCAAGTTTTTCCAAAATACCCCCCACACACCCAGGTTTTTGGTTCCAAGTGAACTTGAAACCAGTCCAAGGAACATCCATCACAGCCAAGTTAGCAACACATTCCTGAAACTCAATCATACCATAGTTAACACATGAATTATGAATATTCTTCTCACTAGGCTCCAGTATGGCATTAAAGTCACCCATAACTGCCCATGGATTATCATTCAGAAGACCAGCATGAACCTGCAGAGCATTCCACAAAGATCTTCTTTCCATAACTCTAGTAAACCCATAAACAAAAGAGCAGAAAAATCTACTATTCTCAGCAACAGGACAAATGACACAATGGATAACCTGATCAAGTTTCCCAATAACCAAAACATCCACCACCTTAGGATCCCATCCAATCAAAATTCTAACCCAACCCTTACTTTCCAGAACATTAGAATCCCAAACCCAATCTTTCCTAATATTATTACACACACTAGTAATATTAAGAGGATTAACCCTTGTCTCAACTAAACAGCAAATACTAATCTTATTATCAGCAATAACTCTACGAACTTGCCTTTGCTTGCTCTCCATAGACACCCCACGAACATTCCAAACTATGATACCATCCATCATAAAGACTCATTCATAACCTGGGAGTCTTCCAATCCAGAAGAACTCTCATCACACTTCATGAACACAGCAGTCTCATCAGGTTCAGACAAAACCTCATTAGACTCCATAATCTTTTCAAACATCAATTTATCCCATTGCTCAAAAAACAATTTAAGCTGACCAACCTTCCATTTCCTCATAACTTCATTAGAAGGACAGATTTTATTAATAATATAATGAGAAACCTCATTAAATTGAGCATCATTCAGCTTGAAAAAACCAGATTTTGTATTAACATTAGTAACAAACTTAGGATTAGAATTAATATTACTTGAATCCAGATTCACCTCCACATTACTATTCTTCCCAGAAGATGAGGACTCACCCACTTCATTCTTATTATCAGCATTCTTCTGACCCACATTCTTACCCATATTCTTACCCTCATTCTTACCCAAACTCTCAACCCCATTATTCTGCCCAGACCATTCTGCTTGAATAGACTTACCCTTAGGATCTTCTTTAGACACCCCAATATTTAACTCATTTTTTAAAGCATTAAAACTATTCTGCAAATTAATACTCCCATTATCCCCATTCTTCTTCAAACTATCCTTACTAACCCATTTCTGATTAATAACTCCCTGCCCATTGTTTTGGTAACCACTAACTCTATTCTGTCTAGCATTACCCTGATTTCTATACCCTCCCCCATTCCTTCCCTGACCACCATCTCCACCCCCAAATCTATCTGAATTACCATTATTCATCCTAGGACCACCATTGTTCCTATTATTCCCATTTCTACCATTGTTCCTAACAGGTTTATTATTTCTACCCACAGTGATAAAACCATCTTCCCCAACCCCAGATACTGGATAATCTTCATCACTAGCTTTCCTCAAATCTTTCAAAAGTTGCTGAGTTTTCAAAGCCAGTTCATCTTCAGATAAAATTCTATTAGTACAAGATTCAAAATCATGACCAAAGACTTTACAAACAGAACACTTCTTCACCTTAAGTTGATATTCAACCTTTATATCCCTAGTAAATGCTGGTTTATCACCATCAGCAGAATAATAAGCCTTCACAAATTCAGGCAACACTTTCTCAGCACTCACCTCAACTAATACTCTAGCAAACCCAGCTCTCCCTTCTTTTTTCTTACACCTTTCAGCAGTAATATTATCCAGCATTAAAGGATTCCCCACCACACTAAGCATACTGCAAATACTCTCCTTATTCCACAACTCCATAGGCATATTAGGGATAGTCACCCATAATGGAATAGAAGTAGGCTCAACTTTATCTAGACTAATACCAATTTCCCATCTCTTAAGACAAAGAGGAATGTTATTTATAACCCAAGGTCCCTTATAGATAGCATCCAATAGCCCTTGCTCAGTTTTGAACTTGAAAAAAATACACCCCAGCCCCATTAGAAGAGATATCAGCAAGACCAAAACTCTTCCACATTCTAAAAAGATGGTACCTAACCATACCAATAGAAAGATTCTGACCCACAAAGTAACCATATAAGTAAGAACTATAGGCCACTTTAGCTTCATTTAGCTTCTCAGGTTTGATTACAGCCACCACATCCCCATTTTCAAGAACTTTAGGGGGATAGTAAGTGACCTTAGTATCCAGAACTTCATTATCCTTCTCCTTAGCAATTTCAGCAAAAGACAAAACTCCCTTCTTCTTAATCTCAACCCTCTCCTCCTGATTTTTAGCTGAAAACACAACATTACCATCTAATGAAACAGAACTCATAATAGATTTAGGCAAAGGCTTCAGCTTACTGATAGCAGGAATATCATCCTTCTTAAGCAAATAAGGACTCAACTCATCAGATTTCTTCTTAATTAACTTCTTCATAGAAGGACTCTTAAGAACTCCCCTCCATGGTAATCTCACCTTACCTTCTTCCTATTTCTCAGGTGCCACCACCTCAGAGTCACTTTCTTTATCTCTACTAACCGTATTCTCAATCTCCATACTATTATTATCATTAGTAACTTTATCAGAATCAATCTTCACAGACTTACTCTTCTCCTCAGCAATAGCCTTAGCTTTAGCCTCAGCTAGAGCCTTAGCTTTAGCTACTTCCTTCAAAATCAGATCACATTTTCCCCCAGGCAAAATAGACCCATCATCACCCACAGCAATGCCACTCCCAGTACCAGGCTTGAAATCAAACTTCTGTGCCTTCACAGATAACTGCAACCTGATATCTTCTCCCTTACCATACTCACACTTTTCAGTATTCTTCCCAACCAGTAACTTAACATACTTATTACTAGTTTGAGCACCCTCCACCACTTTCAATAACTCCTTTGGACTAACCATATCAGGAAGAACTTCCTCAGCATTATGGAGATCACCATCTAATCTAACCCTGACATGGCTATTATCATCCCAAACAGCTTTAACAGATTTCACTTTAGCACCCTCATTCATAACAGAGCGTTTCTTCCTCTTACTCATAAACACAAACTGAACATCCACACCATAGTCAAAAACATTAGAATTAATATCAGGCTGAGGAAAACTAATACCCTTGTTCTCCTTCAAAACCCTACCATCCTTACCAATAGATTTACCAGCAACAAAATCCCCATACACCCTTCTACCCAGAAAATTAGCAATAATCCCAAGGATCCTACCATACTGACCCTTCAATTTCTTAACAAACTCAAAATTCTTCCCCTCAACCTCCATATCTATCAGAGAATTAACCAGATCTACCTCACCAAACCCAGCCAACTTAATTAACTCAAGCTGCTCAGTAATCAGTCTAACCCTCCAATTATCACCAAAAATAGCCTTCATAAAACTCACAATTTCCGTACTAAAAAAAATAGAATCAGACCGCCCATTGAAATTACGAGACAAAATTACCTGAGGATCAACCATCTTCTTATTAGCATCAAGAATCAACTCATCTCTACCAGATCCATCACCAAGCTCAGCATCCATATCAGAGCTCATAGTATCCAACTCAACCACCAATGAATCAGGTGGATCAGCCGGAGGGGGTTCCAGAACAGGAACCCTAACAACAGAAACCATAGAAACTAAGAACAAAAGAAAAACCGTGCACTGTGAAGATTCCGACCTCAGCAATGATGTCGGAACAGTGAAACACGAAGAAGAAGAACAAACAGAGAAGGAAAATTAGGGTTAGAAGAGGCGGGAAAAGAGAAACAAAGAAGAAAACCCATGAATCGCCAAAATCGCCAAATTCAGAGAGAAAACCCTAGCATCGTATCCTTTTGTCCAGCTTTGTATCCTTTATCTAAGTGTGTAGCATGATCAGATATCTTATGGCCTTCCCGTTCCTCCATTCGGATGCCCGAAACTTCAAATGTATCGATAGTTACGTCCTTTAAAACTCGAGTCTTTTCTTGTGTACGAATCTCTATATCATTGTCGCATCGTGAGTTCGATTACCGTCCGGCCAGCTTCGTATCCTTTACCTGAGTCTGTAGCATCATCAGATATCTTATGGCTTTCCCGTTCCTCCATTCGCCTGCCCGAAACTTCAAATGTACTGATAGTTACGTCCTTTAAAACTTGTGTCTTTTCTTGTGCACGAATCTCTATGTGATTGTCGCATCATGTGTTTGATAACCGTCCGGTCAGCTTCGTATCCTTTATCTGAGTCTATAGCATGATCAGATATCTTATAGCTATCCCGTTCCTCCATTCGGGTGCCCGAAACTTCAAATGTACCGATAGTTACCTTCTTTAAAACTTGAGTCTTTTCTTTTGTACAAATCACTATGTCATTGTCGCATCTTGAGTCCGATTACCGCCCGGTCAGCTTCGTATCCTTTATCAGAGTCTATAGCATGATCAGATATCTTATGGCCTTCCCGTTCCTCCATTCGGATGTCCGAAACTTCAAATGTACCGATAGTTACGTCCTTTAAAACTCGAGTCTTTTCTTGTGTACGAATCTCTATGTGATGGTCGCATCGTGAGTCCGATAACCGTCCGGTCAGCTTCGTATCCTTTATCTAAGTCTGTAGCATGATCAGCTATCTTATGGCTTTCCCATTCCTCCATTCGGGTGCTCGAAACTTCAAATGTACAAATAGTTACGTCCTTTAAAACTTGTGACTTTTCTTGTGTAGGAATGTCTATGTGATTGTCACATTGTGAGTCCGATAACCGTCCGGTCAGCTTCGTATCCTTTATCTGAGTCTGTAGCATAATCACATATCTTATGGCTTTCCCGTTCCTCCATTCGGATGTCCGAAACTTCAAACGTACCGATAGTTACGTCCTTTAAAACATGAGTCTTTTCTTGTGTACGAATCTCTATGTGATTGTCGCATCGTGAGTCCGATAACCGTCCGGTCAGCTTCGCATCCTTTATATGAGTCTGTAGCATGATCAGATATCTTATGGCTTTCCCGTTCCTCCATTCGGCAGCCCGAAACATCAAATGTACTGATAGTTACGTCCTTTAAAACTTGAGTCTTTTCTTGTGTATGAATCTCTATGTCATTGTCGCATCGTGAGTCCGATTACCGTCCGGTCAGCTTCGTATCCTTTATCTGAGTCTGTAGCATGATCAGATATCTTATGGCTTTCCCGTTCCACCATTCGGGTGCCCGAAACTTCAAATGTACCGATAGTTACGTCCTTTGAAACTTGTGTCTTTTCTTGTGTACGAATCTCTATGTGATTGTCGCATCGTTAGTCTGATAACCGTTCGGTCAGCTGCGTATCCTTTATCTGAGTCTATAGCTTGATCAGATATCTTATAGCTATCCGGTTCCTCCATTCGGGTGCCCGAAACTTCAAATGTACCGATAGTTACGTCCTTTAAAACTTGTGTCTTTTCTTGTGTCCGAATCTCTATGTGATTGTCGCATCGTGAGTCTGATAACTGTTCGGTCAGCTTCGTATCCTTTATCTGAGTCTATAGCTTGATCAGATATCTTATAGCTATCCCGTTCCTCCATTCGGGTGCCCGAAACTTCAAATGTACCGACAGTTACGTTATTTAAAACTTGAGTCTTTTCTTGTGTACGAATCTCTATGTCATTGTCGCATCGTGAGACCGACTACCGTCTGGTCAGCTTCCTATCCTTTATCTGAGTCTGTGGCATAATCAGATATCATACGGCCTTCCCGTTCATCCATCCGGTTGCCCGAAACTTCAAATGTACTGATATTTAAGTCCTTTAAAACTCGAGTCTTTTCTTGTGCACAAATCTCTATGTGATTGTCGCATCGTGAGTCCGAGAACCGCCCGGTTAGCTTCGTATCCTTTATCTGAGTCTGTAGCATGATCAGATATCCTATGGCTTTCCCGTTCCCCCATTCCGGTGCTCAAACTTCAAATGTACAGATAGTTACGTCCATTAAAACTTGTGTCTTTTCTTGTGTAGGAATCTCTATGGGATTGTCGCATCGTGTGTCCGATAACCGTCCGGTCAGCTTCGTATACTTTATCTGAGTCTGTAGCATGACCAGATATCTTATGGCTCTCCCGTTCCTCCATTCGAGTGCCCGAAACTCAAATGTACCGATAGTTACGTCCTTTAAAACTTTTGTCTTTTCTTATGGCCTTGCCGTTCCTCCATTCGGGTGCCTGAAACTTCAAATGTACCGATAGTTACGTCCTTTAAAACTTGTGTCTTTTCTTGTGTACGAATCTCTATGTGATTGTCGCATCGTGAGTCTGATAACCGTCTGGTCAACTTCGTATCCTCTATCTGACTCTATAGCATGATCAGATATCTTATGGCTTTCCCGTTCCTCCATTCGGGTGCTCGAAACATCAAATGTACAGATAGTTACGTCCTTTATAACTTGTGTCTTTTCTTGTGTACGAATCTCTATGTGATTGTCGCATCGTGAGTCTGATAACCGTCCGGTCAACTTCGTATCCTTTATCTGACTCAATAGCATGATCAGATATGTTATGGCCTTCCCGTTCCTCCATTCGGATGCCCGAAACTTCAAATGTACCGATAGTTACGTCCTTTAAAAATTGTGTCTTTACTTGTGTACGAATCTCTATGTGATTGTCGCATCGTGAGTCCGATAACCGTCCGGTCAACTTCGTATCCTTTATCTGAGTCTGTAGCATGATCAGATATCTTATGGTTTTCCTGTTCCTCCATTCGGTTGCCCGAAACTTCAAATGTACCGATAGTTACGTCCTTTAAAACTTGAGTCTTTTCTTGTGTACGAATATCTATGTCATCGCCGCATCGTGAATCCGATTAACGTCCGGTCAGCTTCGTATCCTTTATCTGAGTCTGTAGCATGATCAGATATCTTATGGCTTTCTCGTTCCTCCATTCCAGTGCCCGAAACTTCAAATATACCGATAGTTACGTCTTTCAAAACTTGTGTCTTTTCTTGTGTAGGAACCTCTATGTGATTGTCGCATCGTGAGTCCGATAACCGTCCGGTCAGCTACGTATCCTTTATCTGAGTCTGTAGCATGATCAGATATCTCATGGCTTTCCCGTTCTTCCATTCGGCTGCATGGAACTTCAAATGTACTGATAGTTACGTCCTTTAAAACTTGAGTCGTTTCTTGTGTACGAATCTCTATGTCATTGTCGCATTGTGAGTCCGATTATCGTCCGGTCAGCTTCGTATCCTTTATCTGAGTCTGTAGCATGATCAGATATCTTATAGCCTTCTCGTTCCTCCATTTGGGGACCTGAAACTTCAAATGTACTGATAGTTACGTCCTTTAAAATTTGAGACTTTTCTTGTGTACGAATCTCTATGTCATTGTCGCATCGTGAGTCCGATTACCGTCCAGTCAGCTTTGTATCCTTTATCTGAGTCTGTTGCAAGATTAGATTTTTTATGGCCTTTCCATTCATCCATTCGGGTGCCTGAAACTTCAAATGTAAGGATAGTTACGTATTTTAAAACTCGAGTCTTTTCTTGTGTACGAATCTCTATGTGAGTGTCGCATCGTGAGTCCGATAACCGTCCGGTCAGCTTCGTATCCTTTATCTGTGTCTGTAGCATGATCAGATATCTTATGGCCTTGCCGTTCCTCCATTCGGGTGCCTGAAACTTCAAATGTACAGATAGTTACGTCCTTTAACACTTGTGTCTTTTCTTGTGTACGAATCTCTATGTGATTGTCGCATCGTGAGTCTGATAACCGTCCGGTCACCTTCGTATCCTTTATCTGACTCTATAGCATGATCAGATATCTTATGGTTTTCCCGTTCCACCATTCGGGTGCTCGAAACTTCAAATGTACAAATAGTTACGTCATTTAAAACTTGTGTCTTTTCTTGTGTAGGAACCTCTATGTGATTGTCGCATCGTGAGTCCGATAACCTTCCGGTCAGCTTCGTATCCTTTATCTGAGTCTGTAGCATGATCAGATATCTCATGGCTTTCCCGTTCTTCCATTCGGGTGCCCGAGACTTCAAATGTACCGATAGTTACGTCCTTTAAAACTTGTGTCTTTTCTTGTGTACGAATCTCTATGTGATTGTCGCATCGTGAGTCCGATAACCGTCCGGTCAACTTCGTATCCTTTATCTGAGTCTGTAGCATGATCAGATATCTTATGGTTTTCCTGTTCCTCCATTCGGGTGCCTGAAACTTCAAATGTACCGATAGTTACGTCCTTTAAAACTTGTGTCTTTTCTTGTGTACGAATCTCTATGTGATTGTCGCATCATGAGTCCGATAACCGTCTGGTCAGCTACGTATCCTTTATCTGAGTCTGTAGCATGATCAGATATCTCATGGCTTTCCCGTTCTTCCATTCGGCTGCCTGTAACTTCAAATGTACTGATAGTTACGTCCTTTAAAACTCGAGTCTTTTCTTGTGTACGAATCTCTATGTCATTGTCGCATTGCGAGTCCAATTATCGTCCGGTCAGCTTCGTATCCTTTATCTGAGTCTGTAGCATGATCAGATATCTTATAGCCTTCTCGTTCCTCCATTTGGGGACCTGAAACTTCAAATGTACTGATAGTTACGTCCTTTAAAATTTGAGACTTTTCTTGTGTACGAATCTCTATGTCATTGTCGCATCGTGAGTCCGATTACCGTCCAGTCAGTTTTGTATCCTTTATCTGAGTCTGTTGCAAGATTAGATTTTTTATGACCTTTCCGTTCATCCATTCGGGTGCCTGAAACTTCAAATGTAACGATAGTTACGTATTTTAAAACTCGAGTCTTTTCTTGTGTACGAATCTCTATGTGATTGTCGCATCGTGAGTCCGATAACCGTCCGGTCAGCTTCGTATCCTTTATCTGTGTCTGTAGCATGATCAGATGTCTTATGGCCTTGCCGTTCCTCCATTCGGGTGCCTGAAACTTCAAATGTACCGATAGTTACGTCCTTTAAAACTTGTGTCTTTTCTTGTGTACGAATCTCTATGTGATTGTCGCATCGTGAGTCTGATAACCGTCCGGTCAACTTCGTATCCTTTATCTGACTCTATAGCACGATCAGATATCGTATGGCTTTCCCGTTCCTCCATTCGGGTGCTCGAAACTTCAAATGTACAGATAGTTACGTCCTTTAACACTTGTGTCTTTTCTTGTGTACGAATCTCTATGTGATTGTCGCATCGTGAGTCTGATAACCGTCCGGTCACCTTCGTATCCTTTATCTGACTCTATAGCATGATCAGATATCTTATGGCTTTCCCGTTCCACCATTCGGGTGCTCGAAACTTCAAATGTACAGATAGTTACGTCCTTTAAAACTTGTGTCTTTTCTTGTGTAGGAACCTCTATGTGATTGTCGCATCGTGAGTCCGATAACCTTCCGGTCAGCTTCGTATCCTTTATCTGAGTCTGTAGCATGATCAGATATCTTATGGCTTTCCCGTTCCACCATTCGGGTGCCCGAAACTTCAAATGTACCGATAGTTACGTCCTTTGAAACTTGTGTCTTTTCTTGTGTACGAATCTCTATGTGATTGTCGCATCGTTAGTCTGATAACCGTTCGGTCAGCTGCGTATCCTTTATCTGAGTCTATAGCTTGATCAGATATCTTATAGCTATCCGGTTCCTCCATTCGGGTGCCCGAAACTTCAAATGTACCGATAGTTACGTCCTTTAAAACTTGTGTCTTTTCTTGTGTCCGAATCTCTATGTGATTGTCGCATCGTGAGTCTGATAACTGTTCGGTCAGCTTCGTATCCTTTATCTGAGTCTATAGCTTGATCAGATATCTTATAGCTATCCCGTTCCTCCATTCGGGTGCCCGAAACTTCAAATGTACCGACAGTTACGTTATTTAAAACTTGAGTCTTTTCTTGTGTACGAATCTCTATGTCATTGTCGCATCGTGAGACCGACTACCGTCCGGTCAGCTTCCTATCCTTTATCTGAGTCTGTGGCATAATCAGATATCATACGGCCTTCCCGTTCATCCATCCGGTTGCCCGAAACTTCAAATGTACTGATATTTAAGTCCTTTAAAACTCGAGTCTTTTCTTGTGCACAAATCTCTATGTGATTGTCGCATCGTGAGTCCGAGAACCGTCCGGTTAGCTTCGTATCCTTTATCTGAGTCTGTAGCATGATCGGATATCCTATGGCTTTCCCGTTCCCCCATTCCGGTGCTCAAACTTCAAATGTACAGATAGTTACGTCCATTAAAACTTGTGTCTTTTCTTGTGTAGGAATCTCTATGGGATTGTCGCATCGTGTGTCCGATAACCGTCCGGTCAGCTTCGTATACTTTATCTGAGTCTGTAGCATGACCAGATATCTTATGGCTCTCCCGTTCCTCCATTCGAGTGCCCGAAACTCAAATGTACCGATAGTTACGTCCTTTAAAACTTTTGTCTTTTCTTATGGCCTTGCCGTTCCTCCATTCGGGTGCCTGAAACTTCAAATGTACCGATAGTTACGTCCTTTAAAACTTGTGTCTTTTCTTGTGTACGAATCTCTATGTGATTGTCGCATCGTGAGTCTGATAACCGTCTGGTCAACTTCGTATCCTTTATCTGACTCTATAGCATGATCAGATATCTTATGGCTTTCCCGTTCCTCCATTCGGGTGCTCGAAACATCAAATGTACAGATAGTTACGTCCTTTATAACTTGTGTCTTTTCTTGTGTACGAATCTCTATGTGATTGTCGCATCGTGAGTCTGATAACCGTCCGGTCAACTTCGTATCCTTTATCTGACTCAATAGCATGATCAGATATGTTATGGCCTTCCCGTTCCTCCATTCGGATGCCCGAAACTTCAAATGTACCGATAGTTACGTCCTTTAAAAATTGTGTCTTTACTTGTGTACGAATCTCTATGTGATTGTCGCATCGTGAGTCCGATAACCGTCCGGTCAACTTCGTATCCTTTATCTGAGTCTGTAGCATGATCAGATATCTTATGGTTTTCCTGTTCCTCCATTCGGTTGCCCGAAACTTCAAATGTACCGATAGTTACGTCCTTTAAAACTTGAGTCTTTTCTTGTGTACGAATATCTATGTCATCGCCGCATCGTGAATCCGATTAACGTCCGGTCAGCTTCGTATCCTTTATCTGAGTCTGTAGCATGATCAGATATCTTATGGCTTTCTCGTTCCTCCATTCCAGTGCCCGAAACTTCAAATATACCGATAGTTACGTCTTTCAAAACTTGTGTCTTTTCTTGTGTAGGAACCTCTATGTGATTGTCGCATCGTGAGTCCGATAACCGTCCGGTCAGCTACGTATCCTTTATCTGAGTCTGTAGCATGATCAGATATCTCATGGCTTTCCCGTTCTTCCATTCGGCTGCATGGAACTTCAAATGTACTGATAGTTACGTCCTTTAAAACTTGAGTCGTTTCTTGTGTACGAATCTCTATGTCATTGTCGCATTGTGAGTCCGATTATCGTCCGGTCAGCTTCGTATCCTTTATCTGAGTCTGTAGCATGATCAGATATCTTATAGCCTTCTCGTTCCTCCATTTGGGGACCTGAAACTTCAAATGTACTGATAGTTACGTCCTTTAAAATTTGAGACTTTTCTTGTGTACGAATCTCTATGTCATTGTCGCATCGTGAGTCCGATTACCGTCCAGTCAGCTTTGTATCCTTTATCTGAGTCTGTTGCAAGATTAGATTTTTTATGGCCTTTCCATTCATCCATTCGGGTGCCTGAAACTTCAAATGTAAGGATAGTTACGTATTTTAAAACTCGAGTCTTTTCTTGTGTACGAATCTCTATGTGAGTGTCGCATCGTGAGTCCGATAACCGTCCGGTCAGCTTCGTATCCTTTATCTGTGTCTGTAGCATGATCAGATATCTTATGGCCTTGCCGTTCCTCCATTCGGGTGCCTGAAACTTCAAATGTACAGATAGTTACGTCCTTTAACACTTGTGTCTTTTCTTGTGTACGAATCTCTATGTGATTGTCGCATCGTGAGTCTGATAACCGTCCGGTCACCTTCGTATCCTTTATCTGACTCTATAGCATGATCAGATATCTTATGGTTTTCCCGTTCCACCATTCGGGTGCTCGAAACTTCAAATGTACAAATAGTTACGTCATTTAAAACTTGTGTCTTTTCTTGTGTAGGAACCTCTATGTGATTGTCGCATCGTGAGTCCGATAACCTTCCGGTCAGCTTCGTATCCTTTATCTGAGTCTGTAGCATGATCAGATATCTCATGGCTTTCCCGTTCTTCCATTCGGGTGCCCGAGACTTCAAATGTACCGATAGTTACGTCCTTTAAAACTTGTGTCTTTTCTTGTGTACGAATCTCTATGTGATTGTCGCATCGTGAGTCCGATAACCGTCCGGTCAACTTCGTATCCTTTATCTGAGTCTGTAGCATGATCAGATATCTTATGGTTTTCCTGTTCCTCCATTCGGGTGCCTGAAACTTCAAATGTACCGATAGTTACGTCCTTTAAAACTTGTGTCTTTTCTTGTGTACGAATCTCTATGTGATTGTCGCATCATGAGTCCGATAACCGTCTGGTCAGCTACGTATCCTTTATCTGAGTCTGTAGCATGATCAGATATCTCATGGCTTTCCCGTTCTTCCATTCGGCTGCCTGTAACTTCAAATGTACTGATAGTTACGTCCTTTAAAACTCGAGTCTTTTCTTGTGTACGAATCTCTATGTCATTGTCGCATTGCGAGTCCAATTATCGTCCGGTCAGCTTCGTATCCTTTATCTGAGTCTGTAGCATGATCAGATATCTTATAGCCTTCTCGTTCCTCCATTTGGGGACCTGAAACTTCAAATGTACTGATAGTTACGTCCTTTAAAATTTGAGACTTTTCTTGTGTACGAATCTCTATGTCATTGTCGCATCGTGAGTCCGATTACCGTCCAGTCAGTTTTGTATCCTTTATCTGAGTCTGTTGCAAGATTAGATTTTTTATGACCTTTCCGTTCATCCATTCGGGTGCCTGAAACTTCAAATGTAACGATAGTTACGTATTTTAAAACTCGAGTCTTTTCTTGTGTACGAATCTCTATGTGATTGTCGCATCGTGAGTCCGATAACCGTCCGGTCAGCTTCGTATCCTTTATCTGTGTCTGTAGCATGATCAGATGTCTTATGGCCTTGCCGTTCCTCCATTCGGGTGCCTGAAACTTCAAATGTACCGATAGTTACGTCCTTTAAAACTTGTGTCTTTTCTTGTGTACGAATCTCTATGTGATTGTCGCATCGTGAGTCTGATAACCGTCCGGTCAACTTCGTATCCTTTATCTGACTCTATAGCACGATCAGATATCGTATGGCTTTCCCGTTCCTCCATTCGGGTGCTCGAAACTTCAAATGTACAGATAGTTACGTCCTTTAACACTTGTGTCTTTTCTTGTGTACGAATCTCTATGTGATTGTCGCATCGTGAGTCTGATAACCGTCCGGTCACCTTCGTATCCTTTATCTGACTCTATAGCATGATCAGATATCTTATGGCTTTCCCGTTCCACCATTCGGGTGCTCGAAACTTCAAATGTACAGATAGTTACGTCCTTTAAAACTTGTGTCTTTTCTTGTGTAGGAACCTCTATGTGATTGTCGCATCGTGAGTCCGATAACCTTCCGGTCAGCTTCGTATCCTTTATCTGAGTCTGTAGCATGATCGGATATCTCATGGCTTTCCCGTTCTTCCATTCGGGTGCCCGAAACTTCAAATGTACCGATAGTTACGTCCTTTAAAAATTGTGTCTTTACTTGTGTACGAATCTCTATGTGATTGTCGCATCGTGAGTCCGATAACCTTCCGGTCAACTTCGTATCCTTTATCTGAGTCTGTAGCATGATCAGATATCTTATGGTTTTCCTGTTCCTCCATTCGGGTGCCTGAAACTTCAAATGTACCGATAGTTACGTCCTTTAAAACTTGTGTCTTTTCTTGTGTACGAATCTCTATGTGATTGTCGCATCATGAGTCCGATAACCGTCTGGTCAGCTTTGTATCCTTTATCTAAGTGTGTAGCATGATCAGATATCTTATGGCCTTCCCGTTCCTCCATTCGGATGCCCGAATCTTCAAATGTATCGATAGTTACGTCCTTTAAAACTCGAGTCTTTTCTTGTGTACGAATCTCTATATCATTGTCGCATCGTGAGTTCGATTACCGTCCGGTCAGCTTCGTATCCTTTATCTGAGTCTGTAGCATCATCAGATATCTTATGGCTTTCCCGTTCCTCCATTCGGCTGCCCGAAACTTCAAATGTACTGATAGTTACGTCCTTTAAAACTTGTGTTTTTCTTGTGCACGAATCTCTATGTGATTGTCGCATCATGTGTTTGATAACCGTCCGGTCAGCTTCGTATCCTTTATCTGAGTCTATAGCATGATCAGATATCTTATAGCTATCCCGTTCCTCCATTCGGGTGCCCGAAACTTCAAATGTACCGATAGTTACCTTCTTTAAAACTAGAGTCTTTTCTTTTGTACAAATCACTATGTCATTGTCGCATCGTGAGTCCGATTACCGCCCGGTCAGCTTCGTATCCTTTATCAGAGTCTATAGCATGATCAGATCTCTTATGGCCTTCCCGTTCCTCCATTCGGATGTCCGAAACTTCAAATGTACCGATAGTTACGTCCTTTAAAACTCGAGTCTTTTCTTGTGTACGAATCTCTATGTGAGGGTCGCATCGTGAGTCCGATAACCGTCCGGTCAGCTTCGTATCCTTTATCTAAGTCTGTAGAATGATCAGCTATCTTATGGCTTTCCCATTCCTCCATTCGGGTGCTCGAAACTTCAAATGTACAAATAGTTACGTCCTTTAAAACTTGTGGCTTTTCTTGTGTAGGAATGTCTATGTGATTGTCACATTGTGAGTCCGATAACCGTCCGGTCAGCTTCGTATCCTTTATCTGAGTCTGTAGCATGATCAGATATCTTATGTCTTTCCCGTTCCTCCATTCGGCAGCCCGAAACATCAAATGTACTGATAGTTACGTCCTTTAAAACTTGAGTCTTTTCTTGTGTACGAATCTCTATGTCATTGTCGCATCGTGAGTCCGATTACCGTCCGGTCAGCTTCGTATCCTTTATCTGAGTCTGTAGCATGATCGGATATCTCATGGCTTTCCCGTTCTTCCATTCGGGTGCCCGAAACTTCAAATGTACCGATAGTTACGTCCTTTAAAAATTGTGTCTTTACTTGTGTACGAATCTCTATGTGATTGTCGCATCGTGAGTCCGATAACCGTCCGGTCAACTTCGTATCCTTTATCTGAGTCTGTAGCATGATCAGATATCTTATGGTTTTCCTGTTCCTCCATTCGGGTGCCTGAAACTTCAAATGTACCGATAGTTACGTCCTTTAAAAATTGTGTCTTTACTTGTGTACGAATCTCTATGTGATTGTCGCATCGTGAGTCCGATAACCTTCCGGTCAACTTCGTATCCTTTATCTGAGTCTGTAGCATGATCAGATATCTTATGGTTTTCCTGTTCCTCCATTCGGGTGCCTGAAACTTCAAATGTACCGATAGTTACGTCCTTTAAAACTTGTTTCTTTTCTTGTGTACGAATCTCTATGTGATTGTCGCATCGTGAGTCTGATAACCGTTCGGTCAGCTGCGTATCCTTTATCTGAGTCTATAGCTTGATCAGATATCTTATAGCTATCCCGTTCCTCCATTCGGGTGCCCGAAACTTCAAATGTACCGATAGTTACGTCCTTTAAAACTTGTGTCTTTTCTTGTGTCCGAATCTCTATGTGATTGTCGCATCGTGAGTCTGATAACTGTTCGGTCAGCTTCGTATCCTTTATCTGAGTCTATAGCTTGATCAGATATCTTATAGCTATCCCGTTCCTCCATTTGGGTGCCCGAAACTTCAAATGTACCGATAGTTACCTTCTTTAAAACTAGAGTCTTTTCTTTTGTACAAATCACTATGTCATTGTCGCATCGTGAGTCCGATTACCGCCCGGTCAGCTTCGTATCCTTTATCAGAGTCTATAGCATGATCAGATCTCTTATGGCCTTCCCGTTCCTCCATTCGGATGTCCGAAACTTCAAATGTACCGATAGTTACGTCCTTTAAAACTCGAGTCTTTTCTTGTGTACGAATCTCTATGTGAGGGTCGCATCGTGAGTCCGATAACCGTCCGGTCAGCTTCGTATCCTTTATCTAAGTCTGTAGAATGATCAGCTATCTTATGGCTTTCCCATTCCTCCATTCGGGTGCTCGAAACTTCAAATGTACAAATAGTTACGTCCTTTAAAACTTGTGACTTTTCTTGTGTAGGAATGTCTATGTGATTGTCACATTGTGAGTCCGATAACCGTCCGGTCAGCTTCGTATCCTTTATCTGAGTCTGTAGCATGATCAGATATCTTATGGCTTTCCCGTTCCACCATTCGGGTGCTCGAAACTTCAAATGTACAGATAGTTACGTCCTTTAAAACTTGTGTCTTTTCTTGTGTAGGAACCTCTATGTGATTGTCGCATCGTGAGTCCGATAACCTTCCGGTCAGCTTCGTATCCTTTATCTGAGTCTGTAGCATGATCGGATATCTCATGGCTTTCCCGTTCTTCCATTCGGGTGCCCGAAACTTCAAATGTACCGATAGTTACGTCCTTTAAAAATTGTGTCTTTACTTGTGTACGAATCTCTATGTGATTGTCGCATCGTGAGTCCGATAACCGTCCGGTCAACTTCGTATCCTTTATCTGAGTCTGTAGCATGATCAGATATCTTATGGTTTTCCTGTTCCTCCATTCGGGTGCCTGAAACTTCAAATGTACCGATAGTTACGTCCTTTAAAACTTGTGTCTTTTCTTGTGTACGAATCTCTATGTGATTGTCGCATCATGAGTCCGATAACCGTCTGGTCAGCTTTGTATCCTTTATCTAAGTGTGTAGCATGATCATATATCTTATGGCCTTCCCGTTCCTCCATTCGGATGCCCGAATCTTCAAATGTATCGATAGTTACGTCCTTTAAAACTCGAGTCTTTTCTTGTGTACGAATCTCTATATCATTGTCGCATCGTGAGTTCGATTACCGTCCGGTCAGCTTCGTATCCTTTATCTGAGTCTGTAGCATCATCAGATATCTTATGGCTTTCCCGTTCCTCCATTCGGCTGCCCGAAACTTCAAATGTACTGATAGTTACGTCCTTTAAAACTTGTGTCTTTTCTTGTGCACGAATCTCTATGTGATTGTCGCATCATGTGTTTGATAACCGTCCGGTCAGCTTCGTATCCTTTATCTGAGTCTATAGCATGATCAGATATCTTATAGCTATCCCGTTCCTCCATTCGGGTGCCCGAAACTTCAAATGTACCGATAGTTACCTTCTTTAAAACTAGAGTCTTTTCTTTTGTACAAATCACTATGTCATTGTCGCATCGTGAGTCCGATTACCGCCCGGTTAGCTTCGTATCCTTTATCAGAGTCTATAGCATGATCAGATCTCTTATGGCCTTCCCGTTCCTCCATTCGGGTGCCTGAAACTTCAAATGTACCGATAGTTACGTCCTTTAAAACTTGTGTCTTTTCTTGTGTACGAATCTCAATGTGATTGTCGCATCGTGAGTCTGATAACCGTCCGGTCAACATCGTATCCTTTATCTGACTCTATAGCATGATCATATATCGTATGGCTTTCCCGTTCCTCCATTCGGGTTCTCGAAACTTCAAATGTACAGATAGTTACGTCCTTTAACACTTGTGTCTTTTCTTGTGTACGAATATCTATGTGATTGTCGCATCGTGAGTCTGATAACCGTCTGGTCACCTTCGTATCCTTTATCTGACTCTATAGCATGATCAGATATCTTATGGTTTTCCCGTTCCACCATTCGGGTACTCGAAACTTCAAATGTACAAATAGTTACGTCCTTTAAAACTTGTGTCTTTTCTTGTGTAGGAACCTCTATGTGATTGTTGCATCGTGAGTCCGATAACCTTCCGGTCAGCTTCGTA
This sequence comes from Ambrosia artemisiifolia, assembly GCA_032199755.1. Classification (NCBI taxonomy): domain Eukaryota; kingdom Viridiplantae; phylum Streptophyta; class Magnoliopsida; order Asterales; family Asteraceae; genus Ambrosia; species Ambrosia artemisiifolia. Next base: position 17,449,082 of record CM063526.1, read on the forward strand.
TCCTTTATCTGAGTCTGTAGCATGATCAGATATCTCATGGCTTTCCCGTTCTTCCATTCGGGTGCCCGAGACTTCAAATGTACCGATAGTTACGTCCTTTAAAACTTGTGTCTTTTCTTGTGTACGAATCTCTATGTGATTGTCGCATCGTGAGTCCGATAACCGTCCGGTCAGCTACGTATCCTTTATCTGAGTCTGTAGCATGATCAGATATCTCATGGCTTTCCCGTTCTTCCATTCGGCTGCCTGAAACTTCAAATGTACTGATAGTTACGTCCTTTAAAACTTGAGTCTTTTCTTGTGTACGAATCTCTATGTCATTGTCGCAATGTGAGTCCGATTATCGTCCGGTCAGCTTCGTATTCTTTATCTGAGTCTGTAGCATGATCAGATATCTTATAGCCTTCTCGTTCCTCCATTTGGGGACCTCAAACTTCAAATGTACTGATAGTTACGTCCTTTAAAACTTGAGTCTTTTCTTGTGTACGAATCTCTATGTGATTGTCGCATTGTGAGTCCGATTGGAGACCTGAAACTTCAAATGTACAGATAGTTACGTCCTTTAACACTTGTGTCTTTTCTTTTGTACGAATCTCTATGTGATTGTCGCATCGTGAGTCCACTAACCTTCCGGTCAGCTTCGTATCCTTTATCTGAGTCTGTAGCATGATCAGATATCTTATGGTTTTCCTGTTCCTCCATTCGGGTGCCCGAAACTTCAAATGTACCGATAGTTACGTACTTTAAAACTCGAGTCTTTTCTTGTGTACGAATCTCTATGTGATTGTCGCATCGTGAGTCCGATTAACGTCTGGTCAGCTTCGTATCCTTTATCTAAGTGTGTAGCATGATCAGATATCTTATGGCCTTCCCGTTCCTCCATTCGGATGCCCAAAACATAAAATGTATCGATAGTTACGTCCTTTAAAACTCGAGTCTTTTCTTGTTTACGAATCTCTATTTCATTGTCGTATCGTGAGTCAGATTACCGTCCAGTCAGCTTCGTATCCTTTATCTAAGTCTGTTGCATGATCAGACATCTTATGGCCTTCCCGTTCTTCCATTCGGGTGCCCGAAAATTCAAATGTACCGATAGTTACGTCCTTTAAAACTTGTGTCTTTGATTGTGTACGAATCTCTATGTGATTGTCGCATCGTGAGTCCGATAACCGTCCGGTCAGCTTCGTATCCTTTATCTGAGTCTGTAGCATGATCAGATATCTTATGGCTTTCCCGTTCCACCATTCGGGTGCCCAAAACTTCAAATGTACCGATAGTTACGTCCTTTAAAACTTGTGTCTTTTCTTGTGTACGAATCTCTATGTGATTGTCGCATCGTGAGTCCGATTAACGTCCGGTCAGCTTCGTATCCTTTATCTGAGTCTGTAGCATGATCAGATATCGTATGGCTTTCCCGTTCCTCCATTCGGGTGCCCGAAACTTCAAATGTACTAATAATTACGTCCATTAAAACTTGTGACTTTTCTTGTGTACGAATCTCTATGTGATTGTCACATCGTGAGTCCGATAACCGTTCGGTCAGCTTCGTATCCTTTATCTGAGTCTGTAGCATGATCAGTTATCTTATGGGTTTCCCGTTCCTCCATTCGGGTGCTGGAAACGTCAAATGTACAGACAGTTGCGTCCTTTAAAACTTGTGTCTTTTCTTGTGTAGGAATCTATATGTGATTGACGCATCGTGAGTCCGATAACCGTCTGGTCAGCTTCGTATCCTTTATCTGAGTCTGTTGCATGATCAGATTTCTTATAGCCTTCCCGTTCCTCCATTCGGGAGCCCGAAACTTCAAATGTACCGATAGTTACGTCCTTTAAAACTTTTGTCTTTTCTTGTGTACGAATCTCAATGTCATTGTCGCATCGTAAGTCCGATTAATGTCCGGTCAGCTTCGTATCCTTTATCTGAGTCTGTAGCATGATCAGATATCTTATGGCTTTCCCGTTCCTCCATTCGGCTGCCTGAAATTTCAAATGTACTGATAGTTACGTCCTTTAAAACTTGAGTCTTTTCTTGTGTACGAATCTCTATGTCAGTGTCGCATCGTGAGTCCGATTACCGTCCGGTTAGCTTCGTATCCTTTATCTGAGTCTGTAGCATGATCAGATATCTTATGGCTTTCCTGTTCCTCCATTCGGTTGCCCGAAACTTCAAATGTACCGATAGTTACGTCCTTTAAAACTTGAGTCTTTTCTTGTGTACGAATCTCTATGTCATTGTCGCATAATGAATCCGATTAACGTCCGGTCACCTTCGTATCCTTTATCTGAGTCTGTAGCATGATCAGATATCTTATGGCTTTCCCGTTCCTCCATTCGGGTGCCCGAAACTTCAAATGTACTGATAGTTACGTCCTTTAAAACTTGTGTCTTTTCTTGTGTACGAATCTCTATGTGATTGTCGCATCGTGAATCCGATTAACGTCCGGGCAGATTCGTATCCTTTATCTGACTCTATAGAATGATCAGATATCTTATGGCTTTCCCGTTCCTCTATTCGGGATCCCGAACCTTAAAATGTACCGATAGTTACATCCTTTAAAACTTGAGTCTTTTCTTCTGTACGAATCTCTATGAAATTGTCGCATCGTGAGTCCGATAAACGTCCGGTCAGCTTCGTATCCATTATCTGAGTCTATAGCATGATCAGATATCTTATGGCTTTCTTGTTCCTCCATTCGGTTGCCCGAAACTTCAAATGTACCGATAGTTACGTTCTTTAAAACTTCAGTCTTTTCTTGTGTACGAATCTCTAAGTCATTGTCGCATCGTGATTCCGATTAACGTCCGGTCAGCTTCGTATCGTTTATCTGAGTCTGTAGCATGATCAGATATCTTATGGCTTTCCCGTTCCTCCATTCGGGTGCCCGAAACTTCAAATGTACCGATAGTTACGTCCTTTAAAACTTGTGTCTTTTCTAGTGTACGAATCTCTATGTGATTGTCGCATCGTGAGTCCGATAACCGTCCGGTCAACTTCGTATCCTTTATCTGAGTCTGTAACATGATCAGATATCTTATGGCTTTCCTGTTCCTCCATTCGGTTTCCCGAAACTTCAAATGTACTGATAGTTACGTCCTTTAAACCTTGAGTCTTTTCTTGTGTACGAATCTCTATGTCATTGTCGCATCGTGAGTACGATTAACGTCCGGTCAGCTTCGTATCCTTTATCTGAGTCTGTAGCATGATCAGATATCTTATGACTTTCCCGTTCCTCCATTCGGGTGCCCGAAACTTCAAATGTACCGATAGTTACGTCCTTTAAAACTTGAGTCTTTTCTTGTGTACGAATCTCTATGTCATTGTCGCATCGTGAGTCCGATAACCGTCCGGTCAGCTTCGTATCCTTTATCTGAGTCTGTAGCATGATCAGATATCTTATGGCTTTCCCGTTCCTCCATTCGGCAGCCCGAAACATTAAATGTAATGATAGTTACGTCCTTTAAAACTTGAGTCTTTTCTTGTGTACGAATCTCTATGTCATTGTCGCATCGTGAGTCCGATTAACGTCCGGTCACCTTTGTATCCTTTATCTGAGTCTGTAGCATGATCAGATATCTTATGGCTTTCCCGTTCCTCCATTCGGGTGCCCGAAACTTCAAATGTACTGATAATTACGTCCATTAAAACTTGTGTCTTTTCTTGTGTACGAATCTCTATGTGATTGTCACATCGTGAGTCCGATAACCGTCCGGTCAGCTTTGTATCCTTTATCTGAGTCTGTAGCATGATCAGTTATCTTATGGGTTTCCCGTTCCTCCATTCGGGTGCTGGAAACGTCAAATGTACAGACAGTTGCGTCCTTTAAAACTTGTGTCTTTTCTTGTGTAGGAATCTATATGTGATTGTCGCATCGTGAGTCCGATAACCGTCCGGTCAGCTTCGTATCCTTTATCTGAGTCTGTTGCATGATCAGATTTCTTATAGCCTTCCCGTTCCTCCATTCGGGAGCCCGAAACTTCAAATGTACCGATAGTTACGTCCTTTAAAACTTTTGTCTTTTCTTGTGTATGAATCTCTATGTCATTGTCGCATCGTAAGTCCGATAACCGTCCGGTCAGCTTCGTATCCTTTATCTGAGTCTGTAGCATGATCAGATATCTTATAGCCTTCTCGTTCCTCCATTTGGGGACCTGAAACTTCAAATGTACTGATAGTTACGTCCTTTAAAACTTGAGTCTTTTCTTGTGTACGAATCTCTATGTGATTGTCGCATTGTGAGTCCGATTGGAGACCTGAAACTTCAAATGTACAGATAGTTACGTCCTTTAACACTTGTGTCTTTTCTTTTGTACGAATCTCTATGTGATTGTCGCATCGTGAGTCTGATAACCGTCCGGTCACCTTCGTATCCTTTATCTGACTCTATAGCATGATCAGATATCTTATGGCTTTCCCGTTCCACCATTCGGGTGCTCGAAACTTCAAATGTACAGATGGTTACGTCCTTTAAAACTTGTGTCTTTTCTTATGTAGGAACCTCTATGTGATTGTCGCATCGTGAGTCCGCTAACCTTCCGGTCAGCTTCGTATCCTTTATCTAAGTCTGTTGCATGATCAGACATCTTATGGCCTTCCCGTTCTTCCATTCGGGTGCCCGAAAATTCAAATGTACCGATAGTTACGTCCTTTAAAACTTGTGTCTTTGATTGTGTACGAATCTCTATGTGATTGTCGCATCGTGAGTCCGATAACCGTCCGGTCAGCTTCGTATCCTTTATCTGAGTCTGTAGCATGATCAGATATCTTATGGCTTTCCCGTTCCACCATTCGGGTGCCCAAAACTTCAAATGTACCGATAGTTACGTCCTTTAAAACTTGTGTCTTTTCTTGTGTACGAATCTCTATGTGATTGTCGCATCGTGAGTCCGATTAACGTCCGGTCAGCTTCGTATCCTTAATCTGAGTCTGTAGCATGATCAGATATCGTATGGCTTTCCCGTTCCTCCATTCGGGTGCCCGAAACTTCAAATGTACTAATAATTACGTCCATTAAAACTTGTGACTTTTCTTGTGTACGAATCTCTATGTGATTGTCACATCGTGAGTCCGATTACCGTTCGGTCAGCTTCGTATCCTTTATCTGAGTCTGTAGCATGATCAGTTATCTTATGGGTTTCCCGTTCCTCCATTCGGGTGCTGGAAACGTCAAATGTACAGACAGTTGCGTCCTTTAAAACTTGTGTCTTTTCTTGTGTAGGAATCTATATGTGATTGTCGCATCGTGAGTCCGATAACCGTCCGGTCAGCTTCGTATCCTTTATCTGAGTCTGTTGCATGATCAGATTTCTTATAGCCTTCCCGTTCCTCCATTCGGGAGCCCGAAACTTCAAATGTACCGATAGTTACGTCCTTTAAAACTTGAGTCTTTTCTTGTGTACGAATCTCTATGTCATTGTCGCATCGTAAGTCCGATTAACGTCCGGTCAGCTTCGTATCCTTTATCTGAGTCTGTAGCATGATCAGATATCTTATGGCTTTCCCGTTCCTCCATTCGGCTGCCTGAAATTTCAAATGTACTGATAGTTACGTCCTTTAAAACTTGAGTCTTTTCTTGTGTACGAATCTCTATGTCAGTGTCGCATCGTGAGTCCGATTACCGTCCGGTTAGCTTCGTATCCTTTATCTGAGTCTGTAGCATGATCAGATATCTTATGGCTTTCCTGTTCCTCCATTCGGTTGCCCAAAACTTCAAATGTACCGATAGTTACGTCCTTTAAAACTTGAGTCTTTTCTTGTGTACGAATCTCTATGTCATTGTCGCATAATGAATCCGATTAACGTACGGTCAACTTCGTATCCTTTATCTGAGTCTGTAGCATGATCAGATATCTTATGGCTTTCCCGTTCCTCCATTCGGGTGCCCGAAACTTCAAATGTACTGATAGTTACGTCCTTTAAAACTTGTGTCTTTTCTTGTGTACGAATCTCTATGTGATTGTCGCATCGTGAATCCGATTAACGTCCGGGCAGATTCGTATCCTTTATCTGACTCTATAGAATGATCAGATATCTTATGGCTTTCCCGTTCCTCTATTCGGGATCCCGAACCTTAAAATGTACCGATAGTTACATCCTTTAAAACTTGAGTCTTTTCTTCTGTACGAATCTCTATGAAATTGTCGCATCGTGAGTCCGATAAACGTCCGGTCAGCTTCGTATCCATTATCTGAGTCTATAGCATGATCAGATATCTTATGGCTTTCTTGTTCCTCCATTCGGTTGCCCGAAACTTCAAATGTACCGATAGTTACGTTCTTTAAAACTTCAGTCTTTTCTTGTGTACGAATCTCTAAGTCATTGTCGCATCGTGATTCCGATTAACGTCCGGTCAGCTTCGTATCGTTTATCTGAGTCTGTAGCATGATCAGATATCTTATGGCTTTCCCGTTCCTCCATTCGGGTGCCCGAAACTTCAAATGTACCGATAGTTACGTCCTTTAAAACTTGTGTCTTTTCTAGTGTACGAATCTCTATGTGATTGTCGCATCGTGAGTCCGATAACCGTCCGGTCAACTTCGTATCCTTTATCTGAGTCTGTAGCATGATCAGATATCTTATGGCTTTCCTGTTCCTCCATTCGGTTTCCCGAAACTTCAAATGTACTGATAGTTACGTCCTTTAAACCTTGAGTCTTTTCTTGTGTACGAATCTCTATGTCATTGTCGCATCGTGAGTACGATTAACGTCCGGTCAGCTTCGTATCCTTTATCTGAGTCTGTAGCATGATCAGATATCTTATGACTTACCCGTTCCTCCATTCGGGTGCCCGAAACTTCAAATGTACCGATAGTTACGTCCTTTAAAACTTGAGTCTTTTCTTGTGTACGAATCTCTATGTCATTGTCGCATCGTGAGTCCGATAACCGTCCGGTCAGCTTCGTATCCTTTATCTGAGTCTGTAGCATGATCAGATATCTTATGGCTTTCCCGTTCCTCCATTCGGCTGCCTGAAATTTCAAATGTACTGATAGTTACGTCCTTTAAAACTTTTGTCTTTTCTTGTGTATGAATCTCTATGTCAGTGTCGCATCGTGAGTCCGATTACCGTCCGGTTAGCTTCGTATCCTTTATCTGAGTCTGTAGCATGATCAGATATCTTATGGCTTTCCTGTTCCTCCATTCGGTTGCCCGAAACTTCAAATGTACCGATAGTTACGTCCTTTAAAACTTGAGTCTTTTCTTGTGTACGAATCTCTATGTCATTGTCGCATCATGAATCCGATTAACGTCCGATCACCTTCGTATCCTTTATCTGAGTCTGTAGCATGATCAGATATCTTATGGCTTTCCCGTTCCTCCATTCGGTTGCCCGAAACTTCAAATGTACTGATAGTTACGTCCCTTAAAACTTGTGTCTTTTCTTGTGTACGAATCTCTATGTGATTGTCGCATCGTGAATCCGATTAACGTCCGGGCAGATTCGTATCCTTTATCTGACTCTATAGAATGATCAGATATCTTATGGCTTTCCCGTTCCTCTATTCGGGATCCCGAACCTTAAAATGTACCGATAGTTACGTCCTTTAAAACTTGAGTCTTTTCTTCTGTACGAATCTCTATGAAATTGTCGCATCGTGAGTCCGATAAACGTCCGGTCAGCTTCGTATCCATTATCTGAGTCTATAGCATGATCATATATCTTATGGCTTTCTTGTTCCTCCATTCGGTTGCCCGAAACTTCAAATGTACCGATAGTTACGTCCTTTAAAACTTGAGTCTTTTCTTGTGTACGAATCTCTAAGTCATTGTCGCATCGTGATTCCGATTAACGTCCGGTCAGATTCGTATCCTTTATCTGAGTCTGTAGCATGATCAGATATCTTATGGCTTTCTTGTTCCTCCATTCGGGTGCCCGAAACTTCAAATGTACCGATAGTTACGTCCTTTAAAGCTTGTGTCTTTTCTAGTGTACGAATCTCTATGTGATTGTCGCATCGTGAGTCCGATAACCGTCCGGTCAACTTCGTATCCTTTATCTGAGTCTGTAGCATGATCAGATATCTTATGGCTTTCCTGTTCCTCCATTCGGTTTCCCGAAACTTCAAATGTACTGATAGTTACGTCCTTTAAACCTTGAGTCTTTTCTTGTGTACGAATCTCTATGTCATTGTCGCATCGTGGGTACGATTAACGTCCGGTCAGCTTCGTATCCTTTATCTAAGTTTGTAGCATGATCAGATATCTTATGACTTTCCCGTTCCTCCATTCGGGTGCCCGAAACTTCAAATGTACCGATAGTTACGTCCTTTAAAACTTGAGTCTTTTCTTGTGTACGAATCTCTATGTCATTGTTGCATCGTGAGTCCGATAACCGTCCGGTCTGCTTCGTATCCTTTATCTGAGTCTGTAGCATGATCAGATATCTTATGGCTTTCCTGTTCCTCCATTCGGCAGCCCGAAACATCAAATGTAATGATAGTTACGTCCTTTAAAACTTGAGTCTTTTCTTGTGTACGAATCTCTATGTCATTGTCGTATCGTGAGTCCGATTAACGTCCGGTCAGCTTCGTATCCTTTATCTGAGTCTGTAGCATGATCAGATATCTTATGGCTTTCCCGTTCCTCCATTCGGCAGCCCGAAACATCAAATGTACTGATAGTTACGTCCATTAAAACTTGTGTCTTTTCTTGTGTACGAATCTCTATGTGATTGTCACATCGTGAGTCCGATAACCGTCCGGTCAGCTTCGTATCCTTTATCTGAGTCTGTAGCATGATTAGTTATCTTATGGGTTTCCCGTTCCTCCATTCGGGTGCCCGAAACTTCAAATGTACCGATAGTTACGTCCTTTAAAACTTTTGTCTTTTCTTGTGTACGAATCTCTATGTCATTGTCGCATCGTAAGTCCGATTAACGTCCGGTCAGCTTCGTATCCTTTATCTGAGTCTGTAGCATCATCAGATATCTTATGGCTTTCCCGTTCCTCTATTCGGGATCCCGAAACTTAAAATGTACCGATAGTTACGTCCTTTAAAACTTGAGTCTTTTCTTCTGTACGAATCTCTATGAAATTGTCGCATCGTGAGTCCGATAAATGCCCGGTCAGCTTCGTATCCATTATCTGAGTCTATAGCATGATCAGATATCTTATGGCTTTCTTGTTCCTCCATTCGGTTGCCCGAAACTTCAAATATACCGATAGTTACGTCCTTTAAAACTTGAGTCTTTTCTTGTGTACGAATCTCTAAGTCGTTGTCGCATCGTGATTCCGATTAACGTCCGGTCAGCTTCGTATCCTTTATCTGAGTCTGTAGCATGATCAGATATCTTATGGCTTTCCCGTTCCTCCATTCGGGTGCCCGAAACTTCAACTGTACCGATAGTTACGTCCTTTAAAACTTGTGTCTTTTCTTGTGTACGAATATCTATGTGATTGTCGCATCGTGAGTCCGATAACCGTCCAGTCAACTTCGTATCCTTTATCTGAGTCTGTAGCATGATCAGATATCTTATGGCTTGCCTGTTCTTCCATTCGGTTGCCCGAAACATCCAATGTACCGATAGTTACGTCCTTTAAAACTTGGGTCTTTTCTTGTGTACGAATCTCTAAGTCATTGTCGCATCGTGATTCCGATTAACGTCCGGTCAGCTTCGTATCCTTTATCTGAGTCTGTAGCATGATCAGATATCTTATGGCTTTCCCGTTCCTCTATTCGGGATCCCGAAACTTAAAATGTACCGATAGTTACGTCCTTTAAAACTTGAGTCTTTTCTTCTGTACGAATCTCTATGAAATTGTCGCATCGTGAGTCCGATAAACGTCCGGTCAGCTTCGTATCCATTATCTGAGTCTATAGCATGATCAGATATCTTATGGGTTTCTTGTTCCTCCATTCGGTTGCCCGAAACTTCAAATGTACCGATAGTTACGTCCTTTAAAACTTGAGTCTTTTCTTGTGTACGAATCTCTAAGTCATTGTCGCATCGTGATTCCGATTAACCTTCCGGTCAGCTTCGTATCCTTTATCTGAGTCTGTAGCATGATCAGATATCTTATGGCTTTCCCGTTCCTCCATTCGGGTGCCCGAAACTTCAAATGTACCGATAGTTACGTCCTTTAAAACTTGTGTCTTTTCTTGTGTACGAATCTCTATGTGATTGTCGCATCGTGAGTCCGATAACCGTCCAGTCAACTTCGTATCCTTTATCTGAGTCTGTAGCATGATCAGATACCTTATGGCTTTCCTGTTCCTCCATTCGGTTTCCCGAAAGTTCAAATGTACTGATAGTTACGTCCTTTAAACCTTGAGTCTTTTCTTGTGTACGAATCTCTATGTCATTGTCGCATCGTGAGTACGATTAACGTCCGGTCAGCTTCGTATCCTTTATCTGAGTCTGTAGCATGATCAGATATCTTATGACTTTCCCGTTCCTCCATTCGGGTGCCCGAAACTTCAAATGTACCGATAGTTACGTCCTTTAAAACTTGAGTCTTTTCTTGTGTACGAATCTCTTTGTCATTGTCGCATCGTGAGTCCGATAACCGTCCGGTCAGCTTCGTATCCTTTATCTGAGTCTGTAGCATGATCAGATATCTTATGGCTTTCCCGTTCCTCCATTCGGCAGCCCGAAACATCGAATGTACTGATAGTTACGTCCTTTAAAACTTGAGTCTTTTCTTGTGTACGAATCTCTATGTCATTGTCGCATTGGGAGTCTGATTAACGTCCGGTCAGCTTTGTATCCTTTATCTGAGTCTGTAGCATGATCAGATATCTTATGGCTTTCCCGTTCCTCCATTCGGGTGCGCGAAACTTCAAATGTACTGATAATTACGTCCATTAAAACTTGTGTCTTTTCTTGTGTACGAATCTCTATGTGATTGTCACATCGTGAGTCCGATAACCGTCCGGTCAGCTTCGTATCCTTTATCTGAGTTTGTAGCATGATCAGTTATCTTATGGGTTTCCCGTTCCTCCATTCGGGTGCTGGAAACGTCAAATGTACAGACAGTTGCGTCCTTTAAAACTTGTGTCTTTTCTTGTGTAGGAATCTATATGTGATTGTCGCATCGTGAGTCTGATAACCGTCCGGTCAGCTTCGTATCCTTTATCTGAGTCTGTTGCATGATCAGATTTCTTATAGCCTTCCCGTTCCTCCATTCGGGGAGCCCGAAACTTCAAATGTACCGATAGTTACGTCCTTTAAAACTTTTGTCTTTTCTTGTGTACGAATCTCTATGTCATTGTCGCATCGTAAGTCCGATTAACGTCCGGTAAGCTTCGTATCCTTTATCTGAGTCTGTAGCATCATCAGATATCTTATGTCTTTCCCGTTCCTCCATTCGGCTGCCTGAAATTTCAAATGTACTGATAGTTACGTCCTTTAAAACTTGAGTCTTTTCTTGTGTACGAATCTCTATGTCAGTGTCGCATCGTGAGTCCGATTACCATCCGGTTAGCTTCGTATCCTTTATCTGAGTCTGTAGCATGATCAGATATCTTATGGCTTTCCTGTTCCTCCATTCGGTTGCCCGAAACTTCAAATGTACCGATAGTTACGTCCTTTAAAACTTGAGTCTTTTCTTATGTACGAATCTCTATGTCATTGTCGCATCATGAATCCGATTAACGTCCGGTCAGCTTCGTATCCTTTATCTGAGTCTGTAGCATGATCAGATATCTTATGGCTTTCCCGTTCCTCCATTCGGGTGCCCGAAACCTCAAATGTACTGATAGTTACGTCCTTTAAAACTTGTGTCTTTTCTTGTGTACGAATCTCTATGTGATTGTCGCATCGTGAATCCGATTAACGTCCGGTCAGATTCGTATCCTTTATCTGACTCTGTAGAATGATCAGATATCTTATGGCTTTCCCGTTCCTCTATTCGGGATCCCGAAACTTAAAATGTACCGATAGTTACGTCCTTTAAAACTTGAGTCTTTTCTTCTGTACGAATCTCTATGAAATTGTCGCATCGTGAGTCCGATAAACGTCCGGTCAGCTTCGTATCCATTATCTGAGTCTATAGCATGATCAGATACCTTATGGCTTTCTTGTTCCTCCATTCGGTTGCCCGAAACTTCAAATGTACCGATAGTTACGTCCTTTAAAACTTGAGTCTTTTCTTGTGTACGAATCTCTAAGTCATTGTCGCATCGTGATTCCGATTAACGTCCGGTCAGCTTCGTATCCTTTATCTGAGTCGGTAGCATGATCAGATATCTTATGGCTTTCCCGTTCCTCCATTCGGGTGCCAGAAACCTCAAATGTACCGATAGTTACGTCCTTTAAAACTTATGTCTTTTCTTGTGTACGAATCTCTATGTGATTGTCGCATCGTGAGTCCGATAACCGTCCGGTCAGCTTCGTATCCTTTATCTGACTCTATAGAATGATCAGATATCTTATGGCTTTCCCGTTACTCTATTCGGGTACCCGAAACTTAAAATGTACCGATAGTTACGTCCATTAAAACTTGAGTCTTTTCTTGTGTACGAATCTCGATGAAATTGTCGCATCGTGAGTCTGATAACCGTCCGGTCAGCTTCGTATCCTTTATCTGAGTCTATAGCATGATCAGATATCTTATGGCTTTCCTGTTCCTCCATTCGGTTGCCCGAAACATCAAATGTACCGATAGTTACGTCCTTTAAAACTTGGGTCTTTTCTTGTGTACGAATCTCTATGTGATTGTCGCATCGTGAATCCGATTAACGTCCGGTCAGATTCGTATCCTTTATCTGACTCTGTAGAATGATCAGATATCTTATGGCTTTCCCGTTCCTCTATTCGGGATCCCGAAACTTAAAATGTACCGATAGTTACGTCCTTTAAAACTTGAGTCTTTTCTTCTGTACGAATCTCTATGAAATTGTCGCATCGTGATTCCGATTAACGTCTGGTCAGCTTCGTATCCTTTGTCTGAGTCTGTAGCATGATCAAATATCTTATGGCTTTCCCGTTCCTCCATTCGGGTGCCTGAAACTTCAAATGTACCAACAGTTACGTCCTTTAAAACTTGTGTCTTTTCTTGTGTACGAATCTATATGTGATTGTCGCATCGTGAGTCCGATAACCATCCGATCAGCTTCGTATCCTTTATCTGAGTCTGTAGCATGATCAGATATCTTATGGCTTTCCTGTTCCTCCATTCGGGTGCCCGAAACTTCAAATGTACTGATAGTTACGTCCTTTAAAACTTGGGTCTTTTCTTGTGTACGAATCTCTATGTCATTGTCGCATCGTGAGTCCGATTACCGCCCGGTCAGCTTCGTATCCTTTATCTGAGTCTGTAGCATGATCAGATCTCTTATTGCCTTCCCGTTCCTCCATTCGGGTGTCCGAAACTTCAAATGTACCGATAGTTACGTCCTTTAAAACTCGAGTCTTTTCTTGTGTTCGAATCTCTATGTGATGGTCGCATCGTGAGTCCGATAACCGTCCGGTCAGCTTCGTATCCTTAATCTGAGTCTGTATCATGATCAGATATCTTATGGCCTTCCTGTTCCTCCATTTGGAGTTCCGAAACTTCAAATGTACCGATAGTTACGTCCTTTAAAACACGAGTCTTTTCGTGTGTACGAATCTCTATGTGATGGTCGCATCGTGAGTCCGATAACCGTCCGGTCAGCTTCCTATCCTTTATCTGAGTCTGTAGCTTGATCAGATATCTTATGGCTTTCCCAATCCTCCATTCGGGTGATCAAAACTTCAAATGCACAGATAGTTACGTCCTTTAAAACTTGTGTCTTTTCTTGCGTAGGAATCTCTATTTTATTGTCGCATCGTGAGTCCGATAACCGTCCGGTGAGCTTCGTATCCTTTATCTAAGTCTGTAGCATAATCATATATCTTATGGCTTTCCCGTTCCTCCATCGAATGTCCGAAACTTCAAATGTACCGATAGTTACGTCCTTTAAAACTTTTATCTTTTCTTGTTTACGAATCTCTATGTCATTGTCGCATCGTGAGTCCGATTAACGTCCGGTCAGCTTCGTATCCTTTATCTGAGTCTGTAGCATGATCAGATATCTTATGGCTTTCCCGTTCCTCCATTCGGGTGCCCGAAACTTCAAATGTACTGATAATTACGTCCTTTAAAACTTGTGTCTTTTCTTGTGTACGAATCTCTATGTGATTGTCACATCGTGAGTCCGATATTCGTCCGGTCAGCTTCGTATCCTTTATCTGAGTCTTTAGCATGATCAGTTATCTTATGGGTTACCCGTTCCTCCATTCGGGTGCTGGAAACGTCAAATGTACAGACAGTTGCGTCCTTTAAAACTTGTGTCTTTTCTTGTGTAGGAATCTATATGTGATTGTCACATCATGAGTCCGATAACCGTCCGGTCAGCTTCGTATCCTTTATCTGAGTCTGTTGCATGATCAGATTTCTTATAGCCTTCCCGTTCCTCCATTCAGGAGCCCGAAACTTCAAATGTACCGATAGTTACGTCCTTTAAAACTTTTGTCTTTTCTTGTTTACGAATCTCTATGTCATTGTCGCATCGTAAGTCCGATTAACGTCCGGTCAGCTTCGTATCCTTTATCTGACTCTGTAGCATCATCAGATATCTTATGGCTTTGAGTTCCTCCATTCGGCTGCCTGAAATTTCAAATGTACTGATAGTTACGTCCTTTAAAACTTGAGCCTTTTCTTGTGTACGAATCTCTATGTCTGTGTCGCATCGTGAGTCCGATTACCGTCTGGTTAGCTTCGTATCCTTTATCTGAGTATGTAGCATGATCAGATATCTTATGGCTTTCCTGTTCCTCCATTCGGTTGCCCGAAACTTCAAATGTACTGATAGTTACGTTCTTTAAAACTTGTGTCTTTTATTGTGTACGAATCTCTATGTCATTGTCGCATCGTAAGTCCGATTAACGTCCGGTCAGCTTCGTATCCTTTATCTGAGTCTGTAGCATCATCAGATATCTTATGGCTTTGCCGTTCCTCCATTCGCCTGCCTGAAATTTCAAATGTACTGATAGTTACGTCCTTTAAAACTTGAGTCTTTTCTTGTGTACGAATCTCTATGTCATTGTCGCAACGTGAATCCGATTAACGTCCGGTCAGCTTCGTATCCTTTATCTGAGTCTGTAGCATGATCAGATATCTTATGGCTTTCCCGTTCCTCCATTCGGGTGCCCGAAACTTCAAATGTACTGATAGTTACGTCCTTTAAAACTTGTGTCTTTTATTGTGTACGAATCTCTATGTGATTCTCGCATCGTGAATCCGATTAACGTCCGGTCAGATTCGTATCCTTTATCTAACTCTATAGAATGATCAGATATCTTATGGCTTTCCCGTTCCTCTATTCGGGATCCCGAAACTTAAAATGTACCGATAGTTACGTCCTTTAGAACTTGAGTCTTTTCTTCTGTACGAATCTCTATGAAATTGTCGCATCGTGAGTCCGATAAACATCCGGTCAGCTTCGTATCCATTATCTGAGTCTATAGCATGATCAGATATCTTATGGCTTTCTTGTTCCTCCATTCGGTTGCCCGAAACTTCAAATGTACCGATAGTTACGTCCTTTAAAACTTGAGTCTTTTCTTGTGTACGAATCTCTAAGTCATTGTCGCATCGTGATTCCGATTAACGTCCGGTCAGCTTCGTATCCTTTATCTGAGTCTGTAGCATGATCAGATATCTTATGGCTTTCCCGTTCCTCCATTCGGGTGCCCAAAACTTCAAATGTATCAATAGTTACGTCCTTTAAAACTTGTGTCTTTTCTTGTGTACGAATCTCTATGTCATTATCGCATCGTGAGTCCGATTAACGTCCGGTCAGCTTCGTATCCTTTATCTGAGTCTGTAGCATGATCAGATATCTTATGGCTTTCCCGTTCCTCCATTCGGGTGCCCAAAAACTTCAAATGTACCGGTAGTTACGTACTTTAAAACTTGAGTCTTTTCTTGTGTACGAATCTCTATGTCATTGTCGCATCGTGAATCCGATTAACGTCCGGTCAACTTCGTATCCTTTATCTGACTCTATAGAATGATCAGATATCTTATAGCTTTCCCGTTACTCTATTCGGGTGCCCAAAACTTAAAATGTACCGATAGTTACGTCCTTTAAAACTTGAGTATTTTCATGTGTACGAATCTCGATGAAATTGTCGTATCGTGAGTTTGATAACCGTCCGGTCAGCTTCGTATCCTTTATCTGAGTCTATAGCATGATCAGATATCTTATGGCTTTCCTGTTCCTCCATTCGGTTGCCCGAAACATCAAATGTACCGATAGTTACGTCCTTTAAAACTTAAGTCTTTTCTTATGTACGAATCTCTAAGTCATTGTCGCATCGTGATTCCGATTAACGTCCGGTCAGCTTCGTATCCTTTGTCTGAGTCTGTAGCATGATCAAATATCTTATGGCTTTCCCGTTCCTCCATTCGGGTGCCCGAAACTTCAAATGTACCAATAGTTACGTCCTTTAAAACTTGTGTCTTTTCTTGTGTACGAATCTCTATGTGATTGTCGCATCGTGAGTCCGATAACCGTCCGGTCAGCTTCGTATCCTTTATCTGAGTCTGTAGCATGATCAGATATCTTATGGCTTTCCCGTTCCTCCATTCGGGTGCCCGAAACTTCAAATGTACTGATAGTTACGTCCTTTAAGACTTGGGTCTTTTCTTGTGTACGAATCTCTATGTCATTGTCGCATCGTGAGTCTGATTACCGCACGGTCAGCTTCGTATCCTTTATCTGAGTCTGTAGCATGATCAGATCTCTTATGGCCTTCCCGTTCCTCCATTCGGGTGTCCGAAACTTCAAATGTACAGATAGTTACGTCCTTTAAAACTCGAGTCTTTTCTTGTGTTCGAATCTCTATGTAATGGTCGCATCGTGAGTCCGATAAACGTCCGGTCAGCTTCGTATCCTTTATCTGAGTCTGTAGCATGATTAGATATCTTATGACTTTCCCGTTCCTCCATTCGGGTGCCCGAAACTTCAAATGTACCGATAGTTACGTCCTTTAAAACTTGGGTCTTTTCTTGTGTACGGATCTCTATGTCATTGTCGCATCGTGAGTCCGATAACCGTCCGGTCAGCTTCGTATCCTTTATCTGAGTCTGTAGCATGATCAGATATCTTATGGCTTTCCCGTTCCTCCATTCGGGTGCTCGAAACTTCAAATGTACAGATAGTTACGTCCTTTAAAACTTGTGTCTTTTGTTGTGTAGGAACCTCTATGTGATTGTCGCATCGTGAGTCCGATAACCGTCCGGTCAGCTTCGTATCCTTTATCTGAGTCTGTAGCATGATCAGATATCTCATGGCTTTCCCGTTCTTCCATTCGGGTGCCCGAAACTTCAAATGTACCGATAGTTATGTCCTTTAAAACTTGTGTCTTTTCTTGTGTACGAATCTCTATGTGATTGTCGCATCGTGAGTCCGATAACCGTCCGGTCAACTTCGTATCCTTTATCTGAGTCTGTAGCATGATCAGATATCTTATGGCTTTCCTGTTCCTCCATTCGGTTGCCCGAAACTTCAAATGTACTGATAGTTACGTCCTTTAAACCTTGAGTCTTTTCTTGTGTACGAATCTCTATGTCATTGTCGCATCGTGAGTCCGATTAACGTCCGGTCCGCTTCGTATCCTTTATCTGAGTCTGTAGCATGATCAGATATCTTATGACTTTCCCGTTCCTCCATTCGGGTGCCTGAAACTTCAAATGTACAGATAGTTACGTCCTTTAAAACTTGAGTCTTTTCTTGTTTACGAATCTCTATGTCATTGTCGCATCGTGAGTCCGATTAACGTCCGGTCAGCTTCGTATCCTTTATCTGAGTCTGTAGCATGATCAGATATCTTATGGCTTTCCCGTTCCTCCATTCGGGTGCCCGAAACTTCAAATGTACTGATAATTACGTCCTTTAAAACTTGTGTCTTTTCTTGTGTACGAATCTCTATGTGATTGTCACATCGTGAGTCCGATATTCGTCCGGTCAGCTTCGTATCCTTTATCTGAGTCTTTAGCATTATCAGTTATCTTATGGGTTACCCGTTCCTCCATTCGGGTGCTGGAAACGTCAAATGTACAGACAGTTGCGTCCTTTAAAACTTGTGTCTTTTCTTGTGTAGGAATCTATATGTGATTGTCACATCATGAGTCCGATAACCGTCCGGTCAGCTTCGTATCCTTTATCTGAGTCTGTTGCATGATCAGATTTCTTATAGCCTTCCCGTTCCTCCATTCAGGAGCCCGAAACTTCAAATGTACCGATAGTTACGTCCTTTAAAACTTTTGTCTTTTCTTGTTTACGAATCTCTATGTCATTGTCGCATCGTAAGTCCGATTAACGTCCGGTCAGCTTCGTATCCTTTATCTGACTCTGTAGCATCATCAGATATCTTATGGCTTTGAGTTCCTCCATTCGGCTGCCTGAAATTTCAAATGTACTGATAGTTACGTCCTTTAAAACTTGAGCCTTTTCTTGTGTACGAATCTCTATGTCTGTGTCGCATCGTGAGTCCGATTACCGTCTGGTTAGCTTCGTATCCTTTATCTGAGTATGTAGCATGATCAGATATCTTATGGCTTTCCTGTTCCTCCATTCGGTTGCCCGAAACTTCAAATGTACTGATAGTTACGTTCTTTAAAACTTGTATCTTTTATTGTGTACGAATCTCTATGTCATTGTCGCATCGTAAGTCCGATTAACGTCCGGTCAGCTTCGTATCCTTTATCTGAGTCTGTAGCATCATCAGATATCTTATGGCTTTGCCGTTCCTCCATTCGGCTGCCTGAAATTTCAAATGTACTAATAGTTACGTCCTTTAAAACTTGAGTCTTTTCTTGTGTACGAATCTCTATGTCATTGTCGCAACGTGAATCCGATTAACGTCCGGTCAGCTTCGTATCCTTTATCTGAGTCTGTAGCATGATCAGATATCTTATGGCTTTCCCGTTCCTCCATTCGGGTGCCCGAAACTTCAAATGTATTGATAGTTACGTCCTTTAAAACTTGTGTCTTTTATTGTGTATGAATCTCTATGTGATTCTCGCATCGTGAATCCGATTAACGTCCGGTCAGATTCGTATCCTTTATCTAACTCTATAGAATGATCAGATATCTTATGGCTTTCCCGTTCCTCTATTCGGGATCCCGAAACTTAAAATGTACCGATAGTTACGTCCTTTAGAACTTGAGTCTTTTCTTCTGTACGAATCTCTATGAAATTGTCGCATCGTGAGTCCGATAAACATCCGGTCAGCTTCGTATCCATTATCTGAGTCTATAGCATGATCAGATATCTTATGGCTTTCTTGTTCCTCCATTCGGTTGCCCGAAACTTCAAATGTACCGATAGTTACGTCCTTTAAAACTTGAGTCTTTTCTTGTGTACGAATCTCTAAGTCATTGTCGCATCGTGATTCCGATTAACGTCCGGTCAGCTTCGTATCCTTTATCTGAGTCTGTAGCATGATCAGATATCTTATGGCTTTCCCGTTCCTCCATTCGGGTGCCCAAAACTTCAAATGTATCAATAGTTACGTCCTTTAAAACTTGTGTCGTTTCTTGTGTACGAATCTCTATGTCATTATCGCATCGTGAGTCCGATTAACGTCCGGTCAGCTTCGTATCCTTTATCTGAGTCTGTAGCATGATCAGATATCTTATGGCTTTCCCGTTCCTCCATTCGGGTGCCCAAAAACTTCAAATGTACCGATAGTTACGTACTTTAAAACTTGAGTCTTTTCTTGTGTACGAATCTCTATGTCATTGTCGCATCGAGAATCCGATTAACGTCCGGTCAGCTTCGTATCCTTTATCTGACTCTATAGAATGATCAGATATCTTTTGGCTTTCCCGTTACTCTATTCGGGTGCCCGAAACTTAAAATGTACCGATAGTTACGTCCTTTAAAACTTGAGTCTTTTCATGTGTACGAATCTCGATGAAATTGTCGTATCGTGAGTTTGATAACCGTCCGGTCAGCTTCGTATCCTTTATCTGAGTCTATAGCATGATCAGATATCTTATGGCTTTCCTGTTCCTCCATTCGGTTGCCCGAAACATCAAATGTACCGATAGTTACGTCCTTTAAAACTTGAGTCTTTTCTTATGTACGAATCTCTAAGTCATTGTCGCATCGTGATTCCGATTAACGTCCGGTCAGCTTCGTATCCTTTGTCTGAGTCTGTAGCATGATCAAATATCTTATGGCTTTCCCGTTCCTCCATTCGGGTGCCCGAAACTTCAAATGTACCAATAGTTACGTCCTTTAAAACTTGTGTCTTTTCTTGTGTACGAATCTCTATGTGATTGTCGCATCGTGAGTCCGATAACCGTCCGGTCAGCTTCGTATCCTTTATCTGAGTCTGTAGCATGATCAGATATCTTATGGCTTTCCCGTTCCTCCATTCGGGTGCCCGAAACTTCAAATGTACTGATAGTTACGTCCTTTAAAACTTGGGTCTTTTCTTGTGTACGAATCTCTATGTCATTGTCGCATCGTGAGTCTGATTACCGCCCGGTCAGCTTCGTATCCTTTATCTGAGTCTGTAGCATGATCAGATCTCTTATGGCCTTCCCGTTCCTCCATTCGGGTGTCCGAAACTTCAAATGTACAGATAGTTACGTCCTTTAAAACTCGAGTCTTTTCTTGTGTTCGAATCTCTATGTAATGGTCGCATCGTGAGTCCGATAAACGTCCGGTCAGCTTCGTATCCTTTATCTGAGTCTGTAGCATGATCAGATATCTTATGGCTTTCCCGTTCCTCCATTCGGGTGCCCGAAACTTCAAATGTACCGATAGTTACGTCCTTTAAAACTTGGGTCTTTTCTTGTGTACGGATCTCTATGTCATTGTCGCATCGTGAGTCCGATAACCGTCCGGTCAGCTTCTTATCCTTTATCTGAGTCTGTAGCATGATCAGATATCTTATGGCTTTCCCGTTCCTCCATTCGGGTGCTCGAAACTTCAAATGTACAGATAGTTACGTCCTTTAAAACTTGTGTCTTTTGTTGTGTAGGAACCTCTATGTGATTGTCGCATCGTGAGTCCGATAACCGTCCGGTCAGCTTCGTATCCTTTATCTGAGTCTGTAGCATGATCAGATATCTCATGGCTTTCCCGTTCTTCCATTCGGGTGCCCGAAACTTCAAATGTACCGATAGTTATGTCCTTTAAAACTTGTGTCTTTTCTTGTGTACGAATCTCTATGTGATTGTCGCATCGTGAGTCCGATAACCGTCCGGTCAACTTCGTATCCTTTATCTGAGTCTGTAGCATGATCAGATATCTTATGGCTTTCCTGTTCCTCCATTCGGTTGCCCGAAACTTCAAATGTACTGATAGTTACGTCCTTTAAACCTTGAGTCTTTTCTTGTGTACGAATCTCTATGTCATTGTCGCATCGTGAGTCCGATTAACGTCCGGTCCGCTTCGTATCCTTTATCTGAGTCTGTAGCATGATCAGATATCTTATGACTTTCCCGTTCCTCCATTCGGGTGCCTGAAACTTCAAATGTACAGATAGTTACGTCCTTTAAAACTTGAGTCTTTTCTTGTGTACGGATCTCTATGTCATTGTCGCATCGTGAGTCCGATAACCGTCCGGTCAGCTTCGTATCCTTTATCTGAGTCTGTAGCATGATCAGATATCTTATGGCTTTCCCGTTCCTCCATTCGGCAGCCCGAAACATCAAATGTACTGATAGGTACGTCCTTTAAAACTTGAGTCTTTTCTTGTGTACGAATCTCTATGTCATTGTCGCATCGTGAGTCCGATTAACGTCCGGTCAGCTTCGTATCCTTTATCTGAGTCTGTAGCATGATCAGATATCTTATGGCTTTCCCGTTCCTCCATTCGGGTGCCCGAAACTTCAAATGTACTGATAATTACGTCCTTTAAAACTTGTGTCTTTTCTTGTGTACGAATCTCTATGTGATTGTCACATCGTGAGTCCGATAACCGTCCGGTCAGCTTCGTATCCTTTATCTGAGTCTGTAGCATGATCAGTTATCTTATGGGTTTCCCGTTCCTCCATTCGGGTGCTGGAAACGTCAAATGTACAGACAGTTGCGTCCTTTAAAACTTGTGTCTTTTCTTGTGTAGGAATCTATATGTGATTGTCGCATCGTGAGTCCGATAACCGTCCGGTCAGCTTCGTATCCTTTATCTGAGTCTGTTGCATGATCAGATTTCTTATGGCTTTCCCGTTCCTCCATTCGGGTGCCCAAAACTTCAAATGTACCGATAATTACGTACTTTAAAACTTGAGTCTTTTCTTGTGTACGAATCTCTATGTCATTGTCGCATCGTGAATCCGATTAAAGTCCGGTGAGCTTCGTATCCTTTATCTGACTCTATAGAATGATCAGATATCTTATGGCTTTCCCGTTACTCTATTCGGTTGCCCGAAACATCAAATGTACCGATAGTTACGTCCTTTAAAACTTAAGTCTTTTCTTATGTACGAATCTCTAAGTCATTGTCGCATCGTGATTCCGATTAACGTCCGGTCAGCTTCGTATCCTTTGTCTGAGTCTGTAGCATGATCAAATATCTTATGGCTTTCCCGTTCCTCCATTCGGGTGCCCGAAACTTCAAATGTACCAATAGTTACGTCCTTTAAAACTTGTGTCTTTTCTTGTGTACGAATCTCTATGTGATTGTCGCATCGTGAGTCCGATAACCGTCCGGTCAGCTTCGTATCCTTTATCTGAGTCTGTAGCATGATCAGATATCTTATGGCTTTCCCGTTCCTCCATTCGGGTGCCCGAAACTTCAAATGTACAGATAGTTACATCCTTTAAAACTCGAGTCTTTTCTTGTGTTCGAATCTCTATGTAATGGTCGCATCGTGAGTCCGATAAATGTCCGGTCAGCTTCGTATCCTTTATCTGAGTCTGTAGCATGATCAGATATCTTATGACTTTCCCGTTCCTCCATTCGGGTGCCCGAAACTTCAAATGTACCGATAGTTACGTCCTTTAAAACTTGGGTCTTTTCTTGTGTACGGATCTCTATGTCATTGTCGCATCGTGAGTCCGATAACCGTCCGGTCAGCTTCGTATCCTTTATCTGAGTCTGTAGCATGATCAGATATCTTATGGCTTTCCCGTTCCTCCATTCGGGTGCTCGAAACTTCAAATGTACAGATAGTTACGTCCTTTAAAACTTGTGTCTTTTGTTGTGTAGGAACCTCTATGTGATTGTCGCATCGTGAGTCCGATAACCGTCCGGTCAGCTTCGTATCCTTTATCTGAGTCTGTAGCATGATCAGATATCTCATGGCTTTCCCGTTCTTCCATTCGGGTGCCCGAAACTTCAAATGTACCGATAGTTATGTCCTTTAAAACTTGTGTCTTTTCTTGTGTACGAATCTCTATGTGATTGTCGCATCGTGAGTCCGATAACCGTCCGGTCAACTTCGTATCCTTTATCTGAGTCTGTAGCATGATCAGATATCTTATGGCTTTCTTGTTCCTCCATTCGGTTGCCCGAAACTTCAAATGTACTGATAGTTACGTCCTTTAAACCTTGAGTCTTTTCTTGTGTACGAATCTCTATGTCATTGTCGCATCGTGAGTCCGATTAACGTCCGGTCCGCTTCGTATCCTTTATCTGAGTCTGTAGCATGATCAGATATCTTATGACTTTCCCGTTCCTCCATTCGGGTGCCTGAAACTTCAAATGTACAGATAGTTACGTCCTTTAAAACTTGAGTCTTTTCTTGTGTACGGATCTCTATGTCATTGTCGCATCGTGAGTCCAATAACCGTCCGGTCAGCTTCGTATCCTTTATCTGAGTCTGTAGCATGATCAGATATCTTATGGCTTTCCCGTTCCTCCATTCGGCAGCCCGAAACATCAAATGTACTGATAGGTACGTCCTTTAAAACTTGAGTCTTTTCTTGTGTACGAATCTCTATGTCATTGTCGCATCGTGAGTCCGATTAACGTCCGGTCAGCTTCGTATCCTTTATCTGAGTCTGTAGCATGATCAGATATCTTATGGCTTTCCCGTTCCTCCATTCGGGTGCCCGAAACTTCAAATGTACTGATAATTACGTCCTTTAAAACTTGTGTCTTTTCTTGTGTACGAATCTCTATGTGATTGTCACATCGTGAGTCCGATAACCGTCCGGTCAGCTTCGTATCCTTTATCTGAGTCTGTAGCATGATCAGTTATCTTATGGGTTTCCCGTTCCTCCATTCGGGTGCTGGAAACGTCAAATGTACAGACAGTTGCGTCCTTTAAAACTTGTGTCTTTTCTTGTGTAGGAATCTATATGTGATTGTCGCATCGTGAGTCCGATAACCGTCCGGTCAGCTTCGTATCCTTTATCTGAGTCTGTTGCATGATCAGATTTCTTATGGCTTTCCCGTTCCTCCATTCGGGTGCCCAAAACTTCAAATGTACCGATAATTACGTACTTTAAAACTTGAGTCTTTTCTTGTGTACGAATCTCTATGTCATTGTCGCATCGTGAATCCGATTAAAGTCCGGTGAGCTTCGTATCCTTTATCTGACTCTATAGAATGATCAGATATCTTATGGCTTTCCCGTTACTCTATTCGGTTGCCCGAAACATCAAATGTACCGATAGTTACGTCCTTTAAAACTTAAGTCTTTTCTTATGTACGAATCTCTAAGTCATTGTCGCATCGTGATTCCGATTAACGTCCGGTCAGCTTCGTATCCTTTGTCTGAGTCTGTAGCATGATCAAATATCTTATGGCTTTCCCGTTCCTCCATTCGGGTGCCCGAAACTTCAAATGTACCAATAGTTACGTCCTTTAAAACTTGTGTCTTTTCTTGTGTACGAATCTCTATGTGATTGTCGCATCGTGAGTCCGATAACCGTCCGGTCAGCTTCGTATCCTTTATCTGAGTCTGTAGCATGATCAGATATCTTATGGCTTTCCCGTTCCTCCATTCGGGTGCCCGAAACTTCAAATGTACAGATAGTTACATCCTTTAAAACTCGAGTCTTTTCTTGTGTTCGAATCTCTATGTAATGGTCGCATCGTGAGTCCGATAAATGTCCGGTCAGCTTCGTATCCTTTATCTGAGTCTGTAGCATGATCAGATATCTTATGACTTTCCCGTTCCTCCATTCGGGTGCCCGAAACTTCAAATGTACCGATAGTTACGTCCTTTAAAACTTGGGTCTTTTCTTGTGTACGGATCTCTATGTCATTGTCGCATCGTGAGTCCGATAACCGTCCGGTCAGCTTCGTATCCTTTATCTGAGTCTGTAGCATGATCAGATATCTTATGGCTTTCCCGTTCCTCCATTCGGGTGCTCGAAACTTCAAATGTACAGATAGTTACGTCCTTTAAAACTTGTGTCTTTTGTTGTGTAGGAACCTCTATGTGATTGTCGCATCGTGAGTCCGATAACCGTCCGGTCAGCTTCGTATCCTTTATCTGAGTCTGTAGCATGATCAGATATCTCATGGCTTTCCCGTTCTTCCATTCGGGTGCCCGAAACTTCAAATGTACCGATAGTTATGTCCTTTAAAACTTGTGTCTTTTCTTGTGTACGAATCTCTATGTGATTGTCGCATCGTGAGTCCGATAACCGTCCGGTCAACTTCGTATCCTTTATCTGAGTCTGTAGCATGATCAGATATCTTATGGCTTTCCTGTTCCTCCATTCGGTTGCCCGAAACTTCAAATGTACTGATAGTTACGTCCTTTAAACCTTGAGTCTTTTCTTGTGTACTAATCTCTATGTCATTGTCGCATCGTGAGTCCGATTAACGTCCGGTCCGCTTCGTATCCTTTATCTGAGTCTGTAGCATGATCAGATATCTTATGACTTTCCCGTTCCTCCATTCGGGTGCCTGAAACTTCAAATGTACAGATAGTTACGTCCTTTAAAACTTGAGCCTTTTCTTGTGTACGGATCTCTATGTCATTGTCGCATCGTGAGTCCGATAACCGTCCGGTCAGCTTCGTATCCTTTATCTGAGTCTGTAGCATGATCAGATATCTTATGGCTTTCCCGTTCCTCCATTCGGCAGCCCGAAACATCAAATGTACTGATAGGTACGTCCTTTAAAACTTGAGTCTTTTCTTGTGTACGAATCTCTATGTCATTGTCGCATCGTGAGTCCGATTAACGTCCGGTCAGCTTCGTATCCTTTATCTGAGTCTGTAGCATGATCAGATATCTTATGGCTTTCCCGTTCCTCCATTCGGGTGCCCGAAACTTCAAATGTACTGATAATTACGTCCTTTAAAACTTGTGTCTTTTCTTGTGTACGAATCTCTATGTGATTGTCACATCGTGAGTCCGATAGCCGTCCGGTCAGCTTCGTATCCTTTATCTGAGTCTGTAGCATGATCAGTTATCTTATGGGTTTCCCGTTCCTCCATTCGGGTGCTGGAAACGTCAAATGTACAGACAGTTGCGTCCTTTAAAACTTGTGTCTTTTCTTGTGTAGGAATCTATATGTGATTGTCGCATCGTGAGTCCGATAACCGTCCGGTCAGCTTCGTATCCTTTATCTGAGTCTGTTGCATGATCAGATTTCTTATGGCTTTCCCGTTCCTCCATTCGGGTGCCCAAAACTTCAAATGTACCGATAATTACGTACTTTAAAACTTGAGTCTTTTCTTGTGTACGAATCTCTATGTCATTGTCGCATCGTGAATCCGATTAAAGTCCGGTCAGCTTCGTATCCTTTATCTGACTCTATAGAATGATCAGATATCTTATGGCTTTCCCGTTACTCTATTCGGTTGCCCGAAACATCAAATGTACCGATAGTTACGTCCTTTAAAACTTAAGTCTTTTCTTATGTACGAATCTCTAAGTCATTGTCGCATCGTGATTCCGATTAACGTCCGGTCAGCTTCGTATCCTTTGTCTGAGTCTGTAGCATGATCAAATATCTTATGGCTTTCCCGTTCCTCCATTCGGGTGCCCGAAACTTCAAATGTACCAATAGTTACGTCCTTTAAAACTTGTGTCTTTTCTTGTGTACGAATCTCTATGTGATTGTCGCATCGTGAGTCCGATAACCGTCCGGTCAGCTTCGTATCCTTTATCTGAGTCTGTAGCATGATCAGATATCTTATGGCTTTCCCGTTCCTCCATTCGGGTGCCCGAAACTTCAAATGTACTGATAGTTACGTCCTTTAAAACTTGGGTCTTTTCTTGTGTACGAATCTCTATGTCATTGTCGCATCGTGAGTCCGATTACCGCCCGGTCAGCTTCGTATCCTTTATCTGAGTCTGTAGCATGATCAGATCTCTTATGGCCTTCCCGTTCCTCCATTCGGGTGTCCAAAACTTCAAATGTACAGATGGTTACGTCCTTTAAAACTTGAGTCTTTTCTTGTGTTCGAATCTCTATGTAATGGTCGCATCGTGAGTCCGATAAACGTCCGGTCAGCTTCGTATCCTTAATCTGAGTCTGTAGCATGATCAGATCTCTTATGGCCTTCCCGTTCCTCCATTCGGGTGTCCAAAACTTCAAATGTACCGATAGTTACGTCCTTTAAAACTCAAGTCTTTTCTTGTGTTCGAATCTCTATGTGATGGTCGCATCGTGAGTCCGATAACCGTCCGGTCAGCTTCGTATCCTTAATCTGAGTCTGTAACATGATCACATATCTTATGGCCTTCCCGTACCTCCATTCGGAGTTCCGAAACTTTAAATGTACCGATAGTTACGTCCTTTAAAACTCGAGTCTCTTCTTGTGTATGAATCTCTATGTGATGGTCGCATCGTGAGTCCGATAACCGTCCGGTCAGCTTCCTATCCTTTATCTGAGTCTGTAGCTTGATCAGATATCTTATGGCTTTCCCAATCCTCCATTCGGGTGATCAAAATTTCAAATGCACAGATAGTTACGTCCTTTAAAACTTGTGTCTTTTCTTGCGTAGGAATCTCTATTTTATTGTCGCATCGTGAGTCCGATAACCATCCGGTGAGATTCGTATCCTTTATCTGAGTCTGTAGCATAATCATATATCTTATGGCTTTCCCGTTCCTCCATCGAATGTCCGAAACTTCAAATGTATCGATAGTTACGTCCTTAAAACTTTAGTCTTTTCTTGTGTACGAATCTCTATGTCATTGTCGCATCGTGAGTCCGATTAACGTCCGGTCAGCTTCGTATCCTTTATCTGAGTCTGTAGCATCATCAGAAATCTTATGGCTTTCCCGTTCCTCCATTCGGCTGCCTGAAACTTCAAATGTACTGATAGTTACGTCCTTTAAAACTTGAGCCTTTTCTTGTGAACGAATCTCTATGTCATTGTCGCATCGTGAGTCCGATTAACGTCCGGTCAGCTTCGTATCCTTTATCTGAGTCTGTAGCATCATCAGATATCTTATGGCTTTCCCGTTCCTCTATTCGGCTGCCTGAAACTTCAAATGTACTGATAGTTGCGTCCTTTAAAACTTGAGTCTTTTCTTGTGTACGAATCTCTATGTCATTGTCGCATCGTGAGTCCGATTACCGTTCGGTCAGCTTCGTATCCTTTATCTGATTCTGTAGCATGATCAGATATCTTATGGCTTTCCCGTTCCTCCATTCGGGTGCCCGAAACTTCAAATGTAATGATAGTTACGTCCTTTAAAACTTGTGTCTTTTCTTGTGTACGAATCTCTATGTGATTGTTGCATCATGTGTCTATTAACCGTCCGGCCAACTTCGTATCCTTTATCTGAGTCTATAGCATGATCAGATATCTTATAGCTATCCCGTTCCTCCATTCGGGTGCCCGAAACTTCAAATGTACTGATAGTTACGTCATTTAAAACTTGTGTCTTTTCTTGTGTACGAATCTCTATGTGATTGTCGCATCGTGAGTCCGATAACCGTCCGGTCAACTTCGTATCCTTTATCTGAGTCTGTAGCATGATCAGATATCTTATGGCTTTCCTGTTCCTCCATTCGGTTGCCCGAAACTTCAAATGTACTGATACTTACGTCCTTTAAACCTTTAGTCTTTTCTTGTGTACGAATCTCTATGTCATTGTCGCATCGTGAGTCCGATTAACGTCCGGTCAGCTTCGTATCCTTTATCTGAGTCTGTAGCATGATCAGACATCTTATGACTTTCCCGTTCCTCCATTCGGGTGCCCGAAACTTCAAATGTACCGATAGTTACGTCCTTTAAAACTTGAGTCTTTTCTTGTGTACGAATCTCTATGTCACTGTCGCATCGTGAGTCCGATAACCGTCCGGTCAACTTCGTATCCTTTATCTGAGTCTGTAGCATGATCAGATATCTTATGGCTTTCCCGTTCCTCCATTCGGCAGCCCGAAACATCAAATGTACTGATAGGTACGTCCTTTAAAACTTGAGTCTTTTCTTGTGTACGAATCTCTATGTCATTGTCGCATCGTGAGTCCGATTAACGTCCGGTCAGCTTCGTATCCTTTATCTGAGTCTGTAGCATGATCAGATATCTTATGGCTTTCCCGTTCCTCCATTCGGGTGCCCGAAACTTCAAATGTACTGATAATTACGTCCTTTAAAACTTGTGTCTTTTCTTGTGTACGAATCTCTATGTGATTGTCACATCGTGAGTCCGATAGCCGTCCGGTCAGCTTCGTATCCTTTATCTGAGTCTGTAGCATGATCAGTTATCTTATGGGTTTCCCGTTCCTCCATTCGGGTGCTGGAAACGTCAAATGTACAGACAGTTGCGTCCTTTAAAACTTGTGTCTTTTCTTGTGTAGGAATCTATATGTGATTGTCGCATCGTGAGTCCGATAACCGTCCGGTCAGCTTCGTATCCTTTATCTGAGTCTGTTGCATGATCAGATTTCTTATGGCTTTCCCGTTCCTCCATTCGGGTGCCCAAAACTTCAAATGTACCGATAATTACGTACTTTAAAACTTGAGTCTTTTCTTGTGTACGAATCTCTATGTCATTGTCGCATCGTGAATCCGATTAAAGTCCGGTCAGCTTCGTATCCTTTATCTGACTCTATAGAATGATCAGATATCTTATGGCTTTCCCGTTACTCTATTCGGTTGCCCGAAACATCAAATGTACCGATAGTTACGTCCTTTAAAACTTAAGTCTTTTCTTATGTACGAATCTCTAAGTCATTGTCGCATCGTGATTCCGGTTAACGTCCGGTCAGCTTCGTATCCTTTGTCTGAGTCTGTAGCATGATCAAATATCTTATGGCTTTCCCGTTCCTCCATTCGGGTGCCCGAAACTTCAAATGTACCAATAGTTACGTCCTTTAAAACTTGTGTCTTTTCTTGTGTACGAATCTCTATGTGATTGTCGCATCGTGAGTCCGATAACCGTCCGGTCAGCTTCGTATCCTTTATCTGAGTCTGTAGCATGATCAGATATCTTATGGCTTTCCCGTTCCTCCATTCGGGTGCCCGAAACTTCAAATGTACTGATAGTTACGTCCTTTAAAACTTGGGTCTTTTCTTGTGTACGAATCTCTATGTCATTGTCGCATCGTGAGTCCGATTACCGCCCGGTCAGCTTCGTATCCTTTATCTGAGTCTGTAGCATGATCAGATCTCTTATGGCCTTCCCGTTCCTCCATTCGGGTGTCCAAAACTTCAAATGTACAGATGGTTACGTCCTTTAAAACTTGAGTCTTTTCTTGTGTTCGAATCTCTATGTAATGGTCGCATCGTGAGTCCGATAAACGTCCGGTCAGCTTCGTATCCTTAATCTGAGTCTGTAGCATGATCAGATCTCTTATGGCCTTCCCGTTCCTCCATTCGGGTGTCCAAAACTTCAAATGTACCGATAGTTACGTCCTTTAAAACTCAAGTCTTTTCTTGTGTTCGAATCTCTATGTGATGGTCGCATCGTGAGTCCGATAACCGTCCGGTCAGCTTCGTATCCTTAATCTGAGTCTGTAACATGATCACATATCTTATGGCCTTCCCGTACCTCCATTCGGAGTTCCGAAACTTTAAATGTACCGATAGTTACGTCCTTTAAAACTCGAGTCTCTTCTTGTGTATGAATCTCTATGTGATGGTCGCATCGTGAGTCCGATAACCGTCCGGTCAGCTTCCTATCCTTTATCTGAGTCTGTAGCTTGATCAGATATCTTATGGCTTTCCCAATCCTCCATTCGGGTGATCAAAATTTCAAATGCACAGATAGTTACGTCCTTTAAAACTTGTGTCTTTTCTTGCGTAGGAATCTCTATTTTATTGTCGCATCGTGAGTCCGATAACCATCCGGTGAGATTCGTATCCTTTATCTGAGTCTGTAGCATAATCATATATCTTATGGCTTTCCCGTTCCTCCATCGAATGTCCGAAACTTCAAATGTATCGATAGTTACGTCCTTAAAACTTTAGTCTTTTCTTGTGTACGAATCTCTATGTCATTGTCGCATCGTGAGTCCGATTAACGTCCGGTCAGCTTCGTATCCTTTATCTGAGTCTGTAGCATCATCAGAAATCTTATGGCTTTCCCGTTCCTCCATTCGGCTGCCTGAAACTTCAAATGTACTGATAGTTACGTCCTTTAAAACTTGAGCCTTTTCTTGTGAACGAATCTCTATGTCATTGTCGCATCGTGAGTCCGATTAACGTCCGGTCAGCTTCGTATCCTTTATCTGAGTCTGTAGCATCATCAGATATCTTATGGCTTTCCCGTTCCTCTATTCGGCTGCCTGAAACTTCAAATGTACTGATAGTTGCGTCCTTTAAAACTTGAGTCTTTTCTTGTGTACGAATCTCTATGTCATTGTCGCATCGTGAGTCCGATTACCGTTCGGTCAGCTTCGTATCCTTTATCTGATTCTGTAGCATGATCAGATATCTTATGGCTTTCCCGTTCCTCCATTCGGGTGCCCGAAACTTCAAATGTAATGATAGTTACGTCCTTTAAAACTTGTGTCTTTTCTTGTGTACGAATCTCTATGTGATTGTTGCATCATGTGTCTATTAACCGTCCGGCCAACTTCGTATCCTTTATCTGAGTCTATAGCATGATCAGATATCTTATAGCTATCCCGTTCCTCCATTCGGGTGCCCGAAACTTCAAATGTACTGATAGTTACGTCATTTAAAACTTGTGTCTTTTCTTGTGTACGAATCTCTATGTGATTGTCGCATCGTGAGTCCGATAACCGTCCGGTCAACTTCGTATCCTTTATCTGAGTCTGTAGCATGATCAGATATCTTATGGCTTTCCTGTTCCTCCATTCAGTTGCCCGGAACTTCAAATGTACTGATACTTACGTCCTTTAAACCTTTAGTCTTTTCTTGTGTACGAATCTCTATGTCATTGTCGCATCGTGAGTCCGATTAACGTCCGGTCAGCTTCGTATCCTTTATCTGAGTCTGTAGCATGATCAGACATCTTATGACTTTCCCGTTCCTCCATTCGGGTGCCCGAAACTTCAAATGTACCGATAGTTACGTCCTTTAAAACTTGAGTCTTTTCTTGTGTACGAATCTCTATGTCACTGTCGCATCGTGAGTCCGATAACCGTCCGGTCAACTTCGTATCCTTTATCTGAGTCTGTAGCATGATTAGATATCTTATGGCTTTCCCGTTCCTCCATTCGGCAGCCCGAAACATCAAATGTACTGATAGTTACGTCCTTTAAAACTTGAGTCTTTTCTTGTGTACGAATCTCTATGTCATTGTCGCATCGTGAGTCCGATTAACGTCCGGTCAGCTTCGTATCCTTTATCTGAGTCTGTAGCATGATTAGATATCTTATGGCTTTCCCGTTCCTCCATTCGGGTGCCCGAAACTTCAAATGTACTGATAATTACGTCCTTTAAAACTTGTGTCTTTTCTTGTGTACGAATCTCTATGTGATTGTCACATCGTAAGTCCGATAACCGTCCGGTCAGCTTCGTATCCTTTATCTGAGTCTGTAGCATGATCAGTTATCTTATGGGTTTCCCGTTCCTCCATTCGGGTGCTGGAAACGTCAAATGTACAAACAGTTGCGTCCTTTAAAACTTGTGTCTTTTCTTGTGTAGGAATCTATATGTGATTGTCGCATCGTGAGTCCGATAACCGTCCGGTCAGCTTCGTATCCTTTATCAGAGTCTGTATCATGACCAGATTTCTTATAGCCCTCCCGTTCCTCCATTCGGGAGCCCGAAACTTCAAATGTACCGATAGTTACGTCCTTTAAAACTTTTGTCTTTTCTTGTGTACGAATCTCTATGTCATTGTCGCATCGTAAGTCCGATAACCGTCCGGTCAACTTCGTATCCTTTATCTGAGTCTGTAGCATGATCAGATATCTTATGGCTTTCCTGTTCCTCCATTCGGTTGCCCGAAACTTCAAATGTACTGATAGTTACGTCCTTTAAACCTTGAGTCTTTTCTTGTGTACGAATCTCTATGTCATTGTCGCATCGTGAGTCCGATTAACGTCCGGTCAGTTTCGTATCCTTTATCTGAGTCTGTAGCATGATCAGTTATCTTATGGGTTTCCCGTTCCTCTATTCGGGTGCTCGAAACATCAAATGTACAGATAGTTGCGTCCTTTAAAACCTGTGTCTTTTCTTGTGTAGGAATCTCTATGTGATTGTCGCATCGTGAGTCCGATAACCGTCTGGTCAGCTTCATATCCTTTATCTGTGTCTATAGCATGATCAGATATCTTATAGCTATCCCGTTCTTCCATTCGGGTGCCCAAAACTTCAAATGTACCGATAGTTACGTCCTTTAAAACTTGAGTCTTTTCTTGTGAACGAATCTCTATGTCAGTGTCGCATCGTGAGTCCGATTACCGTCCGGTTAGCTTCGTATCCTTTATCTGAGTCTGTAGCATGATCAGATACCTTATGGCTTTCCTGTTTCTCCATTCGGTTGCCCGAAACTTCAAATGTACCGATAGTTACGTCCTTTAAAACTTGTGTCTTTTCTTGTGTACGAATCTCTATGTCATTGTCGCATCGTGAATCCGATTACCGCCCGGTCAGCTTTGTATCCTTTATCTGAGTCTGTAGCATGATCAGATCTCTTATGGCCTTCCCATTCCTCCGTTCGGGTGTCCGAAACTTCAAATGTACCGATAGTTACGTCCTTTAAAACTCGAGTCTTTTCTTGTGTTTGAATCTCTATGTAATGGTCGCATCGTGAGTCCGATAACCGTCCGGTCAGCTTCGTATCCTTAATCTGAGTCTGTAGCATGATCACATCTCTTATGGCCTTCCCGTTCCTCCATTCGGGTGTCCGAAACTTCAAATGTACCGATAGTTACGTCCATTAAAACTCGAGTCTTTTCTTGTGTTCGAATCTCTATGTGATGGTCGCATCGTGAGTCCGATAACCGGTGAGCTTCGTATCCTTAATCTGAGTCTATAACATGATCAGATATCTTATGGCCTTCCCGTTCCTCCATTCGGAGTTCCGAAACTTCAAATGTACCTATATTTACGTCCTTGAAAACTCGAGTCTTTTCTTGTGTACGAATCTCTATGTGATGGTCGCATCATGAGTCCGATAACTATCCGGTCAGCTTCCTATCCTTTATCTGAGTCTGTAGCTTGATCAGATATCTTATGGCCTTCCCGTTCTTCCATTCGGGTGCCCGAAACTTCAAATGTACCGATAGTTACATTCTTTAAAACTTGAGTCTTTTCTTTTGTACAAATCACTGTGTCATTGTCGCATCGTGAGTCCGATTACCGCCCGGTCAGCTTCGTATCCTTTATCTGAGTCTATAGCATGATCAGATCTCTTATGGCCTTCCCGTTCCTCCATTCGGGTGTCCGAAACTTCAAATGTACCGATAGTTACGTCCTTTAAAACTCGAGTCTTTTCTTGTGTTCGAATCTCCATGTGATGGTCGCATCGTGAGTCCGATAACCGTCCGGTCAGCTTCGTATCCTTTATCTGCGTCTATAACATGATCAGATATCTTATGGCCATCCCGTTCCTCTATTCGGATGTCCGAAACTTCAAATGTACTGATAGTTACGTCCTTTAAAACTCGAGTCTTTTCTTGTGTACGAATCTCTATGTGATGGTCGCATCGTGAGTCCGATAACCGTCCGGTCAGCTTCGTATCCTTTATCTGAGTGTGTAGCTTGATCAGATATCTTTTGGCTTTCCCAATCCTCCATTCGGGTGATCAAATATTCAAATGTACAGATAGTTACGTCCTTTAAAACTTGTGTCTTTTCTTGCGTAGGAATCTCTTTGTGATTGTCGCATCGTGAGTCCGATAACCGTCCAGTGAGCTTCGTATCCTTTATCTGAGTCTGTAGCATAATCAGATATCTTATGGCCTCGCCGTTCCTCCATTCGAATGTCCGAAACTTCTAATGTACCGATAGTTACGTCCTTAAAACTTGAGTCTTTTCTTGTGTACGAATCTCTATGTCAGTGTCACATCGTGAGTCCGATTACCGTCCGGTTAGCTTCGTATCCTTTATCTGAGTCTGTATCATGATCAGATATCTTTTGGCTTTCCCGTTCCTCCATTCGGGTGCATGAAACTTCAAATGTACCGATAGTTACGTCATTTAAAATTTGTGTCTTTTCTTGTTTACGAATCTCTATGTGATTGTCGCATCGTGAGTCCGATAACCGTCCGGTCAGCTTCGTATCCTTTATCTGAGTCTGTTGCATGATCAGATTTCTTATAGCCTTCCAGTTCCTCCATTCGGGTGCCCGAAACTTCAAATGTACCGATACTTACGTCCTTTAAAACTCGAGTCTTTTCTTGTGTACGAATCACTATGTCATTGACGCATCGTGAGTCCAATAACCGTCCAGTCAGCTTTGTATCCTTTATCTGAATCTGTAGCATCATCAGATATCCTATGGCTTTCCCGTTCCTCCATTCGGCTGCCTGAAACTTCAAATGTACTGATAGTTGCGTCCTTTAAAACTTGAGTCTTTTCTTGTGTACGAATTTCAATGTCATTGTCGCATCGTGAGTCCGATTACCGTTCGGGCAGCTTCGTATCCTTTATCTGAGTCTGTAGCATGATTAGATATCTTATGGCATTCCCGTTCCTCCATTTGGGTGCCCGAACTTCAAATGTACCGATAGTTACGTCCTTTAAAACTTGTGTCTTTTCTTGTGTACGAATCTCAATGTCATTGTCGCATCGTGTGTCTGATAACCGTCCGGTCAGCTTCGTATCCTTTATCTGAGTCTATAGCATGATCAGATATCATATATCTATCCCGTTCCTCCATTCGGGTGCCGGAAACTTCAAATGTACCGATAGTTACGTTCTTTAAAACTTGAGTCTTTTCTTTTGTACAAATCACTATGTCATTGTCGCATCGCGAGTCCGATTACCGCCCGGTCAGCTTCGTATCCTTTATCTGAGTCTATAGCATGATCAGATCTTTTATGGCTTTCCCGTTCCTCCATTCGGATGTCCGAAACTTCAAATGTACCGATAGTTACGTCCTTTAAAACTCGAGTCTTTTCTTGTGTACGAATCTCTATGTGATGGTCGCATCGTGAGTCCGATAACCGTCCGGTCAGCTTCGTATCCTTTATCTGAGTCTGTAGCATGATCAGATATCTTATGGCTTTCCCATTCCTCCATTCGGGTGCTTGAAACTTCAAATGTACAGATCGTTACGTCCTTTAAAACTTGTGTCTTTTCTTGTGTAGGAATCTCTATGTGATTGTCGCATCGTGAGTCCGATAACCGTCCGCTCAGCTTAGTATCCTTTATATGAGTCTGTAGCATGATCAGATATCTTATGGCTTTCCCGTTCCTCCATTCGGCAGCCCGAAACATCAAATGTACTGATAGTTACGTCCTTTAAAACTTGAGTATTTTCTTGTCTACGAATCTCTATGTCATTGTCACATTGTGAGTCCGATTACCGTCCGGTCAGCTTCGTATCCTTTATCTGAGTCTGTAGCATGATCAGATATCTTATGGCCTTCTCGTTCCTCCATTTGGGGACCCGAAGCTTCAAATGTACCGATAGTTACGTCCTTTAAAACTTGAGTCTTTTCTTGTGTACGAATCTCTATGTCATTGTCGCATCGTGAGTCCGATTAACGTCCGGTCAGCTTCGTATCCTTTATCTGAGTCTGCAGCATGATCAGATATCTTATGGCCTTCCCGTTCATCCATTCGGATGTCCGAAACTTCAAATGTACCGATAGTTACGTCATTTAAAACTTGTGTCTTTTCTTGTGTACGAATCTCTATGTGATTGTCGCATCGTGAGTCCGATAACCATCCGGTCAGCTTCGTTTCCTTTATCTGAGTCTGTAGCATGATCAGTTATCTTATGGGTTTCCCGTTCCTCCATTCGGGTGCTCGAAACGTCAAATGCACAGATAGTTGCGTCCTTTAAAACTTGTGTCTTTTCTCGTGTAGGAATCTCTATGTGATTGTCGCATCGTGAGTCCGATAACCGTCCGGTCAGCTTCGTATCCTTTATCTGAGTCTGTTGCATGATCAGATTTCTTATAGCCTTCCCGTTCCTCCATTCGGGTGCCCGAAACTTCAAATGCACCGATAGTTACGTCCTTTAAAACTTGTGTCTTTTCTTGTGTACGGATCTCTATATGATTGTAGCATCGTGTGTCTGATAACCGTCCGGTCAGCTTCGTGTACTTTATCTGAGTCTATAGCATGATCAGAAATCTTATTGCTATCCCGTTCCTCCATTCGGGTGCCCGAAACTTCAAATGTACCGATAGTTACGTTCTCTAAAACTTGAGTCTTTTCTTTTGTACAAATCACTATGTCATTGTCGCATCGTGAGTCCGATTACCGCCCGGTCAGCTTCGTATCCTTTTTTTTTGATAAAGGAGTCATTGCTCCGGTAAATTTATTAATAATAAAAATATTTACAACCAAACTTGGGCAAAGATCTTTACAAAAAATAACCTAACAAACTAGATCAAGGCCCAAACCATACAACCCACAAAATCATCTAAACAATCATACTATTCAGTCCACATGACATAGCCCATTTAACCTGGATCAAAATCAAAGCCCATTTCAGAAAACAAATCTAAACCCAGCCCGTTACATTTTCCCAAATCCAAAGAGACGAACTCAGCTCTTTTGCAGCAAGTCGCCAAACTGCTCGTGTATAGCATAACTCTATAACTCGGTTTAATCCTGCTCTTCATATCCCACGCTTTCTGATTCTTCACTTGATTCTCTATATCCACCTCTTGTACAGCTTCCTTTTCTTGATTAAAACAGTCTTCGGACCAGCAACTCATTCTTTCATTTCCAGAATCCATATCAAGTATACTAAATGTAGTACCAATACAACTCTCAATTACATTCCCAGCCCCAATACAAAAAACCCATACATGATCAAAGCTAACATATAAAGAACCTAACTGACATTCTTCATAATCCTTAAAAACTATATGTATCTGATCAAAGTTCATACATACTAACTCACAAAATATGACAAAGCAATTCCTGGACAAGCACTGAAACAGAAGCATTATCCAAAAACCCTTTAACCAAGTGCAGCCAACCCTCTTCATCAAAAAACCCAACCCACCCCATAAAAGATCCCCAAAACACCTATAACTAAACACAAGAAAAGGTTTAAGAAATGAACGAATCAAAAATGAAAGGGTTTCCCATCCTTGTGTAGAGCTAAAAATTTTAAAAAATTGAGGGGAGGAGAATAATGTCCTAATCACAAGGATAGGGTCCAACCTTATCTCTCCATGGGTTAAGCATACTCCATGCTCCATTCCTAACCACCAATCATAACAGGCAGAATTGAACCCAACTCCAAATAATAGAGATAGGCTCAACAGATCTATAAAAAATAAAAAACAAAGAATAGAAAAATGAATGCAAACAGGAAGCCTTTTCAGCCAGATCTCTACCCAAACGTATTTTGTGCACCTTATTACTGCAAATTCCCAAGATATATGACCCATCCCACCCATAGGCAAGTGCCTAAGACTCAAAACAGACTCATACTTCAAAAGAACAAGGCTCAACAAAGGCCATAAAAGCCAAAGGGTTCCTGACCAGTGAATGGTTCTAGAAAATGCAAAATTTAGGGTGGAAAAATATGTCCTAGATTCACTGATCAACTCCATCCTTATATCTCCCTGTTTTGAGCTTACTCCAAGCTTCCATAAACCTATCCACCAATCACATACCGGTGAATTGAGCCAAATTTCAAAAGGTGAAACAAGGCTCAACAGAACATTTAGTAAAAATAAACAGCTTCTAAAATTTCGAGATAAAACAGATGACTTATAAAGCCAGATCACTACCCAAACGTTTTTTGTGCTCCTTATTCCTGCAGATTCCCATAAATGAAAACCCAAGCCCCCCTTAGGCAAAAGCCTAAAAGACACAACAGACCATGACTCACTGACACTAAACAGGACAGACCAGTAATTAAAATCAAGCAGATTTCTCACCCACTGATGACCACTAATAAATATAAAAAACAAGAAACAAAATAAGAACCTAAAACAGTGGATGAGACCAACCTTATCACTCCATGAACCAGGCTTACTCCAAGCCTTAACAATCCTATCCACCGATCATAAAGCGCACAGTTAAGCCCAACCATCCCTAAGGAAGAGGGACATAACAGAAGACTAAAAGACTAAACAAATAAAAATAAACTAAAAAAACTGAAATAAAAAGAGAGACACCAAAAGGATAACAAGGAGCAAATAGGACCAGGAAGCCATAAAGGCCAGAAAACTACCCAAGCTATATAAGTACTCCAGGTTTCTGCAGGTTCCCAAACATCCCAGAAAAGCCCCATAAACATCAGAAACAAAGAGAGACTATTATCATTAGTCATAGTAATATTATTATCATTATTCCTAATATTATTATTATTAATATAATCAATACTATTATTATATTTATTATTATTAAGATAGAAAATCATACACCCAAAGCACAAGCATCCCATACACACCCTACCTTCAAACCTCACCTCTAATTTCCTTATGATCAGATGAAGCTTCATCATAAGTTCCAAACATTAGCAGCCAAAGAGCCTATAATAGGTCTCTTAAAAGATAATCCCTTCATCCTCATTCTAACTTCTTCACATATCTGACCAATCACAACTTGAGATGGTTTACTGCACTTTTTAAATATCCTTGCATTCCTCTCCTGCCATATAAAATATATAGTAGCACCCACAACCAATCTCTGAATCACACACCACACTTCATTATTAAACTTTCTATTTTCAATAAAACTCACTATCTCCTCCCACCTATCAGGAGCCTGTTCAAATCTTGCCATTATTTTCAGCTTTCTCCAAATCGCCTTAGCATACTCACATTCAAAAAATAAATGATTGTGACTATCTGGAACACTACCACAAAACATACATTTGAGATCATCCCTACCACTCCACAGTATCATTCTATTTTGAGTAGGCAGTCTAAACTTGAAAGCTAACCATATAATAAAAGCATGTCTGGGGATACATTGACTGTACCACACAAAATTTCCCCAGTTCACCTTAGGCCCCTTTTTACACAATTTCTTATAAACTTCTTTAGAAGAGAAAGCCACCAATCTATCATTGTCATCCTTCCACATAAAATGATCAGCCCTACTATTACACAGCCTAGGGACCTCTTCTTTTACTAACCAAGGGTACTTTTCCACCCATCCAATGGGGCATTCCAGTCATTGTTAACAACCAGCTCAGACACCTTACAATCCCAACCCAACCCAGAATCTTTAATATCCCTCCTATTAATCAGATTGACAAGAGGACCTTTCGGGTGCCAAGGATCAAACCAAGCATTTATCTGAGTCTATAGCATGATCAGATCTCTTATGGCCTTCCCGTTCCGCCATTCGGATGTCTGAAACTTCAAATGTACCGATAGATACGCCCTTTAAAACTCGAGCCTTTTCTTATGTTCGAATCTCTATGTGATGGTCGCATCGTGAGTCCGATAACCGTCTGGTCAGCTTCGTATCCTTTATCTGAGTCTGTAGCATGATCAGATATCTTATGGCCTTCCCGTTCCTCCATTCGGATGTCCGAAACTTCAAATGTACCGATATTTACGTCCTTTAAAACTCGAGTCTTTTCTTGTGTACGAATCTCTATGTGATGGTCGCATCGTGAGTCCGATAACCGTCCGGTCAGCTTCGTATCCTTTATCTGATTCTGTAGCATGATCAGATATCTTATGGCTTTCCCATTCCTCCATTCGTGTGCTCGAAACTTCAAATGTACAGATAGTTACGTCCTTTAAAACTTGTGTCTTTTCTTGTGTAGGAATCTCTATGTGATTGTCGCATCGTGCGTCCGATAACCGTCCGGTCAGCTTTGTATCCTTTATCTGAGTCTGTAGCATGATCAGATATCTTATGGCTTTCCCGTTCCTCCATTCGGATGTCCGAAACTTCAAATGTACCGATAGTTACGTCCTTTAAAACTTTTGTCTTTTCTTGTGTACGAATCTCTATGTCATTGTCGCATCGTAAGTCCGATTAACGTCCGGTCAGCTTCGTATCCTTTTACTGAGTCTGTAGCATCATCAGATATCTTATGGCTTTGCCGTTCCTCCATTCGGCTGCCTGAAACTTCAAATGTACTGATAGTTACGTCCTTTAAAACTTGAGTCTTTTCTTGTGTACGAATCTCTATGTCATTGTCGCATCTTGAGTACGATTACCGTCCGGTCAGCTTCGTATCCTTTATCTGAGTCTGTAGCATGATCAGATATCTTATGGCCTTCCCGTTCCTCCATTCGGATGTCCGAAACTTCAAATGTACAGATAGTTACGTCCTTTAAAACTCGAGTCTTTTCTTGTGTACGAATCTCTATGTGATGGTCGCATCGTGAGTCCGATAACCGTCCGGTCAGCTTCGTATCCTTTATCTGATTCTGTAGCATGATCAGATATCTTATGGCTTTCCCATTCCTCCATTCGAGTGCTCGAAACTTCAAATGTACAGATAGTTACGTCCTTTAAAACTTGTGTCTTTTCTTGTGTAGGAATCTCTATGTGATTGTCGCATCGTGAGTCCGATAACCGTCCTGTCAGCTTCGTATCCTTTATCTGAGTCTGTAGCATAATCAGATATCTTATGGCTTTCCCGTTCCTCCACTCGGCTGCCTGAAACTTCAAATGTCTTGATAGTTGCGTCCTTTAAAACTTGAGTCTTTTCTTGTGTACGAATCTCTATGTCATTGTCGCATCGTGAGTCCGATTACCGTTCGGTCAGCTTCGTATCCTTTATCTGAGTCTGTAGCATGATCAAATCTCTTATGGCTTTCCCGTTCCTCCATTCGGGTGCCCGAAACTTCAAATGTACCGATAGTTACGTCCTTTAAAACTTTTGTCTTTTCTTGTGTACGAATCTCTATATGATTGTCGCATCATGTGTCTGATAACCGTCCGGTCAGCTTCGTATCCTTTATTTGAGACTATAGCATGATCAGATATCTTATAGCTATCCCGTTCCTCCATTCGGTTGCCCGAAACATCAAATGTACCGATAGTTACGTTCTTTAAAACTTGAGTCTTTTCTTTTGTACAATCCACTATGTCATTGTCGCATCGTGAGTCCGATTACCGCCCGGTCAGCTTCGTATCCTTTATCTGAGTCTATAGCATGATCAGATCTCTTATGGCCTTCCCGTTCCTCCATTCGGATGTCCGAAACTTCAAATGTACCGATAGTTACGTCCTTTAAAACTCGAGTCTTTTCTTGTGTATGAATCTCTATGTGATGGTCGCATCGTGAGTCCGATAACCATCCGGTCAGCTTCGTATCCTTTATCTGAGTCTGTAGCATGATCAGCTATCTTATGGCTTTCCCATTCCTCCATTCAGGTGCTCGAAACTTCAAATGTACTACAGATAGTTACGTCCTTTAAAATTTGTGTCTTTTCTTGTGTACGAATCTCTATGTCATTGTCACAAAGTGAGTCTGATTACCATCCGGTCAGCTTCGTATCGTTTATCTGAGTCTGTTGCATGATGAGATATCCTATGGACTTCCCGTTCCTCCATTCGGGTGCCCGAAACTTCAAATGTACCGATAGTTATGTCCTTTTAAACTCGAATCTTTTCTTGTGTACGAATCACTATGTCATTGACGCATCGGGAGTCCGATTAACGTCCGGTCAGCTTCGTATCCTTTATCTGAGTCTGTAGCATCATCAGATATCTTATGGCTTTCCCGTTCCTCCATTCGGATGCCCGAAACTTCAAATGTACCGATAGGTACGTCCTTCAAAACTTGCGTCTTTTCATGTGTACGAATCTCTATGTGATTGTCGCATCGTGAGTCCGATAACCATCCGGTCAGCTTCGTTTCCTTTATCTGAGTCTGTAGCATGATCAGTTATCTTATGGGTTTCCCGTTCCTCCATTCGGGTGCTCGAAACGTCAAATGTACACATAGTTGCGTCCTTTAAAACTTGTGTCTTTTCTCGTGTAGGAATCTCTATGTGATTGTCGCATCGTGAGTCCGATAACCGTCCGGTCAGCTTCGTATCCTTTATCTGTGTCTGTTGCATGATCAGATTTCTAATGGCTTTGCCATTTCTCCATTCGGGTGCTCAAAACTTTAAATGTACAGATAGTTACGTCCTTTAAAACTTGTGTCTTTTCTTGTGTAGGAATCTCTATGTGATTGTCGCATCGTGCGTCCGATAACCGTCCGGTCAGCTTTGTATCCTTTATCTAAGTCTGTAGCATGATCAAATATTTTATGGCTTTCCCGTTCCTCCATTCGGATGTCCGAAACTTCAAATGTACCGATAGTTACGTCCTTTAAAACTTTTGTCTTTTCTTGTGTACGAATCTCTATGTCATTGTCGCATCGTAAGTCCGATTAACGTTCGGTCAGCTTCGTATCTTTTTACTGAGTCTGTAGCATCATCAGTTATCTTATGGGTTTCCCGTTCCTCCATTCGGGTGCTCGAAACGTCAAATGTACACATAGTTGAGTCCATTAAAACTTGTGTCTTTTCTCGTGTAGGAATCTCTATGTGATTGTCGCATCGTGAGTCCGATAACCGTTCGGTCAGCTTCGTATCCTTTATCTGAGTCTGTTGCAT
Source organism: Ambrosia artemisiifolia (assembly GCA_032199755.1). Classification (NCBI taxonomy): domain Eukaryota; kingdom Viridiplantae; phylum Streptophyta; class Magnoliopsida; order Asterales; family Asteraceae; genus Ambrosia; species Ambrosia artemisiifolia. The sequence goes on from CM063526.1 coordinate 17,493,009, forward strand.
GATCAGATTTCTAATGGCTTTGCCATTTCTCCATTCGGGTGCTCAAAACTTTAAATGTACAGATAGTTACGTCCTTTAAAACTTGTGTCTTTTCTTGTGTAGGAATCTCTACGTGATTGTCGCATCGTGCATCCGATAACCGTCCGGTCAGCTTGGTATCCTTTATCTGAGTCTGTAGCATGATCAAATATCTTATGGCTTTCCCGTTCCTCCATTCGGCTGCCTGAAACTTCAAATGTACTGATAGTTACGTCCTTTAAAACTTGAGTCTTTTCTTGTGTACGAATCTCTATGTCATTGTCGCATCTTGAGTCCGATTACCGTCCGGTCAGCTTCGTATCCTTTATCTGAGTCTGTAGCATGATCAGATATCTTATGGCCTTCCCGTTCCTCCATTCGGATGTCCGAAACTTCAAATGTACAGATAGTTACGTCCTTTAAAACTTGTGTCTTTTCTTGTGTAGGAATCTCTATGTGATTGTCGCATCGTGAGTCCGATAACCGTCCGGTCAGCTTCGTATCCTTTATCTGAGTCTGTAGCATAATCAGATATCTTATGGCTTTCCCTTTCCTCTATTCGGATGTCCGAAACTTCAAATGTAGCGATAGTTACGTCCTTTAAAACTTGAGTCTTTTCTTGTGTACGAATCTCAATGTCATTGTCGCATCGTGAGTCAGATTAACATCCGGTCAGCTTCATATCCCTTATCTGAGTCTGTAGCATCATCAGATATCTTATGGCTTTCCCGTTCCTCCATTTGGCTACCTGAAACTTCAAATGTACTGATAGTTACGTTCTTTAAAACTTGAGTCTTTTCTTGTGTACGAATCTCTATGTCATTGTCGCATCGTGACTCCGATTAACGTCCGGTCAGCTTCGTATCCTTTATCTGACTCTGTAGCATCATCAAATATCTTATGGCTTTCCCGTTCCTCCATTCGGCTGCCTGAAACTTCAAATGTACTGATAGTTACGTCCTTTAAAACTTGAGTCTTTTCTTGTGTACGAATCTCTATGTCATTGTCGCATCGTGTGTCCGATAACCGTCCGGTCAGCTTCGTATCCTTTATCTGAGTCTGTAGCATCATTAGATATCTTACGGCTTTCCCGTTCCTCCACTCGGCTGCCTGAAACTTCAAATGTCTTGATAGTTGCGTCCTTTAAAACTTGAGTCTTTTCTTGTGTACGAATCTCTATGTCATTGTCGCATCGTGAGTCCGATTACCGTTCGGTCAGCTTCGTATCCTTTATCTGAGTCTGTAGCATGATCAAATATCTTATGGCTTTCCCGTTCCTCCATTCGGGTGCCCGAAACTTCAAATGTACCGATAGTTACGTCCTTTAAAAGTTGTGTCTTTTCTTGTGTACGAATCTCTATGTGATTGTCGCATCATGTGTCTGATAACCGTTCGGTCAGCTTCGTATCCTTTATCTGAGACTATAGCATGATCAGAAATCTTAGAGCTATCCCGTTCCTCCATTCGGGTGCCCGAAACTTCAAATGTACCGATAGTTACGTTCTTTAAAACTTGAGTCTTTCCTTTTGTACAATCCACTATGTCATTGTCGCATCGTGAGTCCGATTAACATCCGGTCAGCTTCGTATCCCTTATCTGAGTCTGTAGCATCATCAGATATCTTATGGCTTTCCCGTTCCTCCATTCAGATGTCCGAAACTTCAAATGTACCGATAGTTGCGTCCTTTAAAACTCGAGTCTTTTCTTGTGTACGAATCTCTATGTCATTGTCGCATCGTGAGTCCGATAACCATCCGGTCAGCTTCGTATCCTTTATCTGAGTCTGTAGCATGATCAGCTATCTTATGGCTTTCCCATTCCTCCATTCAGGTGCTCGAAACTTCAAATGTACAGATAGTTACGTCCTTTAAAACTTGTGTCTTTTCTTGTGTACGAATCTCTATGTCATTGTCGCAAAGTGAGTCTGATTACCATCCGGTCAGCTTCGTATCGTTTATCTGAGTCTGTTGCATGATGAGATATCCTATGGACTTCCCGTTCCTCCATTCGGGTGCCCGAAACTTTAAATGTACTGATAGTTATGTCCTTTTAAACTCGAATCTTTTCTTGTGTACGAATCACTATGTAATTGACGCATCGGGAGTCCGAATAACGTCCGGTCAGCTTCGTATCCTTTATCTGAGTCTGTAGCATCATCAGATATCTTATGGCTTTCCCGTTCCTCCATTCGGATGCCCGAAACTTCAAATGTACCGATAGGTACGTCCTTTAAAACTTGTGTCTTTTCTTGTGTACAAATCTCTATGTGATTGTCGCATCGTGAGTCCGATAACCGTCCGGTTAGCTTCGTATCCTTTATATGAGTCTGTAGCATGATCATATATATTATGGCTTTCCCGTACCTCCATTCAGGTGCCAGAAACTTCAAATGTACCGATAGTTACGTCCTTTAAAACTTGTCTCTTTTCTTGTGTACGAATCTCTATGTGATTGTCGCATCATGTGTCCGATAACCGTCCGGTCAGCTTCTTATCCTTTATCTGAGTCTGTAGCATCATCAGATATCTTATGTCTTTGCCATTCCTCCATTCGGGTACTCGAAACTTCAAATGTACAGATAGTTACGTCGTTTAAAACTCGAGTCTTTTCTTGTGTACGAATCTCTATGTGATGGTCGCATCGTGCGTCCGATAACCGTCCGGTCAGCTTCGTATCCTTTATCTGAGTCTGTAGCATGATCAGATATCTTATGGCTTTCCCATTCCTCCATTCAGGTGCTCGAAACTTCAAATGTACAGATAGTTACGTCCTTTAAAATTTGTGTCTTTTCTTGTGTACGAATCTCTATGTCATTGTCGCAAAGTGAGTCTGATTACCATCCGGTCAGCTTCGTATCGTTTATCTGAGTTTGTTGCATGATGAGATATCCTATGGACTTCCCGTTCCTCCATTCGGGTGCCTGAAACTTCTAATGTACTGATAGTTACGTCCTTTTAAACTCAAACCTTTTCTTGTGTACAAATCACTATGTCTTTGACGCATCGGGAGTCCGATTAACGTCCGGTCAGCTTCGTATCCTTTATCTGAGTCTGTAGCATCATCAGATATCTTATGGCTCTCCCGTTCCTCCATCCGGATGCCCGAAACTTCAAATGTACCGATAGGTACGTCCTTTAAAACTTGCGTCTTTTCTTGTGTACGAATCTCTATGTGATTATCGCATCGTGAGTCCGATAACCACCCAGCCAGCTTCGTTTCCTTTATCTGAGTCTGTAGCATGATCAGTTATCTTATGGGTTTCCCGTTCCTCCATTCGGGTGCTCAAAACGTCAAATGTACAGATAGTTGCGTCCTTTAAAACTTGTGTCTTTTCTCGTGTAGGAATCTCTATGTGATTGTCGCATCATGAGTCCGATAACCGTCTAGTCAGCTTCGTATCCTTTATCTGAGTCTGTTGCATGATCAGATTTCTAATGGCTTTGCCATTTCTCCATTCGGGTGCTCAAAACTTCAAATGTACAGATAGTTGCGTCCTTTAAAACTTGAGTCTTTTCTTGTGTACGAATCTCTATGTCATTATCGCATCGTGAGTCCGATTAACGTCCGGTCAGCTTCGTAGCCTTTATCTGAGTCTGTAGCATCATCAATTATCTTATGGCTTTCCCGTTCCTCCATTCGGCTTCCTGAAACTTCAAATGCACTAATAGTTACGTCCTTTAAAACTTTTGTCTTTTCTTGTGTACGAATCTCTATGTCATTGTCGCATCGTAAGTCCGATTAACGTCCGGTCAGCTTCGTATCCTTTTACTGAGTCTGTAGCATCATTAGATATCTTATGGCTTTCCCGTTCCTCCATTCGGCTGCCTGAAACTTCAAATGTACTGATAGTTACGTCCTTTAAAACTTGTGTCTTTTCTTGTTTAGGAATCTCTATGTGATTGTCGCATCGTGAGTCCGATAACCATCCGGTCAGCTTCGTATCCTTTATCTGAGTCTGTTGCATGATCAGATATCTTATGGCCTTCCCGTTCCTCCATTCGGGTGCCCGAAACTTCAAATGTACCGATAGTTACTTCCTTTAAAACTTGTGTCTTTTCTTGTGTACGAATCTCTATGTGATTGTCGCATCGTGTGTCTGATAACCGTCCGGTCAGCTTCGAATCTTTTATCTGAGTCTGTAGCATGATCATATATCTAATGGCCTTCTCGTTCCTCCATTCGGGTGCCCGAAACTTCAAATGTACCGATAGTTACGTCCTTTAAACCTTGTGTCTTTTCTTGTGTACGAATCTCTATGTGATGGTCGCATCGTGAGTCCGATAACCGTCCGGTCAGCTTCGTATCCTTTATCTGAGTCTGTAGCATGATCAGATATCTTATGGCTTTCCCATTCCTGCATTCGGGTGCTCGAAACTTCAAATGTACAGATAGTTACGTCCTTTAAAACTTGTGTCTTTTCTTGTGTAGGAATCTCAATGTGATTGTCGCATCGTGAGTCCGATTAACGTCCGGTCAGCTTCGTATCCTTTATCTGAGTCTGTAGCATCATCAGATATCTTATGGCTTTCCCGTTCCTCCATTCGGCTGCCCGAAACTTCAAATGCACTTATAGTTACGTCCTTTAAAACTTTAGTCATTTCTTGTGTACGAATCTCTATGTCATTGTCGCATTGTGTGTCCGATAACCATCCGGTCAGCTTCGTATCCTTTATCTGAGTCTGTAGCATCATCAGATATCTTATGGCTTTCCCGTTCCTCCATTCGGATGCCCGAAACTTCAAATGTACCGATAGTTGCGTCCTTTAAATCTTGAGTCTTTTCTTGTGTACGAATCTATATGTCATTGTCGCATCGTGAGTCCGATTACCGTTCGGTCAGCTTCGTATCCTTTATCTGAGTCTGTAGCATGATCAGATATCTTATGGCTTTCCCGTTCCTCGATTCGGGTGCCCGAAATTTCAAATGTACCGATAGTTTTTTTTTTTAGAAAAGAGGCAAAGCCCCTGCAAACATTTATTAATATTTAAAAAAGTACAAGACAAGTACTAACCCCAACCCGGGACATAGACCCAAGGTCTAAGATTATCCCAACAAAAAACAAAACATAAGATAAAAACGGGCCATCCTATACATCTTTTGCTAAGCCCAAAAACAGAAATATTAAAAGACCAACATAAACCCATTACATAAAACCAAAACAAACCTATACTATATCCCAGCCAACCAGCGGCCCAATGCTCCCAAAGCCCAAAGGGCCCCTTCACACCAGCCTGCCTCCACAGCCTACTCCATAAATCGGATGCAACCCATTTGATAGCAATCTGAACAAATTCTTCAACCATGTCAGCCCACCAACCATACCGCTGCTGACCCACAATTATAACCCATCTCAACCCTATTATCACACCGCTGCTAGTCCAGCATTCTAACCCAACCCATATCCAGTTCAAAATTCCCGCCACTAAAATACCCATACTAAACCCATACAACCTTCGAACATAATCCAACTTATGCACTAACCAGCCCACTCTCACACCCTTTACCTCATCATACAGACCCACTCTAACTAACTCAAAACTGCTGGTCCAACCATCATATATTAACCCACATAATATTCTAATCCTACTTATCAAATAATAATTCCCATGTATAAATCCAATCCATATCCTGTCATACAACATTCCTGTATCATAATCTTCCCACCATTCCATCAGTAAGCTATGTAGATACCCAAAACCATTAGGCCACTTAAACAAACAACATAATGTACCGATAGTTACGTCCTTTAAAAGTTGTGTCTTTTCTTGTGTACGAATCTCTATGTGATTGTCGCATCGTGTGTCTGATAACCGTCCGGTCAGCTTCGTATCCTTTATCTGAGTCTATAGCATGATCAGATATCTTATAGCTATCCCGTTCCTCCATTCGGGTGCCCAAAACTTCAAATGTACCGATAGTTACGTTCTTTAAAACTTGAGTCTTTTCTTTTGTACAAATCAATATGTCATTGTCGCATCGTGAGTCCGATTTCCGCCCGGTCAGCTTCGTATCCTTTATCTGAGTCTATAGCATGATCAGATCTCTTATGGCCTTCCCGTTCCTCCATTCGGATGTCCGAAACTTCAAATGTACCGATAGTTACGTCCTTTAACACTCGAGTCTTTTCTTGTGTACGAATCTCTATGTGATTGTCGCATCGTGTGTCCGATAACCATCCGGTCTGCTTCGTATCCTTTATATGAGTCTGTAGCATGATCAGATATCTTATGGCTTTCCCATTCCTCCATTCGGGTGCTTGAAACTTCAAATGTACAGATAGTTACGTCCTTTAAAACTTGTGTCTTTTCTTGTGTAGGAATCTCTATGTGATTGTTGAATCGTGAGTCCGATAACCGTCCGGTCAGCTTCGTATCCTTTATCTGAGTCTGTAGCATAATCAGATATCTTATGGCTATCCCGTTCCTCCATTCGGATGTCCGAAACCTCAAATGTACCGATAGTTACGTCCTTTAAAACTTGAGTCTTTTCTTCTGTACGAATCTCTATGTCATTGTCGCATCGTGAGTCCGATTAACATCCGGTCAGCTTCGTATCCTTTATCTGAGTCTGTAGCGTCATCAGATATCTTATGGCTTTCCCGTTCCTCCATTCGGCTGCCTGAAACTTCAAATGTACCGATAGTTACGTCCTTTAAAACCCGATGCTTTTCTTGTGTACGAATCTCTATGTCATTGTCGCATCGTGAGTCCGATTAACGTCCGGTCAGCTTCGTATCCTTAATCTGAGTCTGTAGCTTGATCAGATATTTTATGGCCTTCCCGTTCCTCTATTCGGATGCCCGAAACTTCAAATGTACCGATAGTTACGTCCTTTAAAACTTGTGTATTTTCTTTTGTACGAATCTCTATGTGATTGTCGCATCGTGAGTCCGATAACCGTCCGGTCAGCTTCGTATCCTTTATCTGAGTCTGTAGTATGATCAGATATCTTATGGTTTTCTTGTTCCTCCATTCGGGTGCCCGAAACTTCAAATGTACCGATAGTTACGTCCTTTAAAACTTGTGTCTTTTCTTGTGTACGAATCTCTATGTGATTGTCGCATCGTGAGTCCGATTAACGTCCGGTTAGTTTCGTATCCTTTTTTTTTTATAAAGGAGACTTTGCTCCGGTAAATTTTATAAAAATATTTACAAACAAAACCGGGCTAAGGTCTTTACATAATAATCTAGCCAAAAACTAGATCAAGGCCCACCCACAAGACAAACTCAAAAACAAAAACTAACAATCAAAACAAAACTCGGCCCATTATCCAAACTCAAAACTATCGGGCCAACTATCTAAACCTCTTAAGCCCAACCCAATACAAAACCCAATAATCAAAACAATCAAAACAATCCATATTCTACCACTTTTCACTTCCAGCACTCTTATCACTTCTAGTCTTCTAACAGCTAACTTGTATCTTTGACCACAAACCTTCCTGCCATATTCTGTATAAACCTTCAAATCCATAGCTTTTTCCCAATTCTGCAAATCCACAGCTTCAAAAATAATGCCATTATCCACTTCAATAATCCGATCCTGAGCAGTAGTGCTACCTCTGATAGACCATTCAGCTGCAAATCCGTAGTATCTCCCATACATATTACAAGACTCTTCAAGACTAACAACCTTAAAGGCACCATACACAATAACCTTCCCAACCCAATTACAAAAAACCCAATCATTAAACTGACTAATAACTAAGCAGCTAATAACCAACCTTGACTGAACATACTCTCTACAAAAAACATATAACTGACCACTATCATAACAGCTAAACACCAGCCTTAGCTGAACTTGCTCAAAACAAAAGAAAACAAACTTAACAATACCAGCCCTTTTAGAAAGATTTAACATCAGCAAACCAGGAGCACAACCATACAGCCATATCCATCCAACCCAACCCAAAATACAGTATTCCAAACCATCCCAAAAGGACAACCCAAAAAACCTTAAACTAAAAACAAGAAAAGGTTTCAGAAAAGAGCAAATTAATAATGCAAAGGTTTCCCATCCTTGTGAGGATCTAAAAAATGAAAAAAATTTGGGGGTGGAGGTAAATGTCCTAAACACAAGGATAGGGTCCATCCTTATCTCTCCAAGGGCTGAGCACACTCCTGGCTCCAATCCTAACCACCAATTCATCAACGCAGAATTGAAACCATCTCCAAAAAGTGAAGAGGGATTCAACAGGTCTTTTAATATACAAAACCATAATAAAGAATTTTGAATAAAACAAGGAAGCTTATTCAGCCAGATTTCTACCCAAACGCTTTTAGTGCACCTTATTCCTGCAAATTCCCAATTATTGTAACCCATCCCTCCCCAAGGCAAGTGCCTTAGACTCATAACAGACTCCACATTCAAATGAACAAGGCTCAACAAAGGCCATAAAGACCACAGGGTTCCTGACCAGTGAACAGTTCTAAAAAATGCAAAATTGAGGGTGGAAACAAGTGTCCTAACTTCACTGATCAGATCCAACCTTATATCTCCCAGGTTACAGCTTACTCCAAGCTTCAAAAATCCTAACCACCAATCAAAATTCGCAGAATTGAACCCAATTTCAAACAGAGAAACAGAGTTCAATAGAACCTTTAGAAATAAAAAATACTTTGTCAACTTTTGGATTAAAACTGATGGCTTACAAAGCCAGGATTCTACCCATTCGTTTTTTGTGCGCCTTATTACTGCAAGTTCCCATAATTTGTAACCCACATCCCTCCCAGATAGAAGCTTAGTAAACAGAACAGACCAAGACACAAACTCACCCATAATGACCCAGACAGACCAAGACACTAACTCACCCATTATGACCCAGACAGACCAAGACATAAACACAAGCAGAATTCCCATCCTTTGATGACCTCTAAGAAACAAGAGACTCAACAAACAAGGACAAGATCCTAAACCAAAGGATGAGACCAACCTTATCACTCCATGAACCAGGCTTACTCCAAGCCTTAACATTCCTAGCCACCGATCAAAATGAGCAAGGTTAAGTCCATTCTTCCATAAGAAAGGGGAACTTAACAGATGACACAAAAACCACAAAAATAAAAATAAGAAAAACTTGAACAAACAAAAAGGACACCACCAAAACACACACCAGATAACAACACCCGGAAGCCAAAAAGGCCAAGAAACTACCCCATAAATACACAGTCTTCAGACTACAGCAAGTTCCCAGAACCCCAAATAAAACCCCAACCCTAAGTAATATTTAGAAATATTATTATCATTATTCAAAATATTATTATCATTATATTCATTATTATAATACTTAATATTACTACTATATTTATAGAAGATAAGCATAAAAAACACCCTTCCACCAACTATACCACTAACAGCAACATACCATCCTTCCTCACCCATACAAGTATCCTTCCAATCCACCTTATACTTTCCACTAGAAATTTTACTAATCATTATCAGGACATAGAAACCCCCAGGTAGCAGCAGCCAACTGCACCTGCACAGAATGCTTCATTTTCAAACCTGCCATCCTAAGCTTAACAACTTCCTGAATCTGCTGCCCAACAATCTTAGCACTCCTTCTAGAGTTCCTAAATAATCTATTATTCCTTTCCTGCCAAATAAAGTAAACAGCAGCAGCCAGACAAAGCCTTTGAATGATGTTCCAGACAGACTTATTCACCACTCTTCCCTCTATAAACTGCACAACAGCATCCCAATCATCAGGAATATCCCCAAATCTAGCCAATACCTTTAACCTCCTCCAAATAGCATAGGAAAACTCACACTTAAAAAACAAGTGCTCATGACTATCAGGACAAGCCCCACACAAACTGCACTTCAATATACCTCTATATCCCCATTGCAACATCCTGTCTTGTGTAGGAAGTCTGTACTTAAATGCTAACAAGGTAATAAAAGCATGTCTTGGTATAGATTGACTAAACCACACAGATCTACTCCATTTAACATCAGTACCCCCTTAACCAAATCCTCATAAGCCACCTTAGTAGAAAAAGGCACCCTCTTTCCATCCTCTCTTTTCCACCAATACCTATCTCTAGTCATAGGGCATAACATAGGCACCTCAGTTTGAACCAACCAAGGATACTTTCTACCCCATTCCTCAGGAAAACACCAACTCCCATTACTAACCAACTCAGCCAATTTACCCTTCAAATTAAACCCAGCCTTCCTAACATCTCTTCTGTCTATGACATTGATCAAAGGACCTTTACTATGCCAACTGTCAAACCAGGCACTAATTAATCTACCATTCCCTACCTTCGCCACACAATGAGGCCTAATAATACTTCTACACCCCAAGATTTGCTTCCAACTCCAAGAATCAGAATTAGTTTCTCCCACATCCCAAAAATTACATCCCTGCAATCTATATAATCTAATCCATTCAACCCAAACAGAATCCTTATTATTCAACACATTCCAAATATGTTTAGACATTAAGGCAACATTTCTTTCTTTAAGAGAAGCAATTCCCAACCCTCCTTGAGATTTCTTGAGACACAAATCATCCCAACTGACCCTAGCATACCCCTTTTTAAAATCCCCTTGGCACCACAAAAACCCTCTACATATCCTGTCCACATCATCATTTAAATTAACAGGCAAAATAAACAAGGAGGACCAGTACACAGTTAGAAAAGATAATACAGACTTGATCAACTGCAATCTCCCAGCAAATGAGAGAAACTTATTCCTCCAGTCATTAACCCTCCTCTTAACCTTATCAAGTAGAATAGAGCAATCCTTTTCATATAACCTCCTTGAAGCAAGAGGAATACCCAGGTATTTCAAAGGAAAGCTTGGCACTATTCTCAAGATATCCTCCTGAATTTCAGGCTTCACATTCCCAAAAATAATCTCACTCTTCTGCATGTTAGGCTTTAACCCAGACATCTTACCAAATTCATCCAAAGCAGCCTTCAAAATGCTAATGGACTCACAATCTTGACTACTAAAAACAATCAAATCATCTGCAAAACACAAATGGGTCAGCTTCATTTTTTCACACTTCCAATGATACACAAATTTATCAGCTTCCCTAATCCTTCTTATAAACACTAAGTTAAGCACCTCCATAACTAAAGTGAATAAGTAAGGAGACATAGGATCCCCTTGCCTTAGACCTTTTTCCCCCTTAAAAAAACCATAAAGATCACCATTTAGACTGATAGAATAAGAAACAGAAGTAACACACTCCATAACCCATCCAATGAACTTCTCATGAAACCCAAATCCCACTAAACATTGATAAAGAAAAGAATGGTCAACTGAGTCATATGCCTTCTGCAAGTCTATCTTCATGGCAACTCTAGCATAACCCATCACCCAATCATACCCCTTTACCAACCCTTGGGATAACAAAATATTGTCACTAATAAGCCTCCCAGGAACAAAAGCACTCTGTGATTTATCAACCACCTGCTCTAAATAACCCATCATCCTATAACAAATCACCTTACTAATGCACTTGTATAGAACATTACAACATCAATAGGTCTAAATTCACTAACAAGGTTAGGAACCTTAACTTTAGGGATTAAAGACAGGACAGTAGCATTAAGTTGCTTTAACAGTCTCCCATTCTGAAAAAATTCTTGAACAGCTAAACAAACATCATCACCCACAACATTCCATGCAGCTTTAAAGAATTTTTCAGAAAAGCCATCAGGCCCAGGAGCCTTATTATCATCAATTTGAAACATAGCAGACTTGATCTCCTCCTTAGAAACATCTCTAACCATATAATCAGCATCATACATATTTATCTTCTTTAAAAACAAACTATCAACATCACAAATAGGTTCCACAAGATCCTTTTTCCCCATCATACCCATATAATAACTAACAAAAGCATTACCAAGAGACTTCTCTTTATAACAGATCCCATCCAACCCATTAATTTGAACTACCCTATTCTTAGCCTGCCTCTGCTTTACAGAATGATAAAAATACTTATTATTTTGATCTCCCACACATAACCAGTGAACCCTAGACTTTTGTTTGAGAAAAGCCTCCTCATTAGCACAGGCTTCATTATATGCTTTAATGTACACAGCCTCTTCTTCTCTCAGAGACACATTACCTGAATCCACAACCATTTCCTTCTGAATTCTCTCAAGCTCAGTTTTCAAAAACTCAACCTTTTTAAAATAATTACCCATACTATAGTTAAGCTTCCTAAGTGGTTTCTTCAAACTTTTCAGTTTAGTCACCACCTGAAACATCCTACAACCCCTAACATTACTCCCCCAACAATCCTTAACAATATCTTCAAATTCAGGCTTATCAGCCAAATGATTCCAGAATTTAAAAGGTTTAGGATCCCTATACCCATCCTCCAAAGGACATGAAACAAGGACAGGAGAGTGGTCAGAATTATAGAAAGGGAGAAATTTTGCAAACAAACCAGGAAACAACAAACCCATTCTCTCATTTACCATAGCCCTATCCAACTTTTCAAGAATACCATCAGTCTTCCCAGGCTTTTGATTCCAAGTAAAATGAAACCCAGTACTAGCAAGATCAGAAACCTTTAAACAATCAACACAACTCTTAAATTCATCCATCCCATAAACAGGAACAGAACCCACTATATTTTTATCCCCAGGCTCCAAAATTATATTGAAGTCCCCTAAAACCACCCAAGGATTATTCACAATTAATCTAGAATGATTCTTTAAGTTATCCCATAACTCTCTCCTACCAGGAACATTAGTAACACCATAGACAAAGGAACAAAAGAACCTCTCCCCCTCCTTAAAAGGACAAACTAAACAATGCACCACCTGAGAGGTCATGGATAAAACAATAACATCCATAACCTTAGGGTCCCAACCCACCAAAATTCTAGCCCAGCTAGGACATAACTCTATATTAGAAACCCATTCCCATCTACTCATAACTCCCTTACCAGCATCCAAGATCCCAGCAGAACTAACTCTAGTTTCCAATAAACCACACAACTTAATACCATTATCAGCAACAATTCTCCCAATCTATCTTTGTTTAGAGGCAGTTGACATACCCCTAACATTCCAAGCAAGCAGATTAATCTTCATTTACAATAGTAGAACAACCCACAGGGCCCTGCATACCAGAGGAACCCTCACCCACACCACTACTAGAACCCCCATCACACTTCATAAATTCAGCATTCTCCTCATTCTCAGAAAGGACCTCAGTTTCCTTCATTAATTTATCAAACATAAGAATATCCCATTGTTCAAAAAATAATTTAACTTGACCAATGTTCCATTTCTTCATAATATCATTAGAAGGACAAATTTTGTTAAGAATATAATGAGACACTTCATTAAACTGATCATCAGACATCCTAAAATACCCAGACTTAGTGTTAACCTTGGTTTCAATCTTAAAATCCTCCCCATTCACTCCAATATTCTTCCTACTAGATTCTCCCTCACTAGAAGCCCCCTCACCACAAGTATTCCTACCCACATTAGTCACCCCCTCTATCTCCTTACCTTTCCTACTACCCCCAACATTCTCCACCACAGGAGTCTTCTTCACAGAATTCTCACCCTCAATATCCTTAATCACCACACCATTAGCCCTCCTAACAGAACCACTAACCCCATCATTCTTTTCAATCACATTCCCATTAATAGACCCCTCCCCTATACTAACCTCCACATTATCCCCCTCTAAATCTCCCAGAACTTCATATCTATTAGCTTGCTCAATCTTCTTCCTTCCACCTTCCCCATTCTGTTTTTTCCCTTGCACCTGCCTATACACTTGAGTATTTCTACCCTGAAAACCTCCTCTACTATTAAAACCACCCCTTCCCTGACCATTTCTCCTAAACCCATTATACCTAAACCCATCATTTCTAGCCTCACCATTCCTCATACCCCTCCCTTGATCACCTCCATTAGTTCCCACCCCTTGACCATTGTTAGTCCTACCCTCAGATCCTTCCCCTTTTTCCCCTTTCTTATTTCTACCCACACTGATAAAACCATCAGACTTTATCCCAGAAACAGGATAATCCTGATTAGTACCTAGATTAACATCCTTCACCAGCAAATGAGCCCTCTCCTCCATCTCTTTCACAGTCAATACTCTAGACCTACAACCTTCAAAATCATGCCCAAAAACCTTACAAACAGAACACTTCTTTTTAAAAATCTCATAAGTGACCCTAATATCACTAAAGAAACCAGGTTTACCCTCATCAGGAGGATACCAAGCCTTCACAAACTCAGGTAAAACTTTCTCAGCTTTAACCTCAACAAGGACTCTAGCAAAACAAGCAGGCCCTTCCTTCTTTTGACATCTCTCACTAGTAATTCTGTCAAACATTAATGGATTGCCCACATAACTCATCATACTACAAATACTCTCATTATTCCACAATTCCTTTGGGAGATTAGGAATAGTAACCCACATAGGAATAACATTAGGTTCAACTTTCTCCAAACAAATACCCACCTCCCATTTCTTCAAGCATAAAGGAACATTATTAACTAACCAAGGACCTATCTCCATAGCATTCCACATACCCTCATCATTCTTAAACTTGAAAAAGAAGATACCATTGTTATTGGAAGAAATCTCCACTAATGCAAATCTCTTCCACATCCTTAACAGGTGAAACCTCACCATACCAATAGCCAGATCTTTCCCAATGAAATATCCATACAAATATTTGCTATACACTTTCTTAGCCTCTGCAATCTTCTCTGGATTAATAACAGCAACCTCCTCACCATTCTCTAACACTTTTGGGGGATAATATTGTACTTTCTCCACCAAAACATCACTACTCTCACCAACTGTAGCAGCAGCATAAGACTTAACTTCTTTAACAGTACCCTCTCCCTTAGCAACAGATTTACTTAAAACAGCCCAATTACCCCTCTTAGCATTAAAAACCACATTATCCTTGACAACCATAGAACCCAACACAGACTTTTTAGGAAGAGGTGGAAGCTTTTGAATGGCTGCCACATCATCCTTTGTGATACAATAAGGACTCATACTCCTAGACTTTTCAACTATTAACTTCCTCATAGGCACCCTCCTAATTCCTTTAACACCCTTACCTTTCTTACCACCACTCCCTTTAACATCCTGCCCATCTTGTTTTTCCACAACAACCTCCATCTCAGTACTCTCCTCCACCCCATTAACCTTCACATCACCAGAACTCACACCCTCCCCCTTCTTAATCACACTCACTTCAACATTCTTCTTAACAGCAGTTTTAGGCAAAGGAAATCCAGGACAGAATTCCATCTTCTCAATAGGCTTCTCATAGTTAAACTTAATCATCTCTAATCCATTCAAAAAATTATCACAGCCTTTGTTTTTAACCACAATAACAGGCTTAGCCCCAATATTCTTACCCCCCCTATCATTTTTAACATCATCACCACCTAAACTCTCACCAGACTCAATACCCTGCCCACTCCTCATAACCCCTTCAACATTCATAGAAACAACTCTTTTAACAGACTTCTTTGGAGGCACTAACACAATAGGCTTCTTTGCCAATACAGCTAACAAATCAGCAGCAGAACAGTTATCTGGTAAAACTTCTAACTCATCCCCCTTCACACAGTAACCAGCATACTTTGAACCCCCAATATCAGTCTTACCTATCTTCACCCTCATTCCTTCATTTCTAATAGAATGCTTCTTCCTCTTACTTATCAATTCAAAATTCTCACTCCCCTTAGCATTAAAAACATTAACACTAGGAGAAACTTGAGGAAAACTCACCTTCCTAGCTCTTACTGAATCACACAAGTCCCTTTTACTAGCTAAAAACCTGGTCAATGCTTCCAACACAGACTTATTCTGTCCCTCAACCTCCATCTTAGTCTCACCAACACTACCATTCTTCTGTCCATCATAACAAACAACCCCTGGCACATTCAAAGGCTTACCAGAAGCATCACACTTTTGAGCCAAATCAAACAACTCATTCATATCATCATTCAATAACCTAGACCTCCAATTATCTCCTAACAAATTACGCAGGTAATTAACATGAACCTCAGACAGTTCAGGAGCATCAAACATACCTTTAACCCACTTCAACGAGTCAGAGGACTGACTATTGTCCTCCACCTCCATAGCCGACTTCTGAAACCAGGAAGGGTCTGAACTGATCTCCTGCATCCAATTATCACCAAACATACCCTTCAAATACTCCAAATCACCCCCAGTAAGCTCACACGACTCGACCTTATCCATAATCGTCCTACTCAAGCAAAACTTACCTTCACTCACCTGCTTCAGATCCAAACTATACCCCATAACAACAGATAAATCCGGAGGAACCGCCGGAGGAGGCTCCAGCAACCCAACCCTAGCTGGAGAACCCACACTCGCGCACTGTGAAGATTCCACCACCTTCGAAGATGATGAAACAGTGAAACACGATTGAAGAAGGAAGAACAGAGAAGAAATTAGGGTTAGAAAAGAGGCGGGAAAAGAAAACTGGAGAAGAAACCCCTGAATCGCCTAAATCGCCCAATTCAGAGAGAAAACCCTTTATTTAGCTTTGTATCCTTTAGTTTCGTATCCTTTATCTGAGTCTGTAGCATGATCAGATATCTAATGGCCTTCTCGTTCCTCCATTCGGGTGCCCGAAACTCCAAATGTACCGATAGTTACGTGCTTTAAAACTTGTGTCTTTTCTTGTGTACGAAACTCTATGTGATTGTTGCATCATGAGTATGATAATCGTCCGGTCAGCTTCGTATCCTTTATCTAAGTGTGTAGCATGATCAGATATCTTATAGCTATCCCGTTCCTCCATTCGGGTGCCCGAAACTTCAAATGTACCGACAGTAACGTTCTTTAAAACTTGAGTCTTTTCTTGTGTACGAATCTCTATGTCATTGTCGCATCGTGAGTCCGATTACCGTCTGGTCAGCTTCGTATCCTTTATCTGAGTCTGTTGCATGATCAGATATCTTACGGCCTTCTCGTTCATCCATTCGGGTGCCCGAAACTTCAAATGTACTGATAGTTAAGTCCTTTTAAACTCGAGTCTTTTCTTGTTCACAAATCTCTATGTGATTGTCGCGTCGTGAGTCCGATAACCGTCCGGTCAGCTTCGTATCCTTTATCTGAGTCTGTAGCATGATCAGATATCTTATGGCTTTCCAGTTCCCCCATTAGGGTGCTCGAAACTTCAAATGTACAGATAGTTACGTCCTTTAAAACTTGTGTCTTTTCTTGTGTATGAATCTCTATGTGATTGTCGCATCGTGTGTCCGATAACCATCCGGTTTGCTTCGTATACTTTATCTGAGTCTGTAGCATGATCAGATATCTTATGGCTCTCCCGTTTCTCCATTCGGGTGCCCGAAACTCAAATGTACCGATAGTTACGTCCTTTAAAACATGTGTTTTTTCCTGTGTACGAATCTCTATGTGATTGTCGCATCGTGAGTACGATAACCGTTCGGTCAGCTTCGTCTCCTTTATCTGAGTGTGTAGCATGATCAGATATCTTTTGGCTTTCCCGTTCCTCCATTCGGCAGCCCGAAACTTTAAATGTTCTGATAGTTACGTCCTTTAAAACTTGAGTCTTTTCTTGTGTACGAATCTCTATGTCATCGTCGCATCGTGAGTCCGATTACCATCCGGTCAGCTTCGTATCCTTTATCTGAGTCTGTAGCATGATCAGATATTTTATGGCCTTCCCGTTCCTCCATTCGGATGCCCGAAACTTCAAATGTACCGATAGTTATGTGATTGTCGGATCGTGAGTCCGATAACCGTCCGGTCAACTTCGTATCCTTTATCTTAGTTTGTGGCATGATCAGATAACTTAAGGCTTCCCCGTTCCTCCATTCGGGTGCCCGAAACTTAAAATGTATCGATAGTTACGTCATATAAATTTGTGTCTTTTCTTGTGTACGAATCTCTATGTGATTGTCTCATCGTGAGTCTGATAATCGTTCGCTCAGCTTCGTATCCTTTATCTGAGTTTGTAGCATGATCTGATATCTTATGGCCTTCCCGTTTCTCCATTCGAATGCCCGAAACTTCAAATGTACCGATAGTTATGTCCTTTAAACCTTGAGTCTTTTATTGTGTACGAATCTCTATGTGATTATCGCATCGTGAGTCCGATTAACGTCCGGTTAGTTTCGTATCATATATCTGAGTCTGTAGCATGATCAGATATCTAATGGCCTTCTCGTTCCTCCATTCGGGTGCCCGAAACTTCAAATGTACCGATAGTAACGTCCTTTAAAACTTGTGTCTTTTCTTGTGCACGAATCTCTATGTGATTGTCGCATCGTGAGTTCGATAACCATCCGGTCAGCTTCGTTTCCTTTATCTGAGTCTGTAGCATGATCAGATATCTTATGGCTTTCTCGTTCCTCCATTTGGGGACCCAAAACTTCAAATGTACCGATAGTTACATACTTTAAAACCCGATTCTTTTCTTGTGTACGAATCTCTATGTCATTGTCGCATCGTGAGTCCGATTAACGTCCGGTCAGCTTCGTATCCTTAATCTGATTCTGTAGCATGATCAGATATTTTATGGCCTTCCTGTTCCTCTATTCGGATGCCCGAAACTTCAAATGTACCGATAGTTACGTCCTTTAAAACTTGTGTCTTTTCTTTTGTACGAATCTCTATGTGATTGTCGCATCGTGAGTCCGATAACCGTCCCGTCAGCTTCGTATCCTTTATCTGAGTCTGTAGCATGATCAGATATCTTATGGCTTTCTTGTTCCTCCATTCGGGTGCCCGAAACTTCAAATGTACCGATAGTTACGTCCTTTAAAACTTGTGTCTTTTCTTGTGTACGAATCTCTATGTGATTGTCGCATCGTGAGTCCGATTAACGTCCTGTTAGTTTCGTATCCTTTATCTGAGTCTGTAGCATGATCAGATATCTAATGGCCTTCTCGTTCCTCAATTCGGGTGCCCGAAACTTCAAATGTACCGATAGTTACGTGCTTTAAAACTTGTGTCTTTTCTTGTGTATGAAACTCTATGTGATTGTCGCATCATGAGTACGATAACCGTCCGGTCAGCTTCGTATCCTTTATCTACGTGTGTAGCAATATCAGATATCTTATGGCCTTCCCGTTCCTCCATTCGGATGCCCGAAACTTCAAATGTATCGATAGTTACGTCCTTTAAAACTCAAGTCTTATCTTGTGTATGAATCTCTATTTCATTGTCGCATCGTGAGTCAGATTACCGTCCGGTCAGCTTCGTATCCTTTATCTTAGTCTGTTGCATGATCAGATATCTTATGGCCTTCCCGTTCCTCCATTCGGGTGCCCGAAACTTCAAATGTACCGATAGTTACGTCCTTTAAAACTTGTATCTTTTCTTGTGTACGAATCTCTATGTGATTGTCGCATTGTGAGTCTGATAACCGTTCGGTCAGCTTCGTATCCTTTATCTGAGTCTATAGCTTGATCAGATATCTTATAGCTATCCCGTTCCTCCATTCGGGTGCCCGAAACTTCAAATGAACCGACAGTTACGTTCTTTAAAACTTGAGTCTTTTCTTGTGTACGAATCTCTATGTCATTGTCGCATCGTGAGTCCGATTACCGTCCGGTCAGCTTCGTATCCTTTATCTGAGCCTGTTGCATGATCAGATATCTTACGGCCTTCCCTTTCATCCATTCGGGTGCCCGAAACTTCAAATTTACCGACAGTTACGTTCTTTAAAACTTGAGTCTTTTCTTGTGTACGAATCTCTATGTCATTGTCGCATCGTGAGTTCGATAACCGTCCGGTCAGCTTTGTATCCTTTATCTGAGTCTGCAGCATGATCAGATATCTTACGGCCTTCCCGTTCATCCACCCGGGAGCCCGAAACTTCAAATGCACTGATAGTTAAGTCCTTTAAAACTCGAGTCTTTTCTTGTGCACGAATCTCTATGTGATTGTCGCATCGTGAGTCCGATAACCGTCCGGTCAACTTCGTATCCTTTATCTGAGTCTGTAGCATGATCATATATCTTATGGGTTTCCTATTCCTCCATTCGGTTGCCCGAAACTTCAAATGTACCGATAGTTACGTCCTTTAAAACTTGAGTCTTTTCTTGTGTACGAATCTCTATGTCATTGTCGCATCGTGAATCCGATTAACGTCCGGTCAGCTTCGTATCCTTTATCTGAGTCTGTAGCATGATCAGATATCTTATGGCTTTCCGTTCCTCCATTCGAGTGCCCGAAACTTCAAATGTACCGATAGTTACGTCCTTCAAAACTTGTGTCTTTTCTTGTGTAGGAACCTCTATGTGATTGTCGCATCGTGAGTCCGATAACCGTCCGGTCAGCTACGTATCCTTTTTTTTTTTTTGATAAAGGAGACTATGCTCCGGTAAATTTTATTAATAATAAAAATATTTACAATCAAAACCGGGCCAAGATCTTAACAACATATAGCAATCCAAACTAGATCAAGGCCCAAATACAAAAAACCTATACAAACAATCTGCCAAAAGGCCTAGACACTCAATCACCTACTCATCACCCATAATCCTTAGGCCCAGCCCAAACAAAACCACTATTACAGCCCAATACCTTACAACCCAAATCACTCTTACACATTACAATAACCCAAGAAAACACAAACTGACTCAAAAAAAATACAGCTAAATTTTGGTCTTCCAGTCCCATTTGCGTCCTTGATTCCAGCCATTTGACCCATTCTTGCAATACAAATCTTCTGATCAGCCTGGTTCTTCTCAAAACCTTCTATAGCAATCCAAAAATTCCAGCAGTAAACTTTAAAATCCAAAGCTGAAGACTCAAGCCAACAGCAGCAGAAAATCCAACTCGAATAGTCTTCTAATATAGCATCCATCTTATAAACTCTCTCATTCCAGCAGTTCCAATCCTTCTTATAAGCATGTATCAAATATAACAATAAAAATAGGTATCCATTATGAACACAAAACCACCCAGCCCATGTACATCCAGTCCCCACAGAAAGCAATACCCAAAGACTCAAACCTAAACTAAACACAAGAAAAAGGCTTAGAAAGAAATTCAAAATAGCATAGGTTTCCCATCTTTGCTTGGTACTAAAAAATTCAAAAAAATTGAGGGTGGAAACAAATGTCCTATTAGCAAAGATGGTGTCCATCCTTATCTCTCCAGGTGTAATGCTCCCCCTGAGCTCAACAAAACCTAACCACCAATCATTAAACGCAGAACTGGACTCAACTTCATAAAGAAAAGTAAAGCCCAGCAGATCAGACTCACCAATGCCAACAAAAGAACTAAACAGGAAACAAAGGGAAGGCTGGAAAGCCCAGATCTCTACCCAAACGCTTTTAGTACTCCTTATTACTGCATTTTCCCAGATATTAAACCCAGACCCACCCTTAGGCAAAAGCCTAAAAGACTCAAAAGACTCAAACATCAACTGAATCAGGCTCAACAAAGTCCGAAGACTGTAACAGGTTTCTAACCAGTGACAGGTGCTAAAAAATAAAAATTTAGGGGTGGAAAATAATGTCCTAACATCACTGATTAGATCCATCCTTATCACTCCAGGGTGTAAGCTTACTCCAAGTTTAAATAATCCTAAACCTCCATACAAAACCGCAGAACTGAACTTACCTTTAAAGAGCAAAGAGAAGTCCAGCAGAATATTTTCAAAACTAAAAAAATAAAAATAAAAATAATCATAACAATGAAACCAGTTTTGAAAATAAACAGGAAGCTTCAAAAGCCAGATCTCTACCCAAGCGCTGTTTGTACACCAGATTACTGCAAGTTCCCAATGGTAAAAGCCCACCCATCCCTTAGGCAAAAGCCTAAATAAACAGACAGACTCAGACACACAAAGAAACAGACTTACACACAAGCAGAATTCCCAGACAGACCAAGACTCAAACTCACCCAAAATGACCCAGACAGACCAAGGCACTAACTTACCCACTCTGACCCATCCAGACCACAACACTACCAGACCCAAAAAGACCCAATCAAAACAAGAATTACACACAAGCAGAATTCCCATCCTTTGATGACATCTAAAGAATAAAAGACTCAAAAAACCCTGACCAGATCCTAATCCAAAGGATGAGACCAACCTTATCACTCCATGAACCAGGCTTCCTCCCAGCCTTGACACTCCTATCCTCCGATCAAAATGCGCAAGGCTAAGTCCATTCTTCCAAAAGGAAGGGGAGCTCAGCAGATGACACACCACCCTCAAAAAAATGAAATGACAAAAAGGACACCACCAAAACACACACCAGGAATCAAAACTCAGAAGCCAAAAAGGCCAAGAAACTACCCCATAAGTACACAGACTCCAGAGAACAGCAAGTTCCCACAGCCCCAAATAAAGACCCATCCCAGAGTAATATTTAGTAATATTATTATCATTATTCAAAATATTATTATCATTATATATATTATTATTATAATTACTATTATTACTATATATAAATGAGATAAAAAACACCCCTTCACCTCCAATACCACTAGCAGTAACATACCATCCCATCTCACACATACACACATTCTTCCACTCCTCCTTATAACTACCACAAGAGTAATTAACAATCATCATTAGGACATATAAAACCCCAGCCAGCTGCACCTGCATAGAATTCTTCAAATTCAAACTAGCCATTCTCAGCTTAACAACATCCTGAATCTGCTGCCCAAGAATCTTAGCACTCCTTCTAGAATTGCTAAATAGTCTATTGTTTCTCTCCTGCCAAATTAAATAAACAGCAGCAGCCAGACAAAGCCTTTGAATAATGTTCCACACAGACTTATTCACCACCCTTCCCTCTATAAACTGCACATTAGCATCCCACTGATCAGGAATATCTCCAAATTTTGCCAATACCTTTAATCTCCTCCATATGGCATGAGAAAACTCACACCTAAAAAACAGGTGCTCATGACTATCAGGACAAGTCCCACACAAACTGCACTTCAAAACACCACTATGTCCCCATTGTAACATCCTATCTTGTGTTGGAAGTCTGTACTTAAAAGCTAACCAAGTAATAAAAGCATGTCTTGGTATGGATTGACTAAACCACACAGATCTACTCCACTTAACCTCATTACCCCCTTTAACCAAATCCTCATAAGCCACCTTTGTAGAAAAGGGCACCTTCTCACCATCATCTCTTTTCCACCAATACCTATCCCTAGTCATAGGACACAAAAAGGGCACCTCAGTTTGAACCAGCCAAGGATACTTACTACCCCATTCCTCAGGAAAACGCCAACTCCCATTACTCACCAAATCAGCCAAATTTCCCCTCAGATTAAACCCAGCATTCCTAATATCTCTTCTATCTATGACATTGATCAAAGGACCTTTACTGTGCCAGCTATCAAACCATGCACTAATTAATCTACCATTCCCAACCTTTGCAACACAATGAGGCCTAATAATACCCCTACACCCCAGAATTTGCTTCCAACTCCAAGAATCAGAATTGGTTTCCCCCACATCCCAAAAATTACATCCCTGCAATCTATGTAACCTAATCCATTCAACCCAAACAGAATCTTTATTATTTAACACATTCCAAATATGTTTAGACATTAAAGCAACATTTCTTTCCTTAAGAGAAGCAATTCCCAACCCACCTTGAGATTTCTTAAGACACAAATCATCCCAACTAACCCTAGCATATCCCTTCTTAAAATCCCCTTGGCACCATAAAAAACCTCTACAAATCCTTTCCACATCATCATTTAAATTAACAGGCAAGATAAACAAGGAGGACCAATACACAGTAAGAGAAGATAATACAGATTTAATCAATTGCAGTCTCCCAGCAAAAGAGAGGAACTTATTCCTCCAGTCATTGACCCTGCTCTTAACCTTGTCAAGAAGAATAGAACAGTCCTTCTGATATAACCTCCTAGAAGCAAGAGGAATACCCAAGTATTTCAAAGGAAAGCTTCCCACTTTAAAAGGCACAATTCTCAGAATATCCTCCTGAATTTCAGGCTTCACATTCACTCTTCTGCATATTAGGCTTTAACCCAGACATGTTACCAAACTCATCCAAAGCAGCCTTCAAAATACTAATGGACTCACAATCCTGACTACTAAAAACTATCAAATCATCAGCAAAACATAAATGAGTCAACTTCATCTTTTCACACTTCCAATGATACACAAAACTATCAGCCTCCCTAATCCTTCTTATGAATACTAAGTTAAGAACCTCCATAACTAAGGTGAATAAGTAAGGAGACATAGGATCCCCTTGCCTTAACCCTTTCTCCCCCTTCAAAAAACCATAAAGATCCCCATTTAGACTGATAGAATAAGATACAGAAGTAACACATTCCATCACCCACCCAATAAACTTCTCATGAAATCCAAAACCAACTAAACATTGATGAAGAAAGGCATGATCAACAGAATCATAAGCCTTTTGCAAGTCTATTTTCATAGCAACTCTAGAATGACCCCTCACCCAATCATACCCTTTAACTAACTCTTGAGATAACAAAATATTATCACTAATGAGCCTCCCAGGAACAAAGGCACTCTGTGACTTATCAACAACCTGCTCTAAATAACCCATCATCCTATTACAGATCACTTTACTAATGCACTTGTAAAGGACATTACAACATGCAATAGGTCTAAATTCACTAACAAGGTTAGGAACCTTAACTTTAGGGATTAAAGATAGGACAGTAGCATTAAGTTGCTTTAACAGCCTTCCATTCTGAAAAAATTCTTGAACAGCTAGACAAACATCATCCCCCACAACATTCCATGCAGCTTTAAAGAATTTTGCAGAATAGCCATCAGGCCCAGGAGCCTTATTGTCATCAATTTGAAACATAGCAGACTTGATCTCCTCCTTAGAAACATCTCTAACCATATAATCAGCATCATACACATTTATCTTCTTTAAGAATAAACTATCAACATCACCAATAGGATCCACAGGATCCTTTTTCCCCATCATACTCATATAGTAACTGACAAAAGCACTACCCAGAGAATGCTCATTATAACAGGTACCATCCAATCCACTAATTTGAACCACCCTATTCTTAGCCTGCCTCTGCTTCACAGAATGATAAAAATATTTGTTATTTTGATCCCCCACACATAACCAGTGGACCTTAGACTTCTGTTTAAGAAAAGCCTCCTCATCAGCACAAGCTTCATTGTAAGCTTTAATATAAGCTGCTTCCTCCTCTCTCAAAGACACATTCCCAGAATCCTCAACCACTTCCTTCTGAATTTTCTCAAGTTCAGACTTCAAAAACTCAACCTTTTTAAAGTAATTACCCATACTATAGTTAAGTTTCCTGAATGGTTTCTTCAAACTTTTCAGTTTAGTCACCACCTGAAACATTCTACAACCCCTAACATTAATCCCCCAACAATTCTTAACAATGCCTTCAAACTCTGGCTTATCAGCCAAATGATTCCAGAACTTAAAAGGTTTGGGATCCCTATACCCATCCTCCAGAGGACATGTAACAAGGACAGGAGAATGATCAGAATTATAGAAAGGAAGAAACTTAGCAAACAAACCAGGAAACAATACACCCATTTTCTCATTAACCATAGCCCTATCTAACTTTTCAAGAATGCCATCAGTTTTCCCAGGCTTTTGATTCCAAGTAAAATGAAATCCAGTACTAGCAAGATCAGAAACCTTTAAACAATCAACACAGTTCTTAAAATCATCCATCCCATAAACAGGAACAGAACCCCCTATATTCTTATCCCCTGGCTCCAAAATTATATTGAAATCTCCCAAAACCACCCATGGATTGTTCCCAATTAACCTAGAGTGATTCTTTAAGCTTCCCCATAACTCCCTTCTACCAGGAACATTAGTAACACCATACACAAAAGAACAAAAGAACCTCTCCCCCTCCTTAAAAGGACAAACTAAACAATGCACCACTTGAGAGGTCATGGATAAAACAAAAACATCCATAACCTTTGGGTCCCAACCAACCAAAATTCTAGCCCAACTAGGACAAAGTTCTATATTAGAAACCCATTCCCACCTACTCATAACCCCCTTACCAGCATCCAGAATTCCACCAGGACTAACTCTTGTCTCCAAAAAACCACCCAACTTAATACCATTATCAGCAACAATTCTCCCAATCTGTCTTTGTTTAGAGGCAGTTGACATACCTCTAACATTCCAAGCAAGAAGATTAATCTTCATTAATAACAGTAGAACAACCCACAGGGCCCTGCAGACCAGAGGAACCCTCACCTACACCACTACTAGAACCCCCATCACACTTCATAAATTCAGCATTCTCCTCATTATCAGAATGGACTTCAGCTTCCTTCATTAATTTATCAAACATAAGAATGTCCCATTGTTCAAAAAATAATTTAACTTGACCAATGTTCCATTTCCTCATAATATCATTAGAAGGACAGATTTTATTAAGAATATAATGAGATACTTCATTAAACTGATCATCAGACATCCTAAAATACCCAGACTTAGTATTAACCTTAGTATCTATTTTAAAATCCCCACCATTCCCTCCACTATTCTTACTACTAGATTCTCCCACACCAGAAGACCCTGCACCAGCTGAATTCCTCTCCACATTAATCACCCCTTCAATCTCCTTACCTTTCCTACTACCCCCACCATTCTCCACCACAGAAGTCTTCTTCACATCATTCTCACCCTCCACTTCTTTAATCACCACACCATTAGCCCTCCTAACAGAACCACAAACTCCCTCCTTTTTTTCACTCTGCTTCCTATCATTAGACCCCTCTCCTATCCTAACCTCCACATTATCCCCCTCTAAATCACCCAAAACTTCAAACCTATTAGCTTGCTCACCCTTCTTTCTTCCATCTTCCCCATTCTGTTTCTTCCCTTGCACCTGCCTATACACTTGAGTATTTCTACCCTGAAAACCACCTCTACCATTAAAACCACCCCTTCCCTGCCCATTTCTCCTAAACCCATTAAACCTAACACCATCATTCCTAGCCTCACCATTCCTCAAACCCCTACCTTGATCACCACCATTAGATCCACCCCCTTGACCATTAATAGTCCTACCCTCAGACCCCTCCCCTTTTTCCCCTTTCTTATTTCTACCCACATTAATAAAACCATCAGACCTTACCCCAGAAACAGGATAATCCTGATTAGTACCCAGATTAATATCCTTCACCAACAAATGAGCCCTCTCCTCCATTTCTTTCACTGTCAGAACTCTGGACCTACAACCTTCAAAGTCATGCCCAAAAACCTTACACACAGAACACTTCTTTATAAAAATCTCATAAGTAACCCTTACATCACTAAAGAACCCAGGTTTACCATCATCAGGAGGATACCAAGCCTTCACAAACTCAGGTAAAATCTTCTCAGCTTTTACCTCAACAAGGACTCTAGCAAAGCAAGCAGGCCCTTCCTTCTTTTGGCATCTCTCACTAGTAATTCTATCAAACATTAAAGGATTACCTACACAACTCATCATACTACAAATACTCTCATTATTCCACAATTCCTTAGGAAGATTAGGAATAGTAACCCACATAGGAATAACATTAGGCTCAACTTTCTCTAGACAAATACCCACCTCCCATTTCTTCAGACATAAAGGAACATTGTTAACTAACCAAGGACCTTTCTCCATAGCATTCCACATACCCTCATCATTCTTAAACTTAAAAAAGAAAATACCATTATTATTTGAAGAAATCTCCACTAAACCAAACCTCTTCCACATCCTTAACAGGTGGAATCTCACCATACCAATAGCCAGATCCTTCCCAATGAAATACCCATACAAATACTTGCTATACACTTTCTTAGCCTCAGCAATCTTCTCAGGATTAATAACTGCAACCTCCTCTCCATTTTCTAACACTTTTGGTGGATAAAATTGAACTTTCTCCACCAAAACATCACTACTTTCACCAACAGTAGCAGCAGCATAAGACTTAACATCTTTAACAGGACCCTCTCCCTTAGCCACAGATTTGCCTAACACAGCCCCATTACCCCTCTTTGCATTAAAAACCACATTATCCTTAACAACCACAGAACCCAACACAGACTTTTTAGGAAGAGGTGGAAGCTTTTGAATGGCAACCACATCATCCTTAGTGATACAATAAGGGCTCATACTTCTAGACTTTTCAACTATTAACTTCCTCATAGGAACCCTCCTAATGCCTTTAACACCCTTACCTATCTTACCTCCACCCCCTTTAACATCCTGTCCCTCTTGTTTATCCACAACAACATCCATTTCAGCACTCTCCTCCACCCTGTTAACCTTCATTTCACCTGAGCTCATACCCTCCCCCTTCTTGATCACACTAACTTCAACCTTCTTCTTAACATCAGTTTTGGGCAAAGGAAATCCAGGACAGAAATCCATCTTCTCAATAGGCTTCTCATAATTAAACTTAATCATCTCTAGTCCATTCAAGAAAGTATCACACCCTTTCTTTTTAACCACAATAACAGGCTTAGTCCCACAATTCTTATCCCCCCTATTATCTTTAACATTAACAGATTCCATACCCTGACCACTACCCATAACCTCTTCAGCATTCATAGAAACATCACTCTTAATAGCCTTCCTTGGAGGAACTAACACAATAGGCTTCTTAGCCAAAATATCTAACAAATCAGCAGCAGAACAGTTATCAGGTAACACTTCCAGCTCATCCCCCTTCACACAGTAACCCGCATACTTTGAACCCCCAACATCAGTCTTGCCAATCTTCACTTTCACTCCCTCATTTCTAACAGAATGCTTCTTCCTCTTACTTAACAATACCAGATTCTCACTGCCCATAGCATTAAAAACATTAACATTAGGAGAAACTTGAGGAAAGCTCACCTTCCTAACTCTTACAGAATCACATAATTCCCTTTTACTAGCTAAAAACCTAGCCAAAGCTTCCAACATAGACTTGTTCTGACCCTCAACCTCCATCTTAGTCTCACCCATACTACCACTTTTTAGTCCATCCACACAGACCACCCCTGACACCTTCAAAGGCTTACCAGCAGCATCACACTTTTGAGCTAATAAAAACAACTCATTCATATCTTCATTCAATAACCTAGACCTCCAATTATCTCCTAACAAATTACGAAGGTAATTAACATGAACCTCAGAAAGTTCAGGAGCATCAAACATACCTTTAACCCAGTTTAACGAATCAGAAGGTTGACTATTGTCCTCCACCTCCATAGCCGTCTTCTGAAACCAGGAAGAGTCTGAACCAACCTCCTTCATCCAATTATCCCCAAACATACCCTTCAAATACTCCAAATCACCCCCAGTAAGCTCACACGACTCCACCCTATCCCCAATCATCCTACTCAAACGGAACTTGCCTACACTCACCTGCTTCAGATCCAAACTATACCCCAAACCCTCAGATAAATCCGGAGGAACCGCCGGAGGAGGCTCCGGCAACCCAACCCTAGCTGGAGAACCCATACTCGCGCACTGTGAAGATTCCACCACCTTCGAAGATGATGGAACAGTGAAACACGAAAGAAGAAAGAAGAACAGAGAAGGAATTAGGGTTAAAAAGAAGCGGGAAAGGAAAACTGGAGAAGAAACCTCTGAATCGCCAAAATCGCCCAAATCAGAGAGAAAACCCTAGCTTCACTTCGTATAGCTACGTATCCTTTATCTGAGTCTGTAGCATGATCAGATATCTCATGGCTTTCCCGTTCTTCCATTCGGCTGCCTGGAACTTCAAATGTACTGATAGTTACGTCCTTTAAAACTTGAGTCTTTTCTTGTGTACGAATCTCTATGTCATTGTCGCATTGTGAGTCCGATTATCGCCCGGTCAGCTTCGTATCCTTTATCTGAGTCTGTAGCATGATAAGATATCTTATAGCCTTCTCGTTCCTCCATTTGGGGACCTGAAACTTCAAATGTACTGATAGTTACGTCCTTTAAAACTTGAGTCTTTTCTTATGTACGAATCTCTATGTCATTGTCGCATCGTGAGTCCGATTACCGTCCAGTCAGCTTTGTATCCTTTATCTGAGTCTGTAGCAAGATTAGATTTTTTATGGCCTTTCCGTTCATCCATTCGGGTGCCTGAAACTTCAAATGTAACGATAGTTACGTACTTTAAAACTCGAGTCTTTTCTTGTGTACGAATCTCTATGTGATTGTCGCATCGTGAGTCCGATAACCGTTCGGTCAGCTTTGTATCCTTTATCTGTGTTTGTAGCATGATCAGATATCTTATGGCCTTTCCGTTCCTCCATTCGGGTGCCTAAAACTTCATATGTACCGATAGTTACGTCCTTTAAAACTTGTGTCTTTTCTTGTGTACGAATCTCAGTGTGATTGTCGCATCGTGAGTCTAATAACCGTCCGGTCAACTTCGTATCCTCTATCTGACTCTATAGCATGATCAGATATCTTATGGCTTTCCCGTTCCTCCATTCGGGTGCTCGAAACTTCAAATGTACAGATAGTTACGTCCTTTAAAACTTGTGTCTTTTCTTGTGTAGGAACCTCTATGTGATTGTCGCATCGTGAGTCCGATAACCGTCCGGTCAGCTTCGTATCCTTTATCTGAGTCTGTAGCATGATCAGATATCTCATGGCTTTCCCGTTCTTCCATTCGGGTGCCCGAAACTAAAAATCTACCGATAGTTACGTCCTTTAAAACTTGTGTCTTTACTTGTGTACGAATATCTATGTGATTGTCGCATTGTGAGTCCGATAACCGTCCGGTCAACTTCGTATCCTTTATCTGAGTCTGTAGCATGATCAGATATCTTATGGTTTTCCTGTTCCTCCATTCGGTTGCCCGAAACTTCAAATGTACAGATAGTTACGTCCTTTAAAACTTGAGTCTTTTCTTGTGTACGAATCTCTATGTCATTTTCGCATCGTGAATCCGATTAACGTCCGGTCAGCTTCGTATCCTTTATCTGAGTCTGTAGCATGATCAGATATCTTATGGCTTTCCCGTTCCTTTCATTCGGGTGCCTGAAACTTCAAATATACCGATAGTTACGTCCTTTAAAACTTGTGTCTTTTCTTGTGTACGATTCTCTATGTGATTGTCGCATCATGTGTTCGATAACCGTCCGGTCAGCTTTGTATCCTTTATCTAAGTGTGTAGCATGATCAGATATCTTATGGCCTTCCCGTTCCTCCATTCGGATGCCCGAAACTTCAAATGTATCGATAGTTTTTTTTTTTTTTGGAAAAGGGGAAAAACCCCGGCAAACATTTATTTAATCATGAAAAAAGAACAAGACACAGACTAACCAAGACCCGGGACATAGACCCAAGATCTTCGGTTAGCCCAAAAAGAAAAAAACAGAAATAAAAATAAGGCTAAAACATCGGGCCATCCTATACAAAATACTCTAAGCCCATCAAAACTAAAAACAAAAATATAAAAGGCCCAACAAAGACCAATAACATAAATCAAAAATAAACAATAGTAACCAAGAGCCCAAAAAACGCTCCACATAGTCCAATCCCAAACAGTATTCCAATCCATCTTCAGCCCAGCTTTCCTAAGCCCATCTTCCATGGTAACAAACATCACAAAATTCCATCGGCCTAATATTATGCCCAGCATTCTGATCACCCAGAAGAACATACGAGTCCCAATATTCCATAACAAAACACCACAGCCCATCTTCCATCTAATAAGCCATCCCATGGTAAAGCAGATTAAGTCCATAGCAGCCCAGCATTCTACCAGCCCAGTCCTGAGAATAACTCCACACCACATTAATAACCCAATCCAGACAGCAACTAATGCCCAACCCATAATAATACCATTCCTTAATCGTGTCAACAGCCCAGACATCCATATCCGAATCCCATAAACTAACCCCTTTTTGCTCCCATCAGCATAGTCATGATCAAATCTTTCCTGACATAATCCTAAAACTACAACACTAACACTTTTCAAAGCCACCCTTAATAATATGATTAATAAAACCAACTCATAACTCAAGATTCTAAGGAACAACAGACATAATGAGGCCTCCCAGACATCAACCAACCTGACTAGGAAGGTCATATGGAACAGGCATCCATATGCATCTATAGGAGTAACAGAAGCAACAGTCTTTGAAAATAAAATCACACCTGAGAACAGAGACAAAAACACTCCTATAGACCCCCAAATATGCCAACAAGATAGGGTATAGACAATCCTCTTGATACCAAATATCAAGAACAAAGGCAGCTTGCTAAAAGCACAGACTGCAACTAATAAGCACCAAGCATACTTGTACCCTTTACAAACCTCCACCAGTTTAGTGGCAGTACTAAGCACCTTAGAGCCATTAATTTCTAACCCCACTATGTTCCCTTTAACATACACTAACAAAACACCATACCTTACCAGCAGCTGCACAACAGGAATAAAAACTTTACTCCATCCTCTCCATCCTCTTAAACCATAAATCTTGTACTACACCATACTAACCCCTTGCATAATGACAGATCTGCCCCTATGAATCTCCCTAGCCTCTTTATCCCACAGCTGCCCCCATATATGATCAAAATTAATCTTTGTACCATTATTAAGAACATCCACAACTTCAATGCAGCAATTCCTTATGCAATCCTCCCAACCCAAAATGACCCACCCCTGACAGATCCCAAGTGGGATTGACACAACAGACTCAAATAGAAGAAAACAAGAAAACAGGCTCAGAAAGATTACCAAAATGATTTTGAGGGTTCCCATACTGTTGGATAGAGCTAAAAACAAAAAATAAAGAGATAATAATGTCCTATAACCAACAGTACAGTCCAGCCTTATATCTCCCTTGTGTATGCTCCCCATGAGCCTCAATAATCCTAACCACCAATCATATAACGCAGACCTATGCCAGAGTGTCAATAATGGACCAAGATCTCTGCACAGGATAACAACCCATAGATATTTATGTAACCCACCCCCCTTTCCCAGAACAGAAAGCAAGTAAGACAAGACAAACAAGGAAGGAAAGAGAACAGAAAAGAAATGAAACCAGATCTCTACCCATCGTTTTTTAAGTCTCCAGATGCCACCATAACCCATAATAGACCCCCCTCCCATGAGCAAGAGCTCAAAAAACTCACACAGGCTTACACCAAAACACACACCATTAATACATTGGTTTTTGTTCCTCTGCATAGTTCTAGAAACCAATAAAAACAACACAAAAAGCCAGGAAATGAAGGGGAAATATGTCCTAAAAGCAGAGGAACAATGCTTCCTTATCTCTCCATGGCTAGTGCAAACCTCCTGCACACAAAAACCTAGAACCCCAAAGGCTAAGGTGAAAACATTCATGATAGCTAAAGAGGAACTATCATGTATGCAATATCCTATATTCCTAAGTTTTAAACACAAAGTTATATCCACAGGTGTATGAAGAACACACCAAACACAGAACACAAGGTTGGTACTAAGGTCTAAGGCTACTACCCATAGGCTTTTAGTCCACCATATAACTCCTTGATTCCCATAAAAACCCTCCCCCCACATCCAAAAGGATGTAAAAGACTCAAGACACCAAATCAAGAAAAGGCTTAAGAAGGAACAAATTATCAAGGTTTCAAGGTCATATCCGGATCTAAAAACGATAAAAGACATAACAAAGGACAGGAACCTAAAGATATGACCTTGTTCCATCCATATAACTCCCAGGCTTTGTCTTATCCCAAGACCATACAATCCTAACCCCTTAACACAGACACCAGAATTGATACTAGACCTGTCACCAGGCACAAGCATCAACAGAAGAGAACTCCAAAAGTATAAGTTGACACACCAATACCAATACAGACACAAAAGAAGAAATGGATCAAACCAACAGGAAGCATGGGTTAACCCATACCAGATCTCTACCCATCGCTGAAATGACCACCATATGACTCCCAAAGCTCCCATAGACCCTCCCTTCCCATCATCATTCCTGATCAAGTTATTAAACTGACTCAGCAATAATAAAATCATGATCACCCAGCCCAGAACCAGATTCACCATATTTACCATTATATTATAGTTAACTTTATTAATAAAAACTAACCCCCATGGCCTTAGACCATCCCTAAAGAGAAACCAAACCCAACCAACCTCCCATACAACCCTGACCCATAAAAGAATAATTAAGAACAACATTGGGAAACCTGTTTAAGAGGGTCCTTCCATACCACCTTAAAGCCCCACATCCTGCTGAATTTGACACTGCTAACAGAAGCCTGAATCCTTAGACCCAACAACTTAAGCCTAACAGTGTCTCTGATAATAGCACACAGAGTTTCAGCAGTTCTACTTTCCTTTCTAAAGATTCTAGCATTTCTTTCTTGCCATATAAAATATACCATGGCAGCCAAAACAAGCCTCTGAATAATACTTTTAGCAGACCTCCCTAGCTGAGCAGAGGACAAAATTTGCACACAATCCAACAGCTTAGCAGGAACATCCTCCAATCCAGCCATCCCCTTCATTCCTTCCCACACCATTGTTGAAAAAGGACATTCAAAAAATAGGTGTGAATGACTATCTCTTATTTCCCCACACAGAGCACATAAAAGGTTATCCCTGGCATCCCAACTCAATAACCTGTCCTGAGTAAGGAGCCTTTGATGGCAAGCCAGCCATAGAGTAAAAGCATGCCTAGGGATAGCTTGGCTATACCACACTACTTTAGCCCATGGGACCTCTTCCCTGTTCAGACTCAAGTCCTTAAAAACAACCTTAGTCTCAAAGGCCACTAGAGTCTCTTCCTTAGTCTTCCAAAAAACACTATCCTTCTTCCCTTCTGTCAGAAAAGGAGGCTTCATCTGAGAGAGACAAGGATACTTGTTGTTCCACTCCTCTGGCCAAACCCAATCTCCATTACTAATAACATCAGCAACTGTAGAGGTAAGAGACAAACCACTCCTATGAATATCTCTAGGAGAAATGAAGGAGCATAAAGGACTTAATGGGCACCAATAATCATACCAGACAGAAGTAGTTCTACCATCCCCTATACTTTTCAAACAGTGAGCCCAAATAACTTCCCTATTTTTCAGAAGACTTTTCCAGCTCCAACTAGCCTCACCCTTTTTGAAAAAACCCCAAAAACTCATCCCTTTTAATCTAAACAACCTGATCCACTTAGTCCATATAGTGTCTTTCCCTGAGATTAAATTCCAGATATGTTTAGCCAAAAGAGCTTTATTCTGGATTTTAAGGGACTTAATACCAAGCCCCCCCTGACTCTTAGGACAACAAACAGACTCCCATGACACTCTAACCTTCCCCTTAGCAGAATCAGTTTGTGTCCATAAAAATCTATTCATAATCCTTTCAATATCCTCTATTACACCACTAGGCAATAAGAAAAATGTATCGATAGTTACGTCCTTTAAAACTCGAGTCTTTTCTTCTGTACGAATCTCTATGTGACTGTCGCTTCGTGAGTTAGATTACCGTCCGGTCAGCTTCGTATCCTTTGTCTAAGTGTGTAGAATGATCAGATATCTTATGGCTTTTCCGTTCCTCCATTCGGGTGTCGAGACTTCAAATGTACAGAGAGTTACGTCCTTCAAAACTTGTGTCTTTTCTTGTGTAGGAACCTCTATGTGATTGTCTCATCGTGAGTCCGATAACCGTCCGGTCAGCTACGTATCCTTTATCTGAGTCTGTAGCATGATCAGATATCTCATGGCTTTCCCGTTCTTGCATTCAGTTGCCTGGAACTTCAAATGTACTGATAGTTACGTCCTTTAAAACTTGAGTCTTTTCTTGTGTACGAATCTCTATGTGATTGTCGCATTGTGAGACCGATTATCGTCCGGTCAGTTTCGTATCCTTTATCTGAGTCTGTAGCATGATCTGATATCTTATAGCCTTCTTGTTCCTCCATTTGGAGACCTGAAACTTTAAATGTACTGATAGTTACGTCCTTTAAAACTTGAGTCTTTTCTTGTGTACGAATCTCTATGTCATTGTCGCATCGTGAGTCCGATAACCGTCCGGTCAGCTTTGTATCCTTTATCAAAGTGTGTAGCATGATCAGATATCTTATGGCCTTTCCGTTCATCCATTCGGGTGCCTAAAACTTCAAATGTACCGATAGTTACGTACTTTAAAACTCGAGACTTTTCTTGTGTACGAATCTCTATGTGATTGTCGCATCGTGAGTCCGATAACCATCCGGTCTGCTTCGTATCCTTTGTCTGAGTCTGTAGCATGATCAGATATCTGATGGTTTTCCCGTTCCTCCATTCGGGTGCCCGAATCTTCAAATGTACCGATAGTTACGTCCTTTAAAACTTGTGTCTTTTCTTGTGTACGAATCTCTATGTGATTGTCGCATCGTGAGTCCGATAACCGTTCGGTCAGCTTCGTATCCTTTATCTGTGTCTGTAGCATGATCAGATATCCTTTGGACTTCCCGTTCCTCCATTCGGGTGCTAGAAACTTCAAATGTACCGATAGTTATGTCCTTTAAAACTCGAATCTTTTCTTGTGTACGAATCACTATGTCATTATCGCGTCGTGAGTCTGATTAACATCCGGTCAGCTTCGTATCCTTTATCTGAGTCTGTAGAGTGATCATATATCTTATGGCCTTCTCGTTCCTCCATTCGGATGCCCGAAACTTCAAATGTATCGATAGTTACGTCCTTTAAAACTCGAGTCTTTTCTTGTGTCCGAATCTCTCTTTCATTGTCACATCGTGAGTCTGATTACCGTCCGGTCAGTTTCGTATCCTTTATCTGAGTCTGTAGCATTATCGGATATCTTATGGCTTTCCCGTTCCTCCATTCGGGTGCTTGAAACTTCAAATGTACCGATAGTTTTTTTTTAGGAAAAGGGGAAAAACCCCGGCAAACATTTATTTGATCAAAAAACAAGTACAAGACAAAGACTAACCAAGACCCGGGACATAGACCCAAGGTCTTAAGTTAGCCCAAAAAGAAATAAACAAGACTAAAAGTAAAACTAAGAAACCGGGCCAGCCTATACAAGATATTCTAAGCCCAACAAAAATAAAAATAAAAATATTAAAGGCCCAACAAAGCCCACTAACATAAATCGAAAATAAACAAAAAGAACCAAGCGCCCAAAGGCCACTCCTCATAATCCAGTACTCCATAATAGCCCACTTCGTCTTTAGACCAACTTCCATAAGCCCATCTTCAAAAGTGAAATCCCACAAAGACAATCGAAGCCCGCTGCTCCATAACCGGATATGACAGCCCAGATGCCAACCCTCTATCAAGCAAACTATAACCACATCAGCCCAGTATCCTATAAGCCCAATCCAGAGATCGAGTAAAATCCACTCAAACTTCCAGTACTTCTTTCGATCCACAACTTTGACCATATTACTAATCCATTCCATAAACTCTTTCCTAATACAACTATCTCCAGAAATATGGATCAACCAGATCTCTAACCAATATCCAATAAAAACATTCTCAATAACATCAAACCTATTAAAGAAACACTGATTCTTGTTCCCAACCCATTGATCTATTCTGTTAACTCCCCATACATTTATCACACCAACAACACTATATTCATAATCTAAAATTCCAACACATAAACATATGCATTCCATCCAGCCTAGCATACTCCACTGCCCAACCCACCTATCAAAATGTCCACACACCAGATGACATAGAGAAGCCTTCCAAACCCCACAAATCTTGTTCAGAAAAGGCATATGAACCACGAATTCATATGCAACTATAGGAGCATAATAAACATCAACCTTTAACCCTGCTATAACCATACAAACCAGGTTCACAACCACAAAAGCTCCTATAGTTCCCCAAATATGCCATATAATGAGAGAGTGGACTTTCCTCTCAATACTAAGTATTGAGAGCAAATGCAGCATGCCAAGGACATAGGCTGCAGCAACATGGATCCAAATATACCCGCAATCTTTAAAAACCTCCACCAGAGTAGTGGCACTACTAGGCATATTAGATCCATTAGCTTCCAATCTAATCACAAATACATTAACATCAAGCAAGACAAAAACATACCAGTTCAGCAGTAGAAGGCAATACTCAAACATCCTATTCAACCACATCCAATTCTTAGCACCAACAGCTTTAATTTTAATCATACCAGCACCCTTAATCCATTCAATCCTCTGTAACAATTGAAACTTCTGCACATCTCTGAGTATAATGGCTGAACTACCACTGCACAGAATCCTAAAACAATTACCCAACAAATACCACCATGACCATTGTTCTCTAGGTATCCTGCCACATTTTATCATTTGCATAATCTCAACAACACTCCTCCTCCCTTCTCCAACCCAACCCATAATGACCCACCCCATCATAATCCCAAGTGGGATAGACTCAAAAGACTCAAAGACTAAAAAACAAGAAAAAAGGCTGTCAAAGAAAACCAAAAGAATTCTGAGGGTTCCCATGCTGTTGGAAAGAGCTAAAAATAAAAAGTAGACTGAGAATAATGACCTATTGCCAACAGCACAGTCCAACCTTATGTCTCCCTTGTTTATGCTCCCCCTGAGCCTCAATAAACCTAACCACCAATCATATAACGCAGAACTGAGCCAGAGTGTCAATAATGGACCAAAATCTCTGACCAGTGACTCAACCCATAATTGTTTAAGCAACCCATCCCATATTCCCAGGATAATAAACAGAAACAGTAAAACAAAAGAAAGAAGAGAAAGATCAGGAAAAGAAAGAATAAGGATCTCTACCCATCGTATTATAAGTCTCCATAAGTCTCCAATACCCAATAATAACCCCCCACCCCTGAGCAAGTGCTCAGAAAACACACACAGGCTAACACCAAGACACACACTCTTAATAAAAAGGTTTTTGTTCCTCTGCCAGGATCTAGAAAACAATAAAAATACAAAATAAAATAGAGAAAAAAAGGGAAATAATGGCCTAAAAACAGAGGAACAATGCTTCCTTATCTCTCCAAGGCTAGTGCAAACCTCCTGCACACAAATACCTAACACCCCAAAGGCTATAGTGAAAACATTCATATTGGTTAAATAAGAACCATTATGCATGCAAAATCCTAGATTCCTAAGTTTAGCACACTCAGAAAACACCACAGGTGTATGAAAGACACACCAATTATATAAAGAAAAGTTGGAACTAGGTTCTAAGGTTACTACCCAAAGGCTTTTAAATCTCCTTGTAACACCTTGATTCCCAATATAACCCTTCCCCCATATCCAAATGGATAAAACAGACTCAAGACACAAAAACAAGAAAAGGCTAGAAAAGAAACTCAAAAAAGGGATTTCAAGCCCATACCAGGATCTAAAAAAGCAATAAAAGACCAGAATCAAAAGAGTCCTAATGGTATAGACTTGATCCAACCTTATAACTCCCAGTTGTTGACTTATCCCAAGTCTACCAAATCCTAAACTCCAGATCATATGCAAAGCTTTTTTATCAAGATAAGAAATAGACCAGGGTATCAACAGGAACAATATGATCCCAGAATATAGACAAAATGGGTCAAAAACCCAGACACAACAAAAAACACAGAGAATAAACCAAAGGAACCAAACAGACCAGTACCAGGGAATGGAAGGCCATAAAGGCCAGAAGTCTACCCAGAAGATTAAGAACACCAAATAACTCCAACTGGCCCAGAATACCACCCACCCCATAGACTGACACTTGCAAAATTCCTTACATCCCTGAGTAATATTAAACCAAACCACCAAACAACCCACCTTAACCTGTCCTGTAGACCATACTTTCCAGAACCATCCTTTATAGCTAATCCAAAAGTATTTACACAACCTGGTGCCAATTATATTACAAAATCTAAAAACTAACCACATTATTAATAAAAAAACCTATTGAAAAAGATAAAATACCCTGTCCCCCCTCCCTGTTAACCCTTAATAAAAGAATTATCATAACCAAACCATACCACCCATCCTTTTCCAAAAACTCACCACTGCTAACAGTCCCAAACCAAAAGCCCACCCTAAGCAAACCCAAAAGCAAAAGTAAAAGAATGTACCTCATTTGTTAACCTTTTTAGCTGGAGCTTTCCATTCCACCTTAAAGCCCCATATCTTACTCAAAGTAATACTGCTTGGAGTGGCAATTATCCTCAACCCCAACAACCTCATTCTAACTGCATCTTGAATAATCCTAGAAAGCACATCAGCATCTCTAGTCTTCTTTTGAAATATCCTCAAATTTCTTTCTTGCCAAATGAAGTAGACCATAGCAGCTAACATGAGCCTCTGAATAATGCTCTTAACAGATTTCCTCATTGGAGCTTGAACTAAAGCAGTAACACACTCCTCTATGTTGTCAGAAAACTGTTCTAATCCAGCAATAACCTTCAACTTATTCCACACACTATTAGGGTAGGGGCACTGAAGGAACAAATGCTGATGACTGTCCCTCACCTCACCACAAAAAGGACAAAACAAATCCCTTTGAAGATCCCAATTCAGTAATCTATCTTGAGTCATAAGCCTCTGCTGAACTGCTAGCCAGAGAGTAAAAGCATGCCTAGGAATAGCCTGACTAAAGCAAACAATCCTAGCCCAAGAAACTTCATCCTTCATAGGACATAAGTCTTTGAAGACTGTACTGGTAGAAAACGATTCATATGTTTCAGCTTTTGTTTTCCAAAAAGTAATATCCTTTTTACCTTCAATCAGAGTAGAAGGGGACAAATCAAACAGACAGGGGAATTTTCTCC
The DNA here is from genome assembly GCA_032199755.1 of Ambrosia artemisiifolia. NCBI lineage: Eukaryota > Viridiplantae > Streptophyta > Magnoliopsida > Asterales > Asteraceae > Ambrosia > Ambrosia artemisiifolia. The sequence continues at coordinate 17,533,726 of CM063526.1, forward strand.
TCCATTCCTCTGGCCACATCCAACAACCATTGTTTATCACCTCTGAAACAGTAGTATTCAGAGAAACCCCCCCCCCCCCCCCATGTATCTCTCTAGGAGATATGAACAAAGAAAGTGGGCTCAGAGGGCACCAATTGTCATACCAAACAGATGTAGACTTCCCATCACCAATACACTGCAAACAACGAGACCACAAGATTTCCCTATTATCCAACAAGCTTTTCCAACTCCAACAGGCACCCTGCTTTTTCCTAAAACCCAAGAAGCCGATCCCCTTTAGTCTATAAGCCCTAATCCATTTTGTCCATATTGTCTCCTTTCCTGAAATAAGATTCCACACATGCCTAGCAAGAAGGGCTTTATTTTTAATCCTTAAAGACTTGATTCCCAACCCACCCTCAGACTTAGGATAGCAAACATTATCCCATGAAACCCGAACTTTACCCTTAGCAGAATCAGTATTACTCCACAGAAACCTATTCATCAGTCTTTCAACATCCTCTATTATACTAGTAGGAAGCAGAAACAGAAGCCCAATATACTTGCAGGGAAGCAAGGACAGACTTAATTAACTGCAGTCTACCAGCAAATGATAAAGACTTGTTTTTCCAGTCATCAATCCTTTTCCTAACTTTCTCCACCAAAACTGCACAGTCCTTGGTGTACAACTTCTTATACAGCAAAGGCACACCAAGGTATCTAACAGGCAAAACACCAATTTTAAAAGGCAACAGATTCACAATCCTATTGCTAATAGTATTAGTAACATTACTCAAGTACATAGTACTCTTACTAAGATTAGGAATAAGACCTGATACCCCACTGAACTCTTCCAGAGCTACCTTAACAACCCTGACAGATTCAACATCAGCATGAGCAAAAACCAATAAATCATCAGCAAAACAGACATGCGTCATATTAAGTTTCTCACAGCACCAGTGAAACTTAAACTGTCCACTTTCCCTGATCCTTCTATCAAAAATTAACTTTAGGACTTGCATAACAATAGTAAACAGGTACGGAGACATAGGATCACCCTGCCTTAACCCTCTCAGCCCTTTGAAATAACCAAACGACTCCACATTAACATTAATAGAATAAGCAGCTGACTTAATGCAGGTCATGATCCAGGCTACCATACAAGGATGAAAGCCAAAATTAACTAAGCATCCTTCAAGGAACTCATGATTAACAGTATCATAAGCTTTCTGAAGGTCAATTTTCAAAGCAATTCTGGGCTCAACAATCTTTGTGTGATAATTCCTCAACAATTCTTGAGATAAGAGAATATTATCACTGATTTGCCTTCCAGGAATGAAAGCACTTTGACATTCATCAACAATCCCATCCAAGGATCCCTTAATTCTTTCACAAATTATCTTAGAAATGCACTTATATAGGACATTGCAGCAGGCTATAGGCCTATATTCAGACACATTTCTAGGATTGTTACACTTAGGAACAAGAGATAAGACAGTAGCATTTACCTCATTTAAAAGCTTCCCATTATGAAAGAATTCCTTCACTGCAGCACATACCTCAGGACCAACAATAGACCAGGAGGATTTAAAAAACTTGGAAGAGTATCCATCAGGCCCAGGGGCTTTGTCTATATCTATATTAGCAAGATCAGATATCTTAAGGCTTTCCCGTTCCTCCATTCGGGTGCCCGAAACTTCAAATGTACCGATAGTTACGTCTTTTAAAACTTGTGTCTTTTCTTGTGTACAAATCTCTGTGTGATTGTCGCATTGTGAGTCCGATTAATGTCCAGTCAGCTTCGTATCCTTTATCTGAGTCTGTTGCATGATCAGATATCTTATGGCTTTCCCGTTCTTCCATTCGGGTGCCCGAAACTTCAAATGTACTGATAGTTACGTCCTTTAAAACTTGTGTCTTTTCTTGTGTACGAATCTCTATGTGATTGTCGCATCATGTGTCTGATAACCGTCCGGTCAGCTTCGTATCCTTTATCTGAGTCTATAGCATGATCAGATATCTTATAGCTATCCCGTTCCTCCATTCGGGTGCCCGAAACTTCAAATGTACCGATAGTTACCTTCTTTAAAACTTGAGTCTTTTCTTTTGTACAAATCACTATGTCATTGTCACATCGTGAGTTCGATTACGCCCGGTCAGCTTCGTATCCTTTATCTGAGTCTATAGCATGATCAGATCTCTTATGGCCTTCCCGTTCCTCCATTCGGATGTCCGAAACTTCAAATGTACCGATAGTTACGTCCTTTAAAACTCGAGTCCTTTCTTGTGTACGAATCTCTATGTGATGGTCGCATCGTGAGTCCGATAACCGTCCGGTCAGCTTCGTATCCTAGTTACGTCATTTAAATTTGTGTCTTTTCTTGGTTACGAATCTCTATGTGATTGACGCATCATGAGTCCGATAATCGTCCGGTCAGCTTCGTATCCTTTATCTGATTCTGTTGCATGATCAGATTTCTTATAGCCTTCCCGTTTCTCCATTCGGGTGCCCGAAACTTCAAATGCACCGATAGTTACGTCCTTTAAACTTGTGTCTTTTCTTGTGTACGAATCTCTATATGATTGTAGCATCGTGTGTCTGATAACCATCCGGTCAGCTTCGTATCCTTTATCTGAGTCTGCAGCATGATCAGATATCTTATGGCCTTCCCGTTCATCCATTCAGATGTCCGAAACTTCAAATGTACCGATAGTTACGTCATTTAAAACTTGTGTCTTTTCTTGTGTACGAATCTCTATGTGATTGTCGCATTATGAGTCCGATAACCATCCGGTCAGCTTCGTTTCCTTTATCTGAGTCTTTAGCATGATCAGTTATCTTATGGGTTTCCCGTTCCTCCATTCGGGTGCTCGAAACGTCAAATGTACAGATAGTTGCGTCCTTTAAAACTTGTGTCTTTTCTCGTGTAGGAATCTCTATGTGATTGTCGCATCGTGAGTCCGATAACCGTCCGGTCAGCTTCGTATCCTTTAACCGTCCGATAGTAAAACTATTAACAGCCTTCATGTATGCATTCCTTCTCAAACCGTCTTGACCCACCTTAATCCGATCCTCAATATCAACATGCATTATCTTCCTAGAAACTTCATTAACTTCCCAATCTTTGCAGCAGCTGCCATTCATATCCAGGTTGCAATGCTTCGAAAATCTGCATTTTTGTTCCCGTCTCCATAGACTCTGAATTCTTCTATTCAGCAAACTTCTAACAGAATTCCAAGTGTTACAGATCACGTTCCTGACATTTACCATATATTCCATAACAAACTCTAACCAACCAAAAGAATCATCATCCCAATCCCATGACAACCAATCCCCAAAACAGTCCCAAAGATAGAGACTCAAACCTAAACTAAACACAAGAAACAGGCTAAGAAAGAAACTCATTAAAGTAAAGGTTTCCCATCTTTGCTTGGCACTAGAAAATTCAAAACAATTGGGGGTGGAAATTAATGTCCTACTAGCAAAGATGGGGTCCATCCATATCACTCCAGGTGTAATGCTCCCCTTGAGCTCATAACCTATCCACCAATCATCAAACGCTGAACTGAACTTAACATCAACAGAAAGAGTCAAGCCCAGCAGAAAAGACACACATAGGACTTTGACCAGAAATGAAATGAAACAATGGGAAGGATGTAAAGCCCAGATCTCTACTCATCCGCTATATGTGCACCTTATTACTGCAAGTTCCCTTATAAAAAACCCACCCCTCCCAATAGGCAAGTGCCAAGTAAAGTATACTGACTCAGACCAGAAATGAACAAGGCTCAACAAATACCACAAAGGCATCAGGGTTCTTGACCAGTGATGGGAACTAAAAATTAAAAATTTAGGGGAGGAGAATAATGTCCTATAATCACTGGTCAATTCCAACCTTATCTCTCCAGATTTAGTGCTTACTCCAAGCCACAAATATCCTAACCACCAATCATAATAAGCAGAATTGGACCTATCTCCCATCTTTAGAGAAGGATCCAATAGATCATTCTTTAAAAAAACATTACCATTTAATTTTTGAGGAAAAACAGAAGGCTTGCAAGCCCAGATCACTACCCATACGCTTTTTGTGCTCCTTATTACTGCAAGTTCCCAAGTTGTACAATCCAAACCCCCCCCCCCCTAGACAAAGTCCAAACAAAAATGACAGACCAAGACTCAAACACAACAGTCAAGACAAACCAACAAATGACCACAAGCAAATTTCCCATCCAATGATGACCTCTAACAGCCAAACAAACCAACCAGCAAAGATGAGAACCTAAATCAAAGGATGGGACCAACCTTATCACTCCAAGAACCAGGCTTACTCCAAGCCTTATCAATCCTAACCACCGAACAAAGTGAGCTAAGTATGGACCATTCTCCCAAAAGGAAGGGGGAACCAAACAGAAGACTCAAAAACCAAAAAGATAAAAAAGAAAGAAAGAATAAAAGAAAATAAAAAAGACACCACCAAGACACAAAACAAAGAAAAACAAAAGGAAGCCAAGAAGGCCAGGAAGCTACCCCAAGATTACAAAGTCTCCAGATAACAGCAAGTTCCCAACCCAAAAAAGGCCCCAAACCCATAAAAAATACAAGATTATTGTTATTATCATTAATCATAGAAATATTACTATTATTACTATTATTGTATGTGATAATACTATTATCATTATCCACCATCAAAAAAGACAGATCCCAAACAAGTTCCCCCATCTCCATAGACACCCAATCCTTACCATACATACTCCACTTATTATTTAACATCATCATGAAATTGGAAATTCCAAACAGCAGCAGCCACCACTGCCTGCTAACCCTTCTGAATCTTTAAACTCTTTAATCTGCACTCCACTATATTCTGAATTTGTTTGCAAAGAGCTTGAATTCCCATAAACTCATTATTAAAAATTCTGTTATTTCTTTCCTTCCACAGAAGATAAACAGTGGCTGCAAGAACAAGCTTTTGTATTATACCCCAAATACCCTTTCTAATCTTACCATTTTCCACAAACAAAATGATTCTATCCCATTCATCTGGGATGTCTTCAAAATTAGCCAAAGTCTTCATTCTCCTCCAAACAGAGCTAGAATACTCACATTGGAAGAACAAATGCAAATGCCTATCAACACATCTCTTACATAAACTGCATTTGAAATCAAAACCAGGCTTCCAAGCTAAAAGTCTGTCCTGAGTTGGCAGTTTATGTTTAAAAGCAAGCCAAGTAATAAAAGTGTGCCTTGGAATATTATGCTTAAACCAAACATAATTAGACCATTTGACTGACTCACCTCTTCTGGCTAAACTTTCATAAGCCACTTTAGTAGAAAATGGCTTAATCTTCCCTTGATTATCCTTCCACCAAAAACTATCCCTCTTTCCATTAACAAGCAAAGGTAATACTTCCTCAAAAAATTTAGGATATTTATACCTCCATTCATCAGAAACCATCCACCCATCCTTATCAATCAACCCAGCCACTTTCAAATTGAAATCAAACCCAGCAGCCTTAATATCTCTTCTATCAACGATGTTAATCAAGGGACCCAGATTATGCCATGTATCAAACCAAGCATTCACATTATTCCCATCACCCAATCTAGCAACACAATGGGGTCTAATCAAATTTCTACATCCCAAAATCTGTTTCCAGCTCCAAGAATCAGAATTGGTTTCTCCCACCTCCCACAAACTCCTACCCTTTATCTTATATTCCTTATTCCATTCCACCCAAACAGAATTTTTATTACTTAGTATATTCCATATATGCTTAGCCATAAGAGCAACATTTCTTTCCTTAAGTTGAGATAAACCTAAGCCCCCTTGACTTTTACTTAAACACAATTCATCCCACCCAACCTTAGCATGCCCTTGCTTAAACTCCCCTTGACACCATAAAAAACCCCTACATAACCTAATCACATCCTTATTTACATTATCAGGCAAAAGAAACAATGAAGCCCAATACACAGTAAGGGAAGAGAGAACAGACTTCAACAATTGTAGCCTCCCAGCATAAGATAAAAATTGATTCTTCCAATCAGAAATTGTCTTTTTAATTTTATCAAGCAATACTTCACAATCTCTTTGATATAACCTTTTAGATGATAGAGGTATCCCAAGATATTTCAAAGGAAGATTACCTATTTTAAAAGGCATGATCTTCAGTAACTCCTTTTTCACCTCATCTTTAACATTCCCAAAAATCATCTCACTCTTCTGCATATTAGGCCTCAACCCAGAGTGTGCTCCAAACTCCTCTATAGCATCCTTAATGATCTGAACAGAATTACAATCTGTGCTACAGAATATAAACAGGTCATCTGCAAAACATAAATGAGTTAGTTCTAATCTCTCACACTTCCAATGATAGACAAAGCTTTCAGCCTCTCTAATTCTCCTCTTCATCATCAAATTAAGTACCTCCATCACTAAAGTGAACAGATAAGGGGATATAGGGTCCCCCTGTCTAAGCCCTTTTACCCCTTGAAAGTACCCATATAGCTGCCCATTCAGGTTAATAAAATACGAGACTGTTGTTAAACAAACCATTATCCACTCAATAAACCTGGGATGAAAGCCAAAATGAAACAAAACTGTCTTAAAAAAAACATGGTCCACAGAGTCATAAGCTTTCTCTAAATCAACTTTTAAAGCAACTCTAGGATATCCTCTCTTCCAGTCATATCCCTTAACCAACTCCTGAGATAAGAGAATGTTATCACTAATCAACCTACCAGGCACAAAAGCACTTTGTGATATATCCACCACTTTATCCAAATACCCCATTAACCTATTGCAAATAATTTTGCTAATACACTTATAGATGACATTACAACATGCAATGGGTCTGAATTCAGTGACAGAATTGGGGGCAGGTACCTTCGGAATAAGGGAAATAGTGGTAGCATTAATTTCCCTTAACAATTTGCCATTCTCAAAAAACTCCTGAACAGCAGCAATAACATCCTCCCCAATAATAGGCCAAGCAGCCTTAAAGAACTTGGCAGAATAGCCATCTGGACCAGGAGCTTTGTTATCATCAATTTGAAACATAGCCGTTTTAACCTCTTCCTTACTAACTCTCCTAACCATAAACAACGCATCTTCACAAGATAGCCTTCTTAAAAACAGAGAACTAGGATCAGAAATGGGATTCAGACTATCCTTTTTTCCCATCATACCTTTGAAAAAATTGACAAAAGCATTCCCAATGTTCTTCTCATTATATATCACCCCATCAACACCTACAATCTGATTCAATCTCCCTCTATTCTGCCTACTTTTCACAGAATGGAAAAAGTATTTATTGTTCTGATCCCCCACATTTAACCAATGAATTCTAGATTTCTGCTTCAAAAATTGTTCCTCATCCAATAAAGCTTCATTAAAAGCCCTCACATAAACACCTTCTTCCTCCCTAAGCTCTTCATTACTAGGATCAGAAGCCACATCTTTCTGAATACTCTCCACTTCAGCTCTCAATTTGTCTACCTTTTTCGTCAAATTTCCTTGAGCAAAATTTAACTTCCTCAAAGGCTTCTTAAGACTCTTCATTTTCTTCACAACTCTAAACATTTTACACCCCACAACCTTCTTTCCCCACCCTTCACTAACAACAGTGAGAAACTCAGGCTTATTAGCAAGATAATTCCAAAGTTTAAAAGGTTTGGGATCCTTTTCATGATGCAACACACAATGAATAACAACTGGAGAATGTTCAGAAGTATAAAAAGGAAGGAATTTAGCAACAATACAAGAAAATACCTCACTAAACTTCATATTACACAAAGCTCTATCAAGCTTTTCCATTATCCCATTCACTCTACCAGGCTTCAAATTCCTGGTAAAAAAATATCCCAGTAGTAGGAATATCAGTAAGTTTCAGCTCATCAACACACTCCTTAAATTCATTCATACCATAAATGGAAGTGGCAATATCACAACTCTTCTCAATAGGATCCAAGATAGCATTAAAATCCCCCAAAACAGTCCAGGGATTATCATTTATAAGAGAATAAAATGTCCTCATAGATCTCCATAACTCCCTTCTACCATTTAAATTAGTGAGACCATACACAAATGTACAGAAAACTCTCTCACTATCCTCAAAAGGAAATAAGAGACAATGAATACATTGAGAGGATTTCTCCAACACAATAACATCCATTTTCCTGGAATCCCAACCCACAACAATTCTAACCCAACTATAACTATAATCAGCATTACTCACCCATTCCCAAGTTTTCATAACACCCTTACAAGCCTCAGTAATCCCCTCTTTATTGACCCTAGTTTCAACTAAGCCACAAACACTAATCTGATTCTCAACTAACACTCTATTAATCTTTTTCTGCTTGAGAGTATTTGACATACCTCTCACATTCCAGGCCATAGAATTAATCTTCATTAATCACATTGTCAACATGCATAGGACCTTCCAATCCAGAAGATCCCTCCCCACCAACAGACTTAGTATTCTCAGCCTCAATAAGCTTCTCATACATAATCTTGTCCCATTGCTCAAAGAAGACTTTAATCTGCCCAATGTTCCATTTTTTCATAACATCCTTGAAGGGCACTTTTTATTAATCACATAATGAGCTACTTCATTGAACTGATCTTGGCTCATTTTAAAGTATCTTGATTTAATATTGACATTAGTTTGCACTTTAGATACATCCTCAGAAAACCTAACTTCATCAGTCCCCCCTTCATTCTTCTTACCTTCCAAATCCTGTTTAGCCTCAGAACATAATTCCTCACCCTTATTCTTCCTTAGACCAGCCATTCTACTAGACTCTACCCCAGAATTCTTTTCCTCACCTGAAATCTTCTCATTAACACTCTTGTTCAAAGAACTCTTAACTTCAGAAATCCCTCCCCCAAGATCCTCATTAAGAACAGCAAAAGTATTCTTTAAGTTAATACTATTATTATCATTATTCTTTTTAGTATCATTATTCTTCCTATTATCAACTTTACTCACCCACTTTTTAACCCCATTCACATTCCCTTGACCTCTATTCCCCCAGCAAAACCTCCCTGGTTCCCCTGCCCTTTAGTCCCACTATTTCTCCCAACAGGACCACCATCCTGAACTCTATCACCTCTGTTCCCCAGAGAACTACTTCCCCCATTCCCCTTGTTATGTATCACCCTATTATTTCTACCCACAGTTTGGTACCCATCATTATCAACTCCTGAAACAGGAAAGTCAGACTGAGTAGCCTGAAATAGATCTTTCAACAGTTGCTCTGTCTTCCCTGCAACTTCCTCAGCAGTCAATTCCCTGGCCTTACACACCTCATAATCATGACTAAAAACTTTACAAGCAGAGCATTTCTTAATTTTAACCTGATACTCAACCTTAACTTTCTGAATAAAAGCAAGTTTACCAACATCAGCAGGGTAAAAGGCATTGACATATTCTGGTAATACCTTATAAGATTTGACTTCCACCAAAATTCTAGCAAAGCCAACCCTACCTTCTTTCTTATTACATCTTAGAGCAGTAACCCTATCCAACATCAGAGGCTCACCAATACAGCTCATCATGCTACTTAAACTTTCCCTATTCCATAATTCCATTGGCATATTTGGTATAGTAACCCAAATAGGAATAGAACTAGGTTCAGTTTTCTCTAAAATCAACCCAACTTCCCACTTTCTAATACACAAAGGAATGTTGTTAATCAACCAAGGACCCTGATTAATGGTTTCCATCATCCCTTGCTCAGTTTTAAACTTAAAGAAAAACATACCACTTCCATTTGAAGAAACTTCAACTAGACCAAACTTTTTCCACATTCTAAAAAGATGATACCTGGCCATACCAATGGAAACATATTGACCAATACTATACCCATACAGGTAAGTGCTATAAGCCACCCTAGCCTCTATCAACTTCTCTGGTTTTATAACAGCCACTGTCTCCCCTGATTCTAAGACCCTTGGAGGAATGAAAGTCATTTTAGTTTTCAGCACTTCATTATTCTTGTCCTTAGTAACATCAGCAAAAGAAGCTACTGGTTTCCCACCACTACTACCAGCCTCACCTTCCTTAGAAGACTTAAACACAACACCTCCAGTGTCCAATCCAGTATGCATAATGGACCTGGCTGCTGGTTTCAGTTTACTAATATTTTCAAGATCCTCATGAGTAACCTTGTAGGAGCTCATTTTCTCAGACTGCTTTCTAATCAACTGTTTCATAGAAGGGGTCTTCAAAATTCCCCTCCAAGGTAACCTAGTAGTAATATCCCCCTTCTTTCCCTTATCCTCACCTTCTTCTTCCATATTAGTCTGAACAGAGTTATTTTCCCCCTTAATCCCATTATCATCTTTACCTTCTTCCTCTTTATCAGACTCAGTATTCACACAAAGATCTCTATCCTTTTTCACCCTACCAGTACTACCTCCCAACACAATACAGCCCTCTTCATCCACAAACACTTTGCTACCAGCCCCAGGACTATAAGACAACTGAGGATTAGCCACAGAAAGTTGCAACCTAAGTTCATTTGCCTTTCCTTCATCAATATTTCTCTTCTTCTTTCCTAACTTCAGCTTAATAGGTTCAACATTAGTATTCCCTTCATTAATAACATATAACACTTCCTGTGCAGTAACAACTTCAGGTAAAACCTCCTCACCAAAATTCCAACCAGAATCAACCTCATCCCTAATAAGTCCCTTCTCCCCACAAAACCTTCCTAGTCTTCACAGTTGGCCTTTCATTCCTAACAGACCTTTTTTTCCTTTTATCCATACAAACAAAATTCACTCCCAAACCAGCATCTAACACATTTGAATTAACATCTGCTTGTAAAAACTTCACTCCCTTACCCCCTTCTTTCATTTGAGTATCAATTTCCCTATTATCCAGAGAAAGAGAGCCACCATATCCTAATTTTCCCAAAAAACCAGCTACCACCTCCATGATCAACCCATACCTCCCAGCCAACTTCTTATCAAACACTAATCCCCTACCAGCAACCTCATCACTAATTAACCGATTAAACTCCTCCAATTTACCCATCCCAGCAAGTTTTAAGATATCAATTGATTCAATAAGCAATTTATGTTTCCAATTATCCCCAAAAAGTGTTTTGAACAGACAAACCACATCAGAACTGAAGATAATAGAATCCTGTTTACCTGAAATCACTCTATTAAGGATAACCTGATCCGAACTCTTCTTAGCCTTGTTCAACGAGACAAAGCATCCACAGTCCCTAACATCCTGGTTAGTATCCTGTTGTACATCCATAATATCCGGTGGACCCTTCAGAGGAGGATCCGGAACCGGAACCCTAGGCGGAGAACTCATACATCAAAAGAAAAGAACAATAGACGTGAACTGTGAAGATTTCAATTGTTGCAAAACAATTGAAACAGTTAAACATGCAGAAGAAGAAGAAAGAACAGGATGGAAATTAGGGTTAGAAAAAGGCGGGAAAGGAAAACGGGGAAGAAAACCTCTGAATCACCTAAATCGCCCAATTCAGAGAGAAAACCCTAGCTTCTTATCCTTTATCAGAGTCTGTAGCATGATCAGATATCTTATGGCCTTCCCGTTCATCCATTCGGGAACCCGAAACTTCAAATGTACCGATAGTTACGTCCTTTAAAACTCGAGTCTTTTCTTGTGTACGAATCTCTATGTGATTGTCGCATCGTGAGTCTGATAACCGTCCGGTCAGCTTCGTATCCTTTATCTGAGTCTGTAGCATGATCAGATATTTTATGGCTTTCCCGTTCATCCATTCGGGTGCCCGAAACTTCAAATGTACTGATATTTACTTCCTTTAAAACTTGAGTCTTTTCCTGTGTATGAATTTCTATGTCATTGTCGCATCGTGAGTCCGATCAACGTCCGGTCAGCTTCGTATCCTTTATCTGAGTATGTAGCATGATCTGATATCTTATGGCTTTCCCGTTCCTCCAATCGGGTGCCCGAAACTTCAAATGTACCGATAGTTACATCCTTCAAAACTCGAGTCTTTTCTTGTGTACGAATCTCTATGTGATTATCGCATCGTGAGTCCGATAACTGTCCGTTCAGCTTCGTATCCTTTATCTGTGTCTGTAGCATGATCACATATCCTATGGACTTCCCGTTCCTCCATTCGGGTGCCCGAAAATTCAAATGTACCGATAGTTACCCTTTAAAACTCGTATCATTTCTTGTGTACGAATCACTATGTCATTGTCGCGTCGTGAGCCTGATTAACATCCGGTCAGCTTCGTATCCTTTATCTGAGTCTGTAGCATGATCAGATATCTTATGGCCTTCCCGTTTCTCCATTCGGATGCCCGAAACTTCAAATGTATCGATAGTTACGTCCTATAAAACTCGAGTCTTTTCTTGTGTCCGAATCTCTATTTCATTGTCGCATCGTGAGTCTGATTACCATTCGGTCAGGTTCGTATACTTTATCTGAGTCTGTTGCATGATCAGATATCTTATGGCCTTCCCGTTCATCCATTCGGGAACCCGAAACTTTAAATGTACCGATAGTTACGTCTTTTAAAACTCGAGTCTTTTCTTGTGTATGTATCTCTATGTGATTGTCGCATCGTGAGTCTGATAATCATCCGGTCTGCTTCGTATCCTTTATCTGAGTTTGTAGCATGATCATATATCTGATGGTTTTCCTGTTCCTCCATTCGGGTGCCCGAAACTTCAAATGTACCGATAGTTACGTCCTTTAAAACTTATGTCTTTTCTTGTGTAAGAAACTCTATGTGATTGTCGCATCATGAGTCCGATAACCGTCCGGTCAGCTTCGTATCCTTTATCTGAGTCTCTAGCATGATCATATATCTAATGGCCTTCTCGTTCCACCATTCGGGTGGCCGAAACTTCAAATGTACCAATAGTTACGTCCTTTAAAACTAGAGCCTTTTCTTGTGTACGAATCTCTAAGTCATTTTCGCAAAGTGAGTCTGATTACCATCCGGTCAGCTTCGTATCATTTATCTTAGTCTGTTGCATGATTAGATATCCTATGGACTTCCCGTTCCTCAATTCGGGTGTCCGAAACTTAAATGTACCGAGAGTTATGTCCTTAAAAACTCAAGCCTTTTCTTGTGTACGAATCACTATGTCATTGTCACGTCCCGAGTCTGATTAACATTCGGTCAGCTTTGTATCCTTTATCTGAGTCTGTAGTATGATCAAATATGTCATGGCCTTCCCGTTTCTCCATTCGGATCCCGAAACTTCAAATGTATCGATAGTTACGTCCTTTAAAACTCGAGTCTTTTCTTGTGTCCGAATCTCTATTTCATTGTCGCATCGTGGGTCTGATTACCGTCCGATCAGGTTCGTATCCTTTATCTGAGTCTGTTGCATTATCAGATATCTTATGGCCTTCCCGTTCATCCATTCGGGAACCCAAAACTTCAAATGTACCGTTAGTTACGTCCTTTAAAACTCGAGTCTTTTCTTGTGTACGAATCTCTATGTGATTGTCGCATCGTGAGTCTGATAACCGTCCGGTTAGCTTCGTATCCTTTATTCGAGTCTGTAGCATGATCAGATATTTTATGGCTTTCCCGTTCCTCCATTCGGGTGCCCGAAACTTCAAATGTACCGATAGTTATGTTCTTTAAAACTTGAGTCTTTTCTTGTGTACTAATCTCTATGTGATTGTCGCATCATGAGTCCGATTAACGTTCGGTTAGCTTCGTATCCTTTATCTGAGTCTGTAGCATGATCAGATATCTAATGGCCTTCTCGTTCCACCATTCGGGTGCCCGAAACTTCAAATATACCAATAGTTACGTCTTTTAAAACTCGAGTCTTTTCTTGTGTACGAATCTCTAAGTCATTTTCGCAAAGTGAGTCTGATTACCTTCCGGTCAGCTTCGTATCATTTATCTGAGTCTGTTGCATCATCCGATATCCTATGGACTTCCCGTTCCTCCATTCGGGTGTCTGAAACTTCAAATGTACCGATAGTTATGTCATTTAAAACTCAAGCCTTTTCTTGTGTACGAATCACTATGTCATTGTCACGTCGTGAGTCTGATTAACATCCGGTCAGCTTCGTATCCTTTATCTGAGTCTGTAGCATGATCAGATATCTTATGGCCTTCCCGTTCCTCCATTCGGATGCCCGAAACTTCAAATTTATCGATAGTTACGTCCTATAAAACTCGAGTCTTTTCTTGTGTCCGAATCTCTATTTCATTGTCGCATCGTGCGTCTGATTACCGTCCGGTCAGGTTCGTATCCTTTATCTGAGTGTGTTGCATGATCAGATATCTTATGGCATTCCTGTTCCTCGATTCAGGTGCCCGAAACTTCAAATGTACCGATAGTTACGTCCTTTAAAACTTGAGTCTTTTCTTGTGTATGAATCTCTATGTCATTGTCGCATCGTGAGTCTGATCAACGTCCGGTCAGCTTCGTATCCTTTGTCTGAGTATGTAGCTTGATCTGATATCTATGGCTTTCCCGTTCCTCCAATCGGGTGCCCGAAACTTCAAATGTACCGATAGTTCCATCCTTCCAAACTCGAGTCTTTTCTTGTGTACGAATCTCTATGTGATTGTCGCATCGTGAGTCCGATAACCGTCCGTTCAGCTTCGTATCCTTTATCTGGGTCTGTAGCATGATCACATATCCTATGGACTTCTCGTTCCTCCATTCGGGTGCCCGAAAATTCAAATGTGCCGATAGTTACCCTTTAAAACTCGAATCATTTCTTGTGTACGAATCACTATGTCATTGTCGCGTCGTGAGTCTGATTACCGTCCGGTCTGCTTCGTATCCTTTATCTGAGTCTGTAGCAAGATCAGGTATATCTAATGGCTTTCCCGTTCCTCCATTCGGGTGCCCGAAACTTCAAATGTACCGATAGTTACGTCCTTTAAAACTCGAGTCTTTTCTTGTGTACAAATCTCTTTGTGATTGTCGCATCGTTAGTCCGATAACCGTCCGGTCAATTTCGTATCCTTTATCTGAGTTTGTAGCATGATCAGATATCTTATGGCTTTCCCGTTCCTCCATTCGGGTGCCCGAAACTTCAAATCTACCGATAGTTACGTCCTTTAAAATTTGGGTCTTTTCTTTTGTACAAATATCTATGTGATTGTCGCATCGTGAATCCGATGACCGTCCTGTCAGCTTCGTATCCTTGATCTGTATCTGTAGCATGCTCATATATCTTATGGCTTTCCCTTTCCTCCATTCGGATGCCCGAAACTTCAAATGGACCGATAGTTATTTCCTTTAAAACTTGAGTCTTTTCTTGTGTACGAATCTCTTTGTGATTGTTGTATCGTGAGTCAGATTACCGTCTGGTCAGCTTCGTATCCTTTATCTAAGTCTGTTGCATGATCAGATTTTTTATGGCCATCCCGTTCCTCCATTCGGGTGCCCGAAACTTCAAATGTACCGATAGTTATGTCCTTTAAAACTTGAGTCTTTTCTTGTGTACTAATCTCTATGTGATTGTCGCATCGTGAGTCCGATTAACGTCCGGTTAGCTTCGTATCCTTTATCTGAGTCTCTAGCATGATCAGATATCTAATGGCCTTCTTGTTCCACCGTTCGGGTGCCCGAAACTTCAAATGTACCAATAGTTACGTCTTTTAAAACTCGAGTCTTTTCTTGTGTACGAATCTCTAAGTCATTTTCGCAAAGTGAGTCCGATTACCATCCGGTCAGCTTCGTATCGTTTATCTGAGTCTGTAGTATGATCAAATATCTTATGGCCTTCCCGTTCCTCCATTCGGATGCCCGAAACTTCAAATTTATCGATAGTTACGTCCTATAAAACTCGAGTCTTTTCTTGTGTCCGAATCTCTATTTCATTGTCGCATCGTGAGTGTGATTACCGTCCGGTCAGGTTCGTATCCTTTTTTTTTTTTGATAAAGGAGGCTAAGCTCCGGTAAATTTCATTAATAATAAAAATATTTACAATCAAACGGGCCAAGATCTTTACAAGTATAACAAAACAAAACTAGATCAAGGCCCAAATCAATAATCCAAAACAAACAGCCCAAACGGGCTAAAACCTACACTACCTCATTATCCATTATCAAAAACACTATCCAAATCCTCTAAACTAATCAAGCCCAACCCATTACATGACCCATTATACTCAATAAAAAAACCAGTCCTCATACTATCTTTTGTAACTCTTCATAAGCTCTTTCTAGACAACTTTCTGGAAATCCTTATATAAGCAAACTGACCAAGCATCCTCAAATACACTTCAAAGTCTTCCATCTTAACAAATAACCAAGGGATATCAGAACTCTTGCACTTAATGAGATGATCCAGCCAACAGCTTCCTTGCATACTTAACCGACCACCAACAACTCTGGCTTCTTCCACACTGTCCCTATGCACCATCTTTATGCATGCACTCCTTCTAAGATCAACTTGACCCATCTTCAAACTATCTCTATTATCAAACAGCAGTATCTTTCCAGAATCTTCATTAACAACACAATCCTTGCAAACAATTATATTCTTTACCAGGCTGCAACATTCCAAAAATCTGCACTCTTGTTTTCTTGTCCAAAGATCCTGAAATCTTCTATCAAGCAGACTCCTCAAAATATTCCAGATGTTACAAATCAGACCACTAACATTGACCACATTTATCATTATAACAGTTAACCAACAACTAGAATCATCCACCCAACCCCATAACAGCCAATCCCCATAATAATCCCAAAGCCAAAGACTCAATCCTAAACTAAAAACAAGAAACAGGCTAGGAAAGAGACTCATTAAAGTAAAGGTTTCCCATCTTTGCTTGGTACTAGAAAATACAAAACAGTTGAGGGTGGAAATTAATGTCCTACTAGCAAAGATGGGGTCCATCCATACCACTCCAGGTGTAATGCTCCCCCTGAGCTCAAAACCTATCCACCAATCCTCATACGCAGAACTGAACTTAACCTCAATAAAGAAAGTCAAGTCCAGCAGAAAAGACATACATAAGATTCTGACCATAAAAGAGATGAAACAAAAGGAAGGCTTTGCAGCCCAGATCTCTACCCAATCGCTGTATGTGCACCTTATTACTGCAATTTCCCATATAAAATACCCACCCCTCCCAATAGGCAAGTGCCTAGTAAAAAAGACAGACTCAAACCAGAAATGAACAAGGCTCAACAAATACCACAGAGGCATCAGGGCTATTGACCAGTGATGGGAACTACAAAATAAAAATTTAGGGGAGGAGAATAATGCCCTATAATCACTGGCCAAATCCAACCTTATCTCTCCATATTTAAGGCTTACTCCAAGCCACAAGTATCCTAACCACCAATCATAAAAAGCAGAATTGCATCTATCTCCCATAGATGGAGAAGGATACAACAGATCATTTCTTATAAAAGTATTAATTTTTAAATTTTGAGAAAAAACAGAAGGCTTGAAAGCCCAGATCACTACCCAAACGCTTTTAGTGCACCAGATTACAGCAAGTTCCCAACCCACAAAAAGCCCCAAGCATTATAAGTGCTCCTTATTACATCACAAACCCAGATATTAAAGCCCACCACCCCAAAGAGCAAATGCCCTGGACACATGATAGACTCAAGATTGCAAAAGAATAGGCTCAACAAAGGCCACAAAGGCCATAGGGTTTCTGACCAGTGATAGGTTCTATAAAATTCAAAATTTTGGGTGGAAGCACATGTCCTAAACTCACTGGTCAGTTCCAACCTTATCACTCCAAGGGTTAGACTTACTCCAAGCCATACAAAACCTAAATCCCCTTTCAAATCAGCAGAAATAGACCACTCCCTTGATGAAGGAAAGCAGTCTAAAATATCAGTTAAAGATAAAAACAAAAACAAAAATAAAAAATAGTTGTTTTGAGATAAAACAGAAGGCCCATAGGACCAAAGAACTACCCAATCGTTTTGAAGTCTCCTTCCTCCTGCAAATTCCCAGTAAAGATTCCTCCCACCCTTTTTTGACAAGTGCCAAAAAGACTGAACAGACTCTGACCAGAAAAGAATCAGGCTCAACAAGCTCCATACACAGAGCAGGGTTTCCTTCCACAGATCAGTTCTAAAAAAATAAAAAATGGAAAATGAAAAGCAAAGCCTAATCACTGTGGAAGAGTCCATCCTTAAGTCTCCCTGGGAAAGGCTTACTCCAAGCCATACCAAACCTAATACTCCCAACAGAATAAGAAACCAGACCAGACACTCCCAAAGGGAGCACAAACACAAAGGGAATAAAGAAAAATGAAAAAGAAAAGAAAAGAAAACAAACTGAGAACAGAAGAAAGGCTTAACAGCCCAGAAAACTACCCACAAAACAAAGGAAAACCCAACTCCATCAAACAACCCATGACCCAAAATGACCCAGTTACTTAAAATAGCAACCATATTAAGCATTACAGTTACCTTCAACATTCCAAACAGCACTAGCCAGCTCATCACTAGCATACCTTTTCCCCTTTACACTAACAAGCCTTAGCTTAATAGCATTCTCAACTTGCTTGCTAACCATCTGAGCAGAAATCTTCTTCTTATTAAAAATTTTGTTATTCCTTTCCTGCCAAATACTGTACACTGTACCAGCAAGAGCCAATCTCCTAATAACTCCCCAAATGGATTTCTCATTTCTCATTTTTCCAATATAGTTCACTATGTCCTCCCAAACATCTGGCACTCTCTCCATTCTTGCCAAAATTTTAATTCTCCACCACACCTACTTAGAAATTTCACAACTGAAAAATAGATGATCATGACTATCAACACACTTCCCACACAAACTGCATAAGAACTTCTGATTATTGTTCCAAGCAGCCAATCTGTCTTGAGTTGGCAACCTGAATTTAAAAGCCAACCATAAAATGAAGGTATGTCTGGCAATAATATTACCATGCCAAACAAATTTATGCCAATTAACAATCTGCCCTTTCCTAATAAGATCATCATACACCCCCTTAGTAGAGAAAGGAATCACCTTGCCATTATTATTCAACCATTGGAAACTGTCTTTCTTCCCACTCACCAGATTAGGTAAAACATCCACAAAAATCCCAGGATATTTAACCTTCCAATGTTCAGGAACTTTCCACCCATTCACATCCATGAGGTCAGCAACCTTAGTTTGTGAATTAAACCCAGCTTCCCTAATATCTCTCCTATCCAATATGAGCATCAGAGGACCCTGTTCACACCACTTATCAAACCAGGCATTGACAGTCTTCCCATCACCTAACTTAGCCACACAGTGCTTCCTAATAAGGTTCCTACAGCCCAACAATTGCTTCCAAGTCCATGTATCAGCATTAGTTTCCCCCATCTCCCAAAAATTAGCCCCTTTAATCTTATAAAGATACATCCAGTTGACCCATAAAGAGTCCTTTTTATTGACTAAATTCCAAATATGCTTAGTCATCAAAGCCACATTCCTTTCCTTTAAACTAGATAAACCCAATCCACCCTGACACTTTTTGAGACACAATTCTTCCCACCCCACCTTAGCAGCTCCCTGCTTGAATTCCCCTTGGCACCATAAGAAACCTCTACATAATCTAATAACATCATCATTTATACTTTCAGGAAGTAAAAAAAGAGAAGCCCAGTACACTGTCAAGGATGACAGGACAGATTTTAACAACTGCAACCTTCCTGCATAAGATAAGAATTGATTCCTCCAATCCCCTATCCTACTTTTCACCTTATCCAGCAACACAGCACAATCTTTTTGGAACAATTTCCTTGAAGCTAGAGGAATACCCAAATATTTTAAAGGAAGGCTACCAATTTTAAATGGCAGCAGATTTACAATATCCCTTTGAATCTCCTCCCTCACATTGCCAAAAATAACCTCACTCTTCCTCATATTGGGCCTAAGACCAGAGCATCCTCCAAACTCCTCAAGCACATCCCTAACAACTTGAATAGAACCATAATGAGCACTACAAAAATAAAAAGGTCATCAGCAAAACATAAATGGGTCAACTTTAGTTTGTCACACTTCCAATGATACTGAAAGTCTACATCTCCATTGACCTTCCTGATAAACATGAGATTCAGTACTTCCATAACCAAAGTAAACAAGTAAGGAGACATGGGATCTCCTTGCCTTAGTCCCTTTTCCCCTCTAAAATATCCATAAAATTGTCCACCCAGACTAACTGTATAAGAAACAGTTGTCATACACACCATAATCCAGTCTATAAATTTAGTAGGAAAACCAAAATGAACCAAACAATCCCTCAGGAACCCATGATCCACTGAGTCATAGGCCTTCTGTAAGTCAACCTTCAATGCCACTCTGGGACACCCTCTAACCCAATCATATCCCTTAACCAGCTCTTGTGCAAGTAAAATATTATCACTAATTAACCTTCTAGGCACAAAAGCACTCTGAGATTTCCCAACCAAATTATCCAAAACCCCCTTCAACCTATTGCAAATCACCTTACTAATACATTTGTATAAGACATTGCAACAAGCTATAGGTCTGAACTCACTAACAACACTAGGGTCTTTAACCTTAGGATCTACAGAAATAGAAGTAGCATTCAATTCCTTCAGCAATTTACCATTAGTAAAAAAATCAAGGACAGCATCACAGACCTCATCACATATAACACTCCAAGCAGCCTTGAAAAATTTTGCTGAATAGCCATCAGGCCCAGGAGCCTTGTTATCATCAATCTGAAACATAGCCTCTTTAATCTCCTCCTTAGAGACAATTCTAACCAAATCAGCAGCAGCTTCAGAGGAGATCTTATTAATAAACAGCCCACTAGCATCCTCAATCCCATCCACAATATCCTTCCTACCCATTAAACCCATATAAAATTTCACAAAGGCATTGCCCACACTAGCATCCTTATAAACTTCCCCTTCCAAGTCCTCTATCATAGAAATCTTAGATCTAGCTTGTCTGTGTTTCACAGAATGAAAAAAAATATTTATTATTCTGATCACCAACCTCCAGCCAATGAACCCTAGACTTCTGTTTTAGAAAACTCTCCTCATCTATCAAAGCATCATTATAAGCACCAATGTACACCTCCTCCTCCATTCTTAAGTCATCATTGTATGGGTCAACAGCCACCTCTATCTGTATTCTAGCAAGCTCATTCTTCAAAAACTCCACCTTCTTGCTGAAATTTCCTTGAGCAAAACACAACTTCCTCAAAGGTTTCTTCAGAAGCTTCATCTTAGAAGTGACCCTAAACATTTTACAACCCTTTATATCACAGCTCCAAACATATTTCACACAAGGAATAAAATCTTGTTTGTCAGCCAACAAATTCCAGAACCTGAAAGGCTTAGGACCCTGATACTTCATACCAGAACAGGTAATAAGAACAGGAGAATGATCTGATGAGTAAAATGGTAAGAATTTTGCTACAACATTAGAAAACATTTTTCTAAACATACCATTCCCCAAAGCCCTGTCCAGCTTTTCCATAATCCCATCAGATTTCCCAGGCTTCTGGTTCCAGGTATAGAAAAGCCCAGAACTAGGGATATCCTCAACCTGAATCTTAGAAACACAGCTACAAAAATCCTCCATACCATACACAGACGACCCTAAAGGATTTTTTTCCCTAGGATCCAGAATGGCATTAAAATCCCCAACAGCCAGCCATGGATTATTATCAATGATTCCAGAATGATATACCATATTATCCCATAGATCCCTTCTACCATTAACATTAGTCACCCCATACACAAAAGAGCAAAAGAATTTCTCTCCACCTCCAAAAGGACAAATAATACAATGAATAACCTGTTCCCTAACTTGTAAAACAACCACATCAACCACCCTAGCATCCCATCCCACAGCAATTCTAACCCATCCAGAACACACCTCAGCATTAGAAACCCATTCCCAACTCTTCATAACCCCACTACAGGCACCCTTAATATTATTAGGATTAACCCTGGTTTCAATAAGACCACCAACACAAACCTTATTCTCTACTAAAATTCTATTAATCTGTCTTTGTTTAGAGGTACTAGACATACCTCTAACATTCCACCCCATCAAATTAATCTTCATTGATAACATCAGAAACTTCCATAGGGCCCTCCAATCCAGAGGAACCCCCTTCCTTTTTAGCCTTCAAGTTCTCAGCTTCCACCAATTTCTCAAACATAATCTTATCCCACTGTTCAAAAAATACTTTAACCTGCCCAATATTCCATTTCTTCATAACCTCATTAGATGGACACTTTTTATTAATCACAAAATGAGCAACCTCATTAAACTGATCCTTACTCATTTTGAAGTACCCAGATTTAATATTCACCTTTGTTTGCACCTTTAAGGCATCCACAAAATACTCAGCTTCAGCCTTTTTCAACTCCTGCTGTTTAGTCCCAGACCCAGACCCATTAACAGTATCCACCCTTTTACTCTCTCCTTCCACTCCACTAACCACATTCCCAGAAGACCCAATATCAATTATACTCTTACCCTTATTATCCTCACCCTGATTACCCTTACCCTTGGAACTCTCACACTCAATGCCACCACCATTAAGATCATCCCTTAATACAGCAAAGGTATTCTTTATACTAATACTATTATTATCATTATTCTTTTTATTATCATTAGTAGCCCTACCCTCATTTTTAGTCACCCATTTTTTACCAATAGGCTGATTTCCCTGAGCCCTGTTTCCCCCAATCTGACCTCCCTGATTACCTTGCCCCTTATTCCCAAAATTTCTACTACTAGACCCATTCCCCAGCCCTCTGTCATTCCCATTACCCTTAGAACCCCCAGCCCTATTTCCCTTATTGTTAACCACCCTGTTATTCCTCCCCACAGTTTGATAACCCTCATTGTCAATACCAGATACAGGATAGTCAGCTTGAGTGGCCTGATATAACTCCTGCAAAAGCTTCTCAGTCTTCCCAGCAACCTCCTCAGCTGATAACTCCCTAGCTTTACACCCCTCAAAGTCATGACCAAACACCTTACAAGCAGAACACTTCTTAATCTTAACTTGGTATTCAACCTTTACTTTTTGAATAAAAGCAGGTTTACCCACATCAGCAGGATAAAAAGCATTCACATAATCAGGCAGCCCTTTATCAGCCTTGACTTCAACCAAAATTCTAGCAAATCCTGCTCTCCCCTCTTTCTTATTACATCTCATAGCTGTAACCCTATCCAGCATCAAAGGATCACCCACACAACTCATCATACTGCTCAAGCTTTCCCTGTTCCATAACTCCATGGGCATATTAGGAATTGTTACCCAAACTGGAATAGAACTAGGCTCAACTCTTTCCAAATTCAACCCAACCTCCCATTTCCTCAAACACAAAGGGATATTGTTGATCAGCCAAGGCCCCTGGTTAATAGTCTCCATCATGCCTAATTCATTCTTAAATTTGAAGAAAAAGATACCACTCCCATTAGAGGATATATCCACCAACCCAAACTTTTTCCACATCCTAAACAAATGGTATCTCATCATACGTATAGAGACACTCTGCCCAATACTGTAACCATAAAGATAAGTACTATAAGCTACCCTGGCTTCCAACAGCTTCTCAGGCTTAATGACAGCTACAGTTTCACCTGAATCAAGCACTTTAGGTGGAATGAAGGTCATTTTTGTCTCCAAAACTTCATTAGTATTGTCTCTAGCAATATCAGCAAAAGACATCTCAGGCTTCTTATACAAACTACCACTATCCCCCTCCTTACCAGCATTAAACACCACCTCCCCTTTCTCCAAACCAGTATGCAAGATAGATCTAGCAGCAGGCTTCAGCTTACTGATAAAAGGAATATCATCCTTAGTAACCTTATAAGATCCCATACTATCTGACTTCTTCTTAATAAGTTTCTTCATGGAAGGGCTTTTAACAATACCCCTCCAAGGCAGCCTAACAGTGATGTCCCCTTTCTTAGACTTATTCTCCTTATCAAGTTCCATCCCACTCTGCTCAGCATCAACCTGATCCTCCTCTTGACCCTTCTTATCAGCCTCAGACTTCTCACCTACCTGTTTATCAGAACCATCTTTCACAACCTCCTTCTTCTCACCATCCTGCTTATCATCCCCCTCTTTCACAACCCCCTTCTTCTCAGCTTCAACCTTCTTCTTATCCTTCACCTTCCCTCCTATTATAATGTTCCCTTCATCATCTACAACAACCCTGCTACCAGCCCCAGAATTATAAGCAAATTGAGGATCAGGTACAGACAACCTAAGCCTCAACTCACTACCCTTACCCTCATCCAAACTCCTACTCTTCCTACCCATTTTCAACTTTACAGGAGCCACAGAAGTGTTACCTTCCTCTACAACTGTTTGTATCTCTTTTGAGTTAATACCATCTGGTAACACCTCCACCCCATTCACCATCCCCGGATTCTCCTCTATCCTAACATATGATCTCTCATCCCATAATACCTTCCTACTCTTAACAACTACCCCCTCATTCCTGATAGACCTCTTCTTCCTCTTATCCATAAACACAAATTTTGCATCCAACCCAACATCAAACACATTATCTTCAATAACCAACTGAGGAAACTTCATACCTCTCCCTTCAGCTTTAATCAAACCATCCTTACCAATTTCCCTATGCCCAACATACTCACCATATACCTTTTTACCCAGAAAGTTAGCTATTACACTAAGTATATGCCCATACTGCCCAGCTAACTTCTCAACAAACAATAGCCCCTTACCAGCAATCTGAACATCAACTAGAGAATTAACCAAATCAAATTCCCCTATCCCAGCCAACTTAATCAGTTCCAACTTCTCAGAGATTAACCTAACCCTCCAATTATCACCAAACACAGCCCTCAAAAACCCTACCACTAAGGGACTAAACAGCAGAGAGTCCCTCTTACCAGAAATAAAACGATTCAGGATTACTTGCTTATCTTCCACAATAGCTTCCTCCTCCGGACCTATCATAGCCTCATCCACAACACTATCAGAGCTCAAAATAGCTTCATCTGAACCATCCAATGATATATCCGGTGGAACCTCCGGCGGAGGGTCAGGAGCTGGAACCCTAGAAATAGGCTCCATAGAACAAACAGATCGTGTACTGTGAAGATTTCAATTAGTACAAACCAATTGAAACAGTAACCACGAAGAAACAAAGGAAAAACAAGGAAGAATTAGGGTAGAAAAAGAGGCGGAAAAAAAACAAAGAAGAAAACTACTGAATCGCCAAAATCGCCCAATTCAGAGAGAAAACCCTTTGCTTCGTATAGTTTCGTATCCTTTATCTGAGTCTGTAGCATGATCTGATATCTTATAGCCTTCTTGTTCCTCCATTTGGAGACCTGAAACTTTAAATGTACTGATAGTTACGTCCTTTAAAACTTGAGTCTTTTCTTATGTACGAATCTCTATGTCATTGTCGCATCGTGAGTCCGATAACCGTCCGGTCAGCTTTGTATCCTTTATCTAAGTGTGTAGCATGATCAGATATCTTATGGCCTTCCCGTTCATCCATTCGGGAACCCGAAACTTCAAATGTACCGATAGTTACGTCCTTTAAAACTCAAGTCTTTTCTTGTGTACGAATCTCTATGTGATTGCGCATCGTGAGTCTGATAACCGTCCGGTCAGCTTTGTATCCTATATCTGAGTCTGTAACATGATCAGATATTTTATGGTTTTCCCGTTCCTCCATTCGGGTGCCCGAAACTTCAAATGTACCGATAGTTACGTCCTTTAAAACTTGAGTATTTTCTTGTGTATGAATCTCTATGTCATTGTCGCATCGTGAGTCCGATCAAATGTACCGAAACTCAAATGTACTGATAGTTACATCCTTCAAAACTCGAGTCTTTTCTTGTGTACGAATCTCTATGTGATTGTCGCATCGTGAGTCCGATAACCGTCCGGTCAGCTTTGTATCCTTTATCTGAGTCCGTAGCATGATCTGATATCTTATGGATTTCCCGTTCCTCAATTCCGGTGCCCGAAACTTCAAATGTGCCGATAGTTACGTCCTTTAAAACTTGTGTCTTTTCTTATGTACTAATCTCTATGTGATTGTCGCATCGTGAGTCCGTTAACCATCCGGTCAGCTTCGTGTCGTTTATCTGTGTCTGTAGCATGATCATAAATTTTATGGCTTTCCTGTTCTTCCATTCAGATGCCCGAAACTTCAAATGGACCGATAGTTACGTCCTTAAAAACTCGAGTCTTTTCTTGTGTACGAATCTCTATGTGATTGTCGCATCGTGAGTCTGATAACCGTCCGGTCAGCTTCGTATCGTTTATCTGAGTCTGTAGCATGATCAGATATTTTATGGCTTTCCCGTTCCTCCATTCGGGTGCCCGAAACTTCAAATGTACCGATAGTTACGTCCTTTAAAACTTGAGTATTTTCTTGTGTATGAATCTCTATGTCATTGTCGCATCGTGAGTCCGATCAATGTCCGGTCAGCTACGTATCATTTATCTGAGTCTGTAGCATGATCTGATATCTTATGGCTTTCCCGTTCCTCCATTCGGTGCCCGAAACCTCAAATGTACTGATAGTTACATCCTTCAAAACTCGAGTTTTTTCTTGTGTACGAATCTCTATGTGATTGTCGCACCATGAGTCCGATAACCGTCCGGTCAGCTTTGTATCCTTTATCTGAGTCCATAGCATGATCTGATATCTTATGGCTTTCCCATTCGTCAATTCGGGTGCCCGAAACTTCAAATGTGCCGATAGTTACGTCCTTTAAAACTTGTGTCTTTTCTTATGTACTAATCTCTATGTGATTGTCGCATCGTGAGTCCGTTAACCATCCGGTCAGCTTCGTGTTGTTTATCTGTGTCTGTAGCATGATCATAAATTTTATGGCTTTCCTGTTCCTCCATTCAGATGCCCGAAACTTCAAATGGACCGATAGTTACGTCCTTAAAAACTCGAGTCTTTTCTTGTGTACGAATCTCTATATGATTGTCGCATCGTGAGTCTGATAACCGTCCGGTCAGCTTCGTATCGTTTATCTGAGTCTGTAGCATGATCAGATATTTTATGGCTTTCCCGTTCCTCCATTCGGGTGCCCGAAACTTCAAATGTACCGATAGTTACGTCCTTTAAAACTTGAGTATTTACTTGTGTATGAATCTCTATGTCATTGTCGCATCGTGAGTCCGATCAATGTCCGGTCAGCTACGTATCATTTATCTGAGTCTGTAGCATGATCTGATATCTTATGGCTTTCCCGTTCCTCCATTCGGTGCCCGAAACCTCAAATGTACTGATAGTTACATCCTTCAAAACTCGAGTTTTTTCTTGTGTACGAATCTCTATGTGATTGTCGCATCATGAGTCCGATAACCGTCCGGTCAGCTTTGTATCCTTTATCTGAGTCCATAGCATGATCTGATATCTTATGGCTTTCCCATTCGTCAATTCGGGTGCCCGAAACTTCAAATGTGCCGATAGTTACCTCCTTTAAAATTTGTGTCTTTTCTTATGTACAAATCTCTATGTGATTGTCGCATCGTGAGTCCGATAACCGTCCGGTCAGCTTCGTGTCGTTTATCTGTGTCTGTAGCATGATCATAAATCTTATGGCTTTCCTGTTCCTCCATTCAGATGCCCGAAACTTCAAATGGACCGATAGTTACGTCCTTTAAAACTAGAGTGTTTTCTTGTGTACGAATCTCTATGTTATTGTCGCATCGTGAGTCTGATAACCGTCCGGTCAGCTTCGTATCCTTTATCTGAGTCTGTAGCGTGATCAGATATTTTTTGGCTTTCTTGTTCCTCGATTCAGGTGCCCGAAACTTCAAATGTACCGATAGTTACGTCCTTTAAAACTTGAGTCTTTTCTTGTGTATGAATCTCTATGTCATTGTCGCATCGTGAGTCTAATCAACGTCCGGTCAGCTTCGTATCCTTTGTCTGAGTCTGTAGCATGATCTGATATCTTATGGCTTTCCAGTTCCTCCAATCGGGTGCCCGAAACTTCAAATGTACCAATAGTTACATCCTTCAAAACTCGAGTCTTTTCTTGTGTACGAATCTCTATGTGATTGTCGCATCGTGAGTCCGATAACCGTCCGTTCAGCTTCGTATCCTTTATCTATGTCTGTAGCATGATCAAATATCCTATGGACTTCTTGTTCCTCCATTCGGGTGCCCGAAAATTCAAATGTACTGATACTTACCCTTTAAAACTCGAATCATTTCTTGTGTACGAATCACTATGTCATTGTCGCGTCGTGAGTCTGATTAACTTCCGGTCAGCTTCGTATCCTTTATCTGAGTTTGTAGCATGATCAGATATCTTATGGCCTTCCCGTTTCTCCATTCGGATGCCCGAAACTTCAAATGTATCGATAGTTACGTCCTTTAAAACTCGAGTCTTTTCTTGTGTCCGAATCTCTATTTCATTGTCGCATCGTGAGTCCGATTACCGTTCGGTCAGGTTCGTATCCTTTATCTGAGTCTGTTGCATGATCAGATATCTTATGGCCTTCCCGTTCATCCATTCGGGAACCCAAAACTTCAAATGTACCGATAGTTACGTCCTTTAAAACTCGAGTCTTTTCTTGTGTATGAATCTCTATGTGATTGTCACATCGTGAATCCGATAACCATCCGGTCTGCTTCGTATCCTTTATCTGAGTTTGTAGCATGATCAGATATCTGATGGCTTTCCTGTTCCTCCATTCGGGTGCCCGAAACTTCAAATGTACCGATAGTTACGTCCTTTAAAACTTGTGTCTTTTCTTGTGTAAGAAACTCTATGTGATTGTCGCATCATGAGTCCGATAGCCGTCCGGTCAGCTTCGTATCCTTTATCTGAGTCTGTAGCATGATCAGATATCTTATGGCGTTCCCGTTCCTCGATTCGGGTGCCCGAAACTTCAAATGTACCGATAGTTACGTCCTTTAAAACTCGAGTCTTTTCTTGTGTACAAATCTCTGTGTGATTGTCGCATCGTGAGTCCGATAACCGTCCGTTCAGCTTCGTATCCTTTATCTATGTCTGTAGCATGATCAAATATCCTATGGACTTCTTGTTCCTCCATTCGGGTGCCCGAAAATTCAAATGTACTGATACTTACCCTTTAAAACTCGAATCATTTCTTGTGTACGAATCACTATGTCATTGTCGCGTCGTGAGTCTGATTAACCTCCGGTCAGCTTCGTATCCTTTATCTGAGTTTGTAGCATGATCAGATATCTTATGGCCTTCCCGTTACTCCATTCGGATGCCCGAAACTTCAAATGTATCGATAGTTACGTCCTTTAAAACTCGAGTCTTTTCTTGTGTCCGAATCTCTATTTCATTGTCGCATCGTGAGTCCGATTACCGTTCGGTCAGGTTCGTATCCTTTATCTGAGTCTGTTGCATGATCAGATATCTTATGGCCTTCCCGTTCATCCATTCGGGAACCCAAAACTTCAAATGTACCGATAGTTACGTCCTTTAAAACTCGAGTCTTTTCTTGTGTATGAATCTCTATGTGATTGTCGCATCGTGAGTCCGATAACCGTCCGGTCTGCTTCGTATCCTTTATCTGAGTTTGTAGCATGATCAGATTTTTCGATGGCTTTCCTGTTCCTCCATTCGGGTGCCCGAAACTTCGAATGTACCGATAGTTACGTCCTTTAAAACTTGTGTCTTTTCTTGTGTAAGAAACTCTATGTGATTGTCGCATCATGAGTCCGATAGCCGTTCGGTCAGCTTCGTATCCTTTATCTGAGTCTGTAGCATGATCAGATATCTTATGGCGTTCCCGTTCCTCGATTCGGGTGCCCGAAACTTCAAATGTACCGATAGTTACGTCCTTTAAAACTCGAGTCTTTTCTTGTGTACAAATCTCTGTGTGATTGTCGCATCGTGAGTCCGATAACCGTCCGGTCAGCTTCGTATCCTTTATCTGAGTTTGTAGCATGATTAGATATCTTATGGCTTTCCCGTTCTTCCATTCGGGTGCCCGAAACTTCAAATCTACCGATAGTTATGTCCTTTAAAACTTGAGTCTTTTCTTGTGTACTAATCTCTATGTGATTGTCGCATCGTGAGCCCGATTAACGTCCGGTTAGCTTCGTATCCTTTATCTGAGTCTCTAGCATGATTAGATATCTAATGGCCTTCTCGTTCCACCGTTCGGGTGCCCGAAACTTCAAATGTACCAATAGTTACGTCCTTTAAAACTAGAGTCTTTTCTTGTGTACGAATCTCTAAGTCATTTTCGCAAAGTGAGTCTGATTACCATCCGGTTAGCTTCGTATCGTTTATCAGAGTCTGTTGCATGATTAGATATCCTATGGACATCCCGTTCCTCCATTCGGGTGTCCGAAACTTCAAATGTACCGATAGTTATGTCGTTAAAAACTCAAGCCTTTTCTTGTGTACGAATCACTATGTCATTGTCACGTCGTGAGTCTGATTAACATCCGGTCAGCTTCGTATCCTTTATCTGAGTCTGTAGTATGATCAGATATGTTATGGCCTTCCCGTTTCTCCATTCGGATCCCGAAACTTCAAATGTATCCATAGTTACGTCCTTTAAAACTCGAGTCTTTTCTTGTGTCCGAATCTCTATTTCAGTGTCGCATCGTGGGTCTGATTACCGTCCGATCAGGTTCGTATCCTTTATCTGAGTCTGTTGCATGATCAGATATCTTATGGCCTTCCCGTTCATCCATTCGGGAACCCGAAACTTCAAATGTACCGATAGTTACGTCCTTTAAAACTCGAGTCTTTTCTCGTGTCCGAATCTCTATGTGATCGTCGCATCGTGAGTTTGATAACCGTCCGGTTAGCTTCGTATCCTTTATTCGAGTCTGTAGCATGATCAGATATTTTATGGCTTTCCCGTTCCTCCATTCGGGTGCCCGAAACTTCAAATGTACCGATAGTTTTGTCCTTTAAAACTTGAGTCTTTTCTTGTGTACTAATCTCTATGTGATTGTCGCATCGTGAGTCCGATTAACGTCCGGTTAGCTTCGTATCCTTTATCTGAGTCTGTAGCATGATCAGATACCTAATGGCCTTCTCGTTCCACCATTCGGGTGCCCGAAACTTCAAATGTACCAATAGTTACGTCTTTTAAAACTCGAG
Organism: Ambrosia artemisiifolia; assembly: GCA_032199755.1. NCBI lineage: Eukaryota > Viridiplantae > Streptophyta > Magnoliopsida > Asterales > Asteraceae > Ambrosia > Ambrosia artemisiifolia. The sequence goes on from CM063526.1 coordinate 17,564,750, forward strand.
TCTTTTCTTGTGTACGAATCTCTAACTCATTTCCGCAAAGTGAGTCTGATTACCATCCGGTCAGCTTCGTATCATTTATCTGAGTCTGTTGCATGATCCGATATCCTATGGACTTCCCGTTCCTCCATTCGGGTGTCCGAAAGTTCAAATGTACCGATAGTTATGTCCTTTAAAACTCAAGCCTTTTCTTGTGTACGAATCACTATGTCATTGTCACGTCGTGAGTCTGATTAACATCCGGTCAGCTTCATATCGTTTATCTGAGTCTGTAGCATGATCAGATATCTTATGGCCTTCCCGTTCCTCCATTCGGATGCCCAAAACTTCAAATGTACCAATAGTTACGTCCTATAAAACTCGAGTCTTTTCTTGTGTCCGAATCTCTATTTCATTGTCGCATCGTGAGTCTGATTACCGTCCGGTCAGGTTCGTATCCTTTATCTGAGTCTGTTGTATGATCAGATATCTTATAGCTTTCCTGTTCCTCGATTCGGGTGCCCGAAACTTCAAATGTACCGATAGTTACGTCCTTTAAAACTTGAGTCTTTTCTTGTGTATGAATCTCTATGTCATTGTCGCATCGTGAGTCTGATCAACGTCCGGTCAGCTTCGTATCCTTTGTCTGAGTCTGTAGCATGTTCTGATATCTTATGGCTTTCCCGTTCCTCCAATCGGGTGCCCGAAACTTCAAATGTACCGATAGTTACATCCTTCAAAACTCGAGTCTTTTCTTGTGTACGAATCTCTATGTGATTGTCGCATCGTGAGTCCGATAACCGTCCGTTCAGCTTCGTATGCTTTCTCTGTGTCTGTAGCATGATCACATATCCTATGGACTTCCCGTTCCTCCATTCGGGTGCCCGAAAATTCAAATGTGCCGATAGTTACCCTTTAAAACTCGAATCATTTCTTGTGTACGAATCACTATGTCATTGTCGCGTCGTGAGTCTGATTAACATCCGGTCAGCTTTGTATCCTTTATCTGAGTTTGTAGCATTATCAGATATCTTATGGCCTTCCTGTTTCTCCATTCGGATGCCCGAAACTTCAAATGTATCGATAGTTACGTCCTTTAAAACTCGAGCCTTTTCTTGTATCTGAATCTCTATTTCATTGTCGCATCGTGAGTCTGATTACCGTTCGGTCAGGTTCGTATCCTTTATCTGAGTCTGTTGCATGATCAGATATCTTATGGCCTTCCCGTTCACCCATTCGGGAACCCAAAACTTAAAATGTACCGATAGTTACGTCCTTTAAAACTCGAGTCTTTTCTTGTGTATGAATCTCTATGTGATTGTCGCATCGTGAGTCCGATAACCATCCGGTCTGCTTCGTATCATTTATCTGAGTTTGTAGTATGATCAGATATCTGATGGCCATCCTGTTCCTCCATTCGGGTGCCCGAAACTTCAAATGTACCGATAGTTACGTCCTTTAAAACTTGTGTCTTTTCTTGTGTAAGAAACTCTTTGTGATTGTCGCATCATGAGTCCGATAACCGTCTGGTCAGCTTCGTATCCTTTATCTGAGTCTGTAGCATGATCCGATATCTTATGGCTTTCCCGTTCCTCGATTCGGGTGCCCGAAACTTCAAATGTACCGATAGTTACGTCCTTTAAAACTCGAGTCTTTTCTTGTGTACAAATCTCTATGTGATTGTCGCATCGTGAGTCCGATAACTGTCCGGTCAGCTTCGTATCCTTTATCTGAGTTTGTAGCATGATCAGATATCTTATGGCTTTCCCGTTCCTCCATTCGGGTGCCCGAAACTTCAAATCTACCGATAGTTACGCCCTTTACAATTTGGGTCTTTTCTTTTGTACAAATCTCTATGTGATTGTCGCATCGTGAATCCGATAACCGTCCTGTCAGCTTCGTATCCTTGATCTGTGTCTGTAGCATGCTCATATATCTTATGGCTTTCCCTTTCCTCCATTCGGATGCCCGAAACTTCAAATGGACCGATAGTTATTTCCTTTAAAACTTGAGTCTTTTCTTGTGTACGAATCTATTTGTGATTGTCGTATCGTGAGTCAGATTACCGTCTGGTCAGCTTCGTATCCTTTATCTTAGTCTGTTGCAGGATCAGATTTTTTATGGCCATCCCGTTCCTCCATTCGGGTGCCCGAAACTTCAAATGTACCGATAGTTATGTCCTTTAAAACTTGAGTCTTTTCTTGTGTACTAATCTCTATGTGATTGTCGCATCGTGAGTCCGATTAACGTCCGCTTAGCTTCGTATCCTTTATCTGAGTCTATAGCATGATTAGATATCTAATGGCCATCCCGTTCCTCCATTCGGGTGGCCGAAACTTCAAATGGACCAATAGTTACCCTTTAAAACTCGAATCATTTCTTGTGTACGAATCACTATGTCATTGTCGCGTCGTGAGTCTGATTAACATCCGGTCAGCTTCGTATCCTTTATCTGAGTCTGTAGCATGATCAGATATCTTATGGCCTTCCCGTTTCTCCATTCGGATGCACGAAACTTCAAATGTATCGATAGTTACGTCCTTTAAAACTCGAGTCTTTTCTTGTGTCCGAATCTCTATTTCATTGTCGCTTCGTGAGTCTGATTACCGTTCGGTCAGGTTCGTATCCTTTATCTGAGACTGTTGCATGATCAGATATCTTATGGCCTTCCCGTTCATCAATTCGGAAACCCGAAACTTCAAATGTACCGATAGTTACGTCCTTTAAAACTCGAGTCTTTTCTTGTGTATGAATCTCTATGTGATTGTCGCATCGTGAGTTCGATAACCATCCGGTCTGCTTCGTATCCTTTATCTGAGTTTGTAGCATGTTCAGATATATGTTGGCTTTCCTGTTCCTCCATTCGGGTGCCCGAAACTTCAAATGTACCGATAGTTACGTCCTTTAAAACTTGTGTCTTTTCTTGTGTAAGAAACTCTATGTGATTGTTGCATCGTGAGTCCGATAACCGTCCGGTCAGCTTCATATCCTTTTTTTTTTTTTTTTTTTTTTTTTTTTTTTTTTGGTAAAGGAGTCGGTACTCCGGTAAATATTATAAACCCCAAAAAATATGTACAATCAAACCGGCTTTATGGACTTTACAAAAATAAAACCTATAAACTATAGTCCATAAAGCCAATACCAACCATACCAAAACCACTAAACACCACTATCAAAGCCCACTAACCATAGTCTAAACACATAAAAACCCATCCCCAAAGCCCACTACCGCTATAAGCCCATACAATCATAGCCCACAAACTAACTATTACAAAATCCTCACTGAAGTCTTCATGTTGCATCCAAAACTTTGACCCGTCACACTTCTGCTCAATGCCTCTATCTTTATCAATCTTTAAGCCTTCCATACAACCCTCCAGCTCAATTTGAATCCATCTTTTAGTTATTTTAGTAATACCAACTTTTGCCTTCTATCTTTTAGCTGTTAACACTTCACTTCCAACCGGTGCACTTGAATCTCTAACATACATGCATGTCTTCAACATACCTTTACAGCAGCAGCAGACACTCCAGCCATGAAAGCTGATAAGAACAAACCAGCAGCCTTTAAACAGTCCCAACCCATTCCCCATAACAACCATTTCAACACAGTTCAAATGATAAACCATATCACCCAACCCATTTTTAACCACATCCCATAACAGACCAGAAAACACAGACTCAAAACCTAATCTAAAATCAAGAAACAGGTTAAGAAAAGAAATCATAAAATAATAGGTTCCCCATCTTTGCTTGGTACTAGAAAATATAAAACACTTTGGGGTGGAGATCAATGTCCTAATAGCAAAGATGGTGTCCATCCTTATCTCTCCAAGTGTACTGCTCCCCTTGAGCTCAATATATCCTAACCACCAATTATACAACGCAGAACCAGGCTTAGTTCCAAAGATGGAAACAGAACCCAGCAGAAGAAACTCACACAACTCCATACCAAGAATTGAAAAGAAACAAAAGGAAGGCTTAACAGCCCAGATCTCTACCCAAACGCTTTTAGTACTCCTTATTCCTGCAAGTTCCCATATATTAAACCCAGACCCACTCTTAGGCAAAAGCCTAAAAGACTCAAAAGACACAAACATCAACTGAATCAGGCTCAACAAAGTCCGAAGACTGTAACAGGTTTCTAACCAGTGACAGGTACTAAAAAATAAAAATTTAGGGGTGGAAAATAATGTCCTAACATCACTGGTTAGATCCATCCTTATCACTCCAGGGTGCAAGCTTACTCCAAGCTTAATTAATCCTAAACCTCCATACAAATCCGCAGAACTGAACTTACCTTTAAAGAGCAAAGAGAAGTCCAGCAGAATATTTTCAAAATTAAAAGATAAAAATAAAAAATAAGCAGAACAAAGAAACCAGTTTTGAAAATAAACAGGAAGCTTCAAAAGCCAGATCTCTACCCAAGCACTATTTGTACACCAGATTACTGCAAGTTCCCAATGGTAAAAGCCCACCCATCCCTTAGGCAAAAGCCTAAATAAACAGACAGACTCTGACACACAAAGAAACAAACTTACACACAAGCAGAATTCCCAGACAGACCAAGACTCAAACTCACCCAAAATGACCCAAACAGACCAAGACACTAACATACCCCTTCTGACCCATCCAAACCAAAACACTACCAGACCCAAGATGACCCATACAGAATAAGACTTACACACAAGCAGAGTTCTCATCCTTTGATGACATCTAAGGAATAAAAGACTCAAAAACCACTGACCAGATCCTAAATCAAAGGATAAGACCAACCTTATCACTCCATGAACCAGGCTTCCTCCCAGCCTTGACACTCCTATCCTCCGAACAAAATGCGCATGGCTAAGTCCATTCTTCCAAAAGGAAGGGGAGCTCAGCAGATGACAAAAAGGACAACACCAAAACACACTCCAGGAATCAAAACACAGAAGCCATAAAGGCCAAGAATCTACCCCATAATTACACAGACACCAAAGAACAGCAAGTTCCCCCAACCCCAAATAAAGACCCAACCCATAGTAATATTTAGTAATATTATTATCATTATTGAAAATATTATTATCATTATATATATTATTATTATACTTACTATTATTACTATATATAAATGAGATAAAAAACACCCCTCCACCTCCAAAAACACTAGCAGTAACATACCATCCCATCTCACCCATCCACACATTCTTCCACTCCTCCCTATAACTACCACAAGAGTCTTTAACAATCATCATTTGGACACATAAAAACCCCAGGCAGCAGCAGCCAGCTGCACCTGCACAGAATTCTTCAACTTCAAACTTGCCATTCTCATCTTAACAACATCCTGAATCTGCTGCCCAAGGATCTTAGCACTCCTTCTAGAATTGCTAAACAATCTATTGTTTCTCTCCTGCCAAATTAAATAAACAGCAGCAGACAGACAAAGTCTTTGAATAATGTTCCACACAGACTTATTCACCACCCTTCCCTCTATAAACTGCACAATAGTATCCCACTGATCAGGAATATCACCAAATTTTGCCAACACCTTTAATCTCTTCCATATAGCATGTGAAAACTCACATCTAAAAAACAGGTGCTCATGACTATCAGGACAAGTCCCACACAAACTGCACTTTAAAACACCATTATATCCCCATTGTACCATCCTATCTTGTGTTGGAAGTCTATACTTAAAAGCTAACCAAGTAATAAATGCATGTCTTGGAATTGATTGACTAAACCACACAGATCTACACCACTTAACCTCACTGCCCCCTTTTACCAAATCCTCATAAGCCACCTTTGTAGAAAATGGCACCTTCACACCATCATCTCTTTTCCACCAATACCTATCCCTGGTCATAGGACACAACAAGGGCACCTCAGTCTGAATCGGCCAAGGATACTTACTACCCCACTCCTCAGGAAAACACCAACTCCCATTACTTACCAAATCAGCCAACTTTCCCCTCAGATTAAACCCAGCATTCCTAATATCTCTTCTATCTATAACATTGATCAAAGGACCTTTACTATGCCAGCTATCAAACCATGCACTAATTAATCTACCATTCCCAACCCTTGCAACACAATGAGGCCTAATAATACCCCTACACCCCAGAATTTGCTTCCAACTCCAAGAATCAGAATTAGTTTCTCCCACATCCCAAAAATTACATCCCTGCAATCTATGTAACCTGATCCATTCAACCCAAACAGAATCTTTATTATTTAACACATTCCAAATATGTTTAGACATTAAAGCAACATTTCTTTCCTTAAGAGAAGCAATTCCCAACCCACCTTGAGATTTCTTAAGACACAAATCATCCCAACTAACCCTAGCATATCCCTTCTTTAAATCACCTTGACTCCACAGAAAACCTCTACAAATCCTTTCCACATCATCATTTAAATTAACAGGCAAGATAAACAATGATGACCAATACACAGTAAGAGAGGATAATACAGATTTAATCAACTGCAGCCTCCCAGCAAAAGAGAGGAACTTATTCCTCCAGTCATTGACCCTGCTCTTAACCTTGTCAAGAAGAATAGAACAGTCCTTCTGATATAACCTCCTAGAAGCAAGTGGAATACCCAAGTATTTCAAAGGAAAGCTTCCCACTTTAAAAGGCACAATACTCAAGATATTCTCCTGAATTTCAGGCTTCACATTCCCAAAAATAATTTCACTTTTCTGCATATTAGGCTTTAACCCAGACATGCTACCAAACTCATCCAAAGCAGCCTTCAAAATACTAATAGACTCACAATCCTGACTACTAAAAACTATCAAATCATCAGCAAAACATAAATGGGTCAACTTCATCTTTTCACACTTCCAATGATACACAAAACTATCAGCCTCCCTAATCCTTCTTATGAATACTAAATTAAGAACCTCCATAACTAAAGTGAATAAATAAGGAGACATAGGATCCCCTTGCCTTAACCCTTTCTCCCCCTTGAAAAAACCATAAAGATCCCCATTTAGACTGATAGAATAAGATACAGAAGTAACACATTCCATCACCCACCCAATAAACTTCTCATGAAATCCAAAACCAACTAAACATTGATGGAGAAAGGCATGATCAACAGAATCATAAGCCTTCTGCAAATCTATTTTCATAGCAACTCTAGAATGACCCCTCACCCAATCATACCCTTTAACTAACTCTTGAGATAACAAAATATTATCACTAATAAGCCTCCCAGGAACAAAAGCACTCTGTGACTTATCAACAACCTGCTCTAAATAACCCATCATCCTATTACAGATCACTTTACTAATGCACTTGTAAAGGACATTACAACATGCAATAGGTCTAAATTCACTAACAAGGTTAGGAACCTTAACTTTAGGGATTAAAGAGAGGACAGTAGCATTAAGTTGCTTTAACAGCCTCCCATTTTGAAAAAATTCTTGAACAGCAAGACAAACTTCATCCCCCACAACATTCCAAGCAGCTTTAAAGAATTTTGCAGAATAGCCATCAGGCCCAGGAGCCTTATTGTCATCAATTTGAAACATAGCAGCCTTGATCTCCTCCTTAGAAACATCTCTAACCATATAATCAGCATCATACACATTTAACTTTTTTAAAAATAAACTATCAACATCACCAATAGGATCCACAGGATCCTTTTTCCCCATCATACTCATATAGTAACTGACAAAAGCACTACCCAGAGAATGCTCATTATAACAGGTACCATCCAAACCACTAATTTGAACCACCCTATTCTTAGCCTGCCTCTGCTTCACAGAATGATAAAAATATTTGTTATTTTGATCTCCTACACATAACCAGTGGACCTTTGACTTCTGTTTAAGAAAAGACTCCTCATCAGCACAAGCTTCATTGTAAGCTTTAATATAAGCTGCTTCTTCCTCTCTCAAAGACACATTCCCAGAATCCTCAACCACTTCCTTCTGAATTTTCTCAAGTTCAGACTTCAAAAACTCAACCTTTTCAAAGTAATTACCCATACTATAGTTAAGTTTCCTGAATGGTTTCTTCAAACTTTTCAGCTTAGTCACCACCTGAAACATTCTACAACCCCTAACATTAATCCCCCAACCATTCTTAACAATACCTTCAAATTCTGGCTTATCAGCCAAATGATTCCAGAACTTAAAAGGTTTGGGATCCCTATACCCATTCTCCAAAGGACAAGTAACAAGGACAGGAGAATGATCAGAACTATAGAAAGGAAGAAATTTAGCAAACAAACCAGGAAACAGAACACCCATTTTCTCATTAACCATAGCCCTATCTAACTTCTCAAGAATGCCATCAGTTTTCCCAGGCTTTTGGTTCCAAGTAAAGTGAAATCCAGTACTAGCAAGATCAGAAACCTTTAAACAATCAACACAGTTTTTAAACTCATCCATCCCATAAACAGGAACAGAACCCCCTATATTCTTATCCCCTGGCTCCAAAATTATATTGAAATCTCCCAAAACCACCCAAGGATTGTCCCCAATAAACCTAGAGTGATTCTTTAGACTTCCCCATAACTCCCTTCTGCCAGGAACATTAGTAACACCATATACAAAAGAACAAAAGAACCTCTCCCCCTCCTTAAAAGGACAAATTAAACAGTGCATCACTTGAGAGGTCATGGATAAAACAAAAACATCCATAACCTTTGGGTCCCAACCAACCAAAATTCTAGCCCAACTAGGACAAAATTCTATATTAGAAACCCATTCCCACCTACTCATAACCCCTTTACCAGCATCAAGAATTCTACCAGGACTAACTCTTGTCTCCAAAAAACCACACAACTTAATACCATTATCCACAACAATTCTCCCTATCTGTCTTTGTTTAGAGGTAGTTGACATACCCCTAACATTCCAAGCAAGAAGATTAATCTTCATTTATAACAGTAGAACAACCCACAGGGCCCTGCAGACCAGAGGAACCCTCACCCACACCACTACTAGAACCCCCATCACACTTCATAAATTCAGCATTCTCCTCAATATCAGAATGGACTTCAGCTTCCTTCATTAATTTATCAAACATAAGAATATCCCATTGTTCAAAAAATAACTTAACTTGACCAATGTTCCATTTCCTCATAATATCATTAGAAGGACAGATTTTATTAAGAATATAATGAGATACTTCATTAAACTGATCATCAGACATCCTAAAATACCCAGACTTAGTATTAACCTTAGTATCTATTTTAAAATCCCCACCATTCCCTCCACTATTCTTACTACTAGATTCTCCTACACCAGAAGACCCTACACCAACTGAATTCCTCTCCACATTAATCACCCCTTCAATCTCCTTACCTTTCCTACTACCCCCACCAGTCTTCACCTCAGCAGTCTTCTTCACCTCATTCTCACCCTCCACTTCTTTAATCACCACACCATTAGCCCTCCTAACAGAACCACTAACTCCCTCCTTTTTTTCACTCTGCTTCCTATCCATAGACCCCTCTCCTATCCTAACCTCCACATTATCCCCCTCTAAATCACCCAAAACTTCAAACCTATTAGCTTGCTCACCCTTCTTTCTTCCATCTTCCCCATTCTGTTTCTTCCCTTGCACCTGCCTATACACTTGAGTATTTCTACCCTGAAAACCACCTCTACCATTAGAACCACCCCTTCCCTGCCCATTTCTCCTAAACCCATTAAACCTAACACCATCATTCCTAGCCTCACCATTCCTTAAACCCCTACCTTGATCACCTCCATTAGATCCACCTCCTTGACCATTAACAGTCCTACCCTCAGACCCTTCCCCTTTTTCCCCTTTCTTATTTCTACCCACATTAATAAAACCATCAGACCTTACCCCAGAAACAGGATAATCCTGATTAGTACCCAGATTAATATCCTTTACCAACAAATGAGCCCTCTCCTCCATTTCCTTCACAGTCAGAACTCTAGACCTACAACCTTCAAAGTCATGCCCAAACACCTTACACACAGAACATTTCTTTATAAAAATCTCATAAGTAACCCTAACATCACTAAAGAACCCAGGTTTACCATCATCAGGAGGATACCAAGCCTTCACAAACTCAGGTAAAATCTTCTCAGCTTTTACCTCAACAAGGACTCTAGCAAAGCAAGCAGGCCCTTCCTTCTTTTGGCATCTCTCACTAGTAATTCTATCAAACATTAAAGGATTGCCTACACAACTCATCATACTACAAATACTCTCATTATTCCACAATTCCTTAGGAAGATTAGGAATAGTCACCCACATAGGAATAACATTAGGCTCAACTTTCTCCAGACAAATACCCACCTCCCATTTCTTCAGACATAAAGGGACATTGTTAACTAACCATGGACCTTTCTCCATAGCATTCCACATTCCCTCATCATTCTTAAACTTAAAAAAGAAAATACCATTATTATTTGAAGAAATCTCCACTAAACCAAACCTCTTCCACATCCTTAACAGGTGGAATCTCACCATACCAATAGCCAAATCCCTCCCAATGAAATACCCATACAAATACTTGCTATACACTTTCTTAGCCTCAGCAATCTTCTCAGGATTAATAACAGCAACCTCCTCTCCATTTTCTAAGACTTTTGGTGGATAAAATTGAACTTTCTCCACCAAAACATCACTACTTTCACCAACAGTAGCAGCAGCATAAGACTTAACATCTTTAACAGGACCCTCTCCCTTAGCCACAGGTTTGCCTAACACAGCCCCATTACCCCTCTTTGCATTAAACACCACATTATCCTTAACAACCACAGAACCCAACACAGACTTTTTAGGAAGTGGTGGAAGCTTTTGAATGGCAACCACATCATCCTTAGTGATACAATAAGAGCTCATACTTCTAGACTTTTCAACTATTAACTTCCTCATAGGAACCCTCCTAATGCCTTTAACACCCTTACCTATCTTACCTCCACCCCCTTTAACATCCTGTCCCTCTTGTTTATCCACAACCACATCCATTTCAGCACTCTCCTCCATCCTGTTAATCTTCATATCACCTGAGCTCATACCCTCCCCCTTCTTGATCTCACTAACTTCAACCTTCTTCTTAACATCAGTTTTGGGCAAAGGAAATCCAGGACAAAAATCCATCTTCTCAATAGGCTTCTCATAATTAAACTTAATCATCTCTAGTCCATTCAAGAAATTATCACACCCTTTCTTTTTAACCACAATAACAAGCTTAGTCCCACACTTCTTATCCTCCCTAATATCTTCAACATTAACAGATTCCATACCCTGACCACTACCCATAACCTCATCAGCATTCATAGAAACATCACTCTTAATAGCCTTCCTTGGAGGAACTAACACCATAGGCTTTTTAGCCAAAACAGCTAACAAGTCAGCAGCAGAACAGCTATCAGGTAACACTTCCAGCTCATCCCCCTTCACACAGTAACCCTCATACTTCGAACCCCCAACATCAGTCTTGCCAATCTTCACCTTCACTCCCTCATTTCTAACAGAATGCTTCTTCCTCTTACTTAACAATACCAGATTCTCACTGCCCACAGCATTAAAAACATTAACATTAGGAGAAACTTGAGGAAAGCTCACCTTCCTAACTCTTACAGCATCACATACTTCCCTTTTACTAGCTAAAAACCTAGCCAATGCTTCCAACATAGACTTGTTCTGACCCTCAACCTCCATCTTTGTCTCACCAACACAAACACTCTTCTGTCCATCCACACAAACCACCCCTGACACCTTCAAAGGCTTACCAGCAGCATCACACTTTTGAGCTAATAAAAACAACTCATTCATATCTTCATTCAATAACCTAGACCTCCAATTCTCCCCTAACAAATTACGAAGGTAATTAACATGAACCTCAGATAGTTCAGGAGCATCAAACATACCTTTAACCCAATTTAGCGAATCAGAAGATTGGCTATTATCCTCCACCTCCATAGCCGTCTTCTGAAACCAGGAAGAGTCTGAACCAACCTCCTTCATCCAATTATCCCCAAACATACCCTTCAAATACTCCAAATCACCCCCAGTCAGCTCACACGACTCAACCTTATCCCCAATCATCCTACTCAAGCAAAACTTACCTTCACTCACCTGCTTCAGATCCATACTATACCCCATAACCTCAGATAAATCTGGAGGAACCGCCGGAGGAGGCTCCGGCAACCCAACCCTAGCTGGAGAACCCATACTCGCGCACTGTGAAGATTCCACCACCTTCGAAGATGATGGAACAGTGAAACACGAATGAAGAAGGAAGAACAGAGAAGAAATTAGGGTTAGAAAAGAAGCGGGAAAAGAAAACTGGAGAAGAAACCCCTGAATCGCCTAAATCGCCCAAATCAGAGAGAAAACCCTAGTTACGTTGCGTTGCTTCAAGCTTCATATCCTTTTAGCTTCATATCCTTTATCTGAGTCTGTAGCATGATCAGATATCTTATGGCTTTCCCGTTCCTCGATTCGGGTGCCCGAATCTTCAAATGTACCGATAGTACGTCCTTTAAAACTCGAGTCTTTTCTTGTGTACAAATCTCTATGTGATTGTCGCATCGTGAGTCCGATAACCGTTCGGTCAGCTTTGTATCCTTTATCTGAGTTTGTAGCATGATCAGATATCTTATGGCTTTCTCGTTCCTCCATTCGGGTGCCCGAAACTTCAAATGTAACGATAGTTACATCCTTTAAAATTTGGGTCTTTTCTTGTGTACAAATCTCTATGTGATTGTCGCATCGTGAGTCCGATAACCGTCCTGTCATCTTCGTATCCTTTATCTGTGTCTGTAGCTTGCTTATATATCTTATGGCTTTCCCGTTCCTCCATTCGGATGCCCGAAACTTCAAATGAACCGATAGTTATGTCCTTTAAAACTTGAGTCTTTTCTTGTGTACGAATATCTTTGTGATTGTCGTATCGTGAGTCAGATTACCGTCTGGTCAGCTTCGTATCTTTTATCTGAGTCTGTTGCATGATCAGATTTTTTATGGCAATCCCGTTCCTCCATTCGGGTGCCCGAAACTTCAAATGTACCGATAGTAATGTCCTTTAAAACTTGAGTCTTTTCTTGTGTACAAATCTCTATGTGATTGTCGCATCGTGAGTCCGATTAACGTCCGGTTAGCTTCGTATCCTTTATCTGAGTCTCTAGCATGATCGGATATCTAATGGCCTTCTCGTTCCACCGTTCGGGTGCCCGAAACTTCAAATGTACCAATAGTTACGTCTTTTAAAACTCGAGTCTTTTCTTGTGTACGAATCTCTAAGTCATTTTCGCAAAGTGAGTCCGATTACCATCCGGTCAGCTTCGTATCGTTTATCTGAGTCTGTTGCATGCTCCGATATCCTATGGACTTCCCGTTCCTCCATTCGGGTGTTCGAAACTTCAAATGTACCGATAGTTATGTCCTTTAAAACTCAAGCCTTTTCTTGTGTACGAATCACTATGTCATTGTCACGTCGTGAGTCTGATTAACATCCGGTCAGCTTCGTATCCTTTATCTGAGTCTGTAGTATGATCAGATATCTTATGGCCTTCCCGTTCCTCCATTCGGATGCCCGAAACTTCAAATTTATCGATAGTTACGTCCTATAAAACTCGAGTCTTTTCTTGTGTCCGAATCTCTATTTCATTGTCGCATCGTGAGTCTGATTACCGTCCGGTCAGGTTCGTATCCTTTATCTGAGTCTGTTGCATCATCAGATATCTTATGGCCTTCCCGTTCATCCATTCGGGAACCAAAACTTCAAATGTACCGATAGTTACGTCCTTTAAAACTCAAGTCTTTTCTTGTGTACGAATCTCTATGTGATTGTCGCATCGTGAGTCTGATAACCGTCCGGTCAGCTTCGTATCCTTTATCTGAGTCTGTAACATGATCAGATATTTTATGGCTTTCCCATTCCTCCATTCGGGTGCCCGAAACTTCAAATGTACCGATAGTTACGTCCTTTAAAACTTGAGTATTTTCTTGTGTATGAATCTCTATGTCATTGTCGCATCGTGAGTCCGATCAACATCCGATCAGCTTCGTATCCTTTATCTGAGTCTGTAGCATGATCTGATATCTTATGGCTTTCCCGTTCCTCCATTCGGGTGCCCGAAACCTCAAATGTACTGATAGTTACATCCTTCAAAACTCGAGTCTTTTCTTGTGTACGAATCTCTATGTGATTGTCGCATCGTGAGTCCGATAACCGTCCGGTGAGCTTCGTATCCTTTATCTGAGTCCGTTGCATGATCTGATATCTTATGGCTTTCCCGTTCCTCAATTCGGGTGCCCGAAACTTCAAATGTGCCGATAGTTACCTCCTTTAAAATTTGTGTCTTTTCTTGTGTACGAATCTCTCTGTGATTGTCGCATCGTGAGTCCGATAACCGTCCGGTCAGCTTCGTGTCGTTTATCTGTGTCTGTAGCATGATCATAAATCTTATGGCTTTCCTGTTCCTCCATTCAGATGCCCGAAACTTCAAATGGACCGATAGTTATGTCCTTTAAAACTTGAGTCTTTTCTTGTGTACGAATCTCTCTGTGATTGTCGCATTGTGAGTCAGATTACCGTCTGGTCAGCTTCGTATCCTTTTTTTTTTTTTTGATAAAGGAGATATTACTCCGGTAAATTTATTAATAAAAACCAATATTTGCGTCCATAACCGGGCCAATATCTTTACAAAAAATAAACAAACTACACTAGATCACGGCCCAAAACAACACTAAAATAAAAAAACAACCCATAAACAAAAAAAAACACACAACTATCTAGCCATTATCAAAGGTTTCAGCCCATGTAATCCTAAACAACAGCCCATAACGTCTCTGTCCATTAGCGGCCCATATTGTTTGATCAGCCCACTAAACATCAACCTGTGCTTCCTTGAACCAGCAACTTGTTAAAGAGTCATAGAACTTGTACCTCCTTGTACTCTGTTTCAGGTCTTCACAAAACACTTCCACTTTATGAGTCCATTCCAGCCATCGAAAATCATCCATAACATATCTCTTATACCCATCTTGACCCATCTTCACATTACTGTTGATCCTATACGTAAACCAGCAACATTTATACCACCAGACTTTGCATACAATGTCTTTCCAGCAGCTTTCTTTCAACACTTGATTTATCCAGCTACATTTTTCATTGCCACTTCTCATATACCCAAATTGTCCCATCTTTATCCTATTTTCAATCCCATAATGAAACCAGCAGCACCAACCCATAAACTCAATACCTTTCCAGCAGTTTCCATTCAAAATTAACCCTATTTCCAGACTTAACACGCTGTTACATATCCACAAAACAGAAAAACCATACCAACCCAATAATATCCAATCCCCATGACTGACCCAGCAACAAAGACAAAACCCTATTCTAAAAACAAGAAACAGGTTTAGAAATGAAAACAGTGATATAAAGGTTTTCCATCTTTGCTTGGAACTAAAAAATGCAAAAAAATTTAGGGTGGAAAATAATGTCCTATTAGCAAAGATGGAGTCCATCCTTATCTCTCCAGGTGTAATGCTCCCCTTGAGCTCAAAACAACCTAACCACCAATCATCACACATGTGAAACAAAGCCCAGCAGAGTAGACTCAATACAGACCACAACTAGAACAGAAAAGAAACAACAGGAAGGCTGTAAAGGCCAGCTCTCTACCCAAGCACTTTTAGTACACCTTATTACTACATGTTCCCATAGATATTTCCCATCCCTTCTCCTGAGCAAGTGCCCAAACACATAGACTGACACATTCCAAAAGAAATTCAGGCTCAACAAGCACCAAAAAGTTGTTAAGGTTCTTGACCAGTGAATGGAGCTAAAAAATATAAAATTTGGAGTGGAAAATAGTGTCCTATAGTCACTGGTCAATTCCATCCTTATCTCTCCATTGTTAAGGCTTACTCCAAGCCATAAAATACCTATCCACCAATCAATATAAGCATAATTGAATTCATTTCCAAAATTTAGAAAAGAATCCAACAGATGTTTTTTAAAAAATAAAACAAAATACAACTTTTGAGTCAAAACAGAAGGCTCTTTAAGCCAGATCTCTACCCTTAAGTACTTTGTGCTCCTTATTAAAGCAAGTTCCCTTAAATGATACCCATCCCTTTCCCTAGGCAAAAGCCTAAAACAGCACACAGACTCAATACAACAACTGAAAAGGCTCAACAAGTACCATGAAGATACAAAGGTTTGTGACCAGTGAATGGAACTAAAAAATAAAAAATATAGAGTGGAAAAAATTGTCCTATTATCACTGATCAACTCCATCCTTATTACTCCAAGGTTTAGGCTTCTCCTTTGCCTCAATCCTCCTAACCACCAATCAAAAAACACAGAAATGAACCTTTTCCTTAAGAGCAGAAAAAGATTCATCAGATCTTTTTTAAAATCCAAAACATTTTGATAATTTTGATTAAACAGGAAGGTTTTATCAACCAGAGATCTACCCTTTCGTATTTTAACAGCCCTTATCCCTCCATGTTCCCATAAAGATTCTCCACCACCCTCCCATAGACTCAATATACCAGACAGAAACACAGACTCAACTAACAAAAGAAAAAGGCCCAACAAGCTTTGCAAGCAAAGCAGGGTTTTATTCCATTGCCATGATCTAGAAAACCAAAAAAAACAAGGGAGAGAAGCAATTCCTACTGGCAATGAAATTATCCATCCATATAACACCAGGTGTAAAGCTTACTCCAAGCATCCATATTCCTAACCTCCAATCATTACACACAGAATTAGACTTGTATTCAGAAATAGAATAGAAGCCTAACAGATCTTTTTTGGAAAAACAACAAAAAAAATGACATTTTTTTTAATCAAAACAAGAAGCTCATAGAGCCAGAACACTACCCATCGTTTTTTAGTACACCTTATTTCTGCACAGTCCCCAAATCCCCCAAAATCCCCATAAACATTCCCCCAAGTCCCCTTGAAAACATCCCAACCCAGCCAAAAAACAGCCCCCCAGCCACTCCCATCCCTTCTTTTATTACCCATTATCCACATTATTATTATTATTAACCTTAAAATCCCACACAGCAGCTGCAAATTCCACCTGCTGAGTACTCTTCATATTTAACCGCATAAGCCACTGAAGAAACAAATGGTCTAACCTCCTGGTAGGGATGATAGACCAGATGTTACCACAGGGTTGATCCTTCACTAGCACTTCCTGGATTGGGGTAACCTGCAAGTAAAGTTGATGCGGGTAGGGAGACGACTACACAAGGTAGTAGTTTATAACAAAAACGGGGTGAATGGGGATACTATCAAGTGTGATAGCTCTTAGGGTTAGCCAAAAGTGTCCTCTCTATTAGGGATATGATCCCTTATATAGAGGTGGACGTATGCCACCATTACCCAAAACCCAAAACATAATGGGCCAGGCCCGATTCGGGTTGTCTCCACTACCCTAAACTATATTAGTAAAGTAGTTAAGGGGACGCTATAAATAAGGAAACATGGAACGATTACCGCTTTTACCGCTTCCGCGCGCGGGCATCACTCCGTGATTGTAGGAGAGTCGTTATTGCTTTGCTTGCTGGAGAAGTTTCCTTGCTGCGCGGAGAGTTGCTCCGCGGGGCTGTATTCCGGGTTTGGTATGCTTTGCGCAGTGATCAGTACCCAATCCCATCAAGTCCCCCCAGTCCAGTGTGTATCCTTTTCTCGAGCGTGTGAGGGTGGAGGGTGTATACTGGACTCAAGTGATTGATGTCTGGATGAAAGCTCATCCTGCCTTTGTAGCGGAGACTAGGCTTTTGGTGTTAAGTAAGAGTGGGATGGAGAGTCTGTGCGGATTTCTGAAGATGCGGAGTGTTAAAGATGCGGAGTGTTAAAGATGCGGAGTGCGGGGAACGGTAATTTATTTGACGTTAGTTCTCCGCAGCCATTGGACACGTCATGTTGGTGGAGGACAGTTGTCTTTCTCCGAGCAAAGGATGATGGGTAGCGTCTGTCACAAGCTGTATGCTGTGTCAGTTGGTGTCATGTCAGGCGGAATAGCAGACGTGTGTGTCAGGCGCGTGGGAGCGTGAGGCGCGTGTGCCGCCTGTGTAACTGCTCCTTAACAGTGTCAAAGCCTCAATGGCTGAGCGTGCCAAACGTCTTCGCATTTACCCATGCTGACGTCATCCACATTTATTGCACACAGTATATAATAATTTCAAAATGGCAGTTTTCCATTTTCCCACTCCTTTCTCTTCAGCCTTTTCAATTTCCTCTCACTCCATCTTTCCTCTTTATTTTTCACTTTGCATTTTGAAAATGTCTCAAGATTCTTCTACCCATGTGGATCAACCTAAAGCCCCTGAGAAGTCGGAGAAAGGGATTGACACCACTGTTGTCAAGTGGGATGCAACCTCTTTTGCCACCTTTGTTGATCATTATGGTTTTGAAGCCGATTGGGAACCAGAGTTGCCGGCTGTTGGCAAGACGGCGTTGGAAGCCTCACCAGGAAAGATTACTTTGTATGAGGCTTTCTTTACACGGTGCTGCTTCCGTCTCCCAATCACAAAGTTTCTAGTGAGTGTCTTCATGAAATATGGGGTTCATCCTACACAGATGACTCCGTTTGGTCTATCTAGGATAATCCATTTTGAGGCTACGTGTCGGTCTTTAGACATGGAACCCACTTTCGAAATGTTGAATGTGTTTTATGTTCTTGAAGAGGCTCGTGGGGGCCCAGGGTGGTACAGTGTTTCTCCTCGGAGGAAAGTGACACAAGTTGTGTCGGAAAACCCCAAATCCATGTATGATTGGAAGGAGAAGTTCTTTTTTGTCAACAGCGGTGTTATCCCTGCTCCCTTGCAGTGCATGAGTGTAGGTGTAAAGGAAAGGATTGCTGAGTTCCCCCCCATGGCGAACTACAAGAACCAGCCTTGGTACACGGCATTGTGCGCTCATGCCACACCGTTGTCAATGGAGAAGTGTCCAGAAGGAGTGTTGGTGATGCTAGGACTTAGCCGGTTGGGGAATCCTGAAGGCCATGACCCAACGGCGATGGAGGAAGGTATGTATTTCGCCGTGAAGTTGTTCATCTTCATCCGCTATGTACATTCTGACTTTGTGTATTTTGCAGGAATGACCAAGTTTAATCTGTTTGCGGCAAGAGGCGTTGCGAAACTGTTGTATGTGGCGCTGCCTGACGGGACGCCATCAGTATTTGAACGGTTGGAGCAAAACTTCGTAATGCCTCAACTGGTGGATCCACCCCGCCATTACATGCGGACAAGTTAGGCAATAGTTGATCATTTGTTTAATTTATCATACTTGCGGAGAACTCCTGCGCCCGAAGGGTGCGCAGTTGTGTGCGGTTTCCGCGTACTGACCCACCGTGCCCTTCGTGACAGGCGCAGGGATTCAACCCTTGAAGAAAATTGTAATTGACCTAGAAACAAACTCTCAAGGTCGTAAAAAGAGAGCTTGTACAGGTGAATTTAACCGTGTTTATTGTTCGTGTGGACTGGTTGCCAACCTCTGTCTTGTTGGTTGCAGGTGCTGGACCCAAGCGACAAAGAAAACAATCAAGGAAGAGCAAGAAAGTAGAGTCGTCTTCCGCTCCACCAGACGAGGATGATGAAGCAACAGAGTCTGATAATGGGGCTGCACGTAAACGCTCTCAACAGCCGTCGCCCGCGCTTAACACTGATGAAGTGTCTGCGGAGCTGTTTAAACAGCGTCTTGATGACTTTGCGCGGACGAAAGTGCAGGTGCCAAAACCTACCTCTGAGCCTGTGAAAGGGGCTACATCAAGTACCGCGGCCACGTCATCTGGTGTGCCAACAAGCTCGGATGTTAGGCTTACTGTTAGGCCTCCGCCCAAGCGCAAGCCTATCTTCGTGAAATCTGTGAAGCAGACTACCGGTGAGTATATCGTTTCGTAGTCTGACTACTATGTGTGGTAAACGTGTTGTGAATGTAACTCTTTCTCGTTGATTGCAGCTGTTTTGTCGTCCTCAAAGACCTTGCCTCCGAAAACTGCGGTGGTGACGACAAAAGTTGTGGAGACGCTGCCAGTTGGTGAAGTCAATGTTGACACCAGGCCTTCTGATCCCCTGGTAGAAGAACATGTTGTGGAGAACCAGTCTCCCTTGCCTGTGGATGATGTGTTACCGTCGCAGGATGCGGGCAAGGCTGAAGGAAAAAAGAAAGTAGATGAGTCCTCTGCCTCCGGGGTGCATGCGGATGCACCAGGCGCAGTGACGAACCCATTGGCTATGGAAAAGGAAGGTGCCTTGGCGCAGACGTCTGGGGTCTCTCCACTTGGATTAACTGAGAATGTTGCGGAGAAGGCCAAAAAAGGAGTGTTGTCCTCATCTACCCCGAGTAAGACTGCGACTGGCTCTTCTCGCGGGTCTGGAAAGTCTGGTGGAACCAGAGGGAGGGTTGCCCCCCGACTATGATCCGCACAAGCCATACCAACCCCGGTGGGACGTAAGGCAGACGACACGCTTTACTAATCCCTTGCATGCTGAAGATTTTATAGTGTATTCCGTGCCTCCCAGTGAGCGCGATTATCAGGATAGCGTCGATCGGAGGTCACTCTTTTCCGATATGAGTATGAATTTGGCGCTGTACTTCAGCGGATTTGGGTCGTTGATGCGTCGGGAGGAAGATTTCCAGCGTGCGTGGCAGACACTGAAAAGTGCTGAAGAAACACAACGGAAGAGGGAGGAGGAATTCCAGCGCTCCCGTGTTGATGCCCGAGCTGAACTTGACCAAGTTAAGGGTCAACTCCGCGATGCGGAGAGTGAGATTAAGAGGATGAAGTCTGAGAAGGCAGAGGCCGCCAAACTCTGGAAAGAGTCTTGTGAGCGGACTAATCTGGATCTCGAGCGTGGGCGCCACACCATTAAGAAGCTCAAAAATGACGTTGCCCGTATGGCCCTTGAAACCGAGGAGAAGCAAAAAGCATGCGATGACAAGCAGGCTGAGCTATCAGAGACCATCATCAAACTGAAGGAACAGCATGAAGCGCTCATGGTGGCCACGACGCGAATGTCTGAGTTGGAGACACAGGTTAACGTTCTTGTTGGTGAGAAGAACCAGCTCGGCGAGGAGAAGGCTTTATTGGATTCTTCCCGCGTTCAGCTAGAAAGTAGTCTCCAACGAACACAGAATGAGCTAAAGGAAGCTTCGCAGACATCCCACGCTGCCCATAAACGGTTGACGTGGATGATGCGCCATGGGATTCACGGGGTTAGCATTTACTTATCTTGTTTTTCTTTAGTTTCCATGTTTTTCGTTGTTTTGACCTGCGCTGTGTGTGGCAGATTTTCAAGCGGGTGTGGAATGAGCCCAACTTTGGGGACGCCGTTGCTAAGATTGGAACAGCGTCCATGAAGCGTGGTTTGAAACTGGGATTTGCTGAGGGTTTTCAGCACCACTCTGCGGGATTGAAGCTTGAAGATAGTGAATACCACGAGAAACCGTATGAGGAAGAGGTCACCGCTGCACAAGAAGAGTTTGAGACTCTTACATTTGATGTGTTTGATGTGGTTGATCAGTGCTTGAAAACGGATGACCCCATCGGCAAGCTGCGAGAGTATTTTGAAGAGTCGGACCGCCTCGGTGCGGAATTGGAGGAAAAAGAGCGGAGAGAAGAAGAGGAGCGGAAAGCTGCTGCTGCGCGAGGAGAGGGTGCATCTTCCACTGCGCCCGCGGGTATTGGCGCGTTGAATGAGGAACTGTTAGATGACACTTACTTGGATATCATTGACTATGAATGACTGTTGTTCGTGTCATCTTTTATTTGAATTCCTGTAATCTTGTTTGAACAATGTTTGACCCTTTGAATTCTAACTTTTCATATTCCGTAGCGTATATTTTTAGTGATGCGTACACCCATGTAATGATGATCTGACGTCAGCCTTGAAAAAGTTGCCACCTGTGTCAGTCATGATGACGTCCTCTGACAGGTTTGATGGCGTTCCAAGTGACTGATGTGACCGCTGGTATCCCACTTGAGTATTTACCATTAATGGTAATTAATGGGTTGTCTCCTCTTTTCTATAAAAGGCTAATTTTTAGTTATCAAACCTAATTTTCCTGATCTCCATTCTCTCTCTTCTCTTTCATCCTCATGGCTTCTCCACTGAAAATGATCAAGACGGAGACAGAGGCCCTTCAAGGGATGATGATGCTAGCTGATCATCCTCCTGTAATGGAGGTGCCTCCCACTGCTTTGCATCAGTTGGCCACGTATTGTGGCTACTTGTTGTTGACCGAGGATCATCAAGTGGATGAGCCAAAAGAACAGGGTCCTTCTGGTGTAACTCCATTGAAGATGAAGAAGCTGGAGGAGCTTGGTGATTACCCAAAAACCCCTAAACTCAGGCTTCGTCGAACACCTACTGGTTGGCAGCATGCTTCTTAGTAGTAATGTAGGTGCATGTAGGTAGTAACCATGGGTTTTTGACTGCTTACTGTTTGCAGTGTAATCATATGATGCCTATATTATGCTGCTTATGCCATCCGTTTTTTATTAGTGGCATATTTTGTAGTTGCAGGATTTTCTTTGTAATCTAGTTTATGCTTCTCGTTAAATGTAATGATTTTTGAACATACCCGTCGTTGTGTGTAATTGGTAATGAATATAATAGAAAATGGAAATCCACTTTATTGAATCAGAAATGAACGTAGCCATAGGCTGTTTATTACAAGCATGAAATAAAACCTTACAGGTAACAAATGCGCAGTTGGGCTGCGTTCCATGTGCGTGGGATTGGGGTGCCATCTAAACGTTCCAGAGCATAAGCACCCTTTCCCAATACCTCTTGCACCTTGTATGGGCCTTCCCAATTTGGTGCAAGTTTGCCTGGTTTTTCCGCATTGGATGCTTCATTATTGCGGAAAACATAATCCCCGACACGGAAAGCTTCCGCTTTGACCTTGGTGTTGTAATACTTCTCTAACTGTCGTTTGTAGTTAGCTTCTCTGATGGAGGCCATATCCCTGCGCTCTTCCAACAGGTCTAGGTTTAGCTTTAACTCCGTGTCATTGTCCTGTTGACTTACTAACAGAATCCTTGGTGATGGGCAATGCATTTCCGCGGGTATGACGGCTTCCGTCCCGTATGTGAGACTAAATGGTGTTTCTCCGTTGCTTGTCTTGGACAGCATGCGTTGAGCCCATAGGACGTGGGGGAGTTCATCCACCCAACCAGTGCGCTTTGTACCGAGCCTGGTCTTTATGCCTTCTACGATGCTTCTGTTTGCGCGCTCAACCTGTCCGTTACCCTGCGGGTGCGCTACGGAGGTAAATAATTGCTTGACATTCATGGAAGATAACCATTCCTGTAAGTG
This sequence comes from Ambrosia artemisiifolia, assembly GCA_032199755.1. Taxonomy (NCBI): domain Eukaryota; kingdom Viridiplantae; phylum Streptophyta; class Magnoliopsida; order Asterales; family Asteraceae; genus Ambrosia; species Ambrosia artemisiifolia. The sequence goes on from CM063526.1 coordinate 17,588,002, forward strand.
TTGATCCGCAAACTGCGTGCCGTTATCACTTACAATTTCCATCGGTAAGCCGAAGCGACAGATGATGAACTCCCATATGAACTTTTTGATGCTTCGCCCGTCGATGGAGGCAAGAGTTTTTGCCTCTACCCACTTGGTGAAGTAGTCAATTGCTACTACCAGGTATTTTACATTTCCGGGAGCTGTGGGGAAAGGACCCACGAGGTCGATGGCCCATTTTTGGAATGGCCATGCCGCAGTGACGGGTACCAAGTTGTTCTTTGGTCGCAAAGTTCCTGGCGCATGGCGTTGACAGGACTTGCATTTGCGCAACTCCGTCACGGCATCCGTGTGCATTCCAGGCCAGTAATATCCTGCATTCATTAACTTGGCGACAACCATCCTTGGGCCGGCGTGTAGTCCGCATGACCCTTCATGTATATCTTGGATGAGATATGTTGCCTCCGCGGAATCAACGCATCGTAGCAATGGCCCTAGGTATGAGCGCCGATACAATACTCCGTCAATGACTTGCTAGTGCAATGCTTTGTTTTGGAGCTTGCGGGCTTCTGCCTTGTTACCCGGAAGTGTCGCATGCATGAGGTAAGTTCTGATGGGGGTTATCCAAGATGCCTTGCCTGTCTGAACAACATTTACCTGTTTCTGAGGCACTGATGGGTGATCAAGTACCTCCACCCGTACATCCTTTGCCAGATGATCGAAAACCGTCGACGCCATTTTGCTTAGCGCATCTGCCGGCTTGTTCTGGCTTCGCTTGATGTGGTTTACCTTACAGTAAGCGAATTCGCGCATGAGAGTCTTGGCTTGTTCCAAGTATAGGATCATAGATGCCTCGCGCGCTTCGCACGAGCCGTCGATGTGGTTGGCCACCAGCTGAGAGTCGACATGAGCTTCCAAGTGTTGCACACCCATCTTTTTCGCGATGCGCAGCCCTGCTAATAATGCCTCATATTCCGCCTCATTATTCGTTGTAGGGAAATCAAGGCGAATTGCATAAGTAAATTCCTTCCCATCCGGTGTGATCAAACGCAAACCTGCTCCAGCGCCGTCATCATTGCACGCCCCGTCTGTATATAATTCCCATTTCTCCGATGTTACAGGAGTGGGAGTAGTAATGTGTTCTTGCTGACATTCAGTTATGTTCTCAGAAGGGACCTCTGCAGCGAAGTCTGCGAGTATCTGCCCTTTGAAAGATGGCCTTGATTTGTACTCGATCGTATGCTCTCCTAATTCGATGGCCCATTTGGCCAGGCGCCCTGATAGTTCTGGTTTGCGCAGGATATCGTTGATGCGGAAGTCCGTGAGGACATTTATGGGATGTCCCTGGAAGTATCTCCGCAGTCTCCTTGACGCATGTACCAATGCTAACCCTAGTTTTTCCATTGTGGAATAACGAGTCTCTGTATCAAGCAAAGTACGACTGACGTAATAAACTGGAGTTTGTACGCCCTTCCGATCAACCATGAGGACAGCACCGATAGCTTTTTTAGTTACTGACAAATACTTTGTCAGTGGTTCTTTTGGGAATGGCGCCGTGAGCGTAGGCAAGTTGCTCAAGCATTCTTTCATTTCTTTGAAGGCAGCCTCCGCTTCTTCCGTCCATCTGAAATTTGACTTCTTGAGATAATTCTTCAGTGTGTTTACAAAAGGGAACGACTTGGACGCGTAGTTTGAGAGGAAGCGGTTTAAAGCTACTAAACGTCCCATTAATGTTTGCACTTCCCGCACGGAAGACGAGGATGGCATGCACTCGATTGCTTGTACCTTATCGGGATTTGCGCGAAAACCATCCTTGGTTACTATCACTCACAAGAACTTGCCTTCTTCCATTCCAAAGGAGCATTTACTTGGGTTAAGCTTCATTCGAACTGTGCGAAGTTGATCAAAAGTTTTTTGGATGTCCAAGAGCATCTGGTCCTCCTCCGTGCTTTTGATGACCAAGTCATCCACGTAGACCTCAAGATTGACCCCAATTTGTTTAGTGAACACTGTGTCCATCAGGCGTTGATATGTGGCTCCAGCGTTCTTTAATCCAAACGACATTTTTGTATAGCAATAAGTGCCTGTGTCTTTGCGAAAAGATGTCTTGTCTTCATCCTCTTTCGCCATTTGAATTTGATGATAACCCTTGTAAGCATCAAGGAAACACTTGAATCTGAACGGTGCCAAGGAGTCAACCTTCAAATCAATCTCAGCAACGGATAACAGTCTTTCGGACAAGCCTTGTTTATGTCTTTGTAGTCCACGCACATTCGCCAACCGCCATTGGACTTTCCTACCATGACTGGGTTAGCAACCCAAGTTTGGTACCTTGTTTTGCGCAGAATACCTGCGTCCAACAATTCAGCTACCTGCTCGTTCATGGCCTTTGTTTTCTCCGGCCCCATGCTGCGCTTCTTCTGTACGATTGGTTCAACAGATTTGTAAACGTTGAGCTTGTGTTCCGCAATGTGGCGCGGGACACCAACCATGTCTGCGGGTTGAAAGGCAAAGACGTCCATATTTTTAGTCAATAGTTGCTTCAGATGCGCACGAATGGTGTCGGAGATTACTGGGCCTATGACAACCGTCTGATCCGGGAATTTAGGGTTGATGACCCATTTTTTCGGATCCGTGCGGTTTATTGGCTTCATCATCTTGGCAGGCTTGAATGCATCAGTTGTGTGGCAACTTTTGTTCCCGCGTATGACGGCCACACCTCCCCGCGTTGGGAAACCAACCATCTGGTGCGGTGTTGACGCGTTGCAGTTAAATTTAGCTAATCCTTCCCTTCCAATGAGGACATCGTGTGATGAATTCACTGGTAGGACCATGAAATCACAAATCTCCGTACGGGAGAGTTGTGCGTCTGTCCACGTAACGGGGAGTGTGAGCATGCCGAGGGGGAGGATTACCTCATGGATGAATCCCGCAATCGGCTCTGTGACCGGGATGAGCCTTGCTTTATCCTCGGCATCTAACTGATTGAAACACTGCTGATACATAATATCCGTACTGCTTCCATTATCAAGGAACATGTATCTTGTGCGGTAATGTCCTATGACGCCTGTTATGATCAGCGGTGTTGTGGAGGATGCCCCTCCTTTAACGCGCGGCATAATGACAGCCGCCTCTTTCCAGGTATCATCTTGCGCAACGGTGTACGATCTTTTCCGTTGATTCCTGCTGTGAGTCATGTAACAATGGTGACGATCCAAGCGCTGCACATGATGCGCATTGAGATTTTTGATTTTTTTATGAGTAGGATCACCTTCTCCCTGCGGGTCTCTTGGTTTTTTCTTCATGTTTTTTACTAGATGAGACAGCTGACCCGACTTAATTGCACTCTCAATTTCCATCTTCAGACTATAACAATTGTCCGTTAGATGGCCGTAATCCTCATGGTACTCACAATATTTTGTTGTGTCGACATTTCTCCTGTCATGTTTTAACTCCCTGGGCTTTGGAAAATGGATCTGCTCGGTCTTCAAGACCTCCGACGGTGTCTTGGAAAATGGAGTCCAATCGTAATTTTTCTTGCTCTGTGGCTTCGAATCGCGCGGGTGTTTGCTATTTAGATGATACCGCGCGTCTTGCGCTGAAGAGTATTTTCCTTCGTCAGCTGTACCTGAAATTCTGGACCATACGGACTGCTTGCTTTTCCCTTTGTCATGCATACTTGCATTTGGGTTTCCATTGTGATGGAAATTCTTTGAACGTGTGAACGAGCGTTCCGACGACGCGTATACTTTCGCAGCCTCTATGAGTTCGTCCCAGGCTTCGGGTACGCCCTCTTTCCCGGTTAGACATCTCATGAGGTCATCATTCCGCACTCCATGAATAAATGTACCGATAGTTACGTCCTTTAAAACTTGTGTCTTTTCTTGTGTACGAATCTCTATGTGATTAGCGCATCGTGAGTAAGATTACCGTCCGATCTGCTTCGTATCCTGTATCTTAGTCTGTTGCATGATCAGATTTTTTATGGCCTTCCCGTTCCTCCATTCGGGTGCCCGAAACTTCAAATGTACCGATAGTTACATTCTTTAAAACTTGTGTCTTTTCTTGTGTACGAATCTCTATGTGATTGTCGCATCGTGAGTCCGATAACCGTCCGGTCTGCTTCGTATCCTTTATCTGAGTTTGTAGCATGATCAGATATCTTATGGCTTTCCCGTTCCTCCATTCGGGTGCCCGAAACTTTAAATGTACCGATAGTTTCCTCCTTTAAAACTTGTGTCTTTTCTTGTGTACGAATCTCTATGTCATTGTCGCATCGTGAGTCCGATAACCGTCCGGTCAGCTTCGTATCCTGTATCTGAGTCTGTAGCATGATCAGATATCTTATGGCTTTCCCGTTCCTCAATTCGGGTGCCCGAAACTTCAAATGTACCAATAGTTACGTCCTTTAAAACTTGTGTCTTTTCTTGTGTACGAATCTCTATGTGATTGTCGCATCGTGAGTCCGATAACCGTCCGGTCTGCTTCGTATCCTTTATCTGAGTCTGTAGCATGATCAGATATCTTTTGGCTTTCCCGTTACTCCATTCGGGTGCCCGAAACTTCAAATGTACCGATAGTTACGTCCTTTAAAACTTGTGTCTTTTCTTGTGTACGAATCTCTATGTGATTGTTGCATCGTGAGTCCGATAACCGTCCGGTCTGCTTCGTATCCTTTATCTGAGTCTGTAGCATGATCAGGTATCTTATGGCTTTCCCGTTCCTCCATTCGGGTGCCCGAAACTTCAAATGTACCGATAGTTACGTCCTTTAAAACTTGTGTCTTTTCTTGTGTACGAATCTCTATGTGATTGTTGCATCGTGAGTCCGATAACCGTCTGGTCTGCTTCGTATTCTTTATCTGAGTCTGTAGCATGATCAGATATCTTATGGCTTACCCGTTCCTCCATTCGCATGCCCGAAACTATAAATGTACCGATAGTTTCCACCTTTAAAACTTGTGTCTTTTCTTGTGTACGAATCTCTGTGTGATTGTTGCATCGTGAGTCCGATAACCGTCTGGTCTGCTTCGTATCCTTTATCTGAGTCTGTAGCATGATTAGATATCTTATGGCGTTCCCGTACCTCCATTCGCGTGCCCGAAACTTTAAATGTACCGATAGTTTCCTCCTTTAAAACTTGTGTCTTTTCTTGTGTACGAATCTCTATGTGATTGTAGCATCGTGAGTCCGACAACCGTCTGGTCTGCTTCGTATCCTTTATCTGAGTCTGTAGCATGATTAGATATCTTATGGCTTTCCCGTACATCCATTCGCGTGCCCGAAACTTTAATGTACCGATAGTTTCCTCCTTTAAAACTTGTGTCTTTTCTTGTGTACGAATATCTATGTGATTGTTGCATCGTGAGTCCGATAACCGTCCGGTCTGCTTCGTATCCTTTATCTGAGTCTGTAGCATAATCATATATCTTATGGATTTCCCGATCCTCCATTCGGGTGCCCGAAACTTCAAATGTACCGATAGTTACGTCCTTAAAAACTTGTGTCTTTTCTTGTGTACGAATCTCTATGTGATTGTTGCATCGTGAGTCCGATAACCGTCTGGTCTGCTTCATATCCTTTATCTGAGTCTGTAGCATGATCAGATATCTTATGGCCTTCCCGTTCCTCCATTCGGGTGCCCGAAACTTCGAATGTACCGATAGTTACGTCCTTTAAAACTTGTGTCTTTTCTTGTGTCTATGTGATTGTTGCATCGTGAGTCCGATAACCGTCTGGTCTGCTTCATATCGTTTATCTGAGTCTGTAGCATGATTAGATATCTTATGGCTTTCCCGTACCTCCATTCGCGTGCCCGAAACTTTAAATGTACCGATAGTTTCCTCCTTTAAAACTTGTGTATTTTCTTGTGTACGAATCTCTATGTGATTGTTGCATCGTGAGTCCGATAACCGTCTGGTCAGCTTCGTATCCTTTATCTGAGTCTGTATCATGATCAGATATCTTATGGCTTTCCCGTTCCTCCATTCGGTGCCCGAAACTTCAAATGTACCAATAGTTACGTCCTTTAAAACTTGTGTCTTTTCTTGTGTACGAATCTCTATGTGATTGTTGCATCGTAAGTCCGATAACCGTCTGGTCTGCTTGGTATCCTTTATCTGAGTCTGTAGCATGATCAGATATCTTATGGCTTTCCCGTTCCTCCATTCGGGTGCCCGAAACTTCAAAAGTACCGATAGATACGTCCTTTAAAACTTGTGTCTTTTCTTGTGAACGAATCTCTATGTGATTGTCGCATCGTGCGTCCGATTACCGTCCGGTCAGCTTCGTATCCTTTATCTGAGTCTGTAGCATGATCAGAGATATCTTATGGCCTTCTCGTTCCTCGATTTGGGGAACCGAAACTTCAAATGTACCGATAGTTACGTCCTTTAAAATTCGAGTCTTTTCTTGTGTACGAATCTCTATGTGATTGTCGCATCGTGATTAAGATTAGCGTCCGGTCAGCTTCGTATCCTTTATCTGAGTCTGTTACATGATCAGATTTCTTATGGCCTTCCCGTTCATCCATTCGGGTGCCCGAAACTTCAAATGTACCAATAGTTACGTCCTTTAAAACTTGTGTCTTTTCTTGTGTACGAATCTCTATGTGATTGTCGCATCGTGAGTCCGATAACCGTCCGATCTGCTTCGTATCCTTTATCTGAATCTGTAGCATGATTTGATATCTTATGGCTTTCCCGTTCCTCCATTCGGGTGCTCGAAACTTCAAATGAACCGAAAGTTACATCCTTCAAAACTCGAGTCTTTTCTTGTGTACGAATCTCTATGGCATTGTCACATCGTGAATCCGATTACCCTCCGGTCAGCTTCGTATCCTTTATCTGAGTTCGTAGCATGATCAGAGATATCTTATGGCCTTCTCGTTCCTCCATTTGGGGAACTGAAACTTCAAATGTACCGATTGTTACGTTTTTTAAAACTTGAGTCTTTTCTTGTGTACGAATCTCTATGTGATTGTCGCATCGTGAGTAAGTTTACCGTCCGGTTAGCTTCGTATCCTTTATCTGAGTCGTTGCATGATTAAATTTCTTATGGCCTTCTCCTTCCTTCATTCGGGTGCCCGAAACTTCAAATGTACCGATAGTTACGTCTTTTAAAATTTGTGTCTTTTCTTAGGTACGAATCTCTATGTGATTGTCGCATCACGCGTCCGATAACCGTCCGGTCTGCTTCGTATCCTTTATCTGAGTCTATAGCATGATCTAATATCTTATGGCTTTCCCGTTCCTCCATTCGGATGCCTAAAACTTCAAATGTACCGATAGTTACATCCTTCAAAACTCGAGTCCTTTCTTATGTACGAATCTCTATGTCATTGTCGCATCGTGAGTCCGATTACCGTCCGGTCAGCTTCGTATCCTTTATCTGACTCTGTAGCATGATCAGAGATATCTTATGGCCTTCTCATTCCTACATTTTGGGACCCGAAACTTCAATTGTACCGATACTTACGTCCTTTAAAATTCGAGTCTTTTCTTGAGTACGAATCTCTACGTGATTGTCGCATCATGCGTCCGATAACCGTCCGGTCAGCTTCGTATCCTTTATCTGAGTCGGTAGCATGATCAGATATCTTATGGCCTAACCGTTCCTCCATTCGGATGCCCCAAACTTCAAATGTACCGATAGTTACGTTCTTTAAAACTTGAGTCTTTTCTTGTGTACGAATCTCTATGTGATTGTCGCATCGTGAGAAAGATTACCGTCCGGTCAGCTTCGTATCCTTTATCTGAGTCGTTGCATGATTAGATTTCTTATGGCCTTCTCGTTCCTTCTTTCGGGTGCCCGAAACTTCAAATGTACCGATAGTTACGTCTTTTAAAACTTGTGTCTTTTCTTGTGTACGAATCTCTATGTGATTGTCGCATCATGCGTCCGATAACCGTCCGGTCAGCTTCGTATCCTTTATCTGAATCTGTAGCATGATCTGATATCTAATGGCTTTCCGGTTCCTCCATTCGGGTGCCCGAAACTTCAAATGTACCGATAGTTACATCCTTCAAAACTCGAGTCCTTTCTTATGTACGAATCTCTATGTCATTGTCGCATCGTGAGTAAGATTACCGTCCGGTCAGCTTCGTATCCTTCATCTGAGTCGTTGCATGATTAGATTTTTTATGGCCTTCGTTCCTTCATTCGGGTGCCCGAAACTTCAAATGTACCGATAGTTACGTCTTTTAAAACTTGTGTCTTTTCTTGTGTACGAATCTCTATGTGATTGTTGCATCGTGAGTCCGATAACCGTCCGAAATGCTTCGTATCCTTTATCTGAGTCTGTAGCATGATCAGATATCTTGTGGCTTTACCGATAGTTACCTCCTTTAAAACTTGAGTCATTTCTTGTGTACGAATCTCTATGTGATAGTCGCATCGTGAGTAAGATTACCGTCCGGTCAGCTTCGTATCCTGTATCTGAGTCTGTTGCGTGATCAGATTTTATGGCCTTCCCGTTCCTCCATTCGGGTGCCCGAAACTTCAAATGTACGTCCTTTAAAACTTGTCTTTTCTTATGTACGAATCTCTATGTGATTGTCGCATCGTGAGACCGATAACCGTCCGATCTGCTTCGTATCCTTTATCTGAGTTTGTAGCATGATCAGATATCTTATGTCTTTCCCGTTCCTCCATTCGGGTGCCCGAAACTTCAAATGTACCGATAGTTACGTCCTTTAAAACTTGTGTCTTTTCTTGTGTACGAATCTCTATGTTATTGTGGCATCGTGAGTCCGATAACCGTCCGGTCTGATTCGTATCCTTTTTCTGAGTCTGTAGCATGATTAGCTATCTTATGGCTTTCCCGTTCCTCCATTCGAGTTCCCGAAACTTCAAATGTACCGATAGTTACGTCCTTTAAAACTTGTGTCTTTTCATGTGTACGAATCTCTATGTGATTGTCGCATCATGCGTCCGATAACCGTCCGGTCAGCTTTGTATCCTTTATCTGAGTCTCTAGCATGATCAGATATCTTATGGCCTTACCGTTCTTCCATTCGGATGCCCGAAACTTCAAATGTACCGATAGTTACGTTCTTTAAAACTTTAGTCTTTTCTTGTGTACGAATCTCTATGTGATTGTTTCATCGTGAGTCCGATAACCGTCTGGTCTGCTTCGTATCCTTTATCTGAGTCTGTAGCATGATTAGATATCTTATGGATTTCCCGTACCTCCATTCGCGTGCCCGAAACTTTAAATGTACCGATAGTTTCCACCTTTAAAACTTGTGTCTTTTCTTGTGTACGAATCTCTATGTGATTGTTGCATCGTGAGTAAGATTACCGTCCGGTCAGCTTCGTATCCTGTATCTGAGTCTGTAGCATGATCAGATATCTTATGGCTTTCCCGTTCCTCCATTCGGGTACCCGAAACTTCAAATGTACAAATAGTTACGTCCTTTAAAACTTGTGTCTTTTCTTGTGTACGAATATCTATGTGATTGTTGCATCGTGAGTCCGATAACCGTCTGGTCTGCTTCGTATCCTTTATCTAAGTGTGTAGCATGATCAGATATCTTATGGCTTTCCCGTTCCTCCATTCGGGTGCCCGAAACTTCAAATGTACCGATAGTTACCTCCTTTAAAACTTGAGCCTTTTCTTGTGTACGAATCTCTATGTGATTGTCGCATCGTGAGTAAGATTACCGTCCGGTCAGCTTCGTATCCTTTATCTGAGTCTGTTGCATGATCAGATTTTTTATGGCCTTCCCGTTCCTCCATTCGGGTGCCCGAAACTTCAAATGTACCGATAGTTACGTCCTTTAAAACTTGTGTCTTTTCTTGTGTACGAATCTCTATGTGATTGTTGCATCGTGAGTCCGATAACCGTCTGGTCTGCTTCGTATCCTTTATCTTAGTCTGTAGCATGATTAGATATCTTATGGATTTCCCGTACCTCCATTCGCGTGCCCGAAACTTTAAATGTACCGATAGTTTCCTCCTTTAAAACTTGTGTCTTTTCTTGTGTACGAATCTCTATGTGATTGTTGCATTGTGAGTAAGATTACCGTCCGGTCAGGTTCGTATCCTGTATCTGAGTCTGTAGCATGATCAGATATCTTATGGCTTTCCCGTTCCTCCATTCGGATGCCCGAAACTTCAAATGTACCAATAGTTACGTCCTTTAAAACTTGTGTCTTTTCTTGTGTACGAATCTCTATGTGATTGTTGCATCGTGAGTCCGATAACCGTCTGGTCTGCTTCGTATCCTTTATCTGAGTGTGTAGCAGGATTAGATATCTTATGGCTTTCCCGTTCCTCCATTTGGGTGCCCGAAACATCAAATGTACCGATAGATACGTCCTTTAAAACTTGTGTCTTTTCTTGTGTACGAATCTCTATGTGATTGTCGCATCGTGCGTCCGATTACCGTCCGGTCAGCTTCGTATCCTTTATCTGAGTCTGTAGCAAGATCAGAGATATTTTATGGCCTTCTCGTTCCTCCATTTGGGGACCCGAAACTTCAAATGTACCGATAGGTACGTCCTTTAAAACTTGAGTCTTTTCTTGTGTACGAATCTCTATGTGATTGTCGCATCGTGAGTAAGATTACCGTCCGGTCAGCTTCGTATCCTTTATCTGAGTCGTTACATGATTAGATTTCTTATGGCCTTCTCCTTCCTTCATTTGGGTGCCCGAAACTTCAAATGTACCGATAGTTACCTCCTTTAAAACTCGAGCCTTTTCTTGTGTACGAATCTCTATGTGATTGTCGCATCGTGAGTCCGATAACCATCCGGTCTGCTTCGTATGCTTTATCTGAGTCTGTAGCATGATCAGATATCTTATGGCTTTCCCATTCCTCCATTCAGGAGCCCGAAACTTCAAATGTACCTATAGTTACCTCCTTTAAAACTTGAGTCTTTTCTTGTGTACGAATAATCTCTATGTGATTGTCGCATCGTAAGTAAGATTACCATTCGGTCAGCTTCGTATCCTTTATCTGAGTCTGTTGCATGATCAGATTTCTTATGGCCTTCCCGTTCCTTCATTCGGGTGGCCGAAACTTCAAATGTAGCGATAGTTACGTCCTTTAAAATTCGAGTCTTTTCTTGTGTACAAATCTCTATGTGATTGTCGCATCATGCGTCCGATAACCGTCCGGTCAGCTTCGTATCCTTTAACTGAATCTATAGCAAGATCAGAGATATTTTATGGCCTTCTCGTTCCTCCATTTGGGGACCTGAAACTTCAAATGTACCGATAGTTACCTCCTTTAAAACTTGAGTGTTTTCTTGTGTACGAATCTCTATGTGATTGTCGCATCGTAAGTAAGATTACCGTTCGGTCAGCTTCGTATCCTTTATCTGAGTCTGTTGCATGATCAGATTTCTTATGGCCTTCTCGTTACTTCATTCGGGTGCCCGAAACTTCAAATGTACCGATAGTTACGTCCTTTAAATCTTGTGTCTTTTCTTGTGTACGAATCTCTATGTGATTGTCGCATCGTGAGACCGATAACCGTCCGATCTGCTTCGTATCCTTTATCTGAGTTTGTAGCATGATCAGATATCTTATGTCTTTCCCGTTCCTCCATTCGGGTGCCCGAAACTTCAAATGTACCGATAGTTACGTCCTTTAAAACTTGTGTCTTTTCTTGTGTACGAATCTCTATGTTATTGTGGCATCGTGAGTCCGATAACCGTCCGGTCTGATTCGTATCCTTTTTCTGAGTCTGTAGCATGATTAGCTATCTTATGGCTTTCCCGTTCCTCCATTCGAGTTCCCGAAACTTCAAATGTACCGATAGTTACGTCCTTTAAAACTTGTGTCTTTTCATGTGTACGAATCTCTATGTGATTGTCGCATCATGCGTCCGATAACCGTCCGGTCAGCTTTGTATCCTTTATCTGAGTCTCTAGCATGATCAGATATCTTATGGCCTTACCGTTCTTCCATTCGGATGCCCGAAACTTCAAATGTACCGATAGTTACGTTCTTTAAAACTTTAGTCTTTTCTTGTGTACGAATCTCTATGTGATTGTTTCATCGTGAGTCCGATAACCGTCTGGTCTGCTTCGTATCCTTTATCTGAGTCTGTAGCATGATTAGATATCTTATGGATTTCCCGTACCTCCATTTGCGTGCCCGAAACTTTAAATGTACCGATAGTTTCCACCTTTAAAACTTGTGTCTTTTCTTGTGTACGAATCTCTATGTGATTGTTGCATCGTGAGTAAGATTACCGTCCGGTCAGCTTCGTATCCTGTATCTGAGTCTGTAGCATGATCAGATATCTTATGGCTTTCCCGTTCCTCCATTCGGGTACCCGAAACTTCAAATGTACAAATAGTTACGTCCTTTAAAACTTGTGTCTTTTCTTGTGTACGAATATCTATGTGATTGTTGCATCGTGAGTCCGATAACCGTCTGGTCTGCTTCGTATCCTTTATCTAAGTGTGTAGCATGATCAGATATCTTATGGCTTTCCCGTTCCTCCATTCGGGTGCCCGAAACTTCAAATGTACCGATAGTTACCTCCTTTAAAACTTGAGCCTTTTCTTGTGTACGAATCTCTATGTGATTGTCGCATCGTGAGTAAGATTACCGTCCGGTCAGCTTCGTATCCTTTATCTGAGTCTGTTGCATGATCAGATTTTTTATGGCCTTCCCGTTCCTCCATTCGGGTGCCCGAAACTTCAAATGTACCGATAGTTACGTCCTTTAAAACTTGTGTCTTTTCTTGTGTACGAATCTCTATGTGATTGTTGCATCGTGAGTCCGATAACCGTCTGGTCTGCTTCGTATCCTTTATCTTAGTCTGTAGCATGATTAGATATCTTATGGATTTCCCGTACCTCCATTCGCGTGCCCGAAACTTTAAATGTACCGATAGTTTCCTCCTTTAAAACTTGTGTCTTTTCTTGTGTACGAATCTCTATGTGATTGTTGCATTGTGAGTAAGATTACCGTCCGGTCAGGTTCGTATCCTGTATCTGAGTCTGTAGCATGATCAGATATCTTATGGCTTTCCCGTTCCTCCATTCGGATGCCCGAAACTTCAAATGTACCAATAGTTACGTCCTTTAAAACTTGTGTCTTTTCTTGTGTACGAATCTCTATGTGATTGTTGCATCGTGAGTCCGATAACCGTCTGGTCTGCTTCGTATCCTTTATCTGAGTGTGTAGCAGGATTAGATATCTTATGGCTTTCCCGTTCCTCCATTTGGGTGCCCGAAACATCAAATGTACCGATAGATACGTCCTTTAAAACTTGTGTCTTTTCTTGTGTACGAATCTCTATGTGATTGTCGCATCGTGCGTCCGATTACCGTCCGGTCAGCTTCGTATCCTTTATCTGAGTCTGTAGCAAGATCAGAGATATTTTATGGCCTTCTCGTTCCTCCATTTGGGGACCCGAAACTTCAAATGTACCGATAGGTACGTCCTTTAAAACTTGAGTCTTTTCTTGTGTACGAATCTCTATGTGATTGTCGCATCGTGAGTAAGATTACCGTCCGGTCAGCTTCGTATCCTTTATCTGAGTCGTTACATGATTAGATTTCTTATGGCCTTCTCCTTCCTTCATTTGGGTGCCCGAAACTTCAAATGTACCGATAGTTACCTCCTTTAAAACTCGAGCCTTTTCTTGTGTACGAATCTCTATGTGATTGTCGCATCGTGAGTCCGATAACCATCCGGTCTGCTTCGTATGCTTTATCTGAGTCTGTAGCATGATCAGATATCTTATGGCTTTCCCGTTCCTCCATTCAGGAGCCCGAAACTTCAAATGTACCTATAGTTACCTCCTTTAAAACTTGAGTCTTTTCTTGTGTACGAATAATCTCTATGTGATTGTCGCATCGTAAGTAAGATTACCATTCGGTCAGCTTCGTATCCTTTATCTGAGTCTGTTGCATGATCAGATTTCTTATGGCCTTCCCGTTCCTTCATTCGGGTGCCCGAAACTTCAAATGTACCGATAGTTACGTCCTTTAAAATTCGAGTCTTTTCTTGTGTACAAATCTCTATGTGATTGTCGCATCATGCGTCCGATAACCGTCCGGTCAGCTTCGTATCCTTTAACTGAATCTATAGCAAGATCAGAGATATTTTATGGCCTTCTCGTTCCTCCATTTGGGGACCCGAAACTTCAAATGTACCGATAGTTACCTCCTTTAAAACTTGAGTGTTTTCTTGTGTACGAATCTCTATGTGATTGTCGCATCGTAAGTAAGATTACCGTTCGGTCAGCTTCGTATCCTTTATCTGAGTCTGTTGCATGATCAGATTTCTTATGGCCTTCTCGTTACTTCATTCGGGTGCCCGAAACTTCAAATGTACCGATAGTTACGTCCTTTAAATCTTGTGTCTTTTCTTGTGTACGAATCTCTATGTGATTGTCGTATCGTGAGTCCGATAGCCGTCCAGTCTGCTTCGTATCCTTTATCTGAGTCTTTAGCATGATCAGATATCTTATGGCTTTCCCGTTCCTCCATTCAGGAGCCCGAAACTTCAAATGTACCTATAGTTACCTCCTTTAAAACTTGAGTCTTTTCTTGTGTACGAATCTCTATGTGATTGTCGCATCGTAAGTAAGATTACCATTCGGTCAGCTTCGTATCCTTTATCTGAGTCTGTTGCATGATCAGATTTCTTATGGCCTTTCCGTTCCTTCATTCGGGTGCCCGAAACTTCAAATGTACCGATAGTTACGTCCTTTAAAATTCGAGTCTTTTCTTGTGTACGAATCTCTATGTGATTGTCGCATCATGCGTCCGATAACCGTCCGGTCAGCTTCGTATCCTTTAACTGAATCTATAGCATGATCTGATATCTTATGGCTTTCCCGTTCCTCCATTCGGGTGCCCGAAACTTAAAATGTACCGATAGTTACATCCTTCAAAACTCGAGTCCTTTCTTATGTACAAATCTCTATGTCATTGTCGCATCGTGAGTCCGATTACCGTCCGGTCAGCTTCGTATCCTTTATCTGACTCTGTAGCATGATCAGAGATATCCTATGGTCTTCTGGTTCCTCCATTTTGGGACCCGAAACTTCAAATGTACCGATAGTTACGTCCTTTAAAATTCGAGCCTTTTCTTATGTACGAATCTCTACGTGATTATCGCATCATGCGTCCGATAACTGTCCGGTCAGCTTCGTATCCTTTATCTGAGTCTGTAGCATGATCAGATATCTTACGGCCTTACCGTTCCTCCATTCGGATGCCCGAAACTTCAAATGTACCGATAGTTACGTTTTATAAAACTTGAATCTTTTCTTGTGTATGAATCTCTATGTGATTGTCGCATTGTGAGTAAGATTACCGTCCGGTCAGCTTCGTATCCTTTATCTCAGTCGTTGCATGATTAGATTTGTTATGGCCTTCTCATTCCTTCATTCGGGTGCCCGAAACTTCAAATGTACCGATAGTTACGTCTTTAAAAACTTGTGTCTTTTCTTATGTACGAATCTCTATGTGATTGTCGCATCATGCGTCCGATAACCGTCCGGTCAGCTTCGTATCCTTTATCTGAATCTGTAGCATGATCTGATATCTTATGGCTTTCCCGTTCCTCCATTCGGGTGCCCGAAACTTAAAATGTACCGATAATTACATCCTTCAAAACTCGAGTCCTTTCTTATGTACAAATCTCTATGTCATTGTCGCATCGTGAGTCCGATTACCGTTCGGTCAGCTTCGTATCCTTTATCTGACTCTGTAGCATGATCAGATATATCTTATTGCCTTCTCGTTCCTCCATTTTGGGACCCGAAACTTCAAATGTACCGATAGTTACGTCCTTTAAAACTCGAGTCTTTTCTTGTGCACGAATCTCTATGTGATTGTCGCATCGTGAGTCCGATAACAGTCCGGTCTGCTTCGTATCCTTTATATGAGTCTGTAGCAGGATCAGATATCTTATGGCTTTTTCGTTCCTCCATTCAGGTGCCCGAAACTTCAAATGTACCGATAGTTACCTCCTTTAAAACTTGAGTGTTTTCTTGTGTACGAATCTCTATGTGATTGTCGCATCGTAAGTAAGATTACCGTTCGGTCAGCTTCGTATCCTTTATCTGAGTCTGTTGCATGATCAGATTTCTTATGGCCTTCCCGTTCCTTCATTCGGGTGCCCGAAACTTCAAATGTACCGATAGTTACGTCCTTTAAAACTTGTGTCTTTTCTTGTGTACGAATCTCTATGTGATTGTCGCATCGTGAATCCGATAACCGTCCGGTCTGCTTCGTATCCTTTATCTGAGTCTGTAGCATGATCAGATATCTTATGGCTTTCCCGTTCCTCCATTCGGGAGCCCGAAACTTCAAATGTACCGATAGTTACCTCCTTTAAAACTTGAGTCTTTTCTTGTGTACGAATCTCTATGTGATTGTCGCATCGTAAGTAATATTACCATTCGGTCAGCTTCGTATCCTTTATCTGAGTCTGTTGCATGTTCAGATTTCTTATGGCCTTCTCGTTCCTTCATTCGGGTGCCCGAAACTTCAAATGTACCGATAGTTACGTCCTTTAAAATTCGAGTCTTTTCTTGTGTACGAATCTCTATGTGATTGTCGCATCATGCGTCCGATAACCGTCCGGTCAGCTTCGTATCCTTTATCTGAGTCTGTAGCATGATCAGATATCTTATGGCCTTACCATTCCTCCATTCGGATGCCCAAAACTTCAAATGTACCGATAGTTACGTTCTTTAAAACTTGAGTCTTTTCTTGTGTACGAATCTCTATGTGATTGTCGCATCGTGATTAAGATTACCGTCCAGTCAGCTTCGTTTCCTTTATCTGAGTCGTTGCATGATTAGATTTCTTATGGCCTTCTCGTTCCTTCATTCGGGTGCCCGAAACTTCAAATGTACCGATAGTTACGTCTTTTAAAACTTGTGTCTTTTCTTGTGTACGAATCTTTATGTGATTGTCGCATCATGCGTCCGATAACCGTCCGGTCTGCTTCGTATCCTTTATCTGAGTCTGTAGCATGATCTGATATCTTATGGCTTTCCCGTTCCTCCATTCGGGTGCCCAAAACTTCAAATGTACCGATAGTTACATCCTTCAAAACTCGAGTCCTTTCTTATGTACGAATCTCTATGTCATTGTCGCATCGTGAGTCCGATTACTGTCCGGTCAGCTTCGTATCCTTCATCTGGCTCTGTAGCATGATCAGAGATATCCTATGGCCTTCTCGTTCCTCCATTTTGGGACCCGAAACGTCAAATGTACCGGTAGTTACGTCCTTTAAAATTCGAGTGTTTTTTTGTGTACGAATCTCTACGTGATTGTCGCATCATGCGTCCGATAACCGTCCGGTCAGCTTCGTATCCTTTATCTAAGTCTGTAGCGTGATCAGATATCTTACGGCCTTACCGTTCCTATATTCGGATGCCCGAAACTTCAAATGTACCGATAGTTACGTTCAATAAAACTTGAGTCTTTTCTTGTGTATGAATCTCTATGTGATTGTCGCATCGTGAGTAAGATTACCGTCCGGTCAGCTTCGTATCCTTTATCTGAGTCGTTGCATGATTAGATTTCTTATGGCCTTCTCGTTCCTTCATTCGGGTGCCCGAAACTTCAAATGTACCGATAGTTACGTCTTTAAAAACTTGTGTCTTTTCGTGTGTACGAATATCTATGTGATTGTCGCATCATGCGTCCGATAACCGTCCGGTCAGCTTCGTATCCTTTATTTGAATCTGTAGCATGATCTGATATCTTATGGCTTTCCCGTTCCTCCATTCGGGTGCCCGAAACTTCAAATGTACTGATAGTTACATCCTTCAAAACTCGAGTCCTTTCTTATGTACAAATTTCTATGTCATTGTCGCATCGTGAGTCTGATTACCGTCCGGTCCGCTTCGTATCCTTTGTCTGACTCTGTAGCATGATCAGAGATATCTTATGGCCTTCTCGTTCCTCCATTTTGGGACCCGAAACTTCAAATGTACCGATAGTTACATCCTTTAAAATTCGAGTCTTTTCTTGTGTACGAATCTCTATGTGATTGTCGCATCATGCGTCCGATAACCGTCCAGTCAGCTTCGTATCCTTTATCTGAGTCTGTAGCATGATCAGATATCTTATGGCCTTACCGTTCCTCCATTCGGATGCCCGAAACATCAAATGTACCGATAGTTACGTTCTTTAAAACTTAAGTCTTTTCTTGTGTACGAATCTCTATGTGATTGTCGCATCGTGAGTCCGTTAACCGTCTGGTCTGCTTCGTATCCTTTATCTGAGTCTGTAGCATGATCAGATATCTTATGCCTTTCCTGTTCCTCCATTCGGGTGCCCGAAACTTCAAATGTACCGATAGTTACCTCCTTTAAAACTTGAGTCATTTCTTGTGTACGAATCTCTATGTGATTGTCGCATTGTGAGTAAGATTACCGTCCGGTCAGCTTCGTATCCTGTATCTGAGTCTGTTGCATGATCGGATTTTTTATTGCCTTCCCGTTCCTCCATTCGGGTGCCCGAAACATCAAATGTACTGATCGTTACGTCCTTTAAAACTTGTGTCTTTTCTTGTGTACGAATCTCTATGTGATTGTCGCATCGTGAGTCCGATAACCATCCGGTCTGCTTTGTATCCTTTATCTGAGTCTGTAGCATTATCAGATATCTTATGGCTTTCCCGTTCCTCTATTCGGGTGCCCGAAACATCAAATGTACCGATAGTTACGTCTTTTAAAACTTCTGTCTTTTCTTGTGTACAAATCTCTATGTGATTGTCGCATCATGCGTCCGATAACCGTCCAGTCTGCTTCGTATCCTTTATCTGAGTCTGTAGCATGATCTGATATCTTATGGCTTTCCCGTTCCTCCATTCAGGTGCCCGAAACTTCAAATGTACCGATAGTTACATCCTTCAAAACTCGAGTCCTTTCTTATGTACAAATCTCTATGTCATTGTCGCATCGTGAGTCCGATTACCGTCCGGTCAGCTTCGTATCCTTTATCTGACTCTGTAGCATGATCAGAGATATCTTATGGCCTTCTCGTTCCTCCATTTTGGGACCCGAAACTTCAAATGTACCGATAGTTACATCCTTTAAAATTCGAGTCTTTTCTTGTGTACGAATCTCTATGTGATTGTCACATCATGCGTCCGATAACCGTCCGGTCAGCTTCGTATCCTTTATCTGAGTCTGTTGCATGATCAGATATCTCATGGCCTTACCGTTCCTCCATTCGTATCCTGTATCTGAGTCTGTTACATGATCAGATTTTTTATGGCCTTCCCGTTTCTCCATTCGGGTGCCCGAAACATCAAATGTACCGATAGTTACGTCCTTTAAAACTTGTGTCTTTTCTTGTGTACGAATCTCTATGTGATAGTCGCATCGTGAGTCCGATAGCCATCCGGTCTGTTTCGTAACCTTTATCTGAGTCTGTAGCATGATCAGATATCTTATGGCTTTCCCGTTCCTCTATTCGGGCACCCGAAACTTCAAATGTACAGATAGTTACGTCCTTTAAAACTTGAGTCTTTTCTTGTGTACGAATCTCTATGTGATTGTTGCATCTTGAGTCCGATAACCGTCCGGTCTGCTTCGTATCCTTTATCTGAGTCTGTAGCATGATCAGATATCTTATGGCTTTCCCGTTCCTCCATTCGGGTGCTCGAAACTTCAAATGTACCGATAGTTCCGTCCTTTAAAACTTTTGTCTTTTCTTGTGTACGAATCTCTATGTGATTGTCGCATCGTGAGTCCGATAACCGTCTGGTCTGCTTCGTATCCTTTATCTTAGTCTGTAGCATGATCAGATATCTTATGGCTTTCCCGTTCCTCTTTTCGCGTGCCCGAACCTTTAAACGTACCGATAGTTTCCACCTTTAAAACTTGTGTCTTTTCTTGTGTACGAATCTCTATGTGATTGTTGCATCGTGAGTCTGATAACCGTCTGGTCTGCTTCGTATCCTTTATCTGAGTCTGTAGCATGATTAGATATCTTATGGCTTTCCCGTACCTCCATTCACGTGCCCGAAACTTTAAATGTACCAATAGTTTCCTCCTTTAAAACTTGTGTCTTTTCTTGTGTACGAATGTCTATGTGATTGTTGCATCGTGAGTCCGATAACCGTCTGGTCTGCTTCGTATCCTTTATCTGAGTCTGTAGCATGATTAGATATCTTATGGTTTTCCCATACCTCCATTCGCGTGCCCGAAACTTTAAATGTACCGATAGTTTCCTCCTTTAATACTTGTGTCTTTTCTTGTGTACGAATCTCAATGTGATTGTTGCATCGTGAGTCCGATAACCGTCCGGTCTGCTTCGTATCCTTTATTTGAGTCTGTAGCATGATCAGATATCTTATGCCTTTCCCGTTCCTCCATTCGGGTGCCCGAAACTTCAAATGTACTGATAGTTACGTCCTTTAAAACTTGTGTCTTTTCTTGTGTACGAATCTCTATGTGATTGTTGCATCGTGAGTCCGATAACCGTTCGGTCTGCTTCGTATCCTTTATCTGAGTCTGTAGCAAGATCAGGTATCTAATGGCTTTCCCGTTCCTCCATTCGGGTGCCCGAAACTTCAAATGTACCGATAGTTACGTCCTTTAAAACTTGTGTCTTTTCTGGTGTACGAATCTCTATGTGATTGTTGCATCGTGAGTCCGATAACCGTCTGGTCTGCTTCGTATCCTTTATCTGAGTCTGTAGCATGATCAGATATCTTATGCCTTTCTCGTTCCTCCATTCGGGTGCCCGAAACTTCAAATGTACCGATAGATACGTCCTTTAAAACTTGTGTCTTTTCTTGTGTACGAATCTCTATGTGATTGTCGCATCATGCGTCCGATTACCGTCCTGTCAGCGTCGTATCCTTTATCTGAGTCTGTAGCATGATCAGAGATATCTTATGGCCTTCTCGTTCCTCCATTTGGGGACACGAAACTTCAAATGTACCGATAGTTACGTCCTTTAAAATTCGAGTCTTTTCTTGTGTACGAATCTCTATGTGATTGTCGCATCGTGCGTCCGATAACCGTCCGGTTAGCTTCGTATCCTTTATTTGAGGCTGTAGCATGATCAGATATCTTATGGCCTTACCGCTCCTCCATTCGGATGCCCGAAACTTCAAATGTACCGATAGTTACGTTCTTTAAAACTTAAGTCTTTTCTTGTTTACGAATCTCTATGTGATTGTCGCATCATGCGTCCGATTACCGTCCTGTCAGCGTCGTATCCTTTATCTGAGTCTGTAGCATGATCAGAGATATCTTATGGCCTTCTCGTTCCTCCATTTGGGGACACGAAACTTCAAATGTACCGATAGTTACGTCCTTTAAAATTCGAGTCTTTTCTTGTGTACGAATCTCTATGTGATTGTCGCATCGTGAGTCCGATAACCGTCCGGTTAGCTTCGTATCCTTTATTTGAATCTGTAGCATGATCTGATATCTTATGGCTTTCCCGTTCCTCCATTCGGGTGCCCGAAACTTCAAATGTACTGATAGTTACATCCTTCAAAACTCGAGTCCTTTCTTATGTACAAATTTCTATGTCATTGTCGCATCGTGAGTCTGATTACCGTCCGGTCCGCTTCGTATCCTTTGTCTGACTCTGTAGCATGATCAGAGATATCTTATGGCCTTCTCGTTCCTCCATTTTGGGACCCGAAACTTCAAATGTTCCGATAGTTACATCCTTTAAAATTCGAGTCTTTTCTTGTGTACGAATCTCTATGTGATTGTCGCATCATGCGTCTGATAACCGTCCAGTCAGCTTCGTATCCTTTATCTGAGTCTGTAGCATGATCAGATATCTTATGGCCTTACCGTTCGTCCATTCGGATGCCCGAAACATCAAATGTACCGATAGATACGTTCTTTAAAACTTAAGTCTTTTCTTGTGTACGAATCTCTATGTGATTGTCGCATCGTGAGTAAGACTACCGTCCGGTCAGCTTCGTATCCTTTATCTGAGTCGTTGCATGATTAGATTTCTTATGGCCTTCTCGTTCCTTCATTCGGGTGCCCGAAA
Source organism: Ambrosia artemisiifolia (assembly GCA_032199755.1). Taxonomy (NCBI): domain Eukaryota; kingdom Viridiplantae; phylum Streptophyta; class Magnoliopsida; order Asterales; family Asteraceae; genus Ambrosia; species Ambrosia artemisiifolia. The sequence goes on from CM063526.1 coordinate 17,609,945, forward strand.
CTTCAAATGTACCGATAGTTACGTCTTTTAAAACTTGTGTCTTTTCTTGTGTACGAATCTCTATGTGATTGTCGCATCGTGAGTCCGATAACCGTCTGGTCTGCTTCGTATCCTTTATCTGAGTCTGTAGCATGATCAGATATCTTATGCCTTTCCTGTTCCTCCATTCGGGTGCCCGAAACTTCAAATGTACCGATAGTTACCTCCTTTAAAACTTGAGTCATTTCTTGTGTACGAATCTCTATGTGATTGTCGCATTGTGAGTAAGATTACCGTCCGGTCAGCTTCGTATCCTGTATCTGAGTCTGTTGCATGATCGGATTTTTTATGGCCTTCCCGTTCCTCCATTCGGGTGCCCGAAACATCAAATGTACTGATCGTTACGTCCTTTAAAACTTGTGTCTTTTCTTGTGTACGAATCTCTATGTGATTGTCGCATCGTGAGTCCGATAACAATCCGGTCTGCTTTGTATCCTTTATCTGAGTCTGTAGCATTATCAGATATCTTATGGCTTTCCCGTTCCTCTATTCGGGTGCCCGAAACATCAAATGTACCGATAGTTACGTCTTTTAAAACTTCTGTCTTTTCTTGTGTACAAATCTCTATGTGATTGTCGCATCATGCGTCCGATAACCGTCCAGTCTGCTTCGTATCCTTTATCTGAGTCTGTAGCATGATCTGATATCTTATGGCTTTCCCGTTCCTCCATTCGGGTGCCCGAAACTTCAAATGTACCGATAGTTACATCCTTCAAAACTCGAGTCCTTTCTTATGTACAAATCTCTATGTCATTGTCGCATCGTGAGTCCGATTACCGTCCGGTCAGCTTCGTATCCTTTATCTGACTCTGTAGCATGATCAGAGATATCTTATGGCCTTCTCGTTCCTCCATTTTGGGACCCGAAACTTCAAATGTACCGATAGTTACATCCTTTAAAATTCGAGTCTTTTCTTGTGTACGAATCTCTATGTGATTGTCACATCATGCGTCCGATAACCGTCCGGTCAGCTTCGTATCCTTTATCTGAGTCTGTTGCATGATCAGATATCTCATGGCCTTACCGTTCCTCCATTCGTATCCTGTATCTGAGTCTGTTACATGATCAGATTTTTTATGGCCTTCCCGTTTCTCCATTCGGGTGCCCGAAACATCAAATGTACCGATAGTTACGTCCTTTAAAACTTGTGTCTTTTCTTGTGTACGAATCTCTATGTGATTGTCGCATCGTGAGTCCGATAGCCATCCGGTTTGTTTCGTACCCTTTATCTGAGTCTGTAGCATGATCAGATATCTTATGGCTTTCCCGTTCCTCTATTCGGGCACCCGAAACTTCAAATGTACAGATAGTTACGTCCTTTAAAACTTGAGTCTTTTCTTGTGTACGAATCTCTATGTGATTGTTGCATCTTGAGTCCGATAACCGTCCGGTCTGCTTCGTATCCTTTATCTGAGTCTGTAGCATGATCAGATATCTTATGGCTTTCCCGTTCCTCCATTCGGGTGCTCGAAACTTCAAATGTACCGATAGTTCCGTCCTTTAAAACTTTTGTCTTTTCTTGTGTACGAATCTCTATGTGATTGTCGCATCGTGAGTCCGATAACCGTCTGGTCTGCTTCGTATCCTTTATCTTAGTCTGTAGCATGATCAGATATCTTATGGCTTTCCCGTTCCTCTTTTCGCGTGCCCGAACCTTTAAACGTACCGATAGTTTCCACCTTTAAAACTTGTGTCTTTTCTTGTGTACGAATCTCTATGTGATTGTTGCATCGTGAGTCTGATAACCGTCTGGTCTGCTTCGTATCCTTTATCTGAGTCTGTAGCATGATTAGATATCTTATGGCTTTCCCGTACCTCCATTCACGTGCCCGAAACTTTAAATGTACCAATAGTTTCCTCCTTTAAAACTTGTGTCTTTTCTTGTGTACGAATGTCTAAGTGATTGTTGCATCGTGAGTCCGATAACCGTCTGGTCTGCTTCGTATCCTTTATCTGAGTCTGTAGCATGATTAGATATCTTATGGTTTTCCCATACCTCCATTCGCCTGCCCGAAACTTTAAATGTACCGATAGTTTCCTCCTTTAATACTTGTGTCTTTTCTTGTGTACGAATCTCAATGTGATTGTTGCATCGTGAGTCCGATAACCGTCCGGTCTGCATCGTATCCTTTATTTGAGTCTGTAGCATGATCAGATATCTTATGCCATTCCCGTTCCTCCATTCGGGTGCCCGAAACTTCAAATGTACTGATAGTTACGTCCTTTAAAACTTGTGTCTTTTCTTGTGTACGAATCTCTATGTGATTGTTGCGTCGTGAGTCCGATAACCGTTCGGTCTGCTTCGTATCCTTTATCTGAGTCTGTAGCAAGATCAGGTATCTAATGGCTTTCCCGTTCCTCCATTCGGGTGCCCGAAACTTCAAATGTACCGATAGTTACGTCCTTTAAAACTTGTGTCTTTTCTGGTGTACGAATCTCTATGTGATTGTTGCATCGTGAGTCCGATAACCGTCTGGTCTGCTTCGTATCCTTTATCTGAGTCTGTAGCATGATCAGATATCTTATGCCTTTCTCGTTCCTCCATTCGGGTGCCCGAAACTTCAAATGTACCGATAGATACGTCCTTTAAAACTTGTGTCTTTTCTTGTGTACGAATCTCTATGTGATTGTCGCATCATGCGTCCGATTACCGTCCTGTCAGCGTCGTATCCTTTATCTGAGTCTGTAGCATGATCAGAGATATCTTATGGCCTTCTCGTTCCTCCATTTGGGGACACGAAACTTCAAATGTACCGATAGTTACGTCCTTTAAAATTCGAGTCTTTTCTTGTGTACGAATCTCTATGTGATTGTCGCATCGTGCGTCCGATAACCGTCCGGTTAGCTTCGTATCCTTTATCTGAGGCTGTAGCATGATCAGATATCTTATGGCCTTACCGCTCCTCCATTCGGATGCCCGAAACTTCAAATGTACCGATAGTTACGTTCTTTAAAACTTGAGTCTTTTTTTGTGTACGAATCTCTATGTGATTGTCGCATCGTGATTAAGATTAGCGTCCGGCCAGCTTTGTATCCTTTATCTGAGTCTGTTTCATGATCAGATTTCTTATGGCCTTCCCGTTCATCCATTCGGGTGCCCGAAACTTCAAATGTACCGATAGTTACGTCCTTTAAAACTTGTGTCTTTTCTTGTGTACGAATCTCTATGTGATTGTCGCATCGTGAGTCCGGTAACCGTCCGGTCTGCTTCGTATCCTTTATCTGAATCTGTAGCATGATCTGATATCTTATGGCTTTCCCGTTCCTCCATTCGGGTGCCCGAAACTTTAAATGTACCGATAGTTTCCTCCTTTAAAACATCCGTCTTTTCTTTTGTATGAATCTCTATGTCATTGTCGCATCATGAATCCGATTACCGTCCGGTCAGCTTCGTATCCTTTATCTGAGTCCGTAGCATGATCAGAGATATCTTATGGCCTTCTCGTTCCTCCATTTGGGGACCCGAAACTTCAAATGTACCGATAGTTACGTCCTTTAAAATTCGAGTCTTTTCTTGTGTACGAATCTCTATGTGATTGTCGCATCATGCGTCCGATAACCGTCCGGTCAGATTTGTATCCTTTATCTGAGTCTGTAGCATGATCATATATCTTATGGCCTTACCGTTCCTCCATTCGGATGCCCGAAACTTCAAATGTACCGATAGTTACGTTCTTTAAAACTTGAGTCTTTTCTTGTGTACGAATCTCTATGTGATTGTCGCATCGTAAGTAAGATTACCATTCGGTCAGCTTCGTATCCTTTATCTGAGTTTGTTGCATGATCAGATTTCTTATGGCCTTCCCGTTCCTTCATTCGGGTGCCCGAAACTTCAAATGTACCGATAGTTACGTCCTTTAAAACTTGTGTCTTTTCTTGTGTACGAATCTCTATGTGATTGTCGCATCTTGAGTCCGATAACCATCCGGTCTGCTTCGTATCCTTTATCTGAGTCTGTAGCATGATCAGATATCGTATGGCTTTCCCGTTCCTCCATTCGGGTGCCCGAAACTTCAAATGTACCGATAGTTACCTCCTTTAAAACTTGAGTCTTTTCTTGTGTACGAATCTCTATGTGATTGTCGCATCGTGAGTAAGATTACCGTCCGGTCAGCTTCGTATCCTTCATCTGAGTCTGTTGCATGATCAGATTTCTTATGGCCTTCCCGTTCCTCCATTCGGGTGCCCGAAACTTCAAATTTACCGATAGTTACGTCCTTTAAAACTTGTGTCTTTTCTTGTGTACGAATCTCTATGTGATTGTCGCATCGTGAGTCCGATAACCGTCCGGTCTGCTTTGTATCCTTTATCTGAGTCTGTAGCATGATCAGATATCTTATGGCTTTCCCGTTCCTCCATTCGGGTGCCCGAAACTTCAAATGTACCGATAGTTCCGTCCTTTAAAACTTGTGTCTTTTCTTGTGTACGAATCTCTATGTGATTGTCGCATCGTGAGTCCGATGACCGTCTGGTCTGCTTCGTATCCTTTATCTGAGTCTGTAGCATGATCAGATATCTTATGGCTTTCCCGTTCCTCCATTCGCGTGCCTGAAACTTTAAATGTGCCGATAGTTTCCTCCTTTAAAACTTCAGTCTTTTCTTGTGTATGAATCTCTATGTCATTGTCGCATCCTGAGTTCGATTACCGTCCGATAAGCTTCGTATCCTTTTTTTTTGGGTAAAGGAGGCTGTGCTCCGGTAAAATTTTATTAACTAAAAAACTAATTACAAGCAAAACCGGGCCAAGATCATTACATAAATATACCTAATCAAAACTAGATCATTGGCCCAAAATCAAAAACCAACACACAAACGTCCTATACAATCCGTCCAATACTCAGCCTATTAACCATAATCAAAAACCACACACCAGCCCAATAAACCATTAAATCCCACAGCCGATTACAAAACCCATAACAAATCATATGAAATAACAACCAGCAGCCAATAACTGTACTAACTCTCATACTATTACTATAAACAGCCTTCATGCATGCATTCCTTCTAAATCCATCTTGACCCATCTTAATCCGATCCTCATTATCAACCTGCAGTATCTTCCTTGAACCTTCATTAACTTCCCAATCTTTGCAGCAGCTAACATTCATATCCAGATTGCAATGCTCCAATAATCTGCATTCTTGTTCCCATCTCCATATACCCTGAGATCTTCTATTCAGCAAACTTCTAACAAAGTTCCAGGTGTTACAAATCAAGTTACCGACATTGACCATATATACCATAACAAACTTTAACCAACCAATAGAATCATCAACCCAATCCCATGACAACAAATCCCCATAACAGTCCCAAAGACAGAGACTCAAACCTAAACTAAACACAAAAAACAGGCTAAGAAAGAAACTCATTAAGGTAAAGGTTTCCCATCTTTGCTTGGCACTAGAAAATTCAAAACAATTGAGGGTGGAAATTAATGTCCTACTAGCAAAGATGGGGTCCATCCATATCACTCCAGGTGTAATGCTCCCCTTGAGCTCATAACCTATCCACCAATCATCAAACGCTGAACTGAACTTAACATCAACAAAAAGAGCCAAGTCCAGCAGAAAAGACACACATAGGACTCTGACCAGAAATGAAATGAAACAATGGGAAGGTTGTAAAGCCCAGATCTCTACCCATCCGTTATATGTGCACCTTATTACTGCAAGTTCCCTTATATAATACCCACCCCTCCCAATAGGCAAGTGCCAGGTAAAGTAGACTGACTCAGACCAGAAATGAACAAGGCTCAACAAATACCACAAAGGCATCAGGGTTTTTGACCAGTGATGGGAACTAAAAATTAAAAATTTAGGGGAGGAGAATAATGTCCTATAATCACTGGTCAATTCCAACCTTATCTCTCCAAATTTGATGCTTACTCCAAGCCACAAATATCCTAACCACCAATCATAATAAGCAGAATTGGACCTATCTCCCATATTTAGAGAAGGATCCAATAGATCAGTCTTTAAAAAAACATTAACATTTAACTTTTGAGGAAAAACAGAAGGCTTGCAGGCCCAGATCTCTACCCATACGCATTTAGTACACCTTATTACAGCTGATTCCCAACAGTCATCCCCCTCCCACCCAAAAGGCAAGTGCCTAATAACATAAACAGACTCAGACCAGAATAGAATAAGGATCAACAAATACCACAAAGGTAACCGGGTTCTTGACCAGTGATGGGAGCTAAAAATTAAAAATTTAGGGGAGGAGAATAATGTCCTATAATCACTGGTCAATTTCAACCATATCTCTCCAGTTTTAAAGCTTACTCCAAGCCACAAATATCCTAACCACCAATCAGAATAAGCAGAATTGTATCTATCTCCCATATTTGGAGATGGATCAAATAGAACAATTTTTATAAAAATATTAACATTAAAATTTTGATTAAAAAACATAAGGCTTGCAAGCCCAGATCACTACCCATACGCTTTTTGTGCTCCTTATTACTACATGTTCCCATGTTTTACAACCCACCCCCCCCCCCCCCTAGACAAAAGCCAAACAAATATGACAGACCAGGACTCAAACACAACAGTCAAGACAGACCAACAAATGACCACAAGCAGATTTCCCATCCAATGATGACCTCTAACAACCAAACAAACCAACCAGCAAAGATAAGAACCTAAATCAAAGGATGGGACCAACCTTATCACGCCAAGAACCAGGCTTACTCCAAGCCTTATCAATCCTAACCACCAAACAAAGTGAGCTAAGTAAGGCCCATTCTCCCAAAAGGAAGGGGAACCAAACAGAAGACTCAAAAACCAAAAAGAAAAAAAATGAAAGAAAGAATAAAAGAAAATAAAAAGACACCACCTAGACACAAAACAAAGAAAAACACAAGGAAGCCATGAAGGCCAGGAATCTACCCCAAGATTACAAAGTCTCCTGATAACAGCAGGTTCCCAACCCAAAAAAAGCCCCAATCCCATAAAAAATACAAGATTATTATTATCATTAATCATAGAAAAAATACTATTATTATTATTGTTGTATGTGATAATACTATTATCATTATCCACCACCAAAAAGGATAGATCCCAAACAAGTTCCCCCATCTCCATAGACACCCAATCCTTACCATACATACTCCACTTATTATTTAGCATCATCATGAAACTGGAAATTCCAAACAGCAGCAACCACTACTGCCTGCTGACCCTTCTGAATCTTTAGACTCTTTAATCTGCACTCCACTATATTCTGAATTTGTTTGCAAAGAGCTTGAACTCCCATAAACTCATTATTAAAAATTATGTTATTTCTTTCTTTCCACAGAAGATAAACAGTGGCTGCAAGAACAAGCTTTTGTATTATACCCCAAATACCCTTTCTAATCTTACCATTTTCCACAAACAAAATGATTCTATCCCATTCATCTGGAATATCTTCAAAATTAGCCAAAGTCTTCATTCTCCTCCAAACAGAGCTAGAGTACTCACATTGGGAGAACAAGTACAAATCAGAACCAGGCTTCCAAGCTAATAGTCTGTCCTGAGTTGGCAGTTTATGTTTAAAAGCAAGCCAAGTAATAAAAGTGTGCCTTGGAATATTATGCTTAAACCAAACATAATTAGACCATTTGACTGACTCACCTCTTCTGGCTAAACTTTCATAAGCAACTTTAGTAGAAAATGGCTTAATCTTCCCTTGATTATCCTTCCACCAAAAACTATCCCTCTTTCCACTAACAAGCAAAGGTAACACTTCCTCAAAAATTTTAGGATATTTATACCTCCATTCATTAGGAACCATCCATCCATCCTTATTAATCAACCCAGCCACTTTCAAATTAAAATCAAACCCAGCAGCCTTAATATCTCTTCTATCAATGATTTCAATCAAGGGACCTAGATTATGCCATGTGTCAAACCAAGCATTCACAATATTCCCATCACCCAATCTAGCAACACAATGGGGTCTAATCAAATTTCTACATCCCAAAATCTGCTTCCAGCTCCATGAATCAGAATTGGTTTCTCCCACCTCCCACAAAATCCTACCCTTTATCTTATATTCCTTATTCCATTCCACCCAAACAGAATTTTTATCACTTAGTATATTCCATATATGCTTAGCCATAAGAGCAACATTTCTTTCCTTAAGTTGAGATAAACCTAAACCCCCTTGACTTTTACTTAAACACAATTCATCCCACCCATTCTTTGCATGCCCTTGCTTAAAACCCCTTGACACCATAAAAAACCCCTTCATAACCTAATCACATCCTCATTAACATTATCAGGCAAAAGAAACAATGAAGCCCAATACACAGTAAGGGAAGAGAGAACAGACATCAACAATTGAAGCCTCCCAGCATAAGATAAAAATTGATTCTTCAAATCAGAAATTCTCTTTTTAACTTTATCAAGCAATACTTCACAATCTCTTTGATATAACCTTTTAGATGATAAAGGTATCCCAAGATATTTCAAAGGTAGATTACCTATTTTAAAAGGCATGATCTTCAGTAACTCCATCCCGTTCAACCATTCGGGTGCCCGAAACTTCAAATGTACCGATAGTTACGTCCTTTAAAACTTGTGTCTTTTCTTGTGTACGAATCTCTATGTGATTTGTGCATCGTGAGTCCGATAACCGCCTGGTCTGCTTCGTATCCTTTATCTGAGTCTGTAGCATGATCAGATATCTTATGGCTTTCCCGTTCCTCCATTCGCGTGCCCGAAACTTTAAATGTACCGATAGTTTCCTCCTTTAAAACTTGTGTCTTTTCTTTTGTACGAATCTTTATGTGATTGTCGCATCGGGAGTCCGATAACCGTCTGGTCTGCTTCGTATCCTTTATCTGAGTCTGTAGCATGATCAGATATCTTATGGCTTTCCCGTTCCTCCATTCGGGTGCCCGAAACTTCAATTGTACCGATAGTTACGTCCTTTAAAACTTGTGTCTTTTCTTGTGTACGAATCTCTATGTGATTGTTGCATCGTGAGTCCGATAACCGTCTTGTCTGCTTCGTATCCTTTATCTGAGTCTGTAGCACGATCAGATATCTTATGGCTTTCCCGTTCCTCCATTCGGTAGCCCGGAACTTCAAATGTACCGATAGTTACGTCCTTTAAAACTTGTGTCTTTTCTTGTGTACGAATCTCTATGTGATTGTCGCATCGTGCGTCCGATTACCGTCCGGTCAGCTTCGTATCCTTTATCTGAGTCTGTAGCATGATCAGAGATATCTTATGGCCTTCTCTTTCCTCCATTTGGGGACCCGAAACTTCAAATGTACTGATAGTTACGTCCTTTAAAATTCGAGTCTTTTCTTGTGAATGAATCTCTATGTGATTATCGCATCGTGCGTCCGATAACCTACCGGTCAGCTTCGTATCCTTTATCTGAGTCCGTAGCATGATTAGATATCTTATGGCCTTACCGTTCCTCCATTCGGATGCCCGAAACTTCAAATGTACCGATAGTTATGTTCTTTAAAACTTGTGTCTTTTCTTGTGTACGAATCTCTATGTGATTGTCGCAGCGTGAGTAAGATTACCTTCCGGTCAGCTTCGTATCCTTTATCTGAGTCTGTTGCATGATCAGATTTCTTATGGCCTTCCCGTTTCTCCATTTAGGTGCCCGAAACTTCAAATGTACCGATAGTTACGTCCTTTAAAACTTGTGTCTTTTCTTGTGTACGAATCTCTATGTGATTGTCGCATCGTGAGTCCGATAACCGTCCGGTCTGCTTCGTATCCTTTATCTGAATCTGTAGCAGGATCTGATATCTTATGGCTTTCCCGTTCTTCCATTCGGGTGCTCGAAACTTCAAATGAACCGATAGTTACATCCTTCAAACTCGAGTCTTTTCTTGTGTACGAATCTCTATGTTATTGTCGCATCGTGAGTAAGATTACCTTCCGGTCAGCTTCGTATCCTTTATCTGAGTCTGTAGCAAGATCAGAGATATCTTATGGCCTACTCGTACCTCCATTCGGGTGCCCGAAACTTCAAATGTACCGATAGTTACGTCCTTTAAACCTTGAGTCTTTTATTGTGTATGAATCTCTATGTCATTGTCGCATTGTGAGTATGATAACCATTCGGTCAGCTTCGTATCCTTTATTTGAGTCTGTAGAATGATCAGATATCTTATGGCCTTACCGTTCCTCTATTCGGATGCCCGAAACTTCAAATGTACCGATAGTTACGTCCTTTCGGGAGGAACGAGAAGGCCATAAGATATCTGATCATGCAACAGACTCAGATAAAGGATACGAAGCTCACCGGACGGTAATCTGACTCACGATGCGACAATGAAATAGAGATTCGTACACAAGAAAAGACTTCAGTTTTAAAGGACGTAACTATCGATACATTTGAAGTTTCGGGCATCCGAATGGAGGAACAGGAAGGCCAAAAGATATCTGATCATGCTACACACTTAGATAAAGGATACGAAGCTGACCGGACGGTTATCGTACTCATGATGCGACAATCACATAGAGTTTCGTACACAAGAAAAGACACAAGTTTTAAAGCACGTAACTATCGGTACATTTGAAGTTTCGGGCACCCGAATGGAGGAACGAGAAGGCCATTATATATCTGATCATGCTAAAGACACAGATAAAGGATACGAAGCTGACCGGACGGTTATCGGACTCACGATGCGACAATCACATAGAGATTCGTACACAAGAAAAAACACAAGTTTTAAAGGACGTAACTATCGGTACATTTGAAGTTTCGGGCACCCGAATGGAGGAACGAAAAAGCCATAAGATATCTGATCATGCAACAGACTCAGATAAAGGATACAAAGCTGACCGGACGGTTATCGGACTCACGATGCGACAATCACATAGAGATTCATACAAAAGAAAAGACACAAGTTTTAAAGGACGTAACTATCGGTACATTTGAAGTTTCCGGCATCCGAATAGAGGAACGTGAAGGCCATAAAATATCTGATCATGCTACAAACTCAGATTAAGGATACGAAGCTGACCGGACGTTAATCGGACTCACGATGCGACAATGACATAGAGATTCGTACACAAGAAAAGAATCGGGGTTTAAAGGACGTAACTATCGGTACATTTGAAGTTTCGGGTCCCCAAATGGAGGAACGAGAAAGCCATAAGATATCTGATCATGCTACAGACTCAGATAAAGGATACGAAGCTGACCGGAAGGTAATCGGACTCACGATGCGACAATGACATAGAGATTCGTACACAAGAAAAGACTCAAGTTTTAAATGACGTAACTGTCAGTACATTTGATGTTTCAGGGTGCCAAATGGAGGAATGGGAAAGCCATAAGATATCTGATCATGCTACAGACTCAGATAAAGGATACGAAGCTGACCGGACGGTTATCGGACTCACGATGCGACAATCACATAGAGATTCGTGCACAAGAAAAGACACATGTTTTAAAGGACGTAACTATTGGTACATTTGAAGTTTCGGGCACCCGAATGGGGGAACGTGAAACCTATAAGATAACTGATCATGCTAAAGACATAGATAAAGGATACGAAGCTAACCGGACGGTTATCGGACTCACGATGCGACAATCACATAGAGATTCCTACACAAGAAAAAACTCAAGTTTTAAAGGACGTAATTATCAGTACATTTGAAGTTTCGGGATGCCGAATGGAGGAACGGGAAAGCCATAATATATCTGATCATGCTACAGACTCAGATAAAGGATACGAAGCTGACCGGACGGTTATCGGGCTCACGATCCGACAATCACATAGAGATTCGTACATAAGAAAAGACACAAGTTTTAAAGGACGTAACTATGAGTACATTTGAAGTTTCGGGATGCCGAATGGAGGAACGGGAAGGCCATAAGATACCTGATCATGCTACAGACTCAAATAAAGTATACGAAGCTGACCGGACGGTTATCGGACTCACGATGCGACAATGACATAGAGATTCATACACAAGAAAAGACTCAAGTTTTAAAGGACGTAACTATCGATACAATTGAAGTTTCGGGCACCCGAATGGAGGAACGGGAAAGCCATAAGATATCTGATCATGCTACAACTCAGATAAAGGTACGAAGCTGACCGGACGGTTATCGGACTCACGATGCGACAATGACATAGAGATTCCTACTCAAGAAAAGACACAAGTTTTAAAGGACGTAACTATCTGTACATTTGAAGTTCCGAGCACCCGAATGGAGGAACGGGAAAGCCATAAGATATATGATCATGCTACAGACTCAGATAAAGGATACGAAGCTGACCGGACGGTTATCGGACTCACGATGCGATAATCACATAGAGATTCGTACACAAGAAAAAACTCGAGTTTTAAAGGACGTAACTATCGGTGCATTTGAAGTTTTGGGCACCCGAATGGATGAACATGAAGGCCATAAGATATCTGATCATGCAACACACTCAGATAAAGGATACGAAGCTGACCGGACGTTAATCGGACTCACGATGCGATAATCACATAGAGATTCGTACACAATAAAAGACTCAAGGTTTAAAGGACGTAACTATGGGTACATTTTAAGTTTCGGGCACCCGAATGGAGGAATGGGGAAGCCTTAAGATATCAGATCATGCCACAAACTCAGATAAAGGATACGAAGTTGACCGGACAGTTATCGGACTCACGATCCGATAATCACATAGAGCTTCGTACAGAATAAAAGACTCAAGGTTTAAAGGACGTAACTATCGGTACATTTGAAGTTTCGGGCATCCGAATGGAGGAACGGGAAGGCCATAAAATATCTGATCATGCTACAGACTCAGATAAAGGATACGAAGCTGACCGGACGTTAATCGGACTCACGATGCGACAATGACATAGAGATTCGTACACAAGAAAAGACTCGAGTTTTAAAGGACGTAACTATCGGTACATTTGAAGTTTTGGGTCCCCAAATGGAGGAACGAGAAGGCCATAAGATATCTGATCATGCTACAGACTCAGATAAAGGATACGAAGCTGACCGGACGGTAATCGGACTCACGATGCGACAATGACATAGAGAATCGTACACAAGAAAAGACTCAAGTTTTAAAGGACGTAACTATCAGTACATTTGAAGTTTCGGGATGCCGAATGGAGGAACGGGAAAGCCATAATATATCTGATCATGCTACAGACTCAGATAAAGGATACGAAGCTAAAAAAGGATACGTAGCTATACGAAGCAGGGTTTTCTCTCTGATTTGGGCGATTTTGGCGATTCAGAGGTTTCTTCTCCAGTTTTCTTTTCCCGCTTCTTTCTAACCCTAATTCCTTCTCTGTTCTTTTTTCTTCTTTCGTGTTTCACTGTTCCATCATCTTCGAAGGTGGTGGAATCTTCACAGTGCGCGAGTATGGGTTCTCCAGCTAGGGTTGGGTTGCCGGAGCCTCCTCCGGCGGTTCCTCCGGATTTATCTGATGGTTTGGGGTATAGTTTGGATCTGAAGCAGGTGAGTGAAGGCAAGTTCCGTTTGAGTAGGATGATTGGGGATAGGGTGGAGTCGTGTGAGCTTACTGGGGGTGATTTGGAGTATTTGAAGGGTATGTTTGGGGATAACTGGATGAAGGAGGTTGGTTCAGACTCTTCCTGGTTTCAGAAGACGGCTATGGAGGTGGAGGACAATAGTCAACCTTCTGATTCGTTAAACTGGGTTAAAGGTATGTTTGATGCTCCTGAACTTTCTGAGGTTCATGTTAATTACCTTCGTAATTTGTTAGGAGATAATTGGAGGTCTAGGTTATTGAATGAAGATATGAATGAGTTGTTTTTATTAGCTCAAAAGTGTGATGCTGCTGGTAAGCCTTTGAATGTGTCAGGGGTGGTTTGTGTGGATGGACAGAAGACTGGTAGTATGGGTGAGACTAAGATGGAGGTTGAGGGTCAGAATAAGTCTGTGCTGGAAGCTTTGGCTAGGTTTTTAGCTAGTAAAAGGGAATTATGTGATTCTGTAAGAGCTAGGAAGGTGAGCTTTCCCCAAGTTTCTCCTAATGTTAATGTTTTTAATGCTATGGGCAGTGAGAATCTGGTATTGTTAAGTAAGAGGAAGAAGCATTCTGTTAGAAATGAGGGAGTGAAAGTGAAGATTGGCAAGACTGATGTTGGGGGTTCAAAGTATGCGGGTTACTGTGTGAAGGGGGATGAGCTGGAAGTGTTACCTGATAACTGTTCTGCTGCTGATTTGTTAGCTGTTTTGGCTAAGAAGCCTATTGTGTTAGTTCCTCCAAAGAAGGCTATAAAGAGTGATGTTTCTATGAATGCTGAAGAGGTTATGGGTAATGGTCAGGGTATTGAATCTGTTAATGTTAAAGATAATAGGGGGGATAAGAATTGTGGGACTAAGCCTGTTATTGTGGTTAAAAAGAAAGGGTGTGATACTTTCTTGAATGGACTAGAGATGATTAAGTTTAATTATGAGAAGCCTATTGAGAAGATGGAATTCTGTCCTGGATTTCCTTTGCCTAAAACTGATGTTAAGAAGAAGGTTGAAGTTAGTGTGATCAAGAAGGGGGAGGGTATGAGTTCTGGTGAAATGAAGGTTAATAGGGTGGAGGAGAGTGCTGAAATGGATGTTGTTGTGGATAAACAAGAGGGACAGGATGTTAAAGGGGGTAGAGGTAAGATAGGTAAGGGTGTTAAAGGCATTAGGAGGGTTCCTATGAGGAAGTTAATAGTTGAAAAGTCTAGAAGTATGAGCCCTTATTGTATCACTAAGGATGATGTGGTTGCCATTCAAAAGCTTCCACCTCTTCCTAAAAAGTCTGTGTTGGGTTCTGTGGTTGTTAAGGATAATGTGGTGTTTAATGCAAAGAGGGGTATTGGGGCTGTGTTAGGTAAATCTGTGGCTAAGGGAGAGGGTCCTGCTAAAGAGGTTAAGTCTTATGCTGCTGCTACTGTTGGTGAAAGTAGTGATGTTTTGGTGGAGAAAGTTCAATTTTATCCACCAAAAGTGTTAGAAAATGGAGAGGAGGTTGCAGTTATTAATCCTGAGAAGATTGCTGAGGCTAAGAAAGTGTATAGCAAGTATTTGTATGGGTATTTCATTGGGAAGGATCTGGCTATTGGTATGGTGAGATTCCACCTGTTAAGGATGTGGAAGAGGTTTGGTTTAGTGGAGATTTCTTCAAATAATAATGGTATTTTCTTTTTTAAGTTTAAGAATGATGAGGGTATGTGGAATGCTATGGAGAAAGGTCCATGGTTAGTTAATAATGTTCCTTTATGTCTGAAGAAATGGGAGGTGGGTATTTGTCTGGAGAAAGTTGAGCCTAATGTTATTCCTATGTGGGTTACTATTCCCAATCTTCCTAAGGAATTGTGGAATAATGAGAGTATTTGTAGTATGATGAGTTGTGTAGGCAATCCTTTAATGTTTGATAGAATTACTAGTGAGAGATGCCAAAAGAAGGAAGGGCCTGCTTGCTTTGCTAGAGTCCTTGTTGAGGTAAAAGCTGAGAAGATTTTACCTGAGTTTGTGAAGGCTTGGTATCCTCCTGATGATGGTAAACCTGGGTTCTTTAGTGATGTAAGGGTTACTTATGAGATTTTTATAAAGAAGTGTTCTGTGTGTAAGGTTTTTGGGCATGATTTTGAAGGCTGTAGGTCCAGAGTTCTGACAGTGAAAGAAATGGAGGAGAGGGCTCATTTGTTGGTGAAGGATATTAATCTGGGTACTAATTTGGATTATCCTGTTTCTGGGGTAAGGTCTGATGGTTTTATTAATGTGGGTAGAAATAAGAAAGGGGAAAAAGGGGAAGGGTCTGAGGGTAGGACTATTAATGGTCAAGGGGGTGGATCTAATGGAGGTGATCAAGGTAGGGGTTTGAAGAATGGTGAGGCTAGGAATGATGGTGTTAGGTTTAATGGGTTTAGGAGAAATGGGCAGGGAAGGGGTGGTTTTAATGGTAGAGGTGGTTTTCAGGGTAGAAATACTCAAGTGTATAGGCAGGTGCAAGGGAAGAAACAGAATGGGGAAGATGGAAGAAAGAAGGGTGAGCAAGCTAATAGGTTTGAAGTTTTGGGTGACTTAGAGGGGGATAATGTGGAGGTTAGGATAGGAGAGGGGTCTAATGATAGGAAGCAGAGTGAAAAAAAGGATGGAGTTAGTGGTTCTGTTAGGAGGGCTAATGGTGTGGTGATTAAAGAAGTGGAGGGTGAGAATGATGTGAAGAAGACTTCTGTGGTGGAGAATGGTGGGGGTAGTAGGAAAGGTAAGGAGATTGAAGGGGTGATTAATGTGGAGAGGAATTCAGCTGGTGCAGGGGCTTCTGGTGTGGGAGAATCTAGTAGTAAGAATAGTGGAGGGAATGGTGGGGATTTTAAAATAGATACTAAGGTTAATACTAAGTCTGGGTATTTTAGGATGTCAGATGATCAGTTTAATGTAGTATCTCATTATATTCTTAATAAAATCTGTCCTTCTAATGATATTATGAGGAAATGGAACATTGGTCAAGTTAAATTATTTTTTGAACAATGGGACATTCTTATGTTTGATAAATTAATGAAGGAAGCTGAAGTCCATTCTGATAATGAGGAGAATGCTGAATTTATGAAGTGTGATGGGGGTTCTAGTAGTGGTGTAGGTGAGGGTTCCTCTGGTCTGCAGGGCCCTGTGGGTTGTTCTACTGTTATTAATGAAGATTAATCTTCTTGCTTGGAATGTTAGAGGTATGTCAACTGCCTCTACAAAGACAGATTGGGAGAATTGTTGCTGATAATGGTATTAAGTTGGGTGGTTTTTTGGAGACTAGAGTTAGTCCTGGTGGAATTCTAGATGCTGGCAAGGGGGTTATGAGTAGGTGGGAATGGGTTTCTAACATAGAACTTTGTCCTAGTTGGGCTAGAATTTTGGTTGGTTGGGACCCAAAGGTTATGGATGTGTTTGTTTTATCCATGACCTCTCAAGTGGTGCATTGTTTAGTTTGTCCTTTTAAGGAGGGGGAGAGGTTCTTTTGTTCTTTTGTATATGGTGTTACTAATGTTCCTGGTAGGAGGGAGTTATGGGGAAGCTTAAAGAATCACTCTAGGTTAATTGGGAACAATCCATGGGTGGTTTTGGGAGATTTCAATATTATTTTGGAGCCAGGGGATAAGAATATAGGGGGTTCTGTTCCAGTTTATGGGATGGATGATTTTAAGAACTGTGTTGATTGTTTAAAGGTTTCTGATCTTGCTAGTACTGGATTTCATTTTACTTGGAATCAAAAGCCTGGGAAAACGTATGGCATTCTTGACAAGTTAGATAGGGCTATGGTTAATGAGAAAATGGGTGTATTGTTTCCTGGTTTGTTTGCTAAGTTTCTTCCTTTCTATAATTCTGATCATTCTCCTGTCCTTGTTACATGTCCTCTGGAGGATGGGTATAGGGATCCCAAACCTTTTAAGTTCTGGAATCATTTGGCTGATAAGCCAGAGTTTGAAGGCATTGTTAAGAATTGTTGGGGGATTAATGTAAGGGGTTGTAGAATGTTTCAGGTGGTGACTAAACTGAAAAGTTTGAAGAAACCACTCAGGAAACTTAACTATAGTATGGGTAATTACTTTAAAAAGGTTGAGTTTTTGAAGTCTGAACTTGAGAAAATTCAGAAGGAAGTGGTTGAGGATTCTGGGAATGTGTCTTTGAGAGAGGAGGAAGCGGTTTATATTAAAGCTTACAATGAAGCTTGTGCTGATGAGGAGGCTTTTCTTAAACAGAAGTCTAAGGTCCACTGGTTATGTGTGGGAGATCAAAATAACAAATATTTTTATCATTCTGTGAAGCAGAGGCAGGCTAAGAATAGGGTGGTTCAAATTAGTGGATTGGATGGTACCTGTTATAATGAGCATTCTCTGGGTAGTGCTTTTGTCAGTTACTATATGAGTATGATGGGGAAAAAGGATCCTGTGGATCCTATTGGTGATGTTGATAGTTTATTTTTAAAGAAGATAAATGTGTATGATGCTGATTATATGGTTAGAGATGTTTCTAAGGAGGAGATCAAGTCTGCTATGTTTCAAATTGATGACAATAAGGCTCCTGGGCCTGATGGTTATTCTGCAAAATTCTTTAAAGCTGCATGGAATTTTGTGGGGGATGATGTTTGTTTAGCTGTTCAAGAATTTTTTCAGAATGGAAGGCTGTTAAAGCAACTTAATGCTACTGTCCTATCTTTAATCCCTAAAGTTAAGGTTCCTAACCTTGTTAGTGAATTTAGGCCTATTGCATGTTGTAATGTCCTTTACAAGTGCATTAGTAAAGTGATCTGTAATAGGATGATGGGTTATTTAGAGCAGGTTGTTGATAAGTCACAGAGTGCCTTTGTTCCTGGGAGGCTCATTAGTGATAATATTTTGTTATCTCAAGAGTTAGTTAAAGGGTATGATTGGGTGAGGGGTCATTCTAGAGTTGCTATGAAAATAGACTTGCAGAAGGCTTATGATTCTGTTGATCATGCCTTTCTTCATCAATGTTTAGTTGGTTTTGGATTTCATGAGAAGTTTATTGGGTGGGTGATGGAATGTGTTACTTCTGTATCTTATTCTATTAGTCTAAATGGGGATCTTTATGGTTTTTTCAAGGGGGAGAAAGGGTTAAGGCAAGGGGATCCTATGTCTCCTTACTTATTCACCTTAGTTATGGAGGTACTTAACTTAGTATTCATAAGAAGGATTAGGGAGGCTGATAATTTCGTGTACCATTGGAAGTGTGAAAAAATGAAGTTGACCCATTTATGTTTTGCTGATGATTTGATAGTTTTTAGTAGTCAGGATTGTGAGTCCATTAGTATTTTGAAGGCTGCTTTGGATGAGTTTGGTAACATGTCTGGGTTAAAGCCTAATATGCAGAAGAGTGAGATTATTTTTGGGAATGTGAAGCCTGAAATTCAGGAGGATATCCTGAGAATTGTGCCTTTTAAAGTGGGAAGCTTTCCTTTGAAATACTTGGGTATTCCTCTTGCTTCTAGGAGATTATATCAGAAGGACTGTTCTATTCTACTTGACAAGGTTAAGAGCAGGGTCAATGACTGGAGGAATAAGTTCCTCTCTTTTGCTGGGAGTCTGCAATTGATTAAATCTGTGTTATCTTCTCTTACTGTGTATTGGTCCTCCTTGTTTATCTTGCCTGTTAATTTAAATGATGATGTGGAAAGGATTTGTAGAGGTTTTTTGTGGTGCCAAGGGGATTTTAAGAAGGGATATGCTAGGGTTAGTTGGGATGATTTGTGTCTTAAGAAATCTCAAGGTGGGTTGGGAATTGCTTCTCTTAAGGAAAGAAATGTTGCTTTAATGTCTAAACATATTTGGAATGTGTTAAATAATAAGGATTCTGTTTGGGTTGAATGGATTAGGTTACATAGATTGCAGGGATGTAATTTTTGGGATGTGGGAGAAACCAATTCTGATTCTTGGAGTTGGAAGCAAATCCTGGGGTGTAGGGGTATTATTAGGCCTCATTGTGTTGCAAAGGTTGGGAATGGTAGATTAATTAGTGCATGGTTTGATAGCTGGCATAGTAAAGGTCCTTTGATCAATGTCATAGATAGAAGAGATATTAGGAATGTTGGGTTTAACCTGAGGGGAACTTTGGCTGATTTGGTAAGTAATGGGAGTTGGTGTTTTCCTGAGGAATGGGGTAGTAAGTATCCTTGGTTGGTTCAAACTGAGGTGCCCTTTTTGTGTCCTATGACTAGGGATAGGTATTGGTGGAAAAGAGATGATGGTGAGAAGGTGCCCTTTTCTACAAAGGTGGCTTATGAGGATTTGGTTAAAGGGGGTAATGAGGTTAAGTGGAGTAGATCTGTGTGGTTTAGTCAATCCATACCAAGACATGCTTTTATTACTTGGTTAGCTTTTAAGTACAGACTTCCAACACAAGATAGGATGTTACAATGGGGATATAGTGGTGTTTTGAAGTGCAGTTTGTGTGGGACTTGTCCTGATAGTCATGAGCACCTGTTTTTTAGGTGTGATTTTTCCCATGCCATATGGAGGAGATTAAAGGTATTGGCAAAATTTGGAGATATTCCTGATCAGTGGGATGCTATTGTGCAGTTTATAGAGGGAAGGGTGGTGAATAAGTCTGTGTGGAACATCATTCAAAGGCTTTGTCTGGCTGCTGCTGTTTATTTAATTTGGCAGGAGAGAAACAATAGACTATTTAGCAATTCTAGAAGGAGTGCTAAGATTCTTGGGCAGCAGATTCAGGATGTTGTTAAGCTGAGAATGGCAAGTTTGAATTTGAAGAATTCTGTGCAGGTGCAGCTGGCTGCTGCTGCCTGGGGTTTTATATGTCCTAATGATGATTGTTAATTACTCTTGTGGTAGTTATAAGGAGGAGTGGAAGAATGTGTGTATGGGTGAGATAGGATGGTATGTTACTGCTAGTGGTATTGGAGGTGGAGGGGTGTTTTTTATCTCAGTTATATATAGTAATAATAGTAATTATAATAATAATATATATAATGATAATAATATGTTGAATAATGATAATAATATTACTAAATATTACTCTGGGATGGGTCTTTATTTGGGGCTGTGGGAACATGCTGTTCTCTGGAGTCTGTGTACTTATGGGGTAGTTTCTTGGCCTTTTTGGCTTCTGAGTATTGATTCCTGGTGTGTGTTTTGGTGGTGTCCTTTTTGTCATTTCATTTTTTTGTTATTTTTAATTTTGAGGGTGGTGTGTCATCTGCTGAGCTCCCCTTCCTTTTGGAAGAATGGACTTAGCCTTGCGCATTTTGATCGGAGGATAGGAGTGTCAAGGCTGGGAGGAAGCCTGGTTCATGGAGTGATAAGGTTGGTCTCATCCTTTGGATTAGGATCTGGTCAGGGTTTTTTGAGTCTTTTATTCCTTAGATGTCATCAAAGGATGGGAATTCTGCTTGTGTGTAAGTCTTGTTTTGATTGGGTCTTTTTGGGTCTGGTAGTGTTGTGGTCTGGATGGGTCAGAGTGGGTAAGTTAGTGCCTTGGTCTGTCTGGGTCATTTTGGGTGAGTTTGAGTCTTGGTCTGTTTTGTTTATGAACTCTCTTTTTGGGAGGGATTTGGGTTATACTATATGGGAACTTGCAGTAATAAGGTGCACAAAAAACGAATGGGTAGTATCCTGGCTTTGTAAGCCTTCTGTTTTATATCAAAATTTGAAAAAGTTTTGTTTTCTTAAGATCCTATTGAACTCTATTTCTTTGTATGAAATTGGGTTTAATTCTGCGATTTTTGATTGGTGGTTAGGATGTTTAAAGCTTGGAGTAAGCTATAACCCGGGAGATATAAGGTTGGATCTGATCAGTGATGTTAGGACATTTGTTTCCACCCCAAATTTTGCATTTTTTAGAACTATTCACTGGTCAGGAACCCTGTGGTCTTTATGGCCTTTGTTGAGCCTTGTTCATTTGAAGGTAAAGTCTGTTATGAGTCTAAGGCACTTGCCTTGGGGAGGGGTGGGTTACTATGATTGGGAACTCGCAGTAATAAGGTGCACAAAAAACGTTTGGGTAGAGATCTGGCTTAATAAGCTTCTTTGTTTTATTCAAAATTTTTTATTCTGGTTTTGTTTTTTAAAAAGAGATCTGTTGAATCCCTCTTCACCTTTCAAAGATGGGTTCAATTCTGCGTTGATGAATTGGTGGTTAGGATTGGAGCCAGGAGTGTGCTCAGCCCTTGGAGAGATAAGGATGGACCCTATCCTTGTGTTTAGGACACTTACTTCCACCCCTAATGTTTTTGCATTTTCTAGTACCTCACAAGGATGGGAAACCTTTGCATTATTGGTTTGTTCTTTTCTGAAACCTTTTCTTGTTTTTAGTTTTAGGTGTTTTGGGCTGCCCTTTTGGGATGGGTTGGAAAACTGTTTTTTGGGATGGGTTGGATGGATATGGCTGTATGATTGTGATCCTGGTTGGCTGATTTTACTGCTTTCTGGAGAAACTGTTATTGTCAAGTTGGTTTACATTTCAATTGAGCAATTTCTGTTAAGGCTGGTTGTTAGCTGGTACATTGGTGGTCTGTTATATGTCCTTTGTAGGGAGCATATTCAGTCAGAGCTGGTGTTTAGATATTTAGTTGTTAGTCAGTTTTTTGATTGGGTTTTTTGTAATTGGGTTGGGAAGCTAGGTGAGTATGGTATTGTTATGATTGTTAGTTTTGAAGAGTCTTGTAATGAGTAGGGAAGACATTGCGGATTTGCAGCTGAATGGTATAGCAGGGGTAGCATTATTACTCAGGATTGTAGTCAAAGCTACAAGTTAGCTGGTAGAAGACAGGTGGTGAAGCTGGAAGATGTGAAGGATCTAAAGGTGTGTACAAGTATTGTATGGAAGAATGTTGAACAAGGATGCAAGTTATCAGGAAGAAGACTTGACTGTTGTTGGTTATGGTCTATTTTATTTGGTTTGTTAGTTGGGTCTTGTATTGGGTTGGGCTTTGAAAGGTTAGTTAGATGGCCCGATAGTTTTGAGTATGGTTAATGGGCTGTGTTTTGTTTGATGTATGGTTGTTTTAGTGTTGTTTTGTGGTGGGCCTTGATCTAGTTTCTAGTTAGTGTATTTTGTAAAGATCTTGGCCCGGTCTATTTGTAAATATTTTTTATTATTAATGAAATTTACCGGAGCAATGTCTCCTTTATCAAAAAAAAAAGGATACGAAGCTGACCGGACGGTTATCGGGCTCACGATGCGACAATCACATAGAGATTCGTACACAAGAAAATACACAAGTTTTAAAGGATGTAACTATCGGTACATTTGAAGTTTCGAGCACCCGAATGGAGGAACGGGAAAGCCATAAGATATCTGATCATGCTATAGACTCAGATAAAGGATACGAAGCTGACCGGGCGGTTATCTGACTCACGATGTGACAATCACATAGAGATTCATACACAAGAAAAGACTCAAGTTTTAAAGAACGTAACTATCGGTACATATGAAGTTTCAGGCATCCGAAAGGAGGAACGAGAAAGCCATAAGATATCTGATCATGCTACAGACTCAGATAAAGGATACGAAGCTGACCGGAAGGTAATCGGACTCACGATGCGATAATGACATAGAGATTCGTACACAAGAAAAGACTCAAGTTTTAAATGACGTAACTATCAGTACATTTGAAGTTTCGGGATGCCGAATGGAGGAACGGGAAAGCCATTATATATCTGATCATGCTACAGACTCAGATAAAGGATACGAAGCTGACCGGACGGTTATCGGGCTCACGATGCGACAATCACATAGAGATTCGTACATAAGAAAAGACACAAGTTTTAAAGGACGTAACTATCAGTACATTTGAAGTTTCGGGATGCCGAATGGAGGAACGGGAAGGCCATAAGATACCTGATCATGCTACAGACTCAAATAAAGGATACGAAGCTGACCGGACGGTTATCGGACTCACGATGCGACAATGACATAGAGATTCATACACAAGAAAAGACTCAAGTTTTAAAGGACGTAACTATCGGTACATTTGAAGTTTCGGGCACCCGAATGGAGGAACGGGAAAGCCATAAGATATCTGATCATGCTACAACTCAGATAAAGGTACGAAGCTGACCGGACGGTTATCGGACTCACGATGCGACAATGACATAGAGATTCCTACTCAAGAAAAGACACAAGTTTTAAAGGACGTAACTATCTGTACATTTGAAGTTCCGAGCACCCGAATGGAGGAACGGGAAAGCCATAAGATATATGATCATGCTAGAGACTCAGATAAAGGATACGAAGCTGACCGGACGGTTATCGAACTCACGATGCGATAATCACATAGAGATTCGTACACAAAAAAAAAACTCGAGTTTTAAAGGACGTAACTATCGATGCATTTGAAGTTTCGGGCACCCGAATGGATGAACATGAAGGCCATAAGATATCTAATCATGCAACACACTCAGATAAAGGATACGAAGCTGACCGGACGTTAATCGGACTCACGATGCGATAATCACATAGAGATTCGCACACAATAAAAGACTCAAGGTTTAAAGGACGTAACTATGGGTACATTTTAAGTTTCGGGCACCCGAATGGAGGAATGGGGAAGCCTTAAGATATCAGATCATGCCACAAACTCAGATAAAGGATACGAAGTTGACCGGACAGTTATCGGACTCACGATCCGATAATCACATAGAGCTTCGTACAGAATAAAAGACTCAAGGTTTAAAGGACGTAACTATCGGTACATTTGAAGTTTCGGGCATCCGAATGGAGGAACGGGAAGGCCATAAAATATCTGATCATGCTACAGACTCAGATAAAGGATACGAAGCTGACCGGACGTTAATCGGACTCACGATGCGACAATGACATAGAGATTCGTACACAAGAAAAGACTCGAGTTTTAAAGGACGTAACTATCGGTACATTTGAAGTTTCGGGTCCCCAAATGGAGGAACGAGAAGGCCATAAGTTATCTGATCATGCTACAGACTCAGATAAAGGATACGAAGCTGACCAGACGGTAATCGGACTCACGATGCGACAATGACATAGAGAATCGTACACAAGAAAAGACTCAAGTTTTAAAGGACGTAACTATCAGTACATTTGAAGTTTCGGGATGCCGAATGGAGGAACGGGAAAGCCATAATATATCTGATCATGCTACAGACTCAGATAAAGGATACGAAGCTTACCGGACGGTTATCGGGCTCACGATGCGACAATCACATAGAGATTCGTACACAAGAAAAGACACAAGTTTTAAAGGACGTAACTATCGGTACATTTGAAGTTTCGAGCACCCGAATGGAGGAACGGGAAAGCCATAAAATATCTGATCATGCTATAGACTCAGATAAAGGATACGAAGCTGACCGGGCGGTTATCTGACTCACGATGTGACAATCACATAGAGATTCATACACAAGAAAAGACTCAAGTTTTAAAGAACGTAACTATCGGTACATTTGAAGTTTCAGGCATCCGAAAGGAGGAACGAGAAAGCCATAAGATATCTGATCATGCTACAGACTCAGATAAAGGATACGAAGCTGACCGGAAGGTAATCGGACTCACGATGCGACAATGACATAGAGATTCGTACACAAGAAAAGACTCAAGTTTTAAATGACGTAACTATCAGTACATTTGATGTTTCGGGATGCCGAATGGAGGAACGGGAAAGCCATAAGATATCTGATCATGCTACAGACTCAGATAAAGGATACGAAGCTGACCGGAGGGTTATCGGGCTCACGATGCGACAATCACATAGAGATTCGTGCACAAGAAAAGACACAAGTTTTAAAGGACGTAACTATCAGTACATTTGAAGTTTCAGGCATCCGAATGGAGGAACGGGAAAGCCATAAGATATCTGATCATGCTATAGACTCAGATAAAGGATACGAAGCTGACCGAGCTGTTATCTGACTCACGATGCGACAATCACATAGAGATTCATACACAAGAAAAGACTCAAGTTTTAAAGGACGTAACTATCGGTACATTTGAAGTTTCAGGCATCCGAATGGAGGCACGAGAAAGCCATAAGATATCTGATCATGCTACAGACTCAGATAAAGGATACGAAGTTGACCGGAAGGTAATCGGACTCACGATGCGACAATGACATAGAGATTCGTACACAAGAAAAGACTCAAGTTTTAAATGACGTAACTATCAGTACATTTGATGTTTCAGGGTGCCAAATGGAGGAACGGGAAAGCCATAAGATATCTGATCATGCTACAGACTCAGATAAAGGATACGAAGCTGACCGGATGGTTATCGGACTCACGATGCGAAAATCACATAGAGATTCGTGCACAAGAAAGACACAAGTTTTAAAGGACGTAACTATTGGTACATTTGAAGTTTCGGGCACCCAAATGGGGGAACGTGAAACCGATAAGATAACTGATCATGCTAAAGACTCAGATAAAGGATACGAAGCTAACCGGACGGTTATCAGACTCACGATGCGACGATCACATAGAGATTCCTACACAAGAAGAGACTCAAGTTTTAAGGGACGTAACTATCAGTATATTTGAAGTTTCGGGATGCCGAATGGAGGAACGGGAAAGCCATAATATATCTGATCATGCTACAGACTCAGATAAAGGATACGAAGCTGACCGGACGGTTATCGGGCTCACGATGCGACAATCACATAGAGATTCGTACACAAGAAAAGACACAAGTTTTAAAGGACGTAGCTATCGGTACATTTGAAGTTTCAGGCATCCGAATGGAGGAACGGGAAGGCCATAAGATACCTGATCATGCTACAGACTCAAATTAATGATACGAAGCTGACCGGACGGTTATCGGACTCACGATGCGACAATGACATAGAGATTCATACACAAGAAAAGACGCAAGTTTTAAAGGACGTAACTATCGGTACATTTGAAGTTTCGGGCACCCGAATGGAGGAACAGGAATGCCATAAGATATCTGATCATGCTACAACTTAGATAAAGGATACGAAGCTGACCGGACGGTTATCGGACTCACGATGCGACAATGACATAGAGATTCCTACTCAAGAAAAGACACAAGTTTTAAAGGACGTAACTCTCTGTATATTTGAAGTTCCGAGCACCCGAATGGAGGAACGGGAAAGCCATAAGATATCAGATCATGATACAGACTCAGATAAAGGATACGATGCTGACCGGACGGTTATCGGACTCACGATGCGTTAATTACATAGAGATTCGTACACAAGAAAAGACTCGAGTTTTAAAGGACGTAACAATCGGTGCATTTGAAGTTTCGGGCACCCGAATGGATGAACGTGAAGGCCAGAAGATATCTGATCATGCAACAGACTCAGATAAAGGATACGAAGTTAACCTGACGGTAATTTGACTGACGATGAG
Organism: Ambrosia artemisiifolia; assembly: GCA_032199755.1. Taxonomy (NCBI): domain Eukaryota; kingdom Viridiplantae; phylum Streptophyta; class Magnoliopsida; order Asterales; family Asteraceae; genus Ambrosia; species Ambrosia artemisiifolia. The sequence goes on from CM063526.1 coordinate 17,636,787, forward strand.
ACAATCACATAGAGATTCGTACATAATAAAAGACTCAAGGTTTAATGGACGTAACTATCAGTACATTTGAAGTTTCGGGATGCCGAATGGAGGAACGGGAAGGCCATAAGATACCTGATAATGCTACAGACTCAAATAAAGGATACGAAGCTGACCGGATGATTATCGGACTCACGATGCGACAATGACATAGAGATTCCTACTCTAGAAAAGACACAAGTTTTAAAGGACGTAACTATCTGTACATTTGAAGTTCCGAGCACCCGAATGGAGGAACGTGAAGGCCATAAGATATCTGATCATGCAACACACTCATATAAAGGATACGAAGCTGACCGGACGTTAATCGGACTCACGATGCGATAATCACATAGAGATTCGTACACAATAAAAGACTCAAGGTTTAAAGGACGTAACTATCGGTACATTTTAAGTTTCGGGCACCCGAATGCAGGAACGTGAAGGCCACAAACTCAGATAAAGGATACGAAGTTGACCGGATAGTTATCGGACTCACGATCCGATAATCACATAGAGATTCGTACACAATAAAAGACTCAAGGTTTAAAGGACGTAACTATCGTTACATTTGAAGTTTCGGGCATTCGAATGGAGGAACGTGAAGGCCATAAGATATCTGATCATGCTACAGACTCAGATAAACGATACGAAGCTGACCGGACGGTTATCGGACTCACGATGAGACAATCACATAGAGATTCGTACACAAGAAAAGACACAAGTTTTTAAGGACGTAACTATCGGTACATTTTAAGTTTCGGGCACCTGAATGGAGAAACGGGGAAGCCTTAAGATATCTGATCATGCCACAAACTAAGATAAAGGATACGAAGTTGACCGGACGGTTATCAGACTCACGATTCGACAATCACATAGATATTCGTACACAAGAAAAGACACAAGTTTTAAAGGACGTAACTATCGGTACATTTGAAGTTTCGGGCACCCGAATGGAGGAACGGGAAGGCCATTAGATTTCTGATCATGCCACAGACTCAGATAAAGGATACAAAGTTGACCGGACGGTTATCGGACTCACGATGCGTCAATCACATAGAGATTCCTACACAAGAAAAGGCACAAGTTTTAAAGGACGTAACTATCTGTACATTTGACGTTTTGAGCACCCGAATGGAGGAACGGGAAACCTATAAGATAACTGATCATGCTACAGACTCAGATAAAGGATACGAAGCAGACCGGACGGTTATCGGACTCACGATGCGACAATCAGATAGAGATTAGTACACTAGAAAAGACACAAGTTTTAAAGGACGTAAGTATCGGTACATTTGAAGTTTCGGACATCCGAATGGAGGAACGGGAAGGCCATAAGATACCTGATCATGCTACAGACACAGATAAAGGATACGAAGCTAACCGGACGTTAATCGGACTCACGATGCGACAATGACATAGAGATTCGTAAAAAAGAAAAGACTCGAGTTTTAAAGGACGTAACTATCGGTACATTTGAAGTTTTGGGTCCCCAAATGGAGGAACGAGAAGGCCATAAGATATCTGATCATGCTACAGACTCAGATAAAGGATACGAAGCTGACCGGACAGTAATCGGACTCACGATGCGACAATGACATAGAGATTCGTACACAAGAAAAGACTCAATTTTTAAAGGACGTTACTATCAGTACATTTGAAGTTTCGGGATGCCGAATGGAGGAACGGGAAAGCCATAATATATCTGATCATGCTACAGACTCAGATAAAGGATACGAAGCTACGAAGCTTGGGTTTTTCTCTGAATTGGGCGATTTAGGCGATTCAGGGGTTTCTTCTCCGGTTTTCTTTTCCCGCCTCTTTTCTAACCCTAATTTCTTCTCTGTTCTTCCTTCTTCAATCGTGTTTAACTGTTCCAATTGCTCTATACCAATTGGAATCTTCTCAGTTCATTCTAGTTCCTTTTGTTCATGAGTTCGGCTGCTACGGTTCCGGCATCGGATCCTCCTCCGAAGGGTCCACCGGATATTATGGATGTTCAGGATGCTCAGGAAGTTCGTATTCAGGAAAATATGGATCCTAAGGCTAGTTTGGATAAGAAGTTGAAGGATTCTGAACAGGTTATCCTGAACAGGGTGATTTCTAGTAAGCAGGATTCTCTTATCCTTAGTTCTGATGTGGTTAATTTGTTTTTAAATATGTTTGGGGAAAATTGGAAACAGAGAATCCTCTCTGAACCGATTAATCTTTTAAAACTAGCTGGGATGGGTAAAGTAGAGGAGGTTAATCGTTTGGTTACTGATGAGATTGATGGTAGGGACCTGTTGTTTCATAATAAGCTTTCTGGTAGGTATGGGCTTATTTTGGAAGTGGTTGCTGGTTTTTTGGGAAGGTTAGGGTATGGGAGTTCTGTGTCTCATAGTCCTCTGGTTAATGATATACAGATGAAGGATGGGGGTAGGGGAGGTAGGATTATGCAAGCTGATATGAATTCTAATGTGTTTGAATCTGGAATGGGTGTTGGTTTTGTATGTATGGATAAGAGGAGGAAGAGATCTGTGAGGAATGAAGGTATTAATGTGAAGACTAGAAAGGTGATGTGGGGGTGAAGGGACTTATATTAGGTCTGAGGTGGATAATGGGTTGAATCAATGTGAGGAAGAGTTACCTGAGATGGTTACTGCTCAGGAACTTTTGTCTGTGGTAAAGGAGGGTAATACTAGTGTTGGGCCAGTCAAACTTAAGTTTGGTAAAAAGAATATAGGTAATGTGGAGGGGAAGGCTAATGAATTAAGGTTGCAGCTATCTGTATCTAATCCTCAGTTCTCTTATAGCCCAGGTGCAGGTAGTAAGGTTATAGTTAATGAGGAGGGTGCTATTGTTCTGAAGGGTTCTGTTGGTACTCTGAAGAAGGATAAGGAAGATATTAATGAAAAGGATGATGATAGTAAAGAGGAGGATGTTATTATTGATAGTGAGGGCAAGGGTTCTAATGTTTCTGATCAGAAAAGTATGGAGGAGGAGGTTGAGGGGAAGGTTAAGAAAGGAGACATAACCACTAGGCTGCCTTGGAGGGGTATTCTGAAAACTCCATCAATGAAGAAATTAATCAAGCAGAAATCTGACAAAATGAGTTCTTATATGGTTAATGATGAGGACTTGCAATATATTAGTAAGCTCAAACCTGTTGCTAGATCTATTTTGCATATAGGGGTTGTTGCTAGGGGAGTTGTGTTTAAATCTGTTAAGGAAGGGGAGTCTGGGGAAAGTAGTGAGAAACTAGTTGCTTCTTTTGCTGATGTTACTAAGGATAAACTAAATGAAGTATTGGAGACCAAGATGACTTTTATTCCTCCTAAGATACTTGAATCTGGTGAGACTGTTGCTGTGATTAGGCCTGAGAAATTGGTGGAAGCAAGGGTGGCTTACAGTACCTATCTGTATGGGTATTGTATTGGGCAGGACATTTCTATTGGTATGGTGAGGTATCACTTATTCAGAATGTGGAAAAGGTTTGGCTTGATTGAGGTGTCTTCAAATGGGGCTGGTATTTTCTTCTTCAAGTTTAAAAATGAGCAGGGGATGATGGAGACTATTAATCAGGGGCCTTGGCTTATAAACAATCTTCCTTTATATATAAGGAAGTGGGAGATTGGGTTAAATTTGGAAAGGGTTGAGCCCAGTTCTATTCCCATTTGGTTTACCATCTCTAACATGCCTATGGAACTATGGAATAGAGAGAGTTTAAGTAGTATGATGAGTTGTATTGGTGAGCCTTTAATGTTGGATAGGGTAACTGCTTTGAGATGCAATAAGAAAGAAGGAACGAAGGTAGGGCAGGGTTTGCTAGGATCCTGGTGGAAGTAAAGGCTGATAAGATGCTTCCGGATTTTGTTAATGCTTACTATCCAGCTGATGTTGGCAAACCAGCTTTTATTCAGAAAGTGAAAGTTGAATATCAAGTCAGAGTTAAGAAATGTTCTGCTTGCAAAGTTTTTGGTCATGATTATGAGGGCTGTAAATCAAGGGAATTGTCTGCTGAGGAAGTTGCTAGGAAGACTGAACAGCTGCTAAAGGATTTATTTTAGGCAAGTCAATCTGATTTTCCTATTTCTGGGGTTGGTAATGATGGTTTTCAAGTTGTGGGCAGGAATAATAGGGTGATAAATAATAAGGGAAATGGTGGTGGGAATGCTCAGGGGAATGATAGAGATAGGGGGGTAGTTCTAATGGGAGACAGAATGGGATTAGAGGTCAAGGTAATCAGGGGAATTTTGGGGGAGGGAATAGGAATCAGGGTTTTAAAAATGGGGGAAGGCAATGGGTGAGTAAGAATGATTTTAGAAAGAATAATGATAATAAAATGAATAATGATAATAAAAAGCATAATGATAATAATGGTATTAGTTTAACAAATACTTTTGCCATTTTAAAGGAAGATTTAAATGTGGGAGGCTCTGAGGGTAGTGATAGTAAGGGAAAGGGTATTGAGGGGGAGACTAATCAGGGGAAGAATATGGTTGTGGAGAAGGGTTTTGGGGTTGCATCTAGTAGGAAGGCTGTTCAAGGGAAGAATATGGGTAATGAGGTGAATGCTGTGTTGAATCAGGATTTTAATGGGGAAAAGAAGGGTGTTCAAGCTAAAGATGTTAATCTTTCTGAGGAGGCTGCTAAGGTGCAGACTAGGGTGAATATTAACTCTGGTTATTTTAAAATGAGTACAACTCAATTCAATGAAGTGGCTCATTTTGTTATTAATAAAATATGTCCTTCAAATGATGTTATGAAGCATTGGAATATAGGACAGATTAAGGTGTTCTTTGAGCAATGGGATAAGATTATGTTTGAAAAGCTGGTTGAAGCTGAAAATGCTAAGTCTAGTAGTGGAGTGGGATCTTCTGGATTGGAGGGTCCTATGAATGTTGATAGTGTTATTAATGAAGATTAATCCTTTGGTGTGGAATGTGAGGGGTATGTCTAGTGTTTCAAAACAAAGACAAATCTCTAGAATAATTAGGGAGAATAAAGTGGGTTTGGTGGGATTAGTGGAGACTAGAGTTAATAGGTCCAATATTAATGCTGCCTGTAAAGGGGTTATGGACAAGTGGGAATGGGTTTCTAATGCTGAATGGTGCCCTAGCTGGGTTAGAATTGTTGTGGGTTGGGATTCTAGATTTCTGGATGTTATAGTGTTGCAGAATTCTGCTCAGGTTATTCACTGCATTGTTTGCCCTTTTGGGAGCAGTATTAAATTCTTTTGTTCTTTTGTTTATGGTGAGACTAATATGGTTGGGAGAAGGGTGCTTTGGGACAGTTTATTAAGTCATGGTTTGAATATTGGTGTTAACCCTTGGTTGGTTATAGGGGATTTTAATGCAATTCTTGATCCTGGTGACAAGAATTGTGAGATTGCTACTTCTAAATATGGTATGGAGGAATTTAGTTGATTTGTTGAGGGGTTGCAGATTATGGATTTGCCTAGTTCAGGATTGTTTTTTACTTGGAATTAAAAGCCAAGTAAGGAAGATGGGATTATGGAGAAATTGGATAGGGCCATGGGTAATATGACGTTTATGGAAATGTTTGGCAATGTTGGGGTAAAATTTTTACCTTTCTATTGCTCTGATCATTCCCCTATTCTGGTGTTCTTTTCTGATGGAGTTTCTGGTAATTATAAATCTTTTAGATTTTGGAATTATCTTGTTGACAAAGAGGAGTTCCTTCCTATTGTTGATGAGGTTTGGGGTGAGGTTATAGTGGGTTGTAAAATGTTTAGTGTGGTTTCTAAACTTAAGGCTCTCAAAAAGCCTTTGAGGAAACTGAACTACCAACAAGGTAATTTGTTTAAAAAGGTTGAGTCTCTTAGAGTTGAATTGGAAAGAGTTCAAGAAGCAGTTTCTTTTGCCCCTGATAATAGGACCCTTAGGGAAGAGGAGGCTGTTTAGTTGGATGCTTACAATGAGGCTATTAGAGATGAGGAAAATTTCTTGAAACAGAAATCAAAGGTTCATTGGCTATAGGTGGGAGACAAAAACAATAAATACTTCTTTCATTCAGTTAAGCAGAGGCAATCTCAGTATAAATTGTCTCACATTGAGGATGGCAAGGGTAATGTTTTCAGGGATTTTAATGTTGGCAGTGCTTTTGTTAACTACTTTATGGGAATGATGGGGAAGAAAGATGTTGTTGAAGCCATTTCAGAGGTGGATAGTTTGTTCATCAGGAAATTAAGTGCTGAGGATGCTGATAGTTGACTCTTGAGGTTTCTAGAGACGAAATTAAGACTGCTATGTTCCAAATTGATGATAACAAGTCTCCTGGACCTGATGGATTCTCAGCTAAATTCTTTAAATCCTCATGGAGCATCATTAGGGAAGAGGTTTGTGATGCTGTGCAGGAATTCTTTTGTAGTGGTAAAATTCTGAAACAGATTAATGCTACTAGTATATCTTTAATACCTAAGGTTAAATCTCCTAATCTGATTAGTGAGTTTAGACCTATAGCATGTTGCAATGTTATTTATAAGTGTATTAGTAAAGTGATTTGCAATAGACTGGTAAAGGTCCTGGGATGCTTGGTTGATGGAGTGTAAAGTGCTTTTGTTCCTGGCAGATTGATTAGTGACAATATTTTATTAGCTCAGGAATTGGTGAAAGGGTATGACTGGAAAAGATGATACCCTAGGGTTGCTTTAAAGGTGGATTTGCAGAAAGCTTATGATTCTGTAGATCATTCTTTTTTGGAAAACTGTCTTTTTCAGTATGGTTTTCCTAGGAGATTTATTGGGTGGGTGATGGTTTGTTTGAGAATTGTCTCCTATTCTATAAATCTGAATGGACAAATGCATGGGTATTTCAGAGGTGAAAAGGGTTTGAGACAGGGAGATCCTATCTTTCCTTATCTTTTTACTTTGGTCATGGAAGTATTAAATCTTATGTTAATAAGAAGGATTAAGGAGGTGGAGGGTTTTAAGTATCACTGGAAGTGTGAGAGTTTGAAGTTGACTCACTTATGTTTTGCTGATGATTTGTTTGTTTTTTTGTAGTCCTCATGGTGAATCTATACAGGTGATCAAGGATGTTTTGGAAGAGTTTGGAGGATGCTCAGGACTAAGGCCTAATATGGGCAAGAGTGAGATTATTTTTGGTAATGTTGATGATGTGGTAAAAGGTCAAATTCTTAGTATTTTACCTTTTAAAGAAGGGTCTCTACCTTTAAAATATTTGGGTATTCCTCTATCCTCTAAGAGGTTATATCAAAAGGACTGTGGTATTTTATTGGATAAGGTTAAAAGGAGGATCTCTGATTGGAAAAATCAGTTTTTGTATTATGGGGGTAGAGTTCAGCTTTTGAAATCTGTACTATCTTCTTTGATTGTTTATTGGGCTTCATTATTCATCTTGCCTGATAATGTTAATGAGGATGTTATTAGATTGTGTAGGGGTTTTCTTTGGTGTCAAGGGGAATTTAAGCAGGGTAGTGCTAAGGTGGGTTGGGAGGAATTATGTTGGAAGAAAAATCAGTGTTGTCTGGGTATTTCATCTATAAAAGAGAGAAATCTGGCTCTCATGGCTAAGCATATTTGGAGAATTCTTAATAATAAAGATTCTCTGTGGGCTGCTTGGATTCATGCTTATAAGCTTAGAGGATGTAATTTTTGGGAAATAGGGGAAAGGAACTCTAATTCTTGGACATGGAAACAGTTGCTGGGATGTAGGGGTTTATTGAAAGATCATTGTGTTGTTAAAGTTGGGAATGGTAAGTCAGCTAATGCTTGGATTGATACTTGGCACAGAAAGGGGCCTTTGATTAAATTGATTGATAGAAGAGAGATTAAGGCTGCTGGTTTTAATATGCAAACTAAGGTTGCTGATTTAGTTAATGAAAATGGGTGGGTTGTGCCTGATGAGTGGAAGATAAGGTTTCCTGATTTGTTTAATGAGACTTTGCCTTTACTAGTTCAGGATAAGAGGGACAATTTTTGTTGGCTGGATAGTAAAGGTAAGGTGGGTCCTTTGTCTTCAAGAGTAGTATATGAGGATTTGATAAGGAGTAGGGAGGTTGTCAAGTGGCATAAGTTTGTTTGGCACAAGTATAGTATACCTAGGCATACTTTCATTACTTGGTTGGCTTTTAAATTCAAACTACCTACTCAGGACAGATTGATGGCATGGAAGCCTGGTAAGAGTTTGAAATGCAGCTTATGTGGGTCATGTGCTGATAGTCATAATCACTTATTTTTTAGTTGTGATTTTTCTAAAAGTATATGGTGGAGGATAAAGGTGCTTACTAGGTTGGATAAGCTTCCTGATGCTTGGGAGGGGATTGTCAAGTATGTGGAAAAGATGAGAAATGACAAGTCCGTGTGGGGTAATATTCAAAGAATAGCTTTGGCTGCCACTGTGTATTTTGTTTGGCAAGAGAGGAATAATAGAATCTTTAGTAGTAAGAAGAGGAGTGCCAAGGTTATTGGCGATCAGGTGGAGGAAGTGGTCAAACTAAAATTGTTTAATGAGAAATGTAATAGCAGTTGGAGTGGATTACTGGCTGCTGCAGTATGGAATATTAAGATTTTAGATGATGAAGGCAATGAAAGGAATGTGTAGTTCTATCCACATTGGTGAGGGATGGGATGGGTTGGGTTTTGGGGTGGTGGGTCTTTGGTTTTTTGGTGTTATGAGGTGGTTCTTTGATCTTTGGGTAGCTTTCTGGGTCTATGGGCCTTCTGTTTTCTCTCTAAAGTTTGTTTTCTTTTTTATTTTGTGTTTTTTGTTCAATTTTTCTCTGTTTGATTCTCAGGGTCCTTTTGGATCTGAGTCAAACTATCCGTTTCTTGATTAGTGGTTAGGTTTTGGGATGCTTGGAGTAAGCTTAACCTTTGGTGATGTTTGGTTGGATTACTTCATTGCCCTTAGGTTTCTGTTTCTTTCTTTTCTTATTTTTGTTTTGAGGCTTGGAGTAAGCATGAACTATGGAGTGATAAGGAAGGATTTGACCAGTGATTATAGGACATTATTCTCCTCCCCTAAATTTTTATTTTTTAGTTCCCATCACTGGTCAAGAATCCTGTTACCTTTGTGGTATTTGTTGAGCTTTTTTCTTTTCCAGTCTGAGTATGTTTCTGGTAGTAGGCACTTGCCTATTGGGTGGGAAGGGGATAACTATAGGGAATCAGCTGTAATAAGGTGCACAAATTACGTATGGGTAGAAATCTGGGCTTGCAAGCCTTCTGTTTTATCTCAAAATTTAACTGTTAACATTTTTATGAAAACTGATCTGTTGGATCCTTCTCTTTTTATGGGAGATAGGTCCAATTCTGCTTTTTTTGATTGGTGGTTAGGATTATTGTGGCTTGGAGTAAGCATCAACAATGGAGAGATAAGGTTGGAATTGATCAGTGATTCTAGGACATTTTTTTCCTCCCCTAAATTTTTATTTTTTAGATCCTATCACTGGTCAAGAACCCTGATACTTTTATGGTACTTGTTGAGCCTTGTTCTGTTCAAGTCTGAGTCTGTTTACAATACTAGGCACTTGCCTATGGGGAGGGGTGGGTTTTATTTTTGGGAACTTGCAGTAATAAGGTGTACAAAGAACGACTGGGTAGTGATCTGGGCTGTTCAGCCTTCCCTTTGTTTCTTTTCATTTCTTGTTAGTGTCCTGGTTGTGTCTATTCTGCTGGGCTTGACTCTTATTATTGATGTTAAGTCCAGTTCTGCGTTGAATAATTGGTGGTTAGGTTTTATTGAGCTCAAGGGGAGCCTTGCACTTGGAGAGATAAGGATGGACTCCATCTTTGCTTATAGGACATTAATTTCCTCCCCCAAATTTTTTATACTTTCTAGTACCATGCAAAGATGGAAAACCTATGCTGTTATGCTTTCTATTCTTAACCTGTTTTTTGATTTTAGCTTAGGTTTTGAGTCTGTCTTGTTGGGTCAATTATGGGATTTGGATATTAATGGGTTGGGAGGTGTGTTTTATTCTGTATTTTGTGAAGAGTTGGCTGTGATGGATAATGGGAATGGGTTGGGTGAAGCCTGTTGGATTGATCTAATAAGTTTTTATGGGTGGAGTTTATGCTGGTATTTTAAAGGAATGATGTGGATTTGCATGGGTTTGAGAGAGTCATATGTTGCTGATTGGAATGAAGATGTTGCTGATAAAAGAGGATATGCAGAGACTGTTTTTGCATGGTATGGGTCAAGGAATATTGTGGTAAGATGGGTTATGATCAAGGCACTCGTGGATTGGCTGGTTAATCAAGGAATATGGAACAAATTGGAGAAGGATGGCTGTAGTGAAGGCATGAGGAAACTCAAAAGCGAATGCTGGAATTTAAAGTTTGAGATGGTAAAGCTCAGTATGCGGAATGAAGACTTTGTCAGAGTTTTTAGTTTAGTTGTTTTGTGGGTTTTGATTGTATGGGTTTATAGAGTTTACTGTTTTGTTTGTTTAGACTATGGTTAGTGGGCTTTGAGAGTGGTGTTTTTGTGGGTCTTTTGTAATGGGTGGTCTTGGCTTTATGGACTATAGTTTATAGGTTTTTTGTAAAGTCCAAAAGGCCGGTGTGGTTTGTACATATTGTTTTTGGTTAATAATATTTACCGGAGTGCCGACTCCTATACCAAAAAAAAAGGATACGAAGCTGACCGGACGGTTATCGGACTCGCGATGAGACAATCACATAGAGATTCGTACACAAGAAAAGACACAAGTTTTAAAGGACGTAACTATCGGTACATTTTAAGTTTCGGGCACCCGAATGGAGGAACGGGGAAGCCTTAAGATATCTGATCATGCCACAAACTCAGATAAAGGATACGAAGTTGACCGGACGGTTATCGGACTCATGATGCAACAATGACATAGAGATTCCTACTCAAGAAAAGACACAAGTTTTAAAGGACGTAACTATGTGTACATTTGAAGTTTCGAGCACCCGAATGGAGTAACGGGAAAGCCATAAGACACATGATCATGCTACAGACTCAGATAAAGGATACGAAGCTGACCGGACGGTTATCGGACTCACGATGCGATAATCACATAGAGATTCGTACACAAGAAAAGACTCGAGTTTTAAAGGACGTAACTATCGGTACATTTGAAGTTTCGGGCACCCGAATGGAGGAACGGGAAAGCCATAAGATATCTGATCATGCTACAACTCAGATAAAGGATACGAAGTGGACCGGGCGGTTATCGGACTCACGATGCGACAATGACATAGAGATTCCTACTCAAGAAAAAACACAAGTTTTAAAGGACGTAACTATCTGTACATTTGAAGTTTCGAGCACCCGAATGGAGGAACGGGAAAGCCATAAGATATCTGATCATGCTACAGACTCAGAAAAAGGATACGAAGCTGATCAGACGGTTATCGGACTCACGATGCGATAATCACATAGAGATTTGTACACAAGAAAAGACTCGAGTTTTAAAGGACATAACTATCGGTACATTTGAAGTTTCGGGCACCCGAATGGATGAACGTGAAGGCCATAAGATATCTGATCATGCAACAGACTCAGATAAAGGATACGAAGCTGACCGGACGTTAATCGGACTCACGATGCGATAATCACATAGAAATTCGTACACAATAAAAGACTCAAGGTTTAAAGGACATAACTATCGTTACATTTGAAGTTTCGGGCATTCGAATGGAGGAACGGGAAGCCCATAAGATATCTGATCATGCTACAGACTCAGATAAAGGATACAAAGCTGACCGGACGGTAATCGGACTCACGATGCGACAATGTCATAGAGATTCGTACACAAGAAAAGACTCAAGTTTTAAAGGACGTAACCATCAGTACATTTGAAGTTTCGGGCTGCCGAATGGAGGAAAGGGAAAGCCATAATATATCTGATCATGCTACAGACTCAGATAAAGGATACAAAGCTGACCGGACAGTTATCGGGCTCACGATGCGACAATCACATAGAGATTCGTACACAAGAAAAGACACAAGTTTTAAAGGACGTAACTATCGGTACATTTGAAGTTTCGAGCACCCGAATGGAGGAACGGGAAAGCCATAAGATATTTGATCATGCTACAGACTCAAATAAAGGATACGAAGCTGACCAGACGGTTATCAGACTCACGATGCGACAATCACATAGAGATTCGTACACAAGAAAAGACACAAATTTTAAAGGACATAGCTATCGGTACATTTGAAGTTTCGGGCATCCGAATGGAGGAACGGGAAGGCCATAAGATACCTGATCATGCTACAGACTCAAATAAAGGATACGAAGCTGACCGGACGGTTATTGGACTCACGATGCGACAATGACATAGAGATTCATACACAAGAAAAGTCTCAAGTTTTAAAGGACGTAACTATCGGTAAATTTGAAGTTTCGGGCACCCGAATGGAGGAACGGGAAAGCCATAAGATATCTGATCATGCTACAACTCAGATAAAGGATGTGAAGCTGACCGGACGGTTATCGGAATCACGATGCGACAATGACATAGAGATTCCTACTCAAGAAAAGACACGAGTTTTAAAGGACGTAACTATCTGTACATTTGAAGTTTCGAGCACCCGAATGGAGGAACGGGAAAGCCATAAGATATATGATCATGCTACAGACTCAGATAAAGGATACAAAGCTGACCGGACGGTTATCGGACTCACGATGCGACAATCACATAGAGATTCGTACACAAGAAAAGACACAAGTTTTAAAGGACGTAACTATCGGTACATTTGAAGTTTCGGACATCCGAATGGAGGAACGGGAAGGCCTTAAGATACCTGATCATGCTACAGACTCAAATAAAGGATACGAAGCTGACCGGACGGTTATCGGACTCACGATGCGACAATGACATAGAGATTCCTACTCAAGAAAAGACACAAGTTTTAAAGGACGTAACCATCTGTATATTTGAAGTTCCGAGCACCCGAATGGAGGAACGGGAAAGCCATAAGGTATCTGATCATGATACAGACTCAGATAGAGGATACGATGCTGACCGGACGGTTATCGGACTCACGATGCAAATATGACATAGAGATTCGTACACAAGAAAAGACTCGAGTTTTAAAGGACGTAACTATCGGTACATTTGAAGTTTTGGGTCCCCAAATGGAGTAACGAGAAGGCCATAAGATATCTGATCATGCTACTGACTCAGATAAAGGATACGAAGCTGACCGGACGGTAATCGGACTCACGATGCGACAATGACATAGAGATTCGTACACAAGAAAAGAGTCAAGTTTTAAAGGACGTAACTATCAGTACATTTGAAGTTTCGGGATGCCGAACGGAGGAACGGGAAAGCCATAATATATCTTATCATGCTACAGACTCAGATAAAGGATACAAAGCGGACCGAACGGTTATCGGACTCACGATGAGACAATCACATAGAGATTCGTACACAAGAAAAGACACAAGTTTTAAAGGACGTAACTATCGGTACATTTTAAGTTTCGGGCACCCGAATGGAGGAACGGGGAAGCCTTAAGATATCTGATCATGCCACAAACTCAGATAAAGGATACGAAGTTGACCGGACGGTTATCGGACTGACGATGCGACAATGACATAGAGATTCCTACTCAAGAAAAGACACAAGTTTTAAACGACGTAACTATCTGTACATTTGAAGTTTCGAGCACCCGAATGGAGGAACGGGAGAGCCATAAGATATCTGATCATGCTACAGACTCAGATAAAGGATACGAAGTTGACCGGACGGTTATCGGATTCACGATGCGATAATCACATAGAGATTCGTACACAAGAAAAGACTCGAGTTTTAAAGGACGTAACTATCGGTAAATTAGAAGTCTCGGGCACCCGAATGGAGGAACGGGAAAGCCATAAGATATCTGATCATGCTACAACTCAGATAGAGGATACGAAGCTGACCGGACGGCTATCGGACTCACGATGCGACAATGACATAGAGATTCCTACTCAAGAAAAGACACAAGTTTTAAAGGACGTAACTATCTGTACATTTGAAGTTTCGAGCACCCGAATGGAGGAACGGGAAAGCCATAAGATATCTGATCATGCTACAGACCCAGATAAAGGATACGAAGTTGACCGGACGGTTATCGGACTCACGATGCGATAATCACATAGAGATTCGTACACAAGAAAAGACTCGAGTTTTGGCATGCTGCATTTGTTCTCAATACTTAGTATTGAGAGGAAAGTCCACTCTCTCATTGAATGACATTTTTGGGGAACTATAGGAGTTTACTTGGTTATGATCCTTGTTTGTATGGAAGGAGCAGGGTTAAAGTTTGATGTATATTATGCTCCTATAGTTGTATATGAATTCGTGTTTCATGTGCCTTTTCTGAACAAGATTTATGGTGTTTGCAAAGCTCCTTTATGTCATCTGGTATTTGGAAATTCTGATAGGTGGGTTGGACAGTGGGGGATGCTAGGCTGGATGGAATACAAGTGTTTATGTGCTGGAACTTTAGATCATGAATATAGTATAGTTGGTGTGATAAACGGATGGGGAGTTAACGGAATATGTCAATGGGCTGGGAACAAGAATCAGTGTTTTGTTAGTAGGTTTGATGTTAATGGGAGTGTTGTTACTGGATATTGGTCAAGGATCTGGATGTCTTATATTTCTGGAAATGGTAGTATTAGGAGGGAGATTATGGACTGGACTGGTAATATGGTCAAAGCTATGGATTGGAAGAAGTACTGGATGTTTGATTGGATCTTAATTGTTCTCTGTATTGGGCTTATAGGATACTGGGCTGATGTGGTTTTAGTTTGCTTGATAGAGGGATGGCGGTTGGGCTGTCATATCTGGTTATGGATTAGCGGGCTTCGAATGTCTCTTTGGGATTTCACTCTGGAAGTTGGGCTAATGGAAGTTGGTCTGAAGACGGAGCGTGCTGGTATGGAGGACGGGATTGTGTGGAGCGGCTCTTGGGCTCATGTTTCCTTTTGTTTATTTTTGATTTATGTTATTGGGCTTTGTTGGACCTTCTATATTTTTCTTCTTATCTTTGTTGGGCTTAGAATATCTTGTATAGGCTGGCCCGATTTCTTAGTCTTATGTTTAGTCTTGTTTTTTTCTTTTTGGGCTAACTTAAGATCTTGGGTCTATGTCCCGGGTCATGGTTAGTCTCTGTTTTGTACTTGCTTTTTGATCAATAAATGTTTGCCGGGGTTTTACCCTTTTCCAAAAAACTATCGGTACATTTGAAATTTCGGGCACCCGAATGGAGGAACGAGAAGGCCATTAGATATCTGGTCATGCTATAGACTCAGATAAAGGATACGAAGCTAACCGGAAGTTAATCGGACTCACGATGCGACAATCACGTAGAGATTCATACACAAGAAAAGACTCAAGTTTTAAAGGACATAACTACCATACATTTGAAGTTTCGGGCACCCGAATGGAGGAACGGGAAGGCCATAAAAAATCTGATCATGCAACAGACTCAGATAAAGGATACGAAGCTAACCGGACGGTAATCTGACTCACGATGCGACAATCACATAGAGATTCGTACACAAGAAAAGACTCAAGTTTTAAAGGACATAACTATCGGTACATTTGAAGTTTCAGGCATCCGAATGGAGGAACGGCAAAGCCATAAGATATCTGATCACGCTACAGACTCAGATAAAGGATACGAAGCTGACCGGACTGTTTTCGTACTCACGATGCGACAATCACATAGAGATTCGTACACAAGAAAAGACACAAGTTTTAAAGGACGTAACTATCGATACATTTGAAGTTTCGGGCACACGAATGGAGGAACAGGAAAGCCATAAGATATCTGATCATGCTACAGACTCAGATAAAGGATACGAAGTTGACCGGACGGTTATCGGACTCACGATGCGACAATCACATAGAGATCCGTACATAAGAAAAGACACAAGTTTTAAAGGACGTAACTATCGGTGCATTTGAAGTTTCGGGAACCCAAATGGAGGAACGAGAAAGCCATAAGATATCTGATCATGCTACAGACTCAGATAAAGGATACGAAGCTGACCGGATGGTAATCAGACTCACTTTGCGACAACGACATAGAGATTCGTACACAAGAAAAGACTCGAGTTTTAAAGGACGTAACTATCGGTACATTTGAAGTTTCGGGCACCCGAATGGAGGAACGAGAAGGCCATTAGATATCTGATCATGCTATAGACTCAGATAAAGGATACGAAGCTAACCGGAAGTTAATCGGACTCACGATGCGACAATCACATAGAGATTCATACACAAGAAAAGACTCAAGTTTTAAAGGACATAACTATCGGTACATTTGAAGTTTCGGGCACCCGAATGGAGGAACGGGAAAGCCATAAGATATCTGATCATGTACAGACACAGATAAAGGATACGAAGCTGACCGGACGGTTATCGGGCTCACGATGCGACAATCATATAGAGATTCGTACACAAGAAAAGACACAAGTTTTAAAGGACGTAGCTATCGGTACATTTGAATTTTCGGGCATCCGAATGGAGGAACGGGAAGGCCATAAGATACCTGATCATGCTACAGACACAAATAAAGGATACGAAGCTGACCGGACGGTTATCGGACTCACGATGCGACAATGACATAGAGATTCGTACACAAGAAAAACTCAAGTTTTAAGGGACTTAACTATCGGTACATTTGAAGTTTCGGGCACCCGAATGGAGGAACGGGATAGCCATAAGATATTTGATCATGCTATAGACTCAAATAAAGGATACGAAGCTGACCGAACGGTTATCAGACTAACGATGCGACAATCACATAGAGATTCATAGACAAGAACAGAAACAAGTTTTAAAGGACGTAACTATCGGTACATTTGAAGTTCGGGCACCCGAATGGAGGAACGGGAAAGCCATAAAATATCTGATCATGCTACAGAGTCAGATAAGGGATACGAAGCTGACCGGACGGTTATCAAACTCACGATGAGACAATCACATAGAGTTTCGTACACAAGAAAAGACTTGAGTTTTAAAGGACGTTACTATCGGTACATTTGAAATTTCAGGCACTCGAATGGATGAACGGGAAGGCCATAAAATATCTCATCATGCTACAGACTCAGATAAAGGATACGAAGCTGACCGGATATTAATCGGACTCACGATGCGACAATGACATATTGATTCGTACACAAGAAAAGAATCAAGTTTTAAAGGACGTAACTATCGGTACATTTGAATTTTCGGGCACCCGAATGGAGGCACGGGATAGCCATAAGATATCTGATCCTGCTATAGACTCAGATAAAGGATACGAAGATGACCGAACGGTTATCAGACTCACGATGCGACAATCACATAGAGATTCGTACACAAGAAAAGAAACAAGTTTTAAAAGACGTAACTATCGGTACATTTGAAGTGTCGGACATCCGAATGGAGGAACGGGAAGGCCATAAGATATCTGATCTTGCTAAAGACTCAGATAAAGGATACGAAGCTGACCGGACGTTAATCAGACTCACGATGTGACAATGACATAGAGATTCGTACACAAGAAAAGACTCAAGTTTTAAAAGACGTAACTATCGGTACATTTGAAGTTTCAGGCACCCGAATGGAGGAACGGGATAGCCATACGATATCTGATCATTCTATAAACTCAGATAAAGGATACGAAGCTGACCGGACGGTTATCAGACTCACGATGCGACAATCACATAGAGATTCGTACACAAGAAAAGACTCGAGTTTTAAAGGACGTAACTATCGGTACATTTGAAGTTTCGGTTACCCGAAAGGATGAACGGGAAGGCCATAAAAAATCTGATTATCCAACAGACTCAGATAAAGGATACGAAGCTGACCGGACGGTTATCAGATTCACGATGCGACAATCACATAGAGATTCGTACACAAGAAAAGAAACAAGTTTTAAACGACGTAATATCGGTACATTTGAAGTTTCGGGCACCCAAATGGCGGAACGGGAAAGCCATAAGATATCTGATCATGCAATAGACTCAGATAAAGGATACGAAGCTTACCAGACGGTTATCAGACTCCCGATGCGACGATCACATAATGTTTCGTACACAAGAAAAGACTCGAGTTTTAAAGGACGTAACTATCGGTACATTTGAAATTTCGGGCACCCGAATGGATGAACGGGAAGGCCATAAAATACCTGATCATGCTACAGACTCAAATAAAGGATACGAAGCTGACCGGACGGTTATCGGACTCACGATGCGACAATGACATAGAGATTCGTACACAAGAAAAACTCAAGTTTTAAGGGACTTAACTATCGGTACATTTGAAGTTTCGGGCACCCGAATGGAGGAACGGGATAGCCATAAGATATTTGATCATGCTATAGACTCAAATAAAGGATACGAAGCTGACCGGACGGTTATCAGACTAACGATGCGACAATCACATAGAGATTCATACACAAGAACAGAAACAAGTTTTAAAGGACGTAACTATCGGTACATTTGAAGTTTCGGGCACCCGAATGGAAGAACGGGAAAGCCATAAGATATCTGATTATTCTATAGACTCAGATAAAGGATACGAAGCTGACCGCACGGTTATCAGACTCACGATGCGACAATGACATAGAGATTCGTACACAAGAAAAGACTCGAGTTTTAAAGGACGTAACTATAGGTACATTTGAAGTTTCGGTTACCAGAATGGATGAACGAGAAGGCCATAAAAAATCTGATCATCCAACAGACTCAGATAAAGGATACGAAGCTGACCGGACGGTAATCGGACCCACGATGCGACAATGACATAGAGATTCGTACACAAGAAAAGACTCAAGTTTTAAAGGACGTAACTATCTGCATATTTGAAGTTTCGGGCACCCGAATGGAGGAACGAGAAAGCCATAAGATATCTGATCATGCTAGAGAGTCAGATAAAGGATACAAAGCTAACCGGACGGTTATCAGACTCAAGATGCGACGATCACATAGAGTTTCGTACACAAGAAAAGACTCGAGTTTTTAAGGACGTAACTATCGGTACATTTGAAATTTCAGGCACCCGAATGGATGAACGGGAAGGCCATAAAATATCTGATCATGCTACAGACTCAGATAAAGGATACGAAGCTGACCGGAGGTTAATCGGACTCACGATGCGACAATGACATAGAGATTCGTACACAAGAAAAGACTCGAGTTTTAATGGACGTAACTATCGGTACATTTGAAGTTTCAGGTCCCCAAATGGAGGAACGATTAGGCCATAAGATATCTGATCATGCTACATACTCAGATAAAGGATACGAAGCTAACCGGACGGTTATCAGACTCACGATGCGACAATCACATAGAGATTCCTACACAAGAAAAGAAACAAGTTTTAAAGGACGTAACTATCGGTACATTTGAAGTTTCGGGCACCCGAATGGAGGAACGGGAAAGCCATAAGATATCTGATCATGCTACAGAGTCAGATAAAGGATATGCAGCTGACCGGGCGGTTATCAGACTCACGATGCGACAATCACATAGAGATTCGTACACCAGAAAAGACTCAAGTTTTAAAGGACGTAACTATCGGTACATTTGAAGTTTCGGGCACCTGAATGGAGGAACGGGAAAGCCATAAGATATCTGGTCATGCTACAACTCAGATAATGGATACGAAGCTGACCGGACGGTTATCGGACTCACGATGCGACAATGATATAGAGATTCATGCTCAAGAAAAGACACAAGTTTTAAAGGACGTAACTATCTGTACATTTGAAGTTTCGAGCACCTGAATGGAGGAACGGGAAAGCCATAAGATATCTGATCATGCTACAGAATCAGATAAAGGATACGAAGCTGACCGGACGGTTATCGGACTCACGATGCGACAATCACATAGAGATTCGTACACAAGAAAAGACTCGAGTTTTAAAGGACGTAACAATCGCTACATTTGAAGTTTCGGGCACCCGAATGGATGCACAGGAAGGCCATAGGATACCCGATCATGCAACAGACTCAGATAAAGGATACGAACCGAAGCTAAAAGGATATGAAGCTAGGGTTTTCTCTCTGATTTGGGCGATTTAGGCGATTCAGGGGTTTCTTCTCCAGTTTTCTTTTCCCGCTTCTTTTCTAACCCTAATTCCTTCTCTGTTCTTCCTTCTTCATTCGTGTTTCACTGTTCCATCATCTTCGTAGGTGGTGGAATCTTCACAGTGCGGGTGTATGGGTTCTCCAGCTAGGGTTGGGTTGCCGGAGCCTCCTCCGGCGGTTCCTCCAGATTTATCTGTGGTTATGGGGTATAGTATGGATCTGAAGCAGGTGAGTGAAGGTAAGTTTTGCTTGAGTAGGATGATTGGGGATAAGGTTGAGTCGTGTGAGCTTACTGGGGGTGATTTGGAGTATTTGAAGGGTATGTTTGGGGATAATTGGATGAAGGAGATTGGTTCAGACTCTTCCTGGTTTCAGAAGACGGCTATGGAGGTGGAGGACAATAGTCAATCTTCTGATTCGTTAAAATGGGTTAAAGGTATGTTTGATGCTCCTGAACTTTCTGAGGTTCATGTTAATTACCTTCGTAATTTGTTAGGAGATAATTGGAGGTCTAGGTTATTGAATGAAGACATGAATGAGTTATTTGTTTTAGCTCAAAAGTGTGATGCTGCTGGTAAGCCTCTGAATGTGGCTGGGGTTGTTTGTGTTGATGGACAGAAGAGTGGTTGTGTTGGTGAGACTAAGATGGAGGTTGAGGGTCAGAATAAGTCTGTGTTGGAAGCATTGACCAGGTTTTTAGCTAGTAAAAGGGACTTGTGTGATTCTGTAGGAGCTAGGAAGGTGAGTTTTCCTCAAGTTTCTCCAAATGTTAATGTTTTTAATGCTGTGGAGAGTGAGAATCTGGAATTGTTAAGTAAGAGGAAGAAGCATTCTATTAGAAATGAGGGAGTGAAGGTGAAGATAGGCAAGACTGATATTGGGGGTTCAAAGTATGCTGGTTACTGTGTGAAGGGGGATGAGTTAGAAGTGTTACCAGACAACTGTTCTGCTGCTGATTTGTTAGCTGTTTTGGCAAAGAAGCCTATTGTGTTAGTTCCTCCAAAGAAGTCTATTAAGAGAGATGTTTCTATGAATGTTGAAGAGGGTATGAGGAGTGGGCAGGGTATTGAGTCTGTTGATGTTAATGATAATAAGGGGGTAAGAATAGTGGGGCTAAGCCTGTTATTGTGGTTAAAAAGAAAGGTTGTGATACTTTTTTGAATGGAATAGAGATGATTAAGTTTAATTATGAGAAGCCTATTGAGAAGATGGAATTCTGTCCTGGATTTCCTTTGCCTAAAACTGCTGATAAGAAGAATGTTGAAGTTAGTGTGATTAAGAAGGGGGAGGGTGTGAGTTCTGGTGATGTGAAGGTTAATGGGGTGGAGGAGAGTTCTGAAATGGATGTTGTTGTGGAAAAACAAGATGGGCAGGAAGGTAAAGGGAGTGGAGGTAAAAAAGGTAAGGGTGTTAAAGGTATTAGGAGGGTACCTATGAGGAAGCTAATAGTTGAAAAGTCTAGGAGTATGAGTCCTTATTGTATCACTAAGGATGATGTGGCAGCCATTCAAAAGCTTCCACCTCTTCCTAAAAAGTCTGTGTTGGGTTCAATGGTTGTTAAGGATAATGTGGTTTTTAATGCTAAGAGGGGTAATGGGGCTGTCTTAAGTAAATCTGTAGTTAAGGGAGAGGGTCCTGGTAAAGAAGTTAAGTCTTATGCTGCTGCTACTGTAGGTGAAGGTAGTGATGTTTTGGTGGAGAAAGTTCAATTTTATCCACCAAAAGTGTTAGAAAATGGTGAGGAGGTTGCTGTTATTAATCCAGAGAAGATTGTAGAGGCTAAGAAAGTTTATAGTAAATATTTGTATGGATATTTCATTGGGAAGGATCTGGCTATTGGTATGGTGAGGTTTCACCTGTTAAGGATGTGGAAGAGGTTTGGTTTAGTGGAGATTTCTTCCAATAATAATGGTATCTTCTTTTTCAAGTTTAAGAATGATGAGGGTATGTGGAATGCTATGGAGAAAGGTCCATGGTTAGTTAATAATGTTCCTTTATGCTTGAAGAAATGGGAGGTGGGTATTTGTTTGGAGAAAGTTGAACCTAATGTTATTCCTATGTGGGTTACTATTCCCAATCTCCCTAAGGAATTGTGGAATAATGAGAGTATTTGTAGTATGATGAGTTGTGTGGGCAATCCATTAATGTTTGACAGAATTACTAGTGAGAGATGTCAAAAGAAGGAAGGGCCTGCTTGTTTTGCTAGAGTCCTTGTTGAGGTTAAAGCTGAGAAGGTTTTACCTGAGTTTGTGAAGGCTTGGTATCCTCCTGATGAGGGTAAACCTGGTTTCTTTAGTGATATTAGGGTCACTTATGAGATTTTTATAAAGAAGTGTTCTGTGTGTAAGGTTTTTGGGCATGATTTTGAAGGTTGTAGGTCTAGAGTTCTGACAGTGAAAGAAATGGAGGAGAGGGCTCATTTGTTGGTGAAGGATGTTAATCTAGGTACTAATCAGGACTATCTTGTTTCTGGGGTAAGGTCTGATGGTTTTATTAGTGTGGGTAGAAATAAGAAAGGGGAAAAAGGGGAAGGATCTGAGGGTAGGACTATCAATGGTCAAGGGGTGGGAAATAATGGAGGTGATCAAGGGAGGGGTTTGAGGAATGGCGAGGCTAGAAATGATGGGTTTAGGTTTAATGGTTTTAGGAGAAATGGGCAGGGAAGGGGTGGTTTTAATAGTAGAGGAGGTTTTCAGGGTAGAAATACTCAAGTGTATAGGCAGGTGCAAGGGAAAAAACAGAATGGGGAAGATGGAAGAAAGAAGGGTGAGCAAGGTAATAGATTTGAAGTTCTGGGTGATTTAGAGGGGGATAATGTGGAGGTTAGTATAGGGGAGGGGTCTATTAATAGGAAGCAGAGTGAAAAGAAGGATGGAATTAGTGATTCTGTTAGGAGGACTAATGGTGTGGTGATTAAGGATATGGAGGGTGAGAATTCTGTGAAGAAGACTCCTGTGGTGGAGAATGGTGGGGGTAGTAGAAAAGGTAAGGAGATTGAGGGGGTGACTAATGTGGGTAGGAATACTTCTTGTGAAGGGGCTTCTGGTGAGGGGGAATCTAGTAGGAAGAATACTGGAGTGAATGGGGAGGATTTTAAGATTGAAACTAAGGTCAATACTAAGACTGGGTATTTTAGGATGTCTGATGACCAGTTTAATGAAGTTTCTCATTATATTCTTAATAAAATTTGTCCTTCTAATGATATTATGAGGAAATGGAATATTGGTCAAGTTAAATTATTTTTTGAACAATGGGATATTCTTATGTTTGATAAATTAATGAAGGAAGCTGAGGTCCTTTCTGAGAATGAGGAGAATGCTGAATTTATGAAGTGTGATGGGGGTTCTAGTAGTGGTGTGGGTGAGGGTTCCTCTGGTATGCAGGGCCCTGTGGGTTGTTCTACTGTTGTTAATGAAGATTAATCTGCTTGCTTGGAATGTTAGGGGCATGTCAACTGCCTCTAAACAAAGACAGATTGGGAGAATTGTTGCTGATAATGGTATTAAGCTGTGTGGTTTATTGGAGACTAGAGTTAGTTCTGCTGGGATCTTGGATGCTGGTAAGGGAGTTATGAGTAGATGGGAATGGGTTTCTAATATAGAGTTTTGTCCTAGCTGGGCTAGAATTCTGGTGGGTTGGGACCCTAAGGTTATGGATGTTATTGTTTTATCCATGACCTCTCAGGTGGTGCGTTGTTTAGTTTGTCCTTTTAAGGAGGGGGAGAGGTTCTTTTGTTCTTTTGTCTATGGTGTTACTAATGTCCCTGGTAGGAGGGAGTTATGGGAAAACTTAAAGAATCATTCTAGGTTAATTGGGAATAATCCATGGGTGGTGTTAGGAGATTTTAATATAATTTTGGAGCCTGGGGATAAGAATATTGTGGGTTATGTTCCTGTTTATGGGATGGATGAATTTAAAAGCTGTGTTGATTGCTTAAAGGTTTCTGATCTTGCTAGTACTGGGTTTCATTTTACTTGGAATCAAAAGCCTGGGAAGACTGATGGTATTCTTGAAAAGTTAGATAGGGCTATGGTTAATGAGAGAATGGGTGTGTTGTTTCCTGGTTTGTTTGCTAAGTTTCTCCCTTTCTATAATTCTGATCATTCTCCTGTCCATGTTTCATGTCCTTTGGAGGATGGCTATAGGGATCCCAAACCTTTTAAGTTCTGGAATCATTTGGCTGATAAGCCTGAATTTGAAGGCATTGTTAAGGATTGTTGGGGGAGTAATGTTAGGGGTTGTAGGATGTTTCAGGTGGTGACTAAACTGAAAAGTTTGAAGAAACCACTCAGGAAGCTTAACTATAGTATGGGTAATTATTTTAAAAAGGTTGAGTTTTTGAAGACTGAGCTTGAGAAAATTCAGAAGGAAGTGGTTGTGGATTCAGGTAATGTGTCTCTGAGAGAAGAGGAAGCTGTTTACATTAAAGCTTATAATGAAGCTTGTGCTAATGAGGAGGCTTTTCTTAAACAGAAGTCTAGGGTTCACTGGTTATGTGTGGGAGATCAAAATAATAAATATTTTTATCATTCTGTTAAGCAGAGGCAGGCTAAGAATAGGGTGGTTCAAATTAATGGGTTGGATGGGATCTGTTATAAAGAGAAGTCTCTTGGTAGTGCTTTTGTTAGTTATTATATGAGTATGATGGGGAAAAAGGATCCTGTGGAACCTATATGTGATGTTGATAGTTTATTTTTAAAGAAGATAAATGTGTATGATGCTGATTATATGGTTAGAGATGTTTCTAAGGAGGAGATCAAGTATGCTATGTTTCAAATTGATGATAATAAGGCTCCTGGGCCTGATGGTTTTTCGGCAAAATTCTTTAAGGCTGCATGGAATGTTGTGGGGGATGATGTTTGTTTAGCTGTTCAAGAATTTTTTCAGAATGGGAGGCTGTTAAAGCAACTTAATGCTACTGTCTTGTCTTTAATCCCTAAAGTTAAGGTTCCTAACCTTGTTAGCGAATTTAGACCTATTGCATGTTGTAATGTCCTTTATAAGTGCATTAGTAAGGTGATTTGTAATAGGATGATGGGTTATTTAGAGCAGGTGGTTGATAAATCACAGAGTGCTTTTGTTCCTGGGAGGCTTATTAGTGATAATATTTTGTTATCTCAAGAGTTAGTTAAGGGGTATGATTGGGTGAGGGGTTATTCTAGAGTTGCCATGAAAATAGACTTGCAAAAGGCTTATGATTCAGTTGATCATGCTTTTCTTCATCAATGTTTAGTGGGATTTGGGTTTCATGAGAAGTTTATTGGGTGGGTGATGGAGTGTGTTACTTCTATTTCTTATTCTATCAGTCTAAATGGAGATCTTTATGGTTTTTTCAAGGGGGAAAAAGGTTTAAGGCAAGGGGATCCTATGTCTCCTTACTTATTCACTTTGGTTATGGAGGTGCTTAACTTAGTGTTCATAAGAAGGATTAGGGAGGCTGATAGTTTTGTGTACCATTGGAAGTGTGAAAAGATGAAGTTGACCCATTTGTGTTTTGCAGATGATTTGATAGTTTTTAGTAGTCAGGATTGTGAGTCCATTAGCATCTTGAAGGCTGCTTTGGATGAGTTTGGTAACATGTCTGGGTTAAAGCCTAATATGCAGAAGAGTGAGATTATTTTTGGGAATGTGAAGCCTGAAATTCAGGAGGATATCCTGAGAATAGTGCCTTTTAAAGTGGGAAGCTTTCCTTTGAAATACCTGGGTATTCCTCTAGCTTCAAGGAGGTTATATCAAAAGGATTGTTCTATTCTACTTGATAAGGTTAAGAGCAGGGTCAATGACTGGAGGAATAAATTTCTCTCATTTGCTGGGAGATTGCAGTTGATCAAGTCTGTTTTATCTTCTCTAACTGTGTATTGGTCCTCCTTGTTTATCTTGCCTGTTAATTTAAATGATGATGTGGAAAGGATTTGTAGAGGATTTTTGTGGTGCCAAGGGGATTTTAAAAAGGGATATGCTAGGGTCAGTTGGGATGATTTGTGTCTTAAGAAATCTCAAGGAGGGTTGGGAATTGCTTCTCTTAAAGAAAGAAATGTTGCCTTAATGTCTAAACATATTTGGAATGTGTTGAATAATAAGGAGTCTGTTTGGGTTGAATGGATTAGGTTATATAGATTGCAGGGATGTAATTTTTGGGATGTGGGAGAAAGCAATTCTGATTCTTGGAGTTGGAAGCAAATCCTGGGGTGTAGAAGTATTATTAGGCCTCATTGTGTGGCTAAGGTTGGGAATGGTAGATTAATCAGTGCATGGTTTGACAGCTGGCATAGTAAAGGTCCTTTGATCAATGTCATAGACAGAAGAGACATTAGGAATGCTGGGTTTAATCTGAAGGGTAAATTGGCTGAGTTGGTGAGTAATGGGAGTTGGTGTTTTCCTGAGGAATGGGGTAGAAAGTATCCTTGGTTGGTTCAAACTGAGGTGCCCATATTATGTCCTATGACTAGGGATAGGTATTGGTGGAAAAGAGAGGATGATGAGAGGGTGCCTTTTTCTACTAAGGTGGCTTATGAGGATTTGGTTAAGGGGGGTACTGATGTCAAATGGAGTAGATCTGTGTGGTTTAGTCAATCTATACCAAGACATGCTTTTATTACCTGGTTAGCTTTTAAGTACAGACTTCCTACACAAGACAGGATGCTGCAATGGGGTTATAGAGGTGTATTGAAGTGCAGTTTGTGTGGGGCTTGTCCTGATAGTCATGAGCACCTGTTTTTTAAGTGTGAATTTTCCTATGCCATTTGGAGGAGGTTAAAGGTATTGGCTAGACTTGGAGATATTCCTGATGAGTGGGATGTTGTTGTGCAGTTTATAGAGGGAAGGGTGGTGAATAAGTCTGTTTGGAACATCATTCAAAGGCTTTGTCTGGCTTCTGCTGTTTACTTTATTTGGCAGGAGAGGAACAATAGATTATTTAGCAATTCTAGAAGGAGTGCTAAGATTCTTGGGCAACAGATTCAGGATGTTGTTAAGCTTAGGATGGCAGGTTTGAAATTGAAGCATTCTGTGCAGGTGCAGATGGCTGCTGCTACCTGGGGTTTTATATGTCCTGATGATGATTGTTAATATCTCTAGTGGTAGTTATAAGGTGGAGTGGAAGAATACTTGTATTGGTGAGGTGGGATGGTATGTTGCTGTGAGTGGTATTGTTGGTGGAAGGGAGTTTTTTATCTTATATATATATAGTAATAATATTAAGTATAATAATAATAAATATAATGATAATAATATTTTGAATAATGATAATAATATTTCTAAATATTACTCTGGGATGGGTCTTTATTTGGGGTTGTGGGAACTTGCTGTAATCTGGAGACTATGTATATATTGGGTAGTTTCTTGGCCTTTTTGGCTTCTGAGTGTTGTTTCCTGGTGTGTGTTTTGGTGGTGTTCTTTTTGTTCTTTCAATTTTTTCTTATTTTTATTTTTGTGGGTGTTATATCATCTGTTAAGTTCCCCTTCTTTTTGGAAGAATGGACTTAGCCTTGCTCACTTTGATCGGTGGATAGGATTGTCAAGGCTTGGAGTAAGCCTGGTTCATGGAGTGATAAGGTTGGTCTCATCCTTTGGTTTAGGATCTTGTCATTTTTTTTTGAGTCTTTTGTTTCTTAGAGGTCATCAAAGGATGGGAATTCTGCTTGTGTTTATGTCTTGGTCTGTCTGGGTCATATTGGTTCTGGTAGTGTTTTGGTCTGTATGGGTCATTATGGGTGAGTTTGTGTCTTGGTCTGTTTGGGTCACTATGGGTGAGTTTGTGTCTTGGTCTGTTTCGTTTTTTAAGTTTCTATTTGGGAGGGATATGGGTTATAAATCTTGGGAACTTGTAGTAATAAGGTGCACAAAAAACGAATGGGTAGAATCCTGGCTTTGTAAGCCATCTGTTTTATTTCAAAAGGTGAAAAAGTATTGTTTTCTAAAGGTTCTATTGAACTCTATTTCTTTGTTTGAAATTTGGTTCAATTCTGCGAATTTTGATTGGTGGTTAGGATTTTTGAAGCTTGGAGTAAGCTGTAACCTGGGAGATATAAGGTTGGATCTGATCAGTGAAGTTAGGACATTTGTTTCCACCCCAAATTTTGCATTTTTTAGAACTGTTCACTGGTCAGGAACCCTGTGGTCTTTATGGCCTTTGTTGAGCCTTGTTCATTTGAAAGTAAAGTCTGTTATGAGTCTAAGGCACTTGCCTTGGGGAGGGATGGGTTACAATGATTGGGAATTTGCAGGAATAAGGTGCACTAAAAGCGTTTGGGTAGAAATCTGGCTTAATAAGCTTCCTTGTTTTATTCAAAATTTTTTATTATGGTTGTGTTTTTTAAAAGATCTGTTGAATCCCTCTTCACCTTTTGAAGATGGGTTCAATTCTGCGTTGATGAATTGGTGGTTAGGATTGGAGCCAGGAGTGTGCTCAGCCCATGGAGAGATAAGGATGGACCCTATCCTTGTGTTTAGGACATTTACTTCCACCCCCAATGTTTTTGCATTTTCTAGTACCTCACAAGGATGGGAAACCTTTGCATTATTGTTTTGTTCTTTTCTGAAACCTTTTCTTGTTTTTAGTTTTAGGTTTTTTGGGCTGTCCTTTTGGGATGGGTTGGAATACTGTTTTTTGGGTTGGGTTGGATGGAAATGGCTGTATGGATGTGATCCTGGTTGGCTGATCTTAATTCTTTCTGAAAAGGCTGTTATTGTTAAGTTTGTTTTCCTTTGTATTGAGCAAATTCAGTTAAGGATGGTTGTTAGCTGGTACAATGGTGGTCTGTTATATGTCCTTTGTAGGGAGTATGTTCAGTCAAGGCTGGTTATTAGATGTTTAGTTATTAGTCAGTTTTTTGATTGGGTTTTTTGTAATTGGGTTGGGAAGGTAGGTGAGTATGGTATTGTTATGTTTGTTAGTTTTGAAGAGTCTTGTAATGAGTATGGAAGACAATGCGGATCTGCAGCTGAATGGTATAGCAGAGGTAGCAATATTGCTCAGGATTGTGGTCAAAGTTACAAGTTAGCTATTAGAAGACTGGTGGTGAAGCTGGAAAATGTGAAGGATCTAAAGGTGTGTACAAGTATTGGATGGAAGAATGCTGAACAAAGATGCAAGTTATCAGGAAGAAGACTTGACTGTTGTCGATTATGGTCTATTTTATTTGTTTTGTTAGTTGGGTTTTGTATTGGGTTGGGCTTTGAAAGGTTATTTAGCTGGCCCGATAGTTTTGAGTATGGTTAATGGGCTGAGTTTTGTTTGATGTTTGGTTTGTTTTAGTGTTGTCTTGTGGTGGGCCTTGATCTAGTTTTAGTTAGATTATTTTGTAAAGATCCTGCTATAGACTCAGATAAAGGATACGAAGGTGACCGAACGGTTATCAGACTCACGATGCGACAATCACATAGAGATTCGTACACAAGAAAAGAAACAAGTTTTAAAGGACGTAACTATCGGTACATTTGAAGTGTCGGACATCCGAATGGAGGAATGGGAAGGCCATAAGATATCTGATCTTGCTAAAGACTCAGATAAAGGATACAAAGCTGACCGGACGTTAATCAGACTCACGATGTGACAATGACATAGAGATTCGTACACAAGAAAAGACTCAAGTTTTAAAAGACGTAACTATCGGTACATTTGAAGTTTCAGGCACCCGAATGGAGGAACGGGATAGCCATACGATATCTGATCATTCTATAAACTCAGATAAAGGATACGAAGCTGACCGGACGGTTATCAGACTCACGATGCGACAATCACATAGAGATTCGTACACAAGAAAAGACTCGAGTTTTAAAGGACATAACTATCAGTACATTTGAAGTTTCGGTTACCCGAAAGGATGAACGGGAAGGCCATAAAAAATCTGATCATCCAACAGACTCAGATAAAGGATACGAAGCTGACCGGACGGTTATCAGACTCACGATGCGACAATCACATAGAGATTCGTAAACAAGAAAAGAAACAAGTTTTAAACGACGTAATATCGGTACATTTGAAGTTTCGGGCACCCAAATGGCGGAACGGGAAAGCCATAAGATATCTGATCATGCAACAGACTCAGATAAGGGATACGAAGCTGACCGGACGGTTATCAGACTCACGATGCGACGATCACATAATGTTTCGTACACAAGAAAAGACTCGAGTTTTAAAGGACGTAACTATCGGTACATTTGAAATTTCGGGCACCCGAATGGATGAACGGGAAGGCCATAAAATATCTGATCATGCTATAGACTCAGATAAAGGATACGAAGCTGACCGGACGTTAATCGGAATCACGATGCGACAATGACATAGAGATTCGTACACAAGAAAAGAAACAAGTTTTAAAGGACGTAACTATCGGTACATTTGAAGTTTCGAACATCCGAATGGAGGAACGGGAAGGCCATAAGATATCTGATCTTGCTACAGACTCAGATAAAAGATACGAAGCTGACCGGACGTTAATCGGACTCACGATGCGACAATGACATAGAGATTCGTACACAAGAAAAGACTCAAGTTTTAAAAGACGTAACTATCCGTACATTTGAAGTTTCGGGCACCCGAATGGAGGAACGGGATAGCCATAAGATATTTGATTATTCTATAGACTCAGATAAAGGATACGAAGCTGACCGGACGGTTATCAGACTCACGATGCGACAATGACATAGAGATTCGTACACAAGAAAAGACTCGAGTTTTAAAGGACGTAACTATAGGTACAATTGAAGTTTCGGTTACCAGAATGGATGAACGAGAAGGCCATAAAAAATCTGATCATCCAACAGACTCAGATAAAGGATACGAATCTGACCGGACGGTAATCGGACCCACGATGCGACAATGACATAGAGATTCGTACACAAGAAAAGACTCAAGTTTTAAAGGACGTAACTATCTGCACATTTGAAGTTTCGGGCACCCGAATGGAGGAACGAGAAAGCCATAAGATATCTGATCATGCTAGAGAGTCAGATAAAGGATACAAAGCTGACCGGACGGTTATCAGACTCAAGATGCGACGATCACATAGAGTTTCGTACACAAGAAAAGACTCGAGTTTTTAAGGACGTAACTATCGGTACATTTGAAATTTCGGGCACCCGAATGGATGAACGGGAAGGCCATAAAATATCTGATCATGCTACAGACTCAGATAAAGGATACGAAGCTGACCGGAGGTTAATCGGACTCACGATGCGACAATGACATAGAGATTCGTACACAAGAAAAGACTCGAGTTTTAATGGACGTAACTATCGGTACATTTGAAGTTTCAGGTCCCCAAATGAAGGAACGAGAAGGCCATAAGATATCTGATCATGCTACATACTCAGATAAAGGATACGAAGCTGACCGGACGGTTATCAGACTCACGATGCGACAATCACATAGAGATTCCTACACAAGAAAAGAAACAAGTTTTAAAGGACGTAACTATCGGTACATTTGAAGTTTCGGGCACCCGAATGGAGGAACGGGAAAGCCATAAGATATCTGATCATGCTACAGAGTCAGATAAAGGATACGCAGCTGACCGGGCGGTTATCAGACTCATGATGCGACAATCACATAGAGATTCGTACACCAGAAAAGACTCTAGTTTTAAAGGACGTAACTATCGGTACATTTGAAGTTTCGGGCACCCTTATGGAGGAACGGGAAAGCCATAAGATATCTGGTCATGCTACAACTCAGATAATGGATACGAAGCTGACCGGACGGTTATCGGACTCACGATGCGACAATGACATAGAGATTCATACTCAAGAAAAGACACAAGTTTTAAAGGACGTAACTATCTGTACATTTGAAGTTTTGAGCACCCGAATGGAGGAACGGGAAAGCCATAAGATATCTGATCATGCTACAGAGTCAGATAAAGGATACGCAGCTGACCGGGCGGTTATCAGACTCATGATGCGACAATCACATAGAGATTCGTACACCAGAAAAGACTCTAGTTTTAAAGGACGTAACTATCGGTACATTTGAAGTTTCGGGCACCCGAATGGAGGAACGGGAAAGCCATAAGATATCTGGTCATGCTACAACTCAGATAATGGATACGAAGCTGACCGGACGGTTATCGGACTCAGGATGCGACAATGACATAGAGATTCATACTCAAGAAAAGACACAAGTTTTAAAGGACGTAACTATCTGTACATTTGAAGTTTTGAGCACCCGAATGGAGGAACGGGAAAGCCATAAGATATCTGATCATGCTACAGACTCAGATAAAGGATACGAAGCTGACCGGACGGTTATCGGACTCACGATGCGACAATCACATAGAGATTCGTACACAAGAAAAGACTCGAGTTTTAAAGGACGTAACAATCGCTACATTTGAAGTTTCGGGCACCCGAATGGATGCACAGGAAGGCCATAAGATACCCGATCATGCAACAGACTCAGATAAAGGATACGAAGCTAAAGAGAAATAAGGAGAAGGAGTGAGGGTTTTCTCTCTGATATTGGGCGATTTTGGCGATATCACTGTTTCTTCTCCGTTTTCTTTTCCCGGTCATTTCTTAACCCTTTCTTCTTCTTTTCTTCGTCGTGTTTCACTGTTCCATCATCTTTGAAGGTGGTGGAATCTTCACAGTGCACGGTTATGGCTTCTCCTGCTAGGGTTGTGTTGCCGGAGTCTCCTCCGGCGGTTCCACCTGATTTATCTGTTGGTGAGGGTTATAGCCTGGATCTCAAGGATGAGGGGGATGGTAGGTTTATTCTGTCTAGGTCAAGGGGAGGTATTACTGAAGTTTGTTCGCTGACATCAGGGGATTTAGAGTATTTGAATGGTATGTTTGGGAAGGATTGGATGCAGCAAGTTTCTACTGATCATAGTTTTTTCCAGAAGTCTGTTGATAGCGATATGGAGATGGATCTGAAGCCTAGGGTTTCTGATGTGAAGACTGAGCCAGGGTTTGCTGGTGTAGGTATGTTTGATCCTCCTATTCTGTCTGATGTTCATATTCAGTATCTTAGAAATTTGTTGGGGGATAATTGGAAATCTAGATTGATTAATGAGAATCTGGAGGATCTGTTTGAGTTATCCTCTAAATGTGATGTTTATGGTAATCCTCT
The DNA here is from genome assembly GCA_032199755.1 of Ambrosia artemisiifolia. Classification (NCBI taxonomy): domain Eukaryota; kingdom Viridiplantae; phylum Streptophyta; class Magnoliopsida; order Asterales; family Asteraceae; genus Ambrosia; species Ambrosia artemisiifolia. Next base: position 17,669,896 of record CM063526.1, read on the forward strand.
TCAGAAGAATGAGAGTGCTGTTAATGGGGGATCTGGTAAGATGGATGTTGGTATGACTGAAACTAAAATGCTTTATGATGGTAGAAATATGTCTATTCTGGAAGCTTTAGCTAAGTATGTTAGTAAGAAAGGGGGCTTTTCTATGGTGAATAACAGGGTGTGTTTTCCTCAGTTATCACCGGATTTGAATGTATTTGATACTATGCAGTATGATAAGTTTGAGGTGTTTAGCAAGAGGAAGAAACATTCAGTGAGAAATGAGGGGCTGAGTGTGAAGTTTAGTAGAAGGTCTGTTGGAGATTCTAAGTATTTGGGATACATGGTGAAGGGAGATGAGTTAGAGTTGCTGCCTGATCATTGTTCCCCTGCTGATTATTTGTTAGAAGTGTCTGGAAAGTCTAGAAGAGTGTTCCCTAAGAAGAAGGCTATTCAGAAAGAGGGAGTTGCTCAAAGTTCTACTTCAGATGGTATTGAGAAGCCTAGTTCTGAAAATGTGATTATGAAGGATCTGGTGGAAAATGTGACTGGGGATATGAAGGTTATTGCTGTTAAGAAGAGGGATTTTATGGGAAGAATTGAGGGTACTACTGGGCAGTTAAAGTTTGACTATGAAAAACCTCTTGTGAAGATGGAGTTTAATCCTGGTTTTCATGTTCTGAAAAAAGATTGTGGGAAGAAAAATTTGAAACAAACTAATAAGGAGGATTTGAAAAAGGTGAGTAAAGAAGGGGATGGGGCTGACTCTATGGATATTCCAAATGAGTCAGGTGTGGAAGCTAGTGTGGTGATAGCTGGGAAGGGAAGGAAGTTTGCTATTAGAAGATTGTCTATGAAGAAGATGATTAGTGATAGAAGTAAACAGGAGAGTTCTTATTGTCTGTCTCAGCAAGATGTTGAAATTATTAAGACACTACCTCCACTTCCTAAGAAATCACCTTTGAGCTCTGTGATTTTGAAGGATAGTGTGATATTTTCTGCTAAGAAGGATGATGTTAAGGCTGCTTCTAGTTCTAATGGGAGTAAGTCTTATGCTGCTGCTGCTAAGGGTAATGATAATGAAGTCCTGTCTGAGAAAGTCCAGTATTATCCCCCTAAGGTTTTGGAGAATGGTGAGCTTGTTGCTGAGATTAGTCCTATTCAGATTGTTGAGGCAAAGATGGCTTATAGTAACTACTTATATGGTTACTTTGTGGGTAAAGAATTATCTGTGGGTATGGTTAGATTTCACCTGATGAGAATGTGGAAGAAGTTTGGTTTAATGGAGGTTTCTACTAATAATAGTGGGGTATTCTTTTTCAAATTCAGGAATGATGTTGGAATGTGGGGTGCTATGGAGAAGGGTCCTTGGCTGGTAAATGATGTTCCCCTCTGTCTAAAGAAGTGGGAGGTGGGAGTGTGCCTAGAGAAGACTGAGCCAAATGTGATCCCTATGTGGATCACAATTCCTAATTTACCTGCTGAACTGTGGAGTAATAAGAGTATATGCAGCATGCTTAGCTGTATTGGTAATCCTATCTTGTTTGACAGAATTACAGCTGAAAGATGCAAAAAGAAGGAGGGGCCTGCAGGTTTTGCTAGAGTCCTTGTTGAGGTTAAAGCTGAAAAGAATTTGCCTGAGTATGTGAATGCCTACTATCCTCCTGATGAGGATAAGCCTGGATTTATTAGTAAGGTGAAGGTGGCTTATCCAAAACTTATTAAGAAATGTACTGAATGTAAGGTTTATGGGCATGACTTTGATTCTTGCACAGTTAGAATCTTAACTGTGAAGGAATTGGAGGAGAAATCTAAGAGGCTTTTGGATGAGATTAATAGTTCTGCTGTCAAGAACTTTCCTGTGTCAGGGATTGATACTGATGGTTTTACTATTGTGGGGAGGAATAATAAAGGGAAGAGGAATAATGGTAATCAGGGTAGTTTTGGGGATTATAATAGAGACTTTAGAAGGGGAGACCAGGGTAGAGGTGGTGGTTATGTTCAGAGTGGTTTTAATGGTAGAGGTGGTTTTCAGGGAAGGGGTAATCAGGGGTATAGGCCTGTGAGAGGTGGCTTTCAAAGTGGTAATAGAGGAGGAATGGCTAATAGGAGGAGGTTTGAGGGGAGAAATAGGTTTGAGATTTTGAATGATGAGAATTGTTTGGTAGAGGAGAATGTGGTAGGACAGAATGGTAGGCAGGATGTTAAGGGGAAGTCTATCATTGGGGATACTAAGCAAGGGCCTCAAAGAAAAGCTGAAGAGTCTGGGGGTAGTCTTAGTGGTGGGAAGCCTAGGGATGGGGGAATTCATATCGGAGAGAAGCCTAGTGGGAGGTCTAGTGTTGGAAGTGAGGAGAGTATAAAGGGTGAGAATTTGGTTAAGAAGACTGGGGGTGTGGAATCTATTCCAGCTAAGGGGAATCAAGAGGTGGGGTTTGATGCTCGAACTAGAATTGATACTAAAGTTAATACTAAAAGTGGTTATTTTAAGATTACTGAGAAGCAGTTTGAGGAGGTAGCTCAGTTTCTTACTAGTAAAAGCTGCCCTTCAAATGACATTCTTAGAAAATGGACTATTGGGCAGGTTAAATTGTTTTTTGAGCAATGGGATATAATAATGATGGATGATCTTGTTAGGTTGGAGAATTTGAGTTCTGAAATGGGCACAGGGGTGATTAATATGAATTGTGATAATGGTGGGGAAGGGTCTTCAGGTCTGAAGCCTTCTGAAAAGTATAATGATGTTTGTTATGAAGATTAATATCATGTCCTGGAATGTGAGAGGAATGTGCAAGACTGTTAAGCAGAGGCAGATTAATAGGTTAATTGGGAGTAATAAGGTTAATGTTTGTAGTCTTGTGGAGACCAGGGTGAATCCTTTGGAGATTGAGAAGGCTTGTACGGGTGTTATGAATAGTTGGGTTTGGGTGAATAATGGGGATTTTTGTCCTAGCTGGGTCAGAATTGTGGTGGGCTGGGATGCTAGTAAGGTGGATGTTATGGTTTTGCATAAATCTGATCAATGCATTCAGTGTTATATTTGTCCTGTTGAGGGGAAGGATAGTTTCTTCTGTTCTTTTGTGTATGGGTTTACTAATGTGGCTGGTAGGAGAACTCTGTGGAATGAGCTTAGCAAAATGGCTGGTAAGATTGGTGATAATCCCTGGTTATTGGCTGGTGATTTTAATGCTATCTTAGACCCTAGAGAGAAAAATTGTGAGCTGGGATATTCTCTTTATGGTATGCAAGAATTCAGAGAGTGTGTGGCTGAGTTAAAAGTTGAGGATTTGCCTTTTACTGGTTTAGAGTATACATGGAATCAAAAAGTGGGCAAAACTGATGGTATTCTTGAAAAGTTGGACAGGGCTATGGGTAATGCTTTGTTTCTCAAATCTTTTGTTAATATTAATGCAAAATTTTTGCCTTTCTATTTGTCGGATCATGCACCTGTGGTTGTGTTCTGTGCTCTATCTCATAAGAAGGATCCAAAACCTTTTAAGTTTTGGAACTTTCTTGCTGAGAAACCTGAGTTCTTGGAGATTGTTAAGGATGTTTGGGGTAATAGAGTCAATGGATGCAAAATGTTTAGTGTGGTTACCAAACTTAAGAATCTGAAGAAACCATTTAGAAAGTTAAATTTTCTTAATGGAAATCTTTTTAAGAAGGTGGAGTTATTAAAAGTGGAGTTGGAAAGAATTCAAGAGGAAATGACAAAAGATCCTGATAATGAGTACCTAAGGGAGGAAGAAGAGGTGTATGTTAAAGCTTATAATGAGGCTGTTTTGGATGAAGAGATGTTTCTGAAGCAGAAATCTAGAGTGCACTGGCTCAAAGTGGGGGATAATAATAATAAATATTTCTTTCACTCTGTTAAGCAAAGGCAGTCTAGGGGGAAAGTGGTGCAAATAGAGGATATTAATGGGTTGGTTTATGAAGAAAAGAATGTGGGAAATGCCTTTGTGGACTATTTTATAAGTATGATGGGAAGCAGGGATAATGTTGAAACTATTCAGGATCCTCAGTCTTTGTTTTTTAAGAGGATTTCTGAGAATTCTGCTAAAGACATGGTTAGAAGTGTTTCTAAGGAGGAGGTTAAAATTGCAATGTTTCAGATTGAAGACAATAAGGCCCCTGGGCCTGATGGATATTCAGCTAGGTTCTTTAAAGCTGCTTGGAGTGTTATAGGGGATGAAGTTACAGCTGCTGTGCAGGAGTTCTTTGAGAATGGAAAGATGTTGAAGCAAATCAATGCAACAGTTATCTCTCTTATCCCTAAGGTTCAAGCCCCTACTATGGTCAATCAATTTAGACCTATTGCTTGCTGCAATGTTATATATAAATGTATTAGTAAGGTGATCTGTAATAGACTTATGAAGGTGTTGGATCAGATTGTGGATGTATCCCAGAGTGCTTTTGTGCCAGGTAGGTTGATTAGTGATAATATTCTGCTTGCACAAGAACTTGTGAAGGGGTATGATTGGAAAAGGGGATATCCTAGGGTGGCCTTGAAGGTGGATTTACAGAAAGCTTATGATTCTGTTGATCATAATTTTTTGGAAAATTGCCTGATACACTTTGGGTTTGATACAAAGTTTATTGGGTGGATTATGACTTGCTTGAAGACTGTGTCCTATTCTATAAGCCTTAATGGCCAGCTGTTTGGATATTTTAAGGGTGAGAAGGGCCTTAGGCAGGGTGATCCGGTGTCTCCATATCTGTTCACAATAGTTATGGAGGTTTTAAATTTGTTGATGAAGAGGAGAATTAAATCTGAGGAGAATTTTGTTTATCATTGGAAATGTGATAAATTACAGCTTACACACTTGTGTTTTGCTGATGATTTATTCATATTTAGTAGTGCTTGTGGTGAGTCTATAAAGATTATAAAAGAAGTGTTGGAGGAGTTTGGTGCTTATTCAAGTTTAAAACCAAACATGGGTAAGAGTGAGATAATATTTGGCAATGTGGATAAGGAGATTTAGGATGATATTTTGAGAATTCTTCCTTTTAAGGTGGGTCAACTCCCACTAAAGTATTTGGGTATCCCTTTGGCTTCCAGGAAATTATATCAAAAAGATTGTGGGGCTTTGCTTGAGAAGGTGAAAAGAAGAATAGAAGACTGGAGGAATAAATTTTTGTCATATGCTGGTAGAGTTCAGCTTTTGAAGTCTGTTTTATCCTCACTAACAGTATATTGGGCATCTCTGTTTATTCTACCTGATAATTTGAATGCTGATGTGGAAAGATTGTGTAGAGGGTTTTTGTGGTGTCAAGGGGAGTATAAGCAGGGTAGTGCTAAAGTTGCTTGGGAGGAACTTTGTTTAAGGAAAAGTCAGGGTGGTCTGGGGTTAACTTCATTAAAAGAGAGAAATTTAGCATTAGTAGCTAAACATATGTGGAGTATTGTGACTGATAGAAAATCTGTTTGGGTAGAATGGGTTAAGTTTTATAAACTGCATGGGAAGAGTTTTTGGGAAATTGGTGAGGTGAACTCTGATTCTTGGCATTGGAAGCAGATACTGGGCTATAGAAGGCTGTTTAGGCAGCATTGTGTGGCTAAAATTGGAAATGGTAAGACAATAAATGTGTGGTTTGATCAGTGGCATGTCAATGGGCCATTGATAGATCACATTAATAGAAGGGAAATTAGAGCTGCTGGTTTTGACTTAAAAGATAAGATTGCTGATCTGATTGGGGCTGATGGTTGGATAGTTCCTGAGGACTGGAGGGAGAAATACCCTGTGTTTTTTAGAGATTATTTGCCTATCATAGTTGCTGGGAAAGCTGATGAGTTTTGTTGGCTAAGCAAAAGAGGTAAATCTGTTCCTTTTTCATCTAAAGCTGTTTATGATGATATAGTTAAAGAGAGTAATGAAGTGGGTTGGCATAAATTTGTATGGTTTGGAAGTAGCATCCCTAGGCATACTTTCATAACTTGGCTGGCTTTTAAAAGTAGATTGCCTACTCAAGATAAGATAGCATGCTGGAAACAAGATGTTAATCTTTCTTGCAGTTTATGTGGAAAGGAACCTGATAGTCATCAGCACCTTTTCTTTAAGTGTGATTATGCTAGGGGTATTTGGTGGAAATTGAGGAAACTTGCTAGATTTAGAGACATTCCTGATGAGTGGGATGGGATAGTTGATTTTGTGGAAAAGGGAAAGGCTAGTAAGGGGATTTGGGGTACTATTCAGAGGTTGGTTATTGCTGCTGCTGTTTACTTTGTTTGGCAGGAGAGGAATCAAAGAATTTTCAGCAAAAAGAGAAGGAATGCTAAGATTGTGTATGGATTAATTCAGGAGGTGATAACTTTAAAAATGAAGAGTATAAAAGTTAAAGATGGAATGCAGGCTAGATTGGCTGCTGCTGTGTGGAATTTTGAAATCAGTAAACATGGAGTGGAGGTCCCTTTATCTTAATGTTATTTGTTATTGGTGTAGTGATTATAGGTGGTTGGGATGTGGCTGGTTGTTGATTATGCTGGTGTGGTTGGGTATTGATATTAGACTCATTAGTAGATATAATGGGTTAGAATATGGGTGGGAGTTTGGTAGTGGGCAGCAGGATGATTTATGGTTCCCTTTTGATCCAGGAATTGAGGTGTTATGTTTGTGTTAATGTTAATGGGTCAGATGGGTGAGAGGCAGTTTGGGTCTGTTTGTAGGTATTGTGGTGTTATGTTGTTGTATGCTGCAGATGGTAGGCTGGAGAAGATTGTAGGTTGTGGCTGCTGGATTTTCTTGAAGATTTGTAGTTGGCTGCTGGAGTTTTTGAAGACCTGAAGATTGGTTGCTGTTCTGCTTACTTTGTTTTTTTAGTTGTTTATTTTGTTTTGGTTGTTTTTTTGTTTGGACTTGATAGGTTTAGACTTTAGCCGGTTGTGGCTGGGTCTCTAGCTGTGTGGTTTTTTGTTTGTTTTGATTTGATTGTTTAGTTGAGCTCATGGTCGGGACGTTTGGATAGTCCCATTGTTAGACCATGGCTTGGGATCGGGTTTTGGTCCTTGGGGTATGTCCCGGGATGCCGATCCCTTAGGTGTATATATATATTTTTTTGTGATTAATAAAATTTACCAGGAGTGCCGCCTCCTTTTACCAAAAAAAAAAAAGGATACGAAGCTGACCGGACGGTAATCGGACTCACGATGCGACAATGACATAGAGATTCGTACACAAGAAAAGACTCAAGTTTTAAAGAACGTAACTATCGGTACATTTGAAGTTTCGGGCACCCGAATGGCGGAACGGGAAAAGCCATAAGATATCTGATCATGCAACAGACTCAGATAAAGGATACGAAGCCGACCGGACGGTTATCGGACTCACGATGCGACAATCACATAGAGATTCCTACACAAGAAAAGACACAAGTTTTAAAGGACGTAACTATCTATACATTTGACGTTTCGAGCACCCGAATGGAGGAACTAAAAACCTATAAGATAACTGATCATGCTACTCAGATAAAGTATACGAAGCTGACTGGACGGTTATCGGACTCACGATGCGACAATCACATAGAGATTCGTACACCAGAAAAGACACAAGTTATAAAGGACGTACCTATCGGTACATTTGAAGTTTCGGACATCAGAATGGAGGAACGGGAAGGCCATAAGATATCTGATCTTGCTACAGACTCAGATAAAGGATGCGAAGCTGACAAGACGTTAATCGGACTCACGATGCGACAATGACATAGAGATTTGTACACAAGAAAAGAAACAAGTTTTAATGGACGTAACTATCGGTACATTTGAAGTTTCGGGTCCCCAAATGGAGGAACGAGAAGGCCATAAGATATCTGATCATGCTACAGACTCAGATAAAGGATACGAAGCAGACCAGACGGTTATCAGACTCACGATGCGACAATCACATAGAGATTCGTACACAAGAAAAGAAACAAGTTTTAAAGGACGTAACTATCGGTACATTTGAAGTTTCGGGCACCCGAATGGAGGAACGGGATAGCCCTAAGATATCTGATCATTCTATAGACTCAGATAAAGGATACAAAGCTGACCGGACGGTTATCAGACTCACGATGCGATAATCACATAGAGATTCGTACACAAGAAAAGACTCGAGTTTTGAAGGACGTAACTATCGGTACATTTGAAGTTTCGGGCACCCGAATGGAGGAACGGGATAGCCCTAAGATATCTGATCATTCTATAGACTCAGATAAAGGATACGAAGCAGACCGGACGGTTATCAGACTCACGATGCGACAATCACATAGAGATTCGTACACAAGAAAAGAAACAAGTTTTAAAGGACGTAACTATCGGTACATTTGAAGTTTCGGGCACCCGAATGGAGGAACGGGATAGCCCTAAGATATCTGATCATTCTATAGACTCAGATAAAGGATACAAAGCTGACCGGACGGTTATCAGACTCACGATGCGATAATCACATAGAGATTCGTACACAAGAAAAGACTCGAGTTTTGAAGGACGTAACTATCGGTACATTTGAAGTTTCGGTTACCCGAATGGATGAACGGGAAGCCATATAAAATCTGATCATCCAACAGACTCAGATAAAGGATACGAAGCTGACCGGACGGTAATCGGACTCACGATGCGACAATGACATAGAGATTCGTACACAAGAAAAGACTCAAGTTTTAAAAGACGTAACTATCGGTACATTTGAAGTTTCGGGCACCCGAATGGAGGAACGGGATAGCCATAAGATATCTGATCATGCTATAGACTCAGATAAAGGATACGAAGCTAACCGGAAAGGAATGTGGCATTAATGACCAAGCATGTTTGGAACTTGATCAATAAGAAGGACTCTTTATGGGTTAATTGGATATATCTTTATAAGATTAGAGGTTGTAATTTTTGGGAGGTTGGGGAAGCTAATGCTGATACATGGACCTGGAAGCAGCTGTTGGGTTGGAATCTCATTCGGAAGCATTGTGTGGCTAAGTTAGGGGATGGGAGGATTGCTAATGCTTGGTTTGATAAGTGGTGTGAACAGGGTCCTTTGTTGCAGGTTTTGGATAGAAGAGATATTAGAGAAGCAGGGTTCACCATGCAAACTAGGGTTGCTCACCTTATTGGTGAGAATGGATGGAAGGTGCCTGATAACTGGAAGTTTAAGTATCCTGGGATTTTTGTTGATGTTCTGCCTAATCTGGTGGTGGGGAAGAGGGATAGGTTTGCTTGGTTGAGTAATAATGGCAGGGTTGTCCCTTTGTCCACCAAGGTAGTGTATGATGATCTGATGAGAAAGGGGCAGATTGTCAATTGGCATAAGTTTGTTTGGCATAGTAACACTATTGCTAGACACACTTTTATTCTATGGCTGGCTTTTAAATTTAAGTTGCCAACACAAGATAGATTGGCTGTGTGGAATGATAAACATAAATTCATATGCAGTTTGTGTAGGAAGTGTGCTGATAGTCATAATCACCTATTTTTCAGCTGTGAGTTTTCTAAACAGGTGTGGTGGAGAATTAAGGTTTTTAACCAGAATGGAGAAAGTGCCTGATGTCTGGGAGGATATTGTGGATTACATTGGAAAAATGAGAAATGAGAAATCTATTTGGGGTGTTATCAGGAGATTGGCCCTTGCTGCTACTGTATATAGTATTTGGCAAGGAAGAAATAATAGAATATTTAATAATAAGAAGCTTAATGCTCAGCTGGTTAGTAAGCAAGTGGAGAATGTGGTTAAGCTTAGGCTTGTTAGTGTGAAGGGGAAGAGATATGCTAGGGATGATCTAGCCAATGCTGTGTGGAATGTTGAATATAATTTTGATGTTTGATATGGCTGTTTTGATCAGAAATTGGTTACTGTGTACCACCTGGGTGGGGGGTATCTGGGTTCTTTCTTTGAATTGGAGATGTAGATTGCCTTGGGTAGTTTTCTGGGCTGGTTGGCCTTCTGTTTTCTCTCGATACTCTATTTTTTATTTTTTGTTTAAAAAAGTTCTAATTGGGTCTCATTTGCCTTATGGTTGTGAGCCCAATTGTCCTGTTCTAGATTGGTGGTTAGGATTTAGGAAGCTTGGAGTAAGCTTGAACCTTGGAGTGATATGGATGGACTACTTCATTGGTGTTAGGATTCTGTTTCTTTCCTTTCTTTTTTATTTTTTTAGTACTGGGCAATGGAGTGAAACCTTTCTCTGTTTGCAGAGATTGTTGAGCCTGATTTTCCTTCCTGTGATGTCTCTTGAGTCTGTTTGGGAGGGATATATTTTAAAGGGTTGGGAACAAGGAGTTATAAGGGGACTAAAACACTTTGGCGTAGTGATCTGGGCCTGCAAGCCTTCTGTTTTCTATCAAAAAAAGGTTGTCAAGGTTTTTGTACATTGTGATCTGTTGGGCCCTTCTCTGATTTATGGAGATAGGTTCAATTCTGCTTTGATAAATTGGTGGTTAGGATCATTGAGGCTTGGAGTAAGCATACACATTAGAGAGATAAGGTTGGATTTGACCAGTGATTATAGGACTTTTTTCTCCTCCCCAAAAAAAAGGATACGAAGCTGACCGGACGGTAATCGGACTCACGATGCGACAATGTCATAGAGATTCGTACACAAGAAAAGACTCAAGTTTTAAAGGACGTAACCATCAGTACATTTGAAGTTTCGGGCTGCCGAATGGAGGAATGGGAAAGCCATAATATATCTGATCATGCTACAGACTCAGATAAAGGATACAAAGCTGACCGGACAGTTATCGGGCTCACGATGCGACAATCACATAGAGATTCGTACACAAGAAAAGACACAAGTTTTAAAGGACGTAACTATCGGTACATTTGAAGTTTCGAGCACCCGAATGGAGGAACGGGAAAGCCATAAGATATTTGATCATGCTACAGACTCAAATAAAGGATACGAAGCTGACCAGACGGTTATCAGACTCACGATGCGACAATCACATAGAGATTCGTACACAAGAAAAGACACAAATTTTAAAGGACATAGCTATCGGTACATTTGAAGTTTCGGGCATCCGAATGGAGGAACGGGAAGGCCATAAGATACCTGATCATGCTACAGACTCAAATAAAGGATACGAAGCTGACCGGACGGTTATTGGACTCACGATGCGACAATGACATAGAGATTCATACACAAGAGAAGTCTCAAGTTTTAAAGGACGTAACTATCGGTAAATTTGAAGTTTCGGGCACCCGAATGGAGGAACGGGAAAGCCATAAGATATCTGATCATGCTACAACTCAGATAAAGGATGTGAAGCTGACCGGACGGTTATCGGAATCACGATGCGACAATGACATAGAGATTCCTACTCAAGAAAAGACACGAGTTTTAAAGGACGTAACTATCTGTACATTTGAAGTTTCGAGCACCCGAATGGAGGAACGGGAAAGCCATAAGATATATGATCATGCTACAGACTCAGATAAAGGATACAAAGCTGACCGGACGGTTATCGGACTCACGATGCGACAATCACATAGAGATTCGTACACAAGAAAAGACACAAGTTTTAAAGGACGTAACTATCGGTACATTTGAAGTTTCGGACATCCGAATGGAGGAACGGGAAGGCCTTAAGATACCTGATCATGCTACAGACTCAAATAAAGGATACGAAGCTGACCGGACGGTTATCGGACTCACGATGCGACAATGACATAGAGATTCCTACTCAAGAAAAGACACAAGTTTTAAAGGACGTAACCATCTGTATATTTGAAGTTCCGAGCACCCGAATGGAGGAACGGGAAAGCCATAAGGTATCTGATCATGATACAGACTCAGATAAAGGATACGATGCTGACCGGACGGTTATCGGACTCACGATGCAAATATGACATAGAGATTCGTACACAAGAAAAGACTCGAGTTTTAAAGGACGTAACTATCGGTACATTTGAAGTTTTGGGTCCCCAAATGGAGGAACGAGAAGGCCATAAGATATCTGATCATGCTACTGACTCAGATAAAGGATACGAAGCTGACCGGACGGTAATCGGACTCACGATGCGACAATGACATAGAGATTCGTACACAAGAAAAGACTCAAGTTTTAAAGGACGTAACTATCAGTACATTTGAAGTTTCGGGATGCCGAACGGAGGAACAGGAAAGCCATAATATATCTTATCATGCTACAGACTCAGATAAAGGATACAAAGCGGACCGAACGGTTATCGGACTCACGATGAGACAATCACATAGAGATTCGTACACAAGAAAAGACACAAGTTTTAAAGGACGTAACTATCGGTACATTTTAAGTTTCGGGCACCCGAATGGAGGAACGGGGAAGCCTTAAGATATCTGATCATGCCACAAACTCAGATAAAGGATACGAAGTTGACCGGACGGTTATCGGACTGACGATGCGACAATGACATAGAGATTCCTACTCAGGAAAAGACACAAGTTTTAAACGACGTAACTATCTGTACATTTGAAGTTTCGAGCACCCGAATGGAGGAACGGGAGAGCCATAAGATATCTGATCATGCTACAGACTCAGATAAAGGATACGAAGTTGACCGGACGGTTATCGGATTCACGATGCGATAATCACATAGAGATTCGTACACAAGAAAAGACTCGAGTTTTAAAGGACGTAACTATCGGTAAATTAGAAGTCTCGGGCACCCGAATGGAGGAACGGGAAAGCCATAAGATATCTGATCATGCTACAACTCAGATAGAGGATACGAAGCTGACCGGACGGCTATCGGACTCACGATGCGACAATGACATAGAGATTCCTACTCAAGAAAAGACACAAGTTTTAAAAGACGTAACTATCTGTACATTTGAAGTTTCGAGCACCCGAATGGAGGAACGGGAAAGCCATAAGATATCTGATCATGCTACAGACCCAGATAAAGGATACGAAGTTGACCGGACGGTTATCGGACTCACGATGCGATAATCACATAGAGATTCGTACACAAGAAAAGACTCGAGTTTTGGCATGCTGCATTTGTTCTCAATACTTAGTATTGAGAGGAAAGTCCACTCTCTCATTGAATGACATTTTTGGGGAACTATAGGAGTTTACTTGGTTATGATCCTTGTTTGTATGGAAGGAGCAGGGTTAAAGTTTGATGTATATTATGCTCCTATAGTTGTATATGAATTCGTGTTTCATGTGCCTTTTCTGAACAAGATTTATGGTGTTTGCAAAGCTCCTTTATGTCATCTGGTATTTGGAAATTCTGATAGGTGGGTTGGACAGTGGGGGATGCTAGGCTGGATGGAATACAAGTGTTTATGTGCTGGAACTTTAGATCATGAATATAGTATAGTTGGTGTGATAAACGGATGGGGAGTTAACGGAATATGTCAATGGGCTGGGAACAAGAATCAGTGTTTTGTTAGTAGGTTTGATGTTAATGGGAGTGTTGTTACTGGATATTGGTCAAGGATCTGGATGTCTTATATTTCTGGAAATGGTAGTATTAGGAGGGAGATTATGGACTGGACTGGTAATATGGTCAAAGCTATGGATTGGAAGAAGTACTGGATGTTTGATTGGATCTTAATTGTTCTCTGTATTGGGCTTATAGGATACTGGGCTGATGTGGTTTTAGTTTGCTTGATAGAGGGATGGCGGTTGGGCTGTCATATCTGGTTATGGATTAGCGGGCTTCGAATGTCTCTTTGGGATTTCACTCTGGAAGTTGGGCTAATGGAAGTTGGTCTGAAGACGGAGCGTGCTGGTATGGAGGACGGGATTGTGTGGAGCGGCTCTTGGGCTCATGTTTCCTTTTGTTTATTTTTGATTTATGTTATTGGGCTTTGTTGGACCTTCTATATTTTTCTTCTTATCTTTGTTGGGCTTAGAATATCTTGTATAGGCTGGCCCGATTTCTTAGTCTTATGTTTAGTCTTGTTTTTTTCTTTTTGGGCTAACTTAAGATCTTGGGTCTATGTCCCGGGTCATGGTTAGTCTCTGTTTTGTACTTGCTTTTTGATCAATAAATGTTTGCCGGGGTTTTACCCTTTTCCAAAAAACTATCGGTACATTTGAAATTTCGGGCACCCGAATGGAGGAACGAGAAGGCCATTAGATATCTGGTCATGCTATAGACTCAGATAAAGGATACGAAGCTAACCGGAAGTTAATCGGACTCACGATGCGACAATCACGTAGAGATTCATACACAAGAAAAGACTCAAGTTTTAAAGGACATAACTACCATACATTTGAAGTTTCGGGCACCCGAATGGAGGAACGGGAAGGCCATAAAAAATCTGATCATGCAACAGACTCAGATAAAGGATACGAAGCTAACCGGACGGTAATCTGACTCACGATGCGACAATCACATAGAGATTCGTACACAAGAAAAGACTCAAGTTTTAAAGGACATAACTATCGGTACATTTGAAGTTTCAGGCATCCGAATGGAGGAACGGCAAAGCCATAAGATATCTGATCACGCTACAGACTCAGATAAAGGATACGAAGCTGACCGGACTGTTTTCGTACTCACGATGCGACAATCACATACAGATTCGTACACAAGAAAAGACACAAGTTTTAAAGGACGTAACTATCGATACATTTGAAGTTTCGGGCACACGAATGGAGGAACAGGAAAGCCATAAGATATCTGATCATGCTACAGACTCAGATAAAGGATACGAAGTTGACCGGACGGTTATCGGACTCACGATGCGACAATCACATAGAGATCCGTACATAAGAAAAGACACAAGTTTTAAAGGACGTAACTATCGGTGCATTTGAAGTTTCGGGAACCCAAATGGAGGAACGAGAAAGCCATAAGATATCTGATCATGCTACAGACTCAGATAAAGGATACGAAGCTGACCGGATGGTAATCAGACTCACTTTGCGACAACGGCATAGAGATTCGTACACAAGAAAAGACTCGAGTTTTAAAGGACGTAACTATCGGTACATTTGAAGTTTCGGGCACCCGAATGGAGGAACGAGAAGGCCATTAGATATCTGATCATGCTATAGACTCAGATAAAGGATACGAAGCTAACCGGAAGTTAATCGGACTCACGATGCGACAATCACATAGAGATTCATACACAAGAAAAGACTCAAGTTTTAAAGGACATAACTATCGGTACATTTGAAGTTTCGGGCACCCGAATGGAGGAACGGGAAAGCCATAAGATATCTGATCATGTACAGACACAGATAAAGGATACGAAGCTGACCGGACGGTTATCGGGCTCACGATGCGACAATCATATAGAGATTCGTACACAAGAAAAGACACAAGTTTTAAAGGACGTAGCTATCGGTACATTTGAATTTTCGGGCATCCGAATGGAGGAACGGGAAGGCCATAAGATACCTGATCATGCTACAGACACAAATAAAGGATACGAAGCTGACCGGACGGTTATCGGACTCACGATGCGACAATGACATAAAGATTCGTACACAAGAAAAGACTCAAGTTTTAAGGGACTTAACTATCGGTACATTTGAAGTTTCGGGCACCCGAATGGAGGAACGGGATAGCCATAAGATATTTGATCATGCTATAGACTCAAATAAAGGATACGAAGCTGACCGGACGGTTATCAGACTAACGATGCGACAATCACATAGAGATTCATACACAAGAACAGAAACAAGTTTTAAAGGACGTAACTATCGGTACATTTGAAGTTCGGGCACCCGAATGGAGGAACGGGAAAGCCATAAAATATCTGATCATGCTACAGAGTCAGATAAGGGATACGAAGCTGACCGGACGGTTATCAAACTCACGATGAGACAATCACATAGAGTTTCGTACACAAGAAAAGACTTGAGTTTTAAAGGACGTTACTATCGGTACATTTGAAATTTCGGGCACCCGAATGGATGAACGGGAAGGCCATAAAATATCTCATCATGCTACAGACTCAGATAAAGGATACGAAGCTGACCGGATATTAATCGGACTCACGATGCGACAATGACATAGAGATTCGTACACAAGAAAAGAATCAAGTTTTAAAGGACGTAACTATCGGTACATTTGAATTTTCGGGCACCCGAATGGAGGCACGGGATAGCCATAAGATATCTGATCCTGCTATAGACTCAGATAAAGGATACGAAGGTGACCAAACGGTTATCAGACTCACGATGCGACAATCACATAGAGATTCGTACACAAGAAAAGAAACAAGTTTTAAAGGACGTAACTATCGGTACATTTGAAGTGTCGGACATCCGAATGGAGGAACGGGAAGGCCATAAGATATCTGATCTTGCTAAAGACTCAGATAAAGGATACGAAGCTGACCGGACGTTAATCAGACTCACGATGTGACAATGACATAGAGATTCGTACACAAGAAAAGACTCAAGTTTTAAAAGACGTAACTATCGGTACATTTGAAGTTTCAGGCACCCGAATGGAGGAACGGGATAGCCATACGATATCTGATCATTCTATAAACTCAGATAAAGGATACGAAGCTGACCGAACGGTTATCAGACTCACGATGCGACAATCACATAGAGATTCGTACACAAGAAAAGACTCGAGTTTTAAAGGACGTAACTATCAGTACATTTGAAGTTTCGGTTACCCGAAAGGATGAACGGGAAGGCCATAAAAAATCTGATTATCCAACAGACTCAGATAAAGGATACGAAGCTGACCGAACGGTTATTAGATTCACGATGCGACAATCACATAGAGATTCGTACACAAGAAAAGAAACAAGTTTTAAACGACGTAATATCGGTACATTTGAAGTTTCGGGCACCCAAATGGCGGAACGGGAAAGCCATAAGATATCTGATCATGCAACAGACTCAGATAAAGGATACGAAGCTGACCGGACGGTTATCAGACTCACGATGCGACGATCACATAATGTTTCGTACACAAGAAAAGACTCGAGTTTTAAAGGACGTAACTATCGGTACATTTGAAATTTCGGGCACCCGAATGGATGAACGGGAAGGCCATAAAATATCTGATCATGCTACAGACTCAGATAAAGGATATGAAGCTGACCGGACGTTAATCGGAATCACGATGCGACAATGACATAGAGATTCGTACACAAGAAAAGAAACAAGTTTTAAAGGACGTAACTATCGGTACATTTGAAGTTTCGAACATCCGAATGGAGGAACGGGAAGGCCATAAGATATCTGATCTTGCTACAGACTCAGATAAAGGATACGAAGCTGACCGGACGTTAATCGGACTCACGATGCGACAATGACATAGAGATTCGTATACAAGAAAAGACTCAAGTTTTAAAAGACGTAACTATCCGTACATTTGAAGTTTCGGGCACCCGAATGGAGGAACGGGAAAGCCATAAGATATCTGATTATTCTATAGACTCAGATAAAGGATACGAAGCTGACCGCACGGTTATCAGACTCACGATGCGACAATGACATAGAGATTCGTACACAAGAAAAGACTCGAGTTTTAAAGGACGTAACTATAGGTACATTTGAAGTTTCGGTTACCAGAATGGATGAACGAGAAGGCCATAAAAAATCTGATCATCCAACAGACTCAGATAAAGGATACGAAGCTGACCGGACGGTAATCGGACCCACGATGCGACAATGACATAGAGATTCGTACACAAGAAAAGACTCAAGTTTTAAAGGACGTAACTATCTGCATATTTGAAGTTTCGGGCACCCGAATGGAGGAACGAGAAAGCCATAAGATATCTGATCATGCTAGAGAGTCAGATAAAGGATACAAAGCTGACCGGACGGTTATCAGACTCAAGATGCGACGATCACATAGAGTTTCGTACACAAGAAAAGACTCGAGTTTTTAAGGACGTAACTATCGGTACATTTGAAATTTCAGGCACCCGAATGGATGAACGGGAAGGCCATAAAATATCTGATCATGCTACAGACTCAGATAAAGGATACGAAGCTGACCGGAGGTAAATCGGACTCACGATGCGACAATGACATAGAGATTCGTACACAAGAAAAGACTCGAGTTTTAATGGACGTAACTATCGGTACATTTGAAGTTTCAGGTCCCCAAATGGAGGAACGAGAAGGCCATAAGATATCTGATCATGCTACATACTCAGATAAAGGATACGAAGCTAACCGGACGGTTATCAGACTCACGATGCGACAATCACATAGAGATTCCTACACAAGAAAAGAAACAAGTTTTAAAGGACGTAACTATCGGTACATTTGAAGTTTCGGGCACCCGAATGGTGGAACGGGAAAGCCATAAGATATCTGATCATGCTACAGAGTCAGATAAAGGATACGCAGCTGACCGGGCGGTTATCAGACTCACGATGCGACAATCACATAGAGATTCGTACACCAGAAAAGACTCAAGTTTTAAAGGACGTAACTATCGGTACATTTGAAGTTTCGGGCACCTGAATGGAGGAACGGGAAAGCCATAAGATATCTGGTCATGCTACAACTCAGATAATGGATACGAAGCTGACCGGACGGTTATCAAACTCACGATGAGACAATCACATAGAGTTTCGTACACAAGAAAAGACTTGAGTTTTAAAGGACGTTACTATCGGTACATTTGAAATTTCGGGCACCCGAATGGATGAACGGGAAGGCCATAAAATATCTCATCATGCTACAGACTCAGATAAAGGATACGAAGCTGACCGGATATTAATCGGACTCACGATGCGACAATGACATAGAGATTCGTACACAAGAAAAGAATCAAGTTTTAAAGGACGTAACTATCGGTACATTTGAATTTTCGGGCACCCGAATGGAGGCACGGGATAGCCATAAGATATCTGATCCTGCTATAGACTCAGATAAAGGATACGAAGGTGACCGAACGGTTATCAGACTCACGATGCGACAATCACATAGAGATTCGTACACAAGAAAAGAAACAAGTTTTAAAGGACGTAACTATCGGTACATTTGAAGTGTCGGACATCCGAATGGAGGAACGGGAAGGCCATAAGATATCTGATCTTGCTAAAGACTCAGATAAAGGATACGAAGCTGACCGGACGTTAATCAGACTCACGATGTGACAATGACATAGAGATTCGTACACAAGAAAAGACTCAAGTTTTAAAAGACGTAACTATCGGTACATTTGAAGTTTCAGGCACCCGAATGGAGGAACGGGATAGCCATACGATATCTGATCATTCTATAAACTCAGATAAAGGATACGAAGCTGACCGAACGGTTATCAGACTCACGATGCGACAATCACATAGAGATTCGTACACAAGAAAAGACTCGAGTTTTAAAGGACGTAACTATCGGTACATTTGAAGTTTCGGTTACCCGAAAGGATGAACGGGAAGGCCATAAAAAATCTGATTATCCAACAGACTCAGATAAAGGATACGAAGCTGACCGAACGGTTATTAGATTCACGATGCGACAATCACATAGAGATTCGTACACAAGAAAAGAAACAAGTTTTAAACGACGTAATATCGGTACATTTGAAGTTTCGGGCACCCAAATGGCGGAACGGGAAAGCCATAAGATATCTGATCATGCAACAGACTCAGATAAAGGATACGAAGCTGACCGGACGGTTATCAGACTCACGATGCGACGATCACATAATGTTTCGTACACAAGAAAAGACTCGAGTTTTAAAGGACGTAACTATCGGTACATTTGAAATTTCGGGCACCCGAATGGATGAACGGGAAGGCCATAAAATATCTGATCATGCTACAGACTCAGATAAAGGATATGAAGCTGACCGGACGTTAATCGGAATCACGATGCGACAATGACATAGAGATTCGTACACAAGAAAAGAAACAAGTTTTAAAGGACGTAACTATCGGTACATTTGAAGTTTCGAACATCCGAATGGAGGAACGGGAAGGCCATAAGATATCTGATCTTGCTACAGACTCAGATAAAGGATACGAAGCTGACCGGACGTTAATCGGACTCACGATGCGACAATGACATAGAGATTCGTATACAAGAAAAGACTCAAGTTTTAAAAGACGTAACTATCCGTACATTTGAAGTTTCGGGCACCCGAATGGAGGAACGGGAAAGCCATAAGATATCTGATTATTCTATAGACTCAGATAAAGGATACGAAGCTGACCGCACGGTTATCAGACTCACGATGCGACAATGACATAGAGATTCGTACACAAGAAAAGACTCGAGTTTTAAAGGACGTAACTATAGGTACATTTGAAGTTTCGGTTACCAGAATGGATGAACGAGAAGGCCATAAAAAATCTGATCATCCAACAGACTCAAATAAAGGATACGAAGCTGACCGGACGGTAATCGGACCCACGATGCGACAATGACATAGAGATTCGTACACAAGAAAAGACTCAAGTTTTAAAGGACGTAACTATCTGCATATTTGAAGTTTCGGGCACCCGAATGGAGGAACGAGAAAGCCATAAGATATCTGATCATGCTAGAGAGTCAGATAAAGGATACAAAGCTGACCGGACGGTTATCAGACTCAAGATGCGACGATCACATAGAGTTTCGTACACAAGAAAAGACTCGAGTTTTTAAGGACGTAACTATCGGTACATTTGAAATTTCAGGCACCCGAATGGATGAACGGGAAGGCCATAAAATATCTGATCATGCTACAGACTCAGATAAAGGATACGAAGCTGACCGGAGGTTAATCGGACTCACGATGCGACAATGACATAGAGATTCGTACACAAGAAAAGACTCGAGTTTTAATGGACGTAACTATCGGTACATTTGAAGTTTTAGGTCCCCAAATGGAGGAACGAGAAGGCCATAAGATATCTGATCATGCTACATACTCAGATAAAGGATACGAAGCTAACCGGACGGTTATCAGACTCACGATGCGACAATCACATAGAGATTCCTACACAAGAAAAGAAACAAGTTTTAAAGGACGTAACTATCGGTACATTTGAAGTTTCGGGCACCCGAATGGTGGAACGGGAAAGCCATAAGATATCTGATCATGCTACAGAGTCAGATAAAGGATACGCAGCTGACCGGGCGGTTATCAGACTCACGATGCGACAATCACATAGAGATTCGTACACCAGAAAAGACTCAAGTTTTAAAGGACGTAACTATCGGTACATTTGAAGTTTCGGGCACCTGAATGGAGGAACGGGAAAGCCATAAGATATCTGGTCATGCTACAACTCAGATAATGGATACGAAGCTGACCGGACGGTTATCGGACTCACGATGCGACAATGATATAGAGATTCATGCTCAAGAAAAGACACAAGTTTTAAAGGACGTAACTATCTGTACATTTGAAGTTTCGAGCACCTGAATGGAGGAACGGGAAAGCCATAAGATATCTGATCATGCTACAGAATCAGATAAAGGATACGAAGCTGACCGGACGGTTATCGGACTCACGATGCGACAATCACATAGAGATTCGTACACAAGAAAAGACTCGAGTTTTAAAGGACGTAACAATCGCTACATTTGAAGTTTCGGGCACCCGAATGGATGCACAGGAAGGCCATAGGATACCCGATCATGCAACAGACTCAGATAAAGGATACGAACCGAAGCTAAAAGGATATGAAGCTAGGGTTTTCTCTCTGATTTGGGCGATTTAGGCGATTCAGGGGTTTCTTCTCCAGTTTTCTTTTCCCGCTTCTTTTCTAACCCTAATTCCTTCTCTGTTCTTCCTTCTTCATTCGTGTTTCACTGTTCCATCATCTTCGAAGGTGGTGGAATCTTCACAGTGCGCGAGTATGGGTTCTCCAGCTAGGGTTGGGTTGCCGGAGCCTCCTCCGGCGGTTCCTCCAGATTTATCTGTGGTTATGGGGTATAGTATGGATCTGAAGCAGGTGAGTGAAGGTAAGTTTTGCTTGAGTAGGATGATTGGGGATAAGGTTGAGTCGTGTGAGCTTACTGGGGGTGATTTGGAGTATTTGAAGGGTATGTTTGGGGATAATTGGATGAAGGAGATTGGTTCAGACTCTTCCTGGTTTCAGAAGACGGCTATGGAGGTGGAGGACAATAGTCAATCTTCTGATTCGTTAAAATGGGTTAAAGGTATGTTTGATGCTCCTGAACTTTCTGAGGTTCATGTTAATTACCTTCGTAATTTGTTAGGAGATAATTGGAGGTCTAGGTTATTGAATGAAGACATGAATGATTTATTTGTTTTAGCTCAAAAGTGTGATGCTGCTGGTAAGCCTCTGAATGTGGCTGGGGTTGTTTGTGTTGATGGACAGAAGAGTGGTTGTGTTGGTGAGACTAAGATGGAGGTTGAGGGTCAGAATAAGTCTGTGTTGGAAGCATTGACCAGGTTTTTAGCTAGTAAAAGGGACTTGTGTGATTCTGTAGGAGCTAGGAAGGTGAGTTTTCCTCAAGTTTCTCCAAATGTTAATGTTTTTAATGCTGTGGAGAGTGAGAATCTGGAATTGTTAAGTAAGAGGAAGAAGCATTCTATTAGAAATGAGGGAGTGAAGGTGAAGATAGGCAAGACTGATATTGGGGGTTCAAAGTATGCTGGTTACTGTGTGAAGGGGGATGAGTTAGAAGTGTTACCAGACAACTGTTCTGCTGCTGATTTGTTAGCTGTTTTGGCAAAGAAGCCTATTGTGTTAGTTCCTCCAAAGAAGTCTATTAAGAGAGATGTTTCTATGAATGTTGAAGAGGGTATGAGGAGTGGGCAGGGTATTGAGTTTGTTGATGTTAATGATAATAGGGGGGGTAAGAATAGTGGGGCTAAGCCTGTTATTGTGGTTAAAAAGAAAGGTTGTGATACTTTTTTGAATGGAATAGAGATGATTAAGTTTAATTATGAGAATCCTATTGAGAAGATGGAATTCTGTCCTGGATTTCCTTTGCCTAAAACTGCTGATAAGAAGAATGTTGAAGTTAGTGTGATTAAGAAGGGGGAGGGTGTGAGTTCTGGTGATGTGAAGGTTAATGGGGTGGAGGAGAGTTCTGAAATGGATGTTGTTGTGGAAAAACAAGATGGGCAGGAAGGTAAAGGGAGTGGAGGTAAAAAAGGTAAGGGTGTTAAAGGTATTAGGAGGGTACCTATGAGGAAGCTAATAGTTGAAAAGTCTAGGAGTATGAGTCCTTATTGTATCACTAAGGATGATGTGGCAGCCATTCAAAAGCTTCCACCTCTTCCTAAAAAGTCTGTGTTGGGTTCAATGGTTGTTAAGGATAATGTGGTTTTTAATGCTAAGAGGGGTAATGGGGCTGTCTTAAGTAAATCTGTAGTTAAGGGAGATGGTCCTGGTAAAGAAGTTAAGTCTTATGCTGCTGCTACTGTAGGTGAAGGTAGTGATGTTTTGGTGGAGAAAGTTCAATTTTATCCACCAAAAGTGTTAGAAAATGGTGAGGAGGTTGCTGTTATTAATCCAGAGAAGATTGTAGAGGCTAAGAAAGTTTATAGTAAATATTTGTATGGATATTTCATTGGGAAGGATCTGGCTATTGGTATGGTCAGGTTTCACCTGTTAAGGATGTGGAAGAGGTTTGGTTTAGTGGAGATTTCTTCCAATAATAATGGTATCTTCTTTTTCAAGTTTAAGAATGATGAGGGTATGTGGAATGCTATGGAGAAAGGTCCATGGTTAGTTAATAATGTTCCTTTATGCTTGAAGAAATGGGAGGTGGGTATTTGTTTGGAGAAAGTTGAACCTAATGTTATTCCTATGTGGGTTACTATTCCCAATCTCCCTAAGGAATTGTGGAATAATGAGAGTATTTGTAGTATGATGAGTTGTGTGGGCAATCCATTAATGTTTGACAGAATTACTAGTGAGAGATGTCAAAAGAAGGAAGGGCCTGCTTGTTTTGCTAGAGTCCTTGTTGAGGTTAAAGCTGAGAAGGTTTTACCTGAGTTTGTGAAGGCTTGGTATCCTCCTGATGAGGGTAAACCTGGTTTCTTTAGTGATATTAGGGTCACTTATGAGATTTTTATAAAGAAGTGTTCTGTGTGTAAGGTTTTTGGGCATGATTTTGAAGGTTGTAGGTCTAGAGTTCTGACAGTGAAAGAAATGGAGGAGAGGGCTCATTTGTTGGTGAAGGATGTTAATCTAGGTACTAATCAGGACTATCTTGTTTCTGGGGTAAGGTCTGATGGTTTTATTAGTGTGGGTAGAAATAAGAAAGGGGAAAAAGGGAAGGATCTGAGGGTAGGACTATCAATGGTCAAGGGGTGGGAAATAATGGAGGTGATCAAGGGAGGGGTTTGAGGAATGGCGAGGCTAGAAATGATGGGTTTAGGTTTAATGGTTTTAGGAGAAATGGGCAGGGAAGGGGTGGTTTTAATAGTAGAGGAGGTTTTCAGGGTAGAAATACTCAAGTGTATAGGCAGGTGCAAGGGAAAAAACAGAATGGGGAAGATGGAAGAAAGAAGGGTGAGCAAGGTAACAGATTTGAAGTTCTGGGTGATTTAGAGGGGGATAATGTGGAGGTTAGTATAGGGGAGGGGTCTATTAATAGGAAGCAGAGTGAAAAGAAGGATGGAATTAGTGATTCTGTTAGGAGGACTAATGGTGTGGTGATTAAGGATATGGAGGGTGAGAATTCTGTGAAGAAGACTCCTGTGGTGGAGAATGGTGGGGGTAGTAGAAAGGTAAGGAGATTGAGGGGGTGACTAATGTGGGTAGGAATACTTCTTGTGAAGGGGCTTCTGGTGAGGGGGAATCTAGTAGGAAGAATACTGGAGTGAATGGGGAGGATTTTAAGATTGAAACTAAGGTCAATACTAAGACTGGGTATTTTAGGATGTCTGATGATCAGTTTAATGAAGTTTCTCATTATATTCTTAATAAAATTTGTCCTTCTAATGATATTATGAGGAAATGGAATATTGGTCAAGTTAAATTATTTTTTGAACAATGGGATATTCTTATGTTTGATAAATTAATGAAGGAAGCTGAGGTCCTTTCTGAGAATGAGGAGAATGCTGAATTTATGAAGTGTGATGGGGGTTCTAGTAGTGGTGTGGGTGAGGGTTCCTCTGGTATGCAGGGCCCTGTGGGTTGTTCTACTGTTGTTAATGAAGATTAATCTGCTTGCTTGGAATGTTAGGGGCATGTCAACTGCCTCTAAACAAAGACAGATTGGGAGAATTGTTGCTGATAATGGTATTAAGCTGTGTGGTTTATTGGAGACTAGAGTTAGTTCTGCTGGGATCTTGGATGCTGGTAAGGGAGTTATGAGTAGATGGGAATGGGTTTCTAATATAGAGTTTTGTCCTAGCTGGGCTAGAATTCTGGTGGGTTGGGACCCTAAGGTTATGGATGTTATTGTTTTATCCATGACCTCTCAGGTGGTGCGTTGTTTAGTTTGTCCTTTTAAGGAGGGGGAGAGGTTCTTTTGTTCTTTTGTCTATGGTGTTACTAATGTCCCTGGTAGGAGGGAGTTATGGGAAAACTTAAAGAATCATTCTAGGTTAATTGGGAATAATCCATGGGTGGTGTTAGGAGATTTTAATATAATTTTGGAGCCTGGGGATAAGAATATTGTGGGTTATGTTCCTGTTTATGGGATGGATGAATTTAAAAGCTGTGTTGATTGCTTAAAGGTTTCTGATCTTGCTAGTACTGGGTTTCATTTTACTTGGAATCAAAAGCCTGGGAAGACTGATGGTATTCTTGAAAAGTTAGATAGGGCTATGGTTAATGAGAGAATGGGTGTGTTGTTTCCTGGTTTGTTTGCTAAGTTTCTCCCTTTCTATAATTCTGATCATTCTCCTGTCCTTGTTTCATGTCCTTTGGAGGATGGCTATAGGGATCCCAAACCTTTTAAGTTCTGGAATCATTTGGCTGATAAGCCTGAATTTGAAGGCATTGTTAAGGATTGTTGGGGGAGTAATGTTAGGGGTTGTAGGATGTTTCAGGTGGTGACTAAACTGAAAAGTTTGAAGAAACCACTCAGGAAGCTTAACTATAGTATGGGTAATTATTTTAAAAAGGTTGAGTTTTTGAAGACTGAGCTTGAGAAAATTCAGAAGGAAGTGGTTGTGGATTCAGGTAATGTGTCTCTGAGAGAAGAGGAAGCTGTTTACATTAAAGCTTATAATGAAGCTTGTGCTAATGAGGAGGCTTTTCTTAAACAGAAGTCTAGGGTTCACTGGTTATGTGTGGGAGATCAAAATAATAAATATTTTTATCATTCTGTTAAGCAGAGGCAGGCTAAGAATAGGGTGGTTCAAATTAATGGGTTGGATGGGATCTGTTATAAAGAGAAGTCTCTTGGTAGTGCTTTTGTTAGTTATTATATGAGTATGATGGGGAAAAAGGATCCTGTGGAACCTATATGTGATGTTGATAGTTTATTTTTAAAGAAGATAAATGTGTATGATGCTGATTATATGGTTAGAGATGTTTCTAAGGAGGAGATCAAGTATGCTATGTTTCAAATTGATGATAATAAGGCTCCTGGGCCTGATGGTTTTTCGGCAAAATTCTTTAAGGCTGCATGGAATGTTGTGGGGGATGATGTTTGTTTAGCTGTTCAAGAATTTTTTCAGAATGGGAGGCTGTTAAAGCAACTTAATGCTACTGTCTTGTCTTTAATCCCTAAAGTTAAGGTTCCTAACCTTGTTAGCGAATTTAGACCTATTGCATGTTGTAATGTCCTTTATAAGTGCATTAGTAAGGTGATTTGTAATAGGATGATGGGTTATTTAGAGCAGGTGGTTGATAAATCACAGAGTGCTTTTGTTCCTGGGAGGCTTATTAGTGATAATATTTTGTTATCTCAAGAGTTAGTTAAGGGGTATGATTGGGTGAGGGGTTATTCTAGAGTTGCCATGAAAATAGACTTGCAAAAGGCTTATGATTCAGTTGATCATGCTTTTCTTCATCAATGTTTAGTGGGATTTGGGTTTCATGAGAAGTTTATTGGGTGGGTGATGGAGTGTGTTACTTCTATTTCTTATTCTATCAGTCTAAATGGAGATCTTTATGGTTTTTTCAAGGGGGAAAAAGGTTTAAGGCAAGGGGATCCTATGTCTCCTTACTTATTCACTTTGGTTATGGAGGTGCTTAACTTAGTGTTCATAAGAAGGATTAGGGAGGCTGATAGTTTTGTGTACCATTGGAAGTGTGAAAAGATGAAGTTGACCCATTTGTGTTTTGCAGATGATTTGATAGTTTTTAGTAGTCAGGATTGTGAGTCCATTAGCATCTTGAAGGCTGCTTTGGATGAGTTTGGTAACATGTCTGGGTTAAAGCCTAATATGCAGAAGAGTGAGATTATTTTTGGGAATGTGAAGCCTGAAATTCAGGAGGATATCCTGAGAATAGTGCCTTTTAAAGTGGGAAGCTTTCCTTTGAAATACCTGGGTATTCCTCTAGCTTCAAGGAGGTTATATCAAAAGGATTGTTCTATTCTACTTGATAAGGTTAAGAGCAGGGTCAATGACTGGAGGAATAAATTTCTCTCATTTGCTGGGAGATTGCAGTTGATCAAGTCTGTTTTATCTTCTCTAACTGTGTATTGGTCCTCCTTGTTTATCTTGCCTGTTAATTTAAATGATGATGTGGAAAGGATTTGTAGAGGGTTTTTGTGGTGCCAAGGGGATTTTAAAAAGGGATATGCTAGGGTCAGTTGGGATGATTTGTGTCTTAAGAAATCTCAAGGAGGGTTGGGAATTGCTTCTCTTAAAGAAAGAAATGTTGCCTTAATGTCTAAACATATTTGGAATGTGTTGAATAATAAGGAGTCTGTTTGGGTTGAATGGATTAGGTTATATAGATTGCAGGGATGTAATTTTTGGGATGTGGGAGAAAGCAATTCTGATTCTTGGAGTTGGAAGCAAATCCTGGGGTGTAGAAGTATTATTAGGCCTCATTGTGTGGCTAAGGTTGGGAATGGTAGATTAATCAGTGCATGGTTTGACAGCTGGCATAGTAAAGGTCCTTTGATCAATGTCATAGACAGAAGAGACATTAGGAATGCTGGGTTTAATCTGAAGGGTAAATTGGCTGAGTTGGTGAGTAATGGGAGTTGGTGTTTTCCTGAGGAATGGGGTAGAAAGTATCCTTGGTTGGTTCAAACTGAGGTGCCCATATTATGTCCTATGACTAGGGATAGGTATTGGTGGAAAAGAGAGGATGATGAGAGGGTGCCTTTTTCTACTAAGGTGGCTTATGAGGATTTGGTTAAGGGGGGTACTGATGTCAAATGGAGTAGATCTGTGTGGTTTAGTCAATCTATACCAAGACATGCTTTTATTACCTGGTTAGCTTTTAAGTACAGACTTCCTACACAAGACAGGATGCTGCAATGGGGTTATAGAGGTGTATTGAAGTGCAGTTTGTGTGGGGCTTGTCCTGATAGTCATGAGCACCTGTTTTTTAAGTGTGAATTTTCCTATGCCATTTGGAGGAGGTTAAAGGTATTGGCTAGACTTGGAGATATTCCTGATGAGTGGGATGTTGTTGTGCAGTTTATAGAGGGAAGGGTGGTGAATAAGTCTGTTTGGAACATCATTCAAAGGCTTTGTCTGGCTTCTGCTGTTTACTTTATTTGGCAGGAGAGGAACAATAGATTATTTAGCAATTCTAGAAGGAGTGCTAAGATTCTTGGGCAGCAGATTCAGGATGTTGTTAAGCTTAGGATGGCAGGTTTGAAATTGAAGCATTCTGTGCAGGTGCAGTTGGCTGCTGCTACCTGGGGTTTTATATGTCCTGATGATGATTGTTAATATCTCTAGTGGTAGTTATAAGGTGGAGTGGA
Source organism: Ambrosia artemisiifolia (assembly GCA_032199755.1). Taxonomy (NCBI): domain Eukaryota; kingdom Viridiplantae; phylum Streptophyta; class Magnoliopsida; order Asterales; family Asteraceae; genus Ambrosia; species Ambrosia artemisiifolia. The sequence goes on from CM063526.1 coordinate 17,698,517, forward strand.
AGAATACTTGTATTGGTGAGGTGGGATGGTATGTTGCTGTGAGTGGTATTGTTGGTGGAAGGGAGTTTTTTATCTTATATATATATAGTAATAATATTAAGTATAATAATAATAAATATAATGATAATAATATTTTGAATAATGATAATAATATTTCTAAATATTACTCTGGGATGGGTCTTTATTTGGGGTTGTGGGAACTTGCTGTAATCTGGAGACTATGTATATATTGGGTAGTTTCTTGGCCTTTTTGGCTTCTGAGTGTTGTTTCCTGGTGTGTGTTTTGGTGGTGTTCTTTTTGTTCTTTCAATTTTTTCTTATTTTTATTTTTGTGGGTGTTATATCATCTGTTAAGTTCCCCTTCTTTTTGGAAGAATGGACTTAGCCTTGCTCACTTTGATCGGTGGATAGGATTGTCAAGGCTTGGAGTAAGCCTGGTTCATGGAGTGATAAGGTTGGTCTCATCCTTTGGTTTAGGATCTTGTCATTGTTTTTTGAGTCTTTTGTTTCTTAGAGGTCATCAAAGGATGGGAATTCTGCTTGTGTTTATGTCTTGGTCTGTCTGGGTCATATTGGTTCTGGTAGTGTTTTGGTCTGTATGGGTCATTATGGGTGAGTTTGTGTCTTGGTCTGTTTGGGTCACTATGGGTGAGTTTGTGTCTTGGTCTGTTTCGTTTTTTAAGTTTCTATTTGGGAGGGATATGGGTTATAAATCTTGGGAACTTGTAGTAATAAGGTGCACAAAAAACGAATGGGTAGAATCCTGGCTTTGCAAGCCATCTGTTTTATTTCAAAAGGTGAAAAAGTATTGTTTTCTAAAGGTTCTATTGAACTCTATTTCTTTGTTTGAAATTTGGTTAAATTCTGCGAATTTTGATTGGTGGTTAGGATTTTTGAAGCTTGGAGTAAGCTGTAACCTGGGAGATATAAGGTTGGATCTGATCAGTGAAGTTAGGACATTTGTTTCCACCCCAAATTTTGCATTTTTTAGAACTGTTCACTGGTCAGGAACCCTGTGGTCTTTATGGCCTTTGTTGAGCCTTGTTCATTTGAAAGTAAAGTCTGTTATGAGTCTAAGGCACTTGCCTTGGGGAGGGATGGGTTACAATGATTGGGAATTTGCAGGAATAAGGTGCACTAAAAGCGTTTGGGTAGAAATCTGGCTTAATAAGCTTCCTTGTTTTATTCAAAATTTTTTATTATGGTTGTGTTTTTTAAAAGATCTGTTGAATCCCTCTTCACCTTTTGAAGATGGGTTCAATTCTGCGTTGATGAATTGGTGGTTAGGATTGGAGCCAGGAGTGTGCTCAGCCCATGGAGAGATAAGGATGGACCCTATCCTTGTGTTTAGGACATTTACTTCCACCCCCAATGTTTTTGCATTTTCTAGTACCTCACAAGGATGGGAAACCTTTGCATTATTGTTTTGTTCTTTTCTGAAACCTTTTCTTGTTTTTAGTTTTAGGTTTTTTGGGCTGTCCTTTTGGGATGGGTTGGAATACTGTTTTTTGGGTTGGGTTGGATGGAAATGGCTGTATGGATGTGATCCTGGTTGGCTGATCTTAATTCTTTCTGAAAAGGCTGTTATTGTTAAGTTTGTTTTCCTTTGTATTGAGCAAATTCAGTTAAGGATGGTTGTTAGCTGGTACAATGGTGGTCTGTTATATGTCCTTTGTAGGGAGTATGTTCAGTCAAGGCTGGTTATTAGATGTTTAGTTATTAGTCAGTTTTTTGATTGGGTTTTTTGTAATTGGGTTGGGAAGGTAGGTGAGTATGGTATTGTTATGTTTGTTAGTTTTGAAGAGTCTTGTAATGAGTATGGAAGACAATGCGGATCTGCAGCTGAATGGTATAGCAGAGGTAGCAATATTGCTCAGGATTGTGGTAAAAGTTACAAGTTAGCTATTATAAGACTGGTGGTGAAGCTGGAAAATGTGAAGGATCTAAAGGTGTGTACAAGTATTGGATGGAAGAATGCTGAACAAAGATGCAAGTTATCAGGAAGAAGACTTGACTGTTGTCGATTATGGTCTATTTTATTTGTTTTGTTAGTTGGGTTTTGTATTGGGTTGGGCTTTGAAAGGTTATTTAGCTGGCCCGATAGTTTTGAGTATGGTTAATGGGCTGAGTTTTGTTTGATGTTTGGTTTGTTTTAGTGTTGTCTTGTGGTGGGCCTTGATCTAGTTTTAGTTAGATTATTTTGTAAAGATCCTGCTATAGACTCAGATAAAGGATACGAAGGTGACCGAACGGTTATCAGACTCACGATGCGACAATCACATAGAGATTCGTACACAAGAAAAGAAACAAGTTTTAAAGGACGTAACTATCGGTACATTTGAAGTGTCGGACATCCGAATGGAGGAATGGGAAGGCCATAAGATATCTGATCTTGCTAAAGACTCAGATGAAGGATACGAAGCTGACCGGACGTTAATCAGACTCACGATGTGACAATGACATAGAGATTCGTACACAAGAAAAGACTCAAGTTTTAAAAGACGTAACTATCGGTACATTTGAAGTTTCAGGCACCCGAATGGAGGAACGGGATAGCCATACGATATCTGATCATTCTATAAACTCAGATAAAGGATACGAAGTTGACCGGACGGTTATCAGACTCACGATGCGACAATCACATAGAGATTCGTACACAAGAAAAGACTCGAGTTTTAAAGGACATAACTATCAGTACATTTGAAGTTTCGGTTACCCGAAAGGATGAACGGGAAGGCCATAAAAAATCTGATCATCCAACAGACTCAGATAAAGGATACGAAGCTGACCGGACGGTTATCAGACTCACGATGCGACAATCACATGGAGATTCGTACACAAGAAAAGAAACAAGTTTTAAACGACGTAATATCGGTACATTTGAAGTTTCGGGCACCCAAATGGCGGAACGGGAAAGCCATAAGATATCTGATCATGCAACAGACTCAGATAAGGGATACGAAGCTGACCGGACGGTTATCAGACTCACGATGCGACGATCACATAATGTTTCGTACACAAGAAAAGACTCGAGTTTTAAAGGACGTAACTATCGGTACATTTGAAATTTCGGGCACCCGAATGGATGAACGGGAAGGCCATAAAATATCTGATCATGCTATAGACTCAGATAAAGGATACGAAGCTGACCGGACGTTAATCGGAATCACGATGCGACAATGACATAGAGATTCGTACACAAGAAAAGAAACAAGTTTTAAAGGACGTAACTATCGGTACATTTGAAGTTTCGAACATCCGAATGGAGGAACGGGAAGGCCATAAGATATCTGATCTTGCTACAGACTCAGATAAAGGATACGAAGCTGACCGGACGTTAATCGGACTCACGATGCGACAATGACATAGAGATTCGTACACAAGAAAAGACTCAAGTTTTAAAAGACGTAACTATCCGTACATTTGAAGTTTCGGGCACCCAAATGGAGGAACGGGATAGCCATAAGATATTTGATTATTCTATAGACTCAGATAAAGGATACGAAGCTGACCGGACGGTTATCAGACTCACGATGCGACAATGACATAGAGATTCGTACACAAGAAAAGACTCGAGTTTTAAAGGACGTAACTATAGGTACATTTGAAGTTTTGGTTACCAGAATGGATGAACGAGAAGGCCATAAAAAATCTGATCATCCAACAGACTCAGATAAAGGATACGAATCTGACCGGACGGTAATCGGACCCACGATGCGACAATGACATAGAGATTCGTACACAAGAAAAGACTCAAGTTTTAAAGGACGTAACTATCTGCACATTTGAAGTTTCGGGCACCCGAATGGAGGAACGAGAAAGCCATAAGATATCTGATCATGCTAGAGAGTCAGATAAAGGATACAAAGCTGACCGGACGGTTATCAGACTCAAGATGCGACGATCACATAGAGTTTCGTACACAAGAAAAGACTCGAGTTTTTAAGGACGTAACTATCGGTACATTTGAAATTTCGGGCACCCGAATGGATGAACGGGAAGGCCATAAAATATCTGATCATGCTACAGACTCAGATAAAGGAAACGAAGCTGACCGGAGGTTAATCGGACTCACTATGCGACAATGACATAGAGATTCGTACACAAGAAAAGACTCGAGTTTTAATGGACGTAACTATCGGTACATTTGAAGTTTCAGGTCCCCAAATGGAGGAACGAGAAGGCCATAAGATATCTGATCATGCTACATACTCAGATAAAGGATACGAAGCTGACCGGACGGTTATCAAACTCACGATGCGACAATCACATAGAGATTCCTACACAAGAAAAGAAAAAACTTTTAAAGGACGTAACTATCGGTACATTTGAAGTTTCGGGCACCCGAATGGAGGAACGGGAAAGCCATAAGATATCTGATCATGCTACAGAGTCAGATAAAGGATACGCAGCTGACCGGGCGGTTATCAGACTCACGATGCGACAATCACATAGAGATTCGTACACCAGAAAAGACTCAAGTTTTAAAGGACGTAACTATCGGTACATTTGAAGTTTCGGGCACCCGAATGGAGGAACGGGAAAGCCATAAGATATCTGGTCATGCTACAACTCAGATAATGGATACGAAGCTGACCGGACGGTTATCGGACTCACGATGCGACAATGACATAGAGATTCATACTCAAGAAAAGACACAAGTTTTAAAGGACGTAACTATCTGTACATTTGAAGTTTTGAGCACCCGAATGGAGGAATGGGAAAGCCATAAGATATCTGATCATGCTACAGACTCAGATAAAGGATACGAAGCTGACCGGACGGTTATCGGACTCACGATGCGACAATCACATAGAGATTCGTACACAAGAAAAGACTCGAGTTTTAAAGGACGTAACAATCGCTACATTTGAAGTTTCGGGCACCCGAATGGATGCACAGGAAGGCCATAAGATACCCGATCATGCAACAGACTCAGATAAAGGATACGAAGCTAAAGAGAAATAAGGAGAAGGAGTGAGGGGTTTCTCTCTGATATTGGGCGATTTTGGCGATATCACTGTTTCTTCTCCGTTTTCTTTTCCCGGTCATTTCTTAACCCTTTCTTCTTCTTTTCTTCGTCGTGTTTCACTGTTCCATCATCTTTGAAGGTGGTGGAATCTTCACAGTGCACGGTTATGGCTTCTCCTGCTAGGGTTGTGTTGCCGGAGTCTCCTCCGGCGGTTCCACCTGATTTATCTGTTGGTGAGGGTTATAGCCTGGATCTCAAGGATGAGGGGGATGGTAGGTTTATTCTGTCTAGGTCAAGGGGAGGTATTACTGAAGTTTGTTCGCTGACATCAGGGGATTTAGAGTATTTGAATGGTATGTTTGGGAAGGATTGGATGCAGCAAGTTTCTACTGATCATAGTTTTTTCCAGAAGTCTGTTGATAGCGATATGGAGATGGATCTGAAGCCTAGGGTTTCTGATGTGAAGACTGAGCCAGGGTTTGCTGGTGTAGGTATGTTTGATCCTCCTATTCTGTCTGATGTTCATATTCAGTATCTTAGAAATTTGTTGGGGGATAATTGGAAATCTAGATTGATTAATGAGAATCTGGAGGATCTGTTTGAGTTATCCTCTAAATGTGATGTTTATGGTAATCCTCTTCAGAAGAATGAGAGTGCTGTTAATGGGGGATCTGGTAAGATGGATGTTGGTATGACTGAAACTAAAATGCTTTATGATGGTAGAAATATGTCTATTCTGGAAGCTTTAGCTAAGTATGTTAGTAAGAAAGGGGGCTTTTCTGTGGTGAATAACAGGGTGTGTTTTCCTCAGTTATCACCGGATTTGAATGTATTTGATACTATGCAGTATGATAAGTTTGAGGTGTTTAGCAAGAGGAAGAAACATTCAGTGAGAAATGAGGGGCTGAGTGTGAAGTTTAGTAGAAGGTCTGTTGGAGATTCTAAGTATTTGGGATACATGGTGAAGGGAGATGAGTTAGAGTTGCTGCCTGATCATTGTTCCCCTGCTGATTATTTGTTAGAAGTGTCTGGAAAGTCTAGAAGAGTGTTCCCTAAGAAGAAGGCTATTCAGAAAGAGGGAGTTGCTCAAAGTTCTACTTCAGATGGTATTGAGAAGCCTAGTTCTGAAAATGTGATTATGAAGGATCTGGTGGAAAATGTGACTGGGGATATGAAGGTTATTGCTGTTAAGAAGAGGGATTTTATGGGAAGAATTGAGGGTACTACTGGGCAGTTAAAGTTTGACTATGAAAAACCTCTTGTGAAGATGGAGTTTAATCCTGGTTTTCATGTTCTGAAAAAAGATTGTGGGAAGAAAAATTTGAAACAAACTAATAAGGAGGATTTGAAAAAGGTGAGTAAAGAAGGGGATGGGGCTGACTCTATGGATATTCCAAATGAGTCAGGTGTGGAAGCTAGTGTGGTGATAGCTGGGAAGGGAAGGAAGTTTGCTATTAGAAGATTGTCTATGAAGAAGATGATTAGTGATAGAAGTAAACAGGAGAGTTCTTATTGTCTGTCTCAGCAAGATGTTGAAATTATTAAGACACTACCTCCACTTCCTAAGAAATCACCTTTGAGCTCTGTGATTTTGAAGGATAGTGTGATATTTGCTGCTAAGAAGGATGATGTTAAGGCTGCTTCTAGTTCTAATGGGAGTAAGTCTTATGCTGCTGCTGCTAAGGGTAATGATAATGAAGTCCTGTCTGAGAAAGTCCAGTATTATCCCCCTAAGGTTTTGGAGAATGGTGAGCTTGTTGCTGAGATTAGTCCTATTCAGATTGCTGAGGCAAAGATGGCTTATAGTAACTACTTATATGGTTACTTTGTGGGTAAAGAATTATCTGTGGGTATGGTTAGATTTCACCTGATGAGAATGTGGAAGAAGTTTGGTTTAATGGAGGTTTCTACTAATAATAGTGGGGTATTCTTTTTCAAATTCAGGAATGATGTTGGAATGTGGGGTGCTATGGAGAAGGGTCCTTGGCTGGTAAATGATGTTCCCCTCTGTCTAAAGAAGTGGGAGGTGGGAGTGTGCCTAGAGAAGACTGAGCCAAATGTGATCCCTATGTGGATCACAATTCCTAATTTACCTTGTTTGACAGAATTACAGCTGAAAGATGTAAAAAGAAGGAGGGGCCTGCAGGTTTTGCTAGAGTCCTTGTTGAGGTTAAAGCTGAAAAGAATTTGCCTGAGTATGTGAATGCCTACTATCCTCCTGATGAGGATAAGCCTGGATTTATTAGTAAGGTGAAGGTGACTTATCCAAAACTTATTAAGAAATGTACTGAATGTAAGGTTTATGGGCATGACTTTGATTCTTGCACAGTTAGAATCTTAACTGTGAAGGAATTGGAGGAGAAATCTAAGAGGCTTTTGGATGAGATTAATAGTTCTGCTGTCAAGAACTTTCCTGTGTCAGGGATTGATACTGATGGTTTTACTATTGTGGGGAGGAATAATAAAGGGGAGAGGAATAATGGTAATCAGGGTAGTTTTGGGGATTATAATAGAGACTTTAGAAGGGGAGACCAGGGTAGAGGTGGTGGTTATGTTCAGAGTGGTTTTAATGGTAGAGGTGGTTTTCAGGGAAGGGGTAATCAGGGGTATAGGCCTGTGAGAGGTGGCTTTCAAAGTGGTAATAGAGGAGGAATGGCTAATAGGAGGAGGTTTGAGGGGAGAAATAGGTTTGAGATTTTGAATGATGAGAATTGTTTGGTAGAGGAGAATGTGGTAGGACAGAATGGTAGGCAGGATGTTAAGGGGAAGTCTATCATTGGGGATACTAAGCAAGGGCCTCAAAGAAAAGTTGAAGAGTCTGGGGGTAGTCTTAGTGGTGGGAAGCCTAGGGATGGGGGAATTCATATCGGAGAGAAGCCTAGTGGGAGGTCTAGTGTTGGAAGTGAGGAGAGTATAAAGGGTGAGAATTTGGTTAAGAAGACTGGGGGTGTGGAATCTATTCCAGCTAAGGGGAATCAAGAGGTGGTGTTTGATGCTCGAACTAGAATTGATACTAAAGTTAATACTAAAAGTGGTTATTTTAAGATTACTGAGAAGCAGTTTGAGGAGGTAGCTCAGTTTCTTACTAGTAAAAGCTGCCCTTCAAATGACATTCTTAGAAAATGGACTATTGGGCAGGTTAAATTGTTTTTTGAGCAATGGGATATAATAATGATGGATGATCTTGTTAGGCTGGAGAATTTGAGTTCTGAAATGGGCACATGGGTGATTAATATGAATTGTGATAATGGTGGGGAAGGGTCTTCAGGTCTGAAGCCTTCTGAAAAGTATAATGATGTTTGTTATGAAGATTAATATCATGTCCTGGAATGTGAGAGGAATGTGCAAGACTGTTAAGCAGAGGCAGATTAATAGGTTAATTGGGAGTAATAAGGTTAATGTTTGTAGTCTTGTGGAGACCAGGGTGAATCCTTTGGAGTTTGAGAAGGCTTGTACGGGTGTTATGAATAGTTGGGTTTGGGTGAATAATGGGGATTTTTGTCCTAGCTGGGTCAGAATTGTGGTGGGCTGGGATGCTAGTAAGGTGGATGTTATGGTTTTGCATAAATCTGATCAATGCATTCAGTGTTATATTTGTCCTGTTGAGGGGAAGGATAGTTTCTTCTGTTCTTTTGTGTATGGGTTTACTAATGTGGCTGGTAGGAGAACTCTGTGGAATGAGCTTAGCAAAATGGCTGGTAAGATTGGTGATAATCCCTGGTTATTGGCTGGTGATTTTAATGCTATCTTAGACCCTAGAGAGAAAAATTGTGAGCTGGGATATTCTCTTTATGGTATGCAAGAATTCAGAGAGTGTGTGGCTGAGTTAAAAGTTGAGGATTTGCCTTTTACTGGTTTAGAGTATACATGGAATCAAAAAGTGGGCAAAACTGATGGTATTCTTGAAAAGTTGGACAGGGCTATGGGTAATGCTTTGTTTCTCAAATCTTTTGTTAATATTAATGCAAAATTTTTGCCTTTCTATTTGTCGGATCATGCACCTGTGGTTGTGTTCTGTGCTCTATCTCATAAGAAGGATCCAAAACCTTTTAAGTTTTGGAACTTTCTTGCTGAGAAACCTGAGTTCTTGGAGATTGTTAAGGATGTTTGGGGTAATAGAGTCAGTGGATGCAAAATGTTTAGTGTGATTACCAAACTTAAGAATCTGAAGAAACCATTTAGAAAGTTAAATTTTCTTAATGGAAATCTTTTTAAGAAGGTGGAGTTATTAAAAGTGGAGTTGGAAAGAATTCAAGAGGAAATGACAAAAGATCCTGATAATGAGTACCTAAGGGAGGAAGAAGAGGTGTATGTTAAAGCTTATAATGAGGCTGTTTTGGATGAAGAGATGTTTCTGAAGCAGAAATCTAGAGTGCACTGGCTCAAAGTGGGGGATAATAATAATAAATATTTCTTTCACTCTGTTAAGCAAAGGCAGTCTAGGGGGAAAGTGGTGCAAATAGAGGATATTAATGGGTTGGTTTATGAAGAAAAGAATGTGGGAAATGCCTTTGTGGACTATTTTATAAGTATGATGGGAAGCAGGGATAATGTTGAAACTATTCAGGATCCTCAGTCTTTGTTTTTTAAGAGGATTTCTGAGAATTCTGCTAAAGACATGGTTAGAAGTGTTTCTAAGGAGGAGGTTAAAATTGCAATGTTTCAGATTGAAGACAATAAGGCCCCTGGGCCTGATGGATATTCAGCTAGGTTCTTTACAGCTGCTTGGATGTTATAGGGGATGAAGTTACAGCTGCTGTGCAGGAGTTCTTTGAGAATGGAAAGATGTTGAAGCAAATCAATGCAACAGTTATCTCTCTTATCCCTAAGGTTCAAGCCCCTACTATGGTCAATCAATTTAGACCTATTGCTTGCTGCAATGTTATATATAAATGTATTAGTAAGGTGATCTGTAATAGACTTATGAAGGTGTTGGATCAGATTGTGGATGTATCCCAGAGTGCTTTTGTGCCAGGTAGGTTGATTAGTGATAATATTCTGCTTGCACAAGAACTTGTGAAGGGGTATGATTGGAAAAGGGGATATCCTAGGGTGGCCTTGAAGGTGGATTTACAGAAAGCTTATGATTCTGTTGATCATAATTTTTTGGAAAATTGCCTGATACACTTTGGGTTTGATACAAAGTTTATTGGGTGGATTATGACTTGCTTGAAGACTGTGTCCTATTCTATAAGCCTTAATGGCCAGCTGTTTGGATATTTTAAGGGTGAGAAGGGCCTTAGGCAGGGTGATCCGGTGTCTCCATATCTGTTCACAATAGTTATGGAGGTTTTAAATTTGTTGATGAAGAGGAGAATTAAATCTGAGGAGAATTTTGTTTATCATTGGAAATGTGATAAATTACAGCTTACACACTTGTGTTTTGCTGATGATTTATTCATATTTAGTAGTGCTTGTGGTGAGTCTATAAAGATTATAAAAGAAGTGTTGGAGGAGTTTGGTGCTTATTCAGGTTTAAAACCAAACATGGGTAAGAGTGAGATAATATTTGGCAATGTGGATAAGGAGATTCAGGATGATATTTTGAGAATTCTTCCTTTTAAGGTGGGTCAACTCCCACTAAAGTATTTGGGTATCCCTTTGGCTTCCAGGAAATTATATCAAAAAGATTGTGGGGCTTTGCTTGAGAAGGTGAAAAGAAGAATAGAAGACTGGAGGAATAAATTTTTGTCATATGCTGGTAGAGTTCAGCTTTTGAAGTCTGTTTTATCCTCACTAACAGTATATTGGGCATCTCTGTTTATTCTACCTGATAATTTGAATGCTGATGTGGAAAGATTGTGTAGAGGGTTTTTGTGGTGTCAAGGGGAGTATAAGCAGGGTAGTGCTAAAGTTGCTTGGGAGGAACTTTGTTTAAGGAAAAGTCAGGGTGGTCTGGGGTTAACTTCATTAAAAGAGAGAAATTTAGCATTAGTAGCTAAACATATGTGGAGTATTGTGACTGATAGAAAATCTGTTTGGGTAGAATGGGTTAAGTTTTATAAACTGCATGGGAAGAGTTTTTGGGAAATTGGTGAGGTGAACTCTGATTCTTGGCATTGGAAGCAGATACTGGGCTATAGAAGGCTGTTTAGGCAGCATTGTGTGGCTAAAATTGGAAATGGTAAGACAATAAATGTGTGGTTTGATCAGTGGCATGTCAATGGGCCATTGATAGATCACATTAATAGAAGGGAAATTAGAGCTGCTGGTTTTGACTTAAAAGATAAGATTGCTGATCTGATTGGGGCTGATGGTTGGATAGTTCCTGAGGACTGGAGGGAGAAATACCCTGTGTTTTTTAGAGATTATTTGCCTATCATAGTTGCTGGGAAAGCTGATGAGTTTTGTTGGCTAAGCAAAAGAGGTAAATCTGTTCCTTTTTCATCTAAAGCTGTTTATGATGATATAGTTAAAGAGAGTAATGAAGTGGGTTGGCATAAATTTGTATGGTTTGGAAGTAGCATCCCTAGGCATACTTTCATAACTTGGCTGGCTTTTAAAAGTAGATTGCCTACTCAAGATAAGATAGCATGCTGGAAACAAGATGTTAATCTTTCTTGCAGTTATGTGGAAAGGAACCTGATAGTCATCAGCACCTTTTCTTTAAGTGTGATTATGCTAGGGGTATTTGGTGGAAATTGAGGAAACTTGCTAGATTTAGAGACATTCCTGATGAGTGGGATGGGATAGTTGATTTTGTGGAAAAGGGAAAGGCTAGTAAGGGGATTTGGGGTACTATTCAGAGGTTGGTTATTGCTGCTGCTGTTTACTTTGTTTGGCAGGAGAGGAATCAAAGAATTTTCAGCAAAAAGAGAAGGAATGCTAAGATTGTGTGTGGATTAATTCAGGAGGTGATAACTTTAAAAATGAAGAGTATAAAAGTTAAAGATGGAATGCAGGCTAGATTGGCTGCTGCTGTGTGGAATTTTGAAATCAGTAAACATGGAGTGGAGGTCCCTTTATCTTAATGTTATTTGTTATTGGTGTAGTGATTATAGGTGGTTGGGATGTGGCTGGTTGTTGATTCTGCTGGTGTGGTTGGGTATTGATATTAGACTCATTAGTAGATATAATGGGTTAGAATATGGGTGGGAGTTTGGTAGTGGGCAGCAGGATGATTTATGGTTCCCTTTTGATCCAGGAATTGAGGTGTTATGTTTGTGTTAATGTTAATGGGTCAGATGGGTGAGAGGCAGTTTGGGTCTGTTTGTAGGTATTGTGGTGTTATGTTGTTGTATGCTGCAGATGGTAGGCTGGAGAAGATTGTAGGTTGTGGCTGCTGGATTTTCTTGAAGATTTGCAGTTGGCTGCTGGAGTTTTTGAAGACCTGAAGATTGGTTGCTGTTCTGCTTACTTTGTTTTTTTAGTTGTTTATTTTGTTTTGGTTGTTTTTTTGTTTGGACTTGATAGGTTTAGACTTTAGCCGGTTGTGGCTGGGTCTCTAGCTGTGTGGTTTTTTGTTTGTTTTGATTTGATTGTTTAGTTGAGCTCATGGTCGGGACGTTTGGATAGTCCCATTGTTAGACCATGGCTTGGGATCGGGTTTTGGTCCTTGGGGTATGTCCCGGGATGCCGATCCCTTAGGTGTATATATATATTTTTTTGTGATTAATAAAATTTACCAGGAGTGCCGCCTCCTTTTACCAAAAAAAAAAAAAGGATACGAAGCTGACCGGACGGTAATCGGACTCACGATGCGACAATGACATAGAGATTCGTACACAAGAAAAGACTCAAGTTTTAAAGAACGTAACTATCGGTACATTTGAAGTTTCGGGCACCCGAATGGCGGAACGGGAAAAGCCATAAGATATCTGATCATGCAACAGACTCAGATAAAGGATACGAAGCCGACCGGACGGTTATCGGACTCACGATGCGACAATCACATAGAGATTCCTACACAAGAAAAGACACAAGTTTTAAAGGACGTAACTATCTATACATTTGACGTTTCGAGCACCCGAATGGAGGAACGGGAAACCTATAAGATAACTGATCATGCTACTCAGATAAAGTATACGAAGCTGACTGGACGGTTATCGGACTCACGATGCGACAATCACATAGAGATTCGTACACCAGAAAAGACACAAGTTATAAAGGACGTACCTATCGGTACATTTGAAGTTTCGGACATCAGAATGGAGGAACGGGAAGGCCATAAGATATCTGATCTTACTACAGACTCAGATAAAGGATGCGAAGCTGACAAGACGTTAATCGGACTCACGATGCGACAATGACATAGAGATTTGTACACAAGAAAAGAAACAAGTTTTAATGGACGTAACTATCGGTACATTTGAAGTTTCGGGTCCCCAAATGGAGGAACGAGAAGGCCATAAGATATCTGATCATGCTACAGACTCAGATAAAGGATACGAAGCTGACCGGACGGTTATCAGACTCACGATGCGACAATCACATAGAGATTCGTACACAAGAAAAGAAACAAGTTTTAAAGGACGTAACTATCGGTACATTTGAAGTTTCGGGCACCCGAATGGAGGAACGGGATAGCCCTAAGATATCTGATCATTCTATAGACTCAGATAAAGGATACAAAGCTGACCGGACGGTTATCAGACTCACGATGCGATAATCACATAGAGATTCGTACACAAGAAAAGACTCGAGTTTTGAAGGACGTAACTATCGGTACATTTGAAGTTTCGGTTACCCGAATGGATGAACGGGAAGCCATATAAAATCTGATCATCCAACAGACTCAGATAAAGGATACGAAGCTGACCGGACGGTAATCGGACTCACGATGCGACAATGACATAGAGATTCGTACACAAGAAAAGACTCAAGTTTTAAAAGACGTAACTATCGGTACATTTGAAGTTTCGGGCACCCGAATGGAGGAACGGGATAGCCATAAGATATCTGATCATGCTATAGACTCAGATAAAGGATTCGAAGCTAACCGGAAAGGAATGTGGCATTAATGACCAAGCATGTTTGGAACTTGATCAATAAGAAGGACTCTTTATGGGTTAATTGGATATATCTTTATAAGATTAGAGGTTGTAATTTTTGGGAGGTTGGGGAAGCTAATGCTGATACATGGACCTGGAAGCAGCTGTTGGGTTGGAATCTCATTCGGAAGCATTGTGTGGCTAAGTTAGGGGATGGGAGGATTGCTAATGCTTGGTTTGATAAGTGGTGTGAACAGGGTCCTTTGTTGCAGGTTTTGGATAGAAGAGATATTAGAGAAGCAGGGTTCACCATGCAAACTAGGGTTGCTCACCTTATTGGTGAGAATGGATGGAAGGTGCCTGATAACTGGAAGTTTAAGTATCCTGGGATTTTTGTTGATGTTCTGCCTAATATGGTGGTGGGGAAGAGGGATAGGTTTGCTTGGTTGAGTAATAATGGCAGGGTTGTCCCTTTGTCCACCAAGGTAGTGTATGATGATCTGATGAGAAAGGGGCAGATTGTCAATTGGCATAAGTTTGTTTGGCATAGTAACACTATTGCTAGACACACTTTTATTCTATGGCTGGCTTTTAAATTTAAGTTGCCAACACAAGATAGATTGGCTGTGTGGAATGATAAACATAAATTCATATGCAGTTTGTGTAGGAAGTGTGCTGATAGTCATAATCACCTATTTTTCAGCTGTGAGTTTTCTAAACAGGTGTGGTGGAGAATTAAGGTTTTTAACCAGAATGGAGAAAGTGCCTGATGTCTGGGAGGATATTGTGGATTACATTGGAAAAATGAGAAATGAGAAATCTATTTGGGGTGTTATCAGGAGATTGGCCCTTGCTGCTACTGTATATAGTATTTGGCAAGGAAGAAATAATAGAATATTTAATAATAAGAAGCTTAATGCTCAGCTGGTTAGTAAGCAAGTGGAGAATGTGGTTAAGCTTAGGCTTGTTAGTGTGAAGGGGAAGAGATATGCTAGGGATGATCTAGCCAATGCTGTGTGGAATGTTGAATATAATTTTGATGTTTGATATGGCTGTTTTGATCAGAAATTGGTTACTGTGTACCACCTGGGTGGGGGGTATCTGGGTTCTTTCTTTGAATTGGAGATGTAGATTGCCTTGGGTAGTTTTCTGGGCTGGTTGGCCTTCTGTTTTCTCTCGATACTCTATTTTTTATTTTTTGTTTAAAAAAGTTCTAATTGGGTCTCATTTGCCTTATGGTTGTGAGCCCAATTGTCCTGTTCTAGATTGGTGGTTAGGATTTCGGAAGCTTGGAGTAAGCTTGAACCTTGGAGTGATATGGATGGACTACTTCATTGGTGTTAGGATTCTGTTTCTTTCCTTTCTTTTTTATTTTTTTAGTACTGGGCAATGGAGTGAAACCTTTCTCTGTTTGCAGAGATTGTTGAGCCTGATTTTCCTTCCTGTGATGTCTCTTGAGTCTGTTTGGGAGGGATATATTTTAAAGGGTTGGGAACAAGGAGTTATAAGGGGACTAAAACACTTTGGCGTAGTGATCTGGGCCTGCAAGCCTTCTGTTTTCTATCAAAAAAAGGTTGTCAAGGTTTTTGTACATTGTGATCTGTTGGGCCCTTCTCTGATTTATGGAGATAGGTTCAATTCTGCTTTGATAAATTGGTGGTTAGGATCATTGAGGCTTGGAGTAAGCATACACATTAGAGAGATAAGGTTGGATTTGACCAGTGATTATAGGACTTTTTTCTCCTCCCCAAAAAAAAGGATACGAAGCTAACCGGACGTTAATCGGACTCACGATGCAACAATCACATAGAGATTCGTACACAAGAAAAGACTCAAGTTTTGAAGGACATAACTATTGGTACATTTGAAGTTTCGGGCACCCGAATGGAGGAATGTGAAGGCCATAAAAAATCTGATCATGCAACAGAGTCAGATAAAGGATACGAATGCAGAGGGTGTTACTTCAAAGGGGAATTTAGGAGATGGTAGGATTGGAACTGAGAGGTTGGGCGGGGATCATATGGTTGTGGATAGTGAGTTTGTTGGGCAGAAGATTGAGACTAAGGTTAATACAAAAACTGGTTATTTTAAAATGAATGAAAGCCAGTTTAATGAAGTCTCCCATTATGTGATTAATAAGATTTGTCCTTCTAATGATATTATGAAAAAGTGGAATATAGGACAGGTCAAATTATTCTTTGAGCAATGGGATAAGATTATGTTTGAGAAACTTGTTGAGGCTAGCAAGACGTCTGAGAAGGGTACTCCTGAGGGGAATGATGAAAGCATTAAGAGTGGTCAGGTTGGAGTTTCTTCGGGATTGGAGAACTCTATTGTCAATTTGGAAGTTTCCCATAAAGATTAATTTCATGTCATGGAATGTTAGAGGTATGTCCTCTAACTCTAAACAAAGGCAGATTCGTAGGGTCTTGTTTGATAATAAAGTTAATGTTTGTGGGCTGGTTGAGACTAGAGTCTTAAACTCTGGTATTACTTATGCTTGTAAAGGGATTCTGAGTAAATGGAGTTGGGTCTCTAATGTTAATGAGGAGACTAATTGGGTCAGAGTTGTTGTGGGGTGGGACCCAAGATTGGTTGACTTGTTTATTCTGGAAGTGCATAGTCAGGTGATTCATTGCTTGATATGCCCTGTGGGGGATAATGAGAAGATATTTTGCTCTTTTGTCTATGGAGCTACTAATATTACTAAAAGAAGAAGCTTATGGGATAACTTGATCAGGCATAGTGATAAGCTGTTGAAAAACTCCTGGTTGGTGATGGGAGATTTTAATGCCATCCTTGACCCTAGTGAAAAGAATGCTGATCTTTCTTCCTTTGTGTATGGCATGGAAGAGTTTAAAGACTGTGTGGCTAAGTTAAAAATTGTTGACTTAGACAGTACTGGTTTTTTCTTTACCTGGAATCAAAAGCCTGGTAGATCTGAAGGCATTAGAGAAAAACTGGATAGGGCTATGGGGAATTCTGAGTTGTTGAAAGTCTATCCTGCTTTGATTGCTAAATTCCTTCCTTATATGACTTGTGATCACTCTCCTGTGTTGGTGTCCTGTCCCTTATCTGTTATTAAGAGTGTCAAGCCTTTTAAGTTTTGGAATCACTTATGTTCTCATCCTGATTTTGCTGATATTATTAAGGATGTGTGGAGAATGGAGGTTAGGGGATGTAAGATGTTTGGTATTGTCTCTAAATTGAAATCCTTAAAGAAACCTCTTAGGAAATTGAATTTTATTCATGGTAATATTTGTAAGAAGGTTGAGTTGTTAAGAGTTGAATTAGAAAGAGTTCAGAGTCAAGCTGCTGAGGATCCTGATAATGAGACTCTTAGGGAGGAGGAAGAGGGATATTTAAATGCTTATTCTGATGCTTTATTGATTGAAGAGCAATTCCTTAAACAGAAGTCCAGAGTTCATTGGCTGAGTGTGGGAGATCATAATAACAAATTTTTCTATCATTCAGTGAAACAGAGGCAGTGCAGGAATAGAATTTCCCAAATCAAGGGAGTTAATGGTGTTTTGTATGAAGAGGGGAATGTTGGGAATGCTTTTGTGGGTTTCTTTTCTAATCTGATGGGAAAAAAGGATGTAGTAAGTCCTGTTGATAATCCTAATGATTTGTTTTTAAAGAATTTGTCCTCCTTTGATGCTGATTTCATGGTTAGGAAAGTGACTATAGAGGAGATCAAGGAGGCAATGTTTCAGATTGATGATAATAAAGCTCCTGGTCCTGATGGGTATTCGGCTAAATTTTTTAAGGAAGCTTGGAATATTATTGGTGATGATGTTTGTGCTGCTATTCAAGAATTTTTTGAGAATGGCAAGATTTTAAAGCAAATTAATGCTACTGTCATCACTCTTGTGCCTAAAGGTAAGTCACCTTCCTCTGTCACTGAATTTAGGCCCATTGTTTGCTGCAATGTTATTTATAAATGTATTAGTAAGGTTTTATGCAATAGGTTGATAGGAGTTTTGGATAGTATTGTTGATAAGTCACAAAGTGCTTTTGTACCTGGTAGACTTATTAGTGATAATATTCTGTTGTCTCAGGAGTTAGTTAAGAGGTATGATTGGATTAGAGGGTATCCCAGGGTTGCCTTAAAGGTTGATCTGCAGAAAGCCTATGATTCTGTAGATCATGATTTCCTTCTGTTCATCCTGGAGCAGTTTGGTTTTCATGCTAAATTTATTAACTGGATAAAGGCTGGATTAACTTCAGTTTCTTATTCTATTAATGTGAATGAGCAGCTTCATGGGTTCTTTAAGGGAGAGAAAGGATTGAGACAGGGGGATCCCATATCCCCTTACCTTTTTACTTTGGTGATGGAAGTGTTGAACTTGATGCTTATGAGGAAGATTAGATATAATCGCAATTTCATCTATCATTGGAAGTGTGAAAAATTAAAGCTTACTCACCTATGTTTTGCTGATGACTTGTTCATATTTTGTAGTGCTGATATTAATTCTGTTCAGGTTGTCAGGGATTCTTTGGATGAGTTTAAGGCTTGTTTTGGTTTAAAACCTAACTTAGGGAAAAGTGAGATTTTATTTGGTAATGTTAGGCCTGACATTCAGAAGGAAATTCTTAATATTCTTCCTTTTAAGTGTGGAAAGTTGCCTTTGAAATACCTTGGCATTCCTTTGGCCTCCAGGAAACTTTACCAGCAAGATTGTGTGGTTTTATTGGAAAAGATTAAAAATAGGATTTCTGATTGGAGGAATCAGTTTTTGTCCTATGCTGGTAGGTTGCAACTGTTAAAAGCTGTTTTGTCCTCTGTTACTGTTTACTGGGCTTCTATGTTTATCTTGCCTGAGAATATTAATAATGATGTTGAAAGATTGTGTAGAGGTTTCTTATGGTGTCAGGGAGAGTATAAGCAGGGGTGTGCTAAAGTGGCTTGGGAAGAGTTGTGTTTGAGCAAAGAACAAGGTGGTTTGGGTATTTCAGCACTCAAAGAAAGGAATATTGCTTTAATGGCTAAGCATATCTGGAATATAGTGAATAATAAGAAATCTGTATGGGTGGAGTGGAATTTGGCTTACAAAATAGGAGATAGAAGTTTTTGGGAGGTTGGTGAAACTAACTCTGATTCTTGGAGTTGGAAACAAATTTTAAGGTGTAGAAATCTTATTAGAGAAAATTGTGTTGCTAGGGTTGGGAATGGGAAAATATTTTTATTTGGTTTGATAAATGGCATAAGGTAGGGCTGCTGGGTGAATATGTTGGTAGAAGGGTGATAAAGGGAGCTGGGTTTGACCTAAGAATGAAAGTCTCTAATGTTTTAACTAGCAATGGCTGGGAATTCCCTTTGGAATGGAAGGATAGGTTTCCAGGATTGTTTCTTGACACCTTGCCAATTATTAATGAATCCAAGGAAGACCAGTTTTTATGGCAGCTGGAGGATGGTAAGGTATGTCCTTTTTCCACTAAAGTGGCTTATAACAGTTTGTGTAGGAAGTCTGAAAAGGTTAAATGGTATAAGTGGGTATGGTTTGGGCAGCGTATTCCTAGGCATTCTTTTATCCTTTGGTTGGCTTTTAAATATAATCTAGCTACTCAAGATAGGCTGCAGATCTGGAATAAACAAGGGAATTTGAAATGCAGCCTATGTGGTAGGTGCCAGGATAGCCACCAGCATTTATTCTTTAATTGTGAATACTCTGCTGGAATTTGGAGATGGTTAAGGGTTTTGGCTAATTTTGGCTCTATACCTGAGGATTGGGATGGTATTGTTCAGTATATTGAAAGTTCAGTTGGGCTCAGTAGTGTGTGGGGGATAATCCAAAAGCTGACCTTGGCTCAGTAGTGCTTGTGTTTATCATGTGTGGATTGAAAGGAATAATAGGTTGTTTAATGAGAAGAGGAGGTGCTCTAGAGTGTTATGTAAGATCATTCAAGATGATGTGAGGTTAAGGTTAGTGAGTCTGAAAATTAAAATGACTGGTCATGTTCAGGCTGCTAATGCTGTTTGGAATTTTCTAAATTCTTCACTGGTTGAGAATGGGATTTAATAATAATAATAATAATAATAATAATAATAATAATAATTATAATAATAATATAATGACTGTCTCTGATGAGCAGTCTCTTGCTGAGGGGAGGGGGTATTCTGGGAATTTGCTGAAATCTGGAGACCGTATGTGCTTTGGGTAGTGATCTGGTTCTTGGAACCTTCTGTTTTTTACTCAAAACTTGGTTTTAGTTTTTTTATGCTTTTAAAAGTTCTGCTGAGTTTACTCAGTTCTGCTGTTACTGTTTGGAGGTTAGGTTTTTTTGTGCTGGGGATCAGCCTTGAACCTGGTGTGCTTTGGTTGGACTTCCTCACAGTTTTTAGGTTGTTAATCTCTTTTTTCTTTTTATTTTTTAGGACCAAACTGTGGGGAGAAACCCTTCTCTATTTACAGAGATTGTTGAGCCTCTTTTCCTTTCAGTGTCAATTAAAGGTTGTCTTGTTGTGCACTTGGGGTGGGGGTTTTTATGTTTCTTTCTATGGTGATGGTGGTTTTTATAGCTTTGGGGTAGTGTTCTGGCTTGTTAAGCCTTCTGGTCATTTCTTTATATTTTATGTTTTTAGTTTAGTCTTTGTTTATCTGATTAAGTCTATTCTGATCCTTTTTTTGGAATCTTTATCTGTTCTATTATTGGTGGATTTAGGATTGGGATGGCTTGGAGTAAGCCTGCACCTGGGAGTTAAATGGATGGAACTGGTCAGTGGTGTTAGGAATTCTCTTTTCTGTCCTTTTTTCCTTTTTTTAGATCCTACCATTGGCCAGAAACCTTGTGTATGTTTGAGTCTTTGTTGAGCCTTTTCCTACGTTTGTGTCAGTTTGTTTATTTAGGCTTTTGCCTAAGGGATGGGAGGGCTTCTTTTATTGGGAACTTGCAGTAATATGGTGTACAAATAGCGTTTGGGTAGTGATCTGGCTTTTGAAGCTTCCTATTTTTTCTCAAAACTGGTTTTATTTTTGTTTTTTTTTTGTTATAAAAGATCTGCTGGGTTTCTCTTTTCATTTTGAAGGTAAACTCAGTTCTGCCTTTTTGATGGGAGATTTAGGATTGGTGAGGCTTGGAGTAAGCCTACACCCTGGAGAGATAAGGATGGAACTAATCAGTGATATTAGGACATTCATTTCTACCCTTAAATTTTTATTTTGTAGTACTAATCACTGGTTAGGAACCTTTTTTAGTCTTTGGACTTTGTTGAGCCTTTTCCATTTGATGTTTGTGTCTGTTGAGTCTTTTAGGCATTTGCCTAAGGGAGGGAATGGGTTTATCCTTCGGGAATTTGCAGGAATAAGGAGTACAAATAACGTTTGGGTAGAGATCTGGGCTTTCCAGCCTTCCTTTTGCTTCCTGTTTGTTCTTATTGTGGGTCTTTGTGAGTCAGCTCTGCTGGACTTCACTTTTCACTTTGAAGTTGAGTCCAGTTCTGCGTTTAATGATTGGTGGTTAGGATTTTTTGAGCTCAGGGGGAGCATAACACCTGGAGAGATAAGGATGGACTTCATCTTTGCTAATAGGACATTTTTCTCCACCCTCAACTTTTTAAATTTTTTTAGTACCAAGCAAAGATGGAAAACCTTTACTATATTGATTCATTTTCTAAGCCTGTTTATTGATTTTAGTTTAGGTTTGAGTCTTTGTTTAATGGTCATTTTTGGGGATTGGATGTCTTTGGGCTGGGTGGATGTTTGTTCATATTGGATATCTTTTATGTTGATAAGCATGGCATGTGTCGATAATTTGATTTGGAAGTGCTGGAAAGAGATAGCTTGCAAGATGAACTCTGATAATGAAGGCTGCTTGGGCTGGGATCATTACTGCTGCTGTTTGGATTTTTTTGCATTAGACGAAAAGGATAGCTGCTGGAAATTTTTGGTTACTAATGAAGACTTTATGAAGTTACTGAAGGCTAATAAAAGTATTACATCAAGGATGGGTCAACAGGCTGTTAAGAAGATCATAAGCAAGACTAGAAGACTAACTTACAGCTTGGATTATAAGAGACCTTTGAATTGTTTTATTTGGGTTGATGTAATGTGTGGGAGTTCTGACTTTTGTAATGGGTTGGGCCGTAATAATGTGGTTATTTGGGCCAGGATTTTTTATTATGGGTGATAAGAATTAGCTGTTCGTTTAGTTTTTAGGAGTGTTTTGATTTGATGTGTTTTTGTATTTGGGCCTTGATCTAGTTTTGATAGATATATGTTGTTAGGATCTTGGCCCGGTTTGATTGTAAATATTTCTTTTATTATTAATGAAATTTACCAGAGCATAGTCTCCTTTATCAAAAAAAAAGGATATGAAGCTGACCGGACGGTAATCTGACTTACGATGCGACAATCACATAGAGATTCGTACACAAGAAAAGACTCAAGTTTTAAAGGACGTAACTATCGGTACATTTGAAGTTTCGGGCATCCGAATGGAGGAACGGGAAGCCCAAAAGATATCTAATCATGCTACAGACTTAGATAAAGGATACGAAGCTGATCGGACGTTAATCGGATTCACGATACGACAATGACATAGAGATTCGTACAAAAAAAAGACTCGAGTTTTAAAGGACGTAACTATCGGTACATTAGAATTTTCGGGTCCCCAAATGGAGGAATGAAAAGGCCATAAGATATCTGATCATGTTACTGACTCAGATAAAATATACGAAGCTAACCGGACGGTAATCGGACTGACGATGCGACAATGACATAGAGATTCGTACACAAGAAAAGACTCAAGTTTTAAAGGATGTAACTATCGGTACATTTGAAGTTTTGGGCATCCGAATGGAGGAACGGGAAGGCCATAAGATATCTGATCATGCTACAGACTCAGATAAAGGATACGAAGCTGACCGGACGTTAATCGGACTCAAGATACGACAATGACATAGAGATTCGTACAAAAGAAAAGACTCGAGTTTTAAAGGACCTAACTATCGGTACATTTGAAGTTTCGGGCACCCGAATGGATGAACGGGAAGGCCATAAGATATCTGATCATGCAACAGACTCAGATAAAGGATATGAACCTGACCGGACGGTAATCAGACTCACGATGCGACAATGAAATATAGATTCGTACACAAGAAAAGACTCGAGTTTTAAAGAACGTAACCATTGATACATTTGAATTTTCGGGCATCCGAATGGAGGAACAGGAAGGCCATAAGATATCTGATCATGCTATACACTCAGATAAAGGATACGAAGCTGACGGGACGTTAATCGGACTCACGACGCGACAATGACATAGTGATTCGTACACAAGAAAAGACTCGAGTTTCAAAGGAGATAACTATCGGTACATTTGAAGTTTCGGGCAACCGAATGGAGGAACGGGAAGTCCATAGGATATCTGATCATGCAACAGACTCGGATAAACGACACGAAGCTGTCCGGGGATGGTAATCAGACTCACTTTGCGACAATGACATAGAGATTCGTACACAAGAAAAGACTCGAGTTTTAAAGGACGTAACTATCGGTTCATTTGAAGTTTCGGGCACCTGAATGGAGGAATGAGAAGGCCATTAGATATCTGATCATGCTACAGACTCAGATAAAGGATACGAAGCTAATCAGACGTTAATCGGACTCACGATGGGACAATTACATAGAGATTAGAACACAAGAAAAGACTCAAGTTTTAAAGGACATAACTATCGGTACATTTGCAGTTTCGGGCACCCGAATGGAGGAACGGGAAGGCCATAAAAAATATGATCATGCAACAGACTCGAATAAACGATACGAAGCTGACCGGACGGTAATCTGACTCACGATGCGAAAATCACATAGAGATTCGTACACAAGAAAAGACTCATGTTTTAAAGGTCATAACTATCGGTACATTTGAAGTTTCGGGCATCCGAATGGAGAAACGGGAAGGCCATAAGATATCTGATCATGCTACAGACTCAGATAAAGGATACGAAGCTGACCGGACGTTAATCGGACTCACGATGCGACGATGACATAGAGATCCGTACACAAGAAAAGACTCGAGTTTTAAAGGACGTAACTATCGGTACATTTGAAGTTTCGGGCATCCGAATGGAGGAGCGTAGAGGCCATAAGATATCTGATCATGCTACACACTTAGATAAAGGATACAAAGCTGGCCGGACGTTAATCGAACTCACGATGCGACGATGACATAGAGATCCGTACACAAGAAAACACTCGAGTTTTAAAGGGCGTAACTATCGGTACATTAGAAGTTTGGGGTCCCCAAATGGAGGAACGAAAAGGCCATAAGATATCTGATCATGCTACAGACTCAGATAAAGGATACGAAGCTAACCGGACGTTAATCGGACTCACGATGCGACAATCACATAGAGATTCGTACACAAGAAAAGACTCAAGTTTGAAAGGACATAACTATCGGTACATTTGCAGTTTCGGGCACCCTAATGGAGGAACGGGAATGCCATAAAAAATCTGATCATGCAACAGACTCAGATAAAGGTTACGAAGATGACCGGACGGTAATCTGACTCACGATGCGACAATCACATAGAGATTCGTACACAAGAAAAGACTCATGTTTTAAAGGACATAACTATCGGTACATTTGAAGTTTCGGGCATCCGAATGGAGGAACGGGAAGGCCATAAGATATCTGATCATGCAACAGAATGAGATAAAGGATACGAAGCTAACCGGACGGTAATCTGTCTGACGATGCGACAATCACATAGAGATTCGTACACAAGAAAAGACTCAAGTTTCAAAGGACGTAACTATCGGTACATTTGAAGTTTCGGGCATCCGAATGGAGGAACGGGAAGGCCATAAGATATCTAATCACGCTACAGACACAGATAAAGGATACGAAGCTGACCGAACGTTAATTGGAGTCACGATACGACAATGACATAGAGATTCGTACAAAAAAAGACTCGAGTTTTAAAGGACGTAACTATCGGTACATTTGAAGTTTCGGGCACATGAATGGAGGAACGAGAAGGCCATAAGATATCTAATCATGCAACAGACTCAGATAAAGGATACGAAGCTGACCGGTTGGTAATCAGACTCACGATGCGACTATGGCATAGAGATTCGTACACAAGAAAAGACTCGCGTTTTAAAGGACATAACTATCAATACATTTGAAGTTTCGGGCACCCGAATGGAGGAGAGGGAAGGCCATAAGATATTTGATCATGCAGCAGACTTAGATAAAGGATACGAAGGTAACCGGATGGTAATCGGACTCACGATGCGACAATGACATAGAGATTCGTACACAAGAAAAGACTCAAGTTTTAAAGGAGATAACTATCGTTACATTTGAAGTTTCAGGCACCCGAATGGGGGAACGGGAAGGCTATAAGAAATCTGAACATGCAACAGACTCAAATAAAGGACATGAAGCTAACCGGTCGGCAATCTGACTCATAATGTGACAATCACTTAGAGATTCGTACACAAGAAAATACACAAGTTTTAAAGGACGTAACTATCAATAC
The DNA here is from genome assembly GCA_032199755.1 of Ambrosia artemisiifolia. Lineage (NCBI taxonomy): Eukaryota > Viridiplantae > Streptophyta > Magnoliopsida > Asterales > Asteraceae > Ambrosia > Ambrosia artemisiifolia. Next base: position 17,723,910 of record CM063526.1, read on the forward strand.
ATTTGAAGTTTCGGGCATCCGAATGGAGGAACGGGAAGGCCATAAGATATCTGATCATGCTACAGACTCAGATAAAGGATACGAAGCTGACAGGACGTTAACCGGACTCACGACGCGACAATGACTTAGTGATTCTTACACAAGAAAAGGCTCGAGTTTTAAACGACATAACTATCGGTACATTTGAAGTTTCGGCACCCAAATGGAGTAACGGGAAGTCCATAGGATATCTGATCATGCAACAGACTCAAATAAACGATACGAAGCTGACCGGATTGGTAATCAGACTCACTTTGCGACAATGACATAGAGAATCGTACACAACAAAAGACTCGAGTTTTAAAGAACGTAACTATCGGTTTTTGTGATGTTTCGGGCACCTGAATTGAGGAACGAGAAGGCCATTAGATATCTGATCATGCTACAGACTCAGATAAAAGATACGAAGCAAACCGTACGTTAATCGGACTCACGATGCGACAATCACATAGAGATTCGAACACAAGAAAAGACTCAAGTTAAGGACATAACTATCGGTACATTTGAAGTTTCAGGCACCCGAATGGTGGAACGGGAAGGCCATAAAAATACTTATCATGCAACAGACTCAGATAAAGGATACGAAGCTGACCGGACGGTAATCTGAGTCACGATGCGACAATCACATAGAGATTCGTACACAAGAAAAGACTGAAGTTTTAAAGGACATAACTATCGGTACATTTGATGTTTCGGGCATCCGAATGGAGGAACGGGAATGCCATAAGATATTTAATCATGCTACAGACTCAGATAAAGGATACGAAGCTGACCGGACGTTAATCGGACTCACGATACGACAATGACATAGAGATTCGTACAAAAGAAAAGACTCGAGTTTTAAAGGACGTAAGTATAGGTACATTTGAAGTTTCGGGCACCCGAATGGAGGAACGGGAAGGCCATAAGAAATATGATCATGCAACAGACTCAGATAAAGGTTACGAAGCTGACCGGACGGTAATCTGACTGATGATGCGACAATCACATAGAGATTCGTACACAAGAAAAGACTCATGTTTTAAAGGACATAACTATCGGTACATTTGAAGTTTCGGGCATCCGAATGGAGAAACGGGAAGGCTATAAGATATCTGATAATCCTACGGACTCAGATAAAGGATACGAAGCTGACCAGACGTTAATCGGAGTCACGCTGCGATAATGACATAGAGATTCGTACACAAGAAAAGACTCAAGTATTAAAGGAGATAACTATCGTTACATTTGAATTTTCAGGCACCCGACTGGAGGAACGAGAAGGCCATAAGAAATCTGATCATGCAACAGACTCAAATAAAGGATATGAAGCTGACCAGACGGTAATCTGACTCACGATGCGACAATCACATAGAGATTCGTACACAAGAAAATACACAAGTTTTAAAGGGCGTAACTATCGGTACATTTGAAGTTTTGGGCACCCGAATGGATGAACGGGAAGCCCATAAGATATTTGATCATGCAACAGACTCAGATAAAGGATACAAACCTGACCGGACGGTAATCAGACTCACGTAGCGACAATGAAATACGGATTCGTACACAAAAAAGACTCGAGTTTTAAAGAACGTAACTATCGATACAGTTGAAGTTTCGGCATCCGAATGGAGGAACGGGAAGCCCATAAGATATCTGATCATGCTACAGACTCAGATAAAGGATTCGAAGCTGACCGGACGTTAATCGGACTCACGATGCGACAATGACATAGTGATTCGTACACAAGAAAAGACTTGAGTTTTAAAGGACATAACTATCGGTACATTTGAAGTTTCGGGCATCCGAATGGAGGCACGGGAAGGCCATAAGATATTAGATTAAGCTACAGACTCAGATAAAGGATACGAAGCTGACCGGACGTTAATCGGACTCACGATGCGACAATGACATAGAGATTCGTACACAAGAAAAGACTCGAGTTTTAAAGGACGTAACTATCGGTACAGTTAAAGTGTCGGGTCCCCAAATAGAGGAACGAGAAGGCCATAAAAAATCTTATCATGCTACAGACTCAGATAAAGGTTACGAAGCTGACCGGACGGTAATCTGACTGATGATGCAACAATCACATAGAGATTCGTACACAAGAAAAGACTCATGTTTTAAAGGACATAACTATCGGTACATTTGAAGTTTCGGGCATCCGAATGGAGGAACGGGAATGCCATAAGATATTTAATCATACTACAGACTCAGATAAAGGATACGAAGCTGACCGGACGTTAATCGGACTCACGATACGACAATAACATAGAGATTCGTACAAAAGAAAAGACTCGAGTTTTAAAGGACGTAAGTATCGGTACATTGGAAGTTTCGGGCACCCGAATGGAGGAACGGGAAGGCCATAAGAAATCTGATCATGCAACAGACTCAGATAAAGGTTACGAAGCTGACCGGACGGTAATCTGACTGATGATGCGACAATCACATAGAGATTCGTACACAAGAAAAGACTCATGTTTTAAAGGACATAACTATCGGTACATTTGAAGTTTCGGGCATCCGAATGGAGGAACGAGAAGGCTATAAGATATCTGATAATCCTACGGACTCAGATAAAGGATACGAAGCTGACCAGATGTTAATCGGTGTCACGCTGCGATAATGACATAGAGATTCGTACACAAGAAAAGACTCGAGTTTTAAAGGACGTAACTATCGGTACATTTGAAGTTTCGGGCACCCGAATGGAGGAACGGAAGGCCATAATATATCTGATTATTCTACGGACATAGATAAAGGATACGAAGCTGACCGGACGGTAATCGGACTCACGATACGACTATGACACAAGAAAAGACTCGCGTTTTAAAGGACGTAACTATCAATACATTTGAAATTTCGGGCACCCGAATGGAGGAGCGGGAAGGCCATAAGATATTTGATTATGCAGCAGACTCAGATAAAGGATACGAAGGTAACCGGATGGTAATCGGACTCACGATGCCACAATGACAAAGAGATTCCTACACAAGAAAAGACTCAAGACTTAAAGGAGATAACTATCGTTACATTTGAAATTTCAGGCACCCGAGTGGAGGAACGAGAAGGCCATAAGAAATCTGATCATGCAACAGACTCAAATAAAGGATATGAAGCTGGCCAGACGGTAATCTGACTCACGATGCGACAATCACATAGAGATTCGTACACAAGAAAATACACAAGTTTTAAAGGACGTAACTATCGGTACATTTGAAGTTTTGGGCACCCGAATGGATGAACGGGAAGCCCATAAGATATTTGATCATGCAACAGACTCAGATAAAGGATACAAACCTGACCGGACGGTAATCAGACTCACGTAGCGACAATGAAATACGGATTCGTACACAAAAAAGACTCGAGTTTTAAAGAACGTAACTATCGATACATTTGAAGTTTCGGCATCCGAATGGAGGAACGGGAAGCCCATAAGATATCTGATCATGCTACAGACTCAGATAAAGGATTCGAAGCTGACCGGACGTTAATCGGACTCACGATGCGACAATGACATAGTGATTCGTACACAAGAAAAGACTTGAGTTTTAAAGGACATAACTATCGGTACATTTGAAGTTTCGGGCATCCGAATGGAGGCACGGGAAGGCCATAAGATATTTGATCAAGCTACAGACTCAGATAAAGGATACGTAGCTGACCGGACGTTAATCGGACTCACGATGCGACAATGACATAGAGATTCGTACACAAGAAAAGACTCGAGTTTTAAAGGACGTAACTATCGGTACAGTTAAAGTTTCGGGTCCCCAAATAGAGGAACGAGAAGGCCATAAAAAATCTTATCATGCTACAGACTCAGATAAAGGTTATAAAGCTGACCGGACGGTAATCTGACTGATGATGCGACAATCACATAGAGATTCGTACACAAGAAAAGACTCATGTTTTAAAGGACATAACTATCGGTACATTTGAAGTTTCGGGCATCCGAATGGAGGAACGGGAATGACATAAGATATTTAATCATGCTACAGACTCAGATAAAGGATACGAAGCTGACCGGACGTTAATCGGACTCACGATACGACAATGACATAGAGATTCGTACAAAAGAAAAGACTCGAGTTTTAAAGGACGTAAGTATCGGTACATTTGAAGTTTCGGGCATCCGAATGGAGGAACGACAAGGCTATAAGATATCTGATAATCCTACGGACTCAGATAAAGGATACGAAGCTGACCAGATGTTAATCGGAGTCACGCTGCGACAATGACATAGAGATTCGTACACAAGCAAAGACTCGAGTTTTAAAGGACGTAACTATCGGTACATTTGAAGTTTCGGGCACCCGAATGGAGGAACGGAAGGCCATAATATATCTGATCATTCTACGGACATAGATAAAGGATACGAAGCTGACCGGACGGTAATCGGACTCACGATACGACTATGACACAAGAAAAGACTCACGTTTTAAAGGACGTAACTATCAATACATTTGAAGTTTCGGGCACCCGAATGGAGGAGCGGGAAGGCCATAAGATATTTGATTATGCAGCAGACTCAGATAAAGGATACGAAGGTAACCGGATGGTAATCGGACTCACGATGCCACAATGACAAAGAGATTCCTACACAAGAAAAGACTCAAGTATTAAAGGAGATAACTATCATTACATTTGAAGTTTTGGGCACCCGAATGGAGGAACGGGAAGGCCATAAGAAATCTGATCGTGCAACAGACTCAAATAAAGGATACGAAGCTGACCGGACGGTAATCTGACTCACGATGCGACAATCACATAGAGATTCGTACACAAGAAAATACACAAGTTTTAAAGGACGTAACTATCGGTACATTTGAAGTTTTGGGCACCCGAATGGATGAACGGGAAGCCCATAAGATATTTGATCATGCAACAGACTCAGATAAAGGATACAAACCTGACCGGACGGTAATCAGACTCACGTAGCGACAATGAAATACGGATTCGTACACAAAAAAGACTCGAGTTTTAAAGGACGTAACTATCGATACATTTGAAGTTTCGGGCATCCGAATGGAGGAACGGGAAGCCCATAAGATATCTGATCATGCTACAGACTCAGATAAAGGATTCGAAGCTGACCGGACGTTAATCGGACTCACGATGCGACAATGACATAGTGATTCGTACACAAGAAAAGACTTGAGTTTTAAAGGACATAACTATCGGTACATTTGAAGTTTCGGGCATCCGAATGGAGGCACGGGAAAGCCATAAGATATCTGATCAAGCTACAGACTCAGATAAAGGATACGAAGCTGACCGGACGTTAATCGGACTCACGATGCGACAATGACATAGAGATTCGTACACAAGAAAAGACTCGAGTTTTAAAGGACGTAACTATCGGTACATTTAAAGTTTTGGGTCCCCAAATAGAGGAACGAGAAGGCCATAAGATATCTGATCATGCTACAGACTCAGATAAAGGATACGAAGCTGAACAGAGGGTAATCGGACTCACGATGTGACAATGACATAAAGATTCGTACACAAGAAAATACTCAAGTTTTAAAGGACGTAACTATCAGTACATTTGAAGTTTCAGGCGTCCGAAAGGAGGAACGGGAAAGCCATAAGATATCTAATCATGCTACAGACTCAGATAAAGGATCCGAAGCTGACCGGACGTTAATCGGACTCACGATGCGACAATGACATAGTGATTCGTACACAAGAAAAGACTCGAGTTTTAAAGGACATAACTATCGGTACATTTGAAGTTTCGGGCACACGAATGGAGGACCGGGAAGGCCATAAAAAATCTGATCATGCAACAGACTCAGATAAAGGATACGAAGCTGACCGAATGGTAATCTGACTCACGATGCGACAATCACATAGAGATTCGTACACAAGAAAAGACTCAAGTTTTAAAGGACATAACTATCGGTACATTTGAAGTTTTAGGCATCCGAATGGAGGAACGGGATGACCAAAAGAAATCTGATCATGCTACAGACTTAGATAAAGGATACGAAGTTGACCGGACGGTAATCTGAGTCACGATGCGACAATCACATAGAGATTCGTACACAAAAAAAAGACTCAAGTTTTAAAGGACATAACTATCGGTACATTTGAAGTTTCGGACACCCGAATGGAGGAACGAGAAGGTCATAAGATATCTGATCATCCAACAGACTCAGATAAAAGATACGAAGCTGACCGGACGGTAATCTGACTCACGATGCGACAATCACATAGAGATTCGCACACAAAAAAGACTCAAGTTTTAAAGGACGTGTGGTACTGTTCCATCAATTGTTGGTTGAATTTCATTGTTCTTCTTCTCTGATTACTATGGATCAGTCTCTTACTGATCCTAAAGGAGGTGTTCCTCCTGATATTCCTCCAGATCTGCACATGTCTGAGAGTGTTTGTGTTTCTCCGGTTGTTTCGGTGCCGGAGGAGTTTGCTGAGTCTCGTGAATCTCCTAATTCTCCCCTGAACCCTAATCCTTTTGGAAGTAGTGTGGATTTGAATGTTCAGGCTAATTCTGCTCCGTTTATGGCTGATTGGCGCAAACGATTGCTGCTATCTAGGGAGAATGGGCTAAAAGTAATTGAACAGGATCAGCAGATGTCAGATAGTTCTCCTTGTGTGACTCACTGGCAGTTTTTTGGTCCTGAACAGTTGGTGTTAACTGATCTGGCTATTGGGGAGGCCATTCAGGTATTGATTGATAAAACCTATTCTGATAACTCGTTTATGACTGCTATGAATTGGTTTATTAACATGAATTGTAAGAATGAGGGTTTTATGCTGAGGTTTGGGGAACTTCTGCTAAAGGTTATTGAGGCTGATGATAGGGTTGTTACTGAAGAGGATGGTAATGTGCAAATTAGTGAGAAATGTGTTGAGTTTATGAACTTCATAATGAATGCTTGTGATAAAAATGAGCATAGGATGCTGATTGTTGCCTGTAGGGATATGGATAGTAGTAGTGTTGGGAGGGATGTTACTGGAAAGATGAGTGGAACTAGTGTCAAATGGAGGTTTGCTGGTCATTCTCAGGGTTGGTTTTCTTCAGATATTATTCTGAAAGCCATAGAGTTGTTAGCTCAGAAGGCTTATAAGAACCCTGTGTATGAGCCTGCTATGAAACAGTGTTTCTCTTTGAACCTGTTGAATCCTTCCTTTGAGGAATGCTTTGGTAGGTACCTGTCCAATATTGATGAGAATAAGGTGAAGGTTGAGTATGTTCCTGATGAGATTTTTGATGACTTTATGCAATTTGTTATTGCTTGTTATGAGAAGTCTGATGTTTTGAGCCTTAGACTGGTTTGTGACTATAATGCTATTGATAGTGGGGGTAAGGGTAATATGTTGGGGAAAGTTGGGTCTAAGGGGAATGGGGTTAATAAAGTTGTTGATATAGGAATGGGTCAGGGGCATATGGAGTGTAATGGGTTGCAGGGTAAACTGAAACTCTTGGAAGACCACTTTGTTGAGAGTAGTATTGTAGCCTTCCACCAGCATTATCATAAGCTGTTTTGCAAAATGAAGGATTATGAGGTGGAAGATTTGTTTGAGTTTGATATGAGTATTGTCAAAGCTCTAGCTAGATGGTTTTACTGCAGGGTTGGGGTGCAGGATATAAATCAGGCTAGGGGTTCTATGTGTAAGAGGGAGCTTACTGGGGATGGTATTACTCAAAGTAATGAGCAGTGTGGTAAAAAGCTAAGAGGAGGTGTGGAGAGTATTGATACTACTAAGGCTGTAACCAAGAAACAACTTATTTTAACACAAGAGGGCAGGAAGATTATGAAGATTCTGTCATCCAAAAATAAGAAGGTTAAGCAGGTATTTGAGTTTAACAAGGATGCTGCTGTGCCAGTTCTCCCTGTTTTCAGAATTGGGGAGATGTCTGATGTTATAGGTTCTACTCCTGTAGCTAATATGACTATTGAGCAGATGGAGAAGGAGATTTCTGATATAAAAAAGGTTGGTAGTGTTAAATCTAAGCAGTTGGGTTATAGAACTGCAAATGGATTAATCTTTGATCCTTTTGAGGAAAGTGGTTGTGCTGAGAAAACAGATGAGTTTAATGGTATGCAGTGTTCTATTAAGGAGATTAAGGACAATATACAGAGGAAAAAGTTGAGGTTGAGGGAATTAATTTTGGGGTTGGGAAAGGCTAGGGAATTGTTGGCTGAGAAAGGGAAGCTAAAAGAGCCTATAGTCAATGATTGTAATATTATTCAGAAGTCTCAAATTCTAGGGGCAATTGCTGATAACAATTATGTGTTTAAGGCTTCTTCATCTGCCAACAAATCTGTTGATAACACTCCTGGGCCATCTGGGGATTCTGAATCTGAGGATAAGAAGGAGAAGGCTTCATATGCTAATGCTGTTAAGGGTGAGAAGGTTGCTGAATTTAGCAAACAGATCATGTATTGCCCACCTACCACTCTTGAAAATGGTGAAAAGGTGGTTATGATTAAGCAAGATTATGTTGAGAAGGTTAAGCAGGTTTACTCTAAACATTTGTATGGGTACTTTGTGGGTTCCTTTTGCTCTATAGCTTGGGTTAGATTCAATTTGTTTAGGATGTGGAAGAGATATGGGATTGAGGACATTTCTACTAATGGTAAAGGGTTGTTCTATTTTAAATTTGATACAAAGGAGGGAATGTTGGAAGCCTTGAAAGCTGGTCCATGGGTTGTTAATGGCATCCCTTTGGTGCTGAACCAATGGGAAGTTGGGGCTGCGATTGTGAAAACAGAACCTGAAAAGGTGCTTGTGTGGGTTTTGTTTAAGGAGGTGCCATTGGAATTATGGAATGTGCAGGGGTTGTGTGAACTTGCTAGCTGTATTGGTAAACCACTATTGTTTGATAATATTACTGTGGATAAATGTTTGAATACTAATGTGCAGGTTGGATTTGCTAGAATCTTGGTGGAATTTGCTGCTGCTGATTCTCAGCCTACTTTTATTAGAGCTTTTTATCCTAGAGAGGAGGGTGCTGAGCCTAAGGTTACTGAGGTGTTGATAGAGTATCAAAAGATGCCTAAACTTTGTTCTTTCTGCAAAGTGTTTGGGCATTCTTTTGAGAAATGTACTACTAGAGATTTAACTGCTGAGGAGAAAGAAGCTAGGGACAGAGAAGCTGAAAAGGTGAATGAAGATAAGAGAGGGGCTACTAAAGATGGTACTGTTGATGAGGAAGGGTATCAATTGGTGTGGAAGCATAGTATGGCTGCTAAGAATCCTAATAAGGGGTTGAATATTGGAGGGAATAGTAATGGGGTTTATGGGGGAGGTAATTTGAGACAAAGAAATATGTTTAAGGGTAACAAGGAGGAAAAGGAGGCTAAACTTCAGGATAGGATTAAGAGCTTCAAAATGAATCAAGCTGCTAGGGAGTATGATCTTCAGAAGGATCAAGTCAGGAAGGATTCTAATGGTGCATCTTCTTCTGGGGTTAAAAAGGATGGGAAGGAGGGCATTGGTAATGAAGTTAGGAAGGGGAAGCAAGTCTTTCAAATAAGAACTGATGGTATTAAAGGGAAGAAGACTAATCTTGTGGCTAAACGTATTGAGGTCAAGAATAGTTTTAGTATTTTGGATGATGAGAATATGGTTGATGAAGACACTGGTCTTGAAGCTGGTAATGTTGCAGCTGTTCCCACTTCTAAATCTTCTAAACCTTTCCCTGCTAAGCCTTCTAAACATCCCTCACCTAAATCTTCCAAACCTACTCCTATTAAACAACCTGAAACTAAACCTGTGTCTATTTCTGCCCCTAATGTTCCTCCCCCTAATCCTTTTACTGCCCCTCTTGATCAACCTGTTGATTGTCCTCCTCACAATGGTGTCCCTGCTAAGCCTTATACCCCTGGCTCTAGTCTGGTTAGAGATGCTGTTATTGAGGACTATTCTTTTGACTTAACTCCTCAGCAGATTGAAGATGTTATGTTCTATGTTAATTGCAGAGTTATCCCTACTAGAGAGCAAGTTTTGGAATGGGATGTGGTTCAAACTAAGTATTTCTTTCTGATGTGTCAGAAGTTTGATTTCCCTGAGGGCATGGATTATGATGAGGTTGAAGATATTGTCCTGGAATCTGATAATGAGGAGGTTTTGTCTGAGGAAGATGAAACAGCCAGGTTCATGAAGTTAGATAATAGTGGTGATACTGGAGTGGTGCAGGAAGTGCACACTTCTGAGGATAAAAATATGTCCTCATGAATTACAACAATCTGAATTTGTTAGCCTGGAATGTTAGAGGCCTGTCTAACATTACCATGCAAAATGAAGTTATGAATGTTCTTCATGACAGGAATATTGGGGTTTGTGGTATTCTGGAGTCTCATGTTAAAGGTAATAATCTTAGCAAGGTGTTTGGGAGGGTTCTGAAGGATTGAGAATGGGTGTCTAATAGACCTTATTGTTCTGGTGGAGTCAGAATAGTCATAGGTTGGAGACCCAATCTTGTTGATGTTATGGTTGTTGGTATGAATGCTCAAGTTATTCATTGTCTCATCAAGCCTCTGGATGGTAGACCTAGATTTTTCTGCTCCTTTGTGTATGGGTTTGTCAAGTACCCCTTAAGGAGATCTTTATGGCATGATTTGCAAGCCTTTGGCAGTACCATCATACAAGAACCTTGGCTTGTGTTAGGTGACTTTAACACTATCTTGGACCCTAGTGAAAGATCTATGGGTTCTTCTAAAGTTACCACATCCATGCTTGACTTAAGGGAGTGTTGTGTTAATGTTGGTATAGAGGACATCCCTTCCTCTGGTTTTAAGTATACCTGGAATAAATCTCCAGGAAAGACTGATGGTCTCCTTAAGAAACTTGACAGAGTTATGGGTAATGCTGAATTTCTGTCCACTTTCCCTGGGGTTATGGCTAATTTTCTACCTTTTCTTACTTCTGATCATTCACCTGCCTTGGTCTCTTTCAAAGGTAAGGCTGTTTGGAAACCCAGAGCTTTTAAGTTCATGAATCATCTTACCAGCAATGAATGCTTTTTATCTATTGTTGAAGCTGGGTGGAAGATGAATGTTAAGGGCTGTCACATGTTTTCAGTGGTTTCTAAGCTTAAAAATCTAAAGAAACCTCTGAGAAAGCTTGGAAGGGAAATGGGTGACTTGAGTGAAAAAGTTAAGGAATATACTAGGGTGTTGGGTTCTGTTCAGGAAGCCATGATGGGGGATCCTCACAGCAAGGTGTTGAGAGATGCTGAAAGTGCTGCCATTAAGGGGTTGAAGCAGGCTACCATTGATGAGGAATTATTTTTAAAACAGAGAGCAAAAGTTGAATGGTTGAAAGCTGGTGACCAGAATACTGCTTATTTCCACAAGGCTGTTAAGGGGAGGCAAAGTAAGGCCAGAATTAATGCTGTTACTGATAGTGATGGTAATTATTTTGAGGGAAGTCTGGTTGGGGAGGTGTTTGTTAAGCACTTTGAAAGCTTCATGGGTAGAAGGGTGGGTGTGGATCCTATTAGGGATGTTGAGTCCTTATTTGTGAATAAAATTCCTCCTGACAAAGCTGACTTTATGGTTAGAGAGGTGACAGATGAGGAAGTCAAGAAGGCAATTTTTGATATAGATATAGACAAAGCCCCTGGGCCTGATGGATACTCTTCCAAATTTTTTAAATCCTCCTGGTCTATTGTTGGTCCTGAGGTATGTGCTGCAGTGAAGGAATTCTTTCATAATGGAAAGCTTTTAAATGAGGTAAATGCTACTGTCCTATCTCTTGTTCCTAAGTGTAACAATCCTAGAAATGTGTCTGAATATAGGCCTATAGCCTGCTGCAATGTCCTGTATAAGTGCATTTCTAAGATAATTTGTGAAAGAATTAAGGGATCCTTGGATGGGATTGTTGATGAATGTCAAAGTGCTTTCATTCCTGGAAGGCAAATCAGTGATAATATTCTCTTATCTCAAGAATTGTTAAGGAATTATCACACAAAGATTGTTGAACCCAGAATTGCTTTGAAAATTGACCTTCAGAAAGCTTATGATACTGTTAATCATGAGTTTCTTGAAGGATGTTTAGTTAATTTTGGCTTTCATCCTTGTATGGTAGCCTGGATCATGACCTGCATTAAGTCAGCTGCTTATTCAATTAATGTTAATGGGGAGTCGTTTGGTTATTTCAAAGGGCTGAGAGGGTTAAGGCAGGGTGATCCTATGTCTCCATACCTGTTTACTATTGTTATGCAAGTCCTAAAGTTAATTTTTGATAGAAGGATCAGGGAAAGTGGACAGTTTAAGTTTCACTGGTGCTGTGAGAAACTTAATCTGACACATGTCTGTTTTGCTGATGATTTATTGGTTTTTGCTCATGCTGATGTTGAGTCTGTCAAGGTTGTTAAGGAAGCTCTGGAAGAGTTCAGTGGGGTATCAGGTCTTATTCCTAATCTTAGTAAGAGTACTATGTACTTGAGTAATGTTACTAATACTATTAGGAATAGGATTGTGAATCTGTTGCCTTTTAAATTTGGTGTTTTGCCTGTTAGATACCTTGGTGTGCCTTTGCTGTCTAAGAAGCTGTACACCAAGGACTGTGCAGTTTTGGTGGAGAAAGTTAGGAAAAGGATTGATGACTGGAAAAATAAGTCTTTATCATTTGCTGGTAGACTGCAGTTAATTAAGTCTGTCCTTGCTTCCCTACAAGTTTATTGGGCTTCTGTTTTTCTGCTTCCTACTAGTATAATAGAGGATGTTGAAAGACTAATGAATAGGTTTCTGTGGAGTAATATTGATTCTGCTAAGGGTAAAGTTCGGGTTTCATGGGATAATGTTTGCTATCCTAAGTCTGAGGGTGGGTTGGGAATCAAGTCTCTAAGGATTAAAAATAAAGCCCTTCTTGCTAGGCATGTGTGGAATCTTATTTCAGGAAAGGAGACAATATGGACAAAATGGATTAGGGCTTATAGACTAAAGGGGATTAGCTTCTGGGGTTTTAGGAAAAAGCAGGGTGCCTGTTGGAGTTGGAAAAGCTTGTTGGATAATAGGGAAATCTTGTGGTCTCGTTGTTTGCAGTGTATTGGTGATGGGAAGTCTACATCTGTTTGGTATGACAATTGGTGCCCTCTGAGTCCACTTTCTTTGTTCATATCTCCTAGAGAGATACATGGGGGAGGTTTTTCTTTGAATACTACTGTTTCAGAGGTGATAAACAATGGTTGTTGGATGTGGCCAGAGGAATGGAGGAGAAAATTCCCATGTCTGTTTGACTTGTCCCCTCCTACTCTGATTGAAGGTAAAAAGGATATTACTTTTTGGAAAACAAAAGCTGAAACATATGAATCTTTTTCTACCAGTACAGTCTTTAAAGACTTATGTCCTATGAAGGATGAAGTTTCTTGGGCTAGGATTGTTTGGTTTAGTCAGGCTGTTCCTAGACATGCTTTTACTCTCTGGCTAGCAGTTCAGCAGAGGCTTATGACTCAAGATAGATTATTGAATTGGGATCTTCAAAGGGATTTGTTTTGTCCTTTTTGTGGTGAGGTGAGGGACAGTCATCAGCATTTGTTTTTTCAGTGCCCCTACCCTAATAGTGTGTGGAATAAGTTGAAGGTTATTGCTGGATTAGAACAGTTTTCTGACAACATAGAGGAGTGTGTTACTGCCTTAGTTCAAGCTCCAATGAGGAAATCTGTTAAGAGCATAATTCAGAGGCTCATGTTAGCTGCTATGGTCTACTTCATTTGGCAAGAAAGAAATTTGAGGATATTTCAAAAGAAGACTAGAGATGCTGATGTGCTTTGTAGGATTATTCAAGATGCAGTCAGAATGAGGTTGTTGGGGTTGAGGATAATTGCCACTCCAAGCAGTATTACTTTGAGTAAGATATGGGGCTTTAAGGTGGAATGGAAAGCTCCAGATAAAAAGGTTAACAAATGAGGTACATTCTTTTACTCTTGCTATTGGTTCTGCTTAGGGGGGGCTTTTGGTTTGGGACTGTTAGCAGTGGTGAGTTTTTGGGAAAGGATGGGTGGTATGGTTTGGTTATGTTAATTCTTTTATTAAGGGTTAACAGGGAGGGGGGACAGGGTATTTTATCTTTTTCAAAAGGTTTTTTATTGATAATGTGGTTAGTTGTTAGAATTTGTAATCTAATTGGCACCAGGTTGTGTAAATATTTTTGGATTAGCTATAAAGGATGGTTCTGGAAATTTTGGTCTACAGGACAGGTTAAGGTGGGTTGTTTGGTGGTTTGGTTTAATATTACTCAGGGATGTAAGGAATTTTGCAAATGTCAGATTATGGGGTGGGGGGTATTCTGGGCCAGTTGGAGTTATATGGTGTTCTTATTCTTCTGGGTAGACTTCTGGTCTTTATGGCCTTCCATTCCCTGGTACTGGTCTGTTTGGTCCCTTTGGTTTATTCTCTGTGTTTTTTGTTGTGTCTGGGTTTTTGACCCATTTTGTCTATATTCTGGGATCATACTGTTCCTGTTGATACCCTGGTCTATTTCTTATCTTGATAAAAAAGCTTTGCATATGATCTGGAGTTTAGGATTTGGTAGACTTGGGATAAGTCAACAACTGGGAGTTATAAGGTTGGATCAAGTCTATGCCATTAGGACTCTTTTGATTCTGGTCTTTTATTGCTTTTTTAGATCCTGGTATGGGCTTGAAATCCCTTTTTTGAGTTTCTTTTCTAGCCTTTTCTTGTTTTTGTGTCTTGAGTCTATTTTATCCATTTGGATATGGGGGAAGGGTTATTTTGGGAATCAAGGTGTTGCAAGGAGAATTAAAAGCCTTTGGGTAGTAACCTTAGAACCTAGTTCCAACCTATTTTTCTATAATTGGTGTGTCTTTCATACACCTGTGGTGTTTTCTGAGTGTGCTAAACTTTGGAATCTAGGATTTTGCATGCATAATGGTTCTTCTTTAACCAATATGAATGTTTTCACTATGGCCTTTGGGGTGTTAGGTATTTGTGTGCAGGAGGTTTGCACTAGCCTTGGAGAGATAAGGAAGCATTGTTCCTCTGTTTTTAGGCCATTATTCCCCTTCTTTTCTTTATTTTATTTTGTATTTTTATTGTTTTCTAGATCCTGGCAGAGGAACAAAAACCTTGTTATTAAGAGTGTGTGTCTTGGTGTTAGCCTGTGTGTGTTTTCTGAGCACTTGCTCAGGGGAGGGGGTTTATTATTGGGTATTGGAGACATATGGAGACTTATAATACGTTGGGTAGAGATCTTTATTCTTTCTTTTCCTGCTCTTTCTCTTTTTTCTTTTATTTTATTTTTTCTGTTTATTTTCCTGGGTGTTTGGGATGGGTGGCTAAAACAATTATGGGTTGAGTCACTGGTCAGAGAATTTGGTCCATTATTGACACTCTGTCTCAGTTCTGCGTTGTATGATTGGTGGTTAGGTGTTTTGAGGCTCAGGAGGAGCATAAACAAGGGAGACATAAGGTTGGACTATGCTGTTGGCAATAGGTCATTATTCTCAGTATATTTTTTATTTTTAGCTCCTTCCAACAGCATGGGAACCCTCAGAATTCTTTTGGTTTTCTTTGACAGCCTTTTTGCTTGTTTTTTAGTCATTGAGTCGTTTGAGTCTATACCTCTTGGGATTATGATGGGCTGGGTCAATATGGGTTGGGTTGGAGATGGGATGATGAATGTAGTTGGGATTATGCAAATTGTAAAATGTGGCAGGATAACTACTGATCAGTGGTCATGGGGGTGTTTGTGGGGTAATTGTATTAGGATCCTGTACAGGGGCAGTTTAGCCATTATAATCAGTGATGTGCAGAAATATAAGTTGTGGCAGAGGATTGAATGGATTAAGGTTGCTGGTATGGTTGATATTAAAGCTGTTAAGGCTAAGAACTGGATGTGGTTATTTAGGATATTAGGGATGGGTCTGCTCATGCTGAGCTGGCATGTTTATGTCTTGCTTGTTATTAATGGTTTTGTAATGAGGATGGAAGCTTATGGGTCGAGTGTGCCTAGTAGTGCCACTACTATGGTGGAGGTTTTTAAAGATTGCAGGCATATTTTGACCCATGTTGCTGCAGCCTATGTCTTTGGCATGCTGCATTTGTTCTCAATACTTAGTATTGAGAGGAAAGTCTACTCTCTCATTGAATGGCATGGTTGGGGAACTATAGAAGCCTGGCTGGGTCTGAACCAAATTTGTATGAGAATAGCAGGTTTACAGGTTGCTCTTTATCAGGCTCCTTTAGTTGTATATGGATTCGTGTTTCATATTCCCCTGATGAACAGAATTTATAGTGTGTGGAAGACTTCATTATGCTTTATGGGCTTTAGTTATTATGATAGATGGATTATAGAATGGAGCATGCTAGACTGGTTGGGATGGGGAGTAAATAGATTGGGTCAATGCTGGGCTGCTGTCCGGATTGGGAATATTATTAGAGTTATGAATCGAAGGGGGAGTTGGATTATGGCTTGGGTTTTAGTTGCTGTCCGGATTGGGTTATTAGTGTGGTGTGGAGTTATACTCAGGACTGGGCTTGTAGAATGCTGGGCTGCTATGAACTTAATCTGTTTTACGATGGGATGGCTTAATAGATGGAAGATGGGCTGTGGTGTTTTGTTATGGAATATTGGGTCTTGTATGTTCGTCTGGATGATCAGAATGCTGGGCTTAATATTAGGCCGATGGAATTTCTTGATATTGGTTTTGACTTGCTGCTATGCGCTTGTTACCATGGAAGATGGGTTTAGGAAAGCTGGGCTGAAGATGGATTGGAATGCTGTATGGGATTGGACTATGTGGAGCGATTTTTGGGCGCTTGGTTACTCTTGTTTATTTTTGATCTATGTTATTGGTCTTTGTTGGGCCTTTTATATTTTTGTCTTTAGTTTTGATGGGCTTAGAGTTTTTTGTATAGGATGGCCCGATGTTTTAGCTTTACTACTTTTTCTGTATTTTTCTTTTTGGGCTAACTTAAGATCTTGGGTCTATGTCCCGGGTCTTGGTTAGTCTGTGTCTTGTACTTTTTTCATGATTAAATAAATGTTTGCCGGGGTGTTTCCCCTTTTCCTAAAAAAAAGTTTTAAAGGACGTAACAATCGGTACATTGTAGTTTCGGGCACCCAAATGGAGGAACGGGAAGGCCATAAGATATCTCATTATGATACAGACTCAGATAAAGGATACGAAACTGACCAGACGGTAAACGGACTCACGATGCGACAGTGACTTAGAGATTCGTACACAAGAAAAGACTTGAGTTTTAAAGGACGTAACTATCGGTACATTTGAAGTTTCGGGCATCCGAATTGAGGAACGAGAAGGCCATAAGATAATTCATCATGCTATAGACTCAGATAAAGGATAGAAAGCTGATCGGACGTTAATCGGACTCACGATGCGACAACAACATAGTGATTCGTACACAAGAAAAGACTCGAGTTTTAAAGGACATCACTATGGGTACATTTGAAGTTTTGGGCACCCGAATGGAGGAACGGGAAGGCCATAAGAAATATGATCATGCAACATACTCAGATAAAGGATACGAAGCTGACCGGGCGGTAATCTGACTCATGATGCGAAAATCACATAGAGATTCGTACACAAAAAAAGACTCAGGTTTTAAAAGACGAAACACTCGGTACATTTGTAGGTCCGGGCACCCAAATGGAGGAACGGGAAGGCCATAACATATCTAATTATGTTAAAGACTCAGATAAAGGATACGAAACTGACCAGACAGTAATCGGACTCACAATGCGACAATGACATAGAGATTCGTACACAAGAAAAGACTCGAGTTTTAAAGGACGTAACTATCGGTACATTTGAAGTTTCGGGCATCCGAATGGAGGAACGGGAAGGCCATAAGATATCTGATCATGCTACAGTCTCAGATAAAGGATAGAAAGCTGACCGGACATTAATCGGACTCACGATGCGACAATGACATAGTGATTCGTACACAAGAAAAGACTCGAGTTTTAAAGGACATAACTATCGGTACATTTGAAGTTTTGGGCACCCGAATGGATGAACGGGAAGGCCATAAGATATATGATCATGCAACAGACTGAGATAAAGGATACGAACCTGACCGGACGGTAATCAGAGTCACGATGCGACAATGAAATAGAGATTCGTACACAAGAAGAGACTCGATTATTAAAGGACGTAACTATCGATACATTTGATGTTTCGGGCATCCGAATGGAGGAACTGGAAGGCTATAAGATATCTGATCATGCTAAAGACTCAGATAAAGGATACGAAGCTGACGGGACGTTAATCGGACTCACGACGCGACAATGACATAATGATTCGTACGCAAGAAAAGACTCGAGTTTTAAAGGACATAACTATCGGTACATTTGAAGTTTCGGGCACCCGAATGGAGGAGCGGGAAGGCCATAAAATATCTGATCATGCACCAGACTCAGATGGTAAACGGACTCACGATGCGACAGTGACTTAGAGATTCGTACACAAGAAAAGACTTGAGTTTTAAAGGACGTAACTATCGGTACATTTGAAGTTTCGGGCATCCGAATTGAGGAACGAGAAGGCCATAAGATAACTCATCTTGCTATAGACTCAGATAAAGGATAGAAAGCTGATCGGACGTTAATCGGACTCACAATGCGACAACAACATAGTGATTCGTACACAAGAAAAGACTTGAGTTTTAAAGGACATAACTATCGGTACATTAGAATTTTCGGGCATCCGATTGGAGGAACGGGAAGGCCATAAGATATCTGATCATGCTACAGACTGAGATAAAGGATACGCAGCTGACCGGACGTTAATCAGACTCACGATGCGACAATGAAATAGAGATTCGCACACAAGAAAAGACTCGATTATTAAAGGACGTAACTATCGTTACATTTGATGTTTCGGGCATCCGAATGGAGGAACTGGAAGGCTATAATATATCTGATCATGCTAAAGACTCAGATAAAGGATACGAAGCTGACGGGACGTTAATCGGACTCACGACGCGACAACGACATAATGATTCGTACGCAAGAAAAGACTCGAGTTTTAAAGGACATAACTATCGGTACATTTGAAGTTTCGAGCACCCGAATGGAGGAGCGGGAAGGCCATAAAATATCTGATCATGCACCAGACTCAGATAAAGGATACGAAGCTTACCGGATGGTAATCGGACTCACAATGCGACAATGACATTGAGATTCGTACACAAGAAAAGATTCAAATTTTAAAAGACGTAACTATTGGTACATTTGAAGTTTCAGGCACCCGAATGGAAGAACGGGAAAGCCATAAGATAACTGATCATGCTACACACAAAGATAAAGGATACGAAGCTGACCGAACGGTTATCGGACTCACGTAGCGACTATGAAATAGAGACTCGTACACAAGAATAGACAGGAATTTTAAAGGACGTAACTATAGGTACATTTGAAGTTTCGGGCATCCCAATGGAAGAACGGGATGGCCATAAGATATCTGATCATACTAATGACTCAGATAAAGGATACGAAGCTGATCGGACGTTAATCGGAATCACGATGCGACGATGACATAGAGATCCGTACACAAGAAAAGACTTGAGTTTTAAAGGACGTAACTATCGGTACATTAGAAGTTTCGGGTCCCTAAATGGAGGAACGAAAAGGCCATAAGATATCTGATCATGCTACAGACTCAGATAAAAGTTACGAAGCTGACCGGACGGTAATCTGACTCACGATGCGACAATCACATAGAGATTCGTACACAAGAAAAGACTCATGTTTTAAAGTGACATAACTATCGGTACATTTGAAGTTTCGGGCATCCGAATGGAGGAACGGGAAGGCCATAAGATATCTGATCATGCTACAGACTGAGATAAAGGATACGAAGCTGACCGGACGTTAATCAGACTCACGATGCAACAATCACATAGAGATCAGTACACAAGAAAAGACTCGAGTTTTAAAGGACGTAACTACCGGTACATTAGAAGTTTCGGGTCCCCAAATGGAGGAACGAAAAGGCCATAAGATATCTGATCATGCTACGGACTCATATAAAGTATACGAAGCTGACTGGACGGTAGTCGGACTGACGATGTAACAATGACATAGAGAATCGTACACAAGAAAAGTCTCAACTTTTAAAGGACATAACTATCGGTACATTTGCAGTTTCGGGCACCCAAATGGAGGAACGGGAAGGCCATAAAAAATCTGATCATGCAACATACTCAGGTAAAGGTTACAAAGCTGACCGGACGGTAATTTGACAGACGATTCGACAATCACATAGAGATTCGTACACAAGAAAAGACTCAAGTTTTAAGGACGTAACTATCGGTACATTTGAAGTGTCGGGCATCCTAATGTAGGAATGGGAAGGCCATAAGATATCTAATCATGCTACAGACTCAGATAAAGGATACGAAGCTGACCGAACGTTAATTGGACTCACGATACGACAATGACATAGAGATTCGTACAAAAAAAAAGACTCGAGTTTGAAAGGACGTAACTATCGGTACATTTGAAGTTTTGGGCACATGAATGGAGGAACGAGAAGGCCATAAGATATCTGATCATGTTACAGACTCAGATAAAGGATTAGAAGCTGACCGGATGGTAATCAGACTTACTTTGCGACAATGACATAGAGATTCGTACACAAGAGAAGACTCAAATTTTAAAAGACATAACTATCGGTACATTTGCAGTTCCAGGCACCCGAATGGAGAAGCGGGAAGGCCATAAGATATTTGATCATGCAGCAGACTTAGATAAAGGATACGAAGGTAACCGGATGGTAATCGGACTCACGATGCGACAATGACATAGAGATTCGTACACAAGAAAAGACTCAAGTTTTAAAGGAGATAACTATCGTTACATTTGAAGTTTCAGGCACCCGAATGGAGGAACGGGAAGGCCATAAGAAATCTGATCATGCAACAGACTAAAATAAAGGATATGAAGCTGACCGGGCGGTAAGCTGACTCATGATGCGACAATCACATAGAGATTCGTACACAAGAAAATACACAAGTTTTAAAGGACGTAACTATCAATACATTTGAAGTTTCGGGCATCCGAATGGAGGAACGGGAAGGCCATAAGATATCTGATCATGCTACAGACTCAGATAAAGGATACGAAGCTGACGGGACGTTAACTGGACTCACGACGCGACAATGACTTAGTGATTCGTACACAAGAAAAGACTCGATTTTTAAAGGACATAAATATCGGTACATTTGAAGTTTCGGCACCCGAATGGAGTAACGGGAAATCCATAGGATATCTGATCATGCAACAGACTAAAATAAACGATACGAAGCTGACCGGATGGTAATCAGACTCACTTTGCGACAATGACATAGAGATTCGTACACAAGAAAAGACTCGAGTTTTAAAGGACATAACTATCGGTACATTTGAAGTTTCGGGCACCTAAATGGAGGAACGAGAAGGCCATTAGATATCTAATCATGCTATAGACTCAGATAAAGGATACGAAGCTAACCGGACGTTAATCGGACTCACGATGCGACAATCACATAGAGACTCGTACACATGAAAAGACTCAAGTTTTAAAGGACATAACTATCGGTACATTTGAAGTTTCGGGCACCCGAATGGATTAACGGGAAGGCCATAAGATATCTGATCATGCAACAGACTCAGATAAAGGATACGAACCTGACCGGACGGTAATCAGACTCATGATGCGACAATGAAATACAGATTCGTACACAAGAAAAGACTCTAGTTTTAAAGGACATAACTATCGGTACATTTGCAGTTTCGGGCACCCAAATGGAGGAACGGGAAGGCCATAAAAAATCTAATCATGCAACAGTCTCAGATAAAGGATACGAAGCTGACCGGACGGTAATCTGACTCACGATGCGACAATCACATAGAGATTCGTACACAAGAAAAGACTCTAGTTTTAAAGGACATAACTATCGGTACATTTGATGTTTCGGGCATCCGAATGGAGGAACGGGAAGGCCATAAGATATCTAATCATGCTACAGACTCAGATAAAGGATACGAAGCTGAGCGGAGGTTAATCGGACTCACGATACGACAATGACATAGAGATTCGTACAAAAAAAAAGACTCGAGTTTTAAAGGACGTAACTATTGGTACAGTTGAAGTTTCGGGCACATGAATGGAGGAACGAGAAGGCCATAAGATATCTGATCATGCTACAGACTCAGATAAAGGATACGAAGCTGACCGGATGGTAATCAGACTTACTTTGCGACAATGACATTGAGATTCGTACACAAGAGAAGACTCAACTTTTAAAGGACATAACTATCGGTAAATTTGCAGTTTCGGGCACCCGAATGGAGGAGCGGGAAGGCCATAAGATATTTGATCATGCAGCAGACTTACATAAAGGATACGAAGGTAACCGGATGGTAATCGGACTCACGATGCGACAATGACATAGAGATTCGTACACAAGAAAAGACTCAAGTTTTAAAGGAGATAACTATCGTTACATTTGAAGTTTCAGGCACCCGAATGGTGGACCGGGAAGGCCATAAGAAATCTGATCATGCAAAAAATTCACATAAAGGATATGAAGCCGACCGAACGGTAATCTGACTCATGATGCGACAATCACATAGAGATTCTTACACAAGAAAAGACTCAAGTTTTAAAGGACATAACTATCGGTACATTTGAAGTTTCGGGCACCTAAATGGAGGAACGAGAAGGCCATTAGATATCTGATCATGCTATAGACTCAGATAAAGGATACGAAGCTAACCGGACGTTAATCAGACTCACGATGCGACAATGACATAGAGATTCGTACACAAGAAAAGACTCAAGTTTTAAAGGACATAACTATCGGTAAATTTGCAGTTTCGGGCACCCGAATGGAGGAGCGGGAAGGCCATAAGATATTTGATCATGCAGCAGACTTAGATAAAGGATACGAAGGTAACCGGATGGTAATCGGACTCACGACGCGACAATGACATAGAGATTCGTACACAAGAAAAGACTCAAGTTTTAAACGAGATAACTATCGTTACATTTGAAGTTTCAGGCACCCGAATGGTGGACCGGGAAGGCCATAAGAAATCTGATCATGCAAAAAATTCACATAAAGGATATGAAGCCGACCGGACGGTAATCTGACTCATGATGCGACAATCACATAGAGATTCTTACACAAGAAAAGACTCAAGTTTTAAAGGACATAACTATCGGTACATTTGAAGTTTCGGGCACCTAAATGGAGGAACGAGAAGGCCATTAGATATCTGATCATGCTATAGACTCAGATAAAGGATACGAAGCTAACCGGACGTTAATCAGACTCACGATGCGACAATGACATAGAGATTCGTACACAAGAAAAGACTCAAGTTTTAAAGGACATAACTATCGGTACATTTGAAGTTTTGAGCACCCGAATGGAGGAACGGGAAGGCCATAAAAAATCTGATCATGCAACAGACTCAGATAAAGGATACGAAGCTGACCGGACGGTAATCTGACTCACGATGCGACAATCACATAGAGATTCGTACACAAGAAAAGACTCAAGTTTTAAATGACATAATTATCGGTACATTTGATGTTTCGGGCATCCGAATGGAGGAACGGAAAGGCCATAAGATATCTAATCATGCTACAGACTCAGATAAAAGATACGAAGCTGACCGGACGTTAATCGGACTCACGATACGACAATGACATAGAGATTCGTACAAAAGAAAAGACTCGAGTTTTAAAGGACGTAAGTATCGGTACATTTGAAGTTTCGGGTCCCCAAATGGAGGAACGAGAAAGCCATAAGATATCTGATCATGCTACAGACTCAGATAAAAGGTTATGAAGCTGACCGGATGGAGGAACGGAAGGCCGGACTCACGATGCGACAATGACATAGAGATTGGTACACAAGAAAAGACTCGCGTTTTAAAGGACGTAACTATCAATACATTTGAAGTTTCGGGCACCCGAATGGAGAAGCGGGAAGGCCATAAGATATCTGATCATGCATCAGACTCAGATAAAGGATACGTAGGTGACCGGATGGTAATCGGACTCACGATGCAACAATGACATTGAGATTCGCACACAAGAAAATTCTCAAGTTTTAAAAGAAGTAACTATTGGTACATTTGAAGTTTCAGGCACCCGAATGGAGGAACGGGAAAGCCATAAGATATCTGATCATGCTACAGACTCAGATAAAAGATACGAAGCTGACTGGACGGTTATCGGACTCACGATGCGACAATGACATAGAGATTCGTACACAAGAAAAGACTCAAGTTTTAAAGGACATAACTATCGGTACCTTTGAAGTTTCGGGCACCCGAATGGAGGAACGGGAAGGCCATAAGAAATCTGATCCTGCAACAGACTCAGATAAAGGATACGAAGCTGACCGGACGGTAATCTGACTCACGATGCGACAATCACATAGAGATTCGTACACAAGAAAAGACTCAAGTTTTAAAGGACGTAACTATCGGTACATTTAAAGTTTCAGGCATCCAAATGGAGGAACGGGAAGGCCATAAGATATCTAATCATGCTACAGACTCAGACAAAGGATTCGAAGCTGACCGGGTGTTAATCGGACTCACGATACGACAATGACATAGAGATTCGTACAAAAAAAAGACTCGAGTTTTAAAGGACGTAACCATCGGTACATTAGAAGTTTCGGGTCCCCAAATGGAGGAACGAAAAGGCCATAATATATTTGATCATACTACGGACTCAGATAAAGTATACAAAGCTGACGGACCGTAATCGGACTGACGATGCGACAATGACATAGAGATTCGTACACAAGAAAAGACTCAAGTTTTAAAGGACGTAACTATCGGTACATTTGAAGTTTCGGGCACCCGAATGGATTAACGGGAAGGCCATAAGATATCTGATCATGCAACAGACTCAGATAAAGGATACGAACCTGACCGGACGGTAATCAGACTCATGATGCGACAATGAAATACAGATTCGTACACAAGAAAAGACTCGAGTTTTAAAGGACGTAACTATTGATACATTTGAAGTTTCGGGCATCCGAATGGAGGAACGGGAAGGCCATGAGATATCTGATCATGCTACACACTCAGATAAAGGATACGAAGCTGACGAGAAGTTAATCGGACTCACGACGCGGCAATGACATAGTGATTCGTACACAAGAAAAGACTCGAGTTTAAAAGGAGATAATTATCGGTACATTTGACCTTTCGGGCACCCGAATGGAGGAACGGGAAGTTCATAGGATATCTGATCATGCAACAGACTCAGATAAACGATACGAAGATGACCGGATGGTAATCAGACTCACTTTGCGACAATGACATAGAGATTCTTACACAAGAAAAGACTCAAGTTTTAAAGGACATAACTATCGGTACATTTGAAGTTTCGGGCACATAAATGGAGGAACGAGAAGGCCATTAGATATCTGATCATGCTATAGACTCAGATAAAGGATACGAAGCTAACCGGACGTTAATCAGACTCACGATGCGACAATCACATAGAGATTCGTACACAAGAAAAGACTCAAGTTTTAAAGGACATAACTATTGGTACATTTGAAGTTTTGGGCACCCGAATGGAGGTACGGGAAGGCCATAAAAAATCTGATCATGCAACAGACTCAGATAAAGGATACGAAGCTGACCGGACGGTAATCTGACTCACGATGCGACAATCACATAGAGATTCGTACACAAGAAAAGACTCAAGTTTTAAATGACATAACTATCGGTACATTTGATGTTTCGGGCATCCGAATGGAGGAACGGGAAGGCCATAAGATATCTAATCATGCTACAGACTCAGATAAAGTATACGAAGCTGACCGGACGTTAATCGGACTCACGATACGACAATGACATAGAGATTCGTACAAAAGAAAAGACTCGAGTTTTAAAGGACGTAAGTATCGGTACATTTGAAGTTTCGGGTCCCCAAATGGAGGAACGAGAAAGCCATAAGATATCTGATCATGCTACAGACTCAGATAAAAGGTTATGAAGCTGACCGGATGGAGGAACGGAAGGCCGGACTCACGATGCGACAATGACATAGAGATTGGTACCCAAGAAAAGGCTCGCGTTTTAAAGGACGTAACTATCAATACATTTGAAGTTTCGGGCACCCGAATGGAGAAGCGGGAAGGCCATAAGATATCTGATCATGCAACAGACTCAGATAAAGGATACGTAGGTGACCGGATGATAATCGGACTCACGATGCAACAATGACATTGAGATTCGCACACAAGAAAATTCTCAAGTTTTAAAAGAAGTAACTATTGGTACATTTGAAGTTTCAGGCACCCGAATGGAGGAACGGGAAAGCCATAAGATATCTGATCATGCTACAGACTCAGATAAAGGATACGAAGCTGACCGGACGGTTATCGGACTCACGATGCGACAATCACATAGAGATTCGTACACAAGAAAAGACTCAAGTTTTAAAGGACATAACTATCGGTACCTTTGAAGTTTCGGGAACCCGAATGGAGGAACGGGAAGGCCATAAGAAATCTGATCATGCAACAGACTCAGATAAAGGATACGAAGATGACCGGACGGTAATCTGACTCATGATGCGACAATCACATAGAGATTCGTACACAAGAAAAGACTCAAGTTTTAAAGGACGTAACTATCGGTACATTTAAAGTTTCAGGCATCCAAATGGAGGAACGGGAAGGCCATAAGATATCTAATCATGTTACAGACTCAGACAAAGGATTCGAAGCTGACCGGGTGTTAATCGGACTCACGATACGACAATGACATAGAGATTCGTACAAAAAAAAGACTCGAGTTTTAAAGGACGTAACCATCGGTACATTAGAAGTTTCGGGTCCCCAAATGGAGGAACGAAAAGGCCATAAGATATCTGATCATGCTACAGACTCAGATAAAGTATACAAAGCTGACGGACCGTAATCGGACTGACGATGCGACAATGACATAGAGATTCGTACACAAGAAAAGACTCAAGTTTTAAAGGACGTAACTATCGGTACATTTGAAGTTTCGGGCACCCGAATGGATTAACGGGAAGGCCATAAGATATCTGATCATGCAACAGACTCAGATAAAGGATACGAACCTGACCGGACGGTAATCAGACTCATGATGCGACAATGAAATACAGATTCGTACACAAGAAAAGACTCGAGTTTTAAAGGACGTAACTATTGATACATTTGAAGTTTCGGGCATCCGAATGGAGGAACGGGAAGGCCATAAGATATCTGATCATGCTACACACTCAGATAAAGGATACGAAGCTGACGAGAAGCTAATCGGTCTCACGACGCGGCAATGACATAGTGATTCGTACACAAGAAAAGACTCGAGTTTTAAAGGAGATAATTATCGGTACATTTGACGTTTTGGGTACCCGAATGGAGGAACGGGAAGTCCATAGGATATCTGATCATGCAACAGACTCAGATAAACGATACGAAGATGACCGGATGGTAATCAGACTCACTTTGCGACAATGACATAGAGATTCTTACACAAGAAAAGACTCAAGTTTTAAAGGACATAACTATCGGTACATTTGAAGTTTCGGGCACCTAAATGGAGGAACGAGAAGGCCATTAGATATCTGATCATGCTATAGACTCAGATAAAGGATACGAAGCTAACCGGACGTTAATCAGACTCACGATGCGACAATCACATAGAGATTCGTACACAAGAAAAGACTCAATTTTTAAAGGACATAACTATTGGTACATTTGAAGTTTTGGGCACCCGAATGGAGGAACGGGAAGGCCATAAAAAATCTGATCATGCAACAGACTCAGATAAAGGATACGAAGCTGACCGGACGGTAATCTGACTCACGATGCGACAATCACATAGAGATTCGTACACAAGAAAAGACTCAAGTTTTAAAGGACGTAACTATCGGTACATTTAAAGTTTCAGGCATCCAAATGGAGGAACGGGAATGCCATAAGATATCTAATCATGCTACAGACTCAGATAAAGGATTCGAAGCTGACCGGGTTTAATCGGACTCACGATACGACAATGACATAGAGATTCGTACAAAAAAAAGACTCGAGTTTTAAAGGACGTAACCATCGGTACATTAGAAGTTTCGGGTCCCCAAATGGAGGAACGAAAAGGCCATAAGATATCTGATCATGCTACAGACTCAGATAAAGTATACAAAGCTGACGGACCGTAATCGGACTGACGATGCGACAATGACATAGAGATTCGTACACAAGAAAAGACTCAAGTTTTAAAGGACGTAACTATTGATACATTTGAAGTTTCGGGCATCCGAATGGAGGAACGGGAAGGCCATAAGATATCTGATCATGCTACACACTCAGATAAAGGATACGAAGCTGACGAGAACTTAATCGGACTCACGACGCGGCAATGACATAGTGATTCGTACACAAGAAAAGACTCGAGTTTTAAAGGAGATAATTATCGGTACATTTGACGTTTCGGGCACCCGAATGGAGGAACGGGAAGTCCATAGGATATCTGATCATGCAACAGACTCAGATAAACGATACGAAGATGACCGGATGGTAATCAGACTCACTTTGCGACAATGACATAGAGATTCTTACACAAGAAAAGACTCAAGTTTTAAAGGACATAACTATCGGTACATTTGAAGTTTCGGGCACCTAAATGGAGGAACGAGAAGGCCATTAGATATCTGATCATGCTATAGACTCAGATAAAGGATACGAAGCTAACCGGACGTTAATCAGACTCACGATGCAACAATCACATAGAGATTCGTACACAAGAAAAGACTCAAGTTTTAAAGGACATAACTATTGGTACATTTGAAGTTTTGGGCACCCGAATGGAGGAACGGGAAGGCCATAGAAAATCTGATCATGCAACAGACTCAGATAAAGGATACGAAGCTGACCGGATGGTAATCTGACTCACGATGCGACAATCACATAGAGATTCGTACACAAGAAAAGACTCAAGTTTTAAATGACATAACTATCGGTACATTTGATGTTTCGGGCATCCGAATGGAGGAACGGGAAGGCCATAAGATATCTAATCATGCTACAGACTCAGATAAAGGATACGAAGCTGACCGGACGTTAATCGGACTCACGATACGACAATGACATAGAGATTCGTACAAAAGAAAAGACTCGAGTTTTAAAGGACGTAAGTATCGGTACATTTGAAGTTTCGGGTCCCCAAATGGAGGAACGAGAAAGCCATAAGATATCTGATCATGCTACAGACTCAGATAAAAGGTTATGAAGCTGACCGGATGGAGGAACGGAAGGCCGGACTCACGATGCGACAATGACATAGAGATTGGTACCCAAGAAAAGACTCGCGTTTTAAAGGACGTAACTATCAATACATTTGAAGTTTCGGGCACCCGAATGGAGAAGCGGGAAGGCCATAAGATATCTGATCATGCAACAGACTAAGATAAAGGATACGTAGGTGACCGGATGATAATCGGACTCACGATGCAACAATGACATTGAGATTCGCACACAAGAAAATACTCAAGTTTTAAAAGAAGTAACTATTGGTACATTTGAAGTTTCAGGCACCCGAATGGAGGAACGGGAAAGCCATAAGATATCTGATCATGCTACAGACTCAGATAAAGGATACGAAGCTGACCGGACGGTTATCGTACTCACGATGCGACAATCACATAGAGATTCGTACACAAGAAAAGACTCAAGTTTTAAAGGACATAACTATCGGTACCTTTGAAGTTTTGGGCACCCGAATTGAGGAACGGGAAGGCCATAAGAAATCTGATCATGCAACAGACTCAGATAAAGGATACGAAGATGACCGGACTGTAATCTGACTCACGATGCGACAATCACATAGAGATTCGTACACAAGAAAAGACTCAAGATTTAAAGGACGTAACTATCGGTACATTTGAAGTTTCGGGCACCCGAATGGATTAACGGGAAGGCCATAAGATATCTGATCATGCAACAGAATCAGATAAAGGATACGAACCTGACCGGACGGTAATCAGACTCATGATGCGACAATGAAATACAGATTCGTACACAAGAAAAGACTCGAGTTTTAAAGGACGTAACTATTGATACATTTGAAGTTTCGGGCATCCGAATGGAGGAACGGGAAGGCCATAAGATATCTGATCATGCTACACACTCAGATAAAGGATACGAAGCTGACGAGAAGTTAATCGGACTCACGACGCGGCAATGACATAGTGATTCGTACACAAGAAAAGACTCGAGTTTTAAAGGAGATAATTATCAGTACATTTGACGTTTCGGGCACCCGAATGGAGGAACGGGAAGTCCATAGGATATCTGATCATGCAACAGACTCAGATAAACGATACGAAGATGACCGGATGGTAATCAGACTCACTTTGCGACAATGACATAGAGATTCTTACACAAGAAAAGACTCAAGTTTTAAAGGACATAACTATCGGTACATTTGAAGTTTCGGGCACCTAAATGGAGGAACGAGAAGGCCATTAGATATCTGATCATGCTATAGACTCAGATGAAGGATACGAAGCTAACCAGACGTTAATCAGACTCACGATGCGACAATCACATAGAGATTCGTACACAAGAAAAGACTCAAGTTTTAAAGGACATAACTATTGGTACATTTGAAGTTTTGGGCACCCGAATGGAGGAACGGGAAGGCCATAAAAAATCTGATCATGCAACAGACTCAGATAAAGGATACGAAGCTGACCGGACGGTAATCGGACTCACGATGCGACAATCACATAGAGATTCGTACACAAGAAAAGACTCAAGTTTTAAAGGATGTAACTATCGGTACATTTAAAGTTTCAGGCATCCAAATGGAGGAACGGGAATGCCATAAGATATCTAATCATGCTACAGACTCAGATAAAGGATTCGAAGCTGACCGGGTTTAATCGGACTCACGATACGACAATGACATAGAGATTCGTACAAAAAAAAAGACTCGAGTTTTAAAGGACGTAACCATCGGTACATTAGAAGTTTCGGGTCCCCAAATGGAGGAAAGAAAAGGCCATAAGATATCTGATCATGCTACAGACTCAGATAAAGTATACAAAGCTGACGGACCGTAATTGGACTGACGATGCGACAATGACATAGAGATTCGTACACAAGAAAAGACTCAAGTTTTAAAGGACGTAACTATCGGTACATTTGAAGTTTCGGGCACCCGAAGGGATTAACGGGAAGGCCATAAGATATCTGATCATGCAACAGACTCAGATAAAGGATACGAAGCTGACCGGACGGTAATCAGACTCATGATGCGACAATGAAATACAGATTCGTACACAAGAAAAGACTCGAGTTTTAAAGGACGTAACTATTGATACATTTGAAGTTTCGGGCATCCGAATGGAGGAACGGGAAGGCCATAAGATATCTGATCATGCTACACACTCAGATAAAGGATACGAAGCTGACGAGAAGTTAATCGGACTCACGACGCGGCAATGACATAGTGATTCGTACACAAGAAAAGACTCGAGTTTTAAAGGAGATAATTATCGGTACATTTGACGTTTCGGGCACCCGAATGGAGGAACGGGAAGTCCATAGGATATCTGATCATGCAACAGACTCAGATAAACGATACGAAGATGACCGGATGGTAATCAGACTCACTTTGCGACAATGACATAGAGATTCTTACACAAGAAAAGACTCAAGTTTTAAAGGACATAACTATCGGTACATTTGAAGTTTCGGGCACCTAAATGGAGGAACGAGAAGGCCATTAGATATCTGATCATGCTATAGACTCAGATAAAGGATACGAAGCTAACCGGACGTTAATCAGACTCACGATGCGACAATCACATAGAGATTCGTACACAAGAAAAGACTCAAGTTTTAAAGGACATAACTATTGGTACATTTGAAGTTTTGGGCACCCGAATGGAGGAACGGGAAGGCCATAAAAAATCTGATCATGCAACAGACTCAGATAAAGGATACGAAGCTGACCGGACGGTAATCTGACTCACGATGCGACAATCACATAGAGATTCGTACACAAGAAAAGACTCAAGTTTTAAATGACATAACTTTCGGTACATTTGATGTTTCGGGCATCCGAATGGAGGAACGGGAAGGCCATAAGATATCTAATCATGCTACAGACTCAGATAAAGGATACGAAGCTGACCGGACGTTAATCGGACTCACGATACGACAATGACATAGAGATTCGTACAAAAGAAAAGACTCGAGTTTTAAAGGACGTAAGTATCGGTACATTTGAAGTTTCGGGTCCCCAAATGGAGGAACGAGAAAGCCATAAGATATCTGATCATGCTACAGACTCAGATAAAAGGTTATGAAGCTGACCGGATGGAGGAACGGAAGTGTGACAACTGTCACCCTCATATTTTTAATAAGTTGTCGGATATAGTCCCTCATGTATTCTGAACGTTTCATTTCAAATCTTTGAATTAATATTATAAGTCCCAAACTCGAGTTCTAGTCAATATTCGTTATTTATAATTAATTATAATGGATTTTAATTATGTAAAGGGATAACATTAAAACTTTTAGTAAAATTTCAAAGTTAATAAAAGTTTTATTAATGTTAATGTTAACTTAGTTAAGTTAGTGTTTTATAAAAGGAAAAACAAACTAAAAACATAATATTTGCTAAGAGAGCTAACTGAGGGACCATAATTGATAAGTTGGGAAAGTTAATTTTGAAAAAAAAAATAAATAAAAAAAAACTCAAACCAGCGCCTCTTTTCTTTTCCGACGGGTTCTGGTCGGAATCCGGCCGCCGGCGACTTTCCGGCGTGGTAGATAATCGGTTTTTAACTCGTTTTATTATTTCAATAACGTTTCTCCATCATATAGCTTTGAATTCCATCATTAATCGATCCATAAACACACCTTAAAGTCTATTAATCGGGTTTAATGGTAGTGTAACCGATCGGAATTTAAAACACATTAAAATGGGACTTTTACTCGTCCATTACATAAACCAATAGTCTCAATAATTTTCTGCTCTATTATACAACACAAACCCACAAAAAAAATGATTGAAATCGCGTCCAAGAAGCTCTAAGAAATCGGTTTCAAAGTTCGACTCTTGTTCTTCATAATTCGACTTCAAAACGCGATTGTAAGTTTAAATTGATTGCTACATTATGTTAATCGGCTATCATATAGTAAAACCCCTCTATTACAGAGCATTATCATGCTCTAAATCGGGTTATTAAGAAATCTAGGGTTCTTGAGTTAGAATTGGGGAAGAAGATGAAGTTTGTTTATATGTTAAAGATATATTATTTCGGGTTTAATAAACAAAAGAATGTTTGGACGAGTGGTTTGGTAATGCTTCTACAACAAGGCTGACCCGGGTTCGAACCTTTGGAACCCCGGGTTTTGTCAGTTTTTTTTATTTATTTATTTTGCCTAATTGTGTATATTTTATATATATATATATATAAATACATTAAACTTGAAATATTCATAATAAATTCATTTTTACTCCAAAAATCATGAAAATTTAGGTGTATTATCTTGACACCTCATAGAAAATTATCATATTTTTATCTTCTGAAAAATATATTATTTTTATATTTTTATTAATTTAAATTGTTTTAATCATAATTAATTGATTAAAAATTTATTTTTTAATGATTTTAATCTCAAACTTTGTGGACAATTATTTCTAAACATCATAAACTGAAATAAAAATATTTGGTTCCGAAAACATTTATTTTTATGTATTTTCCTATTTTTTATCATTTAAACATGATTTAATATTATTAAAACAGTTTTAAATATAAATAAGTTTATAAAAATTATGGGAAAAATACTGTCATTAATTTACATCAGAAATCATCCATTTTCTATAAAAATATCATTTTTATGCCATGTGTTGTATTATTAGCATTACTTATATTTAATTAGACATAATTAAACATTTATTTATTTACACTATTTAGACATCTATTTTATAAATAATTTTCTTATAAAATAGAAATAGTCTTATATTGGAAAGTATTAGTTATTATTTGTTGGATCATTGTTTGATTCATAATTATTTATTTTTTTTTAAACTTTGGTATATTATTTTTAATATACAACTTATATATTAATTCAATTTATCATAAAAACTCTAATTCCCCAAATCAACTTAGTAAACCCTAATGCCTTAGAACCCTAGATGCCTTAGACTTTTAAGCCACTTTCCTCATTAGTATGCTTAACGTATAGGTTGAATTCTTCGGAATTCCCAAATTAATCTCGTGACAAGTTTTGTTGGATTGGATACGCTCAGCAAAACTGTGAGTATATCTTTCCCCTTTTTCATGTTTTACTCTTTTGGGGCTACTCATGTACACTATGACTAAATGTTTTCTTTTCATTAAATGCAATTCTCATGTGTGTTTGCTTATGTTACTTGTGTGTCTATGACTTGTCAAAATCATTAACCGCTGGGCGGCCTGACATTTCAATGAATAGTACTATGGTATATACCCTTGTGACTCTGTTGAGAGTCCTTGTCATTGCTATGTATGACATTATTACTAGCGCATACTATATATATTTCCTTTCCTTTCATAGGGTTGATTTTGACTGATACTACTTACTACATAATTGCAAACGGTATACAACACATGAATTGCTAAACACTTTTCTTACTATATGTATTCAAACAGGGTATGCTCACCAATACATTTTCGTATTGACCAAATTATTTTGTACATGTTTCAGGTTATTTTGAGATGCATTCTTTAAGCTTTCGGATTTATATTTAGATTTCGATTCATTGTATTTCAGTTTAGTTGACATTTAGACTTGTTGTATTTTATTTCATTGTAATAAACTATTTAATCAATGTATCTAAATTTACACTTTAGTCCATGAGCTATTGAACAATCGTCACTACGTGATACCTCGATGTTTCCGCCAACGGTCGGGGTGTTACAGATTGGTATCAGAGCCATGGTTATAGGGAATTAGGTTATTAGAATGCCTTTTAGCCTAGTCTATAACTAAGTTTACTTTCACGAGTCCTCTCGTGTATATTTCTCTTATTTCTTATATTTTCTTTCAAGATATTTTTCGCTATGATTCTTTCTCGTTATTCTTTCGATATTTTGCTTGGAAAAGAAGACACTCGTATTTCACAAACGAAACGACATCATCAAGTTAGGAGTGACATCCATACCTTGGTGATTAGTTTCACTCTTCTATATATTTTACATCTTTGGGACAAATATCTTTGAGATAGGAGTGATATCCACACCTCAAAGAGTATTTCCTTCAAAACGAAACTTAACCACTAAGCTGGGAGTGACATCCTTATCTTAGTGACTAGTTCCACTCCTTCTTATTTTTGCTTTTGAAATAAAACTTTGAGCTAGGAATGAAATCCATACCTCAAGGAGTTATTTCTACATCTCGTTTTAAAGTCTCGCTAAAGGTTTTGAAATCTACCAGTGACGGGGTATGTGCAATCGAGAAGGATGACCATTTACTCATAGGTTTAAGTAAGCTCCCCACAAGTCACTAATAATATTTCAACTTCTTTGGCTAGTCACCAGTTTCATTAGAAATATTTTCAGAATCACCTTTCATTATTGGTATACTTTCCATTTGCTGTTTCAAACTTTTATCATAATTTTCTATAATGAAGTTATTATCTCTTTTGAGTTTTCTCTATTAATAGCTATCGCTATTAGTGCATTTTTCCGTTTTCTGTTATTAATTCTTATGTTTTGTTTAACATTTGGATTTTAAGTTCCATCACCGGTTGTTTTATATACTCATTGACCGTTCGCTTTTTATCATCATTACTAAAACTTCTATGCGCTATTTTTACCGCATTAAAACTTACACTATTTCATTTATGTCTCATGATTTTTATAACGCATTATTTCTTGTTCAAAAATATTTTCCTATGAATCAAACTTTTAAGCTTATTGTCTAACTTGATCACACTTTTGATTCTTGAAAGTGGCACGGTTAAACACGAACGTGGTTTCAAACTTATTAATCATCTTGTTATTATCAACTTGTTTACAAAATTACTCGATCGATGTCACAGTATATCTCTAAACTATTCCCTTGTGTCTCTACAACATACACAATATCATAAATGCCTATCTATTCAACACACACCGGTATACTACTCTCTAAAGTGATTGCCTTAGTAATTTACCCTATGTTTCCATCTCATAAAAGCACAAAACCCAAGTACTAGCTTTAAAGAAACTTATTCACCTTATGCCTTGAAACATTTAGCGTGCTATGAGCCAAAGAGATGCCTTAACAACTTTTACAAGCAAACTATTTTTTTCCAACGTATAAACTTCACAACATTGTGATAATTCAAGGTTTCAAGTTTAATCAAAATGGGTAACACTCGGATTTTCCCAAAAATTTAATAAATATGGAAGATTTTTCAACTTTAATGGGATTTTAACTTGTAAACTGAAGGAATGTTTTAATACAATAAAGTTTTACTTCTCAAAATTTTCAAGGCATTCGGGACTATATGCAATCTTCTACCTGTCTTACTCATACCTTTCAATCATTATCAAGGAGAATCAATCCAAACCAAATCGAATTCTCCATTGTCTTCAAACAACTCATAAACTTATACCAAAATTATCAAATACCGAGCTGATTCACTCAATCAACGTAGCACGAGAAATTGTGCATAGTGGACTTTCAACGTTGAACTGGGTTTTTGAAGCTAAGTTACCAGCGGACACTTAAGATTTGGAACTTACATGTTACACACAAACCTTATCATATCAGTTGCTGTGACACGATCATTCTTTTAAAACTTAAATGGTATATTTTCATAAATGATATGTTGCAATCTTTTCACATTCATGTTATTTTGAAACTTCAAACTTTTTACATTTGGAGTCTATTCATGATAAATACATTGACTTTTAACATTTTTGCTATTTTAGTATTGGTCTTTTGAAGCACATTTGATTTATGTGATTTCGTCTTGCATCTTATAAACTTGTCAAATGTAAACCTTCTTGTTTTCATATGAAGGATCCAATGTATGTTTCGGGAAAAGAAATTCTCAACTAAAAACATGTCTTATAACACTTTTCAAACTCAAACTTCTCATAAACACATGAAGATGTGTACCTACAAAATCTTTTCAAGTGAACCTATTTTGAATCTAAAACATTCTTCGATTCCAAAATAGTTTATTCTCATATTTTACTACTACTCTTTCAACTATGTTACAAAGTTCGAGTAAATCACGTTTTGTTTTATAAACGAAAATTTATCTTTTACACTTACACTCTTTCAGTCACAAAACTTTTGGACTAAACATTGGACATATCCTTATCGGAATGTTGCTAAATGTCTTTTAAGATATAGTGCATATATTTAAATCTGCATGACCAGTAGACTATACTCTCAATTGCAGTAAATACCATTATCTTATTCTTACATCATTTTATTTTATTATATTCGCGTATTATCTTATTTATGAGTATTCTTGTATTACTATTTTATTGGTGGTTATCCTCACGCGTTATTTGCAATTATTCTTGCACTAATTATTAGTAGTCATTCTTACAAAACTGGTTT
Source organism: Ambrosia artemisiifolia (assembly GCA_032199755.1). Taxonomy (NCBI): domain Eukaryota; kingdom Viridiplantae; phylum Streptophyta; class Magnoliopsida; order Asterales; family Asteraceae; genus Ambrosia; species Ambrosia artemisiifolia. Next base: position 17,761,508 of record CM063526.1, read on the forward strand.
TGAGCATTAATTTAATTCGTTTACTTTCATTTTGTGAAAATTGTGCGATTTACTTGGTTTATATTATACTATTCAATCGAAATTTTATGCTATACTTATATACATAACACATATTTTGTATGCATATTTTCTTTCCTGTTTTGAGCAAAACCCTGTTATACTTTACATTATTTTGTTCATCATCATGGCCAATGAACATACTAGTTGATAATTCCGTATGAGATCTAAGCCAGTGCCCACGTACGACTCGGGTTAGAGTGTTTAAAGCCAACGATGTTAACAGAAGTTACTGGTTAATGGTGAACCCGAAAGGGAAGAACCTCTAACCATGTCCTGTACTTACATGTTATTCACATTACGGTTAAAGGGAAAAACCCGGAAGGGAAGGACCCCTAACCATGTCATGATTGAACATTATTTCATTGCAGTGGCTATTACATATTGGTTGCACACAGTTAATTTTTTTTTTTTTAGTGTTATGGAAAAGCATAACACCCTGGTGTAAGGTAAATCGATGTTTACGGTCCGGAACGCAATCATGGATTTACAGGTACATGAGGGTGGTGTGTAATTCTATTTAGGCTGTTGGTAGTAGGGATGAGCATCCGGTCCCAAATACCGATCCCGAACCGAAAAAATACCGATCCCGTACCGAACCGATACCGAACCGAGGGTGTTCGGTATCGGTATCGGTACCCACATTTAGAGGTTTTCGGTTTCGGTATTATCGGTATCGGTACGGGATCGGTATCGGTTCGGTATTTTAAGGTAAAATACCGATACCACACCGGTACCGTACCGATACCGAACCGATACCGATACCGTACCGGTATAATCGGTATCGGTATCGGTATTGGTTTTTTGGAATTTTCGGTATCGGTATTGTCGGGATCGGTATCGGTTCGGTACCGATACCGTCCCGAGCTCATCCCTAGTTGGTAGACAATCAGTACGAGTCCAAAGTATCGTGAGTGTGGTGGGTTAGCTGCGGTACACCCTATATATAAGCATAAACGATACTGCGGGAACGGACTAGGAGTCTGACCAAGAACCTACCTATTACTTTGTAATTACCTCTTCATTAGATCGTTGACTAATAGCTAGCATTTTCGATAAGAAAGATATTACCCGAGCTTTAATTCGTCTTCCTAGAGTATTTCTCTTGATCACCTCTACAGAAAACCTTAAACTTTGTATACTCTTGCACTCTCTATTGGTCGAAATCCTGTTGCATGTCCTTAATAACGTTTAGACAGAGACCTTTCTAAAGTAGGGGAGATTGCTTCATTAGTATCTCTGTCCTCACCTGTTACACATTCTCAAACCTTACTCATTTAAACTCTCAGCTTTCTAACTTTGGGTTAACTGTCAAAAGAATTTGAAACTTTTACTTTTGGGTGCTAAACAACCACTTTAAATTTTATCAAATCATAACTGATACAAATTTTAACACCTACTTGACTTTTACAACGCCTTTTGTTTCATAGAAATCTTCACTTGAAAGAAATTTCGAGACGAAATTTTCAAAAGTAGGGGAGACTGTGACAACTGTCACCCTCATCTTTTTAATAAGTTGTCGGATATAGTCCCTCATGTATTCTGAACGTTTCATTTCAAATCTTTGAATTAATATTATAAGTCCCAAACTCGAGTTCTAGTCAATATTCGTTATTTATAATTAATTATAATGGATTTTAATTATGTAAAGGGATAACATTAAAACTTTTAGTAAAATTTCAAAGTTAATAAAAGTTTTATTAATGTTAATGTTAACTTAGTTAGTGTTTTATAAAAGGAAAAACAAACTAAAAACATAATATTTGCTAAGAGAGCTAACTGAGGGACCATAATTGATAAGTTGGGAAAGTTAATTTTGAAAAAAAAAATAAATAAAAAAAAAACTCAAACCAGCGCCTCTTTTCTTTTCCGGCGGGTTCTGGTCGGAATCCGGCCGCCGGCGACTTTCCGGCGTGGTAGATAATCGGTTTTTAACTCCTTTTATTATTTCAATAACGTTTCTCCATCATATAGCTTTGAATTCCATCATTAATCGATCCATAAACACACCTTAAAGTCTATTAATCGGGTTTAATGGTAGTGTAACCGATCGGAATTTAAAACACATTAAAATGGGACTTTTACTCGTCCATTACATAAACCAATAGTCTCAATAATTTTCTGCTCTATTATACAACACAAACCCACAAAAAAATGATTGAAATCGCGTCCAAGAAGCTCTAAGAAATCGGTTTCAAAGTTCGACTCTTGTTCTTCATAATTCGACTTCAAAACGCGATTGTAAGTTTAAATTGATTGCTACATTATGTTAATCGGCTATCATATAGTAAAACCCCTCTATTACAGAGCATTATCATGCTCTAAATCGGGTTATTAAGAAATCTAGGGTTCTTGAGTTAGAATTGGGGAAGAAGATGAAGTTTGTTTATATGTTAAAGATATATTATTTCGGGTTTAATAAACAAAAGAATGTTTGGACGAGTGGTTTGGTAATGCTTCTACAACAAGGCTGACCCGGGTTCGAACCTTTGGAACCCCGGGTTTTGTCAGTTTTATTTATTTATTTATTTTGCCTAATTGTGTATATTATATATATATATATATATATATAAATACATTAAACTTGAAATATTCATAATAAATTCATTTTTACTCCAAAAATCATGAAAATTTAGGTGTATTATCTTGACACTTCATAGAAAATTATCATATTTTTATCTTCTGAAAAATATATTATTTTTATTAATTTAAATTGTTTTAATCATAATTAATTGATTAAAAATTCATTTTTTAATGATTTTAATCTCAAACTTTGTGGACAATTATTTCTAAACATCATAAACTGAAATAAAAATATTTGGTTCCGAAAACGTTTATTTTTATGTATTTTCCTATTTTTTATCATTTAAACATGATTTAATATTATTAAAACAGTTTTAAATATAAATAAGTTTATAAAAATTATGGGAAAAATACTGTCATTAATTTACATCAGAAATCATCCATTTTCTATAAAAATATCATTTTTATGCCATGTGTTGTATTATTAGCATTACTTATATTTAATTAGACATAATTAAACATTTATTTATTTACACTATTTAGACATCTATTTTATAAATAATTTTCTTATAAAATAGAAATAGTCTTATATTGGAAAGTATTAGTTATTATTTGTTGGATCATTGTTTGATTCATAATTATTTATTTTTTTTAAACTTTGGTATATTATTTTTAATATACAACTTATATATTAATTCAATTTATCATAAAAACTCTAATTCCCCAAATCAACTTAGTAAACCCTAATGCCTTAGAACCCTAGATGCCTTAGACTTTTAAGCCACTTTCCTCATTAGTATGCTTATACGTATAGGTTGAATTCTTCGGAATTCCCAAATTAATCTTGTGACAAGTTTTGTTGGATTGGATACGCTCAGCAAAACTGTGAGTATATCTTTCCCCTTTTTCATGTTTTACTCTTTTGGGGCTACTCATGTACACTATGACTAAATGTTTTCTTTTCATTAAATGCAATTCTCATGTGTGTTTGCTTATGTTACTTGTGTGTCTATGACTTGTCAAAATCATTAACCGCTGGGCGGCCTGGCATTTCAATGAATAGTACTATGGTATATACCCTTGTGACTCTGTTGAGAGTCCTTGTCATTGCTATGTATGACATTATTACTAGCGCATACTATATATATTTCCTTTCCTTTCATAGGGTTGATTTTGACTGATACTACTTACTACATAATTGCAAACGGTATACAACACATGAATTGCTAAACACTTTTCTTACTATATGTATTCAAACAGGGTATGCTCACCAATACATTTTTGTATTGACCAAATTATTTTGTACATGTTTCAGGTTATTTTGAGATGCATTCTTTAAGCTTTCGGATTTATATTTAGATTTCGATTCATTGTATTTCAGTTTAGTTGACATTTAGACTTGTTGTATTTTATTTCATTGTAATAAACTATTTAATCAATGTATCTAAATTTACACTTTAGTCCATGAGCTATTGAACAATCGTCACTACGTGATACCTCGATGTTTCCGCCAACGGTCGGGGTGTTACAGGAAGGCCGGACTCACGATGCGACAATGACATAGAGATTGGTACCCAAGAAGAGACTCGCGTTTTAAAGGACGTAACTATCAATACATTTGAAGTTTCGGGCACCCGAATGGAGAAGCGGGAAGGCCATAAGATATCTGATCATGCAACAGACTCAGACAAAGGATACGTAGGTGACCGGATGATAATCGGACTCACGATGCAACAATGACATTGAGATTCGCACACAAGAAAATACTCAAGTTTTAAAAGAAGTAACTATTGGTACATTTGAAGTTTCAGGCACCCGAATGGAGGAACGGGAAAGCCATAAGATATCTGATCATGCTACAGACTCAGATAAAGGATACGAAGCTGACCGGACGGTTATCGGACTCACGATGCGACAATCACATAGAGATTCGTACACAAGAAAAGACTCAAGTTTTAAAGGACATAACTATCGGTACCTTTGAAGTTTCGGGCACCCGAATGGAGGAACGGGAAGGCCATCAGAAATCTGATCATGCAACAGACTCAGACAAAGGATACGAAGATGACCGGACGGTAATCTGACTCACGATGCGACAATCACATAGAGATTCGTACACAAGAAAAGACTCAAGTTTTAAAGGACGTAACTATCGGTACATTTAAAGTTTCAGGCATCCAAATGGAGGAACGGGAAGGCTATAAGATATCTAATCATGCTACAGACTCAGACAAAGGATTCGAAGCTGACCGGGTGTTAATCGGACTCACGATACGACAATGACATAGAGATTCGTACAAAAAAAAGACTCGAGTTTTAAAGGACGTAACCATCGGTACATTAGAAGTTTCGGGTCCCCAAATGGAGGAACGAAAAGGCCATAAGATATCTGATCATGCTACAGACTCAGATAAAGTATACAAAGCTGACGGACCGTAATCAGACTGACGATGCGACAATGACATAGAGATTCGTACACAAGAAAAGACTCAAGTTTTAAAGGACGTAACTATCGGTACATTTGAAGTTTCGGGCTCCCGAATGGATTAACGGGAAGGCCAAAAGATATCTGATCATGCAACAGACTCAGATAAAGGATACGAACCTGACCGGACGGTAATCAGACTCATGATGCGACAATGAAATACAGATTCGTACACAAGAAAAGACTCGAGTTTTAAAGGACGTAACTATTGCTACATTTGAAGGTTCGGGCATCCGAATGGAGGAACGGGAAGGCCATAAGATATCTGATCATGCTACACACTCAGATAAAGGATACGAAGCTGACGAGAAGTTAATCGGACTCACGACGCGGTAGTGACATAGTGATTCGTACACAAGAAAAGACTCGAGTTTTAAAGGAGATAATTATCGGTACATTTGACGTTTCGGGCACCCGAATGGAGGAACGGGAAGTCCATAGGATATCCGATCATGCAACAGACTCAGATAAACGATACGAAGATGACCGGATGGTAATCAGACTCACTTTGCGACAATGACATGGAGATTCTTACACAAGAAAAGACTCAAGTTTTAAAGGACATAACTATCGGTACATTTGAAGTTTCGGGCACCTAAATGGAGGAACGAGAAGGCCATTAGATATCTGATCATGCTATAGACTCAGATAAAGGATACGAAGCTAACCGGACGTTAATCAGTCTCACGATGCGACAATCACATAGAGATTCGTACACAAGAAAAGACTCAAGTTTTAAAGGACATAACTATTGGTACATTTGAAGTTTTGGGCACCCGAATGGAGGAACGGGAAGGCCATAAAAAATCTGATCATGCAACAGACTCAGATAAAGGATACGAAGCTGACCGGACGGTAATCTGACTCACGATGCGACAATCACATAGAGATTCGTACACAAGAAAAGACTCAAGTTTTAAAGGACGTAACTATCGGTACATTTAAAGTTTCAGGCATCCAAATGGAGGAACGGGAATGCCATAAGATATCTAATCATGCTACAGACTCAGATAAAGGATTCGAAGCTGACCGGGTTTAATCGGACTCACGATACGACAATGACATAGAGATTCGTACAAAAAAAAAATGACTCGAGTTTTAAAGGACGTAACCATCGGTACATTAGAAGTTTCGGGTCCCCAAATGGAGGAACGAAAAGGCCATAAGATATCTGATCATGCTACAGACTCAGATAAAGTATACAAAGCTGACGGACCGTAATCGGACTGACGATGCGACAATGACATAGAGATTCGTACACAAGAAAAGACTCAAGTTTTAAAGGACGTAACTATCGGTACATTTGAAGTTTCGGGCACCCGAATGGATTAACGGGAAGGCCATAAGATATCTGATCATGCAACAGACTCAGATAAAGGATACGAACCTGACCGGACGGTAATCAGACTCATGATGCGACAATGAAATACAGATTCGTACACAAGAAAAGACTCGAGTTTTAAAGGACGTAACTATTGATACATTTGAAGTTTCGGGCATCCGAATGGAGGAACGGAAAGGCCATAAGATATCTGATCATGCTACACACTCAGATAAAAGATACGAAGCTGACGAGAAGTTAATCGGACTCACGACGCGGCAATGACATAGTGATTCGTACACAAGAAAAGACTCGAGTTTTAAAGGAGATAATTATCGGTACATTTGACGTTTCGGGCACCCGAATGGAGGAACTGGAAGTCCATAGGATATCTGATCATGCAACAGACTCAGATAAACGATACGAAGATGACCGGATGGTAATCAGACTCACTTTGCGACAATGACATAGAGATTCTTACACAAGAAAAGACTCAAGTTTTCAAGGACATAACTATCGGTACATTTGAAGTTTCAGGCACCTAAATGGAAGAACGAGAAGGCCATTAGATATCTGATCATGCTATAGACTCAGATAAAGGATACGAAGCTAACCGGACGTTAATCAGACTCACGATGCGACAATCACATAGAGATTCGTACACAAGAAAAGACTCAAGTTTTAAAGGACATAACTATTGGTACATTTGAAGTTTTGGGCACCCGAATGGAGGAACGGGAAGGCCATAAAAAATCTGATCATGCAACAGACTCAGATAAAGGATACGAAGCTGACCGGACGGTAATCTGACTCACGATGCGACAATCACATAGAGATTCGTACACAAGAAAAGACTCAAGTTTTAAAGGACGTAACTATCGGTACATTTAAAGTTTCAGGCATCCAAATGGAGGAACGGGAATGCCATAAGATATCTAATCATGCTACAGACTCAGATAAAGGATTCGAAGCTGACCGGGTTTAATCGGACTCACGATACGACAATGACATAGAGATTCGTACAAAAAAAAAATGACTCGAGTTTTAAAGGACGTAACCATCGGTACATTAGAAGTTTCGGGTCCCCAAATGGAGGAACGAAAAGGCCATAAGATATCTGATCATGCTACAGACTCAGATAAAGTATACAAAGCTGACGGACCGTAATCGGACTGACGATGCGACAATGACATAGAGATTCGTACACAAGAAAAGACTCAAGTTTTAAAGGACGTAACTATCGGTACATTTGAAGTTTCGGGCACCCGAATGGATTAACGGGAAGGCCATAAGATATCTGATCATGCAACAGACTCAGATAAAGGATACGAACCTGACCGGACGGTAATCAGACTCATGATGCGACAATGAAATACAGATTCGTACACAAGAAAAGACTCGAGTTTTAAAGGACGTAACTATTGATACATTTGAAGTTTCAGGCACCTAAATGGAAGAACGAGAAGGCCATTAGATATCTGATCATGCTATAGACTCAGATAAAGGATACGAAGCTAACCGGACGTTAATCAGACTCACGATGCGACAATCACATAGAGATTCGTACACAAGAAAAGACTCAAGTTTTAAAGGACATAACTATTGGTACATTTGAAGTTTTGGGCACCCGAATGGAGGAACGGGAAGGCCATAAAAAATCTGATCATGCGACAGACTCAGATAAAGGATACGAAGCTGACCGGACGGTAATCTGACTCACGATGCGACAATCACATAGAGATTCGTACACAAGAAAAGACTCAAGTTTTAAATGACATAACTATCGGTACATTTGATGTTTCGGGCATTCGAATGGAGGAACGGGAAGGCCATAAGATATCTAATCATGCTACAGACTCAGATAAAGGATACGAAGCTGACGGGACGTTAATCGGACTCACGATACGACAATGACATAGAGATTCGTACAAAAGAAAAGACTCGAGTTTTAAAGGACGTAAGTATCGGTACATTTGAAGTTTCGGGTCCCCAAATGGAGGAACGAGAAAGCCATAAGATATCTGATCATGCTACAGACTCAGATAAAAGGTTATGAAGCTGACCGGATGGAGGAACGGAAGGCCGGACTCACGATGCGACAATGACATAGAGATTGGTACCCAAGAAAAGACTCGCGTTTTAAAGGACGTAACTGTCAATACATTTGAAGTTTTCGGGCACCCGAATGGATTAACGGGAAGGCCATAAGATATCTGATCATGCAACAGACTCAGATAAAGGATACGAAGCTGACCGGACGGTAATCTGACTCACGATGCGACAATCACATAGAGATTCGTACACAAGAAAAGACTCAAGTTTTAAATGACATAACTATCGGTACATTTGATGTTTCGGGCATCCGAATGGAGGAACGGGAAGGCCATAAGATATCTAATTATGCTACAGACTCTGATAAAGGATACGAAGCTGACCGGACGTTAATCGGACTCACGATACGACAATTACATAGAGATTCGTACAAAAGAAAAGACTCGAGTTTTAAAGGACGTAAGTATCGGTACATTTGAAGTTTCGGGTCCCCAAATGGAGGAACGAGAAAGCCATAAGATATCTGATCGTGCTACAGACTCAGATAAAAGGTTATGAAGCTGACCGGATGGAGGAACGGAAGGCCGGACTCACGATGCGACAATGACATAGAGATTGGTACCCAAGAAAAGACTCGCGTATTAAAGGACGTAACTCTCAATACATTTGAAGTTTCGGGCACCCGAATGGAGAAGCGGGAAGGCCATACGATATCTGATCATGCAACAGACTCAGATAAAGGATACGTAGGTGACCGGATGATAATCAGACTCACGATGCAACAATGACATTGAGATTCGCACACAAGAAAATACTCAAGTTTTAAAAGAAGTAACTATTGGTATATTTGAAGTTTCTGGCACCCGAATGGAGGAACGGGAAAGCCATAAGATATCTGATCATGCTACAGACTCAGATAAAGGATACGAAGCTGACCGTACGGTTATCGGACTTACGATGCGACAATCACATAGAGATTCGTACACAAGAAAAGACTCAAGTTTTAAAGGACATAACTATCGGTACCTTTGAAGTTTCGGGCACCCGAATGGAGGAACGGGAAGGCCATAAGAAATCTGATCATGCAACAGACTCAGATAAAGGATACGAAGATGACCGGACGGTAATCTGACTCACGATGCGACAATCACATAGAGATTCGTACACAAGAAAAGACTCAAGTTTTAAAGGACGTAACTATCGGTACATTTAAAGTTTCAGGCATCCGAATGGAGGAACGGGAAGGCCATAAGATATCTAATCATGCTATAGACTCAGATAAAGGATTCGAAGCTGACCGGGTGTTAATCGGACTCACGATACGACAATGACATAGAGATTCGTACAAAAAAAAGACTCGAGTTTTAAAGGACGTAACCATCGGTACATTAGAAGTTTCGGGTCCCCAAATGGAGGAACGAAAAGGCCATAAGATATCTGATCATGCTACAGACTCAGATAAAGTATACAAAGCTGACGGACCGTAATCGGACTGACGATGCGACAATGACATAGAGATTCGTACACAAGAAAAGACTCAAGTTTTAAAGGACGTAACTATCGGTATATTTGAAGTTTCGGGCATCCGAATGGAGGAACGGGAAGGCCATAATATATCTGTTCATGCTACAGACTCAGATAAAAGATACGAAGCAGACCGGACGTTAATCGGACTCACGATACGACAATAACATAGAGATTCGTACACAAAAAAAGACTCAAGTTTTAAAAGAAGTAACTATTGGTACATTTGAAGTTTCAGGCACCCGAATGGAGGAACGGGAAAGCCATAAGATATCTGATCATGCTACAGACTCAGATAAAGGATACAAAGCTGGCCGGACGGTTATCGGACTCACGATGCGACAATGACATAGAGATTCGTACACAAGAAAAGACTCAAGTTTTAAAGGCCATAACTATCGGTACCTTTGAAGTTTAGGGCACCCAAATGGAGGAACGGGAAGGCCATAAGAAATCTGATCATGCAACAGACTCGGATAAAGGATACGAAGCTGACCGGACAGTAATCTGACTCACGATGCGACAATCACATAGAGATTCATACACAAGAAAAGACTCAAGTTTTAAAGGACGTAACTATCGATACATTTAAAGTTTCGGGCATCCGAATGGAGGAACGGGAAGGCCATAAGATATCTAATCATGCTACAGACTTAGATAAAGGATTCAAAGCTGACCCGACATTAATCGGACTCACGATACGACAATGACATAGAGATTCGTACAAAAAAAAAGACTCGAGTTTTAAAGGACGTAACCATCGGTACATTAGAAGTTTCGGGTCCCCAAATGGAAGAACGAAAAGGCCATAAGATATCTGATCATGCTACAGACACAGATAAAGAATACAAAGCTGACCGGGCCATAATCGGACTGACGATGCGACAATGACATAGAGATTCGTACACAAGAAAAAACTCAAGTTTTAAAGGACGTAACTAACGGTACATTTGAAGTTTCGGGCATCCGAATAGAGGAACGGGAAGGCCATAAGATATCTGATCATGCTACAGACTCTGATAAAGGATACGAAGCTGACCGGACGCTAATCGGACTCACGATACGACAATGACATATAGATGCCTTCAAAAGAAAAGACTCGAGTTTTAAAGGACATAACTATCGGTAGATTTGAAGTTTCGGGCACCCGAATGGATGAACGGGAAGGCCATAAGATATCTGATCATGCAACAGACTCAGATAAAGGATACGAACCTGACCGGACAGTAATCAGACTCACGATGCGACAATGAAATACAGATTCGTACACAAGAAAAGACTCGAGTTTTAAAGGATGTAACTATTGATACATTTGAAGTTTCGGGCATCCGAATGGAGGAACGGAAAGGCCATAAGATATCTGATCATGCTACACACTCAGATAAAGGATACGAAGCTGACGAGACGTTAATCGGACTCACGACGCGACAATGACATAGTGATTCGTACACAAGAAAAGACTCGAGTTTTAAAGGAGATAACTATCGGTACATTTGAAGTTTCGGGCACCCGAATGGAGGAACGGGAAGTCCATAGGATATCTGATCATGCAACAGACTCAGATAAACGATACGAAGCTGACCGGATGGTAATCAGACTCACTTTGCGACAATGACATAGAGATTCGTACACAAGAAAAGATTCGAGTTTTAAAGAACGTAACTATCTGTTTATTTGAAGTTTCGGGCACCTGAATGGAGGAACGAGAAGGCCATTAGATATCTGATCATGCTACAGACTCAGATAAAGGATACGAAGCAAACCGGACGTTAATCGGACTCACGATGCGACAATCACATAGAGATTCGTACACAAGAAAAGACTCATGTTTTAAAGGACATAACTATCGGTACATTTGTTGTTTCGGGCATCCGAATGGAGGAACGGGAAGGCCATAAGATATCTAATCATGCTACAGACTCAGATAAAGGATACGAAGCTGACCGGACGTTAATCGGATTCACGATACGAAAATGACATAGAGATTCGTACAAAAGAAAAGACTCGAGTTTTAAAGGACGTAAATATCGGTACTTTTGAAGTTTCGGGCACCCGAATAGAGGAACGGGAAGGCCAAAAGAAATCTATTTATGCAACAGACTCAGATAAAGGTTACGAAGCTGACCGGACGGTAATCTGACTGACGATGCGACAATCACATAGAGTTTCGTACACAAGAAAAGACTCATGTTTTAAAGGACATAACTATCGGTACATTTGAAGTTTCGGGCATCCGAATGGAGGAACGGGAAGGCTATAAGATATCTGATAATCCTACGGACTCAGATAAAGAATACGAAGCTGACCAGACGTTAATCGGAGTCACGCTGCGACAATGACATAGAGATTCGTACGCAAGAAAAGACTCGAGTTTTAAAGGACGTATCTATCAGTACATTTGAAGTTTCATGCACCCGAATGGAGGAACGGAAGGCCATAATATATCTGATCATTCTACGGACATAGATAAAGGATACGAATCTGACCGGACGGTAATCGGACTCACGATATGACTATGACACAAGAAAAAACTCGCGTTTTAAAGGACGTAACCATCAATACATTTGAAGTTTCGGGCACCCGAATGGAGGAGCGGGAAGGCCATAAGATATTAGATTATGCAGCAGACTCAGATAAAGGATACGAAGGTAACCGGATGGTAATCGGACTCACGATGCGACAATGACATAGAGATTCCTACACAAGAAAGGACTCAAGTTTTAAAGGAGATAACTATCGTTACATTTGAAGTTTCAGGCACCCGAGTGGAGGAACGGGAAGGCCATAAGAAATCTGATCATGCAACAGACTCAAATAAGGGATATGAAGCTGACCGGACGGTAATCTGACTCACGATGCGACAATCACATAGAGATTCGTACACAAGAAAATACACAAGTTTTAAAGGACGTAACTATCAGTACATTTGAAGTTTCGGGCATCCGAATGGAGGAACGGGAAGGCCATAAGATATCTGTTCATGCTACAGACTTAGATAAAAGATACGAAGCTGACCGGACGGTAATCTGACTCACGATGCGACAATCACAAAGAGATTCGTACACAAGAAAAACTCAAGTTTTAAAGGACGTAACTATCGGTACATTTGAAGATTCGGGTCCCCAAATGGAGGAACGAAAAGGCCATAAGATATCTGATCATGTTACAGACTCAGACAAAGTATACAAAGCTGACCGGACGGTAATCGGACTGACGATGCGACAATGACATAGAGATTCGTACACAAGAAAAGACTCAAGTTTTAATGGACGTAACTATCGGTAGATTTGAAGTTTCGGGCATCCGAATGGAGGAACGGGAGGCCATAAGATATCTGATCATGCTACAGACTCAGATAAAGGATACGAAGCAGACCGGACGTTAATCGGACTCACGATGCGACAATAACATAGAGATTCGTACACAAAAAAACACTCAAGTTTTAAAAGAAGTAACTATTGGTACATTTGAAGTTTCAGGCACCCGAATGGAGGAACGGGAAAGCCATAAGATATCTGATCATGCTACAGACTCAGATAAAGGATACGAAGCTGACCGGACGGTTATCGGACTCACGATGCGACAATGACATAGAGATTCGTACACAAGAAAAGACTCAAGTTTTAAAGGCCATAACTATCGGTACCTTTGAAGTTTCGGCCATCCGAATGGAGGAACGGGAAAGCCATAAGATATCTGATCATGCAACAGACTCGGATAAAGGATACGAAGCTGACCAGATGTTAATCGGAGTCACGCTGCGACAATGACATAGAGATTCGTACGCAAGAAAAGACTCGAGTTTTAAAGGACGTATCTATCGGTACATTTGAAGTTTCAGGCACCCGAATGGAGGAACGGAAGGCCATAATATATATGATCATTCTACGGACTTAGATAAAGGATACGAATCTCACCGGACGGTAATCGGACTCACGATATGACTATGACACAAGAAAAAACTCGCGTTTTAAAGGACGTAACCATCAATACATTTGAAGTTTCGCGCACCCGAATGGAGGAGCGGGAAGGCCATAAGATATTAGATTATACAGCAGACTCAGATAAAGGATACGAAGGTAATCGGATGGTAATCGGACTCACGATGCGACAATGACATAGAGATTCCTACACAAGAAAGGACTCAAGGTTTAAAGGAGATAACTATCATTACATTTGAAGTTTCAGGCACCCGAGTGGAGGAACGGGAAGGCCATAAGAAATCTGATCATGCAACAGACTCAAATAAAGGATATGAAGCTGACCAGACGGTAATCTGACTCACGATGCGACAATCACATGGAGATTCGTACACAAGAAAATACACAAGTTTTAAAGGACGTAACTATCAGTACATTTGAAGTTTCGGGCATCCGAATGGAGGAACGGGAAGGCCATAAGATATCTGTTCATGCTACAGACTCAGATAAAAGATACGAAGCTGACCGGACGGTAATCTGGCTCACGATGCGACAATCACATAGAGATTCGTACACAAGAAAAACTCAAGTTTTAAAGGACGTAACTATCGGTACATTTGTAGATTCGGGTCCCCAAATGGAGGAACGAAAAGGCCATAAGTTATCTGATCATGTTACAGACTCAGATAAAGTATACATAGCTGACCGGACGGTAATCGGACTGACGATGCGACAATGACATAGAGATTCGTACACAAGAAAAGACTCAAGTTTTAATGGACGTAACTATCGGTACATTTGAAGTTTCGGGCATCCGAATGGAGGAACGGGAGGCCATAAGATATCTGATCATGCTACAGACTCAGATAAAGGATACAAAGCTAACCGGACGTTAATCGGACTCAGGATGCGACAATCACATAAAGATTCGTACACAAGAAAAAACTCAAGTTTTAAAGGACATAACTATCGGTACATTTGAAGTTTCGAGCATCCGAATGGAGGAACGGGAAGGCCATAAGATATCTGATCATGCTACAGACTCAGATAAAGGATACGAAGCTGACCGGACGTTAATCGGAGTCACGATGCGACAAGGACATAGAGATTTGTACACAAGAAAATCCTCGAGTTTTAAAGGACGTAACTATTTGAAGTTCCGGGCACCCGAATGGAGGAACGGAAGGCCATAAGATATCTGATCATGCAATAGACTCAGATAAAGGATACGAACCTGACCGGACGGTAATCAGACTCACGATGCGACAATGAAATAGAGATTCGTACATAAGAAAAGACTCGAGTTTTAAAGGACGTAACTATCGATACATTTGAAATTTCGGGCATCTGAATGGAGTAACGGGAAGGCCATAAGATATCTGATCATGTTATAGACTCAGATAAAGGATACGAAGCTGACCGGACGTTAATCGGACTCATGATGCGACAATGACATAGTGATTCGAACACAAGAAAAGACTCGAGTTTTAAAGGACATAACTATCGGTACATTTGAAGTTTCGGCCACCCGAATGGATGAACTGGAAGGCCATAAGATATACGATCATGCAACTGACTCAGATAAAGGATACGAACCTGACCGGACGGTAATCAGACTCACGATGCGACAATGAAATATAGATTCGTACACAAGAAAAGACTCGAGTTTTAAATGACGTAACTATCAATACATTTGAAGTTTCAGGCATCCGAATGGAGGAACAGGAAGGCCATAAGATATATGATAATGCAGCAGACTCAGATAAAGGATACGAACCTGACCGGACGGTGATCAGACTCACGATGCGACAATGATATAGAGATTCGTACACAAGAAAAGACTCGAGTCTTAAAGGACGTAACTATTGATACATTTGAAGTTTCGGGCATCCGAATGGAGGAACGGGAAGGCCATAAGATATATGATCATGCTACAGATTCAGATAAAGGATACGAAGCTGTCCGAACGTTAATCGGACTCCGATGCGACAATGACATAGTGATTCGTACACAAGAAAAGACTCGAGTTTTAAAGGACATAACTATTAGTACATTTGAAGTTTCGGGCACCCGAATGGAGGAACGGGAAGGCCATAAGAAATCCGATCATGCAACAGACTCAGATAAAGGATACGAAGCTGACCGGATAGTAACCAGACTCACGTTGCGACAATGACATAGAGATTCGTACACAAGAAATGACTTGAGTTTTAAAGGACGTAACTATCGGTAGTTTTGAAGTTTCGGGCATCCGAATGGAGGAACGGGAAGGCCATAAGATATCTGATCATGCTACAGAATCAGATAAAGGATAAAAAGCTGACCGAATGTTAATCGGACTCACGATGCGACAAGGACATAGTGATTCATACGCAAGAAAAGACTCGAGTTTTAAAGGACATAACTATCGGCACATGTGAAGTTTCGGGCTCCCAAATGGAGGAACGGGAAGGTCATAAGAAATATGGTCATGCAACACGCTCAGATAAAGGATACAAAGCTGACCGGATGGTAATCAGACTCACGATGCGACAATGACATAGAGATTCATACACAAGAAAAGACTCGAGTTTTAAAGGACGTAACTCTCGGTACATTTGAAGCTTCGGGTCCCCAAATGGAGGAACGAGAAGGCCATAAGATATCTGATCATGCTACAGACTCAGATAAAGGATACGAATCTAACCGGACGGTAATCAGACTCATGATGCGACAATGACATAGAGATTCGTACACAAGAAAAGACTCTAGTTTTAAAGGACGTAACTCTCGGTACATTTGAAGTTTCGGGCACCCGAATGGAGGAACGGAAGGCCATAAGATATCTGATCATTCTACGGACTTAGATAAAGGATACGAAGCTTACCGGACGGTAATCGGAATCACGATGCGACAATGACATAGAGATTCGTACAAGAGAATAGGCTCGCGTTTTAAAGGACGTAACTATCAATACATTTGAAGTTTCGGGCACCCGAATGGAGAAGCGGGAAGGCCAAAAGATATCTGATTATGCAACAGTCTCTGATAAAGGCTACGAAGCTGACCGGATGGTAATCGGACTCACGATACGACAATGACATTGAGATTCGTACACAAGAAAAGACTCAAGTTTTAAAATATGCAACTATTGGTACATTTGAAGTTTCAGGCACCCGAATGGAGGAACGGGAAAGCCATAAGATATCTGATCATGCTACAGACTCAGATAAAGGATACGAAGCTGACCGGACGGTTATCGGACTCACGATTCGTACACAAGAAAAGACTCAAGTTTTAAAGGAGATAACTATCGTTACATTTGAAGTTTCAGGCACCCGAATGGAGGAACGGGAAGGCCATAAGAAATCTGATCATGCAACAGAATCAAATAAAGGATACGAAGCTGACCAGACGGTAATCTGACTCTCGATGCGACAATGACATTGAGATTCGTACACAAGAAAAGACTCGAGTTTTAAAGGACATAACTATCTGTACATTTGATGTTTCGGGCATCCGAATGGAGGAACGGGAAGGCCATAAGATATCTGATCATGCTACAGACTCAGATAAAGGATACAAAGCTGACCGGGTGTTAATCGGACTCACGATGCGACAATGAAATAGAGATTCGCACACAAGAAAAGACTCGAGTTTTAAAGGACATAACTATCGGTACATTTGAAGTTTCGGGCACCCGAATGGATGAACGGGAAGGCCATAAGATATATGAACATGCAACAGACTCAGATAAAGGATACGAGCCTGACCGGACGGTAATCTGACTCACGATGCGACAATCACATAGAGATTCGTACACAAGAAAAGACTCAAGTTTTAAAGGACGTAACTATCGGTACTTTTAAAGTTTCGGGCATCCGAATGGAGTAACGGGAAGGCCATAAGATATCTAATCATGCTACAGACTCAGATAAAGGATTAGAAGCTGACCCGACATTAATCGGACTCACGATACGACAATGACATAGAGATTCGTACCAAAAAAAGACTCGAGTTTTAAAGGACGTAACCATCGGTACATTAGAAATTTCGGGTCCCCAAATGGAGGAACGAAAAGGCCATAAGATATCTGATCATGCTACAGACTCAGATAAAGAATACAAAGCTGACCGGACCATAATCGGACTGACGATGCGACAATGACATAGAGATTCGTACACAAGAAAAGACTCAAGTTTTAAAGGACGTAACTAACGGTACATTTGAAGTTTCGGGCATCCGAATGGAGGAACGGGAAGGCCATAAGATATCTGATCATGCTACAGACTCTGATAAAGGATACGAAGCTGACCGGACGTTAATCGGACTCACGATACGACAATGACATATAGATGCCTTCAAAAGAAAAGACTCGAGTTTTAAAGGACATAACTACCGGTACATTTGAAGTTTCGGGCACCCGAATGGATGAACGGGAAGGCCATAAGATATCTGATCATGCAACAGACTCAGATAAAGGATACAAACCTGACCGGACGGTAATCAGACTCACGATGCGACAATGAAATATAGATTCGTACACAAGAAAAGACTCGAGTTTTAAAGGATGTAACTATTGATACATTTGAAGTTTCGGGCATCCGAATGGAGGAACGAGAAGGCCATAAGATATCTGATCATGCTACACACTCAGATAAAGGATAGGAAGCTGACGAGACGTTAATCGGACTCACGACGCGACAATGACATAGTGATTCGTACACAAGAAAAGACTCGAGTTTTAAAGTAGATAACTATCGGTACATTTGAAGTTTCGGGCACCCGAATGGAGGAACGGGAAGTCCATAAGATATCTGATCATGCAACAGACTCAGATAAACGATACGAAGCTGACAGGATGGTAATCAGACTCACTTTGCGACTATGACATAGAGATTCGTACACAAGAAAAGATTCGAGTTTTAAAGAACGTAACGATCAGTTTATTTGAAGTTTCGGGCACCTGAATGGAGGAACGAGAAGGCCATTAGATATCTGATCATGCTACAGACTCAGATAAAGGATACGAGGCAAACCGGACGTTAATCGGACTCACGATGCGACAATCACATAGAGATTCGTACACAAGAAAAGACTCATGTTTTAAAGGACATAACTATCGGTACATTTGATGTTTCGGGCATCCGAATGGAGGAACGAGAAGGCCATAAGATATCTAATCATGCTACAGACTCAGATAAAGGATACGAAGCTGACCGGACGTTAATCGGACTCACGATACGAAAATGACATAGAGATTCGTACAAAAGAAAAGACTCGAGTTTTAAAGGACGTAAATATCGGTACATTTGTAGTTTCGGGCACCCGAATGGAGGAACGGGAAGGCCATAAGAAATCTATTTATGTAGTTTCTGACCGGACGGTAATCTGACTGACGATGCAACAATCACATAGAGTTTCATACACAAGAAAAGACTCATGTTTTAAAGGACATAACTATCGGTACATTTGAAGTTTCGGGCATCCGAATGGAGGAACGGGAAGGATATAAGATATCTGATAATCCTACGGACTCAGATAAAGGATACGAAGCTGACCAGACGTTAATCGGAGTCACGCTGCGACAATGACATAGAGATTCGTACGCAAGAAAAGACTCGAGTTTTAAAGGACGTATCTATCGGTACATTTGTATTTTCAGGCACCCGAATGGAGGAACGGAAGGTCATAATATATCTGATCATTCTACGGACTTAGATAAAGGATACGAATCTGACCGGACGGTAATCGGACTCATGATATGACTATGACACAAGAAAAGACTCGCGTTTTAAAGGACGTAACTATCAATACATTTGAAGTTTCGGGCACCCGAATGGAGGAGCGGGAAGGCCATAAGATATTTGATTATGCAGCAGGCTCAGATAAAGGATACGAAGGTAACCGGATGGTAATCGGACTCACGATGCGACAATGACATGGAGAGTCCTACACAAGAAAGGACTCAAGTTTTAAAAGAGATAACTATCGTTACATTTGAAGTTTCAGGCACCCGAGTGGAGGAACGGGAAGGCCATAAGAAATCTGATCATGCAACAGACTCAAATAAAGGATATGAAGCTGACCGGACGGTAATCTGACTCACGATGCGACAATCACATAGAGATTCGTACACAACAAAAGACTCGAGTTTTAAAGGACGTAACTATCGATACATTTAAAGTTTCGGGCATCTGAATGGAGTAACGGGAAGGCCATAAGATATCTGATCATGTTACAGACTCAGATAAAGGATACGAAGCTCACCGGACGTTAATCGGACTCACGATGCGACAATGACATAGTGATTCGAACACAAGAAAAGACTCGAGTTTTAAAGGACATAACTATCGGTACACTTGAAGTTTCGGGCACCCGAATGGATGAACGGGAAGGCCATAAGATATACGATCATGCAACTGACTCAGATAAAGGATACGAACCTGACCGGACGGTAATCAGACTCACGATGCGACAATGAAATAGAGATTCGTACACAAGAAAAGACTCGAGTTTTAAATGACGTAACTATCAATACATTTGAAGTTTCAGGCATCCGAATGGAGGAACGGGAAGGCCATAAGATATATGATAATGCAGCAGACTCAGATAAAGGATACGAACCTGACTGGACGGTGATCAGACTCACGATGCGACAATGATATAGAGATTCGTAAACAAGAAAAGACTCGAGTTTTAAAGGACGTAACTATTGATACATTTGAAGTTTCGGGCATCCGAATGGAGGAACGGGAAGGCCATAAAATATCTGATCATGCTACAGATTCAGATAAAGGATACGAAGCTGTCCGGACGTTAATCGGACTCACGATGCGACAATGACATAGTGATTCGTACACAAGAAAAGACTCGAGTTTTAAAGGACATAACTATTAGTACATTTGAAGTTTCGGACACCCGAATGGAGGAACGGGAAGGCCATAAGAAATCCGATCATGCAACAGACTCAGATAAAGGATACGAAGCTGACTGGATAGTAACCAGACTCACGATGCGACAATGACATAGAGATTCGTACATAAGAAATGACTCGAGTTTTAAAGGACGTAACTATCGGTAGTTTTGAAGTTTCGGGCATCCGAATGGAGTAACGGGAAGGCCATAAGATATGTGATCATGCTACAGACTCAGATAAAGGATAGAAAGCCGACCGGACGTTAATCGGAGTCACGATGCGACAATGACATAGTGATTCATACGCAAGAAAAGACTCGAGTTTTAAAGGACATAACTATCGGTACATGTGAAGGTTCGGGCTCCCGAATGGAGGAACGGGAAGGTCATAAGAAATCTGGTCATGCAACACGCTCAGATAAAGGATACAAAGCTGACCGGATGGTAATCAGACTCACGATGCGACAATGACATAGAGATTCATACACAAGAAAAGACTCGAGTTTTAAAGGACGTAACTCTCGGTACATTTGAAGTTTCGGGTCCCCAAATGGAGGAACGAGAAGGCCATAAGATATTTGATCATGCTACAGACTCAGATAAAGGATACGAATCTAACCGGACGGTAATCGGACTCATGATGCGACAATGACATAGAGATTCGTACACAAGAAAAGACTCTAGTTTTAAAGGACGTAACTCTCGGTACATTTGAAGTTTCGGGCACCCGAATGGAGGAACGGGAATGCCATAAGATATCTGTTCATGCTACAGACTCAGATAAAAGATACGAAGCAGACCGGACGTTAATCGGACTCACGATACGACAATAACATAGAGATTCGTACACAAAAAAAGACTCAAGTTTTAAAAGAAGTAACTATTGGTACATTTGAAGTTTCAGGCACCCGAATGGAGGAACGGGAAAGCCATAAGATATCTGATCATGCTACAGACTCAGATAAAGGATACAAAGCTGACCGGACGGTTATCGGACTCACGATGCGACAATGACATAGAGATTCGTACACAAGAAAAGACTCAAGTTTTAAAGGCCATAACTATCGGTAGCTTTGAAGTTTCGGGCACCCAAATGGAGGAACGGGAAGGCCATAAGAAATCTGATCATGCAAGAGACTCGGATAAAGGATACGAAGCTGACCGGACGGTAATCTGACTCACGATGCGACAATCACATAGAGATTCGTACACAAGAAAAGACTCAAGTTTTAAAGGACGTAACTATCGGTACTTTTAAAGTTTCGGGCATCCGAATGGAGTAACGGGAAGGCCATAAGATATCTAATCATGCTACAGACTCAGATAAAGGATTCGAAGCTGACCCGACATTAATCGGACTCACGATACGACAATGCCATAGAGATTCGTACCAAAAAAAGACTCGAGTTTTAAAGGACGTAACCATCGGTACATTAGAAATTTCGGGTCCCCAAATGGAGGAACGAAAAGGCCATAAGATATCTGATCATGCAACAGACTCAGATAAAGAATACAAAGCTGACCGGACCATAATCGGACTGACGATGCGACAATGACATAGAGATTCGTACACAAGAAAAGACTCAAGTTTTAAAGGACGTAACTAACGGTACATTTGAAGTTTCGGGCATCCGAATGGAGGAACGGGAAGGCCATAAGATATCTGATCATGCTACAGACTCTGATAAAGGATACGAAGCTGACCGGACGTTAATCGGACTCACGATACGACAATGACATATAGATGCCTTCAAAAGAAAAGACTCGAGTTTTAAAGGACATAACTACCGGTACATTTGAAGTTTCGGGCACCCGAATGGATGAACGGGAAGGCCATAAGATATCTGATCATGCAACAGACTCAGATAAAGGATACAAACCTGACCGGACGGTAATCAGACTCACGATGCGACAATGAAATACAGATTCGTACACAAGAAAAGACTTGAGTTTTAAAGGATGTAACTATTGATACATTTGAAGTTTCGGGCATCCGAATGGAGGAACGAGAAGGCCATAAGATATCTGATCTTGCTACACACTCAGATAAAGGATAGGAAGCTGACGAGACGTTAATCGGACTCACGACGCGACAATGACATAGTGATTCGTATACAAGAAAAGACTCGAGTTTTAAAGGAGATAACTATCGGTACATTTGACGTTTCGGGCACCCGAATGGAGGAACGGGAAGTCCATAAGATATCTGATCATGCAACAGACTCAGATAAACGATACGAAGCTGACCGGATGGTAATCAGACTCACTTTGCGACTATGACATAGAGATTCGTACACAAGAAAAGATTCGAGTTTTAAAGAACGTAACTATCAGTTTATTTGAAGTTTCGGGCACCTCAATGGAGGAACGAGAAGGCCATTAGATATCTGATCATGCTACAGACTCAGATAAAGGATACGAGGCAAACCGGACGTAAATCGGACTCACGATGCGACAATCACATAGAGATTCGTACACAAGAAAAGACTCATGTTTTAAAGGACATAACTATCGGTACATTTGATGTTTCGGGCATCCGAATGGAGGAACGAGAAGGCCATAAGATATCTAATCATGCTACAGACTCAGATAAAGGATACGAAGCTGACCGGACGTTAATCGGACTCACGATACGAAAATGACATAGAGATTCGTACAAAAGAAAAGACTCGAGTTTTAAAGGACGTAAATATCGGTACATTTGTAGTTTCGGGCACCCGAATGGAGGAACGGGAAGGCCATAAGAAATCTATTTATGTAGTTTCTGACCGGACGGTAATCTGACTGACGATGCAACAATCACATAGAGTTTCATACACAAGAAAAGACTCATGTTTTAAAGGACATAACTATCGGTACATTTGAAGTTTCTGGCATCCGACTGGAGGAACGGGAAGGCTATAAGATATCTGATAATCCTACGGACTCAGATAAAGGATACGAAGCTGACCAGACGTTAATCGGAGTCACGCTGCGACAATGACATAGAGATTCGTACGCAAGAAAAGACTCGAGTTTTAAAGGACGTATCTATCGGTACATTTGTATTTTCAGGCACCCGAATGGAGGAACGGAAGGCGATAATATATCTGATCATTCTACGGACTTAGATAAAGGATACGAATCTGACCGGACGGTAATCGGACTCACGATATGACTATGACACAAGAAAAGACTCGCGTTTTAAAGGACGTAACTATCAATACATTTGAAGTTTCGGGCACCCGAATGGAGGAGCGGGAAGGCCATAAGATATTTGATTATGCAGCAGGCTCAGATAAAGGATACGAAGGTAACCGGATGGTAATCGGACTCACGATGCGACAATGACATGGAGAGTCCTACACAAGAAAGGACTCAAGTTTTAAAAGAGATAACTATCGTTACATTTGAAGTTTCAGGCACCCGAGTGGAGGAACGGGAAGGCCATAAGAAATCTGATCATGCAACAGACTCAAATAAAGGATATGAAGCTGACCGGACGGTAATCTGACTCACGATGCGACAATCACATAGAGATTCGTACACAACAAAAGACTCGAGTTTTAAAGGACGTAACTATCGATACATTTAAAGTTTCGGGCATCTGAATGGAGTAACGGGAAGGCCATAAGATATCTGATCATGTTACAGACTCAGATAAAGGATACGAAGCTCACCGGACGTTAATCGGACTCACGATGCAACAATGACATAGTGATTCGAACACAAGAAAAGACTCGAGTTTTAAAGGACATAACTATCGGTACACTTGAAGTTTCGGGCACCCGAATGGATGAACGGGAAGGCCATAAGATATACGATCATGCAACTGACTCAGATAAAGGATACGAACCTGACCGGACGGTAATCAGACTCACGATGCGACAATGAAATAGAGATTCGTACACAAGAAAAGACTCGAGTTTTAAATGACGTAACTATCAATACATTTGAAGTTTCAGGCATCCGAATGGAGGAACGGGAAGGCCATAAGATATATGATAATGCAGCAGACTCAGATAAAGGATACGAACCTGACCGGACGGTGATCAGACTCACGATGCGACAATGATATAGAGATTCGTACACAAGAAAAGACTCGAGTTTTAAAGGACGTAACTATTGATACATTTGAAGTTTCGGGCATCCGAATGGGGGAACGGGAAGGCCATAAAATATCTGATCATGCTACAGATTCAGATAAAGGATACGAAGCTGTCCGGACGTTAATCGGACTCACGATGCGACAATGACATAGTGATTCGTACACAAGAAAAGACTCGAGTTTTAAAGGACATAACTATTAGTACATTTGAAGTTTCGGACACCCGAATGGAGGAACGGGAAGGCCATAAGAAATCCGATCATGCAACAGACTCAGATAAAGGATACAAAGCTGACTGGATAGTAACCAGACTCACGATGCGACAATGACATAGAGATTCGTACACAAGAAATGACTCGAGTTTTATAGGACGTAACTATCGGTAGTTTTGAAGTTTCGGGCATCCGAATGGAGTAACGGGAAGGCCATAAGATATGTGATCATGCTACAGACTCAGATAAAGGATAGAAAGCCGACCGGACGTTAATCGGAGTCACGATGCGACAATGACATAGTGATTCATACGCAAGAAAAGACTCGAGTTTTAAAGGACATAACTATCGGTACATGTGAAGGTTCGGGCTCCCGAATGGAGGAACGGGAAGGTCATAAGAAATCTAGTCATGCAACACGCTCAGATAAAGGATACAAAGCTGACCGGATGGTAATCAGACTCACGATGCGACAATGACATAGAGATTCATACACAAGAAAAGACTCGAGTTTTAAAGGACGTAACTCTCGGTACATTTGAAGTTTCGGGTCCCCAAATGGAGGAACGAGAAGGCCATAAGATATTTGATCATGCTACAGACTCAGATAAAGGATACGAATCTAACCGGACGGTAATCGGACTCATGATGCGACAATGACATAGAGATTCGTACACAAGAAAAGACTCTAGTTTTAAAGGACGTAACTCTCGGTACATTTGAAGTTTCGGGCACCCGAATGGAGGAACGGAAGGCCATAAGATATCTGATCATTCTACGGACTTAGATAAAGGATACGAAGCTGACCGGACGGTAATCGGAATCACGATGCGACAATGACATAGAGATTCGTACACAAGAAAAGACTCGAGTTTTAAAGGACAGAACTATTAGTACATTTGAAGTTTCGGGCACCCGAATGGAGGAACGGGAAGGCCATAAGATATATGAACATGCAACAGACTCAAATAAAGGATACAAAGCTGACCGGATGGTAATCAGACTCACGATGCAACAATGAAATAGAGATTCGCACACAAGAAAAGACTCGAGTTTTAAAGGACATAACTATCGGTACATTTGAAGTTTCGTGCACCCGAATGGATGAACGGGAAGGCCATAAGATATATGAACATGCAACAAACTCAGATAAAGGATACGAACCTGACCGGACGGTAATCAGACTCACGATGCGACAATGAAATAGAGATTCGTACATAAGAAAAGACTCGAGTTTTAAAGGACGTAACTATCGATACATTTGAAGTTTCGGGCAGCCGAATGGAGGAACCGGAATGCCATTAAATATCTGATCATGCAACAGAATTAGATAAGTAGGAAGCTAACTAGACGGTAATCGGACTCGCGATGCGACAATCACATAGAGATTCGTACACAAGAAAAGACTCAAGTTTTAAAGGACCTAACTATCGGTACATTTGAAGTTTTGGGCACCCGAATGGAGGAATGGGAAGGCAATAAATAATCTGATCATGCAACAGACTCAGATAAAGGATACGAAGCTGTCCGGCCGATAATCTGACTGACGATGCGACAATCACATAGAGATTCGTACACAAGAAAAGACTCATGTTTTATAGGACATAAGTATCGGTACATTTGAAGTTTCGAGCATCCGAATGGAGGAACAGACTCAGATTAAGGATACGAAGCTGACCGGACGGTTATCGGACTCACGATCCAACAATGACATAGAGATTCGTACACAAGAAAAGACTCAAGTTTTAAAGGAGATAACTATCGTTACATTTGAAGTTTCAGGAACCCGAATGGATGAACGGGAAGGCCATAAGAAATCTGATCATGCAACAGACTTAAATAAAGGATACGAAGCTGACCGGACGGTAATCTGACTCACGATGCGACAATCACATAGAGATTCGTACACAAGAAAAGACTCGCGTTTTAAAGGACGTAACTATCAATACATTTGAAGTTTCGGGCACCCGAATGGAGAAGCGGGAAGGCCATAAGATATCTGATTATGCAACAGACTCAGATAAAGGATACGAAACTGACCGGATGGTAACCGGACTCATGATGTGACAATGACATAGTGATTCGTACACAAGAAAAGACTCGAGTTTTAAAGGACATAACTATCGGTACAATTGAAGTTTTGGGCATCCGAATGGAGGAGCTACAGACTCAGATAAAGGATATGAAGCTGACCAGACGTTAATCGGACTCACGATGCGACAATGAAATAGAGATTCGCACACAAGAAAAGACTCGAGTTTTAAAGGACGTAACTATCAGTACATTTGAAGTTTCGGGTCCCCAAATGGAGGAACGAGAAGGCCATAAGAAGTCTGATCATGCTACAGACTCAGATAAAGGATACGAAGCTAACCGGACGTTAATCGGAGTCACGATGCGACAATGACATAGAGATTCGTACAAAAAAAAGACTCTAGTTTTAAAGGACGTAACAATCGGTACATTTGTAGTTTCGGGCACCCGAATGGAGGAACCGGAATGCCATTAAATATCTGATCATGCAACAGATTTAGAGAAAGGATAGGAAGCTAACTAGACGTTAATCGGAGTCACGATGCGACAATGACATAGAGATTCGTACACAAGAAAAGACTCAAGTTTTAAAGGACGTAACTATCGGTACATTTAGCGGTACATTGACCGTTTGACTTTTTCTCTGGGTGATCAGGCGATTTTTGATTCTAGGGTTTGTTCTTCGTTTCCCGCTTCTTTCCTCCTTTGATTGTGGTACTGTTCCATCCGTTTTTTGTTGAACTTCATCGTTCTTCGTCTCTGTTTACTATGGATCAGTCTCTTACTGATCCTAAAGGAGGTGTTCCTCCCGATATCCCTCCAGATCTGAACATGTCTGAGAGTGTTTCTGTTTCTCCGGTTGTTTCGGTGCCTGTGGATTTTGCTGAGTCTCGTGAATCTCCTAATTCTCCTCTGAACTCTAATCCTTTTGGAAGTAGTTTGGAATTGAATGTTCAGGCTGCTTCTGCTCCTTATATGGCTGATTGGCGCAAACACTTGCTTCTATCTAGGGAGAGTGAGTTAAAAGTGGTTGGCCAGGATCAGCTAATGTCAGAAAGTGCTCCTTGTGTGACTCACTGGCAGTTTTTTGGTCCTGAACAGTTGGTGTTTACTGATCTGGCTATTGGGGAAGCCTTGCAGGTATTGATTGATAAAACCTATTCTGATAACTCATTTGTGACTGCCATGAATTGGTTTATTAACATGAATTATAAGAATGAGGGTTTTATGCTACTGAGGTTTGGGGAATTACTGCTGAAGGTTATTGAGGCTGATGCTAGGGTTATCTCTGAAGAGGATGTTAATGTGCAAATTAGTGAGAAATGTGTTGAGTTCATGAACTTTATAATGAATGCCTGTGATAAAAATGAACATAGGATGCTGATAGTTGCTTGTAGGGATATGGAAAGTAGCAAAGTTGGGCTGGAATTAACTGAAAAGTTGAATGGAACTGATGTTAAATGGAGGTTTGCTGGTCACTCTCAGGGTTGTTTCTCTTCAGATATTATTCTGAAAGCTATAGAGATGTTAGCTCAGAAGACTTATCAGAACCCTGTGTATGAGCCTGCTATGAAACAGTGTTTCTCTTTAAACCTGTTGAATCCTTCTTTTTAGGAATATTTTGGTAGATATCTGTCTAATGTTGATGAGAATGAGATGAAGGTTGAGTATGTTTCTGATGAAATTTTTGATGACTTTATGCAATTTGTTATTGCTTGTTATGAGAAAACTGATGTTTTGAGTCTTAGGCTGGTTTGTGACTATAATTCTTTTGATGATGAGGGTAAGGGTAATGTGTTAGGGAAAGTTGGGTCTAGGGGGAACTTGGTTAATAAAGTTGATAGTATAAGAGTGGGTCAGGGGCACATGGAGTGTAATGGTTTGCAGGGTAAACTGAAACTCTTAGAAGATCACTTTGTTGAGAGTAGTATTGTGGCTTTTCACCAGCATTATCAGAAGTTGTTTTGCAAAATGAAGGATGATGAGGTGGAAGACCTGTTTGAATTTGATATGAGTATTATCAAGGCTCTGGCTAGATGGTTTTACTGCACAGTTGGGGTGCAGGATATTAATCCTTCTAGGGGCTCTGTGTGTAAGAGGGAGCTTGCTGGGGACGGTATTATTCAAAGTAATGAGCAGTGTGGTAAGAAGCTTAGAGGAGGTGTGGAAAATATTGATACTCCTAAGACTGTTACCAAGAAACAACTCATTTTAACTCAAGAGGGTAGGAGGATTATGAAGATTCTGTCATCTAAGAATAAGAAGGTGAAGCAGGTGTTTGAGTTTAACAAGGATGCTGCTGTGCCAGTACTCCCTATTTTCAGACTTGGGGAGATGTCTGATGCTATAGGTTCTACTCCTGTAGCTAACATGACTATTGAGCAGATGGAGAAGGAGATTTCTGATATAAAAAAGGTTGGTAGTGTTAAATCTAAGTTGTTGGGTTATAAAACTGCAGATGGATTAATTTTTGACCCTTTTGAGGAAGATGGATGTGCTGATAAAGCAGTTGAGTTTAATGATATGAAGTTTTCTATTAAGGAGATTAGGGACAACATTCAGAGGAAAAAGTTGAGGTTGAGGGAGTTAATTTTGGATTTAGGGAAGGCTAGGGAATTGTTGGCTGAGAAGAAGAAGCAAAAAGAGCCTGTTGACAATGCTTGTAATGTTATTCAGAAATCTCCAGTTCTAGGGGCAATTGCTGATAACAACTATGTGTTTAAGGCTTTTTCATCTAACAACAAATCAGTTGATAATGCTCCTGAGCCATCTGTGGATTCTGATTCTGATGATAAGAAGGAAAGGGCTTCATATGCTAATGCTGTAAAGGGTGAGAAGGTTGCTGAATTTAGCAAAAAGATCATGTATTGCCCACCTACCACTCTTGAAAATGGTGAAAAGGTGGTTTTGATTAAACAGGATTATGTTGAGAAGGTTAAGCAGATTTATTCTAAACATTTGTATGGATATTTTGTGGGTTCCTTTTGCTCTATAGCATGGGTTAGATTCAATTTATTTAGGATGTGGAAGAGATATGGGATTGAGGACATTTCTACTAATGGTAAAGGTTTGTTCTATTTTAAATTTGATAAAAAGGAGGGAATGTTAGAAGCCTTGAAAGCTGGACCATGGGTTGTTAATGGCATCCCTTTGGTGCTTAACCAATGGGAGGTTGGGACTGCGATTGTGAAATCAGAACCAGAAAGGGTGCCTGTGTGGGTTTTATTTAAGGAGGTGCCATTGGAGTTATGGAATGTACAGGGGTTGTGTGAGCTGGCTAGTTGTACTGGTAAACCACTATTGTTTGATAATATTACTGTGGATAAATGTCTGAATACTAATGTGCAGGTTGGGTTTGCTAGAATCTTGGTGGAAATTGCTGCTGCTGATTCTCAGCCTACTTTCATTAGAGCTTTCTATCCTAGAGAGGAGGGTGTTGAGCCTAAGGTTACTGAGGTGCTGATTGAGTATCAAAAGATGCCTAAACTATGTTCTTTCTGCAAAGTGTTTGGGCATTCTTTTTAGAAGTGTACTGCTAGAGAGTTAACTGCTGAAGAGAAAGAAGCTAGGGACAGAGAAGCTGAAAAGGTGAATGAAGATAAGAAGGGGGCTGCTAAAGATGGAACTGTTGATGAGGAAGGGTATCAGTTGGTGTGGAAGCGTAGTATGGCTGCTAAGAATCCCAATAAGGGTTTAAATATTGGAAGAAATGGTAATGGGGCTTATGGGGGAGGTAATTTGAGGCAAAGAAATATGTTTAAGGGTAATAAGGAGGAAAAGGAGGCTAAACTTCAGGATAGGATTAAGAGCTTTAAAATGAATCAAGCTGCTTTGGAGTATGATCTTCAGAAGGATCAAGTTAGGAAGGATTCTAATGGTGCTTCATCTTCTGGGGTTAAAAAGGATGGGAAGGAGGGGAATGGTAATGAAATTAGGAAGGGGAAGCAAATTTTTCAAATAAAAACTGATGGTATTAAAGGGAAGAAAACTAATCTTGTGGCTAAACGTATTGAGGTCAAGAATAGTTTTAGTATTTTGGATGATGAGAATATGGTTGATGAAGGCACTGGTCTTGAAGCTGGTGATGTTGCTTCTAATCCCACTCCTAAATCTTCTAAACCTCTTCCTGTTAAGCCTACCAAACCCCCCTCACCTAAAACATCTAAACCTTCTAAACCTAGTCCTGTTAAACAACCTGAAACCAAACCTGTGTCTATTTCTGCCCCTAATGATCCTCCCCTAATCCTTTTAATGCCCCTCTTGGTCAGTCTACTGATTGTCCTCCTCACAATGGTGTCCCTGCTAAGCCCTATACCCCTGGCTCTAGTCTGGTTAGAGATGCTGTTATTGAGGATTATTCTTTTGACTTAACTCCACAGCAGATTGAGGATGTTATGTTCTATATTAATTGCAGAGTTATCCCTTCTAGGGAACAAGTTTTAGAATGGGATGTGGTCCAAACTAAGTATTTCTTCCTAATGTGTCAGAAGTTTGATTTTCCTGAGGGTATGGATTATGATGAAGTGGAAGATATTGTTCTAGAATCTGATAATGAGGATGTTTTGTCTGAGGAAGATGAAACAGCTAGGTTCATGAAGTTAGATAATAGTGGTGATACTGGAGTGGTGCAGGAAGTGCACACTTTGAGGATAGAAACATGTCCTCATGAATTACAACAACCTGAACTTGTTAGCCTGGAATGTTAGAGGCTTGTCTAACATTACCATGCAAAATGAAGTTATGAATGTACTTCATGACAGGAACATTGGGATTTGTGGTATTCTGGAATCTCATGTTAAAGGTAATAATCTCAGCAAGGTTTTTGGAAGGGTTCTGAAGGAATGGGAATGGGTGTCTAATAGGCCTTATTGTTCTGGTGGGGTCAGAATAGTCATAGGTTGGAGACCCAATCTTGTTGATGTTATGGTTGTTGGTATGAATGCACAAGTTATTCATTGTCTCATTAAACCTTTGGATGGTCGTCCTAGATTTTTCTGCTCTTTTGTTTATGGGTTTGTCAAATACCCTTTAAGGAGATCTTTATGGCATGATTTACAAGCCTTTGGCAGTACCATCATACAAGAACCTTGGCTTGTGATAGGTGACTTTAATACTATTTTGGACCCTAATGAAAGATCTATGGGTTCTTCTAAAGTTACCACATCCATGCTTGACTTAAGGGAGTGTTGTGCTAATGTTGGTATAGAGGATATCCCTTCCTCTGGTTTTAAGTATACCTGGAACAAATCTCCAGGAAAGACTGATGGTCTTCTTAAGAAACTGGAAAGAGCTATGGGTAATGCTGAGTTTATGTCCACTTTCCCTGGGGTTATGGCTAATTTTCTCCCTTTTTTAACTTCTAATCATTCACCTGTTTTGGTCTCTTTCAAAGGAAAGGCTGTTTGGAAGCCAAGAGCTTTTAAGTTTATGAACCATCTTACTAGCAATGAAAGGTTCTTACCTATTGTTGAAGCTGGTTGGAAGTTGAATGTTAAGGGTTGTCATATGTTTTCAGTGGTTTCTAAGCTTAAAAGCCTTAAGAAACCTCTGAGAAAGCTTGGAAGGGAAATGGGTGACTTGAGTGAAAAAGTTAAAGAATATACTAGGGTGCTGGGGTCTGTTCAGGAGGCTATGATGGGGGATCCTCATAATAAGGTGTTGAGGGATGCTGAAAGTGCTGCCATCAAGGGGTTGAAGCAAGCTTCTATTGATGAGGAATTGCTTTTAAAACAGAAGGCTAAAGTGGAATGGTTGAAAGCTGGTGATCAGAATACTCCTTATTTTCATAAGGCAGTTAAGGGAAGGCAGAGTAAGGCCAGAATTAGTTCTATTGTCGATAGTAATGGTAGCTATTTTGAGGGTAATGAAGTTGGGGAGGTGTTTGTTAAACACTTTGAAAACTTTATGGGGAGAAGGGTGGGAGTTGAGGCTATTAGGAATGCTGGGTCTTTATTTATGAATAAAATTTCCTCTGATAAAGCTGATTTTATGGTTAGAGAGGTCACTGATGAGGAAATCAAGAAAGCTATCTTTGATATAGATATAGACAAGGCTCCTGGACCTGATGGGTATTCTTCCAAATTTTTTAAATCTTCCTGTTCTATTATTGGTTCTGAGGTTTGTGCTGCTGTGAAGGAATTCTTTTATAATGGGAAACTTTTGAATGAGGTAAATGCTACTATCCTATCTCTTGTGCCTAAATGTAGTAATCCTAGAAATGTGTCTGAATACAGGCCTATAGCCTGTTGTAATGTCCTGTATAAGTGCATTTCTAAGATAATTTGTGAGAGAATAAAGGGGTCTTTGGATGGGATTGTGGATGAATGTCAAAGTGCTTTGGATGGGATTGAGGAATTATCACACTAAAATTGTTGAGCCCAGAATTGCCTTGAAAATTGACCTTCAGAAGGCTTATGATACTGTTAATCATGAGTTTCTTGAAGAGTGTTTAGTCAATTTTGGATTTCATCCTTGTATGGTTGCTTGGATCATGACTTGTATTAGGTCAGCTGCATATTCTATCAACATTAATGGGGAGGTGTTTGGTTATTTTAAAGGCTTGAGAGGCTTAAGACAAGGAGATCCTATGTCTCCTTACTTGTTTACCATAGTTATGCAAGTCCTTAAGTTAATTTTTGACAGAAGAATCGGAGAAAGTGGTCAATTTAAATTTCATTGGTGCTGTAAGAAGCTTAATCTGACACATGTCTGCTTTGCTGATGATTTATTGGTGTTTGCTCATGCTGATGTGGCTTCTGTCAAGGTTGTTAAGGAAGCTTTGGAAGAATTTAGTGGGGTTTCAGGTCTCATTCCTAATCTTAGTAAGAGTACAATGTATTTGAGTAATGTTACTAATCTTATTAAGGGAAGAATTATGAATCTGTTGCCATTTAAAGTTGGTGTTCTACCTGTTAGATACCTTGGTGTCCCTTTACTTTCTAAAAAGCTGTACACTAAGGACTGTCTTGTCTTGGTGGAGAAAGTTAGGAAAAGGATTGAAGACTGGATAAACAAGTCTTTGTCATTTGCTGGCAGATTGCAATTAATTAAGTCTGTTCTTGCTTCCCTTCAGGTTTATTGGGCTTCTGTTTTTCTGCTTCCTGTCAGCGTGATAGAGGATGTTGAAAGACTGATGAATAGATTTTTGTGGGGTAACTCTGATTCTGCTAAGGGTAAAGTCAGGGTCTCTTGGGATAATGTGTGTTACCCTAAGACTGAGGGTGGGTTAGGAGTTAAGTCTTTAAGAGTTAAAAACAAGGCTCTTCTTGCTAGACATGTGTGGAATCTTATTTCTGGAAAAGATACAATATGGACAAAATGGATTAGGGCATATAGGTTGAAGGGGATTAGTTTCTGGGGTTTTAGGAAAAAACAGGGGGCCTGTTGGAGTTGGAAAAGTTTGCTGGATAATAGGGATGTCTTGTGGTCTCATTGTCTCCAGTGTATAGGTGATGGGAAGTCTACTTCTGTCTGGTATGATAATTGGTGCCCATTGAGCCCACTTTCATTGTTCATATCTCCTAGAGAGATACATGGGGGTGGATTTAATTTGAATATTACTGTGTCAGAGGTTATAAGTAATGGTTGTTGGTTAT
Source organism: Ambrosia artemisiifolia (assembly GCA_032199755.1). Classification (NCBI taxonomy): domain Eukaryota; kingdom Viridiplantae; phylum Streptophyta; class Magnoliopsida; order Asterales; family Asteraceae; genus Ambrosia; species Ambrosia artemisiifolia. The sequence goes on from CM063526.1 coordinate 17,796,215, forward strand.
GGCCAGAGGAATGGAGGAGAAAATTTCCTTGTTTGTTTGACTTGTCTCCTCCTGCCCTTATTGAAGGCAAGAGGGATATTACTTTTTGGAAGACTAAAGCTGAAACATATGAATCTTTTTCTACCAGTATAGTCTTCAAAGACTTGTGTCCTATGAAGGATGAAGTTTCTTGGGCTAGGATTGTTTGGTTTAGTCAATCTGTTCCTAGGCATGCCTTTACTTTTTGGCTTGCAGTTGTAACACCCCAAACTCTCGTTTCGCCTAAATACGCCATTAGGCGTAATCGATAAAATAATAAGGCGAGTTTAATGGTGGATGTTTTTAACCACCGAATAAAAATGAGGCTAAATCCTTTACCAGAGACTAATCTAGTTAAAGTAATAATCTAGAAGCAAACTTGAGACTAAATTTGAGGGGCCATAGTTGCCAATATGTCAAAGTGGGTTTTATTAATAAAGTTAACTAAGAAAAACACACACTTGTGTGTGTGTTGATCGATCTCAACATCAGGAGATCAAGCTCCTTCACCAACCAAACCCTAAACACAAGAACATGCTTGAATCCAAGCTAAATCAAGGGGTTTTTCCATGCATTAGCAAGAAACGGGTTATCTAAGGCCTATAGAACATCAAGGTACCTTTTATTTGGTAGAAATTGATGTTATATTCATCTTTGATTCTTATGAAAATCTAGGGTTTTGATAAAAACGTGAAGGTGTATGTTGATGGAGGTTTCTCTAACCTTAGGGAGCCCCAAACATGCTTAATTTGAGTATAAATAGCATTTTAGATGCATGCTTGCTATGTTCATGTGATTATGTGGTAGGTGAAAATTTGGGTTTATACCTCTAGGTGAATACCACATATGGTTAGTAGTTGTGATAACTCTTAGGAGTTATTATAATGAGAAATTAGGTTAAGAAGTCTAGATAACATGATATGGTGATGTTTAGCTAAATGGGTATGCTTTGGCTAACTTAAAACTCATGAAAATAAATTGAATTTGGTGGGTGCACACCAAGTGTTTGATGAAACGCCTCAATAGTCTTGTTTGCAAATTGAGGTGATAACTTGATTTGGGTAATCATGGAATTACCCGCATATAAAATGTGAGACACATGTTTAAAAGATGGATCACACCATACATGAAAAACATAGCCCAATGATAATTGGGAAAATGATATGATGGTATGAATAAACTCATGAGATGTGTTAGTTATTGAATATGATGACTAACTTAACTAATCTTATGAGTATAGTGAAGGTTGATATTATCAAGCTAGGTGCAAGCTTGGAAGGAATGGATCAACGAACAAAACGAGTCAAGCGGATATGAGCTTGAAGTGCAATTAAATGAGAGTGAATACAAGGTAAGTTTTACTTACACCAAAGTACTATACCATAGTTTAATTGTTGTATACGTTAGTCTTAAACCTTGAGTGTGTGATAAAGATAAACCCCAAGGGGTAGAATCTATTAAGTGGGTCGCCTTATGTGCACTCAATACAAAACGTGGTTTATGACCTTAATCGAGACAATGAGTTATGCCCAAATGGTGAATTTCGTCAAATGGGTCAATTAATAATGAGATGTGGGAATGATGTTTTGATTCAACCGGATCGATGAAATCATTTGAATGAAGTGATAAAGCGTGTGTTAAATAGGTCAAGTGTGATGTCACTTGGACCATAGATAAAATGCTCGAATAACGTAGCATTATGAACTATGCGTCTAAACGGGTCAAATGGTGATGTCCTCACCAAGTGAGTCCAATACTTGATTGATGCTTGTATTCCAAGCATTAAGATTCATAGGTTAAACGGATCAAATGCAAAATATTATCATTTGAGTTCCGAGAAATTAATGGGTCTATCTAGAAAGCACGCAGGTAAATGCACTAGCGCATGCACGCTTGATGCTAAGAATCATGGAGGGTAAGCATAAGGTATGGATATGGGTCAAGGCCACCCGGTAAGTCCGTAGCTAATTAAACGCCTTTGGGCAAGGCAACATGAGTACTAAAACTACCCACATGAAGTATGGGTGCAAGCCAAGTAAGTTATTTCCATAACTATTTTCAATGCGCGCTAATGCGCTTAGAATTTACTAAATAAGAGAAAACTTGAGAAAATGTTAAAATCTAAGTCCGAAAGGACTTAGAGGTTTGTAAACAAGTCAATGAGTCAAAGGTAATGGGTTGAATCAAAAGTGTCGCCATGGATGGCTAAATTTAAGGATTTGGCTATAAAGGGGCATTTTGGGAATTTAAAGATTTACTAAAGGTTAAATCTAAGAACCAAGTCATAATGCCACAAAACGGACAATGCTTTTATTTAAACAAGTGTCTAATGAGTCAACAATATGATTGTTATGCCTTTTGAACGGTCAAATAAGGCTTTGTATAATCCATGTCCTTAACGGGTCGAATTGGGTAAAATCAACATAAGCATTGAATAACCGAAACGGTGCATTCGATTTTGAGAAATGGTATCTTATATGCATGATAATATGGTATCAACGAGTCCCCAAGTGTTCCCCGGAATGGCTTTGAACATAAGTAAAAGAAATGCCAAAAGTGGGAAAAACAACTAGAAACAATGAGTTTTTCAGCCAGTGGCCAACGTAAGCTACGTTGGCAGCGTAGCTTACGTCAGGCCATCTCAGGAAATTAGCCCAGTGTCCAGCGTAGCTTACGCTAGCAGCGTAGCTTACGCCAGAACCTCTCGCAAAATTTGTCCAGTGGCCAGCGTAACTTACGCTGGCAGCGTAGCTTACTCCAGGCCCTCTCGGGAAATTTTATCCAATGACCAACGTAGCTTACGCTGGAAGCGTAGCTTACGGCGGAATGTAATCCCAAAATATTTGCTTTGTATTCCAAGCTCGTTCGTTCCGTTTTGACACGTTTCAACGTGTTAACTATTTAAAAGGTGTTATTATTAACACAACTAACTATTATCTATGTAATGGTGCTAGGTATACCTTCGATGGAAATCCCGGAGCAAGGATCGAGTCGCAATAAGAACCGAACACTCATCAAGCTTCCGCATTAGAATTCAAGGAACTCTCGATAAAACGCAAAATCTTAGTATATGTTTTAACTATTAAAATGTATAAATTTTTGGGAATCAAATATGTATTTGTTCACAATGGTTTATGTTTCTCATAATTTTAAAAGTTTTAATCGGGAGTGGTTTTACGTAAGGTCAAAACCCGAATGATTAGGCGTTGATCGCGTAATTACGGGTTAGGGTCTTACAAGTGGTATCAGAGCCATTGGTTTGAGGGATCCGAGTGTTGAGAAGGATACTTGGACTCAAACTGTGCGCTCAAGTGTTGAAGGGTGTTCGGTTCGGGGCTTGATCGAGGAATCCGCTAAGTAAAATTTACAATAACAATCCGGTTTAATCGAAGATTGTTATATATGATCGAATAGTGATATCGTGTATATACATTCTATCACAAAATCTTGGTAAGGAAATGTTTAGGCGGCTTGAAGTCTATCCAAAGATTTATTCAGGCAATGAAATTCTTGTGTAACAAGAATTCTAACATTATACTGTAATGATGCATACTAATACCGACATGTCATGATACTAATCAATTGAAATTTTAAATGTGACAGGGATTAGAACATTTTATTCGATCGAGATAGGATCGAATGATTCACCCAACGAGGTGGTGGAGGGAGGGTCTAGGAGCACGGCGGAAGGCATGCTCACCAAGGACCAAGTCAAGTAACGACTCAGACTAGTGGATTGATAAAAAGAGAGGAACACATGAGCACATATCAATCAGGTACACGCCCTAAATCATAGTAAGTGCACTAGTGGGCAATTATCACACGAAGAGAGTGGTAATTGCATACACAATCAAGGAGCAAAATGGGAAAGGTGCATAGTTCTAGCCAATGAACGATCAATGCACAAGCTTAACTTGAACGTCGAAACCAGGTTGGGGGTAATCATCCCAAACTAACGTTTAAAATATAAGAAATGCTAGAGTCGCGTAGTGGTCATATTAATGGATATGAACACACAAGGTTTTATGAAACGAAAACACATCGTTGGTTTTAAGGGAGTAAAGGTAAAACCAAGTATCAAACATATATCAAGAAAAAGGTTTTACCAAATAAAATAGGGGACACAAGCATGAGCTGAAAATTTGCTTGCATAGGGTGTGATGCCTTAATTATAATAAGTCCGTGTGTACCATATGCGAATTACTTACCCTGGCCAGGTAAGTGTTAAACATATGATACAATGGGTTTCTTATAATTAATACATATGCAATCTATGTAGCAAAGTCTTAGTAAGTGTGAGGTGTCAGGAGATTTTGGACGTAGTCTACTGTCTAACACGGCAGAGATGCGATCCATGCGAGACCTTGAGCGAGGCACCAGCTGAAATACGTTGGGCTAGCAGAGAGGTCAATATACTAAGGCATTTTGGACGTAGTCCACTGTCTAACACGGCAGGGATGCGATCCATGTGAGACCTTGAGCGAGGCACCAGCTGAAATACGTTGGGCTAGCAGAGAGGTCAATATACTAAGGCATTTTGGATTTAGTCCACTGTCTAACACGGCAGGGATGCGATCCATGCAAGACCTTGAGCGAGGCACCAACTTATACGTTGGGCTAGCAAAGCGGGAAATATACTATACGAGCTATCTTTGGTTGTTACAGAGATAGACTTGAAGCTTAATCAAGGTTGAGTCATAAGTAAATTCGGTTTGTAAATAGACTTGAACCTTAATCAATGTTGAGTCATAAGTAAATTCGATTTGTAAATAGACTTGAACCTTAACCAAGGTTGAGTCATAAGTATATTCGGTTTGTAAATAGACTTGAACCTTAATCAAGGTTGAGTCATAAGTAAATTCGGTTTGTAAATAGACTTGAACTAAAAGGTTGAGTCATAAACAGATCAAATTCGTAAACAGGTTTGGACCTTAATCAAGGTTAAGCCGCAATTAAACTCGAATTGTTTTATAGAAGTATAAATTCGTAAAGGGGGCTCAAACCATAACCAAAGGTTGAGTCATAATCACATTAGGGTAAGTTGAAAATCTTTGGATTAATGACATAAACAACGGATTTGGGCCGTGATAAATCAGTAAATCATTCAACCCTCAGGTTAAGAATGAAAAAGAGTAAACTGCAATAACATTAGATTGTATCGCTGGTACAATTTAATGCAAATTATGATAACAGTTGGATAGTTATTACAATCTGATGCAAACCGTGATAACAAGAGATTAGTCAATACAATACGTTGTAACGATCAATCTACACCGTGTTTTATGAAAAGGAAACCGACTTCAACTTATATTGGGATCGGTAAATTAGAAAAAGGATTTTTGGAAAACAAACGTTCCAAATAAATAAATGATTTCAAATTCTAAAACTCAAAAGTCTTTAAAAGGGTCGGCTGGGGCAATGACCATCAATCGAGTTAGCAAAATGGGAATTTAGGGAAACCCAAGTTCAAATTGTCGGACACAAGTTAGACATGTATGGGTAAGACCCAAGCATAGTAAACCAAATAACTCACTAGGTGTGAGGTTAAAAGCAGGGTGGACTATAATGGTTCATACTTTAGAATACGATACTTGAAATATAGGAGCCTAGCAAACCGGCTGGGTAAAGTGTGGAAATTGGTAATGATTTCCACAATAAACACGAAGGGTAAGGGAAACCCAATAAATGACAAATTCTTAAAATAGGATTAGCCAAAGAATGGAAAACGTTGTGGTAAAGCAAAGTATGTTATAACATACTAGCAAACCAAAAAGGACGAGAGTTGGATTCGGGGATGAATCCAAGGAGCTAGAAAATAGCTATGTTAAAAGCCGGGTTAGCCTTAGAAACCAAGGTAAGTTACTTGTTGTTAATAAATGCATAGGCAGATTTGCATATGCATGCTATAATCGAGTATTGCAGTAGATGCCCTAAGATGCCTGATAGAATGGACCCTTAAACCAATACATCCTTCGGGATAATAGTAGACGGGGAATAGTCTACGGTTCTAAGGAAAGCCTATGAGGAACATAAGTAGCTAAAATGCCTAGTAGGGGTAAGTATGCACATATTGCCCCTAGTTAACCGAAAGAATAGAATAACTCAAGCCATATTATGAAAGCTAAGGCTTTCATATAACAAGCGAAAGGTGTGAAGTCGAACAAAGGGATAATTGCCCTAAGTATATAGTACTAATTGCTTAGACTGTAGACTGGTAAGGAACGGTTGCTGCTCAATCGGTTTAGAGAACCAAAGCACTTTGGGGTAACCAAAGAAAATACAAGAGAAAGGTTTCGGGGACGAAACCTCTTTAAGGGGGGTAGAGTTGTAACACCCCAAACTCTCGTTTCGCCTAAATACGCCATTAGGCGTAATCGATAAAATAATAAGGCGAGTTTAATGGTGGATGTTTTTAACCACCGAATAAAAAGGAGGCTAAATCCTTTACCAGAGACTAATCTAGTTAAAGTAATAATCTAGAAGCAAACTTGAGACTAAACTTGAGGGGCCATAGTTGCCAATATGTCAAAGTGGGTTTTATTAATAAAGTTAACTAAGAAAAACACACACTTGTGTGTGTGTTGATCGATCTCAACATCAGGAGATCAAGCTCCTTCACCAACCAAACCCTAAACACAAGAACATGCTTGAATCCAAGCCAAATCAAGGGGTTTTTCCATGCATTAGCAAGAAACGGGTTATCTAAGGCCTATAGAACATCAAGGTACCTTTTATTTGGTAGAAATTGATGTTATATTCATCTTTGATTCTTATGAAAATCTAGGGTTTTGATAAAAACGTGAAGGTGTATGTTGATGGAGGTTTCTCTAACCTTAGGGAGCCCCAAACATGCTTAATTTGAGTATAAATAGCATTTTAGATGCATGCTTGCTATGTTCATGTGATTATGTGGTAGGTGAAAATTTGGGTTTATACCTCTAGGTGAATACCACATATGGTTAGTAGTTGTGATTACTCTTAGGAGTTATTATAATGAGAAATTAGGTTAAGAAGTCTTGATAACATGATATGGTGATGTTTAGCTAAATGGGTATGCTTTGGCTAACTTAAAACTCATGAAAATCAATTGAATTTGGTGGGTGCACACCAATTGTTTGATGAAACGCCTCAATAGTCTTGTTTGCAAATTGAGGTGATAACTTGATTTGGGTAATCATGGAATTACCCGCATATAAAATGTGAGACACATGTTTAAAAGATGGATCACACCATACATGAAAAACATAGCCCAATGATAATTGGGAAAATGATATGATGGTATGAATAAACTCATGAGATGTGTTAGTTATTGAATATGATGACTAACTTAACTAATCTTATGAGTATAGTGAAGGTTGATATTATCAAGCTAGGTGCAAGCTTGGAAGGAATGGATCAACGAACAAAACGAGTCAAGCGGATATGAGCTTGAAGTGCAATTAAATGAGAGTGAATACAAGGTAAGTTTTACTTACACCAAAGTACTATACCATAGTTTAATTGTTGTATACGTTAGTCTTAAACCTTGAGTGTGTGATAAAGATAAACCCCAAGGGGTAGAATCTATTAAGTGGGTCGCCTTATGTGCACTCAATACAAAACGTGGTTTATGACCTTAATCGAGACAATGAGTTATGCCCAAATGGTGAATTTCGTCAAATGGGTCAATTAATAATGAGATGTGGGAATGATGTTTTGATTCAACCGGATCGATGAAATCATTTGAATGAAGTGATAAAGCGTGTGTTAAATAGGTCAAGTGTGATGTCACTTGGACCATAGATAAAATGCTCGAATAACGTAGCATTATGAACTATGCGTCTAAACGGGTCAAATGGTGATGTCCTCACCAAGTGAGTCCAATACTTGATGCTTGTATTCCAAGCATTAAGATTCATAGGTTAAACGGATCAAATGCAAAATATTATCATTTGAGTTCCGAGAAATTAATGGGTCTATCTAGAAAGCACGCAGGTAAATGCACTAGCGCATGCACGCTTGATGCTAAGAATCATGGAGGGTAAGCATAAGGTATGGATATGGGTCAAGGCCACCCGGTAAGTCCGTAGCTAATTAAACGCCTTTGGGCAAGGCAACATGGGTACTAAAACTACCCACATGAAGTATGGGTGCAAGCCAAGTAAGTTATTTCCATAACTATTTTCAATGCGCGCTAATGCGCTTAGAATTTACTAAATAAGAGAAAACTTGAGAAAATGTTAAAATCTAAGTCCGAAAGGACTTAGAGGTTTGTAAACAAGTCAATGAGTCAAAGGTAATGGGTTGAATCAAAAGTGTCGCCATGGATGGCTAAATTTAAGGATTTGGCTATAAAGGGGCATTTTGGGAATTTAAAGATTTACTAAAGGTTAAATCTAAGAACCAAGTCATAATGCCACAAAACGGACAATGCTTTTATTTAAACAAGTGTCTAATGAGTCAACAATATGATTGTTATGCCTTTTGAACGGTCAAATAAGGCTTTGTATAATCCATGTCCTTAACGGGTCGAATTGGGTAAAATCAACATAAGCATTGAATAACCGAAACGGTGCATTCGATTTTGAGAAATGGTATCTTATATGCATGATAATATGGTATCAACGAGTCCCCAAGTATTCCCCGGAATGGCTTTGAACATAAGTAAAAGAAATGCCAAAAGTGGGAAAAACAACTAGAAACAATGAGTTTTTCAGCCAGTGGCCAACGTAAGCTACGTTGGCAGCGTAGCTTACGTCAGGCCATCTCAGGAAATTAGCCAGTGTCCAGCGTAGCTTACGCCAGAACCTCTCGCAAAATTTGTCCAGTGGCCAGCGTAACTTACGCTGGCAGCGTAGCTTACGCCAGGCCCTCTCGGGAAAGTTTATCCAATGACCAACGTAGCTTACGCTGGAAGCGTAGCTTACGGCGGAATGTAATCCCAAAATATTTGCTTTGTATTCCAAGCTCGTTCGTTCCGTTTTGACACGTTTCAACGTGTTAACTATTTAAAAGGTGTTATTATTAACACAACTAACTTTTATCTATGTAATGGTGCTAGGTATACCTTCGATGGAAATCCCGGAGCAAGGATCGAGTCGCAATAAGAACCGAACACACCCGAACACTCATCAAGCTTCCGCATTAGAATTCAAGGAACTCTCGATAAAACGCAAAATCTTAGTATATGTTTTAACTATTAAAATGTATAAATTTTTGGGAATCAAATATGTATTTGTTCACAATGGTTTATGTTTCTCATAATTTTAAAAGTTTTAATCGGGAGTGGTTTTACGTAAGGTCAAAACCCGAATGATTAGGCGTTGATCGCGTAATTACGGGTTAGGGTCTTACAGCAGTTCAGCAGAGACTTATGACTCAAGATAGATTGTTGAATTGGGATCTTCAAAGGGATATGTTTTGTCCATTTTGTGGAGAGGTGAGGGATAGTCATCAGCATTTGTTTTTTCAATGCCCTTACCCTAATAGTGTGTGGAATAAGTTGAAGGTTATTGCTGGTTTAGAACAATTTTCTAACAACATAATGGAGTGTGTTACTGCTTTAGTTCAAGCTCCAATGAGGAAATCTGTTAAGAGCATAATTCAGAGACTCATGTTAGGTGCTATGGTCTACTTCATTTGGCAGGAAAGAAATTTGAGGATATTTCAAAAGAAGACTAGAGATGCTGATGTGCTTTGTAGGATTATTCAAGATTCAGTTAGAATGAGGCTTTTGGGGTTGAAGATAATTGCCACTCCAAGTAGTATTAAGTTGAGTAAGATATGGGGCTTTAAGGTGGAATGGAAAGCTCCAGCTAAAAAGGTTAACAAATGAGGTACATTCTCTTATTCTTGCTACTGGGTCTGCTTAGGGTGGGCTTTTGGTTTGGGCCTGTTAGCAGGGGTGAGTTTTTGGTTAAGGATGGGTGGTGTGGTTTGGGTATGTTTATTCTGTTAATAAGGGTTAACAGGGAGGGGGGACAGGGTATTTTATCTTTTTAAGGAATTTTTTATTGATAATATGGTTAGTTTTTAGATTCTGTAATACTCTTGACACCAGGTTTTGTAAATATTGTGGTTTTGAACTGTGGTGTAGAGTGTCTAGATCTCAACTTGTTGTTTTCTGGATTAGTTATAAAGGATGGTTTTGGAAATTATGGTTTAAAGGACAGGATAAGATGGTTTGTTTGTTGTTATGGCATACTGTTACTCAGGGAAGTAAGGAATACTGCAAGTTTCAGATTATGGGGTGGGGGGTATTTTGGTCCAGTTGGAGTTATATGGTGTTCTTAATCTTTTGGGTAGTCTTCTGGCCTTTATGGTCTTCCATTCCTTAGTACTGGTCTGTTTGGTCCCTTTGGTTTATTTTCTGTATTTATTGTTGTGTCTGGGTTATTAACCCATTTTGTCCTTATTCTGGGATCATATTATTCCTGTTGATACCCTGGTCTATTTCTTATCTTGATAAAAAAGCTATGCATATGATCTGGAGTTTAGGATTTGGCAGACTTGGGATAAGTCAACAACTGGGAGTTATAAGGTTGGATCACGTCTATACCATTAGGACTCTTTTGATTCTGGTCTTTTATTGCTTTTTTAGATCCTGGTATGGACTTGAAATCCTTTTTTTGAGTTTCTTTTTTAGCCTTTTCTTGTCTTTGTGTCTTTGTGTCTTGAGTCTGTTTTATCCTTTTGGATATGGGGGGAGGGTTATATTGGGAATCAAGGTGTTGTATGGAGGATTAAAAGCCTTTGGGTACCTTAGAACCTAGTTCCAACCTGTCTTTCTATGATTGGTGTGTCTTTCATACACCTGTGTTGTGCTTTGTGTGTGCTAAACTTAGGAAACTAGGAGTTTGCATGCATAATGGTTCTTCTTTAACCAGTATGAATGTTTTCACTGTGGCCTATGGGGTTTTAGGTATTTGTGTGCAGGAGGTTTGCACTAACCTTGGAGAGATAAGGAAGCATTGTTCCTCTGTTCTTAGGCCATTTTTCCCCTTCTTTTCTTTGTTTGTTATGTCTTTTTTATTGTTTTCTAGATCCTGGCAGAGGAACAAAAACCTTTATATTATGGGTGTGTGTCTTGGTGTTAGCCTGTGTGTGTTTTCTGAGCACTTGCTCAGGGGTGGGGGGATATCTTTGGGTATTGGAGGCATATGGAGACTTATAATACGTTGGGTAGAGATCTTTATTCATTCTTTTCCTGCTCTATCTCTTCTTTCTCTTGTTTTATTTTTTCTGTTTATTATCCTGGGAGTATGGGATGGGTTGCTTAAACAATTATGGGTTGAGTCACTGATCAGAGATTTTGGTCCATTATTGACACTCTGTCTCAGTTCTGCGTTATATGATTGGTGGTTAGGATTATTGTGGCTCAGGGGAGCATAAACAAGGGAGACATAAGGTTGGACTATGCTGTTGGCAATAGGTCATTATTCTCAGTATACTTTTTATTTTTAGCTCTTTCCAACAGCATGGGAACCCTCAGAATTCTTTTGGTTTTCTTTGACAGCCTTTTTTCTTGTTTTTTAGTCCTTGAGTCTTTTGAGTCTATCCCACTTGGGATTATGATGGGGTGGGTCAATATGGGTTGGGTTGGAGAAGGGATGAGGAGTGTAGTTGAGACTTTGCAAATTGTAAAATGTGGCAGGATACCTATAGAACAATGGTCATGGTGGTATTTGTGGGGTAATTGTATTAGGATCCTGTGTAGGGGCAGTTTAGCTATTATAGTCAGAGATGTGCAGAAGTATCAGTTGTTACAGAGGATTGAATGGTTTAAGGGTGCTGGTATGGTTGAAATTAGGTACAATTTCATATATGCCATTGTAAACTTGTAAAATATCATATATACCCAAAGTACAAGTTTTTCATGCATATTGTACAATGGTCCTAAAGCATGTTTTGGGTATATATGAAATTTTGATGTTTTGTAGGGGTATATATGAAATTGCCCCTTGAAATTAAAGCTGTTGGTGCTAAGAACTGGATGTGGTTGAATAGGATATTAGAATGTTGTCTGCTACTGCTGAGCTGGTATGTTTCTGTCTTGCTTGATATTAATGTATATGTAATGGGGTTGGAAGCTAATGGGTCTAATATGCCTAGTAATGCCACTATTCTGGTGGAGGTTTATAAAGATTGCAGGCATATTTGGTTCCATGTTGCTGCAGCCTATGTCTTTGGCATGCTGCATTTGTTCTCAATACTTAGTATTGAGAGTAAAGTCCACTCTCTCATTAAATGGCATATTTGGGGAACTATAGGAGCTTACATGGTTGTGAACCTGGTTTGTATGGAAATAGCAGGGTTAAAGATTGAAAAGATTGATGTATATTTTGCTCCTATAGTTGCATATGAATTCGTGTTTCATGTGCCTGTTCTGAACAAGATTTGTGGTGTTTGGAAGGCTTCTTTATGTCATCTGGTGTTTGGAAATTATGATAGGTGCGTTGGACAGTGGAGTATGCTAGGCTGGATGGAATGCATATGTCTATGTGCTGGGATTTTAGATCATGAACATAGTATAGTTGGTGTAATAAGCGGATGGGGGTTTAACAGAATATGTCAATGGGCTGGGAACAAGAATCAGTATTTCTTTAATAGGTTTGATGTTAATGGGAATGTCTTTAATGGATATTGGTCAAGGATCTGGTTGTCTTATATTTCTGGAAATGGTAGTATTAAGAGAAAGATTATGGAATGGACTGGTAATATTGTTAAAGCTATGGACTGGAAGAAGTTCTGGATGTTGGATTGGATCCTAATCGTTCTCTGGATTGGGCTTATAGGATACTGGGCTGATGTGGTTATAGTTTGCTTGATAGAGGGATGGCGTTTGGGTTGTTATATCTGGTTATGGAACAGCGGGCTTCGACTGTCTTTTTGGGATTTCATTTTGGAAGTTGGGCTTATGGAAGTTGGACTGAAGACGAAGCGGGCTGTTATGGAGGGCTGGATTGTATGGAGCGGCTTCTGGGCTCTTAGTTCCTTTTGTTTATTTTTTATTTATGTTATTTGGCTTTGTTGGGCCTTTAATATTTTTGTTCTTATTTTTGTTGGGCTTAGAATATCTTGTATAGGCTGGCCCGGTTTCTTTGTTTTACTTTTAGTCTTGTTTATTTCTTTTTGGGCTAACTAAAGATCTTAGGTCTATGTCCCGGGTCTTGGTTAGTCTCTGTCTTGTACTTGTTTTTTGATCAATAAATGTTTGCCGGGGTTTTCCCCATTTCAAAAAAAAAAAAAAAACTATCGGTACATTTGAAGTTTCGGGCATCCGAATGGAGGAACGGGAAGGCCATAAGATATCTAATCATGCTACAGACTCAGATAAAGGATACGAAGCTATATGAAGTTAGGGTTTTCTCTCTGTAATCGGGCGATTTTGGCGATTCAGTGTTTCCTTCTTCTCCGTTTTTCTTTTCCAGCATAATTAACCCTTCCTTTCTTTTCTTCTTCGTGTTTCACTGTTCCGGTGACTTTGTAGCTACCGGAATCTTCTCAGTGCACGTTCCTTAGTCTGTTATGGATCCTACTTCTAGGGTTCATGAGTCGGAGCCTCCTCCGGATATTCCTCCGGATGTCCCTCCGGATTTAGTTAGTGTTCAATTGGATGTTGCTCAAGCTCAGAGTGAGCAGGGGGATTCTATGATGACTGTGGATGTGGCTACTCGTGGTAGTGAGCAGGTGGTGCTGAATCGTGTACTCTCAGGTAGAACTGATTCCCTGATTATTAGTGCTGATGTTAATTGTTTGCTGAGAACTTTGTTGTGGGATAATTGGAAGCATAGAATGCTTAATGAAACCCTAGACTTGTTAAGGTTAGCTGGGATGGGTAAACTGGACTCTGTTAACAGATTGGTTGAACTGGAGGTTGCTGGGAGAGGTTTGTTGTTTCATGAGAGGTTGACTGGTAAGTATGGGATTATTATGGGAGTGATTGCTAATTTTCTTAGAAGGTTGGGTTATGGAAGTTCTGGGAAAACAAGGGAGCCTGATGCTGACATTGAGATGAAGGAAGAGGGTAGAGGAGGTAGGTTTCCACAGATTGATTCTTCTCTGAATATTTTTGATGTGGGTATGGGTGCTAGTTTTGTATGGTTAGATAAGAGGAAAAAGAGGTCTGTGAGGAATGAGGGAAGAAGAATGCTGATGGAAGTAAGGGTAAGGGTAGAGACCTTAGACTTAAACTTTCGGCTGAAACCCAGGTTTTTGATTTTAAACCTGGGGTTGGCAGTGGGATTTTGGTGGATGAAAATGGGGAGTTATTACTTGGGGAAAGTGTGAACTGAGACTGAAGGAGATTGCTAAGATTAAGGCTGTTAAGAAGAAGGAAGAGGAGGAGGCTAAAGCTGCTGAGGGTGATGATAAGGGTCAGGAAGGTGAGGGACAAGCTAAGGCTGCTTGGAGGGGTATTCTAAAAACTCCATCTATAATAAAGCTTATTCAGAAGAAAGCTGAGGAGTTGGGTCCTCATAGGTTGTCTAAGGAGGAGATTTCTTCTATTAAAAACTTGAAGCCTCTTCCTAAATCTATTATGAATTCTATTGCTATTAAGGATAATGTGGTGTTTAGTACTTCAAAGAAGAATGAAGCTGCTGTTGACAAGGGCAAGAATATTCTTTCTTTTGCAGATGTTACTAAGGAGAGTTCTAATTGTGTTCTGGAAACAAAGATGTCTTATTATCCTCCAAAAGTTTTGGAAAATGGTGAGGTGGTGGCTGTTATAAATCCTGAGAAGTTGGCTGAAGCTAAATCAGCCTATAGTTCCTATTTGTTTGGTTATTTTGTTGGGCAAAACTTGGCATTGGGGATGGTCAGATACCATTTGTTTAGAATGTGGAAGAGATTTGGTTTGGCTGATATTTCCTCTAATGGTGCTGGAGTTTATTTTTTCTAATTCAAGACTGAAGCAGGTATGCTTGAAACCATTAATAATGGCCCTTGGGTGATCAACAATATTCCTCTTTGTGTGAGAAGATGGGAAGTTGGGGCAAATGTTGATAAGGTAGAACCTTCTACAATTCCTATTTGGGTTACTATCCCAAATATGCCTATGGAATTGTGGAATAGAGAGAGTATCTGTAGTATGCTAAGCATGGTGGGTAACCCTTTGATGCCTGATAAGATTACTGCTTTGAGATGTAGTAAAAAAGAGGGGAGGGCTGGGTTTGCTAGAGTACTTGTTGAAGTAAGTGCTGATAAAGCTCTTCCTGAGTTTGTTAAAGCTTATTACCCTGCTGATGGTGATAAGCCTGCCTTTGTTAAAGAGGTTAAAGTAGAGTATCAGATTAAAGTTAAGAGGTGCTCTAATTGTAAGGTCTTTGGACATGATTATGGTTCTTGCAAGAACAGGGAACTTTCTGCTGATGAAATGACTTTGAAGACTCAACAGTTGCTTCAGGAATTGTATGATGCTGGTAATGCTGAATTTCCAGTGTCAGGGGTTGACAGTGAAGGGTTTATAACTGTGGGGAAAAATAACAAAGCCAAACAGGGGGTAATCATTAGGGAGTCTTCCTCACGGGGTAATAATGGGAATCAGGGGATTAGGAAGGGGATGAATGGTCAAACTAGTGTTAATGTTGGGGGTACTGGTTCTGGTGGGTCTTTTTATAATAATGGAGGGAAAGGGAATGGAGGCAAATTTATGAATGGTCAGAATGGTGGTACTAAAGGGGGTAGGAACAATAATGGGAATAGGGATCAGAGGAATGGTCAGAGGAAAGAGTATAGGCCTGTTGTTAACAAGAAGGCTGATAATAAGAGTATTGATCTACAAAACACTTTTTCAGTATTAAAGGATGAATTGGAAATTGGTAACTCTAGTAAGGAGGATAAAGGGAATTCTATTAATAAGGGAGATATAGGTAAGAATACTAATGAGGGGTCTAGTTTTGTGAAGTCAGGGGGTGTGGGAACTAGTTCAGGCATTAATGCTAATTCTGGTGGGAATTTTTATGTGTCCGATGCTGGTAATGGTCCAACGGTTAGTATAGCTGAAGGTATTTCTAAGGCTAAGAATCTTGGGGTGGGGAATAGGGAGGGAATGATTATTGATAATATTGGGGATGATGCTTTGAAGGGGAATTTAGGTGAGGGTAAGAATGGTTCTGAGAAGAAGAGTGGGGATTATATGGTTGTGGATAATGAGTCTGTCAGGCAGAAGATTGAAACTAAGGTCAATATCAAGACTGGTTATTTTAAGATGAATGAAAGCCAGTTTAATGAAGTGTCACATTATGTGATTAACAAGATTTGTCCTTCCAATGACATTATGAAAAAATGGAATATAGGGCAAGTTAAATTATTCTTTGAACAGTGGGATAAGATTATGTTTGAGAAACTTGTTGAGGCCTGCAATACTTCTGATGGGAGTACTCCCGAGAAGAATGCTGAGAGCAGTGTGAAGGATCAGAATGGAGTTTCTTCGGGATTGGAGAACTCTTCTATTAATTTGGATGTTTCCCATGAAGATTAATTTCATGGCTTGGAATGTTAGAGGTATGTCCTCTAACTCTAAACAAAGGCAGATTCGTAGGGTCTTGTTTGATAATAAAGTCAATGTCTGTGGGTTGGTTGAAACTAGAGTCTTAAACTCTGGTGTTACTGATGCTTGTAAAGGAATTCTGAATAATTGGAATTGGATCTCTAATGTTTATGAGGGATCTAATTGGGTTAGGATTGTTGTAGGGTGGGACCCTAGAGTGGTTGATTTGTTTATCTTGGAGGTACATAGTCAAGTGATTCATTGCTTGATTTGCCCTGTGGGGGATACTGAGAGGTTTTTTTGCTCATTTGTATACGGTGCTACTAATATTGTTTTGAGAAGAAATCTATGGGATAACTTGATTAGGCATAGTGAAAGGCTGATGAAAAACTCCTGGTTGGTTATGGGAGACTTTAATGCCATTCTTGATCCTGGTGAAAAAAATACTGATCTGTCTTCTTCTGTCTATGGCATGGAGGAATTTAAAAACTGTTTGGCTAAGTTAAAGATTGCAGACTTAGACAGCACTGGGTTTTTCTATACCTGGAATCAAAAGCCTGGGAGTTCTGATGGCATTAGAGAAAAATTAGACAGGGCTATGGGGAATTCTGAACTGCTGAAAATCTATCCAGCTTTGATTGCTAAGTTCCTTCCCTATATGACTTCTGATCATTCTCCAGTGTTGGTATCTTGTCCTTTATCTATTAGTAAAAGTGTCAAGCCGTTTAAATTTTGGAATCACTTATTTTCTCATCCTGATTTTGGTGATATTGTTAAGGATGTTTGGGGGATGGAAATTAGGGGATGTAAGATGTTTGGTATTGTCTCAAAGCTGAAATCTCTGAAGAAACCTCTGAGAAAGTTGAATTTTTCCCATGGTAATATTTGTAAGAAAGTAGAGCTATTGAGAGTTGAACTGGAAAGAGTTCAAAATCAAGCAGCTGAGGATCTTGACAATGAGATTCTTAGGGAAGAAGAGGAGGGTTATCTTAATGCTTATTCTGATGCTTTGTTGATTGAAGAGCAGTTTCTTAAACAGAAGTCCAAAGTTCATTGGTTGAGAGTGGGTGATCACAATAATAAATTTTTCTATCATTCTGTGAAACAGAGGCAGAGTAGGAATAGGATTTCTCAAATCCAGGGGCTTGATGGTGTTTTGTATGAGGAAGGGAATGTGGGGAATGCTTTTGTTTGTTTCTATTCTAATCTTATGGGAAAGAAGGATTTTGTTAATCCTATTGATAATCCCAGTGATCTGTTTTTAAAGAAGCTGTCCTCCCATGAGGCTGATTTCATGATTAGGAAAGTGACAAAGGAAGAGATTAAGGAGGCTATGTTTCAGATTGATGATAATAAAGCTCCGGGGCCGGATGGGTTTTCGGCTAAATTTTTTAAGGAAACTTGGGACATTATTGGGGCTGATGTATGTGATGCTATCCAAGAGTTCTTTGAAAATGGCAAGATTCTAAAGCAAATTAATGCTACTGTTATTACCCTTGTGCCTAAAGGTAAGTCTCCTTCCTCTGTCACTGAATTTAGGCCTATTGCCTGCAGCAATGTTATTTATAAGTGTATCAGTAAGGTACTTTGCAACAGGCTGATGGGGGTTCTGGATAGTATTGTTGATAAGTCACAAAGTGCCTTTGTACCTGGCAGACTTATTAGTGATAATATCCTTTTGTCTCAGGAGTTAGTTAAGGGGTATGATTGGGTTAGAGGGTATCCCAGGGTTGCCTTGAAGGTTGATCTTCAGAAAGCTTATGATTCTGTTGATCATGACTTCCTTTTGTTCACCCTGGAACAGTTTGGTTTTCATGCTAAGTTCATTAATTGGGTGAAAGCTGGATTAACTTCAGTTTCTTATTCTATTAATGTGAATGGGCAGCTTCATGGATTTTTTAAGGGAGAGAAAGGATTGAGGCAGGGGGATCCCATATCTCCTTACCTTTTTACTTTGGTGATGGAAGTTTTGAATTTGATGATGATAAGGAAGATTAGGCACAATGGAAACTTCATTTATCATTGGAAATGTGAGAAATTAAAACTTACACACCTCTGTTTTGCTGATGATCTGTTCATCTTCTGCAGTGCTGACATTAACTCTATTCAGGTTATTAGGGATTCTCTGGATGAGTTTAGGGCTTGTTCTGGTTTAAGGCCTAACTTAGGGAAGAGTGAGATTTTATTTGGCAATGTTAGGGATGACATTAAAAAGGAAATCCTTAATATTCTTCCTTTCAAGTATGGAAAATTGCCTTTAAAATATCTTGGTATTCCTTTGGCTTCCAGGAAACTCTACCAACAAGATTGTGTGGTGTTATTGGAAAAGATTAAAATTAGGATTTCTGATTGGAGGAATCAGTTTTTATCATATGCAGCTAGACTGCAGCTGTTAAAGGCTGTGTTGTCCTCTGTTACTGTTTATTGGGCATCCCTATTTATCCTACCTGAGAATATTAACAATGATGTTGAAAGATTGTGTTGGGGGTTCTTATGGTGTCAGGGAGACTACAAGCAGGGGTGTGCCAAAGTGGCTTGGGATGAGTTATGTTTAAGTAAAGAACAGGGAGGTTTGGGCATTTCAGCACTCAAAGAAAGGAATATTGCGTTATTGGCTAAACATATTTGGAATATTTTGAAAAAAAAGAAATCTATTTGGGTTGAGTGGAATTTGGCTTATAAGATTGGTGATAGAAGTTTTTGGGAAATTGGTGAGACTAACTCTGACTCTTGGAGTTGGAAACAAATCTTAAAGTGTAGAAATCTGATCAGGGCAAATTGTGTTGCCAGGGTGGGGAATGGGAGGAAGATTTTTGTCTGGTTTGATAAGTGGCATAAAGCTGGGTTGTTGAGTGAGTATGTTAGTAGGAGGGTAATTAAAGGAGCTGGGTTTGATTTAAGGATGAAAGTCTCTGATGTTATTACTAGTAGTGGCTGGGGAGTTCCAGTGGAATGGAGGGAAAGATTTCCTGACCTTTTTCTGGATACTTTACCTATTATTAATGAGGCTAAGGAGGACCAGTTCTTATGGCAAATGGAGGATGGTAGGACTTGTCCCTTTTCTACTAAAGTGGCTTATCATAGTCTGTGTAGGAAGTCTGAAAAGGTCAATTGGTCTAAGTGGGTTTGGTTTGGGCAGAGAATTCCTAGGCACTCTTTTATTCTTTGGTTGGCTTTTAAATTTAAACTTGCTACTCAGGATAGGCTGCAAATCTGGAGTATACAAGAGAATTTAAAGTGCAGCCTGTGTGGTAGGTGCCAGGATAGTCACCAGCATTTATTCTTTAACTGTGAATATTCTGCTGGTATCTGGAGAAGGTTAAGAGTTTTGGCAAATTTTGGACCTATACCTCAGGATTGGGATGCTATTGTTCATTATATTGAAAATTCTGTTGGGGGCAATTCTGTGTGGGGTATAATTCAAAAGCTGACCTTGGCTGCTTGTGTCTATCATGTGTGGATTGAAAGGAATAATAGGTTGTTTAGTGAGAAGAGGAGGTGTGCTAGAGTTTTGTGTAAGATCATTCAGGATGATGTGAGGTTAAGGTTAGTGGGTCTGAAATTCAATATGACTGGTCATGTTTAGGCTGCTAATGCTGTTTGGAATTTTCTAAATTCTCCAATGGTTGAGTATGGAGTTTAATAATAATATCATTAATAATAAAAATAATAATAATATGCTAGTGACTGACTCTGATGAGCATTTTACTTCTGAGGGGTGGGGGTATTCTGGGAATTTGCTGTAATCTGGAGACCACATGTCCTTTGGGTAGTAATCTGGTTCTTGGAACCTTCTGTTTTTTACTCAAACTTTGGTCTTTGTTTTTTAAAAATTTTAATAATTCTGCTGAGTATTCTCAGTTCTGCTAAGAATGTTTGGAGGTTAGGATTATTTGTGCTGGGGATCAGCCTAAAACCTGGTGTTCTTTGGTTGGACTTACTCACAGTTACTAGGATCCTTCTCTATTTTTTCTTTTTATTTTTTAGTACCAAACTGTGGGAAGAAACCCTTCTCCTTTTATGGAGATTGTTGAGCCTGCTTTCATTTCTGAGTCTGGTCTTGGTTGTCCTGATGTACACTTGGGGTGGGGGGCTTCATGTTTCTTTCTATGGTGTTGGTGGTTTGTTTAACTTTGGGGTAGTTTTCTGGCTTTTCAAGCCTTCTGGTTCTTTCTGTTTTTATTTTGTCTTTGGTTTAATCCTTGATTACCTGATCTTTCCTAGTCTGGTCATAGTTTTGAGATCTTTTTCTGATATCTTTCTGGTGGATTTAGGATTGGGATGGCTTGGAGTAAGCCTACACTTGGGAGTTGAAAGGATGGAACTGGTTAATGGTATTAGGATTTCTATTTTTTGTCCTGTTTCTTTCTTTTGTAGAACCTACCATTGGCCAGAAACCTTATCTCTGATTGAGTCTTTGTTGAGCCTGTTTCTTTGTTTGTCTGAGTCTGTCTGTTTATTTAGGCTTTTGCCTAAGGGATGGGAGGGCTTTTACTATTGGGAACTTGCAGTAATCTGGAGTACAAACAGCGTTTGGGTAGAGATCTGGCTTTTGAAGCCTCCTGTTTACTTTCGAATTTGGCTTTATTTTTATTTTTATTTTTATTTTTATTTTTATTTTAATTCTTTTATTTTTGAAAATGTTCTGCTGGACTTCTCTTTGCTTTTTAAAGTTAAGTTCAGTTCTGCGTTTTTGAAAGGAGTTTTAGGATTATTAAAGCTTGGAGTAAGCTTACACCCTGGAGAGATAAGGATGGATCTAACCAGTGATGTTAGGACGTTTATTTCCACCCCTAAATTTTTATTTTTTAGTACCTGTCACTGGTTAGGAACCTTTTATAGTCTTTGGACTTTGTTGAGCCTGATTCAGTTGATGTTTGGGTCTGTTGAGTCTTTTAGGCTTCTGCCTAAGGGTGGGTCTGGGGTTAACATCTGGGAAATTGCAGTAATAAGGAGTACTAAAAGCGTTTGGGTAGAGATCTGGGCTTTCCAGCCTTCCCTTTGTTTCCTGATTGTTCCTTTTGTTGGTATTTGTGGGTCTGATCTGCTGGGCTTCACTTTTCATTATGAAGTTGAGTCCAGTTCTTCGATTAATGATTGGTGGTTAGGTTTTTTTGAGCTCAGGGGGAGCATTACACCTGGAGAGATAAATAAGGATGGACTCCATCTTTGCTAATAGGACATTTTTCTCCACCCTCAAATTTTTTGAATTTTTTAGCTCCAAGCAAAGATGGGAAACCTATACTATATTGACTTTTTTTCTAAGCCTTTTTCTTGTTTTTAGCTTAGGATTGAGTCTTTGGTTATTGGTTTCTATGGGGATTGGATGTTTATGGGCTGGGTGGTTATGTGCTCACAATGGATATCTGTTTTTATTGTTATATATGGTACATGTTTATAAGAGGTTTTGGAACTGCTGGAAAGAGAGAGTTTATAAGATGGAAGCTATTTTAGAAGACTGTTTGAGTTGGATTATTTGCTGATGTTGTTCTGATTCATCAGTTTTGGCTTATAAAGTTTGCTGCTGGGATATTTTGATTGTTAAAGAAGATTTTGAGAAGATCCAGACTGTTGAGAAGATTTGTATTCCAAGAATGGGTCAAGTGGCTGGAAATAAGGACGCAAACAGGACTGGAAGACCAAAGTTTAGCTGGATTTTTTTGAGTCAGTTTGTTTTACCTTGGGTTATTGTAATGTGTAAGAGTGTTTTGGGTTGTAATGTTTTGGGCCGAAACAGTGGGTTTGTTTGGGCTGGGTCTATGGATTATGGGTGATAAGTAGGTGTTGTTTGTCTAGGCCTCTTGGTAGTTTGATTGTATAGGTTTTTTGTATTTGGGCCTCGATCTAGTTTGGATTGCTATATGTTGTTAAGATCATGGCCCGGTTTTGATTGTAAATATTTTTATTATTAATAAAATTTACCGGAGCATAGTCTCCTTTATCAAAAAAAAAAAAAAGGATACGAAGCTGACCGGACGGTTATTGACTCACGATGTGACAATCATATAGAGATTCGTACACAAGAAAAGACTCATGTTTTATAGGACATAACTATCGGTACATTTGAAGTTTCGAGCATCCGAATGGAGGAACGGGAAGGCCATAAGATATCTGATCATGCAACAGACTCAGTTAAAGGATACGAAGCTGACCGGACGATAATCTGACTGACGATGCGACAATCACATAGAGATTCGTACACAAGAAAAGACTCATGTTTTATAGGACATAACTATCGGTACATTTGAAGTTTCGAGCATCCGAATGGAGGAACGGGAAGGCCATAAGATATTTGATCATGCTACAGAATCAGATAAAGGATACGAAGCTGACCGGACGTTAATCGAACTCACGATGCGACAAGGAAATAGAGATTCGCACACAAGAAAAGACTCTAGTTTTAAAGGACGTAACTATCGGTACATTTGAAGTTTCGGTCCCCAAATGGCGGAACGAGAAAGCCATAAGAAATCTGATCATGCTACAGACTTAGATAAAGGATACGAAGCTAACCGGAAGGTAATCGGACTCATGATGCGACAATGACATAGAGATTCGTACACAAAAAAAGACTTGAGTTTTAAAGGACGTAACAATCGGTACATTTGTAGTTTCGGGCACCCGAATGGAGGAACGGGAATGCCATTAAATATCTGATCAAGCAACAGACTTAAATAAAGGAGAGGAAGCTAACTAGACGGTAATCGGACTCACGATGCGACAATGACCTAAACATTCGTACACAAAAAAAGACTCGAGTTTTAAAGGACATAACTATCGGTACATTTGAAGTTTTGGGCACCCGAATTGAGGAACGGGAAGGCCATAAGATATTTGATCATGCAACAGACTCAGATAAAGGATACGAAGCTGACCGGATGGTATCAGTCTCACGATGCGACAATGACATAAAGATTCGTACACAAGAAAAGACTCGAGTTTTAAAGGACGTAACTATCGGTACATTTGAAGTTTCGGGTCCCTAAATGGAGGAACGAGATAGCCATAAGATATCTGATCATGCAACAGACTCATATAAAGGATACGAATCTGACCGGACGGTAATCGGACTCACGATACGAAGATGACATAGAGATTCATACACAACAAAAAGACTTGAGTTTTAAAGGACGTAACAATCGGTACATTTGTAGTTTCGGGCACCCGAATGGAGGAACGGGAAAGCCATTAAATATCTGATCATGCAACAGACTTAGATAAAGGATAGGAAGCTAACTAGACGGTAATCGGACTCAAGATGCGACAATGACCTAAACATTCGTACACAAAAAAAGACTCAAGTTTTCAAGGACATAACTATCGGTACATTTGAAGTTTTGGCACCCGAATTGAGGAACGCGAAGGCCGTAAGATATCTGATTATGCAACAGACTCAGATAAAGGATACGAAGCTGACCGGATGGTAATCAGACTCACTATGCGACAATGACATAAAGATTCGTACACAAGAAAAGACTCAAGTTTTAAAGGACGTAACTATCGGTACATTTGAAGTTTCGGGTCCCCAAATGGAGGAACGAGATGGCCATAAGATATCTGATCATGCAACAGACTCATATAAAGGATACGAAGCTGACCGGACGGTAATCGGACTCACGATACGACAATGACATATTCGAACACAAGAAAAGACTCAAGTTTTATAGGACATAACTATCGGTACATTTGAAGTTTCGGGCACCCGAATGGAGGAACGGGAAGGCCATAAAAAATCTGATCATGCAAAAGACTCAGATAAAGGATATGAAGCTGACCGGACGGTAATCTGACTCACGATGCAACAATCACATAGAGATTCGTACACAAGAAAAGACTCGAGTTTTAAAGGACGTAAGTATCGGTACATTTGAAGTTTCGGGCACCCGAATGGAGGAACGAGAAGGCCATTAGATATCTGATCATGTTACAGACTCAGATAAAGGATACGAAGCTGACAAAACTTTAATCGGACTCACGATGCGACAATCACATAGAGATTCGAACACAAGAAAAGACTCAAGTTTTAAAGGACATAACTATCGGTACATTTAAAGTTTCGGGCACCCGAATGGAGGAACGGGAAGGCCATAAAAAATATGATCATGCAAGAGACTCAGATAAAGGATATGAAGCTGACCGAACGGTAATCTGACTCACGATGCGACAATCACATAGAGATTCGTACACAAAAAAGACTCATGTTTTAAAGGACATAACTATCGGTACATTTAAAGTTTCGGGCATCCGAATGGATGAACAGGAAGGCCATAAGATATCTGATCATGCAACAGACTCAGATAAAGGATGCAAACCTGACCGAAATGGTAATCAGACTCACGTAGCGACAATGAAATAGAGATTCGTAAACAAGAGAAGACTCAAGTTTTAAAGGGCATAACTATCGATACATTTGAAGTTTCGGGCATCCGAATGGAGGAACGGGAAGGCCATAAGATATCTGATCATGTTACAGACTCATATAAAGGATACGAAGCTGATCAGACGTTAATCGGACTCATGATTCGACAATGACATAGAGATTCGTACACAAGAAAAGACTCGCGTTTTAAAGGACGTAACTATCAATACATTTGAAGTTTCGGGCACCCGAATAGAGGAGCGGAAAGGCCATAAAATATCTGATCATGCACCAGACTCAGATAAAGGAAACGAAGCTTACCGGATGGTAATCGGACTCACGACGCGACAATGACATTGAGATTCGTACACAAGAAAAGATTCAAAATTTAAAAGACGTAACTATTGGTACATTTGAAGTTTCAGGCACCCGAATGGAGGAACGGGAAAGCCATAAGATATCTTATCATGCTACAGACTAAGATAAAGGATACGAAGCTGACCGAACGGTTATCGGACTCACGTAGCGACAATGAAAAAGAGATTCGTACACGAGAACAGACAAGAGTTTTAAAGGACGTAACTATTGGTACATTTGAAGTTTTGGGCATCCGAATGGAAGAACGGAAAGGCCATAAGATATCTGATCATACTAATGACTCAGATAAAGGATACGAAGCTGACCGGACGTTAATCGGACTCCCGAAACGACAATGATATAGAGATTCGTACACAAGAAAAGACTCAAGTTTTAAAGGACGTAACTATCGGTACATTTGAAGTTTCGGGCATCCGAATGGAGGAACGTGAAGGGCATAAGATATTTGATCATGCTACAGACTCGGATAAAGGATACGAAGCTGACAGGACGTTAATCGGACTCACGACGCTACAATGACATAGTGATTCGTACACAAGAAAAGACTCGAGTTTTAAATGACATAACTATCTGTACATTTGAAGTTTCGGGCACCCGAATGGAGGTATGAGAAGTCCATAGGATATCTGATCATGCAACAGACTCAGATAAATGATACGAAGCTAACCGGATGGTAATCAGACTCACTTTGCGACAATGACATAGAGATTCATACACAAGAAAAGATTCGAGTTTTAAAGGACGTAACTACCTGTACATTTGAAGTTTCGGACACCCGAATGGAGGAAGAGAAGGCCATTAGATATCTGAACATGCTACAGACTAAGATAAAGGATACAAAGCTGACCGGACGTTAATCGGACTCACGATACGACAACGACCTAGAGATTCGTACACAAGAAAAGACTCAAGTTTTAAAGGACGTAACTAACGGTACATTTGAAGTTTCGGGCATCCGAATGGAGGAACGTGAAGGGCATAAGATATCTGATCATGCTACAGACTCAGATAAAGGTTAAGTAGCTGACCGGACGTTAATCAGACTCACGATGTGACAATGACATAGAGCTTCTTACACAAGAAAAGACTCGAGTTTTAAAGGACATACTATCGGTACATTTGATGTTTTGGGCACCCGAATGGATGAACGGGAAGGCCATAATATATCTGGTCATGCTACAGACTCAGATAAAGAATACGAAGCTGACCGGACGGTAATCAGACTCACGATGCGACAATGAAATAGAGACTCGTACACAAGAAAAGACTCGAGTTTTAAAGGACGTAACTATAGATACATTTGAAGTTTCGGGCATCCGAATGGAGGAACGGGAAGGCCATAAGATATCTGGTCATGCTTAAGACTCAGATAAAGAATACGAAGCTGACCGGATGGTAATCATACTCACGATGCGACAATCACATAGAGATTCGTACACAAGAAAAGACTCGAGTTTTAAAGGACGTAACTATCGGTACATTTGAAGTTTCGGGTCCCCAAATGGAGGAACGAGTTGGCCATAAGATATCTGATCATGCAACAGACTCAGATAAAGGATACGAAACTGACCGGACTATAATCGGACTCACGATACGACAATGACATAGAGATTCGTACACAAGAAAAGACTCAAGTTTTGAAGGACGTAACTATCGGTACCTTTGAAGTTTCGGGCATCCGAATGGAGGACCGGGAAGGCCATAAGATATCTGATCATGCAACAGACTCAGATAAAGAATACGAACCTGACCGGACGGTAATCAGACTCACGATGCGACAATGAAATAGAGACTCGTACACAAGAAAAGACTCGAGTTTTAAAGGAGATAACTATCGTACATTTGAAGTTTTGGGCATCCGAATGGAGGAACGGGAAGGCCATAAGATATCTGATCATGCTACAGACTCAGATAAATGATACGAAGCAGACGGGACGTTAATCGGACTCCCGACGTGACAATGACATAGTGATTCGTACACAAGAGAAGACTCGAGTTTTAAAGGACATAACTATCGGTACATTTGAAGTTTCGGGCACCCGAATGGTGGTATGGGAAGCCCATAGGATATCTGATCATGCAACAAACTTAGATAAACGATACGAAGCTGACCGGATGGTAATCAGACTCACTTTGCGACAATGACATAGAGATTCGTACACAAGAAAAGATTCGAGTTTTAAAGGACGTAAGTATCGGTACATTTGAAGTTTCGGGCACCTGAATGGAGGAACGATATGGCCATTAGATATCTGAACATGCTACAGACTCAGATAAAGGATACGAAGCTGAACGAACGTTAATCTGACTCACGATGCGACAATCACATAGAGATTCGTACACAAGAAAAGACTCAAGTTTTAAAGGACATCACTATCGGTACATTTGAAGTTTCGGGCACCCGAATGGAGGAACGGGAAGGCCATAAAAATTCTGATCATTCAATAGACTCAAATAAAGGATACAAAGCTGACCAGACGGTAATCTGACTCACGATGCGACAATCACATAGAGATTCGTGCACAAGAAAAGACTCAAGTTTCAAAGGACTTAACTATCGATACATATGATGTTTCGGGCATCCGAATGGAGGAACGGGAAGGCTATAATATATCTGATCATGCTACAGACTCAGATAAAGGATACGAAGCTGACCGGACGTTAATCGGACTCACGATGTGACAAAGACAAAAAGATTCGTACACAAGAAAAGACTCAAGTTTTAAAGGACATAACTATCGGTACATTTGAAGTTTCAGGCACCCGAATGGAGGAACGGGAAGGCCATAAAAAATCTGATCATTCAGCAGACTCAGATAAAGGATACAAAGCTGACCGGACGGTAATCTTACTCACGATGCGACAATCACATAGAGATTCGTGCACAAGAAAAGACTCAAGTTTCAAAGGACTTAACTATCGATACATATGAAGTTTCGGGCATCCGAATGGAGGAACGGGAGGGCCATAAGATATCTGATCATGCTACAGACTCAGATAAAGGATACGAAGTTGACCGGACGTTAATCGGACTCACGATGTGACAAAGACATAAAGATTCGTACACAAGAAAAGACTCGAGTTTTAAAGGACATAACTATCGGTACATTTGAAGTTTTGGGCACCCAAATAGAGGAGCGGGAAGGACATAAGATATCTGACCATGCAACAGACTCAGATAAAGGATACGAAGCTGACCGGACGTTAATCGGACTCACGATGTGACAAAGACATAAAGATTCGTACACAAGAAAAGACTCAAGTTTTAAAGGACATAACTATCGGTACATTTGAAGTTTCAGGCACCCGAATGGAGGAACGGGAAGGCCATAAAAAATCTGATCATTCAGCAGACTCAGATAAAGGATACAAAGCTGACCGGACGGTAATCTTACTCACGATGCGACAATCACATAGAGATTCGTGCACAAGAAAAGACTCAAGTTTCAAAGGACTTAACTATCGATACATATGAAGTTTCGGGCATCCGAATGGAGGAACGGGAGGGCCATAAGATATCTGATCATGCTACAGACTCAGATAAAGGATACGAAGTTGACCGGACGTTAATCGGACTCACGATGTGACAAAGACATAAAGATTCGTACACAAGAAAAGACTCGAGTTTTAAAGGACATAACTATCGGTACATTTGAAGTTTTGGGCACCCAAATAGAGGAGCGGGAAGGACATAAGATATCTGACCATGCAACAGACTCAGATAAAGGATACGAAGCTGACCGGACGTTAATCGGACTCACGATGTGACAAAGACATAAAGATTCGTACACAAGAAAAGACTCGAGTTTTAAAGGACATAACTATCGGTACATTTGAAGTTTTGGGCACCCAAATGGATGAATGAGAAGGCCATAAGATATCTGGTAATGCTACAGACTCAGATAAAGAATACGAAGCTGACCGGACGTTAATCGGACTCACGATGCGACAATGAAATAGAGATGCGTACACAAGGAAAGACTCGAGTTTTAAAGGACGTAAGTATCGATACATTTGAAGTTTCGGGCATCCGAATGGAGGAACGGGAAGGCCATAAGATATCTCATTATGCTAAAGACACAGATAAAGGATACAAAGCTGACCGGACATTAATCGAACTCACGATGCGACAATGACATAAACATTCGTACACAAGAAAAGACTCGAGTTTTAAAGGACGTAACTATCGGTACATTTGAAGTTTCGGGTCCCCAAATGGAGGAACGCGAAGTCCATAAGATATCTGATAAAGCTACAGACTCAGATAAAGGATATGAAGCTAACCGGACGTTAATCGGACTCACGATGCGACAATTACATAGAGATTCGTACACAAGAAAATTCTTGAGTTTTAAAGGACGTAACTATCGGTACAATCGAAGTTTCGGGCACCCGAATAGAGGAGCGGGAAGGCCATAAGATGTCTGACCATGCAACAGACCCAGATAAAGGATATGAATCTGACCGTATGGTAATCGGACTCACGATGCGACAATGACATAGAGATTCGCACACAAGAAAAGACTTAAGTTTTAAAAGACGTAACTATCGATACATTTGACATTTCTGGCACCCAAATGGAGGAACGGCAAAGCCATAAGATATCCGATATTGCTACAGATTCAGATAAAGGATATGAAGCTGACCAAACGTTAATCGGACTCACGATGTGACAATCACATAGAGATTCGAACACAAGAAAAGACTCAAGTTTTAAAGGACATAACTATCGGTACATTTGAAGTTTCGGGCACCCGAATGGAGGAACGGGAAGGCCATAAAAAATCTGATCATGCAACAGACTCAGATAAAGGATACGAAGCTGACCGGACGGTAATCTAACTTACGATGCAACAATCACATAGAGATTCATACACAAAAAAAGACTCATGTTTTAAAGGACATAACTATCGGTACATTTGAAGTTTCGGGCACCCGAATGGAGGAACGAGAAGGCCATTAGATGTCTGATCATGCTACAGACTCAGATAAAGGATAAGAAGCTGACCAAACGTTAATCGGACTCACGATGCGACAATCACATAGAGATTCGAACACAAGAAAAGACTCAAGTTTTAAAGGACATAACTATCGGTACATTTGAAGTTTCGGGCACCCGAATGGAGGAACGGGACGGCCATAAAAAATCTGATCATGCAACAGACTCAGATAAAGGATACGAAGCTGACCGGACGGTAATCTAACTCACGATGCGACAATCAAATAGAGATTCGTACACAAAAAAAGACTCATGTTTTAAAGGACATAACTATCGGTACATTTGAAGTTTCGGGCATCCGAATGAGGGAACGGGAAGGCCATAAGATATCTGATCACGCAACAGACTCAGATA
The DNA here is from genome assembly GCA_032199755.1 of Ambrosia artemisiifolia. NCBI lineage: Eukaryota > Viridiplantae > Streptophyta > Magnoliopsida > Asterales > Asteraceae > Ambrosia > Ambrosia artemisiifolia. The sequence continues at coordinate 17,826,794 of CM063526.1, forward strand.
AAGTATACAATACTGACCGAACGGTAATCAGACTCACGTAGCGACAATGAAATACAGATTCGTTCACAAGAGAAGACTCAAGTTTTAAAGGGCTTAACTATCGATACATTTGAAGTTTCGGGCATCCGAATGGAGGAACGGGAAGGCCATAAGATATCTAATCATGTTACATACTCATATAAAAGATACAAAGCTGATCGGACGTTAATCGGACTCATAATGCGACAATGACATAGAGATTCGTACACAATAAAAGACTCGAGTTTTAAAGGACATAACTATCGGTACATTTGGATTTTCGGGCACCCGAATTGAGGAACGGGAAGGCCATAAAAAATCTGATCATGCAACAGAATCAGATAAAGGATACGAAGCTGACCGGACGTTAATCGGACTCACGATGCGACAATGACATAAAGATTCATACACAAGAAAACACTCGAGTTTTAAAGGACGTAACTATCGGTACATTTGAAGTTTCGGCACGCGAATTGAGGAACGGGAAGGCCATAACTTATCTGATCATGCTACAGACTCAGATAAAGGATACGAAGCTGACCGGACGTTAATCGGACTCACGATGCGACAATGACATAAAGATTCGTACACAAGAAAACACTCGAGTTTTAATTACATAACTATCTGTACATTTGAAGTTTCGGGCACCCGAACGGAGGTATGGGAAGTCCATAGGATATCTGATCATGCAACAGACTTAGATAAATGATACGAAGCTGACCGGATGGTAATCAGACTCACATTGCGACAATGACATAGAGATTCGTACACAAGAAAAGATTCAAGTTTTAAAGGACGTAACTACCGGTACATTTGAAGTTTTGGACACCCGAATGGGGGAACGAGAAGGCCATTAGATATCTGAACATGCTACAGACTCAGATAAAGGATACGAAGCTGACCGAACGTTAATCGGACTCACGATGCGACAGTCACATAGAGATTCGTACACAAGAAAAGACTCAAGTTTTAAAGGACATAACTATCGGTACATTTGAAGTTTCGGGCACCCGAATGGAGGAACGGGAAGGCCATAAAAAATCTGATCATTCAGCAGACTCAGATAAAGGATACAAAGCTGGCTGGACGGTAATCTTACTCACGATGCGATAATCACATAGAGATTCGTACACAAGAAAAGACTCAAGTTTTAAAGGACTTAACTATCGATACATATGAAGTTTCGGGCATCCAAATGGAGGAACGGGAAGGCCATAAGATATCTGATCATGCTACAGACTCAGATAAAAGATACGAAGCTGACCGGACGTTAATCGGACTCACGATGCGACAATGACATAGAGATTCGTACACAAGAAAAGACTCGAGTTTTAAAGGACGAAACTATCCGTACATTGGAAGTTTCGGGCACCCGAATGGAGGAGCGGGAAGGCCATAAGATATCTGATAATGCAACAGAATCAGATAAAGGATATGAAGCTGACCGGACGTTAATCGGACTCACGATGCGACAATGACATAGAGATTCGTATACTATAAAATTTTCGAGTTTTAAAGGACGTAACCATCGGTACATTTGAAGTTTCGGGCATCCGAATGGAGGAACGTGAAGGGCATAAGATATCTGATCATGCTACAGACTCAGATAAAAGTTAAGAAGCTAACCGGACGTTAATCGGACTCACGATGTGACAATGACATAGAGCTTCGTACACAAGAAAAGACTCGAGTTTTAAAGGACATAACTATCGGTACATTTGAAGTTTCGGGCACCCGAATGGAGGAACGGGAAGGCCATAAAAAATCTGATCATGCAACAGACTCAGATAAAGGATACGAAGCTGACCGGACGGTAATCTAACTCACGATGCGACAATCACATAGAGATTCGTACACAAAAAAAGACTCATGTTTTAAAGGACATAACTATCGGTACATTTGAAGTTTCGGGCATCCGAATGGAGGAACGGGCAGGCCATAAGATATCTGATCATGCTACAGACTCAGATAAAGGATACGAATCTGACCGGACGGTAATCAGACTCACGATGCGACAATGAAATAGAGATTCGTACACAAGAAAAGATTCGAGTTTTAAAGGACGTAACTATGGGTACATTTGAAGTTTCGGGCACCCGAATAGAGGGGCGGGAAGGCCATAAGATATCTGACCATGCAACAGACTTAGATAAAGGATACGAAGCTGTCCGGACGTTAATCGGACTCACGATGCGACAATGACATAGTGATTCGTACACAAGAAAAGACTCGAGTTTTAAAGGAAATAACTATCAGTACATTTGAAGTTTTAGGCACCCGAATGGAGGAACGGGAAGGCCATAGGAAATCCGATCATGCAACAGACTCAGATAAAGGATACGAAGCTGACCGGATGCTAATTAGACTCACAATGCGACAATGACATAGAGATTCGTGCACAAAAAAAGACTCGAGTTTTAAAGGACGTAAGTATCGGTACATTTGAAGTTTCGGGTATCCGAATGGAGGAACGGGAAGGCCATAAGATTTCTGATCATGCTACAGACTCAGATAAAGGATAAAAAAGCTGACCAGACGTTAATCGGACTGACGATGCGACAATGACATAGTGATTCATACACAAGAAAAGACTCGAGTTTTAAAGGACATAACTATCGGTACATAGAAGTTTTGGGCTCCCGAATGGAGGAACGGGAAGGCCATAAGAAATCTGATCATGCAACAGGCTCAGATAAGGGATACGAAGCTGACCGGATGGTAATTAGACTCACTATGCGACAATGACATAGAGATTCATACACAAGAAAGACTCGAGTTTTAAAAGACGTAACTATCGGTACATTTGAAGTTTCGGGTCCCCAAATGGAGAAACGAGAAGGCCAAAAGATATCTTATCATGCTACAGACTCAGATAAAGGATATGAAGCTAACCGAACGGTAATCAGACTCACGTTGCGACAATGACATAGAGATTCGTACACAAAAAAGACTCGAGTTTTAAAGGACGTAACAATCGGTACATTTGTAGTTTCGGGCAACCGAATGGAGGAGCGGGAATGCCATTAAATATCTGTTCATGCAACAGACTAAGATAAAGGATAGGAAGCTAACTAGACGGTAATCGGACTCACGATGCGACAATGACATAAAGATTCGTACACAAGAAAAGAGTCGAGTTTTAAAGGACATAACTATCGGTACATTTGAAGTTTTGGGCACCCGAATTGAGGAACGGGTAGGCCATAAGATATCTGATCATGCAACAGACTCAGATAAAGGATACGAAGCTGACCGGATGGTAATCAGACTCACGATGCGACAATGACATAGAGATTCATACACAACAAAAGACTCGATTTTTAAAGGACGTAACTATGGGTACATTTGAAGTTTCGGGCATCCGAATGGTGGAGCGGGAAGTCCATAAGATATCTGATCACGTAACAGACTCAGATAAAGGATACAAAGCTACCAGACGGTAATCGTACTCACGATTCGAAAATGACATAGAGATTCGTACACAAAAAAAGACTCAAGTTTAAAGGACGTAACTATCGGTACATTTGAAGTTTTGGGGACCCGATTGAAGGAACGGGAAAGCCGTAAGATATCCGATAATGCTACATACTCAAATAAAGGATACGAAGCTGACCGGTCGTTAATCGGACTCACGATTCGACAATGACATAGAGATTCGTACACAAGAAAAGACTCGAGTTTAAAAGGACAAAACTATCGGTACATTTGAAGTTTCGGGCACCCGAATGGAGGAGCGGCAAGGCTATAAGATATCTGATAATGCAACAGAATCAGATAAACGATACGAAGCTGATCGGGCGTTAATCGGACTCACAATGCGACAATGAAATAGAGATTCGTACACAAGAAAATACTCGAGTTTTAAAGGACGTAACTATGGGTACATTTGAAGTTTCAGGCACCCAAATAGAGGAGCGGGAAGGCCATAAGATCTTTGACCATGCAACAGACTCAGATAAGGATACGAAGCTGACCGGATGGTAATCGAACTCATGATGCGTCAATGACATAGAGATTCGTACACAAGAAAAGACTCGAGTTTTAAAGGACGAAACTATCGGTACATTTGAAGTTTCGGGTCCCCAAATGGAGGAATGAGAAGGCCATTAGATATCTGATAATGCTACAGACTCACATAAAGGATACGAAGCTAACCGGACGTTAATCGGACTCACGATACGACAATTACATAGAGATTCGTACACAAGAATATTCTCGAGTTTTAAAGGACGTAACTATCGGTAGATTTGAAGTTTCGGGCACCCGAATAGAGGAGCGGGAAGGCCATAAGATGTCTAATTATGCAACAGACTCAGATAAAGGATACCAATCTGACTGGATGGTAATCGGACTCACGATGCGCCAATGACATAGAGATTCGTACACAAGAAAAGACTCGAGTTTTAAAGGACGTAGCTATGGTTACATTTGAAGTTTCGGGCACCCGAATAGAGGAGCAGGAAGGCCATAAGATATCTGACCATGCAACAGACACAGATAAAGGATACGAAGCTGACCGGATGGTAATCGGACTCACGATGCGACAATGACATGGAGATTCGTACACAAGAAAAGACTCAAGTTTTAAAGAACGTAACTGTCGGTACATTTGAAGTTTCGGGCACCCGAATGGATGAACGGGAAGGCCATAAGATATCTGATCCTACTACAGACTCAGATAAAGGATACGAAGCAGACCGGACGTTAATCGGACTCACGATGCGACAATGACATAGAGATTCGTTCACAAGAGAAGACTCAAGTTTTAAAGGGCTTAACTATCGATACATTTGAAGTTTCGGGTATCCGAAAGGAGGAACGGGAAGGCCATAAGATATCTGATCATGTTACATACTCATATAAAAGATACAAAGCTGATCGGACGTTAATCGGACTCTTGATGCGACAATGACATAGAGATTCGTACACAATAAAAGACTCGAGTTTTAAAGGACATAACTGTCGGTACATTTGGATTTTCGGGCACCCGAATTGAGGAACGGGAAGGCCATAAAAAATCTGATCATGCAACAGACTCAGATAAAGGATACGAAGCTGACCGGACGTTAATCGGACTCACGATGCGACAAGGACATAAAGATTCATACACAAGAAAACACTCGAGTTTTAAAGGACGTAACTATCGGTACATTTGAAGTTTCGGCACGCGAATTGAGGAACGGGAAGGCCATAAGTTATCTGATCATGCTACAGACTCAGATAAAGGATACGAAGCTGACCGGACGTTAATCGGACTCACGATGCGACAATGACATAAAGATTCGTACACAAGAAAACACTCGAGTTTTAAATGACATAACTATCTGTACATTTGAAGTTTCGGGCACCCGAACGGAGGTATGGGAAGTCCATTCGGTACATTTGAAGTTTTGGGCACCCGAATGGAGGAACGGGAAGGCCATAAAAAATCTGATCACGCAACATACTCAGATAAAGGATACAAATCTGACCGGACGATAATCTGACTCACGATGCGACAATCACATAGAGATTCGTACACAAGAAAAGACTCAAGTTTTAAAGGACTTAACTATCGATACATATGAATTTTCAGGCATCCAAATGGAGGAACGGGAAGGCCATAAGATATCTGATCATGCTACAGACTCAGATAAAAGATACGAAGCTGACCGGACGTTAATCGGACTCACGATGCGACAATGACATAGAGATTCGTACACAAGAAAAGACTCGAGTTTTAAAGGACGAAACTATCCGTACATTGGAAGTTTCGGGCACCCGAATGGAGGAGCGGGAAGGCCATAAGATATCTGATAATGCAACAGAATCAGATAAAGGATACGAAGCTGACCGGACGTTAATCGGACTCACGATGCGACAATGACATAGAGATTCGTATACTATAAAATTTTCGAGTTTTAAAGGACGTAACCATCGGTACATTTGAAGTTTCGGGCATCCGAATTGAGGAACGTGAAGGGCATAAGATATCTGATCATGCTACAGACTCAGATAAAAGTTAAGAAGCTAACCGGACGTTAATCGGACTCACGATGTGACAATGACATAGAGCTTCGTACACAAGAAAAGACTCGAGTTTTAAAGGACATAACTATTGGTACATTTGAAGTTTCGGGCACCCGAATGGAGGAACGGGAAGGCCATAAAAAATCTGATCATGCAACAGACTCAGATAAAGGATACGAAGCTGACCGGACGGTAATCTAACTCACGATGCGACAATCACATAGAGATTCGTACACAAAAAAAGACTCATGTTTTAAAGGACATAACTATCGGTACATTTGAAGTTTCGGGCATCCGAATGGAGGAACGGGCAGGCCATAAGATATCTAATCATGCTACAGACTCAGATAAAGGATACGAATCTGACCGGACGGTAATCAGACTCACGATGCGACAATGAAATAGAGATTCGTACACAAGAAAAGATTCGAGTTTTAAAAGACGTAACTATGGGTACATTTGAAGTTTCAGGCACCCGAATAGAGGGGCGGGAAGGCCATAAGATATCTGACCATGCAACAGACTCAGATAAAGGATACGAAGCTGTCCGGACGTTAATCGGACTCACGATGCGACAATGACATAGTGATTCGTACACAAGAAAAGACTCGAGTTTTAAAGGAAATAACTATCAGTACATTTGAAGTTTTAGGCACCCGAATGGAGGAACGGGAAGGCCATTGGAAATCCGATCATGCAACAGACTCAGATAAAGGATACGAAGCTGACCGGATGCTAATTAGACTCACAATGCGACAATGACATAGAGATTCGTGCACAAAAAAAGACTCGAGTTTTAAAGGACGTAAGTATCGGTACATTTGAAGTTTCGGGTATCCGAATGGAGGAACGGGAAGGCCATAAGATTTCTGATCATGCTACAGACTCAGATAAAGGATAAAAAAGCTGACCAGACGTTAATCGGACTGACGATGCGACAATGACATAGTGATTCATACACAAGAAAAGACTCGAGTTTTATAGGACATAACTATCGGTACATAGAAGTTTTGGGCTCCCGAATGGAGGAACGGGAAGGCCATAAGAAATCTGATCATGCAACAGGCTCAGATAAGGGATACGAAGCTGACCGGATGGTAATTAGACTCACTATGCGACAATGACATAGAGATTCATACACAAGAAAGACTCGAGTTTTAAAGGACGTAACTATCGGTACATTTGAAGTTTCGGGTCCCCAAATGGAGAAACGAGAAGGCCATAAGATATCTTATCATGCTACAGACTTAGATAAAGGATATGAAGCTAACCGAACGGTAATCAGACTCACGTTGCGACAATGACATAGAGATTCGTACACAAAAAAGACTCGAGTTTTAAAGGACGTAACAATCGGTACATTTGTAGTTTCGGGCAACCGAATGGAGGAGCGGGAATGCCATTAAATATCTGTTCATGCAACAGACTAAGATAAAGGATAGGAAGCTAACTAGACGGTAATCGGACTCACGATGCGACAATGACATAAAGATTCGTACACAAGAAAAGAGTCGAGTTTTAAAGGACATAACTATCGGTACATTTGAAGTTTTGGGCACCCGAATTGAGGAACGGGTAGGCCATAAGATATCTGATCATGCAACAGACTCAGATAAAGGATACGAAGCTGACCGGATGGTAATCAGACTCACGATGCGACAATGACATAGAGATTCATACACAACAAAAGACTCGATTTTTAAAGGACGTAACTATGGGTACATTTGAAGTTTCGGGCATCCGAATGGTGGAGCGGGAAGTCCATAAGATATCTGATCACGCAACAGACTCAGATAAAGGATACAAAGCTACCAGACGGTAATCGTACTCACGATTCGAAAATGACATAGAGATTCGTACACAAAAAAAGACTCAAGTTTAAAGGACGTAACTATCGGTACATTTGAAGTTTTGGGCACCCGATTGAAGGAACGGGAAAGCCGTAAGATATCCGATAATGCTACATGCTCAAATAAAGGATACGAAGCTGACCGGTCGTTAATCGGACTCACGATTCGACAATGACATAGAGATTCGTACACAAGAAAAGACTCGAGTTTTAAAGGACAAAACTATCGGTACATTTGAAGTTTCGGGCACCCGAATGGAGGAGCGGCAAGGCTATAAGATATCTGATAATGCAACAGAATCAGATAAACGATACGAAGCTGACCGGGCGTTAATCGGACTCACAATGCGACAATGAAATAGAGATTCGTACACAAGAAAATACTCGAGTTTTAAAGGACGTAACGATGGGTACATTTGAAGTTTCAGGCACCCAAATAGAGGAGCGGGAAGGCCATAAGATCTCTGACCATGCAACAGACTCAGATAAGGATACGAAGCCGACCGGATGGTAATCGAACTCATGATGCGTCAATGACATAGAGATTCGTACACAAGAAAAGACTCGAGTTTTAAAGGACGAAACTATCGGTACATTTGAAGTTTCGGGTCCCCAAATGGAGGAATGAGAAGGCCATAAGATATCTGATAATGCTACAGACTCACATAAAGGATACGAAGCTAACCGGACGTTAATCGGACTCACGATGCGCCAATGACATAAAGATTCGTACACAAGAAAAGACTCGAGTTTTAAAGGACATAACTATCTGTACATTTGAAGTTTCGGGCACCCGAACGGAGGTATGGGAAGTCCATAGGATATCTGATCATGCAACAGACTCAGATAAATGATACGAAGCTAACCGGGCGTTAATCGGACTCACAATGCGACAATGAAATAGAGATTCGTACACAAGAAAATACTCGAGTTTTAAAGGACGTAACTATGGGTACATTTGAAGTTTCAGGCACCCAAATAGAGGAGCGGGAAGGCCATAAGATCTCTGACCATGCAACAGACTCAGATAAGGATACGAAGCTGACCGGACGGTAATCTAACTCACGATGCGACAATCACATAGAGATTCGTACACAAAAAAAGACTCAAGTTTTAAAGGACATAACTATCGGTACATTTGAAGTTTCGGGCACCCGAATGGAGGAACGGGAAGGCCATAAAAAATCTGATCATGCAACAGACTCAGATAAAGTATACGAAGCTGACCGGACGGTAATCTAACTCACGATGCGACAATCACATAGAGATTCATACACAAAAAAAACTCATGTTTTAAAGGACATAACTATCGGTACATTTGAAGTTTCGGGCATCCGAATGAGGGAACGGGAAGGCCATAAGATATCTGATCACGCAACAGACTCAGATAAAGTATACAAAACTGACCGAACGGTAATCAGACTCACGTAGCGACAATGAAATACAGATTCGTTCACAAGAGAAGACTCAAGTTTTAAAGGGCTTAACTATCGATACATTTGAAGTTTCGGGTATCCGAATGGAGGAACGGGAAGGCCATAAGATATCTGATCATGTTACATACTCATATAAAAGATACAAAGCTGATCGGACGTTAATCGGACTCATGATGCGACAATGACATAGAGATTCGTACACAATAAAAGACTCGAGTTTTAAAGGACATAACTATCGGTACATTTGGATTTTCGGGCACCTGAATTGAGGAACGGGAAGGCCATAAAAAATCTGATCATGCAACAGACTCTGATAAAGGATACGAAGCTGACCGGACGTTAATCGGACTCACGATGCGACAATGACATAAAGATTCATACAAAAGAAAACACTCGAGTTTTAAAGGACGTAACTATCGGTACATTTAAAGTTTCGGCACGCGAATTGAGGAACGGGAAGGCCATAACTTATCTGATCATGCTACAGACTCAGATAAAGGATACGAAGCTGACCGGACGTTAATCGGACTCACGATGCGACAATGACATAAAGATTCGTACACAAGAAAACACTCGAGTTTTAAATGACATAACTATCTGTACATTTGAAGTTTCGGGCACCCGAACGGAGGTATGGGAAGTCCATAGGATATCTGATCATGCAACAGACTTAGATAAATGATACGAAGCTGACCGGATGGTAATCAGACTCACATTGCGACAATGACATAGAGATTCGTACACAAGAAAAGATTCGAGTTTTAAAGGACGTAACTACCGGTACATTTGAAGTTTTGGACACCCGAATGGAGGAACGAGAAGGCCATTAGATATCTGAACATGCTACAGACTCAGATAAAGGATACGAAGCTGACCGAACGTTAATCGGACTCACGATGCGACAGTCACATAGAGATTCGTACACAAGAAAAGACTCAAGTTTTAAAGGACATAACTATCGGTACATTTGAAGTTTTGGGCACCCGAATGGAGGAACGGGAAGGCCATAAAAAATCTGATCACGCAACAGACTCAGATAAAGGATACAAAGCTGACCGGACGGTAATCTGACTCACGATGCGACAATCACATAGAGATTCGTACACAAGAAAAGACTCAAGTTTTAAAGGACTTAACTATCGATACATATGAAGTTTCGGGCATCCAAATGGAGGAACGGGAAGGCCATAAGATATCTGATCATGCTACAGACTCAGATAAAGGATACGAAGCTGACCGGACGTTAATCGGACTCACGATGCGACAATGACATAGAGATTCGTACACAAGAAAAGACTCGAGTTTTAAAGGACGAAACTATCCGTACATTGGAAGTTTCGGGCACCCGAATGGAGGAGCGGGAAGGCCATAAGATATCTGATAATGCAACAGAATCAGATAAAGGATACGAAGCTGACCGGACGTTAATCGGACTCACGATGCGACAATGACATAGAGATTCGTATACTATAAAATTTTCGAGTTTTAAAGGACGTAACCATCGGTACATTTGAAGTGTCGGGCATCCGAATGGAGGAACGTGAAGGGCATAAGATATCTGATCATGCTACAGACTCAGATAAAGGATACAAAGCTGACCGGACGGTAATCTGACTCACGATGCGACAATCACATAGAGATTCGTGCACAAGAAAAGACTCAAGTTTCAAAGGACTTAACTATCGATACATATGATGTTTCGGGCATCCGAATGGAGGAACGGGAAGGCTATAAGATATCTGATCATGCTACAGACTCAGATAAAGGATACGAAGCTGACCGGACGTTAATCGGATTCACGATGTGACAAAGACATAAAGATTCGTACACAAGAAAAGACTCAAGTTTTAAAGGACATAACTATCAGTACATTTGAAGTTTCGGGCACCCGAATGGAGGAACGGGAAGGCCATAAAAAATCTAATCATTCAGCAGACTCAGATAAAGGATACAAAGCTGGCCGGACGGTAATCTTACTCACGATGCGATAATCACATAGAGATTCGTGCACAAGAAAAGACTCAAGTTTCAAAGGACTTAACTATCGATACATATGAAGTTTCGGGCATCCGAATGGAGGAACGGGAGGGCCATAAGATATCTGATCATGCTACAGACTCAGATAAAGGATACGAAGTTGACCGGACGTTAATCGGACTCACGATGTGACAAAGACATAAAGATTCGTACACAAGAAAAGACTCGAGTTTTAAAGGACATAACTATCGGTACATTTGAAGTTTTGGGCACCCAAATAGAGGAGCGGGAAGGACATAAGATATCTGACCATGCAACAGACTCAGATAAAGGATACGAAGCTGACCGGACGTTAATCGGACTCACGATGTGACAAAGACATAAAGATTCGTACACAAGAAAAGATTCGAGTTTTAAAGGACATAACTATCGGTACATTTAAAGTTTTGGGCACCCAAATGGATGAATGAGAAGGCCATAAGATATCTGGTAATGCTACAGACTCAGATAAAGAATACGAAGCTGACCGGACGTTAATCGGACTCACGATGCGACAATGAAATAGAGATTCGTACACAAGGAAAGACTCGAGTTTTAAAGGACGTAAGTATCGATACATTTGAAGTTTCGGGCATCCGAATGGAGGAACGGGAAGGCCATAAGATATCTCATTATGCTAAAGACACAGATAAAGGATACGAAGCTGATCGGACATTAATCGGACTCACGATGCGACAATGACATAAACATTCGTACACAAGAAAAGACTCGAGTTTTAAAGGACGTAACTATCGGTACATTTGAAGTTTCGGGTCCCCAAATGGAGGAACGCGAAGGCCATAAGATATCTGATAAAGCTACAGACTCAGATAAAGGATATGAAGCTAACCGGACGTTAATCGGACTCACGATGCGAAAATTACATAGAGATTCGTACACAAGAAAATTCTTGAGTTTTAAAGGACGTAACTATCGGTACAATCGAAGTTTCGGGCACCCGAATAGAGGAGCGGGAAGGCCATAAGATCTCTGACCATGCAACAGACCCAGATAAAGGATATGAATCTGACCGTATGGTAATCGGACTCACGATGCGACAATGACATAGAGATTCGCACACAAGAAAAGACTTAAGTTTTAAAAGACGTAACTATCGATACATTTGACATTTCGGGCACCCAAATGGAGGAACGAGACAGCCATAAGATATCCGATATTGCTACAGATTCAGATAAAGGATATGAAGCTGACCAAACGTTAATCGGACTCACGATGCGACAATCACATAGAGATTCGAACACAAGAAAAGACTCAAGTTTTAAAGGACATAACTATCGGTACATTTGAAGTTTCGGGCACCCGAATGGAGGAACGGGAAGGCCATAAAAAATCTGATCATGCAACAGACTCAGATAAAGGATACGAAGCTGACCGGACGGTAATCTAACTTACGATGCAACAATCACATAGAGATTCATACACAAAAAAAGACTCATGTTTTAAAGGACATAACTATCGGTACATTTGAAGTTCCGGGCACCCGAATGGAGGAACGAGAAGGCCATTAGATGTCTGATCATGCTACAGACTCAGATAAAGGATATGAAGCTGACCAAACGTTAATCGGACTCACGATGCGACAATCACATAGAGATTCGAACACAAGAAAAGACTCAAGTTTTAAAGGACATAACTATCGGTACATTTGAAGTTTCGGGCACCCGAATGGAGGAACGGGAAGGCCATAAAAAATCTGATCATGCAACAGACTCAGATAAAGGATACGAAGCTGACCGGACGGTAATCTAACTCACGATGCGACAATCACATAGAGATTCATACACAAAAAAAGACTCATGTTTTAAAGGACATAACTATCGGTACATTTGAAGTTTCGGGCATCCGAATGAGGGAACGGGAAGGCCATAAGATATCTGATCACGCAACAGACTCAGATAAAGTATACAAAACTGACCGAACGGTAATCAGACTCACGTAGCGACAATGAAATACAGATTCGTTCACAAGAGAAGACTCAAGTTTTAAAGGGCTTAACTATCGATACATTTGAAGTTTCGGGCATCCGAATGGAGGAACGGGAAGGCCATAAGATATCTGATCATGTTACATACTCATATAAAAGATACAAAGCTGATCGGACGTTAATCGGACTCATGATGCGACAATGACATAGAGATTCGTACACAATAAAAGACTCGAGTTTTAAAGGACATAACTATCGGTACATTTGGATTTTCGGGCACCCGAATCGAGGAACGGGAAGGCCATAAAAAATCTGATCATGCAACAGACTCAGATAAAGGATACGAAGCTGACCGGACGTTAATCGGACTCACGATGCGACAATGACATAAAGATTCATACACAAGAAAACACTCGAGTTTTAAAGGACGTAACTATCGGTACATTTGAAGTTTCGGCACGCGAATTGAGGAACGGGAAGGGCATAACTTATCTGATCATGCTACAGACTCAGATAAAGGATACGAAGCTGACCGGACGTTAATCGGACTCACGATGCGACAATGACATAAAGATTCGTACACAAGAAAACACTCGAGTTTTAAATGACATATCTATCTGTACATTTGAAGTTTCGGGCACCCGAACGGAGGTATGGGAAGTCCATAGGATATCTGATCATGCAACAGACTCAGATAAATGATACGAAGCTGACCGGATGGTAATCAGACTCACATTGCGACAATGACATAGAGATTCGTACACAAGAAAAGATTCGAGTTTTAAAGGACGTAACTACCGGTACATTTGAAGTTTTGGACACCCGAATGGGGGAACGAGAAGGCCATTAGATATCTGAACATGCTACAGACTCAGATAAAGGATACGAAGCTGACCGAATGTTAATCGGACTCACGATGCGACAGTCACATAGAGATTCGTACACAAGAAAAGACTCAAGTTTTAAAGGACATAACTATCTGTACATTTGAAGTTTTGGGCACGCGATTGGAGGAACGGGAAGGCCATAAAAAATCTGATCACGCAACAGACTCAGATAAAGGATACAAAGCTGACCGGACGGTAATCTGACTCACGATGCGACAATCACATAGAGATTCGTACACAAGAAAAGACTCAAGTTTTAAAGGATTTAACTATCGATACATATGAAGTTTCGGGCATCCAAATGGAGGAACGGGAAGGCCATAAGATATCTGATCATGCTACAGACTCAGATAAAAGATACGAAGCTGACCGGACTGTAGAGGGGATGATTTGACACGAAAACAGGATTATATGATCATACAAGTTACAAAACCAGGTGCGGAAACCCTAGCTTTGAACAAACTGATATAAACTCAAATCAAAACACAATCAAAGTCATTTTCAAACGTTTTCATAGATTAACTTGATTATAAACTTGATTACAATGTCAATACTGTTAATCTAACTCAAACACAGACTCTCTCAAACTATCCTGGAACAACACCTCAAAACACACACACCTAATAACTCTCTTAACATTACAAAAACACAAATTCTATTTATAGGCACTGCACATTCGCCCATTTCACATGGTCGAATGTGAGTCTTTTCCACATTCGCCCATTTACATGGTCGAATGTGTTCTTCTGTGTAGTTCCATTCTTTCATTCGTCCAGTCTATTCTACCTTCGCCCACTTCTTCTCTTCCTTCGCCCACAATGATCTACATTCGCCCATCTCAGCCTTTTAACACATGTTAACTATCCAATCACTAGTCGCAAAACGCATCTACAAACTCCCCCTCGACTATTGATTGGATCGTTTTCTGTCCTCGTCCATGGCTTTGTTCAACAACTTGATTCTGAGCTGTTTCTTCTGCTCTTTAGTCATCTCAGGCTCTAATCTTCTCTTCACTGGTTTTGACACGGTTGCCATCTTCACCATCTTGCCAAGTTTTCCATCCAAATTACTTCCCGCATTTATATCATATGCAAAGCAAACACCAACTACTTGAGTGTATTTCTTTGCCTGATCAGCGTCATTCGGCTCATGATGAATCGGATTGTAAAAGAGCATGATGATGTCTTCGAAAGTACAGTTTATCAACCACATAGGATCAAATACATGCACATGCTTGTATTTATCCTTTCCATCTCTCAACACAATCACCGCTTCTGCCTTTCTCCAATCATAATACCAGAAGATAAAATCAGCACTGAAATGTTGTGGCATGGGCATTAAAGGTATTTTCCTCATCACTTCAGGTGCCTTATATATCAAAGTAACCCGCTTCAGCTTGGTTCTAGGATCAATATCCCTATGCACTTTCCTTCTGGGATATTGTGGTTTGAATCTATTCCATCTTGTTCTACTCTCCCAAACCAGCTTGTCTGCGCACCACCCGACATGAGTATTATTAACTGAAGCACCCGACATTGGAAATCTGCATAAATCTCTAACCGCCCAGTACGGTAGAGTTAGCAAGTCAATGAATCTGTAAAAGTACAAGATCCCTGATTCCACTTTGGCAGCTAGACACTTCAGCCTGCCTAAATATGTCCACCCGAGAGCTCTGCCTCTGAACTTAGCATTATGAAATCTATAAAAGTTTCCTTGAGCTTCAGGCTTCGGTCGGTTCTCATCCATTTCTCTTAATTTCTTCAAATAACTCTTCAATTCATCAGATTTATTTGAAGATTCTGGCTTATTAGCACCAAATACCTTTTCCACAAACTCTGCACTTCTCTGCTTAGCCTTTTTCTTCGCAGAAGTGTTTGGAATTTCAGTAAAGTCAGGAAACACCACATCTTCATCAGTTTGTCTAAAGTATTGTGGGTATTCCTCATGCGTTATATCTTCTATCTCCACTTCTTCAAATTCAGGAGTATTCTTATCATCAGAGTGACTTCCAATATCCTTTTCAGGAATATGTGGAATCGACTCATCTACAATAAACTCTTCAAACGTTTTCCCTACCCTCTGTGCAAGACCATCTAAAATCTCTTTTGCCACAGATGCAGGTACTTCCCCTTCTTCTAAATCAGGATCGTTATATTCCAATTCATATCTCATATCGTCAGTTTGGAATATTTCAGCAAAACGACCTGTGAACTCAATGGTCCATTCTCTTCTTTCTAACATGTCCTTGTAAACTTGTTTAGCATCATCAGTCAAGGACCTCACCTTCTCATTCCAAAATATACTTTCATCTGAATCAACGTTCTCACCTTTCTTCTTTGAACTTGATTCTCCAGTATCTTTCTTCTTCTTTGAAGGTGGTCTCTTCTCAAATGTAAACTTCGATGTATCATCTCCTCCATCATTATCATCATCACTACTACTATCATCTTCTTTTTGACTACCAGAACCCTCTGCATCATCATCATCATCATTATTATCATCCTCATCATCACTCTTTTCCGATTCTTCATCATACTCATCATCATCTTTCTCTTTATCAGACTCAGATGGTTCAAAATCAACCTGTTCTTCTTCTTTTTCTTTGTCTTCCTCACCCTCTTTCAACTTGGGTGCAACATTGTACAGGTTATCAATCAACTCACTTAGGCGTTTATTCCCAGCCTTCAGTTCTTTATTATCTTCTTTAATAGCCTTAAACCTGTTTTTGTTCCTCAAACATTTTCCTTCAAGCTTTTTGTTCTTTGCTTCTAGCTTCTTAACCTTCTCATCAATTTCATCCTGATTAGACTTTGAAGCTACAACAATCTGAAGCATCTTTTCTTCATTCTGCTTGAACTTGGCTATTTCAGCTTGCTGAGCCACAATCATCTTCATCATGTCATCCATCTTCTTGTTCACTTGCTTCATAACATCATCATCCACAGTGACTTTCTTTGACTTGGATTTTGATCTAGATGGCTCAACTTCAGTTTCCTTCTCCTTCTGAGGCTTTCTGAACATGTCAAGTACATTATCCAGGGCTACATTGAACTCATCCACTGGTAATGTTGCTGCCTCTTTAGTCTTCTGTTTCTTTGTGACTGGTGAAGATTGCTTTGATGACGTTCCAGCTTCAGGAACTCTTTTACCTCTTAAGAGTTGAGCTAACTCTTTTTCTCTCAGCTGCTTTGTGCTAGTCTTTTTAGCCATGGTTTTGTGCTTAGGCTTGGGCAAGTTAACAACTACAGTTTCTCCTTCGTTCAACTCATCCATGTTCACACCTAAAACTTCATCTTCAGCACTAACAGACTTCTTGCTCTTCTCAGCTTCTGCAATCGATCTGTTTAATGATTCAGACTCACCAACCATAGTGGCCTTACGTTTGGTGGCCCGGAGATTTTCAGCATCCGAATCCCACTGTTCCTCCTCCTCTGTTTCTTCTGAATCCACTGATTCCTCATCCACCAAACTAGTACCTTTCTTTGCAGTTGATTTCTTTCTAACCACTTGTTGCTTTGAACTTCCCTGATCAGTCTTTCCTTTGCCCTTCCCTTTGGCTCCAGGATTGACTACTTGCCTCTTCCTCTTAGTATTAGCATGAGCATATACCAAGGGATCGTCATTATCAGAATCACTTCCAGGATGCCTAGCCGTATTCTTTCCAGGATCAGTGTAATCCTCTCTAGCTAAGGCTCCAAACAACCTTCTGTACGGTGGCCTTTCATTGTCTGGCACACCCTTGTATCCCTTCATTCTCACCAAAGTACGAATGTTCATGTGATCCTGAGCAAGTATCTGGGTTGGATCTTTCTTCAAATCAGGATACTTGTGATCAAAGATCATCATCAGAAATCTAGGGTATAACATGAAATACTTCTTCTTTAACCCTTTCAGCATCTCCAACATGTGGTCCAAGATCATTCCAGCAACATTAAATGGTTTGTTGAGAGTCAACGCAACCATTAATGAGCTCAAACTCTTTCTCATTACGTCATAGCCTCCACTCACACATCCAAACACATGAATGATGACGTGAGCAAAATACTTAAACTGCACGCTCAGTTTTCCTTTATACATTGAACCATCAGTGATAGGTCCTTTGTATTTCATCCTGAGGAAACACGCTTTCTGCTCAGTCCATGACAATTCTCTTGGATCTTCACTTACTTCAAACTTGATCTGGAGAGCTTCTCTGATGTCAGACTCAGTAATAAACATCTCCATTCCTTGGATCTTGCTCTTTATTATTGTCTGATTATCAAAGTAATCATACTTAGCGTTGTTGTAGAAATCTTCAACTATATCTTTGTAGATAATAGTTG
The DNA here is from genome assembly GCA_032199755.1 of Ambrosia artemisiifolia. NCBI lineage: Eukaryota > Viridiplantae > Streptophyta > Magnoliopsida > Asterales > Asteraceae > Ambrosia > Ambrosia artemisiifolia. The sequence goes on from CM063526.1 coordinate 17,845,276, forward strand.
GTGTAGCCAAAGCATAAACTACTCTGCTTCTCTTCAGGAACTTGATTATGTCAGTAAACTCCACGTTCTTCTCTACGTCTCCCAGATAAGCACAGCAATTATGATTTTTCTCGAATGGCCATTTGCTTCCACTTGACGATTCACCTTCCTGAACAGGTTCTGGGACTATATCTGGAACAACAGTCTCAACTGGAATCTCCACATTCTCAGTCTGGTCAGCCATCTAAACACACAAAATCAGAAACAAACGTCAAAACACAAAAACGACAAAATTTAGAATTTTAAAATTTGAACAGCTTCTACATTCGCCCAAAACATACAGGTCGAATGTGAATTCTATTGGTCGAATGTGAAATATATTGGTCGAATGTGGAATGATTTTGATTAAAAATTACATTCGCCCGTTTTTGATGTACATTCGCCCACCAATTCCACCTTCGTCCAATCGTTCAACCGAAGGTAGACTGGTTCTAATTCAAAAAAAAAAAAAAATTTGCAAACATGTTTTTAACACTTTATTTTGATTCAGTTGTGGTCTATTATGGCCGATAAACACTCGTGTGGCAACAATTATCCCTTAATTTCATTATATGTCAGTTTTAATAGAAAATTAGGGTTTATATTTGAAAATCAATCAATTACTCAATTAAAATCTGTAATAACCCTAATTTGTTACACATTCTCCCCCTAAAACTGTCATAGAATGAAATATAACCAAAATCAACCATTAACAAACACTTAAGATCCATTAACCCTAAAACCCTAGACGCGTTTATGAAAACGACGATTCCTGTCTCATTCCTTCTTCATTACCTGTAAAATTGGTACTAAAATGATCAGGATATACTGAAGAATCAAACGCACAAGCAAGAAAAACAAAAGCAACAAGGTCTGGTACTTAGTAAAAATTTTGAAAAATTTCGAATGAGGGGTCGAATCTGCTGTTGGCTATATAAAGACAGCCACCTTCGACCGTTTGTATTGGACGAATGTAAAGGATTTCCACATTCGCCCCAAATGAATGGCACGAATGTAAAAAGAGTTTACCCGAATGTGGATTTTGATTAAAAGGTCCACATTCGTCCGTTTTGAAGCAACCGAAGGTGAAGAATTTTCCACATTCGACCCATTTAAGGGGCGAATGTGAAATGGAAAATTCTGAAAATTTGCCAAATCACGAATTCGAATCCCGTTCAACATTTTTCAATCCGTTAAGCTTCCAAAACTCATATTTTCACATTTGAAATGATACAAAGCCCAGATGGTGTTGTCAAATCTCAGAAATTGACTATCAAGCATCCCCGGTTATCAAAAATAAAGCAGAAATGCAAAAATTTTGGATTTTTCTGAAATTTTATCAAAACACACCTAAAATCTTTTTGGATTTTGTATCTTTTTGACAATAAAAGTAAATTGCAACAAAATAAAATGCAGCAAAGTAAATGAAAGCAGTAAACTTTTTGTGAAATCCGGTCAGAGGATCATATCAGTTTTCTGAGAAATCTGATCACAGCGTTGATCTATTTGTTTAATATTATCATTAGAAACAGTATGTGACACGACAATTGCTGATATTGTGGTCCACGTAAGCTCACATGCAGACAATTACGCAATGCTTTAAAATGATACGAATTAGGTGTATTAGACTAACACGATGTGGTGCCCACACACACGACATACTCCCGTATCAAGTAATTGCACAAAGCTTCGTCGTAACGCGTGATTATGCCAGAGTTATCCGTAAAAGTTACAAAGTATATAGCACAGAGGTGTACAGGTCAGCAAATGAATGCAGCAGAGTAACATGTGCGTATACACTAGGTTGAGGCTGATATTAATCACTGATTTGCATCAGATGATCAATACGATGTAATAATGATCTATGATCAGTTAAAACATAAAGTTCCTCAATTCGGTAACTTCCGGTTTTGGCAACTAAGCTCTTTTAGCAAATATTCTGATAAAACTAGGTCTGTAAATCAATACGACAAAAGTTTATCAGAATATCCCGGATAACCATAACATAACGACCCGAAACCTCAGATTTTGGCAATCCTATCAAACGAAATTACGGTACTAAGACCATATGCCCATGAGGTGTTCAGCCACGAACGCGTAGTTCGTTATGTTTGTATCACTAATTCACGCAATATTTAGTCTACGAAGCCTATCAGCATATCACACGTAGTCAACACACGCCTCATATTCTATACAATTCTTTAGCCTGTGTCAGATCTCCACTGATGTACTATCATTTCCTCTTTTTACCAGGAAATCATTTTTTATTTTCTAATTTTTAGGTCTTTTTGAATTTTATAATGTTTTTGGCTTTTCTGATAAAATGGCTCCCCCTAAAATAAAGAACATATTTTTTTGGGTTTTTGATTTTTCTGAAAAACAATAAAAAAAAAATTTGAAAGAAACAATCCACTCGAAAGCATCAACTTCTTTGAGGATTAAACAACCCCCTCGAAAGCATCAACTTCTTTGAGGATTACGATAGTAAAGAGAAATTCCCAATTAGCAAAGAGAAATTCCCAATTAGCAAAATATAAAAACTAAAAACAAAAAAAAAACGATAAACCGAGGTGCCGATTAGTCCTGTTTTTCCTTTATATTGTTTACTTTTAAAAGATATTCAAAGCGGGATCTGTCAAAAGCTTTTGTAAACAAATCTGCACGTTGATAGTCAGTATGGATTTTGACCATATCTATCAATTCTTTAGCGTAACAATCACGGATAAAATGATATTTGATCCGGATATGTTTCGCTTTAGAATGATTTTCAGTATTTTTAGTTAATGCTATTGCGGCTTCGTTGTCACAGTGTATAGGGGTTTTAAGAAACTGCAAACCGTAATCCACCATCTGCTGTTGGATCCAGAGTACTTGCGAACAGCAACTCGAGGCTGCAATGTACTCGGCTTCACAGGTAGATAGAGCCACGGAAGTCTGTTTCTTGCATTGCCAGGTGATTAACCTGCTCCCTAAAAACTGGCAACCGGCTGTAGTAGATTTGCTATCTTTGTCGCAGCCGCCCCAATCTGCATCACTAAACGCAATAAAATCAAAATCATCATCATTAGGGTACCAAAGTCCTTTTGAGGGACAACCCTTCAGATATCTAAGGATACGCTTGACCGCCGTCAGATGACTTTGTTTCGGCTTCGATTGATAACGGGCACAGAGACACGTTGCGTACATAATATCTGGTCGAGACGCCGTCAAATACATCAGAGATCTGATGATTGCTCTGTATGTAAATGGGTCCGTCAGCTCCCCCTTAGCGTCCACTCCAATCCCGTGATTGGGTTGAATTGGGGTATCCATCGGCTTTGAGTCCTCCATCTGGAACCGGCTCAAGATGTCGGAGACATATTTCGTCTGGTGAATGAAGATCCCGTCGGGTCTTTGGTCCACCTGTAAGCCTAGGAAAAACTGCATCTCCCCCATTGCGCTCATTTCGAACTTTTTCTGCATGACAGTTTCGAACTCCCTGCATAAAAGCTCGTTAGTTGAACCAAATATTATATCATCAACGTATATCTGCACTAGAAGCAAATCATCTCCCGTCTTCTTCGTAAAGAGGGTGCAATCGACGAGGCCGCGCTTAAATCCTTTGGAGATGAGGTATGTACTTAGCTCCTCGTACCACTGTCTCGGAGCCTGGTGCAAGCCATATAAAGCCTTGTTTAGCACGTAGACCTTATCCCGGTGGATTGGGTCCTCAAAGCCTGGTGGCTGCCCGACAAAAACCTCTTCCTTGACTTTCCCGTACAGAAATGCGCTTTTAACGTCCATTTGATAAACTTTGAATTTCTTGTATGAAGCAAACGCAAGGAACATCCGAATAGCTTCAATTCGTGCTACCGGTGCATAGATTTCGTTATAATCAATCCCTTCGATTTGATGGAAACCCTGCACGACCAATCTGGCTTTGTTACGAACAATAACCCCACGATCATCCTTCTTGCACTTAAACACCCATTTAGTGCCTATTTTCTTCCTATCCGGCGGCAAATCCGTGAGCGTCCAAACTCCCAATTTCTGGAATTGTAATAACTCCTCCTGCATAGCTTCCACCCAAGCATCATCCTTCAAAGCGTCCTTGTATGTCCTTGGCTCTACCTGCGACACATAACACGCAAACGACCAATCATTTTGACTACCAGATTGTTGAATTTTGGCATATAAAGCTAAAGCACCAAAACTCTCTGGCGAATTAACGCTTTTAAGCTGCCCTCTGGTCATAACACTGCTTCCAGGATCACCGATAACTTGCTCCAGCGGGTGAATACGATGAATCCGAGATTCCGGATAATCAGGTACTTGCACTCCCGTCTGAACAGTCAAGTTCTCTACAGCATCCAGATCATGACCCGTATTTGATGATGAAGCCACATCTGAAGTTGGAGTTGGGTTCACTGGCGGTGCCTCTGGTTCTTCAGCATGTTCAAGAATGACTTCTTCAAATTGTTCATCTTCAGATTCTGAAGATTCTAGTGAAGTTGAAGCCTCCTGAAACACTTCTTCCTCTTGTATAGGAGCATTGGTATCATTAGAAGCTGGTAGGGGGTTCACGGTGATCGGACGCACCAACGGTGAAGTCGTTGCATTTTCACACTCGTAAAGTAATCTGATAATAGCTTCTTCAACCAAGCTATCTAGATTGAATGATTCAAAGAAATCTTTGTAATCAAACATCCAATCAGGACCCGTGCCTTGAAGATTTTGAGTATATCGTTGAACTTCCACGTTAGCCCAATCCTCCACTCGACGAGTTCGCTTGTTGTATACCCGTTTGAGCGGGGTTGCATATCCAACAAAGTAACCCTCCTCGGCTTTAGGACTAAACTTCTCGCTTGGATTCAACATAGTGCATGGCGCCCCAAAAGGTTCTAGATACTCTAAGTTCGGCTTTCTTCGGTGTAACAGCTCATAAGATGTTTTACCAAACTTCTTCACTGTTAGAACCCGATTTAGTGTGTAGTTAGCTGCATAAATCGCCTCGTTCCAGAACATTACCGGAAGATTTGAATCAGCAAGCATTGTTCTAGCCGCTTCAATTAGAGTCCTATTCTTTCGTTCAGCAACACCGTTCTGTTGTGGGGTGTACGGAGCTGAATATTCATGATGTATCCCTTTGCTTTCACAAAGTTCATCCATCTTGGCATTTTTGAACTCCGTCCCATTGTCACTCCGAATTCTCTTAATTTTCACATTGTAGAGATTCTCTAATCGAGTGAACAGAACTTTCAGGTTGTTAAAGGTGTCACTTTTATTCTGCAAACACATCACCCATGAAAATCTTGAGTAATCGTCAGTGACGACTAAACAATAAAGCTCTCCAAGATGACTTTTGCGCTTGACCGGTCCGAAAAGATCCATGTGCAATCGCTCAAGTGGCATCTCTACAGAGTTAACTTTCTTCACTTTGTGGGACTGTTTGTGTTGCTTCCCCTTTTTACAACTCACACACTTGTCATTCAGATGGAAATGTTTCACGTTTACTCCATCGACAAGTCCATTTCTCACAAGTTGGTTCATTTTCCTCAGATGAATGTGCCCCATTCTTCGGTGCCACATTATCGATTCTTTCTCTGTCGCTTTTGATAGAAAACATGTTATCTGCCCCTGTGATGTCATCGCCTTGGACATATCAAGAATGTATAGATTGTTGACGCGAGGTGCCTTCAACATTATCCACTCTTTAGGAATTGTAAAGCCCGGTTTCAGAATATAGCAGGATTTGTCATCAAAATGCACAGTGAATTGTTTATCACATATTTGACTGACACTCAACAGATTATAATCGATCTGCTTCACATACGAAATCCGCTCGAAACTCACTATCCCATTGCTCACACTTCCTTCCATTGTGATATATCCACCTTTATTACCCGCGAAAGCTACATACCCTCCATTGATGTTCTTCACGTCGAACAGCAACGCAAGATCCCCTGTCATGTGGCCTGAAGCTCCACTATCAACAATCCAAAGACTGCTAATAGGGCCAGCTGAAGCTCCCTGCACACAAAAAGTAAATCAGTTAGTTCTTTCGGGGGACCCAAGCCTGAGTCTTGGGTCTTTGAACATCAGGTTTCAAAGTAACATTCTCACAAGCATTTTCAACAACTTTTTGATCAATCTTTTTCTGATTGTTCAAAACAGTTTCCTTTTCTCTCATTAACTCTTGAAGTTGAGGCTCCTGGAGTACCATTGGGTGACCAAGATTGTTCAGACCTTTTCAAAATACGAATCTGAGACTTTGGGTTCTCAATTGGTTTCTGAACATTGTTAGCAAATGTAACTCTCTTGGTAACCTTATCTGATTTAACAGACTTAGGTCCAACATTTGATTTGACAATCGGTTTTGGTGGAACCTTTTGCCTATCAACTGTTGCGTTCACCACAGGCTTCCTCCATGATTGTTCCATAGCAATCCGATTCCTTCGATCATATTGAATTGGACGATTGTTCCTCATTAGTTGAAAATTGTTTTGATTATAAAACTGTTGTGGTTGTTGAGGAACAACTCTCCTATGTGGTGGAACATAATGATCAATCGGTTTTCTCATGGAATTCCTCACTTCAACCTCGTGCCTTTTATGCCTTACATATGGGCACTGAGCAAGTAAATGCCCTCGTTCCCCACATTTAAAGCACGCACGGTACTCTTCAAAAACATTCGGAGCATTTGGTTGAGCAAATGATCTAACAGGGTATTGATCATTGTACTGTTGCTTCCTTAAACTCTCAGGGAGTGGCCCTTTTGAGTAAGTAGGCTCATGAAAACCATTAGCTCTGTTTTTGGGTCGAATGAACTCTGTGACATGGACCTTTGGTTCTTGAGGAACATCCAAATACAATTTCTTTAATAAAGCCGGTGGAATCTCATTTGTTCTCTCATGTTTTGGGAACCAAATGGTGCTTTCTTGCCAAATCTTTTCTATTTTAGCATAATTGGCATTTTTTATTGGAAAGTCCTCATCAGAGATGATCTTATCGGATCCTTCCATCCGATAAAACACCTTGACAGGTTTGTCACATTGTTCATTCTTAGCACTCTTTTCAAGATCTTTCTTAACCACATTTTTCTCAAGATCTTTCTTCACAACATTCTTTTCAGACTTCTTTTCACGATGAGCATTTGCCATCGGAATCACAATCTGAGATGGTGAAACTGGTTCATTTGTAATGATGTGATTTTCTTTTGGAATTTCACATGCATTAACAGTTTGAACATTACCAGAGTCATCACTCTCAGTGTCTGAATCTACACTCTCAGCAGTAACGCCCTCATCATTGATACCCAAAATTGGTCTAACATTGGAATGTGGATCACCCATACTTGAAGTATTAGATTCATTTTCCGATGCTGAGTCCGATTTTACCGAACTCTCCGGTGTCACTTGGTGACAATTATGGTTTTCAAAAAGAACCGGAGATGGCACAGATCGGTAATTAGTGGTTTGATCATCAATGATGTGGTCTACCACATAAGCAATATGCTTATAGCTTTCCAGCTTTTTGTTTACTTTCTCAGCAAAGCATTTGATGGCGGCCATTTCCAACTTGGTATTTTCAATTTCATTGATATAGTTATTAATTGCAAGTTGTTTTAATGACAAAGTGTTTTTCAAGTCGGAAATGTCCTTTTTGTAGCCATCTAATACTTTGTTAAAAGCATTCAACTCTTTGCGAGTAGATTGACTGTTCATGATAGCACTATCACGTTGAACACGGAGTTGTTTAATCTCCTCAGTCAATCTATCACATGTACCACAATATTTATCACTTGTAACATCAGTGCTACACTCAGAACTTACAGGTTTTGGCGGATCAGTCATGGCCATCAATGCGAAATGAGCTTCCTTTCCAGCAAAGAATCTGGAATAGTCAATCTTTGTGAAAGCATCATCTGCAATACACGACTTCCTTGTCATCAGAAAATCCGCTTCTGCTAGCAACTGATCAATGTCTTCATCTAGAGAATTAACACTTGCTTCCGTATCCGATTCACTGTCTGAATCAGAATAAACCGATTCACACTCCTCAGGAACATCAGAAACAGTATCAATTACCACTCCAGAATTAGTTTCTTCAGTCTTAACCTCAACAGGTTCAGTCTCCACATCCATCTCAGCCTCAGACTCATCACTTTCAACCTCAGTTTCTTCCTTCTCATCCACCGTCACTGAATCTTCAACATCAACTTGATAAGCAACGCAAGCCACATTGCCACCAGTAGTAATTTCTTCAACACCTATTTGCATACTCGACCAGTCAAACCTCTCATCTTGTTAAGTCACCAATGCTTGATTCTGATTGGTGTTCTGATGTGTCTCATTAGGTGTAGTGATTGGTATGACTGTTCGGTTTGCATTGTTGGGTGATTGGTTTTGTGTCTGGTTTGGTGTGTTTGGTTGTCTGTTTTGGTTGTTATTAAAGTTGTTCTGACGGTTTTGGTAGTTGTTGTTGTTTTGGTAAGAAACTTGGTTTTGGTTTTGTTGTTGACGATTCTGATAGCTTGCATTGAATGGGTTCCTATTGCCTTGTTTTGGTGGCTGGGTGCATTCTCTTTTAAAGTGACCTTTCCCTCCACAGTTAAAACAAGTAACTTTCTCCTTGTTGAACCCATAGGTTGTGTTAGGAGAAGTTCCCAAATCAGTTCTACCTGTCTTCTCGATAAACTCTGTTGCTCTTCTCATAATGCTCGCAAAGGCCCATTGGATATCAATGAGTTCCATCTCTTCCTTGTCAATTTGTGCGTAGTCTTCATTGGTTAAGTTGTTATTCCCAATTTGACTAGCAACTAATCCATTGTAGGATGAGACCATTGCAGAGACTAATGCAATGTGTTGCTGAGCAACTTCAACCGTCACATTACCCAAATTAGAAGTCTCCAAAACCACCGTTTGTTGATTAGGTTGGTTCATTGGTTGTTGAGATTGACTAGCAGTGTAGAAAGCTGCTTGTTGCATTGGGGAGAATGGTGGAATGTATGAATTGTTGTATTGTTGTTGTGGTGGTGGATTTGATAGTTGTGAAAAGGATGATGTCTGTTGATGGTAGTTGATGGTAGGTGATTCCATAACATTGGATATACATGCAACATGTGGTGCTACTAGCCCTGCTGAGCTTGATGTACTAGTTGGAATTGGAGTACCTCCAAAATATAAGTTGGGATTCTGAGGAATCTGTGCTCTTCTTGCTTTCCTCTTCTCTTCCAATTCTTTGTTTTCCAGCTTCTCTATGAACTCTTGAATAGACCAGTATTGATAAGCATCCTTCTCCCTAAGGACTTCCACATGCTGATCCCAGTTTGGTGGTAATGCATCTGCAAACTTATCCACCTGCTTTGCCATAGGAATCTGTATACCATAGCTAGACAATTCAGATAACAAATGACTATATCTAGGAGTTAGTTCTTTCAAAGTTTCATTTCCAATATAAGAAAAATTCTCAAACTCCTTTCTCAGTTCTTCCATCCTTAGACCTCTAGTCTTCTCATTGCCATCATGCCTTCTTTTAAGTGCTTCCCATAGTGCCTTAGATGTTGTGCAAGTCCCAAACTGATGCAAAAGATCATTTGTGATTGCCTGTGTCAATTGGGAAAACGCTTTCTTCTCCACAGCAAACTTCTTTTTCTCATCCTCAGCCATACTCTCCAATGGCACTGGTTCACCTGTATTCTCCAAAACTGGTGGTGTGTAACCTTTAGCAATCATGTTCCATGCTTCTGCACCCTCCACTCCCATGCCTTCCAAATGTATCTTGAACTTTTTCTGCCACTGATTGTATTCATGTATCTCCATGAGCTTCGGTGGTCGATTCCCGCTACCTGAAGACAAATCATTAATCAGTGTGGAAATAGCATTTGTAGTTTGAGTGTTTACCACCGCTGCTGCTACTCCCCAGTAGTCAGATTGTGGTGCTGGAGGTGCACTTTGAGTCATATAGTTAACCGGCTGCGAAGACTGTGTGCTCGTCTTCTGTGCTGCTACCGTCCATGGGTCCATCACCTGCTGTTGTGGTTGTGTAGTTGCTGGTGTCGGAGTAGTCGGAAAATTCCACATGATCACGAACTTCGAAAAATTCAACACTTAGAAAATTTTCCAAAAACTAGTCTAGGTTCGCCCAATATCCTTCACCTTCGTCCCTTTCTGTTTCAGGTTCGCCCAATCAGTGATACCCGAATGTAAAATTTCACCAGAAAGTAAAAACACACTAACACTTTTCCACGTTCGTCCAAACTAGTTCAGGTTCGCCCGTTTTAGTTCTAGGTTCGCCCGCCCGATCAATCGAATGTGAAAAATGTGACCCGAAAGTGAAAAATTCAACAGAAAATTTCCAGGTTCGCCCAAATATACCCTAGGTTCGCCCAAAAATCTCTCAGGTTCGCCCAGAAAACTACACCTTCGACCACTCAGTTCCAGATTCGCCCATTTTCAGATTTGAAAAACGGTTACACTTTGAAAAACGGTTATTTTGATCTCTGATTTTCAAAAGTTTGTGAATTTGAATGATCTTAATCAGGTTTTGATTCGGAGATGATTTGGAACAACTTTAATTCTTGGAATTTTGAATTTTAACCACAAAATCAACTCTAAATCTTTCAAAAACACACAAAAACCATTTTTATGCAAAAACAGATGTGAATTGATCAAAATAATGTCCAAATCAGCTCTGAGTTTATCAATTTGTTGTTGTATGATCCTCTACGCTCTGATACCACTTTGTAGAGGGGATGATTTGACACGAAAACAGGATTATATGATCATACAAGTTACAAAACCAGGTGCGGAAACCCTAGCTTTGAACAAACTGATATAAACTCAAATCAAAACACAATCAAAGTCATTTTCAAACGTTTTCATAGATTAACTTGATTATAAACTTGATTACAATGTCAATACTGTTAATCTAACTCAAACACAGACTCTCTCAAACTATCCTGGAACAACACCTCAAAACACACACACCTAATAACTCTCTTAACATTACAAAAACACAAATTCTATTTATAGGCACTGCACATTCGCCCATTTCACATGGTCGAATGTGAGTCTTTTCCACATTCGCCCATTTACATGGTCGAATGTGTTCTTCTGTGTAGTTCCATTCTTTCATTCGTCCAGTCTATTCTACCTTCGCCCACTTCTTCTCTTCCTTCGCCCACAATGATCTACATTCGCCCATCTCAGCCTTTTAACACATGTTAACTATCCAATCACTAGTCGCAAAACGCATCTACACGGACGTTAATCGGACTCACGATGCGACAATGACATAGAGATTCGTACACAAGAAAAGACTCGAGTTTTAAAGGACGAAACTATCCGTACATTGGAAGTTTCGGGCACCCGAATGGAGGAGCGGGAAGGCCATAAGATATCTGATAATGCAACAGAATCAGATAAAGGATACGAAGCTGACCGGACGTTAATCGGACTCGCGATGCGACAATGACATAGAGATTCGTATACTATAAAATTTTCGAGTTTTAAAGGACGTAACCATCGGTACATTTGAAGTTTCGGGCATCCGAATGGAGGAACGTGAAGGGCATAAGATATCTGATCATGCTACAGACTCAGATAAAAGTTAAGAAGCTAACCGGACGTTAATCGGACTCACGATGTGACAATGACATAGAGCTTCGTACACAAGAAAAGACTCGAGTTTTAAAGGACATAACTATCGGTACATTTGAAGTTTCGGGCACCCGAATGGAGGAACGGGAAGGCCATAAAAAATCTGATCATGCAACAGACTCAGATAAAGGATACGAAGCTGACCGGACGGTAATCTAACTCACGATGCGACAATCACATAGAGATTCGTACACAAAAAAAGACTCATGTTTTAAAGGACATAACTATCGGTACATTTATCGGTACATTTGATGGTACATTGGGCTTTGACTTTTTGACTTTTTCTCTGGGCGATTGGCGATTTTGATTTCTAGGGTTTGTTCTTCATTTCCCGCTTCTTTTTCTCTTCGATTGGGCTACTGTTCCATCAATTGTTGATTGAATTTCTCTATTCTTCTTCTCAGATTGCTATGGATCAGTCTCTTACTGATCCTAAAGGAGGTGTTCCTCCTGATATTCCTCCAGAACTGCTCATGTCTGAGAGTGTTTTTGTTTCTCCGGCTATTTCGGTGCCGGAGGAGTTTGCTGAATCTCGTGATTCTCCTAACTCTCCTCTGAACCCTAATCCTTTTGGAAGTGGTGTGGATCTGAATGTTCAGGCTAATTCTGCTCTGTTTATGGCTGATTGGCGCAAATGCTTGCTTCTGGCTAGGGAGAATGGGCTAAAAGTAAGTGAACAGGACCAGCAGATGTCAGATAGTTCTCCCTGTGTGACTCACTGGCAGTTTTTTGGTCCTGAACAGCTGGTGTTTACTGATCTGGCTATTGGGGAGGCCATTCAGGTATTGATTGATAAAACCTATTCTGATAACTCGTTTATGACTGCTATGAATTGGTTTATTCACATGAATTGTAAGAATATGGGTTTTATGCTGAGGTTTGGGGATCTTCTGCTAAAGGTTATTGAGGCTGATGATAGGGTTGTTACTAATGAGGATGGGAATGTGCAATTTAGTGAGAAATGTGTTGAGTTTATGAACTTCATAATGAATGCTTGTGATAAAAATGAGCATAGGATGTTGATTGTTGCTTGTAGGGATATGGATAGTAGTAGTGTTGGGCTGGATGTTACTGGAAAGATGAGTGGAACTGGTGGCAAATGGAGGTTTGCTGGTCATTCTCAGGGTTGGTTCTCTTCAGATATTGTTCTGAAAGCTATAGAGATGTTAGCTCAGAAGGCTTATCAGAACCCTGTGTATGAGCCTGCTATGAAACAGTGTCTCTCTTTGAACCTGTTAAATCCTTCATTTGAGGAATGCTTTGGTAGGTATTTATCCAATATTGATGAGATAAAGGTGAAGGTTGAGTATGTTTCTGATGAGATTTTTGATGACTTTATGCAATTTGTTATTGCTTGTTATGAGAAGTCTGATGTGTTGAGCCTTAGGCTGGTGTGTGACTATAATGCTATAGATAGTGAGGGTAAGGGTAATATGTTAGGGAAAGTTGGGTCGAAGGGGAATGGAGTAAACAAAGTTGTGGATATAGGAATGGGTCAGGGGCATATGGAATGTAATGGGTTGCAGGGTAAGCTGAAACTCTTGGAAGACCACTTTTTTTTTTGAACGGCTAATTTCACTTCACACCCTTTTTTACACCATTTTTTTGCTCACCCTTGGAGTTGAACTCCCAACCTCACCCAAGAGAGGATTTCCTCTCTACCACTAGGCTATAACCTAAGTGGCCTCTTGGAAGAACACTTTGTTGAGAGTAGTATTGTGGCCTTCCACCAGCATTATCATAAGCTGTTTTGCAAAATGAAGGAGTTTGAGGTGGAAGATTTGTTTGAGTTTGATATGAGTATTGTCAAAGCTTTAGCTAGATGGTTTTACTGCAGGGTTGGGGTGCAGGATATAAATCAGACTAGGGGTCCTATGTGTAAGAGGGAACTTTTTGGGGATGGTATTTCTCAAAGTAATGAGCAGGGGGGTAAAAAGCTTAGAGGAGGTTTGGAGAGTATTGATAATACTAAGGCTGTAACTAAGAAACAACTTATTTTAACACATGAGGGCAGGAAGATTATGAAGATTCTGTCATCCAAAAACAAGAAGGTTAAGCAGGTTTTTGAATTTAACAAGGATGCTGCTGTGCCAGTTCTCCCTGTTTTCAGAATTGGGGAGATGTCTGATATTATAGGTTCCACTCCTGTTGTTAATATGACTATTGAGCAGATGGAGAAGGAGATTTCTGATATAAATAAGACTGGTAATGTTAAATCTAAGCAGTTGGGTTATAAAGCTGCAAATGGATTAATCTTTGATCCTTTTGAGGATAGTGGTGATGCTGAGAAAACAGTTGAGTTTAATGGTATGCAGTGTTCTATTAAGGAGATTAGGGACATTATACAGAGGAAAAAGTTGAGGTTGAGGGAATTAATTTTGGGGTTGGGAAAGGCTAGGGAATTGGTGGCTGAGAAAGGGAAGCTAAAAGAGCCTATAGTAAGTGATTGTGATATCATCCAGAAGTCTCCAATTCTAGGGGCAATTGCTGATAAAAATTATGTGTTTAAGGCATCTTCATCTGCCAACAAATCTGTTGATAACACCCCTGGGCCTTCTGGGGATTCTGAATCTGAGGATAAGAAGGAGAAGGCTTCATATGCTAATGCTGTTAAGGGTGAGAAGATTGCTGAATTTAGCAAACAGATCATGTATTGCCCACCTACTACTCTTGAAAATGGTGAAAAGGTGGTTATGATTAAGCAAGATTATGTTGAGAAGGTTAAGCAGATTTACTCTAAACATTTGTATGGGTACTTTGTGGGTTCTTTCTGTTCTATAGCTTGGGTTAGATTCAATTTATTTAGGATGTGGAAGAGATATGGGGTTGAAGACATTTCTACTAATGGTAAAGGGTTGTTCTATTTCAAGTTTGATACTAAGGAGGGAATGTTGGAAGCCTTGAAAGCTGGTCCATGGGTTGTTAATGGCATCCCTTTGGTACTAAACCAATGGGAAGTTGGGGCTGCGATTGTGAAAACAGAACCTGAAAAGGTGCCTGTGTGGGTTTTGTTTAAGGAGGTGCCATTGGAATTATGGAATGTGCAGGGGTTGTGTGAGCTGGCTAGCTGTATTGGTAAACCACTTTTGTTTGATAATATTACTGTGGATAAATGTTTGAATACTAATGTGCAGGTTGGATTTGCTAGAATCTTGGTGGAAATTGCTGCTGCTGATTCTCAACCTACTTTTATTAGAGCTTTTTATCCTAGAGAGGAGGGTGCTGAGCCTAAGGTTACTGAGGTGTTGATAGAGTATCAAAAGATGCCTAAACCTTGCTCTTTTTGCAAAGTGTTTGGGCATCCTTTTGAGAAGTGTACTACTAGAGAGTTAACTGCTGAGGAGAAAGAAGCTAGGGAAAGAGAAGCTGAAAAGGGGAATGAAGATAAGAGAGGGGCTGCTAAAGATGGTACTGTTGATGAGGAAGGGTATCAATTGGTGTGGAAGCGTAGTATGGCTGCTAAGAATCCTAATAAGGGTTTAAGTATTGGAGGGAATAGTAATGGGGCTTATGGGGGAGGTAACTTGAGACAAAGAAATGTGTTTAAGGGTAATAAGGAGGAGAAGGAGGCTAAACTTCAGGATAGGATTAAGAGCTTCAAAATGAATCAAGCTGCTAGGGAGTATGATCTTCAGAAAGATCAAAATAGGAAGGATTCTAATGGTGCTTCTTCTTCTGGGGTTAAAAAGGATGGAAAGGAGGGCATTGGTAATGAAGCTAGGAAGGGGAAGCAAGTTTTTCAGATTAAGACAGATGGTATTAAAGGGAAGAAGACTAATCTTGTGGCTAAACGTATTGAGGTCAAGAATAGTTTTAGTGTCTTGGGTGATGAGAATATGGTTGATGAAGACACTGGTCTTGAAGGTGGTAATGTTGCAGCTGTTCCCTCTTCTAAACCTCCTAAACCTTCCCCTGCTAAGCCTGCTACACACCAATCACCTAAATCTTCCAAATCAACCCCTATGAAACAACCTGTAACTAAACCTATGTCTATTTCTGCCCCTAATGTTCCTCCCCCTAATCCTTTTACTGCCCCTCTTGATCAACCTGTTGATTGTCCTCCTCACAATGGTGTCCCTGCTAAGCCTTATACTCCTGGCTCCAGTCTGGTCAGAGATGCTGTTATTGAGGACTATTCTTTTGATTTAACTCCTCAGCAGATTGAGGATGTTATGTTCTATGTTAATTGCAGAGTTATCTGTCACACCCTAAAATAACCACCTGCGGAGTTCTACCGCGAGGCGTGTGACACACCAGGATCCAAGTCAACGGTCACAATAAACGACGTCTAAATGTAAAACATACGTCATCAAAACCATGCATAAGATTTAAAATTCAACATTCAACAGTGCGGAAGCATTAAAGGTTTACAAAAGTCATGCAGAAATAAAACATGGGTTCCAAAGTTTAACATTTCCAAAACATGCCTTGAGACCCTAGACGCAAGACGACCCCAGTGCGACTCCGTGCGCCTATCAGACAGCTGCTACCTTAGCGACCTGAGAAAACATGCTAAAAGAGTCAACATATAATGCTGGTGAGTTCACAGGTTTTATTTAAACGTTTAGAGTAATCCTTCGAAAACCGTTACCATCACAATTACTACTATGCTTGTAAGAACGCTAGCTAGGCGCAGAATAAGATACTCATACGGGTGAAACCATTGCTGACTAAGCCGTGTAGTGACCCTTAGTTTCCTATGGGCTACCGTCATCACCGGTAGACCTTGTTTTATTAGAGACAATATGCACCCGCCCGGTCCTACCGTCGAGTGGGGTTTGTCAGTTCCCAATAGCGCTATCCATATTTCCCCGCCATATACCCATGTTAGTGGTTTCTAAGGGACTTTTTGATGAACCGTATAGTACGATAAGTAAGCCATAGTATAACGTGATAAAGAGTAATGAGTTACAAAAGAGTTAAAATAATCCATAAGTCATATAAGAGTTTTAAGCATGTTTCTCCCCCGAAAACCAAAACAGATAAAAGTGGGGCCGTGAACTCACCTTAGGTTGCGTATACCGTTTATGAGTAAACCGTATGTGTGATATGAGTAAACCGTCTGTAAGATATGATAGCCCCAACTAGTGGCGACCTATCATAAGATATGTGTTAAGTTAGACTAATAACCCGCAGGGTTCATTAGTCCCTAAGTCCAGTCCATGACCATGATGTGTTTGAAAAACGTGTTTGACCGACAACCAGACTACGTAAGACAAGACTCGACATCCCATTGGTGACCCGACATTCCACGTGTTCATCTCATACACAAATATACACAAAACATGCAACTCAGCACTTAACATGCGTTAAAGTTCAACGATTCTAACACATAGGTCAATTAACGTACGAACAAGTCCGAACACGTGTTACTATGTTACTAAGTATGTCACGGGGTTCCTATCATGTTCCTAGGTGTCAGATCGGGTTTCGGGATGTTAAAATACACTTACAGCAGCATTTCATGCGATTAGGGACTTAGCATGCAATTAGGAAAGTCAACACGTGAATAGGGATGGTCAACAGGCAATTACCAGGGCTAATCGCCACTTATGTTAGGTGATTAGGGCTAATCACATGCATATTAGGCGATTATGGTCATGTGGTATGCAATTCAGGGCTTAACTAGTGATTAGGGTCACAATTGCATGACATGAAGGCAATTAGGATCACAATTGCATGGACTGATAGCAATTATGATGCTAATCGCCTAACATAGCACACGAGTAGCCCTTTTCTTAGGCGATTATGCCCCTAATCGCCTATAACATAGGCGATTAGGATTGCTAATCGCCTATAGTGCAGCAAATGTGGTTTTTCGCGCGTTTAACCCTCCAAATCAGATCCGAAACGTGTAAAAACACCCAATAATCATCCAAACATATTAACAAACATATTTCAAGCAAAACCCCTAAGTTTTCATCATTCTAACAGTCCCGAATGCGAGCGTTTTCCCAAAAAGCAATTTAACATGAAAACATCACATCAACATGCAAGAACTTGCCCTAAATAGCAAATATCCAGATCTAATCACATAATCACGTTGTCCGAAAGCATCCTACTGTTCTAGCATCATCCTAGAGCAAACCCTAACATCAAACAATCAACAACACACCTCATATCATCCTAAATCATCCAAAATCCTTCAAACGGGTCAAAACATCAAGTATCAACAATACACAACCAAAACCATTCAAACTCCTAGGACATTATCATACTAACTTGTAACAGCTAAAAACATCATAATATCACAAAAACAACCATGATTAAATCCCAAAAACCCTATCTTTAATCACATACAACACATATAACACATGTAAAGGTGTGGGTTTGTTTAGAAACGGTTTTAAATGGATTTTCAAAGACAAAAACCTTTATAAGTCAGGTCTGGACATTTAGGGAGTAAAACATAATCATTTAAAGGTTTGGGTTTGAAGAACACACCTTGTATTTAAGAGTAGATGATGGAATAAGCTTGGGAATGGTTGTTTGTGTGTAAAAATGGGTTCCAGAGGGTGTTTGTGGGTTGAGATATGTTATGGGACGGCTAGAGTTGTGTAAATAATGTTTTGGAGGTCAAGGGTGGTATTTATAGGTGTTTTTAGTCGTCAGACATGTTGCAGGCGATTATGAAGTTCTATCAGGCGATTAGGGTGCTAATCGCCTAAAGAAACAAGCTAATCGCCTAAGAAAACAAGCTAATCGCCTACCAGATCAGGCTAATCGCCTACAGACACAAGCTAATCGCCTACCAGATCAGGCTAATCGCCTGACTGATCAGGCTAATCGCCTATCAGGTCAGGTGTGGTGTATTTGGCGCGTTAAGCTCCGTTTTAACATATGTTAACACATTTTCACATACCGACAAGTCACATAATGATTATAAACACATAATACATGAAAGTAAACACGTTCACACTCGTTCACCAATCCCCGGGACTCGAGACTTGCGTATGTTAAAACCCTAATGACGTGCGACTCGACTCGACCGACCTTGTTTTGTGTAACGTATGCGCGACTCGCTAAGGTAGACTTACTAAGTTTTCAAAAGTTAGTTACCGGAAGTTGCCGGGTGTCACATTATCCCTACTAGAGAGCAAGTTTTGGAATGGGATGTGGTTCAAACTAAGTATTTCTTTTTGATGTGTCAGAAGTTTGATTTCCCTGAGGGCATGGATTATGATGAAATGGAAGATATTGTTCTAGAAAATGATAATGAAGATGTTTTGGAGACTGAGAATAATGAGGTGTTATCTGAGGATGATGAGACTGCTGAATTCATGAAGCTTGATGAAGGTGTTCAATCAGAGGGGGGTCAAGTATTGTCCTCCTCTTCTGTTAATATTGGTTCTCAATGATTGCTCAAAATCTTAATATTCTTTCCTGGAATGTTAGAGGTTTGATGAAGCATTCTAATCAGAACCAAGTTATGAATGTTTTGAATGATAGGGAGATCAGCTTATGTTGTTTGGTAGAAACTCATGTCAAAGGTCAATATCTTGGACAGGTATGTAATAGGGTTTTGAATGGCTGGCAGTGGTTCTCCAATAAGGAATATTGTGCTAGTTGGGTTAGAGTCCTTATAGGTTGGAAGCCTAATATTGTTGATGTTATGATCATTGAAGTTACTTCTCAGGTCATTCATTGTTTGGTCAAACCCATGAATGGTTCTCCCAATTTTTTCTGCTCTTTCTTATATGGGTCTATCAGGAATTCTCAAAGGAAAGTGTTATGGCAGGATTTGCAAAAGTTTGGGTATTCTATTCAGGATGATCCTTGGCTTATAATGGGTGACTTTAATGTCATTCTGGATCCTTCTGAGAGGTCTATGGGGTGTTCTGATGTGACTTCTGCCATGATAGATTTCAGGGAGTGCTGTCAGAGTATAGGTGTGGGAGATGTCCCTTCTTCAGGGTTGAAGTTTACATGGAACAAGTGTCCGGGGAAAACTACTGGGTTGCTGAAGAAGTTGGATAGAATAATGAGCAATAACTCTTTTTTGAATATTTTTTCAGATATGGCTGCTTCTTTTCTCCCTTTCTTTCATTCTGATCATGCCCCTGGTTTTATTTCTTTGAAGGGTCAGAAGCCTTGGAAACCAAAGACCTTCAAGTTTATGAATCATCTTGCAGGTAAGCCTCAATTTTTACCTATTGTTGAATCTAACTGGAAATGTTCTGTGCAGGGTTGTGCTATGTTTTCTGTTGTGTCTAAGCTAAAGAAACTGAAAAAGCCTCTCAGGAAGCTTGGAAGGATGCAGGGGGATCTTTCTGAAAAGGTGAAAACCATTTCTGTGGAGCTAGGTAAAGTTCAAACTGCTGTTGTGGATGACCCTCATAATGCTGAGCTGAGAGAGGAGGAGGTTGTCCTGGTCAATGCCCTCAAAAAAGCCTCTTTGGATGAAGAATTATTCCTAAAACAGAAGGCTAAAGTTGAGTGGTTAAGGGTTGGGGATCAGAACACTTCTTATTTCCATAAGGCCATTAAAGGTAGGTTAAGTAGGAATAGGATCAATTCTGTCCTGGATAAGGATGGGTCTTTCTTTGAGGGGGAGGAGGTTGGTAATGCTTTTGTTAGACATTTTGAAGGGTTTATGGGGAGTAATAGTGAGGTTTTAGCTTTAAGGGATCCTAGTGCTCTTTTTGCTACTAAGTTGCCAAGAGAGGTGGCTGATCAGATGGTTAGAGAAGTATCCAATGAAGAAATCAGGAAGGCTATCTTTGATATTGATATTGATAAAGCCCCTGGACCTGATGGATACTCCTCTAAGTTTTTTAGATCTGCATGGCCTATCATATGGAATGAGGTGTGTTGTGCTATTAAGGAATTTTTCTATAATGGGAAGTTATTGAAGGAAGTGAATGCTACCATTATCTCCTTGGTCCCTAAATGCTCCAATCCTAGGAGTGTTACTGAATTCAGACCCATAGCTTGTTGTAATGTGCTTTATAAGTGCATAACTAAGATCATCTGTGAGAGGATTAAGGGGTCTTTGGATTTAATTGTAGATGAGTGTCAAAGTGCCTTTATTCCAGGAAGGCAGATTAGTGATAACATTTTAATCACTCAGGAGCTTCTTAGGAATTATCATAGAAAGGTTAGAGCCCCTAGGGTTGCCTTGAAGATTGATCTTCAGAAGGCTTATGATACAGTTAATCATGATTTTTTGGAGGCCTGTCTAGTGAACTTTGGTTTTCACCCTTGTATGATTGCATGGATTATGACATGCATCAGGTCTGCTGCATACTCTATTAATGTTAATGGTGAGATGTTTGGATATTTCAAGGGCAAGAGAGGGTTAAGGCAGGGAGATCATATGTCTCCTTATTTGTTTACCATTGTGATGCAGGTTTTAAAGCTGATTTTTGACAGAAGAATTGCTGAGAGTGGAAATTTTAAATATCATTGGTGCTGCAAGGAACTAAACTTGACTCATGTTTGTTTTGCAGATGACTTATTGGTGTTTTCTCATGCAGATGCTGCTTCTGTGAGGGTGGTAAAGGAGGCTTTGGAGGAGTTTAGTTCAGTGTCTGGGCTTATTCCTAACCTGAGTAAGAGTACCATGTACTTTGGGAATGTATCTGTGCAGATGCAAAATAGACTGAAAGCTTTACTTCCTTTTAAAGTAGGGGTTCTCCCTGTTAGATACTTAGGAGTACCTTTACTGTCTAAAAAGCTGTATTCTAGGGACTGTTCAGTTCTAGTGGAGAAGGTGAGGAAAAGGGTGGATGACTGGAAGAATAAATCTCTTTCTTTTGCTGGGAGGTTGCAGCTAATAAAATCTGTTTTGTCTTCTATGCACATTTATTGGGCTTCTGTATTCTTGCTGCCTTGTGGTGTCATAGAGGATATTGAAAGGATTATGAATAGATTTTTATGGACCCAATCTGATTCTGCTAAGGGGAAGGTTAGAGTGTCATGGGAGTCTGTATGTTGTCCTAAGAGTCAGGGGGGCTTGGTATTAAGTCCCTAAAAATCCAGAATAAAGCTCTTTTGGCTAAACATATCTGGAATTTAATTTCAGGGAAGGACACTATATGGACTAAGTGGATTAGATTGTTTAGACTAAAAGGAATGAGTTTTTGGGGGTTTTTTCAAAAAGGGTGAGGCTAGTTGGAGCTGGAAAAGTCTTTTGAAAAATAGGGAAGTTATTTGGGCTCACTGTTTGAAAAGTATAGGGGATGGTCGTACTACTTCTGTCTGGTATGATTATTGGTGCCCATTAAGTCCTTTGTGCTCCTTCATTTCTCCTAGAGATATTCATAGGAGTGGTTTGTCTCTTACCTCTACAGTTGCTGATGTTATTAGTAATGGAGATTGGGTTTGGCCAGAGGAGTGGAATAACAAGTATCCTTGTCTTTCTCAGATGAGGCCTCCTTTTCTGACAGAAGGGAAGAAGGATAGTGTTTTTTGGAAGACTAAGGAAGAGACTCTAGTGGCCTTTGAAACTAAGGTTGTTTTTAAGGATTTGAGTCTGCACAGGGATGAGGTTCTATGGGCTAAAGTGGTGTGGTTTAGCCAATCTATCCCTAGGCATGCTTTTACCTTATGGCTGGCATGCCATCAAAGGCTCCTTACTCAGGACAGGTTATTGAGTTGGGATGCCAGGGACAACCTATTATGTGCTCTGTGTGGGGAAATAAGAGATAGTCACTCACACTTATTTTTTGAATGTCCTTTTTCAACAATGGTTTGGGAAGGAATGAAGGGGATGGCTGGATTGGAGGATGTTCCGGCTAAGCTGTTGGATTGTGTGCAAATTTTGTCCTCTGCTCAGCTAGGGAGGTCTGCTAAAAGTATTATTCAGAGGCTTGTTTTGGCTGCCATGGTATATTTTATATGGCAAGAAAGAAATGCTAGAATTTTTAGAAAGGAGAGTAGAACTGCTGAAACTCTGTGTGCTATTATCAGAGATACTGTAAGGCTTAAATTGTTGGGATTGAGGATTCAGGCTTCTGTTAGCAGTGTCAAATTCAGCAGGATGTGGGGCTTTAAGGTGGTATGGAAGGACCCTCTTAAACAGGTTTCTCAATGTTGTTCATAATTATTCTTTTATGGGTCAGGGTTGTGAGGGAGGTTGGTTGGGTTTGGTTTCTCTTTAGGGATGGTCTAAGGCCATGGGGGTTAGTATTTATTAATAAAGTTAACTATAAGATAATGGTAAATATGGTGAATCTGGTTCTGGGCTGGGTGATCATGATTTTATTATTGCTGAGTCAGTCTGATAACTTGATCAGGAATGATGATGGGAAGGGAGGGTCTATGGGAGCTTTGGGAGTCATATGGTGGTCATTTCAGCGATGGGTAGAGATCTGGTATGGGATAACCCATACTTCCTGTTGGTTTGATCCATTTCTTCTTTTGTGTCTGTATTGGTATTGGTGTGTCATCTTATACTTTTGGAGTTCTCTTCTGTTGATGCTTGTGCCTGGTGACAGGTCTAGTATCAATTCTGATGTCTGTGTTAAGGGGATAGGATTGTATGGTCTTGGGATAAGACAAAGCCTGGGAGTTATATGGATGGAACAAGGTCATATCTTTAGGTTCCTGTTCTTTATTATGTCTTTTATTGTTTTTAGATCCGGATATGACCTTGAAACCTTGATAATTTGTTCCTTCTTAAGCCTTTTCTTGATTTGGTGTCTTGAGTCTTTTACATCCTTTTGGATGTGGGGGGAGGGTTTTTATGGGAATCAAGGAGTTATATGGTGGACTAAAAGCCTATGGGTAGTAGCCTTAGACCTTAGTACCAACCCTGTGTTCTGTGTTTGGTGTGTTTTTCATACACCTGTGGATATAACTTTGTGTTTAAAACTTAGGAATATAGGATATTGCATACATGATAGTTCCTCTTTAGCTATCATGAATGTTTTCACCTTAGCCTTTGGGGTTCTAGGTTTTTGTGTGCAGGAGGTTTGCACTAGCCATGGAGAGATAAGGAAGCATTGTTCCTCTGCTTTTAGGACATATTTCCCCTTCATTTGCTGGCTTTTTGTGTTGTTTTTATTGGTTTCTAGAACTATGCAGAGGAACAAAAACCAATGTATTAATGGTGTGTGTTTTGGTGTAAGCCTGTGTGAGTTTTTTGAGCTCTTGCTCATGGGAGGGGGGTCTATTATGGGTTATGGTGGCATCTGGAGACTTAAAAAACGATGGGTAGAGATCTGGTTTCATTTCTTTTCTGTTCTCTTTCTTTCCTTGTTTGTCTTGTCTTACTTGCTTTCTGTTCTGGGAAAGGGGGGTGGGTTACATAAATATATATGGGTTGTTATCCTGTGCAGAGAACTTGGTCCATTATTGACACTCTGGCATAGGTCTGCGTTATATGATTGGTGGTTAGGATTATTGAGGCTCATGGGGAGCATACACAAGGGAGATATAAGGCTGGACTGTACTGTTGGTTATAGGACATTATTTTCTCTTTATTTTTTGGTTCTAGCACTATCCAACAGTATGGGAACCCTCAAAATCATATTGGTAATCTTTCTGAGCCTGTTTTCTTGCTTTCTACTCTTTGAGTCTGTTGTGTATATCCCACTTGGGATCTGTCAGGGATGGGTCAATTTGGGTTGGGTGGTTTGCATAAGGAACTGTTGCATTGAAGTTGTGGATGTGCTTAAAAATGGTACAAATCTTAATTTTGATCATATATGGGGGCAGCTGTGGGATAAAGAGGCTAAGGGGATTCATAGGGGCAGATCTGTCATTATGCAAGGGGTTATTTTGGAGGATTATAAGACTTATGGTTTATGGGGATGGAGAGGGTGGAGTAAAGTTTTTAATTATGTTGTGCAGCTGCTGTTAAGGTATGGTGATCTGTTAGTGTATATTAAAGGGAACATAGTGGGGTTAGAAATTAATGGCTCTAAGGTGCTTAGTACTGCCACTAAACTGGTGGAGGTTTGTAAAGGGTACAAGTATGCTTGGTGCTTGTTAGTTGCAGTCTGTGCTTTTAGCAAGCTGCCTTTGTTCTTGATATTTGGTATCAAGAGGAATGTCTATACTCTATCTTGCTGGCATATTTGGGGGTCTATAGGAGTGTTTTTGTCTTTGGTCTCAGGAGAGATATTATTTTTAAAGACTGATGCTTCTGTTACTCCTATAGATGCATATGGATGCCTGTTCCATATGACCTTTCTAGACAGGTTGTATGGTGTCTGGGAGGCCTCATTATGTCTGTTGTTCCTTAGAATCTTGAGTTATGATTTGGTTTTATTGATCATGTTAATATGGGTGGCTTTGAAAAGTGTTAGTGTTGTAGTGTTATGCTTATGGCAGGAAGGATTTGGTCATGTCTATGCTGATGGGCTTAAGAGAAGTTGGGTTTGGTTTGGCAATGAACTTGAAGGTTATAGTAAGGGGTCAGATTTAAAAGAGAGGAGGTTATTTAGATGCTGGATTGAAGTGTGGCTGACTGTTGGAGGTATGGTTTATGATCAGATGGATTGGATTAGAGGGAGCATTGTGGAGTCTAAATGGGATAACTGTGGATTATTAAGGATGATTACTGGGCTATTATTGTCGTTGGATTGGGCTGGCTGGAGATGTATTAATGATGGGCTGGTTAGAATTGGTATAATGGGTCTGAGCGGGTTAATAAATCTTGGGCTGGAACTTGGCAGATTTGGGATAATAATGTTTAGAGAGTTTTATTTGTTTGTGGGCCGAAGGTTAGTGGAATGGGTGTTAATGAATATGGGCTGTAATGGGTATATGGAACAAAGTTTGTGGAGGATTTTAGGTAATGAGTATGGGCTCATGAAGTTTCAGCTGGAATGGATGGGCCGGCCTAATTGGCATGGGATTTACTTTGAGTGGGCTTTTGGTGGGCGATTCTTGTTCCGGATTTATGTCATGGAGCTTTGTTGGGGTTTTAATATTGTTTTTGGGCTTAGGTTTTTATTGTTAGTTATAGCCCGCTTTTATGTTTTTGTTTATTTCTTTTTTTGGTCTAACTTAAGATCTTGGGTCTATGTCCCGGGTCTTGGTTAGGCTTTGTCTTGTACTTCTTTTTTGATAAATAAATGTTTGCCGGGGTTTTTTCCCCTTTTCCAAAAAAAAAAACTATCGGTACATTTGAAGTTTCGGGCATCCGAATGGAGGAACGGGCAGGCCATAAGATATCTGATCATGCTACAGACTCAGATAAAGGATGCGAATCTGACCGGACGGTAATCAGACTCACGATGCGACAATGAAATAGAGATTCGTACACAAGAAAAGATTCGAGTTTTAAAGGACGTAACTATGGGTACATTTGAAGTTTCGGGCACCCGAATAGAGGGGCGGGAAGGCCATAAGATATCTGACCATGCAACAGACTCAGATAAAGGATACGAAGCTGTCCGGACGTTAATCGGACTCACGATGCGACAATGACATAGTGATTCGTACACAAGAAAAGACTCGAGTTTTAAAGAAATAACTATTGATACATTTGAAGTTTTAGGCACCCGAATGGAGGAACGGGAAGGCCATAGGAAATCCGATCATGCAACAGACTCAGATAAAGGATACGAAGCTGACCGGATGCTAATTAG
The DNA here is from genome assembly GCA_032199755.1 of Ambrosia artemisiifolia. NCBI lineage: Eukaryota > Viridiplantae > Streptophyta > Magnoliopsida > Asterales > Asteraceae > Ambrosia > Ambrosia artemisiifolia. The sequence continues at coordinate 17,871,473 of CM063526.1, forward strand.
ACTCACAATGCGACAATGACATAGAGATTTGTGCACAAAAAAAGACTCGAGTTTTAAAGGACGTAAGTATCGGTACATTTGAAGTTTCGGGTATCCGAATGGAGGAACGGGAAGGCCATAAGATTTCTGATCATGCTACAGACTCAGATAAAGGATAAAAAAGCTGACCAGACGTTAATCGGACTGACGATGCGACAATGACATAGTGATTCATAAACAAGAAAAGACTCGAGTTTTAAAGGACATAACTATCGGTACATAGAAGTTTTGGGCTCCCGAATGGAGGAACGGGAAGGCCATAAGAAATCTGATCATGCAACAGGCTCAGATAAGGGATACGAAGCTGGCCGGATGGTAATTAGACTCACTATGCGACAATGACATAGAGATTCATACACAAGAAAGACTCGAGTTTTAAAGGACGTAACTATCGGTACATTTGAAGTTTCGGGTCCCCAAATGGAGAAACGAGAAGGCCATAAGATATCTTATCATGCTACAGACTCAGATAAAGGATATGAAGCTAACCGAACGGTAATCAGACTCACGTTGCGACAATGACATAGAGATTCGTACACAAAAAAGACTCGAGTTTTAAAGGACGTAACTATCGGTACATTTGAAGTTTCGGGAATGCCATTAAATATCTGTTCATGCAACAGACTAAGATAAAGGATAGGAAGCTAACTAGACGGTAATCGGACTCACGATGCGACAATGACATAAAGATTCGTACACAAGAAAAGAGTCGAGTTTTAAAGGACATAACTATCGGTACATTTGAAGTTTTGGGCACCCGAATTGAGGAACGGGTAGGCCATAAGATATCTGATCATGCAACAGACTCAGATAAAGGATACGAAGCTGACCGGATGGTAATCAGACTCACGATGCGACAATGACATAGAGATTCATACACAACAAAAGACTCGATTTTTAAAGGACGTAACAATGGGTACATTTGAAGTTTCGGGCACCCGAATGGTGGAGCGGGAAGTCCATAAGATATCTGATCACGCAACAGACTCAGATAAAGGATACAAAGCTACCAGACGGTAATCGTACTCACGATTCGAAAATGACATAGAGATTCGTACACAAAAAAAGACTCAAGTTTAAAGGACGTAACTATCGGTACATTTGAAGTTTTGGGCACCCGATTGAAGGAACGGGAAAGCCGTAAGATATCCGATAATGCTACATACTCAAATAAAGGATACGAAGCTGACCGGTCGTTAATCGGACTCACGATTCGACAATGACATAGAGATTCGTACACAAGAAAAGACTCGAGTTTTAAAGGACAAAACTATCGGTACATTTGAAGTTTCGGGCACCCGAATGGAGGAGCGGCAAGGCTATAAGATATCTGATAATGCAACAGAATCAGATAAACGATACGAAGCTGACCGGGCGTTAATCGGACTCACAATGCGACAATGAAATAGAGATTCGTACACAAGAAAATACTCGAGTTTTAAAGGACGTAACTATGGGTACATTTGAAGTTTCGGGCACCCAAATAGAGGAGCGGGAAGGCCATAAGATCTCTGACCATGCAAAAGACTCAGATAAGGATACGAAGCCGACCGGATGGTAATCGAACTCATGATGCGTCAATGACATAGAGATTCGTACACAAGAAAAGACTCGAGTTTTAAAGGACGAAACTATCGGTACATTTGAAGTTTCGGGTCCCCAAATGGAGGAATGAGAAGGCCATAAGATATCTGATAATGCTACAGACTCACATAAAGGATACGAAGCTAACCGGACGTTAATCGGACTCACGATACGACAATTACATAGAGATTCGTACACAAGAATATTCTCGAGTTTTAAAGGACGTAACTATCGGTAGATTTGAAGTTTCGGGCACCCGAATAGAGGAGCGGGAAGGCCATAAGATGTCTAATTATGCAACAGACTCAGATAAAGGATACGAATCTGACCGGATGGTAATCGGACTCACGATGCGCCAATGACATAGAGATTCGTACACAAGAAAAGACTCGAGTTTTAAAGGACGTAGCTATGGTTACATTTGAAGTTTCGGGCACCCGAATAGAGGAGCAGGAAGGCCATAAGATATCTGACCATGCAACAGACTCAGATAAAGGATACGAAGCTGACCGGATGGTAATCGGACTCACGATGCGACAATGACATAGAGATTCGCACACAAGAAAAGACTCGAGTTTTAAAGGAGGTAACTATCGGTACATTTGAAGTTTCGGGTCCCCAAATGGAGGAACGAGAAGGCCATAAGATATCTGATAATGCTACAGATTCAGATAAAGGATACGAAGCTAACCGGACGTTAATCGGACTCACGATGAGACAATTACATAGAGATTCATACACAAGAAAATTCTCGAGTTTTAAAGGACGTAACTATCGGTACATTTGAAGTTTCGGGCACCCGAATAGAGGAGCGGGAAGGCCATAAGATGTCTGACCATGCAACAGACTCAGATAAGGATACGAAGCCGACCGGATGGTAATCGAACTCATGATGCGTCAATGACATAGAGATTCGTACACAAGAAAAGACTCGAGTTTTAAAGGACGAAACTATCGGTACATTTGAAGTTTCGGGTCCCCAAATGGAGGAATGAGAAGGCCATAAGATATCTGATAATGCTACAGACTCACATAAAGGATACGAAGCTAACCGGACGTTAATCGGACTCACGATACGACAATTACATAGAGATTCGTACACAAGAATATTCTCGAGTTTTAAAGGACGTAACTATCGGTAGATTTGAAGTTTCGGGCACCCGAATAGAGGAGCGGGAAGGCCATAAGATGTCTAATTATGCAACAGACTCAGATAAAGGATACGAATCTGACCGGATGGTAATCGGACTCACGATGCGCCAATGACATAGAGATTCGTACACAAGAAAAGACTCGAGTTTTAAAGGACGTAGCTATGGTTACATTTGAAGTTTCGGGCACCCGAATAGAGGAGCAGGAAGGCCATAAGATATCTGACCATGCAACAGACTCAGATAAAGGATACGAAGCTGACCGGATGGTAATCGAACTGACGATGCGACAATGACATAGAGATTCGCACACAAGAAAAGACTCGAGTTTTAAAGGAGGTAACTATCGGTACATTTGAAGTTTCGGGTCCCCAAATGGAGGAACGAGAAGGCCATAAGATATCTGATAATGCTACAGATTCAGATAAAGGATACGAAGCTAACCGGACGTTAATCGGACTCACGATGAGACAATTACATAGAGATTCATACACAAGAAAATTCTCGAGTTTTAAAGGACGTAACTATCGGTACATTTGAAGTTTCGGGCACCCGAATAGAGGAGCGGGAAGGCCATAAGATGTCTGACCATGCAACAGACTCAGATAAAGGATACGAATCTGACCGGATGGTAATCGGACTCACGATGCGACAACGACATAGAGATTCGTACACAAGAAAAAGACTCAAGTTTTAAAAGACGTAACTATCGGTACATTTGACGTTTCGGGCACCCGAATGGAAGAACGGGAAAGCCATAAAATATCCGATAATGCTACGGACTCAGATAAAGGATACGAAGCTGAGCAGACGTTAATCGGACTCACGATGCGACAATGACATAGAGATTCGTACACAAGAAAAGACTCGAGTTTTAAAGGACGAAACAATCGCTACATTTGAAATTTCGGGCACCCGAATGTAGGAGAGGGAAGCCCATAAGATATCTGATAATGCAACAGAATCAGATAAAGGATACGAAGCTGACCGGACGTTAATCCGGCTCACGATGCGACAATGACATAGAGACTCGTACACAAGAAATTTTTAGAGTTTTAAAGGACGTAACCATCGGTACATTTGAAGTTTCGGGCATCCGAATGGAGGAAAGGGAAGGCCATAAGATATCTGATCATGTAACAGACTCAGATAAAGGATACGAATCTGACCGGACGGTAATCAGACTCACAATGCGACAATAACATAGAGATTCGTACACAAGAAAAGACTCGAGTTTTAAAGGACGTAACTATTGGTACATTTGAAGTTTCGGGTCCCCAAATGGAGAACGAGAAGGCCATAAGATATTTGATAATGCTACAGACTTAGATAAACGATTCGAAGCTAACCGGACGTTAATCTGATTCACGTTGCGACAATGAAATAGAGATTCGTACACAAGAAAAGACTCGAGTTTTAAAGGACGTAACTATGGGTACATTTGAAGTTTCGGGCACCCGAATAGAGGAGCGGGAACGCCTTAAGATGTCTGACCATGCAACAGACTCAGATAAAGGATACGAATCTAGGATACGAAGGTAGATAAGCTAGGGTTTTCTCTCTGAAATTGGGCGATTTTGGCGATTTCAGTGTTTTCTTCTCTGTTTCTCTTTTCTGGCATCTTTCTTACCCTAATCTCTTTCTGGTTTTCTCTTCTTTCATCGTGTTTCACTGTTCCGACTTCCTTCTAAGGGTCGGAATCTTCACAGTGCACGGTTTTATTGGTTATGGCTGGGTTTTCTAGGGTTTCTGATATGGAACCCCCTCCGTCGGTTCCTCCTGATAAGCTGGATCCTGTTAGTGCTGATGTTGAGCTAATTGATGCTGAGATTGGATTGGATGCGAAGCCTGCGGTAGTTGACATACAGGTAACTCTGAACAGGTTTTCTTCTGGTCGTAATGACTCGTTGATTTTTAGTCCTATGGTGGTTGGGTTTCTTAGAACCATTTTTGGGGATAATTGGAGGAATAGGCTTATTACTGAGCAATTGGAATTGATTAAGCTAGCGGGTTTTGGGGAGTTTGATCTGGTGAACTCCCTGGTTAATGCTGAAGTTGTGGGTAAGGGTCTGGGTTTTGTTGAGAAGCTGGATGGGCAGTATGGCTATATTCTGAGGGTTATTGCTAGGTTTCTGGGAAGTAAGCTCTATGGAGATTTCATTGGGAGTACAACTATTGATAGTGATGGTATGCTGAAGGTGGAAGGGAAGGGTGTTAAGTTCCCACAGTTATCACCTGAGTCCAATGTGTTTGATGCTGGGTTAGATGCCAAGTTTGTTTTCTTAGATAAGAGGAAGAAGAGATCCATTCGTAATGAAGGGGTGTTTGTGAAGACTAGGAAGACTATGTGGGGAGAGGATACTTATGTGAGGGCTAATGTAGAGCATGGGGTGAGTAATGGAGATGAAGTGTTGCCAGATGGTATGGTAGCTAAGGAGTTGTTAAATTCTGTGGAAGATGGGAGTGGCATAGTAGGTCCTGTGAAGCTAAAGGTTGGTAAGAAAGCTGAGCTGGGGGGTGGTAGTGAGTTGAGGTTCAAGTTATCAACCAACTCAGTGAAATTTGATTTTAAGCCTGGATCAGGGGGTGGAGTTGCTGTGGATGATGAAGGCTCTATTATGCTAGGGGGTAAGACTGAACTTCTAAGTAAAGATTTGGAAAACAAAAAAGTTGCTAAGAAGCTGAAGAGTATTGAAGAGAATGTTGAAATGGTGGAGGAGGGTGAGGATTCTGAAAAGAAGGCTGATCCTAAGATTAGACTACCTTGGAGGGGTGTGTTAAAGAGTCCTTCTAGGAAGAAACTTATTAAGAAGAAGTCTGCTGAAATGGGACCTTATAAAGTCACTGAAGAAGATAGGTCTTTCATTAGTAAACTGAAGCCTTTACCCAAGTCTCTTATGGAGACTGTGGGAGTGAAAGATAATGTGGTGTTTACTGCTGCCACTGATGGTGATAGAGGCCCTGGGTTACCCAATCAGGCTGCTTCCTTTGCTGATATTACTAAGGGTCAGGGGAATGAAGTACTGGCCACTAAGGTGACATACTATCCTCCTAAGGTTCTTGATTCTGGTGAAATAGTTGCAGTTATAAAGCCTGATAAGATTGTGGAAGCTAAGGTGGCATATAAGAATTATCTTTATGGGTATTTTGTGGGACAGGTTTTGTCTATTGGGATGGTTAGGTATCACTTATTCAGAATGTGGAAGAAATTTGGTTTGTTGGAGGTTTCCACTAATGGTAGTGGTGTGTTTTTCTTCAAGTTCAAAACAGAAGGGGGTATGTTTGATGCCATTAATAAGGGGCCTTGGTTAATCAATGATATTCCCTTGTGTCTTAAGAAGTGGGAGGTTGGATTAACTGTTGAGAAAGATGAGCCTGCCTCTATTCCAGTATGGGTGACAATTCCTGATATGCCAATGGAACTTTGGAACCATGAAAGTATTAGTAGTATGGTTAGTTGCCTTGGCAATCCTCTGATGCTGGATAGAGTTACAGCAGTAAGATGTGGTAAGAAAGAAGGAAGGGCAGGGTTTGCTAGGGTCCTTGTTGATGTTAAAGCTGATAGGAATTTGTCTGATTATGTTAATGCTTATTACCCAGAGGATGCTGGTCGTTCTGCATTTATTAAGAAGGTTAAAGTTGAATATCAGGTGAAGGTCAAAAGGTGCTCTGCTTGCAAAGTCTTTGGCCATGACTTTCAGTCATGCAGTAAAAAGGAGTTGTCTGAGGATGAGGTGGCCCAGAAAACACAGCAATTGCTTTCTGAGCTGTATACGGCTGGGAATGATGAGTATCCTGTATCTGGCATCAATAATGATGGGTTTTTGACTGTGGGGAAGGGCAATAGGGTGGTCAGTAATAAGGGGAATGGTAGTGGCAGTGTTCAGGGGATTGGTAATTCTAGGAATCAGGGAGGTGGAGGTAATGGGAGGTTTAATGGTAATAGAGGTCTAGGTAACCAAGGGGGTTTTGTTGGGGGGAATAGAAATCAAGGGAATGGGAATGGGGGTAGACAATGGGTCCCTAAAAATGATAATAGGAGGAATGGTGATGTTAAAAAGCAGAATGATATATCTAAAAATAATGATAATACAAAGCATAATGATAATAATAGTATCAGTCTAAAAAATACTTTTGCTATTCTTAAGGAGGATCTTTTGGGTGAGGGTTCAGGGGTCAAAGATGAGAAGGGAAAGAATATTCAGGTAGAGGTTCCTCAGGTGAAGTCTAGTAATGGTGATAAGAATTCAGGAGTTGAATCTAGTAGTAGGGCTATTAAGGGGAAGAATATTAATGGGATGGGTTCTAAACCTGTCGTGCAGAAGACTTTGGGGAGTGAGATTAATCAGAACAGTATTAAGGGAGGGGTTGCAAAGAGGGATGTAGTGGGAGTTTCTTCTAATGATTTAAATGTTGAAGTAACAGAAATGGATAATGTTAAAAAGAGTTCTATATCCAGAGAGAAGAGTATTCAGTCTAAAGTTAACACTAAAACTGGATACTTCAAAATGAATGATGAGCAGTTTAATGAGGTGGCTCACTATGTTTTAAACAAAACTTGTCCTTCCAATGATGTCTTGAGAAGCCGGAATGTGGGGCAGGTTAAACTTTTCTTTGAACAATGGGATAACCTGATGTTTGAGAAAATTAAGGAAGCAACTAAGGTACTTCCTGAGACTGATGAAACTGCTGTGTTTATGAGTTGTGATGAAAGTAATGTGGAGGATCCCTCTAGTCTGGAGGAATCTCCTGTCTTGAATGAGTGTCATAATGAATAGTGTTCTTACTTGGAATGTGAGGGGGGTGTCTTCTGGTATAAAACAGAATTTGGTTAGAAAATTGATTAATGATAATAATATTAGTATATGCTGCTTAGTTGAAACTAGAGTATTGCATGAGAATTTGGATAAAGTGTGTTCTGGTATTATGAGGGGTTGGAATTGGAGTTCTAATGCTGAGTGGTGTAGTGATTGGGTTAGGATTGTAGTGGGTTGGGATGCTAAAGTTGTGGATGTAATTCTTTTAAGTATGACAGATCAAGTCATGCATTGTATGGTTTGCCCTGTTAATGATAGCAGTAGATTCTTTTGCTCTTTTGTTTATGGGTATACTAGGGTGAATGAAAGGAAGTTTTTATGGGAAAATCTGAGGAGGCATTCTAAGTTTATCAATGATGTTCCCTAGGCTATTTTGGGGGACTTCAATGCTATACTTGAGCCTGGAGATAAAAATGTTAGGGATAAGGTTGTCAATTATGGTATGGTTGACTTTAAAGAATGTGTGTCTGAGATTGCTGTTAATGATATTCCTTGGACTGGTATGAAATTCACTTGGAATCAAAAACCTGGCCAAGTGGATGGTATCATGGAGAAGCTTGATAAGGTGATGGGGAATTTATTTTTCCTAAATCAATTTTCTACAGCAGTGGTGAAATTTTTGCCATATTGTACATCTGATCACTCTCCAGCTATCTTGTCATGGCCTTCAGTCTTGAAATCCAGAGTGAGAACTTTCAGATTTTGGAATTATTTGGCTGAGAAGGAAGAGTTTATTGATACTGTTAATAATGGATGGAAAGAGGAGGTGGAGGGGTTCAGAATGTTTGGAGTTGTATGGGCCGGCTCACAACTTAGATGTGGATAGGTATGCTCATAGTAGTAATAGGTTTAGTAGTAGGCCCAAAATGGGTTGTATGGTTTCTTATTTTTGGTCTCCGTTTTGGGTGTTGGAGACGACTCGGGGGGATGCCCCTTTGATGATGTAAAAATTTAGTGTTTGTTTATAAAATCTTTTGCCGGGCTCTGCCCTTTATCCAAAAAAAACTTAAAAGGTTGAAAAAACCTTTAAGGAAATTACACTTTAGTAATGGGAATCTCCATTCTAAAGTGGAATCAGTGAGGGCAGAATTGGAAAAGATTCAAGAGGCTGTGGGGGTAGACCCTGGTAATATAGAGTTAAGGGAAGAAGAGGGGGTATACCTAAAGTTGTATAATGAAGCTTTGGTTGAGGAGGAGTCTTTGCTCAAGCAGAAATCTAAAGTTCATTGGTTGAAAGTGGGAGATAGGAACTCTAAGTACTTTTTTCACTCAGTCAAGCAGAGGCAAATTTTTAACAAGGTGAACCAGATTGAAGATATGGCAGGGATTGTTTATAATGATAATAGGGTTGGGAATGCTTTTGTGAGTTTTTATTCAGGCCTTTTGGGAAAAAAGGGATCTGTTGGGTTGATGAATGAACTTGATTCTTTATTTCTGAACAAGTTGCCAGAGGGAGTTGCTGAATTCATGATTAGAAGGGTTACAAGTGAGGAAATTAAAGAGGCTATGTTTCAAATTGAAGACAACAAGGCCCCTGGACCTGATGGATACACTGCAAAAATTTTTAAGGCAGCTTGGGGAGTCATTGGTGAAGACATTTGTGCTGCAGTCAAAGAATTCTTTGAAAGTGGCAAGTTATTAAGAGAACTGAATGCAACAGTGGTTTCTGTTATTCTCAAAGTGAAGAATCCTACTAAGGTTAGTGAGTTCAGACCAATTGCCTGTTGCAATGTGATTTATAAGTGTATTAGTAAAGTCTTATGTAATAGATTTAAAGAATTCTTGCGTCTTATTGTTCACAATTCTCAAAGTGCTTTCATTCCTGGAAGGATGATTAGTGACAATATTTTAATGGCTCAGGAGCTAATTAAAGGTTATCAGTGGGTTAGGGGTGTGCCTAGGGTTGCTTTGAAGATTGATCTTCAGAAAGCATATGATTCTGTGGATCATGACTTTGTACATCAATGTCTTATTCAGTTTGGTTTCCATGAAAAGTTTATAGGTTGGATTATGGTCTGCTTAAGGACTGTATCTTACTCTATAAATGTCAATGGTGATCTCCATGGGTTTTTTAAAGGGGAAAGGGGTTTAAGGCAAGGGGATCCTATTTCCCCTTACTTATTCACTTTAGTAATGGAAGTGCTGAATTTGATGATAAGAAGGACAGTTGAGAAGGCTGAGAACTTTAAATATCATTGGAAATGTGAAGCTGTTAAATTGACACATCTATGTTTTGCCGATGATTTGATAATTTTTGGGGCAGCTGATATAGAGTCCATCAGGGTTTTAAAATCAGCTTTGGATGAGTTTAGCTCTTGTTCTGGTTTAATTCCAAATCATAACAAGAGTGAAATTTTCTTTGGTAATGTGGAGAGAGATATTCAGAAGGATATTCTGGAGGTTATGCCTTTTAAAATTGGGACTTTTCCAGTTAAATATTTAGGTGTTCCTTTAGATTCTAAAAGATTGTACCTGAAAGATTGTGGAGTTCTAGTTGACAAAGTCAAGAGAAGAACTGAGGACTGGAAGAATAAATTTCTTTCATATGCTGGCAGACTGAAATTAGTACAATCTGTGCTTTCTTCATTGACTGTGTATTGGTCATCTTTGTTCATTTTACCTAGTTCCTTGGCTGAGGATATTGATAGGTTGATGAGAAGTTTTCTTTGGAGCAATGGTGATTACAAACCAGGTGCTGCTAAGGTTAGTTGGGAGGGAGTTTGTTTGCCCAAAAGCCAAGGGGGTTTAAATATAGCTTCTCTAAAGGATAGAAATTTGGCCTTAATCTCTAAACATATTTGGAGTATTCTGAATAGAAGAGATTCTATTTGGGTCAAATGGGTTATTCATTATAAGCTACAAGGTAAGAATTTCTGGTCTATCAGTGAAACTAATGCTGACTCTTGGTTTCGGAAACAACTGTTGAGCTGTAGAAAGTTTGTTCAAGATAATTATGCAGCTGTAGTGGGTAATGGTACCAAGATAAATGTTTGGTTTGATCCTTGGCACCCGAAAGGTCCTCTTGTCAATCTGATTAATAGAAGGGATATTAAAGATTCTGGGTTGGGTTGGGATTGTAAGGTGTCTGAGCTGGTTGTTAACAATGATTGGAATGTCCCCATTGGGTGGGTGGAAAACTACCCTTGGTTAGTAAAAGAAGAGGTCCCTAGGTTGTGTAATAGTAGGGCTGATCATTATATGTGGAAGGATGATAATGATAGATTTGTGGCTTTTTCTTCTAAAGAAGTTTATAAGAAATTGTGTAGGAAGGGGCCTAAGGTGAAATGGGGAAATTTTGTGTGGTACAGTAAATGTATCCCCAGACATGCTTTTATTATATGGTTAGCTTTCAAGTATAGGCTGCCTACTCAAGATAGAATGATACTGTGGAGTGGTAGGGATGATCTTAAATGTCTGTTTTGTGGTAGTGTTCCAGATAGTCACAATCATTTGTTCTTTGAATGTGAGTATGCTAATGCGATTTGGAGAAAGCTGAAAATAATGGCAAGATTTGAACAGGCTCCTGATAGGTGGGAGGAGATAGTGAGTTTTATTGAAAATAGAAAGTTTAATAATGAAGTGTGGTGTGTGATTCAGAGATTGGTTGTGGGTGCTACAATATATTTTATATGGCAGGAGAGGAATGCAAGGATATTTAAAAAGTGCAGTAAACCATCTCAAGTTGTGATTAGTCAGATATGTGAAGAAGTTAGAATGAGGATGAAGGGATTATCTTTTAAGAGACCTATTATAGGCTCTTTGGCTGCTAATGTTTGGAACTTATGATGAAGCTTTATCTGATCATAAGGAAATTAGAGGTGAGGTTTGATGGTAGGGAGTGTATGGGATGCTTGTGTTATGGGTTTATGATTTTCTATCTTAATAATAATAAATATAGTAATAGTTTTGATTATATTAATAATAATAATATTAGTAATAAAGATAATAATATTACTATGACTAATGATAATAGTCTCTCTTTGTTTCTGATGGTTTTGGGGCTTTTCTGGGGTGTTTGGGTACTTGCAGAAATCTGGAGAACTTATATAGCTTGGGTAGTTTTCTGGCCTTTATGGCTTCCTTGTCCTGTTTTCTCCTTGATGTCTTTTAGGTGTCTCTCTTTTTCTTTCAGTTTTTTTAGTTTATTTTTATTTGTTTGGTCTTTTAGTATTCTGTTATGTCCCTCTTCCTTAGGGATGGTTGGGCTTAACTGTGCGCTTTATGATCGGTGGTTAGGATTGTTAAGGCTTGGAGTAAGCCTGGTTAATGGAGTGATAAGGTTGGTCTCACCCACTGATTTAGGTTCTTACTTTTGTTTCTTGTTTTTTATGTTTGTTAGTGGTCATCAGTGGATGAGAAATCTGCTTGTTTTTATTTACTGGTCTGTCCTGTTTAGTGTCAGTGAGTCTTGGTCTGTTGTGTCTTTCAGGCTTTTGCCTAAGGGGGGTTTGGGTTTTACTTTATGGGAATTTGCAGGAATAAGGAGCACAAAAAACATTTGGGTAGTGATCTAGCTTTATAAGTCATCTGTTTTATCTCAAAATTCAAAAAGTTGTTTATTTTTACTAAATGTTCTGTTGAGCCTTGTTTCACCTTTTGAAATTTGGATCAATTCAGCGGTATGTGATTGGTGGATAGGTTTGTGGAAGCTTGGAGTAAGCTCAAAACAGGGAGATGTAAGGATGGAGCTGATCAGTGAATCTAGGACATATTTTTCCACCCTAAATTTTGCATTTTCTAGAACCATTCACTGGTCAGGAACCCTTTGGCTTTTATGGCCTTTGTTGAGCCTTATTCTTTTGAAGTATGAGTCTATTTTGAGTCTTAGGCACTTGCCTATGGGTGGGATGGGTCATATATTTTGGGAATTTGCAGTAATAAGGTGCACAAAATGCGTTTGGGTAGAGATCTGGCTGAAAAGGCTTCCTGTTTGCATTCAGTTTTCTTTTATTTGTTTTTTGTTTTTTATAGATCTGTTGAGCCTATCTCTATTATTTGGAGTTTGGTTCAATTCTGCCTTTTATGATTGGTGGTTAGGAATGGAGCATGGAGTATGCTTAACCCCTGGAGAGATAAGGTTGGACCCTATCCTTGTGAATAGGACATTATTCTCCTCCCCTCAATTTTTTAAAATTTTTAGCTCTACACAAGGATGGGAAACCCTTTCATATTTGATTTGTTCATTTCATAAACCTTTTCTTGTGTTTAGTTATAGGTGTTTTGGGGATCTTTTATGGGGTGGGTTGGGCTATTTGCAGAAGAGGATTGGCTGGACATGGTTGAAGTGTTTTGGGAAAATGCTTCTGTTTAAGTGTTTGTCCAGGAACTGCTTTGTCATAATTTGTGAGTTTGTATGCATGAACTTTGATCAGACACATATAGTTTTTAAGGATTATGAAGAGTGTCAGTTAGGTTCTTTATATGTTAGCTTTGATCATGTATGGGTTTTTTGTATTGGGGCTGGGAATGTAATTGAGAGTTGTATTGGTACTACATTTAGTTTACTTAATGTGGATTCTGGAAATAAAAGAATGAGTTGCTGGTTTGAAGTCTGTTTTAACCAAGAAAAGGAAGCTGTACAAGAGGTATCCATAGAGAAGCAAGTGAAGAATCAGAAAGCATGGGATATGAAGAGCAGGACTAATACGAGTTATAGAGTTATGCTGTACACGAGTAGTTTGGAGACTTGCTGCAAAAGAGCTGAGTTTGTGTCTTTGGACTTGGGAAAATGTAACGGGTTGGGTTTAGATTTGTTTTCTGAAATGGGCTTTGATTTTGATCCAGGTTAAATGGGCTGTGTCATGTGGACCGAATAGTATGATTGTTTAGATGATTTTGTGGGTTGTATGGTTTTGGGCCTTGATCTAGTTTGTTAGGTTATTTTTTGTAAAGGTCTTGGCCCAAGTTGGTTGTAAATATTTTTTATTATTAATAAATTTACCGGAGCAATGACTCCTTTATCAAAAAAAAAAAAAAAGGATACGAATCTGACCGGATGGTAATCGGACTCACGATGCGACAATGACATAGAGATTCGTACACAAGAAAAGACTCAAGTTTTAAAAGACGTAACTATCGGGACATTTGACGTTTCAGGCACCCGAATGGAGGAATGGGAAAGCCATAAGACATCCGATAATGCTACAGACTCAGATAAAGGATACGAAGCTGAGCGGACGTTAATCGGACTCACAATGCGACAATGACATAGAGATTCGTACACAAGAAAAGACTCGAGTTTTAAAGGACGAAACAATCGATACATTTGAAGTTTCGGGCACCCGATTGGAGGAGCGGGAAGGCCATAAGATATCTGATAATGCAACAGAATCAGATAAAGGATACGAATCTGACCGGATGGTAATCGGACTCACGATGCGACAATGACATAGAGATTCATACACAAGAAAAGACTAGAGTTTTAAAAGACGTAACTATCGGTACATTTGACGTTTCGGGCACCCGAATGGAGGAACGGGAAAGCCATAAGATATCCGATAATGCTACAGAGTCAGATAAAGGATACGAAGCCGAGCGAACGTTAATCGGACTCACGATGCGACAATGACATAGAGATTCGTACACAAGAAAAGACTCGAGTTTTAAAGGACGAAACAATCACTACATTTGAAGTTTCGGCCACCCGAATCGAGGAGAGGGAAGGCCACAATATATCTGATAATGCAACAGAATCAGATAAAGGATACGAAGCTGACCGGACGTTAATCGGACTCACGATGCGACAATGACATAGAGATTCGTACACAAGAAAAGACTTGAGTTTTAAAGGACGAAACTATCGCTACATTTGAAGTTTCGGGCACCCAAATGGAGGAGAGGGAAGGCCATAAGATATCTAATAATGCAACAGAATCAGATAAAGGATACGAAGCTGACTGGACGTTAATCGGACTCACGATGCGACAATGAAATAGAGATTCGTACACAAGAAAAGACTCGAGTTTTAAAGGACGTAACTATGGGTACATTTGAAGTTTCGGGCACCCGAATAGAGGAGCGGGATGGCCATAAGATGTCTGACCATGCAACAGACTCAGATAAAGGATACGAATCTGACCGGATGGTAATCGGACTCACGATGCGACAATGACATAGAGATTCGTACACAAGAAAAGACTCAAGTTTTGAAAGATGTAACTATCGGTACATTTGACGTTTCGGGCACCCAAATGGAGGAACGGGAAAGCCATAAGATATCCGATAATGCTACAGACTCAGATAAAGGATACAAAGCCGAGCGGACGTTAATCAGACTCACGATGCGACAATGACATAGAGATTCGTACACAAGAAAAGACTCGAGTTTTAAAGGACGAAACAATCACTACATTTGAAGTTTCGGGCACCCGAATGGAGGAGACGGAAGGCCCTAAGGTATCTGATAATGCAACAGAATCAGATAAAGGTTACTAAGCTGACCGGACGTTAATCGGACTCACGATGCGACAATGACATAGAGATTCGTACACAAGAAAAGACTCGAGTTTTAAAGGAAGAAACTATCGGTACATTTGAAGTTTCGGGCACCCAAATGGAGGAGCGGGAAGGCCATAAGATATCTGATAATGCAACAGAATCAGATAAAGGATATGAATATGACCGGATGGTAATCGGACTCACAATGCGACAATGACATAGAGATTCGTACACAAGAAAAGACTAGAGTTTTAAAAGACGTAACTATCGGTACATTTGACGTTTCGGGCACCCGAGTGGAGGAACGGGAAAGCCATAAGATATCCGATAATGCTACGGACTCAGATAAAGGATACGAAGCCGAGCGGACGTTAATCGGACTCACGATGCGACAATGACATAGAGATTCGTACACAAGAAAAGACTCGAGTTTTAAAGGACGAAACAATCGCTACATTTGAAGTTTCGGGCACCCGAATGGAGGAGAGGGAAGGCCATAAGATATTTGATAATGCAACAAAATCAGATAAAGGATACGAAGCTGACTGGACGTTAATCGGACTCACGATGCGACAATGACATTGAGATTCGTACACAAGAAAAGACTCAAGTTTTAAAGGACGAAACTATCGGTACATTTGAAGTTTCGGGCACCCGAATGGAGGAGCGGGAAGGCCATAAGATATCTGATAATGCAACAGAATCAGATAAAGAATACGAAGCTAACCGGACGTTAATCGGACTCACGATGCGACAATGACATACAGATTCCTACACAAGAAAATTTTCGAGTTTTAAAGGACGTAACCATCGGTACATTTGAAGTTTCGGGCATCCGAATGGAGGAGAGGGAAGGCCACAATATATCTGACCATGCAACAGACTCAGATAAACGATACGAATCTGACCGGATGGTAATCGGACTCACGATGCGACAATGACATAGAGATTCGTACACAAAAAAAGACTCAAGTTTTGAAAGACGTAACTATCGGTAGATTTGACGTTTCGGGCACCCAAATGGAGGAACGGGAAAGCCATAAGATATCCGATAATGCTACAGACTCAGATAAAGGATACAAAGCCGAGCGGACGTTAATCGGACTCACGATGCGACAATGACATAGAGATTCGTACACAAGAAAAGACTCGAGTTTTAAAGGACGAAACAATCACTACATTTGAAGTTTTGGG
This sequence comes from Ambrosia artemisiifolia, assembly GCA_032199755.1. Taxonomy (NCBI): domain Eukaryota; kingdom Viridiplantae; phylum Streptophyta; class Magnoliopsida; order Asterales; family Asteraceae; genus Ambrosia; species Ambrosia artemisiifolia. The sequence continues at coordinate 17,887,695 of CM063526.1, forward strand.
CACCCGAATGGAGGAGACGGAAGGCCCTAAGGTATCTGATAATGCAACAGAATTAGATAAAGGTTACTAAGCTGACCGGACGTTAATCGGACTCACGATGCGACAATGACATAGAGATTCGTACACAAGAAAAGACTCGAGTTTTAAAGAAAGAAACTATCGGTACATTTGAAGTTTCGGGCACCCGAATGGAGGAGCGGGAAGGCCATAAGATATCTGATAATGCAACAGAATCAGATAAAGGATACGAATATGACCGGATGGTAATCGGACTCACGATGCGACAATGACATAGAGATTCGTACACAAGAAAAGACTAGAGTTTTAAAAGACGTAACTATCGCTACATTTGAAGTTTCGGGCACCCGAATGGAGGAGAGGGAAGGCCATAAGATATTTGATAATGCAACAAAATCAGATAAAGGATACGAAGCTGACTGGACGTTAATCGGACTCACGATGCGACAATGACATTGAGATTCGTACACAAGAAAAGACTCGAGTTTTAAAGGACGAAACTATCGATACATTTGAAGTTTCGGGCACCCGAATGGAGGAGCGGGAAGGCCATAAGATATCTGATAATGTAACAGAATCAGATAAAGAATACGAAGCTAACCGGACGTTAATCGGACTCACGATGCGACAATGACATAGAGATTCCTACACAAGAAAATTTTCGAGTTTTAAAGGACGTAACCATCGGTACATTTGAAGTTTCGGGCATCCGAATGGAGGAGAGGGAAGGCCACAATATATCTGACCATGCAACAGACTCAGATAAACGATACGAATCTGACCGGATGGTAATCGGACTCACGATGCGACAATGACATAGAGATTCGTACACAAAAAAAGACTCAAGTTTTGAAAGACGTAACTATCGGTACACTTGACGTTTCGGGCACCCAAATGGAGGAACGGGAAAGCCATAAGATATCCGATAATGCTACAGACTCAGATAAAGGATACAAAGCCGAGCGGACGTTAATCGGACTCACGATGCGACAATGACATAGAGATTCGTACACAAGAAAAGACTCGAGTTTTAAAGGACGAAACAATCACTACATTTGAAGTTTCGGGCACCCGAATGGAGGAGACGGAAGGCCCTAAGATATCTGATAATGCAACAGAATCAGATAAAGGTTACTAAGCTGACCGGACGTTAATCGGACTCACGATGCGACAATGACATAGAGATTCGTACACAAGAAAAGACTAGAGTTTTAAAAGACGTAACTATCGGTACATTTGACGTTTCGGGCACCCGAGTGGAGGAACGGGAAAGCCATATGATATCCGATAATGCTACGGACTCAGATCAAGGATACGAAGCCGAGCGGACGTTAATCGGACTCACGATGCGACAATGACATAGAGATTCGTACACAAGAAAAGACTCGAGTTTTAAAGGACGAAACAATCGCTACATTTGAAGTTTCGGGCACCCGAATGGAGGAGAGGGAAGGCCATAAGATATTTGATAATGCAACAGAATCAGATAAAGGATACGAAGCTGACTGGACGTTAATCGGACTCACGATGCGACAATGACATTGAGATTCGTACACAAGAAAAGACTCGAGTTTTAAAGGACGAAACTATCGATACATTTGAAGTTTCGGGCACCCGAATGGAGGAGCGGGAAGGCCATAAGATATCTGATAATGTAACAGAATCAGATAAAGAATACGAAGCTAACCGGACGTTAATCGGACTCACGATGCGACAATGACATAGAGATTCCTACACAAGAAAATTTTCGACTTTTAAAGGACGTAACCATCGGTACATTTGAAGTTTCGGGCATCCGAATGGAGGAGAGGGAAGGCCACAATATATCTGACCATGCAACAGACTCAGATAAACGATACGAATCTGACCGGATGGTAATCGGACTCACGATGCGACAATGACATAGAGATTCGTACACAAAAAAAGACTCAAGTTTTGAAAGACGTAACTATCGGTACATTTGACGTTTCGGGCACCCAAATGGAGGAACGGGAAAGCCATAAGATATCCGATAATGCTACAGACTCAGATAAAGGATACAAAGCCGAGCGGACGTTAATCGGACTCACGATGCGACAATGACATAGAGATTCGTACACAAGAAAAGACTCGAGTTTTAAAGGACGAAACACTCACTACATTTGAAGTTTCGGGCACCCGAATGGAGGAGACGGAAGGCCCTAAGATATCTGATAATGCAACAGAATCAGATAAAGGTTACTAAGCTGACCGGACGTTAATCGGACTCACGATGCGACAATGGCATAGAGATTCGTACACAAGAAAAGACTCGAGTTTTAAAGGAAGAAACTATCGGTACATTTGAAGTTTCGGGCACCCGAATGGAGGAGCGGGAAGGCCATACGATATCTGTTAATGCAACAGAATCAGATAAAGGATACGAATATGACCGGATGGTAATCGGACTCACGATGCGACAATGACATAGAGATTCGTACACAAGAAAAGACTAGAGTTTTAAAAGACGTAACTATCGGTACATTTGACGTTTCGGGCACCCGAATGGAGGAACGGGAAAGCCAAAAGATATCCGATAAGGCTACAGACTCAGATAAAGGATATGAAGTGGACCGGACGGTAATCGGACTCACGATGCGACAATGACATAGAGATTCGTACAAAAGAAAAGACTTGAGTTTTAAATGACGTAGCTATCGGTACATTTGAAGTTTCTGGCAACCGAATGGAGGAACGGGAAGGCCATGAGATATCTGATCATGCACCAGACTGAGCTAAAGGATACAAAGCTGCCCGGATGGTAATCGGAATCACGATGCCACATTGACATAGAGATTCGTACACAAGAAAAGACTCATGTTTTAAAAGACGTAACTATCGGTAGATTTGACCTTTCGGGCACCCGAATGGAGAAACGGGAAAGCCATAAGATATCCGATCATGCTACAGACTCAGGTAAAGTATACGAAGCTGTCCGGACGTTAATCGGCCTTACGAAGCGATAATGACATAGTGATTCGTACACAAGAAAAGACTCAAGTTTTAAAGGACATAACTATCGGTATATTTGAAGTATCGGGCACCCGAATGGAGGAACGGGAAGGCCATAAGAAATCTAATCATGCAACAGACTCAGATGAAGGATTGGAAGATGACCGGATGGTAAACAGACTCACGATGCGACAATGACATAGAGATTCGTACACAAAAAAAGACTCGAGTTTTAAAGGACGTAAACATTTGTAGTTTCGGGCATCCGAATGGAGGAACAGGAATGCCATTAAATATCTTATCATGCAACAAACTTAGATAAAGGATATGTAGCTAACTAGACGGTAATCGGACTCACGATGCGACAATGACATAAAGATTCGTATACAAGAAAAGACACGAGTTTTAAAGGACATAACTATCGGTACATTTGAAGTTTTGGGCACCCGAATTGAGGAACGGGAAGGCCATAAGATATCTGATCATGCAACAGACTCAGATAAAGTATACAAAGCTGACCGGATGGTAATCAGACTCACGATGCGACAATGACGTAGAGATTCGTACACAATAAAAGACTCGATTTTTAAAGGACGTAACTATGGGTACATTTGAAGTTTCGGGCACCCGAATGGTGGAGCGGGAAGTCCATAAGATATCTGATCATGTAACAGACTCAGATAAGGTATAGAAAGCTGGCCAGACGGTATTCGGACTCACGATTCGAAAATGACATAGAGATTCGTACACAAGAAAAGACTGAAGTTTTAAAGGACGTAACTATCGGTACATTTGAAGGTTCGGGCACTTGAATGAAGGAACGGGAAGGCCGTAAGATATCTGATCATGCAACAGACTAACATAAAGGATATGAAGCGGACCGGACGGTAATCGGACTCACGATGCGATAATGACATAGAGATTCGTACATAAGAAAAGACTCGTGTTTTAAAGGACGAAACTATCGGTACATTTGAAGTTTCGGGCACCCGAATGGAGGAGAGCGAAGGCCATAAGATATCTGATAATGCAACAGTATTAGATAAAGGATATGAAGCAGACCGGACGGTAATCGGACTCACGATGCAACAATGACATAGAGATTCGTACACAAGAAAAGACTCAAGTTTTAAAGGATGTAACTATCGGTACATTTGAAGTTTTGGGCATCCGAATGGAGGAACGGGAAGGCCATAAGATATCTGATCATGCTACAGACTCAGATAAAGGATACAAAGCTGACCGGACATTAATCGGACTCACGATGCGACAATGACATAGAGATTCGTACACAAGAAAAGACTCGAGTTTTAAAGGACATAACTATCTGTACATTTGAAGTTTCGGGCACCCTAATGGATGAACGGGAAGGCCATAAGATATCTGATCATGCAACAGACTCAGATAAAGGATACGAACCTTTACGAAGCTGAAGCTAGGGTTTTCTCTCTGAATTGGGCGATTTTGGGCGATTCAGAAGTTTCTTCTTTGTTTTCTTTTCATGCCTTCTTCTACCCTAATTTCTTCTTCTTTGCCTACGTGATACACTGTTCCGATAAGTTTGCAGTTCCCGGAATCTTCTTAGTGCGCGTTGTCTTGTTCTGCTATGGACCCGGTTACCAGGGTTCCTGATCTTGATCCTCCTCCGGAGGATATTATGGATGCTCGTTCTGTTAAGGTGGATTCTGAAATGACGTTGCTGATACTGAAGTTGTGGATGTTGAGGACGTTAATTCTAAGGAAGGTTCTGAGACTACTGGAATTGAAGTGAAGAAAGGTATTGAGCAGGTTATTCTCAATCGTGTTTTTTCTGGTAGATCTGATGCTCTTATGTTTAATGGGGATGTGGTGGGATTTATGGAGGCTATTTTTGGGGATAATTGGAAACATAGGATTTTGAATGAGCAACTGGAACTTATTAAGTTGGCTGCAATAGGAGAGTTAGATTTGGTTAATTCTCTTGTTGATGTTGAGATTGTGGGTAAGGATTTGCAATTTGCTGGGAAGCTAAAGGGTCAATATGGCCGTATTTTAGAGGTTATTGTTATGTTTTTGGGGAATAGGGGCTATGGTGACTATTTGGTTAACAGAACTGTGTCTAAAGATGAAGTGATGAAGGTAGGAGGGAAAGGGGTGTAGTTTCCTCAAATTGTCCCTGATGTTAATATTTTTGATAGTACTTTGGGTGCAAATTTCATGTTCTCTGATAAAAGAAAGAAAAGGTCAGTGATGAATGAAGGTGTTAGGGTTAAGTCTATGAAGTCTATGTGGGGTGATACTGCTTATGTGAAGTTAAGGTTAGAGGATGGTATTTTGAAAGCTGAAGAAGTGCTGCCTGATGTTTTCACTGCACAGGAGTTGGCCAATCCAGTAGAGGTCCCTGTTTCTTGTGATAAACCTTTGAAAATGTTTGTGGGTAGGAAAAAGATGAATCTATTGAAGGTAAAGCAAGGGAACTCAAATTACAGCTTTCTGTGAACTCTCAACAGTTTGAATTTAGCCCTGGGAAAGGAAGTTTGGTGTCTGTGGATGAGGAGGGTAAGATCATTTTAGGTGGTAGGGGAAAGTTTAAGAAAGTTGCTTATACTGATAAAGAGGGTACTGAGAAGGATAATTCTACTGAGCAAGTGAATAAGAAACCGGATGGGAATGTTGGCGGTGATTGTAAGGAGGGGAATAAGAAGGAGATGTCCAGATGAGTGAGGATATTAAGAAGAGTAGTGGTGCTGATAATAAGGAGGGTAATAAAATTGAGAATGTGAAGATGAGGATGCCTTGGAGGGGTATTCTTAAGTCTCCTTCTATGAAGAAGATGATTAAGAAGAAGTCTGATGATATGGGCTCTTATAAGCTTACTAACTATGATTTGGAAGATGTTAGTAAATTGAAGCCTCTTCCTAAATCTATTATGAACTCTGTAGCTGTTCAAGAGAATGTAGTGTTTACAGCCAACTCTAAGGAAGATAGTGGTAATGGTCAGATTAGGAGGGAAGTTTCCTTTGCTGAGATTGCTAAGGAGAAATCCAATGAAGTCTTAACTACAAAGATCACATATTATCCTCCTAAAGTTCTTGAAACTGGGGAAGTGGTTGCTGTTATAAAGCCTGAAAAGTTGATGGAAGCTAGAGTTGCCTACATTACTTATTTATATGGGTACTCTATAGGGTAGTCTCTTTCTATTAGGATGATTAGGTATCATTTATCAAGGATGTGGAAAAGGTTTGGGTTCCTTGAAGTTTCTTCTAATGGTAATGGGATTTTCTTTTTTAAGTTCAAAACTGACCAGGGTATGTTGGAAACCATTAATCAGGGTCCATGGTTGATTAATGATATACCCTTGTGTCTTAAAAAATGGGAGGTGGGTATAAACTTGGAGAAGGTTGAACCTAGTTCAATTCCTATTTGGGTTACAATTCCAAACATGCCTATGGAGTTATGGAATAGAGAGAGTATCTGTAGTATGATGAGATGTGTGGGAGATCCTCTTATGCTGGATAGGATCACTACTTTAAGATGTGATAAAAAAGAAGGGAGGGCATGTTTTGCTAGAGTCTTGGTGGATGTTAAAGCTGACAGAAGTTTACCTGAGTTTGTGAATGCTTTTTATCCAGAGGATGCAGGAAAACCAGCTTTTATTAATAAAGTTAAGGTTGAGTATCAAATTAAAGTGAAAAGATGTTCTGCATGCAAGGTGTTTGGGCATGACTTTGAGGGTTGCAAGCATAGGGAATTATCTGCTGAGAAACTTGCTGGAAAAACTGAGCAGCTGTTAAAAGAATTGTATCAGGCATAATCCTCTGATTTTCCTGTTTCTGGGGTGATTGTTGAGGAGTTTCAAAAGTGGGTAGAAAGAATAAAATTGTGAATAATAGGGTTCCTGATGTGAAGAGGTCTGGGGAAGGTTATAATAATGGTAATTTTAGGAGACAAGGGGGTTGGAATAACTCTGGGGGTAGAGTTGGTTCAAGGAATTTTAATCAAAGGAATCAGGGGTTTGTGTCAGGAGGTAAAAATGGAAGTGGGAATCCAAATCAGAAGAATCAGGGCAGTCTTAAGTGGGTGAATAAGAATGAGAATTCTAAAAAGGGGGATGTTAAGGGTATTAATCTCAGAAATACCTTTGAGGTGTTAAAGGAGGAGCTCAGTGGTGAGAATGTTGATAGCAAGAATGATAAAGGGAAGAATATTTTGGGAAAGAATGTTGTTAAGTCTACTTGGAGAGAATCTGTAGAATAGGTATTTTTGGAGCAGGATAAGAGTGGAACTGATAAGTGCAAGTCTTTTTCTAAGGGGGGAAACATCTGGTGTGAAGAATAAGGAAGGTGAAGTTCTTAAATCTGATAAGAAATCTGATGTGTCTGCTGATGTTGAAGCTAAGGTACATACTAAAGTTAATATTAAATCTGGTTATTTCAAAATGAGTAATGATCAATTTAATGAGGTTGCTCATTATGTGCTTAACAAAACTTGTCCTTCTAATGATGTTTTGAGAAGTTGGAATGTGGGACAAGTTAAAGTATTTTTTGAACAATGGGATAACCTAATGTTTGATAAGATTATGGAGGCAAATGAAGTACTTCCAGAGACTGATGAAAATGCTGTTTTTATCTCATGTGATGATAGTATTGTTGAGAATTCCTCTAGTCTGGAGGAGTCTCCTGTTTTGAATGATTTATTATGATGAATGGTGTATGACTTGGAATGTGAGGGGGGTGTCTTCTGGTATAAAACATAATTTGGTTAGGAAATTGATTAATGATAATGATAATAATATTAGTATTTGCTGCTTAGTTGAGACTAGGGTATTGCCTATGAATTTGGACAAAGTGTGTTCGGGAATTATGAGGGGTTGGAATTGGATTTCTAATGCAGAATGGTGTAGTGATTGGGTTAGGATTCTAGTGGGTTGGGATGCTAGAGTTGTTGATGTTATTTTGTTGAGCATGACAGATCAAGTTATGCATTGTATGGTGTGTCCTGTTGAGGATTCTAGTAGGTTCTTTTGCTCCTTTGTTTATGGGTATACTAGGGTTAATGAAAGGAAATCTTTATGGGATAATTTGAGGAGGCATTCTAGTTTTATCAATGATGTTCCTTGGTCTATTTTGGGGGATTTCAATGCCATCCTTGAGCCAGGTGAAAAGAATGTTGGGGATAATTCTGTCAATTATGGTATGGTGGATTTTAAAGAATGTGTGGCTGATATTGCTGTTAATGATATCCCTTGGACTGGTATGAAATTCACTTGGAATCAGAAACCTTGCCGAATGGATGGTATCATGGAGAAGCTTGATAGGGTGATGGGGAATTTATCTTTTCTTAATCAGTTTTCTACAGCTGTGGTGAAGTTTCTTCCATTTTTTATTTCTGATCATTCACCTGCTATTTTGTCCTGGCCTTCAGCTTTGAAGTCTAGACAGAAAACTTTTAGATTCTGGAATTATCTGGCTGAGAAGGAAGATTTTATTCAAACTGTAAAGAAGGGTTGGGAAGAGGAGGTGGAGGGGTTTAGGATGTTTGGTGTTGTCACTAAACTTAAAAAGATTGAAAAAGCCATTAAGGAAGCTACATTTTAGTAATGAGAATCTCCATTCTAAAGTGGATTATCTGAGGAAAGAATTAGAGAAGATCCAAGAGGATATTGTGGTTGATCCTGGAAATATTGAGTTAAGGGAAGAGGAGGGGGTGTACTTAAAGCTGTATAATGAAGCTTTGGTTGAGGAGGAGTCTTTACTTAAACAGAAATCTAAGGTTCATTGGCTGAAAGTGGGGGATAGGAATTCTAAGTTCTTCTTTCATTAAGTTAAGCAGAGGCAAATTTTCAACAAGGTGCAGGAGATTGAAGATTTGGATGGGAATATTCATAATGATAATAGGGTTGGGAATGCTTTTGTTAACTTTTATTTTGGTTTGTTGGGTTAAAAGGGATCTGTTAATTTGATAAATGATCCTGATTCCTTATTTATTAACAAGTTACCAGAGGGGGTTGCTGAATTTATGGTTAGAAGGGTTACTAGTGAAGAAGTAAAAGAGGCCTTGTTTCAAATTAAAGATAATAAAGCCCCATGCCCTGATGGATACACTGCAAAGTTCTTTAAGGAAGCTTGGGGAATTGTTGGTAAAGATGTTTGTGCTGCTGTAAAGGAATTCTTTGACAATGGTAAATTATTAAGAGAATGGAATGCTACAGTAGTCTCTGTTATTCCTAAAGTGAAGAACCCTGCCAAGGTAAGTGAATTTAGGCCAATTGCTTGTTGCAATGTGGTTTATAAGTGTATTAGTAAGGTTTTGTGTAATAGGTTTAAGGAATTTTTGGGTCTTATTGTGCACAATTCTCAGAGTGCTTTTATTCCTGGAAGAATGATTAGTGATAATATCCTCTTGGCTCAGGAATTAATTAAAGGTTATCAATGGGTTAGAGGTGTTCCTAGAGTTGCTTTGAAGCAATATCTTCAAAAAGCATATGATTTTGTGGATCATGAGTTTGTACATCAATGCCTTATACAGTTTGGGTTTCATGAGAAATTTATAAGATGGGTTATGGTTTGTTTGCAGACAATGTCTTACTCTATTAATGTCAATGGTAATCTTCATGGTTTCTTTAAAGGGGAAAGGGGTTTAAGGCAAGGGGATCCAATTTCTCCTTATTTATTCACCTTGGTTATGGAAGTTCTTAATTTGATGATTAGAAGAAGAGTTGAAAATGCTGAGAATTTCAAATATCATTGGAAATGTGAAGTAGCTAAACTGACACATCTCTGTTTTGCTGATGATTTGATAATTTTTGGGGCTGCTGATATAGATTCAATACGGGTTATGAAATCAGCTTTGGATGAGTTCAGCTCTTGTTCTGGCTTAATTCCTAACTAAAATAAGAGTGAAATTTTCTTTGGTAATGTTGAGAGTGATGTTCAAAAGGAGATTCTGGAGGTAATGCCTTTTAAAATTGGAGTTTTTCCAGTTAAATATCTAGGTGTGCCTTTAGACTCTAAAAGATTGTATCTGAAAGATTGGGGAGTTCTAATTGACAAGGTTAAGAGAAGAACTGGGGACTGGAAGAATAAGTTTCTCTCATATGCTGGAAGATTACAATTAGTACAATCTGTGCTCTCCTTATTGACTGTGTATTGGTCTTCTTTATTCATTTTGCCTAGTGCTTTGGCTGAGGATATTGATAGATTGATGAGAAGTTTTTTATGGAGTAGTGGTGATTACAAACCTGGTGCTGCTAAGGTTAGTTGGGAGGGTGTTTGTTTACCTAAAAATCAAGGAGGATTAAATATAGCTTCTCTTAAGGATAGGAATTTTGCCTTAATTTCTAAACACATTTGGAGTATACTGAATAGAAGAGATTCTATTTGGGTCAAATGGGTGGTTCACTATAAGTTACAAGGTAAGAATTTCTGGTCTATTAGTGAAGCTAATGCTGATTCTTGGTTTTGGAAACAACTTTTGGGTTGCAGGAAGTTTGTTCAAGAAAATTATGCTGCTGTGTTGGGAATGGCATTAAGATAAATGCTTGGTTTGATCCATGGCATCCTAAAGGGCCTCTTATCAATTTGATTGATAGGAGGGATATCAAAGATACTGGGTTGGGTTGGGATTGTAAGGTGTCTGAGCTGGTTTTAAACAATGATTGGAATGTTCCTAGGGGGTTGGGAGGAAAAGTATCCTTGGTTAGTTAAGGAGCAGGTTCCTAATCTATGTAATGGTAGGGCTGATCATTTTATGTGGAAGGATGATAATAATAAATTGGTGGTTTTTTCCTTAAAGGAGGTTTATAAGAAATGTGCAGAAAAGGGCCTGAGGTGAAATGGGGAAATTTTGTGTGGTATAGTCAATGCATTCCCAGGCATGCATTTATTATATGGTTAGCTTTCAAGTATAGACTGCCTACTCAAGACAGAATGCTAATCTGGAGTGATAGAGATGATCTCAAATGTCTGTTATGTTGTAATGTTCCAGATAGCCATAATCACTTGGTTTTTGAATGTGAATATGCAAGTGCCATTTGGAGAAGATTGAAACTAATGGCTAGATCAGATCAGGCTCCTGATAGGTGGGAGGAGATAGTGACTTTTATTGAGGCCAGGAAGTTTAATAATGATGTGTGGAGTGTGATTCGGAGGCTGGTTGTTGCTGCTTCTATTTATTTTATATGGCAGGAGAGGAATGCTATGATTTTTAAAAAGAGTAGCAAACCAGCTCAAATTATGGTTAGTCAGATATGTGAAGAGGTCAGAATGAGGCTGATGGGATTATCTTTTAAGAAGCCTATTAAAGGATCTCTAGTTGCTGCTGTATGGAATTTATGATGAGGAATATAATGCCTTTAAGAGAAAGTGTGGTTTATTTTTGGGGAAGGGGTTTCTTGGGGTTTTGGGAAATTCAAAAAGACTATGCAGGTGCTTCTGGCTGTTGCAGTATGGGACTTTCATGTGCAGTAATGATGGTTGTTATGCAAGATACAAGTCAATGTTTTTGGGGTAAGTATGAGGTAGTTTGGCTGTAAAAGTTGCAGGGGTGGAAGGGTGGGCTTTCTATAACAGAAGGGTGTGTGTGGGAAGTTTGTTCTATATGGTTATGGATAATAATAATAGTAATAATAAGTATAATATCAATAATAATAATAATAATATGAATAATGATAATAATTACTTTGAGTATTATTTGGGGCTGGGGCTTTACTTGGGTGCTTGGGAACTTGCAGTAATCTGGAGACCTTGTATATCTGGGGTAGTTTCCTAGCCTTTATGGCTTCCTTTTGTTGCTTTCCATTCTGTGTCTTGGTGGTGTCTTTTTTGTTTTTTCTTTTTCTTTTTCTTTCTTTTCTTTTTATATTTTTGGTTAATGAGTCCTCTGTTAGGTTCCCCTTCCTTTTGGAAGAATGGGCTTAACTTTGCTCTCTTTGATCAGTGGTTAGGATTGTTAAGGCTTAGAGTAAGCCTGGAACATGGAGTGATAAGGTTGGTCTCATCCTTTGATTTAGGTTCCTATCTTTGTTGGTTGGTTCACTTGTTTGTTAGAGGTTATCATTGGATGGGAAATATGCTTGTGGTCATGTGTTGGTCTGTCCTGTTAACAGTGTTTGAGTCTTGGTCTGTTCTGTTTTATAGGCATTTGCCTAGGGGGGTTGGGTTTTATAATATGGGAACATGTAGTAATAAGGAGCACAAAAAGCGTATGGGTAGTGATCTGGCTTTATAAGCTATCTGTTTTACATCAAAATTCAAAAATGTGTTTTATTTTATTAAATGTTTTGTTGGACCTTGTTTTACAATTTGAAATTGGGTTCAATTCTGCGTTATTTGATTGGTGGATAGGATTATGGAAGCTTGGAGTAAGCTTAACCCTGGGAGATATAAGTTTGGAGCTGATCAGTGAATCTAGGACATATATTTCCACCCTCAATTTTGTAATTTTTAGAACTATTCACTGGTCAGGAACCTTTTGGCTTGTATGGCCTTTGTTGAGCCTTGTTCTTTTGCATATAGAGTCTGTTATGTGTCTAAGGCACTTGCCTAAGGGGGGGATGTGTTATAAGTATTAGGAAATTGCAGAAATAAGGTGCACTAAAAACGTTTGGGTAGAGATCTGGCTGAATAAGCCTTCTTATTTTATTCAAATTTCATTATCTTGTTTTCTGTTATTAAAAGATCTGTTGAGCTCCTCTTTACATTTTGAAGATGGGTTCAATTTTGCGTTGATTGTTTGGTGGTTAGGAATGGAGCCTGGAGAATGCTCAGCCCTTGGAGAGATAAGGTTGGACCCTATCCTTGTGTTTAGGACATTAAATTCCACCCCTAAATTTTTTGCATTTTTTAGATCTTCACAAGGATGGGAAACCCTTTCATTTTTGATTTGTTCGTTTCTTAAACCTTTTCTTGATTTTACTTTTAGGTTTTTTGGGGCTCTCCTTTGGGATGGTTTGGGTTGCTATGATCTGGTTTGGGTTGGATGGATATGGCTGTGTGGTCATGGTCTGAGTTTTTTGGATCAGTACTTTTCAAGAAATGTTGTTTTTATTGAGTTTATTTTCATCTGTATTGATCATGATCAGTTTAGGTTGGTGATTAGCTGTTTTGATAATGGTCAACTATGCGTTTTATATGTTAGTTATGGTCATGTATGGGTTATTTGTATAGGGGTTGCGAAGGTTATTGTGAGTTGTTAATTACAAAGTTCTTAGTATACAAGATTCTAGTACTGGATATGGGAGACAGAGTTGCTGTTATGAAGACTATTATATCATAGGAAAATATATTGGACAAGGCTTGGCTGGTGCTGTTTTTGAAGCTAATGAATATGATCAGGAGAGGCTGAGGAAAGCTAAACATATGAAGGATCAGGATGATTATGAAAACAATGTCAGGAAGAAGCTTGAACAAAGATTCAATTTGTATTTGAGAAGATATGATGGAAGCAGTATACGGTTGGTCCAGTTTTAATGTATTATGGGTTTTGTATTGGGTTGGATTTAGATAGGCTAGAAGATTGGGCTGAGAGTTTTGAAAATGGTTAATGGGCTGTGATGTATGTTTTGATTGTTAGGTTTGTTTTGTGGGCTGTTTAGTGGATGGGCCTTGATCTAGTTTTGAATAGGTAACTTTGTAAAGATCTTGGCCCGAGTCGATTGTAAATATTTTTATTATTAATAAAATTTACCAGAGCAAAGTCTCCTTTATCAAAAAAAAAAAAAGGATACCAACCTGACCGGAAGGTAATCAGACTCACGATGCGACAATGAAATAGAGATTCGTACACAAGAAAAGACTCGAGTTTTAAAGGACGTAAGTAAGGGAACATTTGAAGTTTCGGGCACCCGAATGGTGGAGCGGGAAGTCCATAAGATATCTGATCATGCAACAGACTCAGATAAAGGATACAAAGCTGACCAGACGGTAATCGGACTAACGATTCGAAAATGACATAGAGATTCGTACACAAGAAAAGAAACAAGTTTAAAAGGACGTAACTATCGGTACATTTGAAGGTTCGGGCACCCGAATGAAGGAACGGGAAGGCCGTAAGATATCTTATCATGCAACAGACTAAAATAAAGGATATGAAGCGGACCGGACGGTAATCGGACTCACGATGCGACAATGACATAGAGATTCGTACACAAGAAAAGACTCGAGTTTTAAAGGACGAAACTATCGCTACATTTGAAGTTTCGGGCACCCGAATGGAGGAGCGGGAAGGCCATAAGATATCTGATAATGCAACAGAATTAGATAAAGGATATTAAGCAGACCGGACGGTAATCAGACTCACGATGCTACAATGAAATAGAGATTCGTACACAAGAAAAGACTCGAGTTTTAAAGGACGTAACTATGGATACATTTGATGTTTTGGGCATCCGAATGGAGGAACGGGAAGGCCATAAGATATCTAATCATGCTACGGTCTTAGATAAAGGATACGAAGCTGACCGGACGTTAATCGGACTCACGATGCAACAATGACATAGAGATTCGTACACAAGAAAAGACTAGAGTTTTAAAGGACATAACTATCGCTACATTTTAAGTTTCGGGCACCCGAATGGATGAACGGGAAGGCCATAAGATATCTTATCACGCAACAGACTCAGATAAAGGATACGAACCCGATCGGACGGTAATCAGACTCACAATACGACAATGAAAAAGAGATTCGTACACAAGAAAAGACTCGAGTTTTAAAGGATGTAAATATCGATACATTTGAAGTTTCGGGCATCTGAATGGAGGAACGGGAAGGCCATAAGATATCTGATCATGCCACAGACTCAGATAAAGGATACGAAGCTGACTGGATGGTAATCAGACTCACGTTGCGACAATGAAAGAGAGATTCATACACAAGAAAAGAGTCAAGTTTTAAAGGACGTAACTATCGGTACATTTGAAGTTTCGGACATCCGAATAGAGGAACGGGAAGGCCATAAGATATCTGATCATGCTACAGACTCGGATAAAGGATAGAAAGCTGACCGGATGTTAATCGGACTCACGATGCGACAATGACATACTGATTCATACACAAGAAAAGACTCAAGTTTTAAAGGACATAACTCTGGGTACATTTGAAGTTTCGGGCACCCGAATGGTGGAGCGGGAAGTCCATAAGATAACTGATCATGCAACAGACTCAGATAAAGGATACAAAGCTGACCAGATGGTAATCGGACTCACGATTCGAAAATGACATAGAGATTCGTACACAAGAGAAGACTCAAGTTTTAAAGGGCGTAACTATCGGTACATTTGAAGTTTCGGGCATCTGAATGGAGGAACGGGAAGGCCATAAGATATCTCACCATGCTACAGACTCAGATAAAGGATAGAAACTTGACCGGACGTTAATCGGACTTATGATGCGACAGTGACATAGTGATTCATACACAAGAAAAGATCTCGAGTTTTAAAGGACATAAATATGGGTACATTTGAAGTTTCGGGCACCCGAATGGTGGAGCGGGAAGTCCATAAGATAACTGATCATGCAACAGACTCAGATAAAGGATACAAAGCTGACCAGACGGTAATCGGACTCACGATTCGAAAATGACATAGAGATTCGTACACAAGAGAAGACTCAAGTTTTAAAGGGCGTAAGTATCGGTACATTTGAAGTTTCGGGCACACAAATGAAGGAACGGGAAGGCCGTAAGATATCTGATCATGCAGCAGACTAAGATAAAGGATATGAAGCGTACCGGACGGTAATCGGACTCACGATGCGACAATGACATAGAGATTCGTACACAAGAAAAGACTCGAGTTTTAATGGACGAAACTATCGGTACATTTACCTGAATGGAGGAGCAGGAAGGCCATAAGATATCTGATAATGCAACAGAATCAGATAAAGGATATGAAGCAGACCGGACGTTAATCGGACTCACGATGCGACAATGAAATAGAGATTCGTACACAAGAAAAGACTCAAGTTTTAAAGGACGTAACTATGTATACATTTGATGTTTTGGGCATCCGAATGGAGGAACGGGAAGGCCATAAGATATCTAATCATGCTACGGTCTTAGATAAAGGATACGAAGCTGACCGGACGTTAATCGGACTCACGATGCGACAATGACATAGAGATTCGTACACAAGAAAAGACTAGAGTTTTAAAGGACATAACTATCGCTTCATTTTAAGTTTCGGGCACTCGAATGGATGAACGGGAAGGCCATAAGATATCTTACCACGCAACAGACTCAGATAAAGGATACGAACCCGACCGGACGGTAATCAGACTCACAATACGACAATGAAAAAGAGATTCGTACCCAAGAAAAGACTCGAGTTTTAAAGGATTAAAATATCGATACATTTGAATTTTCGGGCATCTGAATGGAGGAACGGGAAGGCCATAAGATATCTGATCATGCCACAGACTCAGATAAAGGATACGAAGCTGACTAGATGGTAATCAGACTCACGTTGCGACAATGAAAGAGAGATTCATACACAAGAAAAGAGTCAAGTTTTAAAGGACGTAACTATCGGTACATTTGAAGTTTCGGACATCCGAATGGAGGAACGGGAAGGCCATAAGATATCTGATCATGCTACAGACTCGGATAAAGGATAGAAAGCTGACCGAATGTTAATCGGACTCACGATGCGACAATGACATACTGATTCATACACAAGAAAAGACTCGAGTTTTAAAGGACATAACTCTGGGTACATTTGAAGTTTCGGGCACCCGAATGGTGGAGCGGGAAGTCAATAAGATAACTGATCATGCAACAGACTCAGATAAAGGATACAAAGCTGACCAGACGGTAATCGGACTCACGATTCGAAAATGATATAGAGATTCGTACACAAGAGAAGACTCAAGTTTTAAAGGGCGTAACTATCGGTACATTTGAAGTTTCGGGCATCTGAATGGAGGAACGGGAAGGCCATAAGATATCTCACCATGCTACAGACTCAGATAAAGGATAGAAACTTGACCGGACGTTAATCGGACTCATGATGCGACAGTGACATAGTGATTCATACACAAGAAAAGACTCGAGTTTTAAAGGACATAACTATGGGTACATTTGAAGTTTCGGGCACCCGAATGGTGGAACGGGAAGTCCATAAGATAACTGATCATGCAACAGACTCAGATAAAGGATACAAAGCTGACCAGACGGTAATCGGACTCACGATTCGAAAATGACATAGAGATTCGTACACAAGAGAAGACTCAAGTTTTAAAGGGCGTAACTATCGGTACATTTGAAGTTTCGGGCACCCAAATGAAGGAACGGGAAGGCCGTAAGATATCTGATCATGAAGCAGACTAAGATAAAGGATATGAAGCGTACCGGACGGTAATCGGACTCACGATGCGACAATGACATAGAGATTCGTACACAAGAAAAGACTCGAGTTTTAAAGGACGAAACTATCGGTACATTTACCTGAATGGAGGAGCAGGAAGGCCATAAGATATCTGATAATGCAACAGAATCAGATAAAGGATATGAAGCAGACCGGACGTTAATCGGACTCACGATTCGACAATGAAATAGAGATTCGTACACAAGAAAAGACTCGAGTTTTAAAGGACGTAACTATGGATACATTTGATGTTTTAGGCATCCGAATGGAGGAACGGGTGGGCCATAAGATATCTAATCATGCTACGGTTTTAGATAAAGGATACGAAGCTGACCGGACGTTAATCGGACTCACGATGCGACAATGACTTAGAGATTCGTACATAAGAAAAGACTAGAGTTTTAAAGGACATAACTATCGCTACATTTTAAGTTTCGGGCACCCGAATGGATGAACGGAAGACCATAAGATATCTTATGACGCAACAGACTCAGATAAAGGATACGAACCCGACCGGACGGTAATCAGACTCACAATACGACAATGAAAAAGAGATTCGTACACAAGAAAAGACTCGAGTTTTAAAGGATGTAAATATCGATACATTTGAAGTTTCGGGCATCTGAATGGAGGAACGGGAAGGCCATAAGATATCTGATCATGCCACAGACTCAGATAAAGGATACGAAGCTGACTGGATGGTAATCAGACTCACGTTGCGACAATGAAAGAGAGATTCGTACACAAGAAAAGAGTCAAGTTTTAAAGGACGTAACTATCGGTACATTTGAACTCTGGGTACATTTGAAGTTTCGGGCACTCGAATGGTGGAGCGGGAAGTCCATAAGATAGCTAATCATGCAACAGACTCAGAGAAAGGATACAAAGCTGACCAGACGGTAATCGGACTCACGATTCGAAAATGACATAGAGATTCGTACACACGAGAAGACTCAAGTTTTAAAGGGCGTAACTATCGGTACATTTGAAGTTTCGGGCATCTGAATGGAGGAACGGGAAGGCCATAAGATATCTCACCATGCTACAGACTCAGATAAAGGATAGAAACTTGACCGGACGTTAATCGGACTCATGATGCGATAGTGACATAGTGATTCATACACAAGAAAAGAATCGAGTTTTAAAGGACATAACTATGGGTACATTTGAAGTTTCGGGCACCCGAATGGAGGAGCGGGAAGGCCATAAGATATCTGATAATGCAACAGAATCAGATAAAGGATATGAAGCAGACCGGACGGTAATCAGACTCACGATACGACAATGAAATAGAGATTCGTACACAAGAAAAGACTCGAGTTTTAAAGGACGTAACTATGGATACATTTGATGTTTTGGGCATCCGAATGGAGGAACGGGAAGGCCATAAGATATCTAATCTTGCTACGGTCTTAGATAAAGGATACGAAGCTGACCGGACGTTAATCGGACTCACGATGCGACAATGACATAGAGATTCGTACACAAGAAAAGACTAGAGTTTTAAAGGACATAACTATCGCTACATTTTAAGTTTCGGGCACCCGAATGGATGAACGGGAAGGCCATAATATATCTTATCATGCAACAGACTCAGATAAAGGATACGAACCCGACCGGACGGTAATCAGACTCTCAATACAACAATGAAAAAGAGATTCGTACACAAGAAAACACTCGAGTTTTAAAGGATGTAAATATCGATACATTTGAAGTTTCGGGCATCTGAATGGAGGAACGGGAAGGCCATAAGATATCTGATCATGCCACAGACTCAGATAAAGGATACGAAGCTGACTGGATGGTAATCAGACTCACGTTGCGACAATGAAAGAGAGATTCGTACACAAGAAAAGAGTCAAGTTTTAAAGGACGTAACTATCGGTACATTTGAAGTTTCGGACATCCGAATGGAGGAACGGGAAGGCCATAAGATATCTGATCATGCTACAGACTCGGATAAAGGATAGAAAGCTGACCGGATGTTAATCGGACTCACGATGCTACAATGACATACTTATTCATATACAAGAAAAGACTAGAGTTTTAAAGGACATCACTCTGGGTACATTTGAAGTTTCGGGCACCCGAATGGTGGAGCGGGAAGTCCATAAGATAACTGATCATGCAACAGACTCAGATAAAGGATACAAAGCTGACCAGACGGTAATCGGACTCACGATTCGAAAATGACATAGAGATTCGTACACAAGAGAAGACTCAAGTTTTAAAGGGCGTAACTATCGGTACATTTGAAGTTTCGGGCATCTGAATGGAGGAACGGGAAGGCCATAAGATATCTCACCATGCTACAGACTCAGATAAAGGATAGAAACTTGACCGGACGTTAATCGGACTCATGATGCGACAGTGACATAGTGATTCATACACAAGAAAAGACTCGAGTTTTAAAGGACATAACTATGGGTACATTTGAAGTTTCGGGCACCCGAATGGTGGAGCGGGAAGTCCATAAGATAACTGATCATGCAACAGACTCAGATAAAGGATACAAAGCTGACCAGACGGTAATCGGACTCACGATTCGAAAATGACATATAGATTCGTACACAAGAGAAGACTCAAGTTTTAAAGGGCGTAACTATCGGTACATTTGAAGTTTCGGGCACCCAAATGAAGGAACGGGAAGGCCGTAAGATATCTGATCATGCAGCAGACTAAGATAAAGGATATGAAGCGTACCGGACGGTAATCGGACTCACGATGCGACAATGACATAGAGATTCGTACACAAGAAAAGACTCGAGTTTTAAAGGACGAAACTATCGGTACATTTACCTGAATGGAGGAGCGGGAAGGCCATAAGATATCTGATATGCAATAGAATCAGATAAAGGATATGACGCAGACCGGACGTTAATCGGACTCACGATGCGACAATGACATAGAGATTCGTACACAAGAAAAGACTCGAGTTTTAAAGGACGTAACTATGGATACATTTGATGTTTTGGGCATCCGAATGGAGGAACGGGAAGGCCATAAGATATCTAATCTTGCTACGGTCTTAGATAAAGGATACGAAGCTGACCGGACGTTAATCGGACTCACGATGCGACAATGACATAGAGATTCGTACACAAGAAAAGACTAGAGTTTTAAAGGACATAACTATCGCTACATTTTAAGTTTCGGGCACCCGAATGGATGAACGGGAAGGCCATAATATATCTTATCATGCAACAGACTCAGATAAAGGATACGAACCCGACCGGACGGTAATCAGACTCTCAATACGACAATGAAAAAGAGATTCGTACACAAGAAAAGACTCGAGTTTTAAAGGATGTAAATATCGATACATTTGAAGTTTCGGGCATCTGAATGGAGGAACGGGAAGGCCATAAGATATCTGATCATGCCACAGACTCAGATAAAGGATACGAAGCTGACTGGATGGTAATCAGACTCACGTTGCGACAATGAAAGAGAGCTTCGTACACAAGAAAAGAGTCAAGTTTTAAAGGACGTAACTATCGGTACATTTGAAGTTTCGGACATCCGAATGGAGGAACAGGAAGGCCATAAGATATCTGATCATGCTACAGACTCGGATAAAGGATAGAAAGCTGACCGGATGTTAATCGGACTCACGATGCTACAATGACATACTTATTCATACACAAGAAAAGACTCGAGTTTTAAAGGACATCACTCTGGGTACATTTGAAGTTTCGGGCACCCGAATGGTGGAGCGGGAAGTCCATAAGATAATTGATCATGCAACAGACTCAGATAAAGGATACAAAGCTGACCAGACGGTAATCGGACTCACGATTCGAAAATGACATAGAGATTCGTACACAAGAGAAGACTCAAGTTTTAAAGGGCGTAACTATCGGTACATTTGAAGTTTCGGGCATCTGAATGGAGGAACGGGAAGGCCATAAGATATCTCACCATGCTACAGACTCAGATAAAGGATAGAAACTTGACCGGACGTTAATCGGACTCATGATGCGACAGTGACATAGTGATTCATACACAAGAAAAGACTCGAGTTTTAAAGGACATAACTATGGGTACATTTGAAGTTTCGGGCACCCGAATGGTGGAGCGGGAAGTCCATAAGATAACTGATCATGCAACAGACTCAGATAAAGGATACAAAGCTGACCAGACGGTAATCGGACTCACGATTCGAAAATGACATAGAGATTCGTACACAAGAGAAGACTCAAGTTTTAAAGGGCGTAACTATCGGTACATTTGAAGTTTCGGGCACCCAAATGAAGGAACGGGAAGGCCGTAAGATATCTGATCATGCAGCAGACTAAGATAAAGGATATGAAGCGTACCGGACGGTAATCGGACTCACGATGCGACAATGACATAGAGATTCGTACACAAGAAAAGACTCGAGTTTTAAAGGACGAAACTATCGGTACATTTACCTGAATGGAGGAGCGGGAAGGCCATAAGATATCTGATAATGCAATAGAATCAGATAAAGGATATGAAGCAGACCGGACGTTAATCGGACTCACGATGCGACAATGACATAGAGATTCGTACACAAGAAAAGACTCGAGTTTTAAAGGACATAACTATGAGTACATTTGAAGTTTTGGGCACCCAAATGGATGAACGGGAAGGCCATAAGATATTTGATCAAGCAACAGACTCAGATAAAAATACGAACCTGACCGGACGGTAATCAGACTCACGATGCGACAATGAAATAGAGATTCGTACACAAGAAAAGACTTGAGTTTTAAAGGACGTAACTATGGGTAAATTTAAAGTTTCAGGCATCCGAATGGAGGAACGAGAAGGCCATAAGATATCTTTTAATGCTACAGACTCAGATAAAGGATACGAAGCTGACCGGACGTTAATCGGACTCACGATGCGACAATGACATTGAGATTTGTACACAAGAAAAGACTCGAGTTTTAGAGGACATAACAATGGGTACATTTGAAGTTTCGGGCTCCCGATTGGATGAACGGGAAGGCCATAAGATATCTGATCATGCAACAGACTCAGATAAAGGATACGAACCTGACCGGATGGTAATCAGACTCACAATGCGACAATGAAATAGAGATTCGTACACAAGAAAAGACTCGAGTTTTAAAGGACGTAACTATAGGTACATTTGATGTTTCGGGCATCTGAATGTAGTAACGGGAAGGCCATAAGATATCTGATCATGCTACAAATTCAGATAAAGGATACGAAGCTGACCAGACGGTAATCAGACTCACGACACGACAATGAAATAGAGATTCGTACACAAGAAAAGAATCAAGTTTTAAAGGATGTAACTATCGGTACATTTGAAGTTTCGGGCATCCGAATGGAGGAATGGGAAGGCCATAAGATATCTGATCATGCTATAGACTCAGGTAATGGATAGAAAGCTGATCGAACGTTAATCGGACTCACGATGCGACAATGACATAGTGATTCGTACACAAGAAAACACTCGAGTTTTAAAGGACATAACTATCGGTACATTTGAATTTTCGGGCACCCGAATGGAGGAACGGGAAAGCCATAAGATATCTGATAATGCAACACAATCAGATAAAGGATATGAAGCAGACCGGACGGTAATCGGACTCACGATGTGACAATGACATAGAGATTCGTACACAAGAAAAGACTCAAGTTTTAAAGGATGTAACTATCGGTACATTTGAAGTTTTGGGCATCCGAATGGAGGAACGGGAAGGCCATAAGATATCTGATCATGCTACATACACATATAAAGGATAGAAAGCTGACCGGACGTTAATCGGACTCATAATGCGACAATGACACAGTAATTCATACACAAGAAAAGACTCGAGTTTTAAAGGACATAACTATGGGTACATTTGAAGTTTCAGGCACCCGAATGGTGGAGCGGGAAGTCCATAAGATATCTGATCATGCAACAGACTTAGATAAAGGATACGAAGCTGACCGGATGTTAATCGGACTCACGATGTGACAATGACATAGAGCTTCGTACACAAGAAAATTCTCAAGTTTTAAAGGACGTAACTATCGGCACATTTGAAGTTTCGGGCACCCGAATGGAGGAACGGAAAGGCCCTAAGCTATCTGATAATGCAACAGAATCAGATAAAGGATATGAAGCAGACCGAACGGTAATCGGACTCACGATGCGACAATGACATAGAGATTCGTACACAAGAAAAGACTCAAGTTTTAAAGGACATAACTATCGGTACATTTGAAGTTTCGGGCACCCGAATGGAGGAACGGGAAGGCCGTAAGATATTCGATAATGCTACAGTCTCTGTTGGATCAGTGGCCTCTTTTAAGAACACTTATGTGTTTGCAGATTATATAAGAGTTATTGCACAGCGGAATAGTAAATGTTCTAAGGTTAAATTATCACTTTTTACAGTAGTTATTACTCCCCCTTGACTGAGCAGTTTATGAGAATAAATAAACAGTTGAAGTATAAAGCAATAAATACAAGTTATGATTCTCAGATGTGAAATGGATTATAAGTTTAAAAGCCTCGAAGGTTTTTCAATTAATTCAAAGTAAATCACATGTCTAAAATAGATGAACAAGTTCATCTATTTATAGACAAAGATACAAAGACTGTTGCACTAAGTAATCTAAGATATTTAGCTAAGATATTATACTAAGGATAATGTTTACAACAGGCTTTACATCGAAACTTGATCCAAGACTTTAACAAAACAATATAATACTAAACTACTGAAGTCAGGGTCGGTTAGAAGCTTCTGATATGAAAGTACTGATGAGTGACAAACTACTGATGAGTAGTTTGTCTTCAGTAGTTCTTCAGTGAAATGTCTGGTTAGACTACAGAACTTCTGATGCTTTAACTCTTCAGCACTTTGCTCTTTTCTTCTGCAGCACTTCTGTTTTCTTCTTCAGCAGTTTCTTCTATACTTAAGCAGAATATGATTTTGACTAAGGTTATCAAAAGGTGGTTTCTTCAATCCTCTTTGTCCCAACAATCTCCCCCTGGATTGATGAAGCCAAAACCTTATCCAATCTTTATTGTTGTTGATTCTTTCTCTCTTCTAGTATCCTCCAGACTTCTGCTGTCATCTTGGTAGTAAGAGTGTCTTTTTGTTGCTCTGTGAGAGATCCTTGTTCAGGTGTGAGATGTTGAATGGTAAGCAGGTCCTTTGTTGACAATATGCTCAATTCCTTAGAGTTCTTGTAGACCTTACTTGAACGATCTCTCCTGGTCACTAACACTGAGTTTGAATCAGTGAATGACCATTTGATGATATTTACCTTTGACCTGTCAAAGTCAGAGGCATAGGAAACCAAGCCAGTTTCCTGAGGTTGACCTGAGGATGATTGGGGAATGTCTTCAATTTCTGTGACTCTCAGGTGAGAATCCTTGCTAGCTTGAAGGTCAACACCACCTTGGATAGGAATGTTGGGTAGGTGATGTGTTGTAACAACCTTGGTATGGGTTTTGTCTCTAATGGATTGTTGCAGTTGATAAGCATAAGTAGCAGGATCTCTGAATTGTGTCAGCAGGGGCTTCTCTTCTACATCAAAATCACCATGAACTAACTGATTTCCTTCCAAGAGTACCATCTTGAAATCAGTCTTCACAGTCTCCTCTGCCTTTCTCTTTGTAGCTGGTCTTCTTAATGCACCAGATGATCTCCTTATGATTGAAGTTTGTTGGGCTTCAGGAGTTTCAAATCTATCTGGATTTGCAACTTTGCTGGCCTTAAACTTTTTGTAAGTTTCATATAATGTTTCTTCTTTCCATCTTGAAACTGAGGCCTTTGAACCAAAATCATTAGCTACAAGTTCTTCCACTATCTCAGCTCTTCTAGCTTTTCTCTCTTTTTCTGTTGCCAACCTATCAGATATAAGTTGAGCTCTTCTTGTGAGTTCTTCAGTTGAGAGTCTATTCAGAGAGACTTGTTTTGCCTTGGAGTTCTTTGTAATGAATATAATCAGCTGTGCTCTTTTGTCTTCTTCAGCAGCAGCCTCAAGTGCTCTCTCTTCAGCTTCAAGTTCATCAAGTTTCTCTTGATGCTTGATTAACTTCTCTTCATAGCTCAGATCATCTCTTGCTTCTAGGCTGTTCCAAACTTTGTCTTCCTTAGCCTTCTTTTGAGCCTCCTTTAAACTCTTCTCCAATAGTTCTTTTGACATTGAGATGGGAGTAGGGTTTAAAACAGTTGTTGTAGTTGTTGTTGGCTTAGGAATAGAAGTTGGTTCCTTTTCAGTTGCCCTTGAAGACTGTCCTTGAATGGGTTTGGAAGATAAAACTTCTGAAGGGTGAATGGTCTTCACAACTACTGAAGGATTGTCTTCAGCAGTTTGAGAAATGTGTTCAGTAGTTTCTTCAGCAGCCTTAGATGAACTGAACTCCTGAAGGATCTCCTTTCCTGGTCTTTTGATTGTCTTTTCAGCATCATCAGGTTTTTCAGAAGATACTTCAGTCAATGGTTCCTTAATCTTCTCCCCCTTTTTGGCTTCATCCACTTCTGGAAGCCTTAAGGAATGAGAAGATGCAGCAGACAATGCTGCAAGCTGTTTTTGGGTCTCATCCATCTTCTTATTCAGCTCTGCAAGTCTAGAGTTTATCAACCCAAATTGATTGTTTGCCTTCAACTCCCAAGCAGTTGTAAAGGTTTTGAGTTGAGCAGTTAAGATTTCTTTCATTGTCTGGAACAGGGGACCATCTGGGCTGCATAGTTGGTTCAAATCTATGCTTGTGAGCCCAGGGAATTGGGTAGGCTGTTTTTGTGAAGGGGGTGTTTTTGGGTGATCTTCAGATTTTTCTGAAGATGCCACTTTTGGGGAAATAGGGCTTAAGTGGTCTTTAACCTGATCTTTGGTGACCAGCTCTTTGAGCTTAGAGACCTCAGATTCAGGATCTTCATCATCAGCCGTCAATTCTTTTTGTGGAATTTGTGACTCATCATCCAAGCTAATGGAATCATCTGAATCCCTGATAGTGTCCTCAATGAGGGCAGTATCAGTTATATCATGAGCTAGCTCCAAACTAGTCTTCTCATGAACCTCTTTGTGTTGGAACTGAGGTTTTCCTACTTCTGGCAATAAGCCTTCATTAGTAGTTGCCAAATTTGAGGTCTTAGCAATGTTACTACTGTCCTCAGGTTCACCACTGGGTGATAAATGAGTAGTAGTAGCCTCAAAAGTACCAAGAGTTTCTAAGTTTGGGCTTAGATACTCTGGTCCATCCTCATCTCCCTGGTTAGGGCTAATAAGGTCCACATCCATGTCAAGTTCTGAAGGCATCTCCCCTGATTGATGTGTTGCTAGGGGAGTGACATGTGTTGGATGGGATCCTTTCAGTCCTGAGAGAAGTTGGGCTATTTCAATTGTTGTATGGGAGGGTTCAGGTTCAGTAGTTGTAATGGGTTGTTGTTTAGTAGTTGGTATAGGTTCAGGTTCAGTAGTTTGGAAGGATTGGTCAGTAGTTACAGTCTTTTTAAGTCTTTTTCTTTGGAAAATGACTGTAACTGGTTTTCTTTTGGGTGGTGGAGATGGTGTGTGCTGAGAGGATGTTTCAGCCACATTCTTATCAAGTGCAGATTGCACATCAGTAGTTTCAGGGTTCTCCACTTCCTGAACTATTTGTTTCTTTGGGTTGGTAGGTTTTTGTTTGAGAGGTAAAGGATTTTTGGATTTCTTTTTGGGTTTTGAAGATGTGGGTTCCTCAGGGATGGGTTGTTCTTCCCTTTGGTCATCTTCTGGCACTGTGGCCGGTTTATTGTGCCTTGAGAATACTTGGGAAGTTAATGGTTTTAAAATTTTTGACTCACCCACAAGTATTCCCTCTCCAAGTTCTTTTATTATGCATTGCATAACAAACCTTGGGTATAACAAAAACTTTTTCTTTTGATTTTCATGATGTAAAACCAATTCATTAAAGAACAGTTTTGATGCCTTAAAAGGTGTTTCATTTATTATTGAATGAAAAATAGGTTGAAAAGTTGAAGGCATCTGATCATAAGATCCAGTTTTAGGACTTAAGCACATAATAATATAATGAAATAACAGTTTATATTGTGGATCAAAATATTTCTTATAAACTGTAGCCTGTGCTAAAGTACCTTGATAGCCACATTCTGTCATGGTAAGATGAATATCAGAATTTGAAACATGCTCAGGAGCATCAGAATCATTCAAACCAAGCCTTATGCTTTAAAGTTTCTGGTGATATGGCCATCAGTTTCCCTTGAATGGATGATTTGAGGGAAATCACTTCATTATTAACTGTCACCGCCTCTGCATGAGCCCAGAACTCATTGAGAGTTTCTTCATGTATTGGAGGATCAATGGTGAAAGCTTGATAATATTGGGATTTAACAACAAGATCAATGATCTCATTGTATTGGGACCAGGCATCATCTTTCTCGAAGTAGCCTCTTTGATTGTGTCCCTGTTTTAGAACGAGAGCCATGGTTTCTTGATCGAACAGTAAACTTAGGTTAGAGAGGGGGTTTTGGTTTTGATTTGAGAGAGAGAGAGGGAATTTTGCTTTTTGAATGGATAAGTGTTTGAAAAAGGTATTTCTCAGAAGTTTTTAACCGACTAGGTCAATCTTCTGATGAGTGAAATGTCAGTTTTACCCTTTTAATGGAACTTCCGATGAAGAAGGTTTCTTCATCAGTGGTTTTGGTCATCTCTTCAGTAGTTTGAAACAGCTGATGAGAATGACTTTCAAAACACTTGAATAACTTCTGATTATCATAAGTAGTTACTTCTTTCCTAAAAATTTCCCATTTTGATGTTTTCCAAATTATCAGTAGTTTCTCTGTCACAATATTGTTCATCAGAGGTTTGTGATAGATAAGTATGTAAGTGAAAATAAATTATGTGCAGAACTAAAAAGTGAAAACACTTACAGACTTTCTTCTAAATTTAGCATTCCAAGCATGGATGCTAACCTCTGAAATGTTGTTGAATCAAGGGGTTTGGTGAAAATATCAGCTATTTGATTAGCAGTTGTGACATGTTTCACCTCAATCTTGCCTTTTTCATAGCAATCTCTTATGAAATGATACCTGATTTCAATATGTTTAGTCTTTGAGAACTGAACAGGATTTTGAATGATGCGAATGGCAGATTTACTGTCTACTAAGAGTGGAGTCTTGGTCTCTTTGATTCCATAATCAAGCAGTTGATATCGGAGCCATTGTATCTGTGAAGTACAGCTTGCAGCAGCAATGTATTCAGCTTCAGCTGTTGAAGTTGCCACAGATGTTTGTTTCTTTGATTGCCAGGACACCAGACAGTTTCCCAAGAATTGACAATCACCAGATGTTGATTTTCTTGACATTTTGCACCCTGCATAGTCACTATCTGAAAAAGCTGTTAACTTGGTATTGTTTGAAGCAGGATACCAAATTCCTAAAGTAGGAGTTCCTTTCAGATATCTGAAGATTCTTTTGACTGCAATTAGGTGTGATTCTCTTGGTGCAGATTGGTATCTAGCACAAACACAAGTTGAGAACATAATATCTGGTCTAGAAGCAGTTAAATACAGAAGAGAACCTATCATACATCTATACATGGTTTGATCAATTTGTTTCCCTTGATCATCTGGTTCAACTTGTGTGATTGGTGTCATGGGAGTGGAAAACAGTCTTGTAAAGAAAATTTGTTTTATAATTCTTTAACATATTTTGATTGATGTATAAATGTTCCATTTGATTGTTGCTTGATTTGCAGTCCCAAAAAGTACTGCAATTCTCCCATTGTACTCATTTCAAATTTTGATTGCATGAGTTTCTTAAAATCTTCACACAGTTTTGAATTTGTTGAACCAAAAATGATATCATCAACATAAATTTGAACAAGTAAGACATGATTTCCAACATGTTTTATGAAAAGAGTTTTATCAATGGATCCCCTTGAGAAGTGATTCTTAAGTAAAAAGTTTGAAAGTGTTTCATACCAGGCTCTTGGAGCCTGTTTTAGCCCATAAAGAGCTTTGTCAAGTCTGTATACCCAGTCAGGATGAGAAGGATCCTCAAACCCTGGAGGTTGACAGACATACACTTCCTCTTTTATTTTTCCATACAAAAATGCACTCTTGACATCCATTTGATAAACTTTTATATGGTTGGAAATTGCATAAGCTAAAAATAACCTGATAGCTTCAAGTCTTGCAACTGGTGCAAAGGTTTCATCATAGTCAATTCCTTCCTCTTGAGTATTACCTTGTACCACCAATCTTGCCTTGTTCTTGATGATCATACCAGCTTCATCTGATTTGTTTCTGAAGACCCATCTTGTACCAATTGGTTGCTTGTTTGGAGGTAAGGAACAGATTTCCCAAACCTGTTGCTTCTTGAATTGAAGCAATTCTTCTTGCATGGCTTGCACCCAATTGTTATCTTTGAGGGCTTCTTGATATTTCTTTGGTTCCAACTGAGAAATGAATGCTGAGAAAAAGCAAAAGTTGGAAAGCTGGTTTCTTGTAAGTACCCCTGAAGCAATATCACCCATGATTTGATCTAATGGATGATCCTTGTGTTCAATCAGTTGTTGTAGACCTGTACTAGAGGATGGCTCTACTGTTTCTTCAAATAAACCACTGAGATTGATAATATCTGGTTCAGTTGTTGTTTGAGGTTCAGGAGTTTTAGGTTCAGCTGAATCAGTACTTTCAAGTTGTTCATCAGTAGTTCCTGAAGTTGAAGCTTTTGAAACTTCTGAAGGTTTAAAAGTTGATCTGCTGACTGTTTTTGGAGTCCATGGTGCAGGACTATCATCTTCAAATCCTTGAAAACCATTTTGAGGAGGTTTGGATGATTCAACAGTCTTTTCAGGTCCGAAATGAAAGTTGTCAAGATCAAATAATTCAGCAGGATTTGCTGGAATAAGAGTGTGTTTTGATTCATTGAACTTGACATTCAGTGTTTCTTCAACTATCTTGGTTCTTGAATTAAATACTTTGTAAGCTTTTCTCAAAGGAGAGTAACCAAGAAAATAACCTGTATCAACTTTTGCAGCAAATTTTGAGATAGAGTCTTTGATGTTGAGGATAAAACATTGACATCCAAAAGCCCTAAAGAAGGAGATAAGGGGCTTTATGCCATGAAGAATTTCATAGGCAGTCTTGGTATGTCTCTTGTTGATAAGAACTCTATTCTGAACATAACAAGCTGTGTTGACTGCTTCAGCCCAAAAATACAAAGGTAGGCCTGAATCAGCTAACATTGTTCTGGCTGCTTCTATTAAAGTTCTGTTCTTCCTTTCTACCACACCATTTTGTTCAGGAGTTCTGGGAATGCTGAATTGTCTAACAATCCCTTTAGACAAACAGAATTCATCCAGAGTTCTGTTCCTGAACTTTATCCCATTGTCACTCCTGATGACTTTGACAGAAAGAGAATATTGCTTCTCAACTTGTAGAATGAAGAACTTGGTGATTTCAGCTGCCTCATCCTTGGAATATAAGAAGAAGACCCATGTGAATCTTGAGTAGTCATCAATGATGACCAAGCAGTACTTCTTCTTACCAAGGCTCATAATCTTGACTGGTCCAAATAAGTCCATATGGAGTAGTTGAAGACATGCAGTTGTTTTAGATTCTTCAATAGACTTATAGGAGGACTTATGTTGTTTACCTTTAAAAACAGTGTTCTTTACACTGGTATTCCTTCAAAGGTAGACCTCTGACCAAGTCCATTTTAGTGACTTTATTGATGGTTTTAAAGTTCACATGGCCAAGTCTCCTGTGCCAGAGATCATTTTCTGAAGTTGATGCCTTTGAGAAGAAACAGGCAGTGTTGTTCAATACTTTGTCTTTCTCAATGTCCACTGCATAGACATTGCCACATCTTTTGGCAATCAGCAAAGTATGATCTTCAATGATCTTCTCTATCAACTTCTGGCCTTCTGGTGATATGATCTTGCATGCTGTCTTTGTGAAAAAGGAAGAATATCCTTTATCACACATTTGAGAGACACTCAGCAAGTTGTACTCAAGGTTTTCAACCAGATTGACCTTGTCAAACTGCATTTTGCCTGAGGATACATTGCCATATCCTAGCACATATCCCTTGGCATTGTTCCCAAAGGACACAGATCCTTCTCTTTAACTGATAAAATTGTTTATCAGGTATCTACATCCAGTCATGTGCATTAAGCCTCCACTATCAACATACCATATGCTATTCAAACCTCTGGAGACCCTCTGCACAAAATAGCAAATTAGTTAGATTTGGCAACCCAAGCCAGTTTGGCTTTGGGTTTGCTCTTGAGAACAGGTGCAGCTTGTTGAGGACTAATTTTTGAAATCCATGTCTTTTTGGCAATGGATTTGTCATTAAGAACAATGGTGGGTTCTTTTTGGTGACCACCATCAACTTTGGTCATCAGAAGTTTAACCAAATTTATCAAATCTTTAACTTCAGTAGTTTGTGAAATTACTGATGGGTTAGGTGTAACTTCTGAAGATGAACTTTGAGAAGAAGTCTTTTGTTGAGATAAAATCTTCTTCTGAGAAAGGTTTTTATTTGATTGTTGTTTGTTGGGAAAGAAAGTGTTTTCAAAATTTTGTTTTATTTGTTTTCCCACAATCAGTTGTGGATTTTTCTTATTTAACTGATTTGCCTTTCTATATCTACAAAGTTCAGTTATGTGGTTAAACAGACCACATATTTCACATGCTTTTGCCTTCTCTTTCCTTTTAGATAAAGCAAGAGAGTTGGAAGGCAATTTACTGACAATATCAGTATTTTGAAATAGGTCATCAGCAGTTTTCAGGGTCTCAACTCTTGAAGTAGATGAAACTACTGATGGCTTATTGTCAGTTGTTTTAACTTCTGCAGTACTTTCCTTTTTGAGAAAGTTCTGATGGTAGAATGTGCATTCCTCCATATCAGAAGTTTGAATAAATTTCATCCCATCATTATCAGTTTTGTGGGTGAAATCTGTTGGTGATTCAGTGTGGGTATACCCTATGCCAAACTTAACATTTGCTGCAGTTTGTTTGTTAAGCAGCATTTGATACCCTTTACAAGACTCAACCCATTTTTCACAGTCAACCTTAGTGTCAGCAAGCTCTTTTCTGACATTTCCTAGGTTGTCTATCATTGTTTTAATTTGTGCCTGGGTTTCTATGGATTTATCAGTCAATTTAGAAATTTCTTTATTTTTTAAAGCAATTTTTCTTTCTAAATCACACTTCATTTGGGTGTATTTTCTCTCCATATCATTTGTTTTGCCTTGTAAATGCACATTGGTTTCCCTTATTAAAGCAAAAGATTCTTTGCAAGATTTTGAGCAAAGCTTTAATAGAGATTGTTGTGATACCTGAGTAAGTGCAGAATTGGAGGAATATCCCTCAAAAGCCATTAAGGCAAAGTTCTTTATGCCATTGTCAGGTTCTCCCCAGTTGACATCATAGACTTTATTGTCTGCATCCTGACTGCATTCAGATGTGTCATAAGGAAGACTGCTCCAGTCAACATACCCTGATGTAAATAAGCTTTGTTGCTGAGGGGGTTGTTGAGTTTGTGCAGGTTGTTGAGCAGTTGGAAAAGGAGGCATCTGCTGCTGTTGATGAGCAGGCATCTGAACATATTGTACTTGTGGCACAAATTGAACTTGTGGAGCTTGTGCCTGTACAAAATGAGCACTCCCTTGAGTTCCATTATTCCTATTATAAGAGGGGTTAAATTGATTTCCAGACATGGGTTGGTTGTAGCTAGAGCTTCTACACTCTCTAGCAAAGTGTCCCAACTTTTGACACTTATGACATCTCAGTTTAGATTTGTCAAAACCAACTTTTGTTGAGTTGTTTAGTCCTGGAAATTTCCTTCCTGACCTTTTGTAAATTTTTTTAGTTTTAATGCTTAACAAGGCCAGTTGGTGTAAAATATCCATTTCCTCTAAGTCATCACTGCTAAAATATTTTAAGTCATCCATGATAAAACACATGTTATCAGCAGTTTGACTTAGGTCTTCATTGTCATAAGCTGGGAAAGATCCATCTGATGAGATCCCAGCAGTTATGTCAATGTGGTCAAAAGATCCAAAATTATTAGAACAAGATGGTGAGTCATGTCCTAATAAGGCTGTGCTACCTGGAGTATAGTCATCAGCAGTTTTACCAGATTCTTGTAACTTTTTCTTTTGATTGATTTCTCTTTCAAAAGTTAGTAATTTTCCATGTAACCTTGTTAGGTTCAGGGTGTTAAAATCTGAACTTGATCTGAGGACTATAGAATAAGTTTCCCATTTTGAAGGTAAAGACCTTAAAAATCTATGTAACATAGATGCATTTGAATAGGTCTGATTGTTAAATTTTAACTCAGAGATGAGTGAAGAAAATCTTTCAAATTGTTGTGTTAGAGTTTCACCATCTATGTGAGTAAAAGTTTCATATTGTTGAGCCAGGATTTCTCTAGTGTTGGCTATCACCTCTTCAGTTCCTGCAAACTGTTCTTTTAGGCAATCCCACAGCTCTTTGGCACTTTCACAGTGTAAAAGTCCAGCATAAATTTCGTTTGGGAGAGCCATAGCCAACATAGAAAAAGCTTTTGCATCTAGCTCAAATTTTTGGAAATCTTCTCCAGTGTAGTCTTTTGGGTCTTTTGGTCTCTCAGTTTTTCCTTCTGGATCAGTAACAACTGGTTTGTGAGGTCCAAATATTACAGACCTCCAACAACCAGTGTTGGTCTGAGAAATTGTATGTGCCAACCTCCTTTGCCAGATGTTATATTCATTTCTGAACAACATAGGAGGTTTATTAGCAGATCCAGTATTATAAGGGTCCATTTTTAAGAAGTTTGGTTTTGTCAATACTTCTTTAAAGTGATGGATGAAAAAGTGAACCTTTTAATCCTTTATTGGATACCAATAAGAGCCTGTGTCTGATTCTCAATTTGTTAGATTGATATTTGATCAGATTAACCAGTGCTCTGATACCAATTGTTAGATCAGTGGCCTCTTTTAAGAACACTTATGTGTTTGCAGATTATATAAGAGTTATTGCACAGCGGAATAGTAAATGTTCTAAGGTTAAATTATCACTTTTAACAGGAGTTATTACTCCCCCTTGACTGAGCAGTTTATGAGAATCAATAAACAGTTGAAGTATAAAGCAATAAATACAAGTTATGATTCTCAGATGTGAAATGGATTATAAGTTTAAAAGCCTCGAAGGTTTTTCAATTAATTCAAAGTAAATCACATGTCTAAAATAGATAAACAAGCTCATCTATTTATAGACAAAGATACAAAGACTGTTGCACTAAGTAATCTAAGATATTTAGCTAAGATATTATACTAAGGATAATGTTTACAACAGGCTTTACATCGAAACTTGATCCAAGACTTTAACAAAACTATACAATACTAAACTACTGAAGTCAGGGTCGGTTAGAAGCTTCTTATATGAAAGTACTGATGAGTGACAAACTACTGATGAGTAGTTTGTCTTCAGTAGTTCTTCAGTTAAATGTCTGGTTAGACTTCAGAACTTCTGATGCTTTAACTCTTCAGCACTTTGCTCTTTTCTTCTTCAGCACTTCTGTTTTCTTCTTCAGCAGTTTCTTCTATACTTAAGCAGAATATGATTTGGACTAAGGTTATCAAAAGGTGGTTTCTTCAATCCTCTTTGTCCCAACAGACTCAGATAAAGGATACGAAGCTGACCGGACGTTAACCGGACTCACGATGCGACAATGACATAGAGATTCGTACACAACAAAAGACTCAAGTTTTAAAGGACGTAAGTATTGATACATTTGAAGTTTCGAGCACCTGAATAGAGGAGCGGGAAGGCCATAAGATATCTGATCATGCAACAGAATCAGATAAAGGATACGAAGCTGAACACACGGTAATCGGACTCACGATACGACAATGACATATAGAGTCGTACACAAGAAAAGACTCAAGTTTTAAAGGACGTAACTATCGGTACATTTGATGTTTTGGGCACCCGATTGGAGGAACGGGAACGCCGTAAGATATCTGATCTTGCAACAGACTCAGATAAAGGATATGAAGCTGCCCGGATGGTAATCGGAATCACGAGGCGACAATGAAATAGAGATTCTTACAACAGAAAAGACTCGAGTTTTAAAGGACGTAACTATCGGTACATTTGAAGTTTCAGGCATCTGAATGGAGGAACGGGAAGGCCTTAGGATATCTGATCATCCAACAGACTCAGATAAAGGATACGAAGCGGATCAAACGGTAATCGGACTCAGGATGAGACAATGACATAGAGATTCGTACACAAAAAAGACTCGATTTTGAAATGACGTTACAATCGGTACATTTGTAGTTTTGGGCATTCGAATGGAGGAACGGGAAGGCCATACGATTTCAGATCATGCTAGATACTCAGATAAAGGATACAAAGCTGACTGGACGTTAATCGGACTCACGATGCGACAATGAGATAGAGATTCGTACACATGAAAAGGCTCAAATTTTAGAGGACGTAACTATCGGTACATTTGAAGTTTCGAGCACCTGAATGGAGGAACGGAAAGGCCGTATGATATCTGATCATTTAACAGACTCAGATAAAGGATACGAAGCAGACCGGACGGTAATCGGACTTACGATGCGGCAATGATATAGAGATTCGTACAAAAAAAACTCGGGTTTTAAAGGACGTAACTATCGATACATTTGAAGTTTCGAGCACCCGAATGGAAGAACGGGAAAGCCGTAAAATATCTGATCATGCAACAGACTCATATAAAGGATACGAAGCTAACCGGATGGTAATCCGACTCACGATGCGACAATGACATACAGATTCGTACACAAGAAAAGACTCATGTTTTAAAATACATAACTATCGGTTCATTTGACGTTTCGGGCACCCGAATGGAGGAACGGGAAAGTTATAAGATATCCGATAATGCTACAGACTCAGATAAAGGATACAAAGCTGACCGGACGTTAATCGGACTCACGATGCGACAATGACATAGAGATTCGTTCACAAGAAAAGACTCGAGTTTTAAAGAACGTAAGAATCGGTACATTTGAAGTTTCGAGCACCCGAATGGAGGAGCGGGAAGGCCATAAGATATCTGATCATGCAACAGAATCAGATAAAGGATACGAAGCTGAACACACGGTAATCGGACTCACGATACGACAATGACATAGAGAGTCGTACACTAGAAAAGACTGAAGTTTTAAAGGACGTAACTATCGGTACATTTGAAGTTTCGGACACCTGAATGGAGGAAAGGGAAGGCCGTAAGATATCTGATCATGCAACAGACTCAGATAAAGGATATGAAGCGGAACGGACGGTAATTGGACTCACGATGCGACAATGACATAGAGATTCGTACACAAAAAAAGACTCGAGTTTTAAACGACGTAACCGTCGGTGTATTTGAAGTTTCGGGCAACCGAATGGAGGAACGGGAAGGCCATGAGATATTTGATCATGCACCAGACTGAGATAAAGGATACGAAGCTGCCCGGATGGTAATCGGAATCACGATGCGACAATGACATAAAGATTCTTACAACAGAAAACACTCGAGTTTTAAAGGATGTAACTATTGGTACATTTGAAGTTTCAGGCATCTGAATGGAGGAACGGGAAGGCCTTAGGATATCTGATCATCCAACAGAGTCAGATAAAGGATACGAAGCGGACCGAACGGTAATCGGACTCACGATGAGACAATGACATAGATATTACTACACAAAAAAAGACTCGAGTTTGAAAGGACCTAACAATCGGTACATTTGTTGTTTCGGGTATCCGAATGGAGGAACGGGAAGGACATACGATATCTGATCATTCTATATACTTAGATAAAGGATACGAAGCTTACCGGACGTTAATCGGACTCATGATGCGACAATTAGAAAGAGATTCGTACACACGAAAAGGCTCAAGTTTTAAAGGACGTAAGTATCGGTGCATTTGAAGTTTCGGGTACCCGAATGCAAGAGGGAGAAGGCCGTAAGATATCTCATCATGCAACAGACTCTGATAAAGGATACAAAACTGACCGGATGGTAATCGGACTCAGAATGCGACAATGACATAGAGATTCGTACACTAGAAAAGACTCGATTTTTAAAGGACGTAACTATCGTTACATTTGAAGTTTCGGGCACCCGAATAAAGGACCGTGAAGGCCATAAGATATCTGATCATGCTACATACTCAGATAAAGGATACGAAGCTGACCGGACGTTAATCGGACTCACGATGCAACAATGAGATAGAGATTCGTACACATGAAGAGGCTCAAGTTTTAAAGGACGTAACTATCGGTACAATTGAAGTTTCGGGCACCCGAATGGAGGAGCGGGAAGGCCATAAAATATCTGATCATGCAACAGACTCAGATAAAGGATTCGATGCTGACCGGACGGTAATCGCACTCACGATGCGACAATGACATTGAGATTCATACCCAAGAAAAGACTCAAGTTTTGAAGGACGTAACTATCGGTACATTTGAAGTTTAGGGCACCCGATTGGAGGAACAGGAAGGCCATTAGATATCTTATCATGCTACAGACTCAGATAAAGGATACGAAGCTAATCGGACGTTAATTGGACTAACGATGCAACGATCACATAGAGATTCGTACACAAGAAAAGACTCGAGTTTTAAAGGACGTAACTATAGGTACATTTGAAGTTTCGGACACCTGAATGGAGGAAAGGGAAGGCCATAAGATATCTGATCATGCAACAGACTCAAATAAAGGATATGAAGCGGACCGGACGGTAATCGGACCAACGATGCGACAATGACATTGAGATTCGAACAAAAGAAAAGACTCGAGTTTTAAAGGACGAAACTAACGGTACATTTGAAGTTTCGGGCACCCGAATGGAGGAGCGGGAAGGCCATAAGATATCTGATAATTCAACAAAATCAGATAAAATCTATGAAGCAGACAGGACGGTAATCAGATTCACGATGCGACAATGACATGGTGATTCGTACACAAGAAAAGACTCGAGTTTTAAAGGACGTAACTATCGGTACATTTGAAGTTTCGGGCACCCGAATGGTGGAACGGGAAGGCCATGAGATATCTGATCATGCTACACACTTAGATAAAGGATACGAAGCTGACCGGACGTTAATCGGACTCACGATGCGACAATGAGATTCGAACACATGAAAAGGCTTTAGTTTTAAAGGACGTAACTATCGGTACATTTGAAGTTTTGGGCACCCGAATGAAGGAGCGGGAAGGCCATAAGATATCTGATCATGCAACAAACTCAGATAAAGGATACAAAGCTGACTGGATGGTAATCGCACTCACGATGCGACAATGACATAGAGATTCGTACTCAAGAAAAGACTAAAAATTTAAAGGATGTAACTATCGGTACATTTGAAGTTTCGGGCACCCGAATGGAGGAACGGCAGGGCCATTATATATCTGATCATGCTACATACTCAGATAAAGGATAAGAAGCTGACCGGACGATAATCGCACTCACGATGCGACAATGACATTGAGATTCGTACACAAGAAAAGACTCAAGTTTTAAAGAACGTAACTATCGGTACATTTGAAGTTTCGGGCACCAGAATGAAGCAACGGGAAGGCTGTAAGATATCTGATCATGCAACATACTAAGATAAAGGATATGAAGCGGACCGGTCGGTTATTGGACTCACGATGCGACAATGACATAGAGATTCGTACAAAAGAAAAGACTCGAGTTTTAAAGGACGAAACTATCGGTACATTTGAAGTTTCGGGCACCCGAATGGAGGAGCGGGAAGGCCATAAGATATCTGATAATGCAACAAAATCGGATAAAGGATATCAAGCTGACCGGACGGTAATCGGACTCACGATACGACAATGACATAGTGATTCGTACACAAGAAAAGACTCGAGTTTTAAAGGACGTAACTATCGGTACATTTGAAGTTTCGGGCACCCGAATGGAGGAACTGGAAAGCCATGAGATATCTGATCATGCAACAAACTCAGATAAAGGATACGAAGCTGGCCGGACGTTAATCGGACTCACGATGCGACAATGAGATAGAGATTCGTACACATGAAAAGGCTCAAGTTTTAAAGGACGTAACTATCGGTACATTTGAAGTTTCGGGCACCCGAATGGAGTAACGGGAAGGCCGTAAGATGTCTCATCATGCAACAGACTCAGATAAAGGATACGAAACTGACCGGATGGTAATCAGACTCACGATGCGACAATGAAATAGAGATTCGTACACTAGAAAAGACTCGATTTTTAAAGGACGTAACTATCGGTACATTTGAAGTTTCGGGCACCTGAATGGAGGAGCGAGAAGGCCATAAGATATCTGATCATGCTACATACTCAAGTAAAGGATACGAAGCTGACCAGATGTTAATCGGACTCACGATGCAACAATGAGATAGAGATTCGTACACATGAAGAGGCTCAAGTTTTAAAGGACGTAACTATCGGTACATTTGAAGTTTCGGGCACCCGAATAGAGGAGCGGGAAGGCCATAAGATATCTGATCATGCAACAGACTCAGATAAAGGATACGAAGCTATGAAGCTAGGGTTTTCTCTCTGATTTGGGCGATTTAGGCGATTCAGGGGTTTCTTCTCCAGTTTTCTTTTCCCGCTTCTTTTCTAACCCTAATTCCTTCTCTGTTCTTCCTTCTTCATTCGTGTTTCACTGTTCCATCATCTTCGAAGGTGGTGGAATCTTCACAGTGCGCGAGTATGGGTTCTCCAGCTAGGGTTGGGTTGCCGGAGCCTCCTCCGGCGGTTCCTCCAGATTTATCTGTGGTTATGGGGTATAGTATGGATCTGAAGCAGGTGAGTGAAGGTAAGTTTTGCTTGAGTAGGATGATTGGGGATAAGGTTGAGTCGTGTGAGCTTACTGGGGGTGATTTGGAGTATTTGAAGGGTATGTTTGGGGATAATTGGATGAAGGAGATTGGTTCAGACTCTTCCTGGTTTCAGAAGACGGCTATGGAGGTGGAGGACAATAGTCAATCTTCTGATTCGTTAAAATGGGTTAAAGGTATGTTTGATGCTCCTGAACTTTCTGAGGTTCATGTTAATTACCTTCGTAATTTGTTAGGAGATAATTGGAGGTCTAGGTTATTGAATGAAGACATGAATGAGTTATTTGTTTTAGCTCAAAAGTGTGATGCTGCTGGTAAGCCTCTGAATGTGGCTGGGGTTGTTTGTGTTGATGGACAGAAGAGTGGTTGTGTTGGTGAGACTAAGATGGAGGTTGAGGGTCAGAATAAGTCTGTGTTGGAAGCATTGACCAGGTTTTTAGCTAGTAAAAGGGACTTGTGTGATTCTGTAGGAGCTAGGAAGGTGAGTTTTCCTCAAGTTTCTCCAAATGTTAATGTTTTTAATGCTGTGGGGAGTGAGAATCTGGAATTGTTAAGTAAGAGGAAGAAGCATTCTATTAGAAATGAGGGAGTGAAGGTGAAGATAGGCAAGACTGATATTGGGGGTTCAAAGTATGCTGGTTACTGTGTGAAGGGGGATGAGTTAGAAGTGTTACCAGACAACTGTTCTGCTGCTGATTTGTTAGCTGTTTTGGCAAAGAAGCCTATTGTGTTAGTTCCTCCAAAGAAGTCTATTAAGAGAGATGTTTCTATGAATGTTGAAGAGGGTATGAGGAGTGGGCAGGGTATTAAGTCTGTTGATGTTAATGATAATAGGGGGGGTAAGAATAGTGGGGCTAAGCCTGTTATTGTGGTTAAAAAGAAAGGTTGTGATACTTTTTTGAATGGATTAGAGATGATTAAGTTTAATTATGAGAAGCCTATTGAAAAGATGGAATTCTGTCCTGGATTTCCTTTGCCTAAAACTGCTGATAAGAAGAATGTTGAAGTTAGTGTGATTAAGAAGGGGGAGGGTTAATCGGACTCACGATGCAACAATGACATTGAGATTCGTACACAAGAAAAGACTTGAGTTTTAAAGGACATAACTATCGGTACATTTGAAGTTTCAGGCACCCGAATGGATGAACGGGAAGGCCATAAGATATCTGATCATGCAACAGACTCAGATAAATAATACGAACCTGACCGGACGGTAATCAGACTCACGATGCGACAATGAAATTGAGATTCGTACAAAAGAAAAGACTCGAGTTTTAAAGGACGTAAATATCGATACATTTGAAGTTTTGGGCATCCGAATGGAGGAACGGGAAGGCCATAAGATATCTGATCATGCTACAGACTCAGATAAAGGATACGAAGTTGACCGAACGGTAATCAGACTCACGATGCGACAATGAAATAGAGATTCGTACACAACAAAAGAGTCAAGTTTTAAAGGACGTAACTATCGGTAAATTTGAAGTTTCGGGCATCCGGATGGAGGAACGGGAAGGCCATAAGATATCTAATCATGCTATAGACTCAGATAAAGGATAGAAAGCTAACCGGACGTTAATCGGACTCACGATGCAGTATTGAAATAGTGATTCATACACAAGAAAAGACTCGAGTTTTAGAGGACATAACCATCGGTACATGTGAAGTTTCGGGCTCCCGAATGGAGGAACGGGAATGCCGTAAGAAATCTGATCATGCAACAGGCACAGAAAAAGGATACGAAGCTGACCGGATGGTAATCAGACTCACGATGCGACAATGACATAGAGATTCGTACCAAGAAAAGACTCGAGTTTTAAAGGACATAACTATTGGTACATTTGAAGTTTCGGGCACCCGAATGGATAAACGGGAAGGCCATAAGATATCTGATCATGCAACAAACTCAGAT
The DNA here is from genome assembly GCA_032199755.1 of Ambrosia artemisiifolia. NCBI lineage: Eukaryota > Viridiplantae > Streptophyta > Magnoliopsida > Asterales > Asteraceae > Ambrosia > Ambrosia artemisiifolia. The sequence continues at coordinate 17,929,749 of CM063526.1, forward strand.
AAAGGATACGAACCTGCCCGGACGGTAATCCGACTCACGATGCGACAATGAAATAGAGATTCGTACACAAGAAAAGACTCGAGTTTTAAAGAACGTAAATATCGATACATTTGAAGTTTCAGGCATCCAAATGGAGGAACGGGAAGGCCATAAGATATCTGATCATGCTACAGACTCCGATAAAGGATACGAAGTTGACCGGACGGTAATCAGACTCACAATGCGACAATGAAATAGAGATTCATACAGAAGAAAAGAGTCAAGTTTTAAGGGACGTAACTATCGGTAAATTTGAAGTTTCGGGCATCCCAATGGAGGAACGGAAAGGCAATAAGATATCTGATCATGCTACAGACTCAGATAAAGGATAGAAAGCTTACCGGACATTAATCGGACTCACGATGCGACAATGACATAGTGATTCATACACAAGAAAAGACTCGAGTTTTAAACGACATAACTATCGGTACATGTGAAGTTTCAGGCTCCCAAATGGAGGAACGGGAAGGCCGTAAGAAATATGATCATGCAACAGGCTCAGATAAAGGATACGAAGCTGACTGGATGGTAATCTGACTCACGATGCGACACTGACATAGAGATTCGTACACAAGTGAAGACTCAGGTTTTAAAGGACGTAACTATCGGTACAATTGAAGTTTCGGGCATACGAATGGAGGAACGGGAAGGCCATAAGATATTTCATCATGCTACAGACTCAGATAAAGGATAGAAAGCAGACCGGACATTAATCGGACTCACGATGCGACAATGACATAGTGATTTATACACAAGAAAAGACTCGAGTTTTAAAGGACATAACTATGCCTACATTTGAAGTTTCGGGCACTCGAATGGTGGAGCGGGAAGTCCATAAGATATCTGATCATGCAACAGACTCGTACACAAGAAAAGACTTGAGTTTTAAAGGACATAACTATCGGTACATTTGAAGTTTTAGGCACCCGAATGGATGAACGGGAAGGCCATAAGATATCTGATCATGCAACAGACTCAGATAAAGGATACGAACCTGCCCGGACGATAATCCGACTCACGATGCGACAATGAAATAGAGATTCGTACACAAGAAAAGACTCGAGTTTTAAAGAACGTAAATATCGATACATTTGAAGTTTCAGGCATCCAAATGGAGGAACGGGAAGGCCATAAGATATCTGATCATGCTACAGACTCCGATAAAGGATACGAAGTTGACCCGACGGTAATCAGACTCACGATGCAACAATGAAATAGAGATTCGTACAGAAGAAAAGAGTTTTGTTTTAAAGGACGTAACTATCGGTAAATTTGAAGTTTCGGGCATCCCAATGGAGGAACGGGAAGGCAATAAGATATCTGATCATGCTACAGACTCAGATAAAGGATAGAAAGCTTACTGGACATTAATCGGACTCACGATGCGACAATGACATAGTGATTCATACACAAGAAAAGACTCGAGTTTTAAACGACATAACTATCGGTACATGTGAAGTTTCAGGCTCCCAAATGGAGGAACGGGAAGGCCGTAAGAAATATGATCATGCAACAGGCTCAGATAAAGGATACGAAGCTGACTGGATGGTAATCTGACTCACGATGCGACAATGACATAGAGATTCGTACACAAGTGAAAACTCAGGTTTTAAAGGACGTAACTATCGGTACATTTGAAGTTTCGGGCATACGAATAGAGGAACGGGAAGGCCACAAGATATCTCATCATGCTACAGACTCAGATAAAGGATAGAAAGCTGACCGGACGTTAATCGGACTCACGATGCGGCAATGACATAGTGATTTATACACAAGAAAAGACTCGAGTTTTAAAGGACATAACTATGCCTACATTTGAAGTTTCAGGCACTCGAATGGTGGAGCGGGAAGTCCATAAGATATCTGATCATGCAACAGACTCAGATAAAGGATACGAAGCTGACCGGACGTTAATCGGACTCACGATGCGACAATGACATTGAGATTCGTACACAAGAAAAGACTTGAGTTTTAAAGGACATAACTATCGGTACATTTGAAGTTTCAGGCACCCGAATGGATGAACGGGAAGGCCATAAGATATCTGATCATGCAATAGACTCAGATAAAGGATACGAACCTGACCGGACGGTAATCAGACTCACGATGCGACAATGAAATTGAGATTCGTACAAAAGAAAAGACTCGAGTTTTAAAGGACGTAAATATAGATACATTTGCAGTTTTGGGCATCCGAATGGAGGAACAGGAAGGCCATAAGATATCTGATCATGCAACAGACTCAGATAAAGGATACGAAGCTGACCGGACGTTATTCGGACTCACGATGCGACAATGACATTGAGATTCGTACACAAGAAAAGACTCGAGTTTTAAAGGACATAACTATCGGTACAATTGAAGTTTCGGGCACCCGAATGGATGAACGGGAAGGCCATAAGATATCTGATCATGCAACAGACTCAGATAAAGGATACGAACCTGACCGAACGGTAATAAGACTCACGATGCGACAATGAAATAGAGATTTGTACACAAGAAAAGGCTTAAGTTTTAAAGGACGTAACTATCGGTACATTTGAAGTTTTCGGGCACCTGAATGGAGGAGCGGGAAGGCCATAAGATATCTGATCATGCAACAGACTTAGATAAAGGATACGAAGCTGACCGGACGGTAATCGCACTCACGATGCAACAATGACATCGATATTCGTACACAAGAAAAGACTCAAGTTTTAAAGGACCTAACTATCGGCACATTTGAAGTTTCGGGCACCCGAATGAAGGAACGGGAAGGCCGTAAGATATCTAATCATGCAACAGACTAAGATAAAGGATATGAAGCGGACCGGACGGTAATCGGACTCACGATGCGACAACGCCATAGAGATTCGACAAAAGAAAAGACTCGAGTTTTAAAGGACGAAACTATCGTTACATTTGAAGTTTCGGGCACCCGAATGGAGGAGTGGGAAGGCCATAAGATATCTGATAATGTAACAGAATCAGATAAAGGATATGAAGCAAACCGGATGGTAATCACACTCACGATGCTACAATGAAATAGAGATTCGTACACAAGAAAAGACTCGAGTTTTAAAGGATGTAACTATTTGTACATTTGATGTTTCGGGCATCCGAATGGAGGAACGGGAAGGCCATAAGATATCTTTTCATGCTACAGACTAAGATAAAGGATACGAAGCTGACCGGACGTTAATCGGACTCACGATGCGACAATGACATTGAGATTCGTACACAAGAAAAGACTTGAGTTTTAAAGGACATAACTATCGGTACATTTGAAGTTTCAGGCACCCGAATGGATGAACGGGAAGGCCATAAGATATCTGATCATGCAACAGACTCAGATAAAGGATATGAACCTGCCCGGACGGTAATCCGACTCACGATGCGACAATGAAATAGAGATTCGTACACAAGAAAAGACTCGAGTTTTAAAGAACGTAAATATCGATACATTTGAAGTTTCAGGCATCCAAATGGAGGAACGGGAAGGCCATAAGATATCTGATCATGCTACAGACTCCGATAAAGGATACGATGTTGACCCGACGGTAATCAGACTCACGATGCGACAATGAAATAGAGATTCGTAAAGAAGAAAAGAGTTTTGTTTTAAAGGACGTAACTATCGGTAAATTTGAAGTTTCGGGCATCCCAATGGAGGAACGGGAAGGCAATAAGATATCTGATCATGCTACAGACTCAGATAAAGGATAGAAAGCTTACTGGACATTAATCGGACTCACGATGCGACAATGACATAGTGATTCATACACAAGAAAAGACTCGAGTTTTAAACGACATAACTATCGGTACATGTGAAGTTTCAGGCTCCCAAATGGAGGAACGGGAAGGCCGTAAGAAATATGATCATGCAACAGGTTCAGATAAAGGATACGAAGCTGACTGGATGGTAATCTGACTCACGATGCGACAATGACATAGAGATTCGTACACAAGTGAAAACTCAGGTTTTAAAGGACGTAACTATCGGTTCATTTGAAGTTTCGGGCATACGAATGGAGGAACGGGAAGGCCACAAGATATCTCATCATGCTACAGACTCAGATAAAGGATAGAAAGCTGACCGGACATTAATCGGACTCACGATGCGGCAATGACATAGTGATTTATACACAAGAAAAGACTCGAGTTTTAAAGGACATAACTATGCCTACATTTGAAGTTTCGGGCACTCGAATGGTGGAGCGGGAAGTCCATAAGATATCTGATCATGCAACAGACTCAGATAAAGGATACGAAGCTGACCGGACGTTAATCGGACTCACGATGCGACAATGACATTGAGATTCGTACACAAGAAAAGACTTGAGTTTTAAAGGACATAACTATCGGTACATTTGAAGTTTCAGGCACCCGAATGGATGAACGGGAAGGCCATAAGATATCTGATCATGCAATAGACTCAGATAAAGGATACGAACCTGACCGGACGGTAATCAGACTCACGATGCGACAATGAAATTGAGATTCGTACAAAAGAAAAGACTCGAGTTTTAAAGGACGTAAATATCGATACATTTGAAGTTTCGGGCACCCGAATGAAGGAACGGGAAGGCCATAGGATATCTGATCATGCAACAGACTCAGATAAAGGATATGAAGCGGACCGGACGTTAATCGGACTCACGATGCGACAATGCCTTAGAGATTCGACAAAAGAAAAGACTCGAGTTTTAAAGGACGAAACTATCGTTACATTTGAAGTTTCGGGCACCCGAATGGAGGAGTGGGAAGGCCATAAGATATCTGATGATGTAACAGAATCAGATAAAGGATATGAAGCAGACCGGACAGTAATCAGACTCACGATGCTACACTGAAATAGAGATACGTACACAAGAAAACACTCGAGTTTTAAAGGACGTAACTATTTGTACATTTAATGTTTCGGGCATCCGAATGGAGGAACGGGAAGGCCATAAGATATCTTTTCATGCTACAGACTAAGATAAAGGATACGAAGCTGACTGGACGTTAATCGGACTCACGATGCGACAATGACATTGAGATTCGTACACAAGAAAAGACTTGAGTTTTAAAGGACATAACTATCGGTACATTTGAAGTTTCAGGCACCCGAATGGATGAACGGGAAGGCCATAAGATATCTGATCGTGCAACAGACTCAGATAAAGGATACGAAACTGACCGGACGGTAATCAAACTCACGATGGGACAATGAAATTGAGATTCGTACAAAAGAAGGCCATAAGATATCTGATCATGCTACAGACTTAGATAAAGGATACGAAGCTAACGGACGTTAATCGGACTCACGATGCGACAATGAGATAGAGATTCGTACACAACAAAAGAATCAAGTTTTAAAGGACGTAACTATCGGTAAATTTGAAGTTTCGGGCATCCGGATGGAGGAACAGGAAGGCCATAAGATATCTGATCATGCTACAGACTCAGATAAAGGATAGAAAGCTAACCGGACGTTAATCGGACTCACGATGCAGCAATAAAATAGTGATTCATACACAAGAAAGGACTCGAGTTTTAAAGGACATAACCATCGGTACATGTGAAGTTTCGGGCTCCCGAATGGAGGAACGGGAATGCCGTAAGAAATCTGATCATGCAACAGGCACAGATAAAGGATACGAAGCTGACCTGATGGTAATCAGACTTACGATGCAACAATGACATAGAGATTCGTACCAAGAAAAGACTCGAGTTTTAAAGGACATAACTATCGGTACATTTGAAGTTTCGGGCACCCGAATGGATGAATGGGAAGGCCATAAGATATCTGATCAAGCAACAGACTCAGATAAAGGATACGAACCTGACCGGACGTTAATCGGACTCACGATGCGACAATGACATAGTGATTCATACACAAGAAAAGACTCGAGTTTTAAAGGACATAACTATGCGTACATTTGAAGTTTCGGGCACTCGAATGGTGGAGTGGGAAATCCATAAGATATCTGATCATGCAACAAACTCAGATAAAGGATACGAAGCTGACGGACGTTAATCGAACTCACGATGCGACAATGAGAAAGAGATTCGTACAGATAAAAAAGCTTAAGTTTTAAAGGACGAAACCATCGGTACATTTGAAGTTTTGGGCACCTGAATAGAAAAACGGGAAAGCCATGAGATATCTGATCATGTTACATACTTAGATAAAGGATACGAAGCTGACCGGACATTAATCGGACTCACGATGCGACAATGAGATAGAGATTCGTACACATGAAAAGGCTTAAGTTTTAAAGGACGTATCTATCAGTACACTTGACGTTTCGGGCACCCGAATGGAGGAGTGGGATGGCCATAAGATATCTGATCATGCAACAGACTCAGATAAAGGATACGAAGCTGACCGGACGGTAATCGCACTCACGATGCTACAATGACATAGAGATTCGTACACAAGAAAAGACTCAAGTTTTAAAGGACGTAACTATCAGAACATTTGAAGTTTCGGGCACCTGAATGGAGGAACGGGAAGGCCATGAGATATATGATCATGCTACATACTCAAATAAAGGATACAAAGCTGACCGGATGTTAGTCGGACTCACGAAGCGACAAGGACATAGAGATTCGAACAAAAGAAAAGACTTAAGTTTTAAAGGACGAAACTATCGGTACATCTGATGTTTCGGGCACCCGAATGGAGGAGCGGGAAGGCCATAAGATATCTGATAATGTAACAGAATCAGATAAAGGATATGAAGTAGACCGGACGGTAATCAGACTCACGATGCGACAATGAAATAGAGACTCGTACACAAGAAAAGACTCGAGTTTTAAAGGACGTAACTATGGGTACATTTGATGTTTCGGGCATCCGAATGGAGGAACGGGAAGGCCATAAGATATCTGATCATGCTACAGAGTCAGATAAAGGATAGAAAGGTGACCGGACATTAATCGGACTCACGATGCAGCAATGAAATAGTGATTCATAAACAAGAAAAGACTCGAGTTTTAAAGGACATAACTATCGGTACATGTGAAGTTTCGGGCTCCCGAATGGAGGAACGGGAATGCCGTAAGAAATCTGATCATGCAACAGGCTCAGATAAAGGATACGAAGCTGACCGGATGGTAATCAGACTCACGATGCGACAATGACATAGAGATTCATACACAAGAAAAGACTCGAGTTTTAAAGGACGTAACTATCGGTAAATTTGAAGTTTCGGGCATCCGAATGGAGGAACGGGAAGGGCATAAGATATCTTTTCATGCTACAGACTCAGATAAAGGATACGAAGCTGACTGGACGTTAATCGGACTCACGATGCGACAATGACATTGAGATTCGTACACAAGAAAAGACTCGAGTTTTAAAGGACATAACTATCGGTACATTTGAAGTTTCGGGCACCCGAATGGATGAACGGGAAGGCCATAAGATATCTGATCATGCAACAGACTCAGATAAAGGATACGAACCTGACCGGACGTTAATCGGACTCACGATGCGACAATGAGATAGAGATTCGTACAGATAAAAAAGCTTAAGTTTTAAAGGACGAAACCATCGGTACATTTGAAGTTTCGGGCACCTGAATGGAAGAACGGGAAAGCCATGAGATATCTGATTATGTTACATACTCAGATAAAGGATACGAAGCTGACCGGACGTTAATCGGACTCACGATGCGACAATGAGATAGAGATTCGTACACATGAAAAGGCTTAAGTTTTAAAGGACGTATCTATCAGTACATTTGACGTTTCGGGCACCCGAATGGAGGAGTGGGATGGCCATAAGATATCTGATCATGCAACAGACTCAGATAAAGGATACGAAGCTGACCGGACGGTAATCGCACTCACGATGCTACAATGACATAGAGATTCGTATACAAGAAAAGACTCAAGTTTTAAAGGACGTAACTATCAGAACATTTGAAGTTTCGGGCACCTGAATGGAGGAACGGGAAGGCCATGAGATATATGATCATGCTACATACTCAAATAAAGGATACAAAGGTGACCGGACGTTAATCGGACTCACGAAGCGACAAGGACATAGAGATTCGAACAAAAGAAAAGACTTAAGTTTAAAGGACGAAACTATCGGTACATCTGATGTTTCGGGCACCCGAATGGAGGAGCGGGAAGGCCATAAGATATCTGATAATGTAACAGAATCAGATAAAGGATATGAAGTAGACCGGACGGTAATCAGACTCACGATGCGACAATGAAATAGAGATTCGTACACAAGAAAAGACTCGAGTTTTAAAGGACGTAACTATGGGTACATTTGATGTTTCGGGCATCCGAATGGAGGAACCGGAAGGCCATAAGATATCTGATCATGCTACAGAGTCAGATAAAGGATAGAAAGGTGACCGGACGTTAATCGGACTCACGATGCAGCAATGAAATAGTGATTCATAAACAAGAAAAGACTCGAGTTTTAAAGGACATAACTATCGGTACATGTGAAGTTTCGGGCTCCCAAATGGAGGAACGGGAATGCCGTAAGAAATCTGATCATGCAACAGGCTCAGATAAAGGATACGAAGCTGACCGGATGGTAATCAGACTCACGATGCGACAATGACATAGAGATTCATACACAAGAAAAGACTCGAGTTTTAAAGGACGTAACTATCGGTAAATTTGAAGTTTCGGGCATCCGAATGGAGGAACGGGAAGGGCATAAGATATCTTTTCATGCTACAGACTCAGATAAAGGATATGAAGCTTACTGGACGTTAATCGGACTCACGATGCGACAATGACATTGAGATTCGTACACAAGAAAAGACTCGAGTTTTAAAGGACATAACTATCGGTACATTTGAAGATTCGGGCACCCGAATGGATGAACGGGAAGGCCATAACATATATGATCATGCAACAGGCTCAGATAAACGATACGAACCTGACCGGACTGTAATCCAACTCACGATGCGACAATGAAATAGAGATTCGTACACAAGAAAAGACTCGAGTTTTAAAGAACGTAAATATCGATACATTTGAAGTTTCAGGCATCCAAATGGAGGAACGGGAAGGCCATAAGATATCTGATCATGCTACAGACTCTGATAAAGGATACGAAGTTGACCGGACGGTAATCAGACTCACGATGCGACAATGAAATAGAGATTCGTACACAAGAAAAGAGTCAAGTTTTAAAGGACGTAACTATCGGTAAATTTGAAGTTTCGGGCATCCCAATGGAGGAACGGGAAGGCCATAAGATATCTGATCATGCTACAGACTCAGATAAAGGATAGAAAGCTGACCGGACATAAATCGGACTCACGATGCGACAATGACATAGTGATTCATACACAAGAAAAGACACGAGTTTTAAAGGACATAACTATCGGTACACGTGAAGTTTCGGGCTCCCGAATGGAAGAACGGGAATGCCGTAAGAAATCTGATCATGCAACAGGCTCAGATAAAGGATATGAAGCTGACCGGATGTTAATCGGACTCGCGATGAGACAATGACATTGAGATTCGTACACAAGAAAAGACTCGAGTTTTAAAGGACATAACTATCGGTACATGTGAAGTTTCAGGCTCCCAAATGGAGGGGAACGGGAAGGACGTAAGAAATCTGATCATGCAACAGGCTCAGATAAAGGATACGAAGCTGACTGGATGGTAATCTGACTTACGATGCGACAATGACATAGAGATTCGTACCCAAGTAAAGACTCGAGTTTTAAAGGACGTAACTATCGGTACATTTGAAGTTTCGGGCATACGAATGGAGAAACGGGAAGGCCATAAGATATCTCATCAGGCTACAGACTCAGATAAAGGATAGAAATCTGACAGGACGTTAATCGGACTCACTATGCGACAATGACATAGTGATTCATACACAAGAAAAGACTCGAGTTTTAAAGGACATAACTATGGATACATTTGAAGTTTCGGGCACCCGAATGGTGGAGCGGGAAGTCCATAAGATATCTGATCATGCAACAGACTCAGATAAAGGATACGAAGCTGACCGGACGTTAATCGGACTCACGATGCCACAGTGAGATAGTGATTCATACACAAGAAAAGACTCGAGTTTTAAAGGACATAACTATGGGTACATTTGAAGTTTCAGGCACTCGAATGGTGGAGCGGGAAGTCCATAAGATATCTGATCATGCAACAGACTCAGATAAAGGATACGAAGCTGACCGGACGTTAATCGGACTCATGATGTGACAATGAGATAGAGATTCGTACACATGAAAAAGCTTAAGTTTTAAAGGACGTAACTGTCGGTACATTTGAAGTTTCGGGCACCCAAATGGAGGAGCGGGAAGGCCATAAGATATCTAATCATGCAACAGACTAAGATAAAGGATATGAAACGCACCAGACGGTAATCGGACTCACGATGCGACAATGACATAGAGATTCTTACACAAGAAAAGACTCGAGTTTTAAAGGACGAAACCATCAGTACATTTGAAGTTTCGGGCACCTGAATGGAGGAACGGGAAAGCCATGAGATATCTGATCATGTTACATACGCAGATAAAGGATACGAAGCTGACCGGACGTTAATTGGACTCACAATGCGACAATGAGATAGAGATTCGTACACATGAAAAGGCTTAAGTTTTAAAGGACGTATCTATCGGTTCATTTGACGTTTCGGGCACCCGAATGGAGGAGCGGGAAGGCCATAAGATATCTGATCGTGCAACAGACTCAGATAAAGGATACGAAGCTGACCGGATGGTAATCGCACTCACGATGCGACAATGACATAGAGATTCGTACACAAGAAAAGACTCAAGTTTTAAAGGACGTAACTATCGGAACATTTGAAGTTTCGGGCACCTGAATGGAGGAACGGGAAGGCCATGAGATATATGATCATGCTACATACTCAAATAAAGGATACGAAGCTGACCGGATGTTATTCGGACTAACGATGCGACAATGAGATAGAGATTCGTACACATGAAAAGGCTTAAGTTTTAAAAGACGTAACTATCGGTACATTTGAAGTTTCGGACACCCGAATGGAGGAGCGGGAAGGCCATAAGATAACTGATCATGCAACAGACTCGGATAAAGGATACGAAGCTGACCGGACGGTAATCGCACTCACGATGCGACAATGACATTGAGATTCGTACACAAGAAAAGACTTAAGTTTTAAAGGACGTAACTATGGGTACATTTGAAGTTTCGGGCACCCGAATGAAGGAACGGGAAGGCCGTAAGATATCTGATCATGCAACAGACTCAGATAAAGGATACGAACCTGACCGGACGGTAATCAGACTCACGATGCGACAATGAAATAGAGATTCGTTCAAAAGAAAAGACTCGAGTTTTAAAGGACGTAAATATCGATACATTGAAGTTTTGGGCCTCCCAATGGAGGAACGGGAAGGCCATAAGATATCTAATCATCCTACAGACTCAGATAAAGGATACGAAGTTGACCGAACGGTAATCAGACTCACGATGCGACAATGAAATAAAGATTCGTACACAAGAAAAGAGTCAAGTTTTAAAGGACGTAACTATCGGTAAATTTGAAGTTTCGGGCATCCGGATGGAGGAACGGGAAGGCCATAAGATATCTGATCATGCTACAGACTCAGATAAAGGATACAAAGCTGACCGGACGTTAATCGGGCTCACGATGCAGCAATGAAATAGTGATTCATACACAAGAAAAGACACGAGTTTTAAAGGACATAACTATCGGTACATGTGAAGTCTCGGGCTCCCGAATGGAGGAACGGGAATGCCGTAAGAAATCTGATCATGCAACAGGCGTAGATAAAGGATACGAAGCTGACCGGATGGTAATCAGACTCACGATGCAACAATGATATAGAGATTCGTACACAAGAAAAGACTTGAGTTTTAAAGGACGTAACTATCGGAAAATTTTGAAGTTTCGGGCATCCGAATGGAGGAACGGGAAGGCCATAAGATATCTTTACATGCTACAGACTCAGATAAAGGATACGAAGCTGACCGGACGTTAATCGGACTCACGATGCGACAATGACATTGAGATTTGTACACAAGAAAAGACTCGAGTTTTAAAGGACATAACTATCGGTACATTTGAAGTTTCGGGCACCCGAATGGATGAACGGGAAGGCCATAAGATATCTGATCATGAAACAGACTCAGATAAAGGATACGGACCAGACCGGATTGTAATCCGACTCACGATGCGACAATGAAATAGAGATTCGTACACAAGAAAAGACTCGAGTTTTAAAGAACGTAAATATCGATACATTTGAAGTTTCAGGCATCCAAATGGAGGAACGGGAAGGCCATAAGATATCCAATCATGCTACAGACTCCGATAAAGGATACAAAGTTTACCGAACGTTAATCGGACTCACGATGCGACAACGACATTGAGATTCGTACACAAGAAAAGACTTGAGTTTTAAAGAACATAACTATCGGTACATTTGAAGTTTCAAGCACCCGAATGAAGGAACGGGAAGGCCGTAAGAAATCTGATCATGCAACAGGCTCAGATATAGGATACGAAGATGACCGGATGGTAATCAGACTCACGATGCGACAATGACATAGAGATTCATACACAAGAAAAGACTCGAGTTTTAAAGGACGTAAATATCGAAACATTTGAAGTTTTGGGCATCCGAATGGAGGAACGGGAAGGCCATAAGATATCTGATCATGCTACAGACTTAGATAAAGGATACGAAGTTGACCGAACGGTAATCAGACTCACGATCCGACAATGAAATAGAGATTCGTACACAAGAAAAGAGTCAAGTTTTAAAGGACGTAACTATCGGTAAATTTGAAGTTTCGGGCATCCGGATGGAGGAACGGGAAGGCCATAAGATATCTGATCATGCTACAGACTCAGATAAAGGATAGAAAGCTGACCGGGCATTAATCGGGCTCACGATGCAGCAATGAAATAGTGATTCATACACAAGAAAAGACACGAGTTTTAAAGGACATAACTATCGGTACACGTGAAGTTTCGGGCTCCCGAATGGAAGAACGGGAATGCCGTAAGAAATCTGATCATGCAACAGGCTCAGATAAAGGATACGAAGCTGACCGGATGGTAATCAGACTCACGATGCGACAATGACATAGAGATTCATACACAAGAAAAGACTCGAGTTTTAAAGGACGTAACTATCGGTAAATTTGAAGTTTCGGGCATCCGAATGGAGGAACGGGAAGGGCATAAGATATCTTTTCATGCTACAGACTCAGATAAAGGATACGAAGCTAAAGGATACGAAGGTGAAGAAGCTTTAGGGTTTTCTCTCTGATTTGGGCGATTTTGGCGATTCAGAGGTTTCTTCTCCAGTTTTCTTTTCCCGCTTCTTTTTAACCCTAATTCCTTCTCTGTTCTTCTTTCGTGTTTCACTGTTCCATCATCTTCGAAGGTGGTGGAATCTTCACAGTGCGCGAGTATGGGTTCTCCAGCTAGGGTTGGGTTGCCGGAGCCTCCTCCGGCGGTTCCTCCGGATTTATCTGATGGTTTGGGGTATAGTTTGGATCTGAAGCAGGTGAGTGTAGGTAAGTTCCGCTTGAGTAGGATGGTTGGGGATAGGGTGGAGTCGTGTGAGCTTACTGGGGGTGATTTGGAGTATTTGAAGGGTATGTTTGGGGATAACTGGATGAAGGAGATTGGTTCAGACTCTTCCTGGTTTCAGAAGACGGCTATGGAGGTGGAGGACAATAGTCAATCTTCTGATTCGTTAAACTGGGTCAAAGGTATGTTTGATGCTCCTGAACTTTCTGAGGTTCATGTTAATTACCTTCGTAATTTGTTAGGAGATAATTGGAGGTCTAGGTTATTGAATGAAGATATGAATGAGTTGTTTGTATTGGCTCAAAAGTGTGATGCTGCTGGTAAGCCTTTGAATGTGTCAGGGGTGGTTTGTGTGGATGGACAGAAGAGTGGTAGTATGGGTGAGACTAAGATGGAGGTTGAGGGTCAGAATAAGTCTGTGCTGGAAGCTTTGGCTAGGTTTTTAGCTAGTAAAAGGGACTTGTGTGATTCTGTAAGAGCTAGGAAGGTGAGCTTTCCTCAACTTTCTCCTAATGTTAATGTTTTTAATGCTATGGGCAGTGAGAATCTGGAATTGTTAAGTAAGAGGAAGAAGCATTCTATTAGAAATGAGGGAGTGAAAGTGAAGATTGGCAAGACTGATGTTGGGGGTTCAAAGTATGCTGGTTACTGTGTGAAGGGGGATGAGCTGGAAGTGTTACCAGATAACTGTTCTGCTGCTGATTTGTTAGCTGTTTTGGCTAAGAAGCCTATTGTGTTAGTTCCTCCAAAGAAGGCTATTAAGAGTGATGTTTCTATGAATGCTGAAGAGGTTATGGGCAGTGGACAGGGTATTGAATCTGTTAATGTTAAAGATAATAGGGGGGGTAAGAATTGTGGGACTAAGCCTGTTATTGTGGTTAAAAAGAAAGGGTGTGATACTTTCTTGAATGGATTAGAGATGATTAAGTTTAATTATGAGAAGCCTATTGAGAAGATGGAATTCTGTCCTGGATTTCCTTTGCCTAAAACTGATGATAAGAAGAAGGTTGAAGTTAGTGTGATCAAGAAGGGGGAGGGTATGAGCTCTGGTGAAATGAAGGTTAATAGGGTGGAGGAGAGTGCTGAAATGGATGTTGTTGTGGAAAAACAAGAGGGACAGGATGTTAAAGGGGGTGGAGGTAAGATAGGTAAGGGTGTTAAAGGCATTAGGAGGGTTCCTATGAGGAAGTTAATAGTTGAAAAGTCTAGAAGTATGAGCCCTTATTGTATCACTAAGGATGATGTGGTTGCCATTCAAAAGCTTCCACCTCTTCCTAAAAAATCTGTGTTGGGTTCTTTGGTTGTTAAGGATAATGTGGTTTTTAATGCAAAGAGGGGTAATGGGGCTGTGTTAGGTAAATCTGTGGCTAAGGGAGAGGGTCCTGTTAAAGATGTTAAGTCTTATGCTGCTGCTACTGTTGGTGAAAGTAGTGATGTTTTGGTGGAGAAAGTTCAATTTTATCCACCAAAAGTGTTAGAAAATGGTGAGGAGGTTGCAGTTATTAATCCTGAGAAGATTGCTGAGGCTAAGAAAGTGTATAGTAAATATTTGTATGGGTATTTCATTGGGAAGGATCTGGCTATTGGTATGGTGAGATTCCACCTGTTAAGGATGTGGAAGAGGTTTGGTTTAGTGGAGATTTCTTCAAATAATAATGGTATTTTCTTTTTTAAGTTTAAGAATGATGAGGGTATGTGGAATGCTATGGAGAAAGGTCCATGGTTAGTTAATAATGTTCCTTTATGTCTGAAGAAATGGGAGATGGGTATTTGTCTGGAGAAAATTGAGCCTAATGTTATTCCTATGTGGGTTACTATTCCCAATCTTCCTAAGGAATTGTGGAATAATGAGAGTATTTGTAGTATGACGAGTTGTGTAGGCAATCCTTTAATGTTTGATAGAATTACTAGTGAGAGATGTCAAAAGAAGGAAGGGCCTGCTTGCTTTGCTAGAGTCCTTGTTGAGGTAAAAGCTGAGAAGATTTTACCTGAGTTTGTGAAGGCTTGGTATCCTCCTGATGAGGGTAAACCTGGGTTCTTTAGTGATGTAAGGGTCACTTATGAGATTTTTATAAAGAAGTGTTCTGTGTGTAAGGTTTTTGGGCATGACTTTGAAGGTTGTAGGTCCAGAGTTCTGACAGTGAAAGAAATGGAGGAGAGGGCTCATTTGTTGGTGAAGGATATTAATCTTGGCACTAATCAGGACTATCCTGTTTCTGGGGTAAGGTCTGATGGTTTTATTAATGTGGGTAGAAATAAGAAAGGGGAAAAAGGGGAAGGGTCTGAGGGTAGGACTATTAATGGTCAAGGGGGGGGGGGAACTAATGGAGGTGATCAAGGGAGGGGTTTGAGGAATGGTGAGGCTAGGAATGATGGTTTTAGGTTTAATGGGTTTAGGAGAAATGGGCAGGGAAGGGGTGGTTTTAATGGTAGAGGTGGTTTTCAGGGTAGAAATACTCA
Organism: Ambrosia artemisiifolia; assembly: GCA_032199755.1. Taxonomy (NCBI): domain Eukaryota; kingdom Viridiplantae; phylum Streptophyta; class Magnoliopsida; order Asterales; family Asteraceae; genus Ambrosia; species Ambrosia artemisiifolia. The sequence continues at coordinate 17,945,785 of CM063526.1, forward strand.
AGTGTATAGGCAGGTGCAAGGGAAAAAACAGAATGGGGAAGATGGAAGAAAGAAGGGTGAGCAAGCTAATAGGTTTGAAGTTTTGGGTGATTTAGAGGGGGATAATGTGGAGGTTAGTATAGGAGAGGGGTCTAATGATAGGAAGCAGAGTGAAAAAAAGAATGGAGTTAGTGGTTCTGTTAGGAGGGCTAATGGTGTGGTGATTAAAGAAGTGGAGGGTGAGAATGATGTGAAAAAGACTTCTGTGGTGGAGAATGGTGGGGGTAGTAGGAAAGGTAAGGAGATTGAAGGGGTGACTAATGTGGGGAGGAATTCAGCTGGTGAAGGGGCTTCTGGTGAGGGAGAATCTAGTAGTAAGAATAGTGGAGGGAATGGTGTGGATTTTAAAATTGATACTAAGGTTAATACTAAGTCTGGGTATTTTAGGATGTCAGATGATCAGTTTAATGAAGTATCTCATTATATTCTTAATAAAATCTGTCCTTCCAATGATATTATGAGGAAATGGAACATTGGTCAAGTTAAATTATTTTTTGAACAATGGGACATTCTTATGTTTGATAAATTAATGAAGGAAGCTGAGGTCCATTCTGATAATGAGGAGAATGCTGAATTTATGAAGTGTGATGGGGGTTCTAGTAGTGGTGTAGGCGAGGGTTCCTCTGGTTTGCAGGGCCCTGTGGGTTGTTCTACTGTTATTAATGAAGATTAATCTTCTTGCTTGGAATGTTAGAGGTATGTCAACTGCCTCTAAACAAAGACAGATTGGGAGAATTGTTGCTGATAATGGTATTAAGTTGGGTGGTTTTTTGGAGACTAGAGTTAGTCCTGGTGGAATCCTAGATGCTGGTAAGGGAGTTATGAGTAGATGGGAATGGGTTTCTAATATAGAATTTTGTCCTAGTTGGGCAAGAATTTTGGTTGGTTGGGACCCAAAGGTTATGGATGTTTTTGTTCTATCCATGACCTCTCAAGTGGTGCATTGTTTAGTTTGTCCTTTTAAGGAGGGGGAGAGGTTCTTTTGTTCTTTTGTATATGGTGTTACTAATGTCCCTGGTAGGAGGGAGTTATGGGAAAGCTTAAAGAATCATTCTAGGTTAATTGGGAATAATCCATGGGTGGTTTTGGGAGATTTCAATATAATTTTGGAGCCTGGGGATAAGAATATAGTGGGTTCTGTTCCTGTTTATGGGATGGATGATTTTAAGAGCTGTGTTGATTGTTTAAAGGTTTCTGATCTTGCTAGTACTGGATTTCATTTTACTTGGAATCAAAAGCCTGGGAAGACTAATGGCATTCTTGAAAAGTTAGATAGGGCTATGGTTAATGAGAGAATGGGTGTGTTGTTTCCTGGTTTGTTTGCTAAGTTTCTCCCTTTCTATAATTCTGATCATTCTCCTGTCCTTGTTACATGTCCTCTGGAGGAAGGGTATAGGGATCCCAAACCTTTTAAGTTCTGGAATCATTTGGCTGATAAGCCAGAGTTTGAAGGCATTGTTAACAATTGTTGGGGGAGTAATGTTAGGGGTTGTAGAATGTTTCAGGTGGTGACTAAACTGAAAAGTTTGAAGAAACCACTCAGGAAACTTAACTATAGTATGGGTAATTATTTTAAAAAGGTTGAGTTTTTGAAGTCTGAACTTGAGAAAATTCAGAAGGAAGTGGTTGAGGACTCAGGTAATGTGTCTTTGAGAAAGGAGGAAGCTGTTTACATTAAAGCTTATAATGAAGCTTGTGCTAATGAGGAGGCTTTTCTTAAACAGAAGTCTAGGGTTCACTGGTTATGTGTGGGAGATCAAAATAATAAATATTTTTATCATTCTGTTAAGCAGAGGCAGGCTAAGAATAGGGTGGTTCAAATTAGTGGGTTGGATGGGACCTGTTATAAAGAGAAGTCTCTTGGTAGTGCTTTTGTTAGTTATTATATGAGTATGATGGGGAAAAAGGATCCTGTGGAACCTATATGTGATGTTGATAGTTTATTTTTAAAGAAGATAAATGTGTATGATGCTGATTATATGGTTAGAGATGTTTCTAAGGAGGAGATCAAGTCTGCTATGTTTCAAATTGATGACAATAAGGCTCCTGGGCCTGATGGCTTTTCTGCAAAATTCTTTAAAGCTGCATGGAATGTTGTGGGGGATGATGTTTGTCTAGCTGTTCAAGAATTTTTTCAGAATGGGAGGCTGTTAAAGCAACTTAATGCTACTGTCCTATCTTTAATCCCTAAAGTTAAGGTTCCTAACCTTGTTAGTGAATTTAGACCTATTGCATGTTGTAATGTCCTTTACAAGTGCATTAGTAAAGTGATCTGTAATAGGATGATGGGTTATTTAGAGCAGGTTGTTGATAAGTCACAGAGTGCTTTTGTTCCTGGGAGGCTCATTAGTGATAATATTTTGTTATCTCAAGAGTTAGTTAAAGGGTATGATTGGGTGAGGGGTTATTCTAGAGTTGCTATGAAAATAGACTTGCAGAAGGCTTATGATTCTGTTGATCATGCCTTTCTTCATCAATGTTTAGTTGGTTTTGGGTTTCATGAGAAGTTTATTGGGTGGGTGATGGAATGTGTTACTTCTGTATCTTATTCTATCAGTCTAAATGGGGATCTTTATGGTTTTTTCAAGGGGGAAAAAGGGTTAAGGCAAGGGGATCCTATGTCTCCTTACTTATTCACTTTAGTTATGGAGGTACTTAACTTAGTGTTCATAAGAAGGATTAGGGAGGCTGATAGTTTTGTGTACCATTGGAAGTGTGGAAAGATGAAGTTGACCCATTTATGTTTTGCAGATGATTTGATAGTTTTTAGTAGTCAGGATTGTGAGTCCATTAGTATTTTGAAGGCTGCTTTGGATGAGTTTGGTAACATGTCTGGGTTAAAGCCTAATATGCAGAAGAGTGAGATTATTTTTGGGAATGTGAAGCCTGAAATTCAGGAGGATATCCTGAGAATTGTGCCTTTTAAAGTGGGAAGCTTTCCTTTAAAATACTTGGGTATTCCTCTTGCTTCTAGGAGATTATATCAGAAGGATTGTTCTATTCTACTTGACAAGGTTAAGAGCAGGGTCAATGACTGGAGGAATAAATTCCTCTCTTTTGCTGGGAGACTGCAATTGATCAAATCTGTGTTATCTTCTCTTACTGTGTATTGGTCCTCCTTGTTTATCTTGCCTATTAATTTAAATGATGATGTGGAAAGGATTTGTAGAGGTTTTTTGTGGTGACAAGGGGATTTTAAAAAGGGATATGCTAGGGTTAGTTGGGATGATTTGTGTCTTAAGAAATCTCAAGGTGGGTTGGGAATTGCTTCTCTTAAGGAAAGAAATGTTGCCTTAATGTCTAAACATATTTGGAATGTGTTAAATAATAAGGATTCTGTTTGGGTTGAATGGATTAGGTTACATAGATTGCAGGGATGTAATTTTTGGGATGTGGGAGAAACCAATTCTGATTCTTGGAGTTGGAAGCAAATCTTGGGGTGTAGAAGTATTATTAGGCCTCATTGTGTTGCAGAGGTTGGGAATGGTAGATTAATTAGTGCATGGTTTGATAGCTGGCATAGTAAAGGTCCTTTGATCAATGTCATAGATAGAAGAGATATTAGGAATGCTGGGTTTAACCTGAAGGGAAATTTGGCTGATTTGGTGAGTAATGGGAGTTGGTGTTTTCCTGAGGAATGGGGTAGTAAGTATCCTTGGTTGGTTCAAACTGAGGTGCCCTTTTTATGTCCTATGACTAGGGATAGGTATTGGTGGAAAAGAGATGATGGTGAGAAGGTGCCCTTTTCTACAAAGGTGGCTTATGAGGATTTGGTTAAAGGGGGTAATGATGTTAAATGGAGTAGATCTGTGTGGTTTAGTCAATCTATACCAAGACATGCTTTTATTACTTGGTTAGCTTTTAAGTACAGACTTCCAACACAAGACAGGATGTTACAATGGGGATATAGTGGTGTATTGAAGTGCAGTTTGTGTGGGACCTGTCCTGATAGTCATGAGCACCTGTTTTTTAGGTGTGATTTTTCCTATGCCATTTGGAGGAGATTAAAGGTATTGGCTAAATTTGGAGATATTCCTGATCAGTGGGATGCTATTGTGCAGTTTATAGAGGGAAGGGTGGTGAATAAGTCTGTGTGGAACATCATTCAAAGGCTTTGTCTGGCTGCTGCTGTTTATTTTATTTGGCAGGAGAGAAACAATAGACTATTTAGCAATTCTAGAAGGAGTGCTAAGATTCTTGGGCAGCAGATTCAGGATGTTGTTAAGCTGAGGATGGCAAGTTTGAAATTGAAGAATTCTGTGCAGGTGCAGTTGGCTGCTGCTGCCTGGGGTTTTATATGTCCTAATGATGATTGTTAATTACTCTTGTGGTAGTTATAAGGTGGAGTGGAAGAATGTGTGTATGGGTGAGGTGGGATGGTATGTTACTGTTAGTGGTATTGGAGGTGGAGGGGTGTTTTTTATCTCATATATATATAGTAATAATAGTAATTATAATAATAATAAATATAATGATAATAATATGTTGAATAATGATAATAATATTACTAAATATTACTCTGGGATGGGTCTTTATTTGGGGCTGTGGGAACATGCTGTTATCTGGAGTCTGTGTAATTATGGGGTAGTTTCTTGGCCTTTTTGGCTTCTGAGTTTTGATTCCTGGTGTGTGTTTTGGTGGTGTTCTTTTTGTCATTTCATATTTTTGTTATTTTTAATTTTGAGGGTGTTGTGTCATCTGCTGAGTTCCCCTTCCTTTTGGAAGAATGGACTTAGCCTTGCGCATTTTGATCGGAGGATAGGAGTGTCAAGGCTTGGAGGAAGCCTGGTTCATGGAGTGATAAGGATGGTCTCATCCTTTGGTTTAGGATCTTGTCAGTGTTTTTTGAGTCTTTTATTCCTTAGATGTCATCAAAGGATGAGAATTCTGCTTGTGTTTTGGTCTGGATGGGTCAGAATGGGTAAGTTAGTGTCTTGGTCTGTCTGGGTCATTTTGGGTGAGTTTGAGTCTTGGTCTGTTCTGTTTATAAAGTTTCTTTTTGGGAGGGATTTGGGTTATACTATATGGGAACTTGCAGTAATAAGGTGCACAAAAAACGAATGGGTAGAATCCTGGCTTTGTAAGCCTTCTGTTTTATATCAAAAATTGAAAAAGTTTTGTTTTCTAAAGATTCTATTGAACTCTATTTCTTTGTTTGAAATTGGGTTTAATTCTGCGATTTTTGATTGGTGGTTAGGATGTTTAAAGCTTGGAGTAAGCTATAACCTGGGAGATATAAGGTTGGATCTGATCAGTGAAGTTAGGACATTTGTTTCCACCCCAAATTTTGCATTTTTTAGAACTATTCACTGGTCAGGAACCCTGTGGTCTTTATTGCCTTTGTTGAGCCTTGTTTATTTGAAAGTAAAGTCTGTTATGAGTCTAAGGCACTTGCCTTGGGGAGGGATGGGTTACAATGATTGGGAACTCGCAGTAATAAGGTGCACAAAAAACGTTTGGGTAGAGATCTGGCTGCTAAAGCCTTCTGATTTTATTCAAATTTGTAAATTTTGTTTTTTGTTTTTAAAAGGTCTGTTGAGCTCTTCTTTACATTATGAGGATGAGTTCAATTCTGCGTTGATTGTTTGGAGGATAGGAATGGAGTATGGAGTATACTCAACCCATGGAGAGATAAGGTTGGACCCCATCCTTGTGCTTAGGACATTATTCTCCACTCTAAAATTTTTTGCATTTTCTAGAACTGAACAAGGATGGGAAACCCTTTCAATGATGAGAATTTTATTGCTGAAGCCTTTTCTTGTTTTTAGTTTTAGGCTTTTTGGGATCATTTCTTGGGATGGGCTGGGTTGTTGTAACTTGGTTTGGATGGACTGGGTTTGGATATTTAGCTATGTTATGATTGCTTTGATCTGGTTCTTTCCTGGTAATGTTGTTTTTTGTGAGCTCATGGTCATTTGGATAGATTATGGTCAATTTAGATATGCTTGTATAGGGAATGACCGGATAGGTGGTTTATGTGTTAGTAATGACTATATTTGGGCTATTTGTAATGGGGCTGGGAAAGTTATTGAGAGTTATGATTGTATAGTTTATAGTGTGTATGGTTTTGGTACTATAAAGGAAGATATGAGTTCTTGTATTGAAGATTATGAGAAGAGTGGAAAGTGCAAGAGGAAAGGTTTGGATGCTGCTGAATTTGAGGATAAAGATTGTGAGAATGGAAGACTCGGAAAGCTTCAACATTTGATTGTCAAGGAAGATTGGAAATGCAATGTCAGGAAAAAGCTAAGGAGGAAGTCAAATGTTATTTTGAGCAGTTTGATTTGCAGCGAGTTATGGATTACATCAGCTTGTGTGTTTTTGGGATTTTGTATTGGGCTGGGTTTAGATTTGATAGATAAATGGGCTGATAGATTTGAGAATGGTTAAAGACCCGTGATGTATTTTCTGTTTTTGTTTTGTTTTATGGGTTGTTTTGAGTTGGGCCTTGATCTAGTTTTGGTTAGGTTATCTTGTATTGATCTTGGCCCGTGTTTAGTTGTTTGTAAATATCTTTATTATTAATGAAATTTACCGGAGCAAAGCCTCCTTTATCAAAAAAAAAAAGGATACGAAGCTGACTGGACGTTAATCGGACTCACGATGCGACAATGACATTGAGATTCGTACACAAGAAAAGACTCGAGTTTTAAAGGACATAACTATCGGTACATTTGAAGTTTCGGGCACCCGAATGGATGAACGGGAAGGCCATAAGATATCTGATCATGCAACAGACTCAGATAAAGGATACGAACCTGACCGGACGTTAATCGGACTCACGATGCGACAATGACATAGTGATTCATACACAAGAAAAGACTCGAGTTTTAAAGGACATAACTATGCGTACATTTGAAGTTTCGGGCACTCGAATGGTGGAGCGGGAAATCCATAAGATATCTGATCATGCAACAAACTCAGATAAAGGATACGAAGCTGACGGACGTTAATCGGACTCACGATGCGACAATGACATTGAGATTCGTACACAAGAAAAGACTCGAGTTTTAAAGGACATAACTATCGGTACATTTGAAGTTTCGGGCACCCGAATGGATGAACGGGAAGGCCATAAGATATCTGATCATGCAACAGACTCAGATAAAGGATACGAACCTGACCGGACGTTAATCGGACTCACGATGCGACAATGACATAGTGATTCATACACAAGAAAAGACTCGAGTTTTAAAGGACATAACTATGCGTACATTTGAAGTTTCGGGCACTCGAATGGTGGAGCGGGAAATCCATAAGATATCTGATCATGCAACAAACTCAGATAAAGGATACGAAGCTGACGGACGTTAATCGGACTCACGATGCGACAATGAGATAGAGATTCGTACAGATAAAAAAGCTTAAGTTTTAAAGGACGAAACCATCGGTACGTTTGAAGTTTTGGGAACCTGAATGGAAGAACGGGAAAGCCATGAGATATCTGATCATCTTACATACTCAGATAAAGGATACGAAGCTGACCGGACGTTAATCGGACTCACGATGCGACAATGAGATAGAGATTCGTACACATGAAAAGGCTTAAGTTTTAAAGGACGTATCTATCAGTACATTTGACGTTTCGGGCACCCGAATGGAGGAGTGGGATGGCCATAAGATATCTGATCATGCAACAGACTCAGATAAAGGATACGAAGCTGACCGGACGGTAATCGCACTCACGATGCTACAATGACATAGAGATTCGTACACAAGAAAAGACTCAAGTTTTAAAGGACGTAACTATCAGAACATTTGAAGTTTCGGGCACCTGAATGGAGGAACGGGAAGGCCATGAGATATATGATCATGCTACATACTCAAATAAAGGATACAAAGCTGACCGGACGTTAATCGGACTCACGAAGCGACAAGGACATAGAGATTCGAACAAAAGAAAAGACTTAAGTTTTAAAGGACGAAACTATCGGTACATCTGATGTTTCGGGCACCCGAATGGAGGAGCGGGAAGGCCATAAGATATCTGATAATGTAACAGAATCAGATAAAGTATATGAAGTAGACCGGACGGTAATCAGACTCACGATGCGACAATGAAATAGAGATTCGTACACAAGAAAAGACTCGAGTTTTAAAGGACGTAACTATGGGTACCTTTGATGTTTCGGGCATCCGAATGGAGGAACGGGAAGGCCATAAGATATCTGATCATGCTACAGAGTCAGATAAAGGATACAAGGTGACCGGACGTTAATCGGACTCACGATGCAGCAATGAAATAGTGATTCATAAACAAGAAAAGACTCGAGTTTTAAAGGACATAACTATCGGTACAGGTGAAGTTTCGGGCTCCCGAATGGACGAACGGGAATGCCGTAAGAAATCTGATCATGCAATAGGCTCAGATAAAGGATACGAAGTTGACCGGATGGTAATCAGACTCACGATGCGACAATGACATAGAGATTCATACACAAGAAAAGACTCGAGTTTTAAAGGACGTAACTATCGGTAAATTTGAAGTTTCGGGCATCCGAATGGAGGAACGGGAAGGGCATAAGATATCTTTTCATGCTACAGACTCAGATAAAGGATACGAAGCTGACTGGACGTTAATCAGACTCACGATGCGACAATGACATTGAGATTCGTACACAAGAAAAGACTCGAGTTTTAAAGGACATAACTATCGGTACATTTGAAGTTTCGGGCACCGGAATGGATGAACGGGAAGGCCATAACATATATGATCATGCAACAGGCTCAGATAAACGATACGAACCTGACCGGACTGTAATCCAACTCACGATGCGACAATGAAATAGAGATTCGTACACAAGAAAAGACTCGAGTTTTAAAGAACGTAAATATCGATACATTTGAAGTTTCAGGCATCCAAATGGAGGAACGGGAAGGCCATAAGATATCTGATCATGCTACAGACTCCGATAAAGGATACGAAGTTGACCGGACGGTAATCAGACTCACGATGCGACAATGAAATAGAGATTCGTACACAAGAAAAGAGTCAAGTTTTAAAGGACGTATCTATCGGTAAATTTGAAGTTTCGGGCATCCCAATGGAGGAACGGGAAGGCCATAAGATATCTGATCATGCTACAGACTCAGATAAAGGATAGAAAGCTGACGGGACATAAAATGGACTCACGATGCGACAATGACATAGTGATTCATACACAAGAAAAGACTCGAGTTTTAAAGGACATAACTATCGGTACATGTGAAGTTTCAGGCTCCCAAATGGAGGGGAACGGGAAGGACGTAAGAAATCTGATCATGCAACAGGCTCAGATAAAGGATACGAAGCTGACTGGATGGTAATCTGACTCACGATGCGACAATGACATAGAGATTCGTACCCAAGTAAAGACTCGAGTTTTAAACGACGTAACTATCGGTACATTTGAAGTTTCGGGCATACGAATGGAGAAACGGGAAGGCCATAAGTTATCTCATCAGGCTACAGACTCAGATAAAGGATAGAAATCTGACAGGACGTTAATCGGACTCACTATGCGACAATGACATAGTGATTCATACACAAGAAAAGACTCGAGTTTTAAAGGACATAACTATGGATACATTTGAAGTTTCGGGCACCCGAATGGTGGAGCGGGAAGTCAATAAGATATCTGATCATGCAACAGACTCAGATAAAGGATACGAAGCTGACCGGACGTTAATCGGACTCACGATGCGACAGTGAGATAGTGATTCATACACAAGAAAAGACTCGAGTTTTAAAGGACATAACTATGGGTACATTTGAAGTTTCGGGCACTCGAATGGTGGAGCGGGAAGTCCATAAGATATCTGATCATGCAACAGACTCAGATAAAGGATACGAAGCTGACCGGACGTTAATCGGACTCACGATGCGACAATGAGATAGAGATTCGTACACATGAAAAAGCGTAAGTTTTAAAGGACGTAACTGTCGGTACATTTGAAGTTTCGGGCATCCAAATGGAGGAGCGGGAAGGCCATAAGATATCTAATCATGCAACAGACTAAGATAAAGGATATGAAGCGGACCAGACGGTAATCGGACTCACGATGCGACAATGACATAGAGATTCTTACACAAGAAAAGACTCGAGTTTTAAAGGACGAAACCATCAGTACATTTGAAGTTTCGGGCACCTGAATGGAGGAACGGGAAAGCCATGAGATATCTGATCATGTTACATACGCAGATAAGGGATACGGAGCTGACCGGACGTTAATTGGACTCACGATGCGACAATGAGATAGAGATTCGTACACATGAAAAGGCTTAAGTTTTAAAGGACGTATCTATCGGTACATTTGACGTTTCGGGCACCCGAATGGAGGAGCGGGAAGGCCATAAGATATCTGATCGTGCAACAGACTCAGATAAAGGATACGAAGCTGACCGGATGGTAATCGCACTCACGATGCGACAATGACATAGAGATTCGTACACAAGAAAAGACTCAAGTTTTTAAGGACGTAACTATCGGAACATTTGAAGTTTCGGGCACCTGAATGGAGGAACGGGAAGGCCATGAGATATATGATCATGCTACATACTCAAATAAAGGATACGAAGCTGACCGGACGTTATTCGGACTCACGATGCGACAATGAGATAGAGATTCGTACACATGAAAAGGGTTAAGTTTTAAAAGACGTAACTATCGGTACATTTGAAGTTTCGGACACCCGAATGGAGGAGCGGGAAGGCCATAAGATAACTGATCATGCAACAGACTCAGATAAAGGATACGAAGCTGACCGGACGGTAATCGCACTCACGATGCGACAATGACATTGAGATTCGTACACAAGAAAAGACTCGAGTTTTAAAGGACGTAACTATCGGTACATTTGAAGTTTCGGGCACCCGAATGGATGAACGGGAAGGCCATAAGATAACTGATCATGCAACAGACTCAGATAAAGCATACGAACCTGACCGGACGGTAATCCGACTCACGATGCGACAATGAAATAGAGATTCGTACACAAGAAAAGACTCGAGTTTTAAAGAACGTAAATATCGATACATTTGAAGTTTCAGGCATCCGAATGGAGGAACGGGAAGACCATAAGGTATCAGATAATGCTACATACTCAGATAAAGGATACGAAGATGACCGGACGTTAATCGAACTCACGATGCAACAGTGTGATAGAGATTCGTACCCATGAAAAGGCTTAAGTTTTAAAGGACGTAACTATCAGTACATTTGACGTTTCGGGCACCCGAATGGAGGAGCGGGATGGCCATAAGATACCTGATCATGCAACAGAACTAGATATAAGGATACGAAGCTGACCGGACGGTAATCGCACTCACGATGCGACAATGACATAAAGATTCGTACACAAGAAAAGACTCAAGTTTTAAAGGACGTAACTATCGGAACATTTGAAGTTTCGGGCACCTGAATGGAGGAACGGGAAGGCCATGAGATATATGATCATGCTACATACTCAAATAAAGGATACAAAGCTAACCGGACGTTAATCGGACTCACGATGCGATAGTGAGATAGAGATTCGTACACATGAAAAGGCTTAAGCTTTAAAAGACGTAACTATCGGTACATTTGAAGTTTCGGGCACCCGAATGGAGGAGCGGGAAGGCCATAAGATATCTGATCATGCAACAGACTCCGATAAAGGATACGAAGCTGGCCGGACGGTAATCGTACTCACGATGCGACAATGACATTGAGATTCGTACACAAGAAAAGACTCAAGTTTTAAAGGACGTAACTATCGGTACATTTGAAGTTTCGGGCACCCGAATGAAGGAACGGGAAGGCCGTAAGATATCTTATCATGCAACAGACTAAGATAAAGGATACGAAGCTAACCGGACGGTAATCGGACTCACGATACGACAATGAAATAGAGATTCGTACACAAGAAAAGACTCAAGTTTTAAAGGACGTAACTATCGGTAGATTTGAAGTTTCGGGCATCCGAATGGAGGAACGGGAAGGCCATAAGATATCTGATCATGCTACAAACACAGATAAAGGATACGAAGCTAACCGGACGTTAATCGGACTCACGATGCGACAATGACATTGAGATTCGTTCACAAGAAAAGACTTGAGTTTTTAAGGACATAACTATCGGTACATTTGAAGTTTCAGGCATCCGAATGGTTGAACGGGAAGCCCATAAGATATCTGATCATGCAACAGACTCAGATAAAGGATACGAACCTGACCGGACGGTAATCAGACTCACGATGCGACAATGAAATAGAGATTCGTACAAAAGAAAAGACTCGAGTTTTAAAAGACGTAACTATCGGTAAATTTGAAGTTTCGGGCATCCGGATGGAGGAACGGGAAGGCCATAAGATATCTGATCATGCTACAGACTCAGATAAAGGATAGAAAGCTGACCGGACGTTAATCGGGCTCACGATGCAACAATGAAATAGTGATTCATACACAAGACAAGACACGAGTTTTAAAGGACATAACTATCGGTACATGTGAAGTTTCGGGCTCCCGAATGGAGGAACGGGATGGCCATAAGATATCTGATCATGCAACACACTCAGATAAAGGATACGAAGCTGACCGGACGGTAATCGCACTCACGATGCGACAATGACATAGAGATTCGTACACAAGAAAAGACTCAAGTTTTAAAGGACGTAATTATCGGAACATTTGAAGTTTCGGGCACCTGAATAGAGGAACGGGAAGGCCATGAGATAGCTGATCATGCTACATACTCAAATAAAGGATACGAAGCTGACCGGAAGTTAATCGGACTCACGATGCGACAATGAGACAGAGATTCGTACACATGAAAAGGCTTAAGTTTTAAAAGACGTAACTATCGGTACATTTGAAGTTTCGGGCACCCGAATGGAGGAGCGGGAAGGACATAAGATATCTGATCATGCAACAGACTCCGATAAAGGATACGAAGCTGACCGGACGGTAATCGCACTCACGATGCGACAATGACATAGAGATTTGTACACAAGAAAAGACTCGAGTTTTAACGGACGAAACTATCAGTACATTTGAAGTTTCGGGCACCCGAATGGAGGAACGGGGAGGCCATAAGATAGCTGATAATGCAACAGAATCAGATAAAGGATACGAAGCTGACCGGACGGTAATCGGACTCACGATGTGACAATGACATAGAGATTCGTACACTAGAAAAGACTCGAGTTTCAAAGGACATAACTATCGGTACATTTGAAGTTTCGGGCACCCGAATGGAGGAGCGGGATGGCCATAAGATATCTGATCATGCAACACACTCAGATAAAGGATACGAAGCTGACCGGACGGTAATCGCACTCACGATGCGACAATGACATAGAGATTCGTACACAAGAAAAGACTCAAGTTTTAAAGGACGTAACTATCGGAACATTTGAAGTTTCGGGCACCTGAATGGAGGAACGGGAAGGCCATGAGATAGCTGATCATGCTACATACTCGAATAAAGGATACAAAGCTGACCGGACGTTAATCGGACTCACGATGCGACAATGAGATAGAGATTCGTACACATGAAAAGGCTTAAGTTTTAAAAGACGTAACTATCGGTACATTTGAAGTTTCGGGCACCCGAATGGAGGAGCGGGAAGGCCATAACATATCTGATCATGCAACAGACTCAGATAAAGGATACGAAGCTGACCGGACGGTAATCGCACTCACGATGCGACAATGACATTGAGATTCGTACACAAGAAAAGACTCAAGTTTTAAAGGACGTAACTATCGGTACATTTGATGTTTCGGGCACCCAAATGAAGGAACGCGAAGGCCGTAAGATATCTGATCATGCAACAGACTAAGATAAAGGATATGAAGCAGACCGGACGGTAATCGGACTCACGATGCGACAATGACATTGAGATTCGAACAAAAGAAAAGACTTGAGTTTTAAAAGACGAAACTAATGGTACATTTGAAGTTTCGGGCACCCGAATGGAGGAGCGGGAAGGCCATAAGATATCTGATTATGTAAAAGAATCAGATAAAGGATATTAGTAGACCGGACGGTAATCAAACTTACGATGCGACAATGAAATAGAGATTCGTACCCAAGAAAAGACTCGAGTTTTAGAGGACGTAACTATCGGTACATTTGAAGTTTCGGGCTTCCGAATGGAGGAACGGGAAGGCCATAAGATATCTGATCATGCTACAGACTCAGATAAAGGATAGAAAGCAGACCGGACGTTAGTCGGACTCACGATGCGACAATGACATAGTGATTCATAAAAAAGGAAAGACACGAGTTTTAAAGGACTTAACTATGGGTACATTTGAAATATCTGGCAACCGAATGGTGGAGCGGGAAGTCCATACGATATCTGATCATGCAACAGACTCAGATAAAGGATACAAAGCTGACCAGACGGTAATGGGACTCAAGATTCAAAAATAACATAGAGATTCGTACACAAGAAAAGACTCAAGTTTTAAAGGATCTAACTATCGTAGATTTGAAGTTTCGGGCACCCGAATGAAGGAACGGGAAGGCCGTAAGAAATCTGATCATGCAACACGCTCAGATATAGGATACGAAGATGACCGGATGGTAATCCGAATCACGATGCGACAATGACATAGAGATTCATACACAAGAAAAGACTCGAGTTTTAAAGGACGTAACTATCGGTACATTTGAAGTTTCGGGCTTCCGAATGGAGGAACAGGAAGGCCATAAGATATCTGATCATGCTACAGGCTCAGATAAAGGATAGAAAGCTGACCGGACGTTAATCGGACTCACGATACGACAATGACATAGTTATTCATACACAAGGAAAGAGCCGTGTTTTAAAGGACATAACTATGGGTACATTTGAACTATCTGGCACCCGAATGGTGGAGCGGGAAGTCCATACGATATCTGATCATGCAACAGAATCAGATAAAGGATACAAAGCTGACCAGACGGTAATGGGACTTAAGATTCAAAAATGACATAGAGATTCGTACACAAGAAAAGACTCAAGTTTTAAAGGATGTAACTATCGGTAGATTTGAAGTTTCGGGCACCCGAATGAAGGAACGGGAAGGCCGTAAGATATCTGTTCATGAAACAGACTAAGATAAAGGATATAGAGCGGACCGGACGGTAATCGGACTCACCATGCGACAATGACATAGAGATTCGTACACAAGAAAAGACTCGAGTTTTAAAGGACATAACTATCGGTACATTTGAAGTTTCGGGCACCCGAATGGAGGAGCGGGAAGGGCATAAGATATTTGATAATGTAATAGAATCAGATAAAGGATATGAAGCTGACCGAACGGTAATAAGACTCACGATGCGACAATGAAATAGAGATTCATACACATGAAAAGACTCGAGTTTTAAAGGACGTAACTATGGGTACATTTGATGTTTCGGGCATCCGAATGGAGGAACGGAAAGGCCATAAGATATCTTTTCATGCTACAGACTTAGATAAAGGATACGAAGCTGACCGGACGTTAATCGAACTCACGATGCGACAATGACATTGAGCTTCGTACACAAGAAAAGACTCGAGTTTTAAAGGACATAACTATCGGTACATTTGAAGTTTCGGGCACCCGAATGGATGAACGGGAAGGCCATAAGATATCTGATCATGCAACAGACTCAGATAAAGGATACGAACCTGACCGGATGGTAATCCGACTCACGATGCGACAATGAAGTAGAGATTCGTACACAAGAAAAGACTCGAGTTTTAAAGAACGTAAATATCGATATATTTGACGTTTCAGGCATCCGAATAGAGGAACGGGAAGGCCATAAGATATCTGATCATGCTACAGACTCAGATAAAGGATACGAAGCTAACCGGACGTTATTCGGACTCACGATGCGACAGTGAGATAGAGATTCGTACCCATGAAAAGGCTTAAGTTTTAAAGGACGTAACTATCGGTACCTTTGACTTTTCGGGCACCTGAATGGAGGAGCGGGATGGCCATAAGATATCTGATCATGCAACAGTCTCCGATAAAGGATACGAAACTCACCGGACGGTAATCGCACTCACGATGCGACAATGACATAGAGATTCGTACACAAGAAAAGACTCGAGTTTTAATGGACGAAACTATCGGTACATTTGAAGTTTCGGGCTTCCGAATGGAGGAACGGGAAGGCCATAAGATATCTGATCATGCTACAGACTCAGATAAAGGATAGAAAGCTGACCGGACGTTAATCGGACTCACGATGCGACAATGACATAGTGATTCATAAAAAAGGAAAGACACGAGTTTTAAAGGACTTAACTATGGGTACATTTGAAATATCTGGCAACCGAATGGTGGAGCAGGAAGTCCATACGATATCTGATCATGCAACAGACTCAGATAAAGGATACAAAGCTGACCAGACGGTAATGGGACTCAAGATTCAAAAATGACATAGAGATTCGTACACAAGAAAAGTCTCAAGTTTAAAGGATGTAACTATCGGTAGATTTGAAGTTTCGGGCACCCGAATGAAGGAACGGGAAGGCCGTAAGAAATCTAATCATGCAACAGGCTCAGATATAGGATACGAAGCTGACCGGATGGTAATCGGACTCACGATGCGACAATGACATAGAGATTCATACACAAGAAAAGACTCGAGTTTTAAAGGACGTAACTATCGGTACATTTGAAGTTTCAGGCTTCCGAATGGAGGAACGGGAAGGCCATAAGATATCTGATCATGCTACAGACTCAGATAAAGGATAGAAAGCTGACCGGACGTTAATCGGACTCACGATACGACAATGACATAGTTATTCATACACAAGGAAAGACACGAGTTTTAAAGGACATAACTATGGATACATATGAACTATCTGGCACCCGAATGGTGGAGCGGGAAGTCCATACGATATCTGATCATGCAACAGACTCAGATAAAGAATACAAAGCTGACCAGACGGTAATGGGACTCAAGATTCAAAAATGACATAGAGATTCGTACACAAGAAAAGACTCAAGTTTTAAAGGATGTAACTATCGGTAGATTTAAGTTTCGGGCACCCGAATGAAGGAACGGGAAGGCCGTAAGATATCTGTTCATGAAACAGACTAAGATAAAGGATATGAAGCGGACCGGACGGTAATCGGACTCACCATGCGACAATGACATAGAGATTCGTACACAAGAAAAGACTCGAGTTTTAAAGGACGAAACTATCAGTACATTTGAAGTTTCGGGCACCCGAATGGAAGAACGGGAAGGCCATCAGATATCTGATAATGCAAACGAATCAGATAAAGGTTATGAAGGAGACCGGACGGTAATCGGACTCACGATGCGACAATGACATGGAGATTCGTAAACAAGAAAAGACTCAAGATTTAAAGGACGAAATTATCGGTAGATTTGAAGTTTTGGGCATCCGAATGGAGGAACGGGAAGACCATAAGATATCTGATCATGCTACAGACACAGATAAAGGATACGAAATTGACCGGACGTTAATCGGACTCACGATGTGACAATGACATAGAGATTCGTACACTAGAAAAGACTCGAGTTTTAAAGGACATAACTATCGGTACATTTTAAGTTTCGGGCACCCGAATGGGGGAGCGGGGGGGAGCGGGAAGGCCATAAGATATCTGATAATGTAACAGAATCATATAAAGGATATGAAGCAGACCGGACGGTAATCAGACTCACGATGCGACAATGAAATAGATATTCGTACACAAGAAAAGACTCGAGTTTTTAAGGACGTAACTATGGGTAAATTTGATGTTTCGGGCATCCGAATGGAGGAACGGGAAGGCCATAAGATATCTTTTCATGCTACAGACTCAGATAAAGGATACGAAGCTGACCAAACGTTAATCGGACTCACTATGCGACAATGAGATAGAGATTCGTACAGATGAATAGGCTTAAGTTTTAAAGGACACAACTATCGGTACATTTGACGTTTCGGGCACCCGAATGGAGGAGCGGGAAGGCCATTAGATATCTGATCATGCAACAGACTCAGATAAAGGATACAAAGCTGACTGGACGTTAATCGGACTCACGATGCGACAATGAGATAGAGATTCGTACACATGAAAAGGCTTAAGTTTTAAAGGACGTAACTAATGGTACATTTGAAGTTTCAGGCACCCGAATGGAGGAGCGGGAAGGCCATAAGATATCTGATCATGCAATAGACTCAGATAAAGGATACGTAGCTGACCGGACGGTAATCACACTCACGATGCGACAATGACATTGAGATTCGTACACAAGAAAAGACTCAAGTTTTAAAGGACGTAACTATCAGTACATTTGAAGTTTCGGGCACCTGAATGATGGAAACGGGAAGGCCGTAAGATATCTGATCATGCAACAGACTAAGATAAAGGATATCATGCGGACCGGACGGTAATCGGACTCACGATGCGACAATGACATAGAGATCCGTACAAAAGAAAAGACTCGAGTTTTAAAGGACGAAACTATCGGTACATTTGAAGTTTCGGGCACCCGAATAGAGGAGCGGGAAGGGCATAAGATATTTGATAATGTAATAGAATCAGATAAAGGATATGAAGCTGACCGGACGGTAATAAGACTCACGATGCGACAATGAAATAGAGATTCATACACAAGAAAAGACTCGAGTTTTAAAGGACGTAACTATGGGTACATTTGATGTTTCGGGCATCCGAATGGAGGAACGGAAAGGCCATAAGATATCTTTTCATGCTACAGACTTAGATAAAGGATACGAAGCTGACCGGACGTTAATCGAACTCACGATGCGACAATGACATTGAGCTTCGTACACAAGAAAAGACTCGAGTTTTAAAGGACATAACTATCGGTACATTTGAAGTTTCAGGCACCCGAATGGATGAACGGGAAGGCCATAAGACATCTGATCATGCAACAGACTCAGATATAGGATACGCACCTGACTGGACGGTAATCCGACTCACGATGCGACAATGAAACAGAGATTCGTACACAAGAAAAGACTCGAGTTTTAAAGAACGTAAATATCGATACATTTGACGTTTCAGGCATCCGAATGGAGGAACGGGAAGGCCATAAGATATCTGATCATGCTACAGACTCAGATAATGGATACGAAGCTGACCGGATGGTAATCAGACTCACGATGCGACAATGACATAGAGATTCGTACACAAGAAAAGACTCGAGTTTTAATGGACGAAACCATCGATACATTTGAAGTTTCGGGCACCTGAATGGAGGAACGGGAAGGCCATGAGATATCTGATCATGCTACATACTTAGATAAAGGATACGAAGCTGACTGGACGTTATTCGGACTCACGATGCGACAGTGAGATAGAGATTCGTACCCATGAAAAGGCTTAAGTTTTAAAGGACGTAACTATCGGTACATTTGATGTTTCGGGCACCCGAATGGAGGAGCGGGAAGGCCATAAGATATCTGATCATGCAACAGACTCAGATAAAGGATACGAAGCTGACCGGACGGTAATCGCACTCACGATGCGACAATGACATTGAGATTCGTACACAAGAAAAGACTAAAGTTTTAAAGGACGTAACTATCGGTACATTTGATGTTTCGGGCACCCGAATGAAGGAACGGCAAGGCCGTAAGATATCTGATCATGCAACAGACTAAGATAAAGGATATGAAGCAGAGCGGACGGTAATCAGACTCACGATGCGACAATGACATAGAGATTCGTACAAAAGAAAAGACTCGAGTTTTAAAGGACGAAACTATCAGTACATTTGAAGTTTCGGGCACCCGAATGGAGGAGCGGGAAGGCCATAAGACATCTGATCATGCAACAGGCTCAGATAAAGGATACGAAGCTGACCGGACGTTAATTGGACTCACGATGCGAAAATGAGATAGAGATTCGTACACAAGAAAAGACTCGAGTTTTAAAGGACGTAACTATGGGTACATTTGATGTTTTGGGCATCCGAATGGAGAAACGGGAAGGCCATATGATATCTTTTCATGCTACAGACTCAGATAAAGGATATGAAGCTGACCGGATGTTAATCGGACTCACGATGAGACAATGACATTGAGATTCGTACACAAGAAAAGACTCGAGTTTTAAAGGACATAACTATCGGTACATTTGAAGTTTCGGGCATCCGAATGGAGAAACGGGAAGGCCATATGATATCTTTTCATGCTACAGACTCAGATAAAGGATATGAAGCTGACCGGATGTTAATCGGACTCACGATGAGACAATGACATTGAGTTTCGTACACAAGAAAAGACTCGAGTTTTAAAGGACATAACTATCGGTACATTTGAAGTTTCGGGCATCCGAATGGATGAACGGGAAGGCCATAATATATCTGATCATGCAACAGTCTCAGATAAAGGATACAAAACTGACCGGACGGTAATCCGACTCACGATGCGAAAATGAAATAGAGATTCGTACACAAGAAAAGACTCGAGTTTTAAAGAACGTAAATATCGATACATTTGAAGTTTCAGGCATCCGAATGGAGGAACGGGAAGGCCATAAGATATCTGATCATGCAACAGACTAAGATAAAGGATATGAATCGGACCAGACGGTAATCGGACTCACGATGCGACAATGACATAGAGATTCGTACACAAGAAAAGACTCGAGTTTTAAAGAACGAAACCATCGGTACATTTGAAGTTTCGGGCACCTTAATCGAGAAACGGGAAGGCCATGAGATATCTGATCATGCTACATACTCAGATAAAGGATACGAAGCTGACCAGACGTTAATCGGACTAACGATGCGATAATGAGATAGAGATTCGTACACATGAAAAGGCTTAAGTTTTAAAGGACGTAACTAATGGTACATTTGAAGTTTCAGGCACCCGAATGGAGGAGCGGGAAGGCCATAAGATATCTGATCATGCAACAGACTCAGATAAAGGATACGTAGCTGACCGGACGGTAATCACACTCACGATGCGACAATGACATAGAGATTCGTACACAAGAAAAGAGCCAAGTTTTAAAGGACGTAACTATCGGAGCATTTGAAGTTTCGGGAAACCGAATGGAGGAACGGGAACGCCATGAGATATCTGATCATGCTACATACTCAAATAAAGGATACGAAGCTGACCGAACGTTAATCGGAATCACGATGCGACAAAGAGATAGAGATTCGTACACATGAAAAGGCTTAAGTTTTAAAGGACGTAACTATCGGTACATTTGAAGTTTCGGACACTCGAATGGAGGAGCGGGAAAAGCATAAGATATATGAACACGCAACAGACTCAGATAAAGGATACGAAGCTGACCGAACGTTAATCGGACTCACGATGCGAAAATAACATTGAGATTCGTACACAAGAAAAGACTCGAGTTTTAAAGGACGAAACTATCGGTACATTTGAAGTTTCTGGCAACTGAATGGAGGAGTGGGAATGCCATAAGGTATCTGATAATGTAACAGAATCAGATAAAGGATATGAAGCAGACCGGACGGTTATAAGACTCACGATGCGACAATGAAATAGAGATCCGTACACAAGAAAAGACTCGAGTTTTAAAGGACGAAACTATCGGTACATTTGAAGTTTCGGGCACCCGAATGGAGGAGCGGGAATTCTGTAAGATATCTGATCACGCTACATACTCAGATAAAGGATACGAAGCTGAACGGACGTTAATCGGACTCACGATGCGACAATGAGATAGAGATTCGTACACATAAAAAGGCTTAAGTTTTAAAGGACGTAACTGTCGGTACATTTGAAGTTTCGGGCACCCGAATGGAGGAGCGGGAAGGCCATATGATATCTGATCATGCAACAGACTAAGATAAAGGATATGAAGCGGACCAGACGGTAATCGGAATCACGATGCGACAATGACATAGAGATTCGTACACAATAAAGGACTCGAGTTTTAAAGGACGAAACTATCGGTACATTTGAAGTTTCGGGCACCCGAATGGAGGAGCGGGAATGCCATAAGATATCTGATCATGCAACAGACTAAGATAAAGGATATGAAGCGGACCAGCCGGTAATCGGACTCACGATGCGATAATGACATAGATATTCGTACACAAGAAAAGTCTCGAGTTTTAGAGGACGAAACTATCGGTACATTTGAAGTTTCGGGCACCCTAATGGAGGAGTGGGAATGCCATAAGATATCTGATCATGCTAAATACTCAGATAAAGGATACGAAGCTGACCGGACGTTAATCGGACTCTCGATGCAACAATGAGATAGAGATTCGTACACATGAAAAGTCTTAAGTTTTAAAGGACGTAACTGTCGGTACATTTGAAGTTTTGGGCACCCGAATGGAGGAGCGGGAAGGCCATAAGATATCTGATCATGCAACAGACTAAGATAAAGGATGTGAAGCGGACCAGACGGTAATCGGACTCACGATGCGACAATGAGATAGAGACTGGTACACAAGAAAAGACTCGAGTTTTAAAGGACGAAACTATCGGTACATTTGAAGTTTCGGGCACCCAAATGGAGGAGCGGGAATGCAATAAGATATCTGATCATGCAACCTACTCAGATACAGGATACAAAGCTGACCGGATGTGAATCGGACTCACGATGCGACAATGAGATAGAGATTCGTACACATGAAAAGGCTTAAGTTTTAAAGGACGAAACTATCGGTACATTTGAAGTTTCGGGCACCCGAATGGAGGAGCGGGAATGCCATAAGATATCTGATCATGCAACATACTCTGATACAGGATACGAAGCTGACTGGATGTTAATCGGACTCACGATGCGACAATGAGATAGAGATTCGTACACATGAAAAGGCTTAAGTTTTAAAGGACGTAACTATCGGTACATTTGAAGTTTCGAGCACCCGAAAGGAGGAGCGGGAAGGCCATAAGATATCTGATCATGCAACAGACTAAGATAAAGGATGTGAAGCAGACCAGACGGTAATCGGAATCACGATGCGACAATGAAATATAGAGATTGGTACACAAGAAAAGACTCGAGTTTTAAAGGACGAAACCATCGGTACATTTGAAGTTTCGGGCACCTAAATCGAGGAATGGGAAGGCCATGAGATATCTGATAGTGCTACATACTCTATTAAAGGATACGAAGCTGACCGGACATTAATCGGACTCACGATGCGACAATGAGATAGAGATTCGTACACATGAAAAGGCTTACGTTTTAAAGGACGTAACTATCGGTACAATTGAAGTTTCGGGCACTCGAATGGAGGAGCGGGAAGCCATAAGATATCTGATTATGCAACAGACTCAGATAAAGGATACGAAGCTGACCGGACGGTAATCGCACTCACGATGCGACAATGACATTGAGATTCGTACACAAGAAAAGACTCAAGTTTTAAAGGACGTAACTATCGGGACATTTGAAGTTTCGGGCACCCGAATGAAGGAACGGGAAGGCCGTAAGATATCTGATCAGGCAACAGACTAAGATAAAGGATATGAAGCGGACCGAACGGTAATCGGACTCACGATGCGACAAGGACATAGAGATTCGTACAAAAGAAAAGACTCGAGTTTTAAAGGACATAACTATCGGTACATTTGAAGTTTCGGACACCCGAATGGATGAACGGGAAGGCCATAAGATATCTGATCATGTAACAGACTCAGATAAAGGATACGAACCTGACCAGATGGTAATCAGACTCACGATGCGACAATGAAATAGAGATTCGTACACAAGAAAAGACTCGAGTTTTAAAGGACGTAACTATCGATACATTTGAAGTTTCGGGCATCCGAATGTAGGAACGGAAAGGCCATAAGATATCTGATCATACAACAGACTCAGATAAAGGATACGAAGCTGACCGGACGGTAATCGCACTCACGATGCGACAATGACATTGAGATTCGTACACAAGAAAAGACTCAAGTTTTAAAGGACGTAACTATCGGGACATTTGAAGTTTCGGGCACCCGAATGAAGGAACGGGAAGGCCGTAAGATATCTGATCAGGCAACAAACTAAGATAAAGGATATGAAGCGGACCGAACGGTAATCGGACTCACGATGCGACAATGACATAGAGATTGGTACAAAAGAAAAGACTTGAGTTTTAAAGGACATAACTATCGGTACATTTGAAGTTTCAGACACCCGAATGGATGAACGGGAAGGCCATAACATATCTGATCATGCAACAGACTCAGATAAAGGATACGAACCTGACCAGATGGTAATCAGACTCACGATGCGACAATGAAATAGAGATTCGTACACAAGAAAAGACTCGAGTTTTAAAGGACGTAACTATCGATACATTTGAAGTTTCGGGCATCCGAATGTAGAAACGGAAAGGCCATAAGATATCTGAACATGCTACAGACTCAGATAAAGGATAGAAAGTTGACCGGACGTTAATTGGACTCATGATGCGACAATGACATAGTCATTCATACACAAGAAAAGACTCGAGTTTTAAAGGACATAACTATCGGTACATTTGAAGTTTCGGGCATCCGAATTGAGGAACGGGAAGAGCATAAGATATCTGATCATGCTACAGACTCAGATAAAGGATAGAAAGTTGATCGGATGTTAATTGGACTCATGATGCGACAATGACATAGTGATTCGTACACAAGAAAAGACTCGAGTTTTAAAGGACATAACTATCGGTACATTTGAAGTTTCGGGCACCCGAATGGAGGAACAGGAAAACCATAAGATATCTAATAATGCAACAGAATTAGATAGATATAAATCAGACCGTACGGTAATCAGACTCACGATGCGACAATGACATACAGATTCGTACACAAGAAAAGACTCAAGTTTTAAAGGACGAAACTATCGGTACATTTGAAGTTTCGGGCACCCGAATGGAGGAGCGGGAATTCCTTAAGATATCTGATCATGCTACAAACTCAGATAAAGGATACGAAGCTGACCAGACATTAATCGGACTCACGATGCGACAATGAGATAGAGATTCGTACACATGAAAAGGCTTAAGTTTTAAAGGACGTAACTGTCGGTACATTTGAAGTTTCGGGCACCCGAATGGAGGAGCGGGAAGGCCATAAGATATCTGATCATGCAACAGACTAAGATAAAGGATGTGAAGCGGACCAGACGGTAATCGGACTCACGATGGGACAATGACATAGAGATTGGTACACAAGAAAAGACTCGAGTTCTAAAGGACGAAACTATCGGTACATTTGAAGTTTTGGGCACCCGAATGGAGGAGCGGGAATGCCATAAGATATCTGATCATGCAACATACACAGACACATGATACGAAGCTGACCGTACGTTGATCGGACTCACGATGCGACAATGAGATAGAGATTCGTACACATGAAAAGGCTTAAGTTTTAAAGGACGTAACTGTCGGTACATTTGAAGTTTCGGGCACCCGAACGGAGGAGCGGGAAGGCCATAAGATATCTGATCATGCAACAGACTAAGATAAAGGATATGAAGCGGATCAGACGGTAATCGGACTCACGATGCAACAATGACATAGAGATTCGTACACAAGAAAAGACTCGAGTTTTAAAGGACGAAACTATCGGTACATTTGAAGTTTCGGGCACCCGAATGGAGGAGCGGGAATGCCATAAGATATCTGATCATGCTACATACTCAGATAACGGATACGACGCTGACCGTACATTAATCGGACTCACGATGCGACAATGAGATAGAGATTCGTACACATGAAAAGGCTTAAGTTTTAAAGGACGTAACTGTCGGTACATTTGAAGTTTCGGGCACCCAAAAGGAGGAGCGGGAAGGCCATAAGATATCTGATCATGCAACAGACTAAGATAAAGGATATGAAGCAGACCAGACGGTAATCGGAATCACGATGCGACAATGACACAGAGATTGGTACACAAGAAAAGACTCGAGTTTGAAAGGACGAAACTATCGGTACATTTGAAGTTTCGAGCACCCGATTGGAGGAGCGGGAATGCCATAAGATATCTGATCATGCTACATACTCAGATACAGGATACGAAGCTGACCGGACGTTAATCGGACTCACAATGCGACAATGAGATAGAGATTCGTACACATGAAAAGGCTTAAGTTTTAAAAGACGTAACTGTCGGTACATTTGAAGTTTCGGGGAACCCGAATGGAGGAACGGGAAGGCCATGAGATATCTGATCATGCTACATACTCAAATAAAGGATACGAAGCTGACCGGACGTTAATCGGACTCACGATGCGACAATGAGATAGAGATTCGTACACATGAAAAGGCTTAAGTTTTAAAGGACGTAACTATCGGTACATTTGAAGTTTCGGGCACTCGAACGGAGGAGCGGGAAGGCCATAAGATATCTGATCATGCAACAGACTCAGATAAACGATACGAAGCTGACGGGATGGTAATCGCACTCACGATGCGACAGTGACATTGAGATTCGTACACAAGAAAAGACTCCAGTTTTAAAGGATGTAACTATCGGTACATTTGAAGTTTCAGGCACCCGAATGAAGGAACGGGAAGGCCGTAAGATAGTTGATCATGCAATAGACTAAGATAAAGGATATGAAGCGGACGGACGGTAATCGGACTCACGATGCGACAATGAGATAGAGATTCGTACACATGAAAAGGCTTAAGTTTTAAAGGACGTAACTGTCGGTACATTTGAAGTTTTGGGCACCCGAATGGAGGAGTGGGAAGGCCATAAGATATCTGATCATGCAACAGACTAAGATAAAGGATGTGAAGCGGACCAGACGGTAATCGGACTCACGATGCGACAATGAGATAGAGACTGGTACACAAGAAAAGACTCGAGTTTTAAAGGATGAAACTATCGGTACATTTGAAGTTTCGGGCACCCAAATGGAGGAGCGGGAATGCCATAAGATATCTGATCATGCAACATACTTAGATACAGGATACAAAGCTGACCGGATTTTAATCGGACTCACGATGCAACAATGAGATAGAGATTCGTACACATGAAAAGGCTTAAGTTTTAAAGGACGAAACTGTCGGTACATTTGAAGTTTCGGGCACCCGAATGGAGGAGCGGGAATGCCATAAGATATCTGATCATGCAACATACTCTGATACAGGATACGAAGCTGACTGGATGTTAATCGGACTCACGATGCGACAATGAGATAGAGATTCGTACACATGAAAAGGCTTAAGTTTTAAAGGACGAAACTGTCGGTACATTTGAAGTTTCGGGCACCCGAAAGGAGGAGCGGGAAGGCCATAAGATATCTGATCATGCAACAGACTAAGATAAAGGATATGAAGCAGACCAGACGGTAATCGGAATCACGATGCGACAATGACATAGAGATTGGTACACAAGAAAAGACTCGAGTTTTAAAGGAAGAAACCATCGGTACATTTAAAGTTTCGGGCACCTAAATCGAGGAATGGGAAGGCCATGAGATATCTGATCGTGCTACATACTCTATTAAAGGATACGAAGCTGACCGGACATTAATCGGACTCACGGTGCGCCAATGAGATAGAGATTCGTACACATGAAAAGGCTTACGTTTTAAAGGACGTAACTATCGGTACAATTGAAGTTTCGGGCACCCGAATGGAGTAGCGGGAAGCCATAAGATATCTGATCATGCAACAGACTCAGATAAAGGATACGAAGCTGACCGGACGGTAATCGCACTCACGATGCGACAATGACATTGAGATTCGTACACAAGAAAAGACTCAAGTTTTAAAGGACGTAACTATCGGGACATTTGAAGTTTCGGGCACCCGAATGAAGGAACGGGAAGGCCGTAAGATATCTGATCAGGCAACAGACTAAGATAAAGGATATGAAGCGGACCGAACGGTAATCGGACTCACGATGCGACAAGGACAAAGAGATTCGTACAAAAGAAAAGACTCGAGTTTTAAAGGACATAACTATCTGTACATTTGAAGTTTCGGACACCCGAATGGATGAACGGGAAGGCCATAAGATATCTGATCATGTAACAGACTCAGATAAAGGATACGAACCTGACCAGATGGTAATCAGACTCACGATGCGATAATGAAATAGAGATTCGTACATAAGAAAAGACTCGAGTTTTAAAGGACGTAACTATCGATACATTTGAAGTTTCGGGCATCCGAATGTAGGAACGGAAAGGCCATAAGATATCTGATCATGCTACAGACTCAGATAAAGGATAGAAAGTTGACCGGACGTTAATCGGACTCATGATGCGACAATGACATAGTCATTCATACACAAGAAAAGACTCGAGTTTTAAAGGACATAACTATCGGTACATTTGAAGTTTCGGGCATCCGAATTGAGGAACGGGAAGAGCATAAGATATCTGATCATGCTACAGACTCAGATAAAGGATAGAAAGCAGATCGGATGTTAATTGGACTCACGATGCGACAATGACATAGTGATTCGTACACATGAAAAGGCTTAAGTTTTAAAGGACGTAACTATCGGTACATTTGAAGTTTCGGGCACTCGAACGGAGGAGCGGGAAGGCCATAAGATATCTGATCATGCAACAGACTCAGTTAAACGATACGAAGCTGACCGGATGGTAATCGCACTCACGATGCGACAGTGACATTGAGATTCGTACACAAGAAAAGACTCCAGTTTTAAAGGATGTAACTATCGGTACATTTGAAGTTTCAGGCACCCGAATGAAGGAACGGGAAAGCCGTAAGATAGTTGATCATGCAATAGACTAAGATAAAGGATATGAAGCGGACGGACGGTAATTGGACTCTCGATGCGACAATGACATAGAGATTCGTACAAAAGAAATGACTCGAGTTTTAAAGGACGAAATTATCGGTACATTTGAAGTTTCGGGCACCCGAATGGAGGAGCGTGAAGGCCATAAGATTTATTTATTTTTATATGATAATGTAACAGAATCAGATAAAGGATATGAAGCAGACCGGACGGTAATTGGACTCACGATGCGACAATGACATAGTGATTCATACACAAGAAAAGACTCGAGTTTTAAAGGACATAACAATGGGTACATTTGAAGTTTCGGGCACCTGAATGGTGGAGCGGGAAGTCCATAAGATATCTGATCATGCAACAGACTCAGATCAAGGATACAAAGCTGACCAGACGGTAATCGGACTCACGATTCGAAAATGACATAGAGATTGGTACACAAGAAAAGACTCTGGTTTTAAAGGACGTAACTATCGGTACATTGGAAGTTTCGGGCACCCGAATGAAGGAACGGGAACGCCTTAAGATATCTGATCATGAAACAGACTAAGATAAAGGATATGAAGCGGACTGGATGGTAATCAGACTCACGATGCGACAATGAAATAGAGATTCATACACAAGAAAAGATTCGAGTTTTAAAGGACGTAACTATCGATACATTTGAAGTTTCGGGCATCCGAATGTAGGAACGGAAAGGCCATAAGATATCTGATCATGCTACAGACTCAGATAAAGGATAGAAAGCTGATCGGACGTTAATCGAACTCATGATGCTACAATGATATAGTCATTCATACACAAGAAAAGACTCGAGTTTTAAAGGACATAACTATCGGTACATTTGAAGTTTCGGGCACCCGAATGGAGGAACAGGAAAGCCATAAGATATCTAATAATGCAACAGAATTAGATAAAGGATACGAAGCGGACTGGATGGTAATCAGACTCACGATGCGACAATGACATAGAGATTCGTACACTAGAAAAGACCCGATTTTTAAAGGACGTAACTATCGGTACATTTGAAGTTTCGGGCACCTGAATGGAGGAACGGGAAGGCCATAAGATATCTGATCATGCTACATACTCAGATAAAGGATACAAAGCTGACCGGACATTAATCGGACTTATGATGCCACAACGAGATAGAGATTCGTACACATGAAGAGGCTCAAGTTTTAAAGGACGTAACTATCGGTACATTCAAAGTTTCGGTCACCCGAATGGAGGAGCGGGAAGGCCATAAGATATCTGATCGTGCAACAGACTCAGATAAAGGATACAAAGCGGACCGGACGGTAATCGCACTCACGATGCGACAATGACATTGAGATTCATACACAAGAAAAGACTCAAGTTTTGAAGGACGTAACTATCGATACATTTGAAGTTTCGGGCACCCGAATGGAGGAACAGGAAGGCCATTAGATATCTGATCATGCTACAGACTCAGATAAAGGATACGAAGCTAATCGAACGGTAATTGGACTTACGATGCAACGATGACATAGAGATTCGTACACAAGAAAAGACTCGAGTTTTAAAGGACGTAACTTGAGGTACATTTGAAGTTTCGGACACCTGAATGGAGGAACAGGAAGGCCGTAAGATATCTGATCATTCAATAGACTCAGATAAAGGATACGAAGCTGACCGGATGGTAATCAGACTCAGGATGCGACAATGACATAGAGATTCGTACACAAGAAAAGACTAGATTTTTAAAGGACGTAACTATCGGTACATTTGAAGTTTCGGGCACCCGAATCGAGGAACGGGAAGGCCATAAGATACCTGATCATGCTACATACTCAGATAAACGATACGAAGCGGACCGGACGTTAATCGGACTCACGATGCGACAATCAGATAGAGATTCGTACACATGAAAAGGATGAAGTTTTAAAGGACGTAACTATCGGTACATTTGAAGTTTCGGACACCCGAATGGAGGATCGGCAAGGCCATAAGATATCTGATCATGCAACAGACTCAGATAAAGGATACGAAGCTAAGCGGACTGTAATTGGACTTACAACGCAACGATGACATAGAGATTCTTACAAAAGAAAATACTCGAGTTTAAAAGGACGTAACTATCGGTACATTTGAAGTTTCGAGCACCCGAATGGTGGAACGGGAAGGCCGTAAGATATCTGATCATGCAACAAACTCAGATACAGGAGGATATGATGCTGACCGGATGGTAATCAGACTCACGTTGCGACAATGACATAGAGATTCGTACAAAAAAAAAACTAGAGTTTTAAAGGACGTAACTATCGGTACATTTGAAGTTTTGGGCACCCGAATGGATGAACGGGAAGGCCGTAAGATATCTTATCATGCAACAGACTCATATAAATTATACGTAGCTGACCGGATGGTAATCAGACTCACGATGCGACAATGACATAGAGATTCGTACACAAGAAAAGACTCAAGTTTTAAAAGACGTAACTATGGGTGCATTTGACGTTTCGGGCACCCGAATGGAGGAACGGGAAAGCCATAAGATATCCGATAATGCTACAGACTCAGATAGAGGATACGAAGCAGACCGGACATCAATCGGACTCACGATGTGACAATGACATAGAGATTCGTACACAAGAAAAGACTCAAGTTTTAAAGGACGTAAGTATCGGTACATTTGAAGTTCCGAGCACCCGAATGGAGGAACAGGAAGGCCATTAGATATCTGATCATGCTACAGACTCAGATAAAGGATACGAAGCTAATCGAACGGTAATTGGACTTACGATGCAACGATGACATAGAGATTCGTACACAAGAAAAGACTCGAGTTTTAAAGGACGTAACTTGAGGTACATTTGAAGTTTCGGACACCTGAATGGAGGAACAGGAAGGCCGTAAGATATCTGATCATTCAATAGACTCAGATAAAGGATACGAAGCTAACCGGATGGTAATCAGACTCAGGATGCGACAATGACATAGAGATTCGTACACAAGAAAAGACTAGATTTTTAAAGGACGTAACTATCGGTACATTTGAAGTTTCGGGCACCCGAATCGAGGAACGGGAAGGCCATAAGATACCTGATCATGCTACATACTCAGATAAACGATACGAAGCGGACCGGACGTTAATCGGACTCACGATGCGAAAATCAGATAGAGATTCGTACACATGAAAAGGATCAAGTTTTAAAGGACGTAACTATCGGTACATTTGAAGTTTCGGACACCCGAATGGAGGATCGGCAAGGCCATAAGATATCTGATCATGCAACAGACTCAGATAAAGGATACGATGCTAAGCGGACTGTAATTGGACTTACAACGCAACGATGACATAGAGATTCTTACAAAAGAAAATACTCGAGTTTAAAAGGACGTAACTATCGGTACATTTGAAGTTTTGAGCACCCGAATGGTGGAACGGGAAGGCCGTAAGATATCTGATCATGCAACAGACTCAGATACAGGAGGATATGATGCTGACCGGATGGTAATCAGACTCACGATGCGACAATGACATAGAGATTCGTACAAAAAAAAAAGTAGAGTTTTAAAGGACGTAACTATCGGTACATTTGAAGTTTTGGGCACCCGAATGGATGAACGGGAAGGCCGTAAGATATCTTATCATGAAACAGACTCATATAAATTATACGAAGCTGACCGGATGGTAATCAGACTCACGATGCGACAATGACATAGAGATTCGTACACAAGAAAAGACTCAAGTTTTAAAAGACGTAACTATGGGTGCATTTGACGTTTCGGGCACCCGAATGGAGGAACGGGAAAGCCATAAGATATCCGATAATGCTACAGACTCAGATAGAGGATACGAAGCAGACCGGACATCAATCGGACTCACGATGTGACAATGACATAGAGATTCGTACACAAGAAAAGACTCAAGTATTAAAGGACGTAAGTATCGGTACATTTGAAGTTCCGAGCACCCGAATGGAGGAACAGGAAGGCCATTAGATATCTGATCATGCTACAGACTCAGATAAAGGATACGAAGCTAATCGAACGGTAATTGGACTTACGATGCAACGATGACATAGAGATTCGTACACAAGAAAAGACTCGAGTTTTAAAGGACGTAACTTGAGGTACATTTGAAGTTTCGGACACCTGAATGGAGGAACAGGAAGGCCGTAAGATATCTAATCATTCAATAGACTCAGATAAAGGATACGAAGCTGACCGGATGGTAATCAGACTCAGGATGCGACAATGACATAGAGATTCGTACACAAGAAAAGACTAGATTTTTAAAGGACGTAACTATCGGTACATTTGAAGTTTCGGGCACCCGAATCGAGGAACGGGAAGGCCATAAGATACCTGATCATGCTACATACTCAGATAAACGATACGAAGCGGACCGGACGTTAATCGGACTCACGATGCGACAATCAGATAGAGATTCGTATACATGAAAAGGATCAAGTTTTAAAGGACGTAACTATCGGTACATTTGAAGTTTCGGACACCCGAATGGAGGATCGGCAAGGCCATAAGATATCTGATCATGCAACAGACTCAGATAAAGGATACGAAGCTAAGCGGACTGTAATTGGACTTACAACGCAACGATGACATAGAGATTCTTACAAAAGAAAATACTCGAGTTTAAAAGGACGTAACTATCGGTACATTTGAAGTTTCGAGCACCCGAATGGTGGAACGGGAAGGCCGTAAGATATCTGATCATGCAACAAACTCAGATACAGGAGGATATGATGCTGACCGGATGGTAATCAGACTCACGATGCGACAATGACATAGAGATTCGTACAAAAAAAACTAGAGTTTTAAAGGACGTAACTATCGGTACATTTGAAGTTTTGGGCACCCGAATGGATGAACGGGAAGGCCGTAAGATATCTTATCATGCAACAGACTCATATAAATTATACGAAGCTGACCGGATGGTAATCAGACTCACGATGCGACAATGACATAGAGATTCGTACACAAGAAAAGACTCAAGTTTTAAAAGACGTAACTATGGGTGCATTTGACGTTTCGGGCACCCGAATGGAGGAACGGGAAAGCCATAAGATATCCGATAATGCTACAGACTCAGATAGAGGATACGAAGCAGACCGGACATCAATCGGACTCACGATGTGACAATGACATAGAGATTCGTACACAATAAAAGACTCAAGTTTTAAAGGACGTAAGTATCGGTACATTTGAAGTTCCGAGCACCCGAATGGAGGAGTAGGAAGGCCATAAGATATCTGATCATGCAACAGAATCAGATAAAGGATACAAAGCTGACAGGACGATAATCGGACTCACGATACGACAATGACATAGAGATTCGTACACAAGAAAAGACTCAAGTTTTAAAGGACGTAACTATCGGTACATTTGATGTTTCGGGCACCCGAGTGGAGGAACGGGAAGGCCATTAGATATCTGATCATGCTACAGACTCAGATAAAGGATACGAAGCTAATCGGATGGTAATTGGACTTACGATGCAACGATGACATTGCGATTAGTACACAAGAAAAGACTCGAGTTTTAAAGGACGAAACTAGAGGTACATTTGAAGTTTCGGACACCTGAATGGGGGAACGGGAAGGCCTCAAGATATCTGATCATGTAACAGACTCAGATAAAGGATATGAAGCAGACCGGACGGTAAACAGACTTACGATGCATCGATGACATAGTGATTCGTACACAAGAAAAGACTCGAGTTTTAAAGGACGTAACTATAGGTACATTTGAAGTTTCAGACACCTGAATGGAGGAACGGGAAGGCCGTAAGATATCTGATCATGCCGTAAGATATCTGATCATGCAACAGACTCAGATGAAGGATATGAAGCGGAATGGACGGTAATCGGACTCACGATGCGACAATGATATATAGATTCTTACAAAACAAAAGGCTCAAGTTTTAAAGAACGTAACTATCGGTACATTTGAAGTTTCGGACACCCGAATGGAGGAACAGGAAGGCCGTAAGATTTCTGATCATGCAACAGACTCAGATGAAGGATATGAAGCGGACTGGACGGTAATCGGACTCACGATGCGACAATGACATAGAGATTCGTACACAAGAAAAGACTAGAGTTTTGAAGGACGTAACTATCGGTGCATTTGAAGTTTCGGGCAACCGAATGGAGGAATGGGAAGGCCATGAGATATCTGATCATGCACCAGACTGAAATAAAGGATACGAAGCAGCCCGAATGGTAATCGGAATCACGATATGACAATGACATAGAGATTCTTACAAAAGAAAAGGCTCAAGTTTTAAAGGACGTAACTATCAGTACATTTGAAGTTTCGGACACCTGAATGGAGGAACGAGAAGGCCGTAAGATATCTGATCATGCAACAGACTCAGATAAAGGATATGAAGCTGACCGGATGGTAATCAGACTCAGGATGCGACTATGACATAGAGATTCGTACACAAGAAAAGACTAGATTTTTAAAGGACGTAACTATCGGTACATTTGAAGTTTCGGGCACCCGAATGAAGGAACGGAAAGGCCATAAGATACCTGATCATGCTACATACTCAGATAAAGGATACGAAGCGGGCCGGACGTTAATCGGATTCACAATGCGACAATGAGATAGAGATTCGTACACATGAAAAGGCTCAAGTTTTAAAGGACGTAACTATCGGTACATTTGAAGTTTCGAGCACCCGAATGGAGGATCGAGAAGGCCATAAGATACCTGATCATGCTACATACTCAGATAAAGGATACGAAGCGGACCGGACGTTAATCGGACTCACGATGCGACAATGAGATAGAGATTCGTACACATGAAAAGGCTCAAGTTTTAAAGGACATAACTATTGGTACATTTGAAGTTTCGGACACCCGAATGGAGGATCGGGATGGCCATAAGATAGCTGATCATGCAACAGACTCAGATAAAGGATACGAAGCTAAGCGGACGGTAATTGGACTTACAATGCAACGATGACATAGAGATTCGTACAAAAGAAAAGACTCGAGTTTTAACGGACGTAACTATCGGTACATTTGAAGTTTCGGGCACCCGAATGGTGGAACGGGAAGGCCGTAGGATATCTGATCATGCAAGAGACTCAGATAAAGGAGGATATGATGCTGACCGGATGGTAATCAGACTCATGATGCGACAATGACATAGAGATTCGTACAAAAAAAACTCGAGTTTTAAAGGACGTAACTATCGGTACATTTGAAGTTTTGGGCACCCGAATGGATGAACGGAAAGGCCGTAAGATATCTGATCATGTAACAGACCCATATAAATTATACGAAGCTGACCGGATGGTAATCAGAGTCACGATGCGACAATGACATAGAGATTCGTACACAAGAAAAGACTCAAGTTTTAAAAGACGTAACTATCGGTGCATTTGACGTTTAGGACACCCGAATGGAGGAACGGCAAAGCCATAAGATATCCGATAATGCTATAGACCCAGATAAAGGATACGAAGCTGACCGTACATCAATCGGACTCACGATGCGACAACGACATAGAGATTCGTACACAAGAAAGACTCAAGTTTTAAAGGACGTACGTGTCGGTAAATTTGAAGTTCCGAGCACCCGAAAGGAGGAGTAGGAAGGCAATAAGATATCTGATCATGCAACAGAATCAGATAAAGGATACGAAGCTGACAAGACGGTAATCGGACTAACGATACGACAATGACATAGAGATTCGTACACAAGAAAAGACTCAAGTTTTAAAGGACGTAACTATCGGTACATTTGATGTTTCGGGCACCCGAGTGGAGGAACGGGAAGGCCATTAGATATCTGATCATGCTACAGACTCAGATAAAGGATATGAAGCTAATCGGACGGTAATTGGACTTACGATGCAACGATGACATAGAGATTCGTACACAAGAAAAGACTCGAGTTTTAAAGGACGTAACTATAGGTACATTTGAAGTTTCAGACACCTGAATGGAGGAACGGGAAGGCCGTAAGATATCTGATCATGCCGTAAGATATCTGATCATGCAACAGACTCAGATGAAGGATATGAAGCGGAATGGACGGTAATCGGACTCACGATGCGACAATGATATAGAGATTCTTACAAAAGAAAAGGCTCAAGTTTTAAAGAATGTAACTATCGGTACATTTGAAGTTTCGGACACCCGAATGGAGGAACGGGAAGGCCGTAAGATTTCTGATCATGCAACAGACACAGATGAAGGATATGAAGCGGACTGGACGGTAATCGGACTCACGATGCGACAATGACATAGAGATTCGTACACAAGAAAAGACTAGTGTTTTAAAGGACGTAACTATCGGTGCATTTGAAGTTTCGGGCAACCAAATGGAGGAATGGGAAGGCCATGAGATATCTGATCATGCACCAGACTGAAATAAAGGATACGAAGTAGCCCGAATGGTAATCGGAATCACGATACGACAATGACATAGAGATTCTTACAATAGAAAAGGTCAAGTTTTAAAGGACATAACTATCGGTACATTTGAAGTTTCGGACACCCGAATGGAGGAACAGGAAGGCCATTAGATATCTGATCATGCTACAGACTCAGGTAAAGGATACGAAGCTAATCTAACGGTAATCGGACTTACGATGCAACGATGACATAGAGATTCGTAAACAAGAAAAGACTCGAGTTTTAAATGACGTAACTAAAGGTACATTTGAAGTTTCGGACACCTGAATGGAGGAACGGGAAGGCCGTAAGATATCTGATCATGCAACAGACTCAGATAAAGGAGGATACGACGCTGACCAGATGGTAATCAGACTCACGATGCGACAATGACATAGAGATTCGTACACAAGAAAATTCTCGAGTTTTAAAGGAAGTAACTATCGGTACATTTGATGTTTCGGGCACCCGAATGGAGGAACGGGAAGGACGTAGGATATCTGATCATGCAACAGACTCAGATAAAGGATAGGAAGCTGACCAGATGGTAATCAGACTCACGATGCGACAATGACATAGAGATTCGTACACTAGAAAATACTCGATTTTTAAAGGAAGTAACTATCGGTACATTTGAAGTTTCGGGCACCCGAATGGAGGAACATGAAGGCCATTAGATATCTGATCATGCTACAGACTCAGATAAAGGATACGAAGCTAATCGAACGGTAATCGGACTTACGATGCAACGATGACATAGAGATTCGTAAACAAGAAAAGACTCGAGTTTTAAAGGACGTAACTAAAGGTACATTTGAAGTTTCGGACACCTGAATGGAGGAACGGGAAGGCCGTAAGATATCTGATCATGCAACAGACTCAGATAAAGGAGGATATGACGCTGACCGGATGGTAATCAGACTCACGATGCGACAATGACATAGAGATTCGTACACAAGAAAATTCTCGAGTTTTAAAGGAAGTAACTATCGGTACATTTGATGTTTCGGGCACCCGAATGGAGGAACGGGAAGGACGTAGGATATCTGATCATGCAACAGACTCAGATAAAGGATAGGAAGCTGACCAGATGGTAATCAGACTCACGATGCGACAATGACATAGAGATTCGTACAAAAAAAACTCGAGTTTTAAAGGACGTAACTATCAGTACTTTTGAAGTTTTGGGCCCCCGAATGGATGAACGGGAAGGCTGTAAGATATCTGATCATGTAACAGACTCATATAAATTATACGAAGCTGACCGGATGGTAATCAGACTCACGATTTGACAATGACATAGAGATTCGTACACAAGAAAAGACTCAAGTTTTAAAAGACGTAACTATCGGTGCATTTGACGTTTAGAGCACCCGAATGGAGGAACGGGAAAGCCATAAGTTATCCGATAATGCTACAGACTCAGATAAAGGATATGAAGCGGACCGGACATCAATCAGACTCACGATGCGACAATGACATAGAGATTCGTACACAAGAAAAGACTCGAGTTTTAAAGGACGTAACTGTAGGTACATTCGAAGTCTCGGACACCTAAAGGGAGGAACGGGAAGGCCGTAAAATATCTGAT
This sequence comes from Ambrosia artemisiifolia, assembly GCA_032199755.1. Lineage (NCBI taxonomy): Eukaryota > Viridiplantae > Streptophyta > Magnoliopsida > Asterales > Asteraceae > Ambrosia > Ambrosia artemisiifolia. Next base: position 17,984,467 of record CM063526.1, read on the forward strand.
CATGCAATAGACTCTGATAAAGGATATGAAGCGGACCGGATGTCAATCGGACTCACGATGCGACAATGACAAAGAGATTCATACACAAGAAAAGACTAGAGTTTTAAACGACGTAACTATCGGTACATTTGAAGGTTCGGGCAACCGAATGGAGGAACGGGAAGGCCGTGAGATATCTGATTATGCACCAGACTGAGATAAAGGATACGAGGCTGCCCGGATGGTTATCGGAATCACGATGCGACAATGACATAGAGATTCTTACAACAGAAAAGACTCCAGTTTGAAAGGAAGTAACAATCGGTACATTTGTAGTTTCTGGTATCCGAATGGAGGAACGGGAAGGCCATACGATTACTGATCATGCTACATACTCAGATAAAGGATACGAAGCTGACCGGACGTTAATCGGACTCACGATGCGACAATGAGATAGAGATTCGTACACATGAAAAGCCTCAGGTTTTAAAGGATGTAACTATTGGTACATTTGAGTTTCAGGCACCCGAATGGAGGAGCGGGAAGGCCGTAAGATATCTGATCATGAAACAGACTCAGATAAAGGATACGAAACTGACCGGATGGTAATCAGACTCACGAAGCGACAATGACATAGAGATTCGTACACTAGAAAATACTCGATTTTTAAAGGAAGTAACTATCGGTACATTTGAAGTTTCGGGCACCCGAATGGAGGAACGGGAAGGCCATAAGATATCTGATCATGCTACATACTCAGATAAAGAATACAAAGCTGACCGGACGTTAATCGGACTCATGATGCCACAACGAGATAGAGATTTGTACACATGAAGAGGCTCAAGTTTTAAAGGACGTAACTATCGGTACATTCAAAGTTTCGGTCACCCGAATAGAGGAGCGGGAAGGCCATAAGATATCTGATCGTGCAACAGACTCAGATAAAGGATACGAAGCTGACCGGACGGTAATCGCACTCACGATGCGACAATGACATTGAGATTCATACACAAGAAAAGACTCAAGTTTTAAAGGACGTAACTATCGGTACATTTGAAGTTTCGGGCACCCGAATGGAGGAACAGGAAGGCCATTAGATATCTGATCATGCTACAGACTCAGATAAAGGATACGAAGCTAATCTAACGGTAATCGGACTTACGATGCAACGATGACATAGAGATTCGTAAACAAGAAAAGACTCGAGTTTTAAAGGACGTAACTAAAGGTACATTTGAAGTTTCGGACACCTGAATGGAGGAACGGGAAGGCCGTAAGATATCTGATCATGCAACAGACTCAGATAAAGGAGGATATGACGCTGACCGGATGGTAATCAGACTCATGATGCGACAATGACATAGAGATTCGTACACAAGAAAATTCTCGAGTTTTAAAGGAAGTAACTATCGGTACATTTGATGTTTCGGGCACCCGAATGGAGGAACGGGAAGGACGTAGGATATCTGATCCTGCAACAGACTCAGATAAAGGATAGGAAGCTGACCAGATGGTAATCAGACTCACGATGCGACAATGACATAGAGATTCGTACACTAGAAAATACTCGATTTTTAAAGGAAGTAACTATCGGTACATTTGAAGTTTCGGGCACCCGAATGGAGGAACAGGAAGGCCATTAGATATGACATAGAGATTCGTAAACAAGAAAAGACTCGAGTTTTAAAGGACGTAACTAAAGGTACATTTGAAGTTTCGGACACCTGAATGGAGGAACGGGAAGGCCGTAAGATATCTGATCATGCAACAGACTCAGATAAAGGAGGATATGACGCTGACCGGATGGTAATCAGACTCACGATGCGACAATGACATAGAGATTCATATACAAGAAAAGACTCAAGTTTTAAAAGACGTAACTATCGGTGCATTTGACGTTTAGAGCACCCGAATGGAGGAACGGGAAAGCCATAAGATATCCGATAATGCTACAGACTCAGATAAAGGATACGAAGCTGACTGGACATCAATCGGACTCACGATGCGACAATGACATAGAGATTCGTACACAAGAAAAGACTCAAGTTTTAAAGAACGTAAGTATCGGTACATTTGAAGTTCCGAGCACCCGAATGGAGGAGTAGGAAGGCCATAAGATATCTGATCATGCAACAGAATCAGATAAAGGATACGAAGCTGACAGGACGGTAATCGGACTCTCGATACGACAATGACATAGAGATTCATACACAAGAAAAGACTCAAGTTTTAAAGGACGTAACTATCGGTACATTTGATGTTTCGGGCACCCGAGTGGAGGAACGAGAAGGCCATTAGATATCTGATCATGCTACAGACTCAGATAAAGGATACGAAGCTGATCGGACGGTAATTGGACTTACGATGCAACGATGACATAGAGATTCGTAGACAAGAAAAGACTCGAGTTTTAAAGGACGTAACTATAGGTACATTTGAAGTCTCGGACACCTGAATTGAGGAACGGGAAGGCCGTAAAATATCTGGACATGCAACAGACTCAGATAAAGGATATCAAGCGGACCGGACATCAATCGGACTCACGATGCGACAATGACATAGAGATTCGTACACAAAAAAAGACTCGAGTTTTAAAGGATGTAACTGTAGGTACATTTGAAGTCTCGGACACCTGAAGGGAGGAACGGGAAGGCCGTAAAATATCTGATCATGCAATAGACTCAGATAAAGGATATGAAGTGAGCTTCGAAGCTAGGGTTTTCTCTCTGATATTGGGCGATTTTGGCGATATCAGTGTTTTCTTCTTCGTTTCTCTTTTCTGGCTATTCTCTAACCCTAATTCTCCCTCTGTTTTCTTTTCTATTTCGTGTTTCACTGTTCCAGTACCTTTGTAGATACTGGAATCTTCACAGTGCGCGAGTCCTATGGAACCTGGTCCTAGGGTTCCAGTGCCGGATCCACCGCCGGCTATTCCACCTGATTTATCGAATGTTCAGATGGTTGATGCTCAGGATTTGGGTTCTATGAAGGAGTCTCCTACTGCTGATGGAACTTCTATAGGGGAGGTTGAGCAGGTTGTTTTGAACCGTATTGTTTCAGGTAAAACTGATTCTCTTATTATTAGTGTGGATGTTGTTTGTTTGCTGAGGATTTTATTTGGGGAAAATTGGAAGAAACGTTTGTGTTCTGAGACTTTGGATTTACTGAAGTTAGCGGGGATGGGTAAATTGGATTCTGTGAATCGTCTGGTTGATTTGGAGATTGGTGGGAGGGGTCTGAGCTTTCATGAGAAGTTGGCTGGTAGGTATGGTATTATTATGGAAGTTATTGCCAATTTTCTTAGTAGGAAGGGGTATGGAAGTTCTGGGGTGAGTAGGGATGGTACTGAGGATGTGGAAATGAAGGAGGGAGGTAGAGGTGTTAAGTTCCCTCAGGTTGATTCTTCATTGAATGTGTTGGAGGTGGGTATGAGTGCAAAGTTGGTTTGGATGGACAAGAGGAAGAAGAGGTCAGTGAGGAATGAGGGAGTCAAGCTTAAGAGCAGGAAAGTTATGTGGGGGGATGATTTGTATGTGAAGGAGTCTGTTGAAGAGGGTTTTGCTAATTCTGATGATGTTCTTCCTGATACTTTTAATTCTCAAGAGCTGTTAAATGTTGTGGAAGGAGGTAGTAAGGGTACAGCACCTGTGAAGGTGGTGGTGGGAAGTAAGAACTCTCATGGTAAAAAGGATAGGGAGAGTGAGTTAAAGTTGAAGTTGTCTGCTGAAACTCAAGTGTTTGAGTTTAAACCTGGTGTGGGGGAAGGGATTGTTATTGATAAGGAGGGGGAAGTGCTTCTTGGAGGTAAAAGTGAACTTCGTTTGAAAGAGATTGCGAGAATAAAGGCTGAGAAACAGAGGAAAGAGGAGGAAGCTAAGGAGGCTGAGGGGAATGTTGAAGTTGGAAAAGCACAGGAGACTGTTAATCAGGTGAGAATGCCTTGGAGGGGTATTTTGAAGACTCCTTCAATGAAGAAGCTTATTCTGAAGAAATCTGCTGAAATGGGTCCTAAGAAGTTGTCTGAGGATGATATTCTCTCTATTGGTAACATGAAGCCTATGCCTAAGTCTATTATGGATACTGTCTCTATTAAGGATAATGTGGTGTTTTCTGCTTCTAATTCTGCTGTCAAGGAGGCTGAAAAGAAGAAGGGGGTTTTGTCTTTTGCTGATATAGCAAAAGAGAATTCTAATTGTGTCTTGGAAACTAAAATGGCTTATTATCCTCCAAAGGTGTTAGAAAATGGAGAAGTTGTGGCTGTGATTAATCCGGAGAAACTGGCTGAAGCAAAGTCTGCTTACAATTCTTATCTATATGGTTATTTTGTTGGACAGAATCTTCCTATGGGTATGGTGAGGTATCATTTGTTTAGAATGTGGAAGAATTTTGGGTTAGTTGATGTTTCTTCTAATGGGGCTGGGGTTTATTTCTTTAAGTTTAAATCTGAAGCAGGTATGTTGAATGCTATCAGTAAGGGTCCTTGGGTTATTAATGATATACCTCTGTGTGTTAAAAGATGGGAGGTAGGGATTAATGTGGACAAAGTGGAACCTGCTACTATTCCCATTTGGGTTACTATTCCCAACATGCCTATGGAACTTTGGAATAGAGAAAGTATATGTAGTATGTTAAGTATGGTTGGGAATCCTTTAATGCCTGATAAGGTCACTGCTCTGAGATGTAGTAAAAAAGAGGGGAGAGCAGGATTTGCAAGAGTTTTGGTTGAAATTTGTGCTGAGAAAACCTTGCCTGATTTTGTGAAAGCTTATTATCCTGCTGAGGGTGACAAACCAGCTTTTATAAAGGAGGTAAAGGTGGAATATCATGTTAAAGTCAAGAAGTGTTCTGCTTGCAAGGTGTTTGGACATGATTTTGAATCATGTAAGGTTAGAGAATTGTCTGAGGAGGATGTTTCTTTGAAGACTCAGCAACTGTTGAAGGAGTTATATAAGGCTAGTGAGGCTGAATTCCGTGTTTCAGGTATTAATAATGATGGATTTGTAACAGTGGGAAAAAATAATAAAGTTATTAATAATAATAATAGTAATGGTGTTGGTCCTTCTAACTCTGGGAGGATCAATGGAGGTAATGGGTCTGGGTTTGGAGGTAATAGAGTTGGTAACCAGAATGCTGCTACTGGTAGGGGTAATGATTTTAAGGGGCAAGGTAATAGGGGGTATGGTAATGGAGGTAGAGGTAATGGGCAGAATAGGGATAAGAGAAATAATGGTGGGAAGCAATGGGTAACTAAAAACAACCAAGGTAAGAATTCTGGTGAGGGGACTATTAATTTGCAGAATACTTTTGAGGTTCTTAGAGAGGAATTGGAAGAGGGTATTGATAAGGGCAAGGGGAAAAAAGGTGAGGATATGGGTAGGGTGAGTGTAAAGAAGGATTCTGGGGTTGGGAGTTCAGGAGAGAATGGGTTAGAGAATGTTGTTGATAGGAAGGGTGATGTGAATTCTGAGGTGCAGAAAAAGATAGATACTAAAGTTAATATTAAGTCTGGGTACTTTAAGATGAATGACTTGCAGTTTAATGAGGTTGCTCATTATGTGTTGAATAAGAAGTGCCCTTCAAATGAAGTTATGAAGAAGTGGAATATTGGGCAGGTTAAGGTGTTTTTTGAACAGTGGGATAAATTAATGTTTGCTAAGATAGTTGAGGCTAGCAATGGTGAGAATAATGATAATATGGTTGATATGGTTTGTGATGGGACTGATAAGGGTAGTGGGGAGAGTACTTCTGGAATGAAGAACTCTTTGGGAGCTGAAAAGGTTATTAATGAAGATTAATTCCATGATGTGGAATGTCAGAGGGATGTCGAATTCCTCTAGACAAAAGCAGATTACTAGATTAATAAGGGAGAATAAGATTTGTTTGGTTGGATTAGTTGAAACTAGAGTTAGTTCACTTAATGTTGAGGCTGTTTGTAAAAATGTTATGTGGCAGTGGGAGTGGACTTCTAATGGGAGTAGTTGTTCTAGTTGGGTGAGAATTGTGGTTGGATGGGATGCTAGAGTTATTGATGTGGTTGTTTTGTATGCTGATGAGCAAGTTATTCACTGTGTGGTTTGCCCTATGGGGGATGAAGAGAAGTTTTTCTGTTCATTCTTATATGGGGTCACTAATGTGGTGGGAAGAAGGACTTTGTGGTCAAATCTTTTATGTCATTTTCAGTTAATTGGGGACAATCCCTGGTTAATAATGGGTGATTTTAATGCTATTATGGATCCTGGGGAAAAGAACTGTGAGGTTGCTTCTTCTTTATATGGTATGGTGGAACTTCAAGAGTGTGTTGCTGAGTTGAAGATTTCTGATTTGCCCAGTTCAGGTTTGCACTTTACCTGGAATCAGAAGCCTGGCAAGAGTGATGGGATTATGGAGAAACTTGATAGGGCTATGGTTAATATGAAATTTGAGGAGGTGTTTGCTAATATGGGGGCAAAATTTTTTCCTTTTTATACTTCTGATCATTCACCTGTTGTTGTATCTTGTACTGGAGGCCAGAATGTTGAGCATATACCGTTTAAATTTTGGAATTACCTGACTGATAAAAAAGAATTTTTACCATTGGTTAGAAAGGGTTGGGATAGGAAGATTGAGGGATGTAAAATGTTTGAGGTGGTCTCTAAGCTGAAACTGTTGAAAAGACCATTGAGAAAATTAAATTTTCAGCAGGGGAATTTACACAAAAAAGTTGAGAGTTTGAAGATTGAGTTGGAAAGAATTCAGTTTGAGGTGTCTCTTGATTCTGGAAATGAAAGTTTGAGGCAGGAGGAGGCTGTTTATCTTGATGCTTATAATGATGCTTTGAGGGATGAAGAATCTATGCTCAAACAGAAGGCCAAAGTTCATTGGTTAACTGTTGGGGATCAGAATAATAAGTACTTTTTTCAATCTGTGAAGCAAAGACAGAAGAGGGGAAAAGTGTCTCAGATCAATGATGTTGAGGGTAATGCTTATGAGGGTAAGAATATTGGTAATGCGTTTGTTAAATACTTTATGTCTATAATGGGTCAAAAGGATACTGTTGAGGGGATCAGGGATTTGGAGGGTTTATTTGTTAACAAAGTAAATAGTCATGATGCTGTTGAGTTAGTGAAATCTGTTTCATTAGAGGAGGTTCGAGCTGCTATGTTTCAGATCAGTGATGAGAAAGCTCCTGGGCCTGATGGTTATTCAGCCAAGTTTTTTAAGGCTTCCTGGAGTATTGTGGGCGATGAGGTTAGTAAAGCTGTTCAGGAATTTTTTGTGACTGGTAAAATTTTGAAACAAATTAATGCAACAACTATTTCTTTGGTACCTAAAGTTGCTAGTCCTAATGTGGTGAATGAATTCAGGCCTATTGCTTGCTGTAATGTAATTTATAAATGCATCAGCAAAGTAATATGTAATAGGCTTATGAAGGTGTTGGAGGGGTTAGTTGATAAGGCTCAGAGTGCTTTTGTGCCTGGAAGGCTAATTAGTGACAATATTCTATTGGCCCAAGAATTGGTAAAAGGGTATGATTGGAAGAGGGGTTATCCGAGAGTTGCTTTGAAGGTGGATTTGCAAAAAGCCTATGATTCTGTAGACCATTCTTTTTTGAAGACTTGTCTGGTGCAGTTTGGTTTCCCTGAGAAGTTTATCAATTGGATCATGATGTGTCTTACTACTGTATCTTACTCTATAAACTTTAATGGGCAATTGTATGGGTATTTTAGAGGAGAGAAAGGGCTTAGGCAAGGGGATCCTATTTCCCCTTACCTGTTCACTTTAGTAATGGAAGTTCTTAATCTGATGATGAAAAGAAGGATTAGAGAAGCTGGTGAATTTCAATATCATTGGAAGTGTGAGGAGTTAAAGCTCACACATTTGTGTTTTGCCGATGATCTTTTTATATTTTGTAGTGCTAATGGAGAGTCTATTCAGGTTGTGAGAGAGGTGTTGGAAGAATTTGGAGGTTGTTCTGGTCTAAGGCCTAATATGAACAAGAGTGAAGTTATATTTGGTAATGTGGAAGCTGATATTCAGAGAGATATATTGGGTATTCTGCCTTTCAGGGAGGAACGGGAAGGCCGTAAGATATCTGATCATGCAACAGACTCAGATAAAGGATATGAAGTGGACCAGACGGTAATCGGACTTACGATGCAACGATGACATAGAGATTCGTACACAAGAAAAGACTCGAGTTTTAAAGGACGTAACTATAGGTATATTTGATGTTTCAGACACCTGAATGGAGGAACGGGAAGGCCGTAAGATATCTGATCATGCAACAGACTAAGATAAAGGATATGAAGCGGACCGGACGGTAATCGGACTCACGATGCGACAATGACATAGAGATTCGTACACAAGAAAAGACTCGAGTATTAAAGGACGTAACTATCGGTACATTTGAAGTTTCCGGCATCTGAATGGAGGAACGCGAAGGCTTTAGGATATCTGATCATCTAACAGACTCAGAGAAAGGATACGAAGCGTGCCGAACGGTAATCGGACTCACGATGAGACAATGACATAGAGATTCGTACCCAAAAAAGGACTCGAGTTTGAAAGGAAGTAACAATCGGTACATTTGTAGTCTCTGGTATCCGAATGGAGGAACGGGAAGGCCATACGATATATGATCATGCTACATACTCAGATAAAGGATACGAAGCTGACCGGACGTTAATTGGACTCACGATGCGACAATGAGATAGAGTTTCGTACACATGAAAAGCCTCAAGTTTTAAAGGATGTAACTATTGGTACATTTGAGTTTCAGGCACTCGAATGGAGGACCGGGAAGGCCGTAAGATATCTGATCATGCAACAGACTTAGATTAAGGATACGAAACTGACCGGATGGTAATCAGACTCACGAAGCGAAAATGACATAGAGAATCGTACACTAGAAAATACTCGATTTTTAAAGGACGTAATTATTGGTACATTTGAAGTTTCGGGCACCCGAATGGAGGAACGGGAAGGCCATAAGATATCTGATCATGCTACATACTCGGATTAAGAATACAAAGCTGACCGGACGTTAATCGGACTCATGATGCCACAACGAGATAGAGATTTGTACACATGAAGAGGCTCAAGTTTTAAAGGACGTAACTATCGGTACATTCAAAGTTTCGGTCACCCGAATGGAGAAGCAGGAAGGCCATAAGATATCTGATCGTGCAACAGACTCAGATAAAGGATACAAAGCTGACCCGACGGTTATCGCACTCACGATGCGACAATGACATTGAGATTCATACACAAGAAAAGACTCAAGTTTTAAAGGACGTAACTATCGGTACATTTGAAGTTTCGGGCACCCGAACGGAGGAACAGGAAGGCCATTAGATATCTGATCATGCTACAGACTCAGATAAAGGATACGAAGCTAATCGAACGGTAATTGGACTTACGATGCAACGATGACATAGAGATTCGTACACAAGAAAAGACTCGAGTTTTAAAGGACGTAACTAGAGGTACATTTGAAGTTTCGGACACCTGAATGGAGGAACGGGAAGGCCGTAAGATATCTGATCATGCAACAGACTCAGATAAACGATATGAAGTGGACCGGACGGTAATCGGACTTACGATGCAACGATGACATAGAGATTCGTACACAAGAAAAGGCTCGAGTTTTAAAGGACGTAACTATAGGTATATTTGAAGTTTCAGACACCTGAATGGAGGAACGGGTCGGCCGTAAGATATCTGATCATGCAACAGACTAAGATAAAGGATATGAAACGGACCGGACGGTAATCGGTCTCACGATGCGACAATGACATAGAGATTCGTACACAAGAAAAGACTCGAGAAATAAAGGACGTAACTATCGGTACATTTGAAGTTTCCAGCATCTGAATGGAGGAACGCGAACGCTTTAGGATATCTGATCATCTAACAGATTCAGATAAAGGATACGAAGCCTACCGAACGGTAATCGGACTCACGATGAGAAAATGACATAGAGATTCATACACAAAAAAGGACTCGAGTTTGAAAGGAAGTAACAATCGGTACATTTGTAGTCTCTGGTATCCGAATGGAGGAACGGGAAGGCCGTAAGATATCTGATCATGCAACAGACTCAGATAAAGGATACGAAACTGACCGGATGGTAATCAGACTCACGAAGCGACAATGACATCGAGATTCGTACACTAGAAAATACTCGATTTTTAAAGGACGTAACTATCGGTACATTTGAAGTTTCGGGCACCCGAATGGAGGAACGGGAAGGCCATAAGATATCTGATCATGCTACATACTCTGATAAAGAATACAAAGCTGACCGGACGTTAATCGGACTCATGATGCCACAACGAGATAGAGATTTGTACACATGAAGAGGCTCAAGTTTTAAAGGACGTAACTATCGGTACATTCGAAGTTTCGGTCACCCGAATGGAGGAGCGGGAAGGCCATAAGATATCTGATCGTGCAACAGACTCAGATAAAGGATACGAAGCTGACCGGACGGTAATCGCACTCACGATGCGACAATGACATTGAGATTCATACACAAGAAAAGACTCAAGTTTTAAAGGACGTAACTATTGGTACATTTGAAGTTTCGGGCACCCGAATGGAGGAACAGGAAGGCCATTAGATATCTGATCATGCTATAGACTCAGATAAAGGATACGAAGCTAATCGAACGGTAATTGGACTTACGATGCAACGATGACATAGAGATTCGTACACAAGAAAAGACTCGAGTTTTAAAGGACGTAACTAGAGGTACATTTGAAGTTTCGGACACCTGAATGGAGGAACGGGAAGGCCGTAAGATATCTGATCATGCAACAGACTCAGATAAAGGATATGAAGTGGACCGGACGGTAATCGGACTTATGATGCAACGACGACATAGAGATTCGTACACAAGAAAAGGCTCGAGTTTTAAAGGACGTAACTATAGGTATATTTGAAGTTTCAGCAACCTGAATGGAGGAACGGGAAGGCCGTAAGATATCTGATCATGCAACAGACTAAGATAAAGGATATGAAGCGGTCCGGACGGTAATCGGACTCACGATGCGACAATGACAGAGAGATTCGTACACAAGAAAAGACTCGAGTATTAAAGGACGTAACTATCGGTACATTTGAAGTTTCCGGCATCTGAATGGAGGAACGCGAAGGCTTTAGGATATCTGATCATCTAACAGACTCAGATAAAGGATACGAAGCGTACCAAACGGTAATCGGACTCACGATGAGACAATGACATAGAGATTCGTACACAAAAAAGGACTCGAGTTTGAAAGGAGGTAACAATCGGTTCATTTGTAGTTTCTGGTATCCGAATGGAGGAACGGGAAGGCCATACGATATATGATCATGCTACATACTCAGATAAAGGATACGAAGCTGACCGGACGTTAATTGGACTCACGATGCGACAATGAGATAGAGATTCGTACACATGAAAAGCCTCAAGTTTTAAAGGACGTAACTATCGGTACATTTGAAGTTTCAGGCACCCGAATGGAGGAGCGTGAAGGCCATAAGATATCTGATCATGCAACAGACTCAGATAAAGGATACGAAACTGACCGGATGGTAATCAGACTCACGATGCGACAATGACATAGAGATTCGTACACTAGAAAAGACTCGATTTTTAAAGGACGTAACTATCGGTGCATTTGAAGTTTCGGGCACCCGAATGGAGGAACGGGAAGGCCATAAGATATTTGATCATGCTACATACTCAGATAAAGGATACAAAGCTGACCGGACGTTAATCGGACTCATGATGCCACAACGAGAAAAAGATTCGTACACATGAAGAAGCTCAAGTTTTAAAGGACGTAACTATCGGTACATTCAAAGTTTCGGTGACCCGAATGGAGGTGCGGGAAGGCCATAAGATATCTGATCATGCAACAGACTCAGATAAAGGATACGAAGATGACCGGACGGTAATCGCACTCACGATGCGACAATGACATTGAGATTCATACACAAGAAAAGACTCAAGTTTTGAAGGACGTAACTATCGGTACATTTGAAGTTTCGGGCACCCGAATGGAGGAATAGGAAGGCCATTAGATATCTGATCATGCTACAGACTCAGATAAAGGAGACGAAGCTAATCGAACGGTAATTGGACTTACGATGCAACGATGACATTGAGATTCGTACACAAGAAAAGACTCGAGTTTTAAAGGACGTAACTAGAGGCACATTTGAAGTTTCGGACACCTAAATGGGGGAACGGGAAGGCCGTAAGATATCTGGTCATGCAACAGACTCAAATAAAGGACATGAAGTGCACCGGACGGTAATCGGACTTACGATGCAACGATGACATAGAGATTCGTACACAAGAAAAGACTCGAGTTTTAAAGGACGTAACTATAGGTACATTTGAAGTTTCAGACACCTGAATTGAGGAAAGGGAAGGCCGTAAAATATCTGATCATGCCGGAAGATATCTGATCATGCAACAGACTCAGATGAAGGATATGAAGCGGACTGGACGGTAATCGGACTCACGATGCGACAATGATATAGAGATTCTTACAAAAGAAAAGGCTCAAGTTTTGAAGAACGTGACTATCGGTACATTTGAAGTTTCGGACACCCGAATGGAGGAACGGGAAGGCCGTAGGTTTTCTGATCATGCAACAGACTCAGATGAAGGATATAAAGCGGAATGGACGGTAATCGGACTCACGATGCGACAATGACATAGAGATTCGTACACAAGAAAAGACTAGAGTTTTAAAGGACGTAACTATCGGTACAATTGAAGTTTCGGGCAACCGAATGGAGGAATGGGAAGGCCATGAGATATCTGATCATGCACCAGACTGAAATAAAGGATACGAAGCAGCCCGAATGGTAATCGAAACACGATACGACAATGACAAAGAGATTCTTACAAAAGAAAAGGCTCAAGTTTTAAAGGACGTAATTATTGGTACATTTGAAGTTTCGGGCACCCGAATGGAGGAACGGGAAGGCCATAAGATATCTGATCATGCTACATACTCGGATAAAGAATACAAAGCTGACCGGACGTTAATCGGACTCATGATGCCACAACGAGATAGAGATTTGTACACATGAAGAGGCTCAAGTTTTAAAGGACGTAACTATCGGTACATTCAAAGTTTCGGTCACCCGAATGGAGAAGCAGGAAGGCCATAAGATATCTGATCGTGCAACAGACTCAGATAAAGGATACAAAGCTGACCCGACGGTTATCGCACTCACGATGCGACAATGACATTGAGATTCATACACAAGAAAAGACTCAAGTTTTAAAGGACGTAACTATCGGTACATTTGAAGTTTCGGGCACCCGAACGGAGGAACAGGAAGGCCATTAGATATCTGATCATGCTACAGACTCAGATAAAGGATACGAAGCTAATCGAACGGTAATTGGACTTACGATGCAACGATGACATAGAGATTCGTACACAAGAAAAGACTCGAGTTTTAAAGGACGTAACTAGAGGTACATTTGAAGTTTCGGACACCTGAATGGAGGAACGGGAAGGCCGTAAGATATCTGATCATGCAACAGACTCAGATAAACGATATGAAGTGGACCGGACGGTAATCGGACTTACGATGCAACGATGACATAGAGATTCGTACACAAGAAAAGGCTCGAGTTTTAAAGGACGTAACTATAGGTATATTTGAAGTTTCAGACACCTGAATGGAGGAACGGGTCGGCCGTAAGATATCTGATCATGCAACAGACTAAGATAAAGGATATGAAACGGACCGGACGGTAATCGGTCTCACGATGCGACAATGACATAGAGATTCGTACACAAGAAAAGACTCGAGAAATAAAGGACGTAACTATCGGTACATTTGAAGTTTCCAGCATCTGAATGGAGGAACGCGAACGCTTTAGGATATCTGATCATCTAACAGATTCAGATAAAGGATACGAAGCCTACCGAACGGTAATCGGACTCACGATGAGAAAATGACATAGAGATTCATACACAAAAAAGGACTCGAGTTTGAAAGGAAGTAACAATCGGTACATTTGTAGTCTCTGGTATCCGAATGGAGGAACGGGAAGGCCGTAAGATATCTGATCATGCAACAGACTCAGATAAAGGATACGAAACTGACCGGATGGTAATCAGACTCACGAAGCGACAATGACATCGAGATTCGTACACTAGAAAATACTCGATTTTTAAAGGACGTAACTATCGGTACATTTGAAGTTTCGGGCACCCGAATGGAGGAACGGGAAGGCCATAAGATATCTGATCATGCTACATACTCTGATAAAGAATACAAAGCTGACCGGACGTTAATCGGACTCATGATGCCACAACGAGATAGAGATTTGTACACATGAAGAGGCTCAAGTTTTAAAGGACGTAACTATCGGTACATTCGAAGTTTCGGTCACCCGAATGGAGGAGCGGGAAGGCCATAAGATATCTGATCGTGCAACAGACTCAGATAAAGGATACGAAGCTGACCGGACGGTAATCGCACTCACGATGCGACAATGACATTGAGATTCATACACAAGAAAAGACTCAAGTTTTAAAGGACGTAACTATTGGTACATTTGAAGTTTCGGGCACCCGAATGGAGGAACAGGAAGGCCATTAGATATCTGATCATGCTATAGACTCAGATAAAGGATACGAAGCTAATCGAACGGTAATTGGACTTACGATGCAACGATGACATAGAGATTCGTACACAAGAAAAGACTCGAGTTTTAAAGGACGTAACTAGAGGTACATTTGAAGTTTCGGACACCTGAATGGAGGAACGGGAAGGCCGTAAGATATCTGATCATGCAACAGACTCAGATAAAGGATATGAAGTGGACCGGACGGTAATCGGACTTATGATGCAACGACGACATAGAGATTCGTACACAAGAAAAGGCTCGAGTTTTAAAGGACGTAACTATAGGTATATTTGAAGTTTCAGCAACCTGAATGGAGGAACGGGAAGGCCGTAAGATATCTGATCATGCAACAGACTAAGATAAAGGATATGAAGCGGTCCGGACGGTAATCGGACTCACGATGCGACAATGACAGAGAGATTCGTACACAAGAAAAGACTCGAGTATTAAAGGACGTAACTATCGGTACATTTGAAGTTTCCGGCATCTGAATGGAGGAACGCGAAGGCTTTAGGATATCTGATCATCTAACAGACTCAGATAAAGGATACGAAGCGTACCAAACGGTAATCGGACTCACGATGAGACAATGACATAGAGATTCGTACACAAAAAAGGACTCGAGTTTGAAAGGAGGTAACAATCGGTTCATTTGTAGTTTCTGGTATCCGAATGGAGGAACGGGAAGGCCATACGATATATGATCATGCTACATACTCAGATAAAGGATACGAAGCTGACCGGACGTTAATTGGACTCACGATGCGACAATGAGATAGAGATTCGTACACATGAAAAGCCTCAAGTTTTAAAGGACGTAACTATCGGTACATTTGAAGTTTCAGGCACCCGAATGGAGGAGCGGGAAGGCCATAAGATATCTGATCATGCAACAGACTCAGATAAAGGATACGAAACTGACCGGATGGTAATCAGACTCACGATGCGACAATGACATAGAGATTCGTACACTAGAAAAGACTCGATTTTTAAAGGACGTAACTATCGGTGCATTTGAAGTTTCGGGCACCCGAATGGAGGAACGGGAAGGCCATAAGATATTTGATCATGCTACATACTCAGATAAAGGATACAAAGCTGACCGGACGTTAATCGGACTCATGATGCCACAACGAGAAAAAGATTCGTACACATGAAGAGGCTCAAGTTTTAAAGGACGTAACTATCGGTACATTCAAAGTTTCGGTGACCCGAATGGAGGTGCGGGAAGGCCATAAGATATCTGATCATGCAACAGACTCAGATAAAGGATACGAAGATGACCGGACGGTAATCGCACTCACGATGCGACAATGACATTGAGATTCATACACAAGAAAAGACTCAAGTTTTGAAGGACGTAACTATCGGTACATTTGAAGTTTCGGGCACCCGAATGGAGGAATAGGAAGGCCATTAGATATCTGATCATGCTACAGACTCAGATAAAGGAGACGAAGCTAATCGAACGGTAATTGGACTTACGATGCAACGATGACATTGAGATTCGTACACAAGAAAAGACTCGAGTTTTAAAGGACGTAACTAGAGGCACATTTGAAGTTTCGGACACCTAAATGGGGGAACGGGAAGGCCGTAAGATATCTGGTCATGCAACAGACTCAAATAAAGGACATGAAGTGCACCGGACGGTAATCGGACTTACGATGCAACGATGACATAGAGATTCGTACACAAGAAAAGACTCGAGTTTTAAAGGACGTAACTATAGGTACATTTGAAGTTTCAGACACCTGAATTGAGGAAAGGGAAGGCCGTAAAATATCTGATCATGCCGGAAGATATCTGATCATGCAACAGACTCAGATGAAGGATATGAAGCGGACTGGACGGTAATCGGACTCACGATGCGACAATGATATAGAGATTCTTACAAAAGAAAAGGCTCAAGTTTTGAAGAACGTGACTATCGGTACATTTGAAGTTTCGGACACCCGAATGGAGGAACGGGAAGGCCGTAGGTTTTCTGATCATGCAACAGACTCAGATGAAGGATATAAAGCGGAATGGACGGTAATCGGACTCACGATGCGACAATGACATAGAGATTCGTACACAAGAAAAGACTAGAGTTTTAAAGGACGTAACTATCGGTACAATTGAAGTTTCGGGCAACCGAATGGAGGAATGGGAAGGCCATGAGATATCTGATCATGCACCAGACTGAAATAAAGGATACGAAGCAGCCCGAATGGTAATCGAAACACGATACGACAATGACAAAGAGATTCTTACAAAAGAAAAGGCTCAAGTTTTAAAGGACGTAACTATCGGTACATTTGAAGTTTCGGACACCTGAATGGAGGAACGGGAAGGCCGTAAGATATCTGATCATGCAACAGACTCAGATAAAGAATACGAAGCTAAGCGGACGGTAATTGGACTTACAATGCAACGATGACATAGAGATTCGTACACAAGAAAAGACTCGAGTTTTAAAGGACGTAACTATCGGTACATTTGAAGTTTCGGGCACCCGAATGGAGGAACGGGAAGGCCGCAAGATATCTGATCATTCAACAGACTCAGATAAAGGAGGATATGATGCTGGCCGGATGGTAATCAGACTCACGATGCAACAATGACATAGAGATTCATACAAAAGAAAAGACTCGAGTTTTAAATGACGTTAGTATCGGTTCATTTGAAGTTTCGGGCACCCGAATGGAAGAGCAGGAAGGCCATAATACATTTGATCATGCAACAGACTCAGATAAAGGATATGAAACTGACCGGACGGTAATCGGACTCACGATGCGACAATGACATAGAGATTCGTCCACAAGAAAAGACTCGAGTTTTAAAGGACGTAACTATCGGTACATTTAAAGTTTCAGGCATTTGAATGGAGGAATGGGAAGGCCTTAGGACATCTGATCATCCAAAAGAGTCAGATAAAGGATACGAAGCGGACCGAACGGTAATCGGACTCACGATGAGACAATGACATAGAGATTCGTACACAAAAAAAGTCTCGAGTTAGAAAGGACGTAACAATCGGTACATTTGTAGTTTCGGGCAACAGAATGGATGAACGGGAAAGCCATTAAATATCTGATAATGCTACAGACTCAGATAAAGGATATGAAGCGGACCGAACTGTAATCGTACTCACGATGCGACAATGACATAGAGATTCGTACACACAAAAAAAGACTCGAGTTTTAAAGGACGTAACTATCGGTACATTTGAAGTTTCATGCATCTGAATGGAGGAACGTGAAGGCCTTAGGATATCTGATCATCCAACAGACGCAGATAAAGCATACGAAGCGGACCGAACGGTAATCGAACTCACAATGAGATAATGACATAGAGATTCGTACACAAAAAAAGACTCGAGTTTTAAAGGACGTATTAATCGGTACATTTGTAGTTTCGGGCACCCGAATGGAGGAACGGGAAAGCCATTAAAAATCTGATCATGCTACAGACTCGGATAAAGGATACGAAGCTGACCGGACGTTAATCGGACTCACGATGCGACAATGAGATAGAGATTCGTACACATGAAAAGGCTCAAGTTTTAAAGTACGTAACTATCGGTACATTTGAAGTTTTCGGGCACCTGAGTGGAGGAACGAGAAGGCCGTAATATATCTGATCATGCAACAGACTCAGATAAAGGATAAGAAGCTTACCCAATGGTAATCACACTCATGATGCGACAATGACATAGAGATTCGTACACAAGAAAACACTCGATTTTTAAAGGACGTAACTATCGGTACATTTGAAGTTTCGGGCACCCAAATGTAGAAACGGGAAGGCCATAAGATATCTGATCATGCGACATACTCAGATAAAGGATACGAGGCTGACCGGACGATAATCGGACTCACGATGCAACAATGAGATAGAGATTCGTACACATGAAGAGGCTCAACTTTAAAAGGACGTAACTATCGGTACATTTGAAGTTTCGGTTACCCGAATGGAGGAGCAGGAAGGCATAAGATATCTGATCATGCAACAGACTCAGATAAAGGATATGAAGCTTACCGGACGGTAATCAGACTCACGATGCGACAATGACATAGAGATTCGTACACAAGAAAAGACTCGAGTTTTAAAGGACGTAACTATCGGTACATTTGAAGTTTCAGGCATCTGAATGGAGGAACGTGAAGGCCTTAGGATATCTGATCATCCAACAGACTCAGATAAAGCATACGAAGCGGACCGAACGGTAATTGATCTCACAATGAGACAATGACATAGAGATTCGTACACAAAAAAAGACTCGAGTTTTAAAGTACGTATTAATCGTTACATTTGTAGTTTCGGGCACCCGAATGGAGGAACGGGAAAGCCATTAAAAATCTGATCATGCTACAGACTCAGATAAAGGATATGAAGTGGACCGGACGGTAATCGGACTCACGATGCGACAATGACATAGAGATTCATACACAATAAAAAACTCGAGTTTTAAAGGACGTAACTATCTGTACATTTGAAGTTTCGGGCAACCGAATGGAGGAACGGGATGGCCATGAGATATCTGATCATGCACCAAACTGAGATAAAGGATACGAAGCTGCTCGAATGGTAATCGGAATCACGATATGACAATGACATAGAGATTCTTACAAAAGAAAAGGCTCAAGTTTTAAAGGACGTAAGTATCGGTACATTTGAAGTTTTGGGTACCCGAATGGAGGAACGGGAAGGTCGTAAGATATCTGATCATGCAACAGACTCAGATAAAGGATACGAACTGACCGGATGGTAAACAGACTCAGGATGCGCCATTGAGATTCGTACACAAGAAAAGACTCGATTTTTAAAGGACGTAGCTATCAGTACATTTGAAGTTTCGGGCACCCGAATGGAGGAACGGGAAGCCCATAAGATATTTGATCATGCTACATTCTCAGATAAAGGATACGAAGCTGACTGGACGTTAATCTGACTTAGGATGCGACAATGAGATAGAGATTCGTACACATGAAAAGGCTCAAGTTTTAAAGGACGTAACTATCTGTACATTTGAAGCTTCGGACACCCGAATGGAGGAGCGGAAAGGCCATAAGATATCTGATCTTGCAACAGACTCAGATAAAGGATACGAAGCTAACCAGATGGTAATCAGACTCACGATGCGACAATGACATAGAGATTCGTACAAAAAAAAACTCGAGTTTTAAAAGACGTAACTATCGGTACCTTTGTAGTTTCGGGCACCCGAATGGAGGAACGAGAAGGACGTAAGATATCTGATCATGCAACAGACTCAGATAAAGGATACGAACTGACCGGATGGTAATCAGACTCAGGATGCGACAATGACATTGAGATTCGTACACAAGAAAAGACTCGATTTTTAAAGGACGTAACTATCAGTACATTTGAAGTTTCGGGCACCCGAATGGAGGAACGGGAAGCCCATAAGATATCTGATCATGCAACAGACTCAGATAAAGGAAACGAATCTAAGTGGACGGTAATTGGACTTTCGATGCAAAGATGACATAGAGATTCGTACACAAGAAAAGACTCAAGTTTTAAAGGACGTAACTCTCGGTACATTTGAAGTCTCGGGCACCCGAATGGAGGAACGGGAAGGCCGTAAGATATCTGATCATGCAACAGACTCAGATAAAGGATACGATGCCGAACGGATGGTAATCAGACTCACGATGTGACAATGACATAGAGATTCGTACACAAGAAAAGACTCAAGTTTTAAAGGACGTAATTACCGGTACATTTGAAGTTTCGGGCAACCGAATGGAGGAACTGGAAAGCCATGAGATATCTGATCATGCACCAGACTGAGATAAAGGATACGAAGCTGCCCGGATGGTAATTGGGATCACGATATGACAATGACATAGAGATTCTTACGAAAGAAAAGACTCGAGTTTTAAATGACGTAACTATCGGTTCATTTGAAGTTTCGGGCACCCGAATTGAAAAGCAGGAAGGCCATAAGATACATGATCATGCAACAGACTCAGATAAAGGATATGAAACTGACCGGATGGTAATCGGACTCACAATGCGACAATGACATAGAGATTCGTCCACAAGAAAAGACTCGAGTTTTAAAGGACGTAACTATCGGTACATTTGAAGTTTCAGGCATTTGAATGGAGGAATGGGAAGGCCTTAGGATATCTGATCATCCAAAAGACTTAGATAAAGGATACGAAGCGGATCGAACGGTAATCGGACTCACGATGAAACAATAACATAGAGATTCGTACACAAAAAAAGACTCGAGTTTGAAAGGACGTAACAATCGGTACAATTGTAGTATCGGGCACCCGAATGGAGGAACTGAAAAGCCATTAAATATATGATCATGCTATAGACTCAAATAAAGGATACGAAGCGGACCGAACTATAATCGTACTCACGATGCGACAATGACATAGAGATTCGTACACAAAAAAAAAGACTCGAGTTTCAAAGGAAGTAACAATCGGTACATTTGTAGTTTCTGGTATCCGAATGGAGGAATGGGAAGGCCATACGATATATGATCATGCTACATACTCAGATAAAGGATACGACGCTGACCAGATGGTAATCAGACTCACGATGCGACAATGACATAGAGATTCGTACAAAAAAAACTCGAGTTTTAAAGGACGTAACTATCGGTACCTTTGATGTTTCGGGTACCCGAATGGAGGAACGAGAAGGCCGTAAGATATCTGATCATGCAACAGACTCAGATAAAGGATACGAGGCTGACCGGATGGTAATCAGACTCACGATGCAACAATGACATAGAGATTCGTAAGAAAAGACTCGATTTTTAAAGGACGTAACTATCGGTACATTTGAAGTTTCGGGCAGCCTAATGGAGGAACGGGAAGGCATAAGATATAGGATCATGCTACATACTCAGATAAAGGATACGAAGCTGTCCGGACGATAATCGGACTAACGATGCAACAATGAGATAGAGATTCGTACACATGAAAAGGCTCAAGTTTTAAAGGACGTAACTATCGGTACATTTGAAGTTTTGGGCCCCCGAATGGAGGAGCGGGAAGGCCATAAGATATCTGATCATACAACAGACTCAGATAAAGGATATGAAGCTTACCGGATGGTAATCGGACTCACGATGTGACAATGACATAGAGATTCGTACACAAGAAAAGACTCGAGTTTTAAAGGACGTAACTATCGGTACATTTGAAGTTTCGGGCACCCGAATGGAGGAACGGGAAGGCCATAGGATTTCTGATCATGCTACTACTCAGATAAAGGATACGAAGCTGACTGGACGTTAATCGGACTCACGATGCGACAATGAGATAGAGATTCGTACACATGAAAAGGCTCAAGTTTTAAAGGACGTAACTATCGTTACATTGGAAGTTTCGGGCACCCGAATGGAGGAACGGGAAGGCCGTAAGATATCTGATCATGCAACAGACTCTGATAAAGGATATGAAGCTGACCGGATAGTAATCATACTCACGATACGACAATGACACAGAGATTCGTACTCAAGAAAATACTCGATTTCTAAAGGACGTAACTATCGGTACATTTGAAGTTTCGGGCACCCGAATGGAGGAAAGGGAAGGCCATAAGATATCTGATCATGCTACATACTCAGATAAAGGATACGAAGCTGACCGGATGTCACACCCTCAAAATCCACTTGCGGAGTTTTACCGCGAGGCGCATGACAAACCAGGATCCAAGTCAACGATCACAATAAACAAATCTTAATGAACATATGCAATTTCAAAAACATAGTTTAAAATCCCCAAATACAGCGGAAGCTTATTCTCAAAACATAATCCAAAAGTAAACCAAATTATTCAATGTTCGAAAACCATGCAACCCTAACTAGACGCCGTGCAGACGCGTGCGCCCTAGTTCCATTGTGCTACCTTAGCGACCTGAGAAAACATGTAAGAGTTACGTCAGCACAAAAATGCTGGTGAGTTCACAGGTTTGTAATCAAAGTACCAAGTTCAACCTGTCCATACTATAAACAATTGTAAACCAAAGTACGCTAGCTAGGCGTATGTTTTGTTACTACTACGATTGGAAAACCATTGCTAACTCGCAAACCAGATGTTGTGCCCGAATAGTAAACCTGTTCCTGTTTGAGACAATATGCACCCGCCCGACCCACCAAGCCGACGAGTGGGGTTGGTCACTCCCAATAGCGCTATTCACATTTCCCCGTTGTGCAAACCCGCACATTCATGGTTCCCCCCCGGGACTTCCAAAGATCGTATAGTAAACCATAGAAAACCCATAGTATGACAGTTGTTACCAAAACATTAGTTTAACACATGTTTTCTCCCCCAAAAGTGAAACCAGTTAAAAGTGGGGCCGTGAACTCACCTTAGGTTGCGTTACTTCGTAATACGAATAAGATCAGCAAGCTATGCTAGCCCCGTAAAGCGGCGACCTAACATATGACAGTTACAAGTACTTAGACTAATAACCCGTAGGTTAGTTAGTCCCTAGATGTCCAGACCATAACCAAGTTCGTTTGAAAACACTGTGACTGTTAAACTAACCCAATGTACAAGACCCGACATCCCATTGGTGACCCGAGACTCCCCGTGTTGTACTTGCACTCTCAAACATACAATCATGCAATCACACTTAACATACGTTAAAGTCCAACAAGTTATAGCACATAGTTCAAGTATCACATAAATAAGTCCGAGCACATGTTACCAAGTTATTAGATATGTTACGGGGTTCCTAGCATGTTCCTAGGTGTCAAATCGGGTCCCGGAATGCTAAGATACACTTACAGCAGCAGTACAGGCGATTAGGAAAAGTCAACTAGCAATTACGTTGGTCAACAGGCACTTAGGAATGCTAATCGCCTATACTATAGGCAATTAGGGTCATGTGGTATCCAAATCAGGAGTTTATAGGCGATTAGGGTCATAAGACATGCATCTATAGGCGATTAGGGTCATAAGACATGCATTTCAGGACTTAACTAGCAATTAGGATCACAATTGCATGCAACAAAGGCAATTAGCCCCCAATCACCTATGCTATAGGCGATTAGGGTGTCATAGCAGGCGATTAGCCTCCTAATCGCCTATAGCTTAGGCGATTAGGGTTGCTAATCGCCATCAACCCAGCAGTTCCGGTTTTTCGCGTGTTTAACACTCCAAATCAAACCCAGAACGTGTGTAAACATCAAATATCAATCAAACAACCATAACAAACATATTTCAATCAAAATCCTTCGTTTAACCTCGTTCTATCAGCCCTGAATGCAACCATGTATCCCAAAAACAATACATATAGCATGAAACATCACATTAACATGCATAACCGAAACCCTAATGAGCAATTACTCAGATCTCATCAACATGCTATCATCATCAATCTGTAACTACCTTAATATCATGTTAACAATCCTTCTTGAATCACCAAAAACCCTATCTTTTAATTATAAACACACATACAACATGCATAATAGCTAGAATCCAATTAACAACGATTATTAATGAATTTCAGAAGATACATACGTTTATAAACAGGTCTGGACCATTAGGGATTCAATAAAAACATTATTAAAGTTGCATGAATGAAAACCACACCTTAAGTTTATGATAGATTGATGTAATAGGCTTGAAATCGTGTGTTTTGATCCAAAATCGTGTTCCAGAGGTTGTGTGTGTGTTGGGGCGAGTTGTGGGACGACTAGGGTTGTTATAATGAAGCTTAGGAGGTCAAGTATTGTATTTATAGTCGTTTTTAGTCGCCAGGTATGTTGCAGGCGATTATGCAGTTTTTGCAGGCGATTAGGGCTGCTAATCGCCATCCCTTTAGGCGATTAGCCTGCTAATCGCCTAACACATTGCCCCAGTCGCCTACCATGCTCAGCTAATTGCCACCCTATAGGCGATTAGCCCTCCCTAATCGCCTATAGGGGTTGGTTCTGCGTATTTTGCCCGTTAAAACCCGTTTTAACGTATGTTAACACATATTCACATACCGACAAGTCACATAATGATTGTAAACACATAATACTTGCAAACAAACACATTCACACTCGTTCACCAATTCCCGGGACTCGAGACTTGTATGTTCCCTATGCTTTGACGATTCTACGAATCGTCACCCCTTGTACACTTGGTTAAGGACTGACATCCTATGATTCTCTAGACTGACATCAAACGATCCTCTAGACTAAATTAACAGTTCCCGAACCATAACACGACTCAACTAACCCAGTTAAGTATGATATACGCGTGACTCGCTAAGGTAGACTTTAATCTAGACAACGTTGTTAATCTGAATTTGCCGGGTGTCACACCGGACGTTAATCGGACTCACGATGCCACAATGAGATAGAGATTCGTACACATGAAAAGGGTCAAATTTTAATGGACTTAACTATCGGTACATTTGATGTTTCGGACACCCGAATGGAGGAGTGGGAAGGCCATAAGATATCTGATCATGCAACAGACTCAGATAAAGGATACGAAGCTAAGTGGTTGGTAATTGGACTTTCGATTCAACGATGACATAGAGATTCGTACACAAGAAAAGACTCGAGTTTTAAAGGACGTAACTATCGGTACATTTGAAGTTTCGGGCACCCGAATGGAGAAACGGGAAGGCCGTAAGATATCTGATCATGCTACAGACTCAGATAAAGGATACGAAGCTGACCGGACGTTAATCGGACTCACGATGCGACAATGAGATAGAGATTCGTACACATGAAAAGGCTCAAGTTTTAAAGGACGTAACTATCGGTACATTTGAAGTTTCGGACAACCGAATGGAGGAGATGGAAGGCCATAAGATATCTGATCATGAAACAGACTCAGATAAAGGATACGAAGCTAAGCGGACGGTAATTGGACTTACGATGCAACGATGACATAGAGATTCGTACACAAGAAAAGACTCGAGTTTTAAATGTAGAGGATCGTTTTGTCAAACACAGATTGGTTTGATACACAAGTCTTTTTATTTAGAATAGGAATTTTGAGTCTTATGTTGGGCAGTAGGAAATTAGGGGGTTGGGATGTTTGAGTGTGGAGATGGGAAGTTGGCTGGATAGTCCTTATGCAAATTGAAGAGCATATAGAAAGATTTGTGTATGGCTATATTGTGGACAGTTTCTTGTCAGGTTTTTGTGCAGCTGCTTTGGCAAATTCGAGGTGCTATTATTAAGAAAACTGGCAGCTATTGGATGATTTGCAAAGATATAGAAGAGGATACAGATATAGTAAATTGAAAAGAATAGAGTGGGATGCTGAGGATAACAAGAATATATTATGCAAGCATTGGAGCTATGATTCAAGTGTATATGTGCAGAAGCTTCAAAGGCTGGTCAGAATGATTAGTAAAGAGTTTTTTATGGATCTTGGAAGATGCTGCTGCTGCAAATATAAGAGGCAATTTGAAGATAAAAAAGCTGGTCAACAGAGTTTCATTTGGAAGAGAAGTAAAAGGCGTTGTTTGGAAGAAGATAATTTGCTTTGGAAGGTTATTTGTATTTAGTTAATACTATTGGCAGTTTGAAGTCTAGTTTAGCTAGTTGGTATATTGTTTAGGGTATGTGTTTTTGTTTATTGATGAACTTAGTCTTGGTTGGGTTTTGGTTGTCTTGGCTGTGGTCGGGTAGTTTCCCACTTGTTAGACCATGTTAA
This sequence comes from Ambrosia artemisiifolia, assembly GCA_032199755.1. NCBI lineage: Eukaryota > Viridiplantae > Streptophyta > Magnoliopsida > Asterales > Asteraceae > Ambrosia > Ambrosia artemisiifolia. Next base: position 18,010,723 of record CM063526.1, read on the forward strand.
TTTTTTTTTGTTGTAAATATTAGTTACTAATAAAATTTACCGGAGCGTTGCCTCCTATTACCAAAAAAAAAAAAGAATACCAAGTTGATCGGACTCATGAAAGGATGAGTATATTGAGATTGGTGCACCATAAACGACTCTAAATTTAAAGGCGTAAATATCTGTACGGCTGGAGTTTAAGGGACCTGAATGGAGTCACGGGAAGGCCGTAAGATATCAAATGATATGACACACTCTGATAAAGGATACAAAGCTGAATCGGGCGGTAACCGGACTCACTAACCAATAATTATGTAGATATTCATGCACTAGAAATGACTTTGATTTTTATGGCATAACTATGGGTAAGGTTGAAGTTTTAGGCACATGGATGGAGTCACGGGAGGTCGTGGGATATCAGATTATGTGATAGACTCCGTTAAAGAATACGAGGTTGATTGAACGGTAATCGGATTCATGAAATTATAATGATATAGAGATTCGTGCGCTAGAAAAAAAACTTTGATTTTAAAGGTGTAACTATTGGTACGGTTCGAGTGCCAGGGACCTAACTGCATTCACTGGAAGGCAGTAAGAAATAAGATCATTTGACAAACTCAAATAAAGGATACGAAGTTGATCGGACGGTAATCATACTCGTGAAAGGAAAAAGTATGTAGAGATTTGCGCACCAGAAATGACTCTATTTTTAAAGCGTATATATTAGTACGTTTGGAGTTTTAGAGAAGGCCGTAAGATATCGGATAATTTGATAGATTCAGATATAGGATACGAACCTGGTCGAACGGTAATTCGAATCACAAAACCGTAATTATGTAGAGATTCGTGCACTAGAAACGACTCAGATTTTCAAGGCATAGCTATAAGTATGGTTGGAGTTTCAAGGACCTGAATGGTGTAACAAGAAGGCCGTAAGATATCAAATCATTTGAAAGACTTAGATAAAGGATATGAAGCTGACTAGACGATAATCAGACTCAAGAAACGATAATTATGTAGAGATTCGTGCACCAGAAACGACTCTGATTTTGAACGCGTAAATATCATTACGGTTGGAGTTTCTTGGATATGAATGGAGTCACGGGAAGGCCATAAGATATCGGATCATTTGACAGACTCCGATAAAGGATACGAAGCTGACTGAACGGTAGTCAAAGTCAAAAAATAATAATTATGTAGAGATCCATGCACCAAAAACGACTCATATTTAAAAGGCGTACCTCTCGGTACGGTTAGAGTTTCAAGGACTTAAATGGACTCACAGGAAGGCCGTAAGATATCAATCATGTCTCAAATGTAGATAAAGGATATGAAGTTGATCCGACAGTAATCGAACTCACAAAATGATAATTATGTTGAGATTCGTGCACAGAAATGACTCTTATTTTAAAGGAGTAACTATCGGTACGGTTGGAGTTTCAAAGACTTGTATGGAGTCAAGGGAAGGCTATAATATATCAAATTATTTGATAAACTGAAATCAAAGATACCAAGCTGATCGGACGGTAATTGCACTCACGAAACGATAATTATGTAGACATTCGTGCATTAGAAACGACTATGATTTTAAAGGCGTAAATATCGATACGGTTGGAGTTTCTGGGGAATGAATGGTGTCACGGGAGATCCGCAAGATATCATATCATTTAGCTGACTCAGATATATGATACGAACCTGATTGGATAGTAATCGATCTCATGAGACGATAATTATGTAAAGATTCGTACACAAGAAACAATCATGATTTTAAATGCGTAACTATCGGTACAATTGGAGTTTCAAGGAATTGAATGGAGTCACAGGAAGGCCGCTAGATATCTGATTATTTGACAAACTCATATAAAGGATACCAAGCTAATCAGATGATTATCGAACTCATGAGGCGATAATTATGTAGAGATTCATGCACCAAAAGCAACACCAATTCAAAAGGCATAACCATCGGTACGGGTTAAGTTTCTGGGACCTGATTAAGGGCACATGTAGATAGTAAGATATTATATCATGTGACAGACACACTTAAAGGAAACGAAGTTGATCAGATCGTGATCGAATTCACAAAATGGTAATTATGTATATTCATGCACTAGGAAATGACTCCAAATCAAAAGGTGTAACCATTGGTACGGTTGGAGTTTTATGGCCTGAATGGAGTCATGGGAATTTCGTAAGATATCCAATCATTTTACAGGCTTAGATAAAGGATATGAAACTGACCGGCCGATAATCGGATTCACGAGACAATTCATGCACAGGAAATGACTATGATTTTAAAGGTGTAACTATGATTTATAAAGTGTGATGGGTAGCAAATTATTAGGACTAGCCAGGGTACTTATGGTTTAAAGCACCCTGTTGATATCTATAATGTTAAATATGGAAACTAATTCTACGGTTGGAGTGCTAAGGGTGCAGTTGGCTGCAGCTGTTTAGGATTTACAGTTGATCCTTTTGGTCACAATGCGAGGTAAAGTCTATGTGGATTTATTGTTGGGTGTGTTTGTCACACCCCGGAGGGTTATAGTGTTTATGTTTAGATATGCAGGTTTTTTGCTTTGATCATGGGAGTTGGTCTAGGTGGAATAAGAGATATATGATGTGCATGAAAGGTATTGAAGATGTGAAGAATCCGACGTGCCTTCAATTTGGAGCGTTTGAGAGCACGTTGCGGCAAAGAAATAGGATATATATTTTAGCTTTCATAGAATGTGTATAAGTGTTAGAATGTATTTTGTTGTGTTTGTTTGGGTTCCTTGTATAGTTTTGATTAGGCTTGGTTCTTTGGCCGATTTAGGTATCAAGGTAGTTTTGGTTTAGACAGGTTCCTTAGGTGTAAATATTTTTTGATCATTAATAAAATTTACCAGGAGTGCCGCCTCCTTTTACCCAAAAAAAAAGAAGAATACGAAGTTGATCGAACGGTAATCAGACTCATGAAACGATAATATTGTAAAGATTCATGTACTAGAAACAACTCTGATTTTAAAGGAGTACCTGTCACTATGGTTGGAGTTTCAGGGACCTGACAGGAGTCACGGGACGACCGTAAGATATCAAATCATGTAACAGACTCAGTTAAAGAATACAAAGTTGATCTAACGGTAATCAGACTCACGAAACGATAATGTTGTAAAGATTCGTGTTCTAGAAACAACTCTGATTTTAAAGATGTACCTATCGGTACAGTTGGAGTTTTAGGGACCTGACTGGAGTTTCAGGGGAGTCACGGGAAGGCCGTAAGATATCAAATAATATGACACACTAAGATAAAGGATACGAAGCTGATTGGTACGGTTGGAGTTTTAGGGACCTGAATGGTGTCACGGGAAGGTCGTAGGATATAAAATAATGTGACCGACTCAATTAAAGAATACAAAGTTGATCAAATGGTAATCAGACTCACAAAATGATAGTGATGTAGAGAGTTTTGTGCACTAGAAACAACTCTGATTTTAAAGGTGTAACTATCGGTACAATTAGAGCTTCAGGGAGATAACTGGAGTCATTGGAAGGCCATAAGATATCAGATCATTTGACAGACTAAGATAAAGGATACCAAGCTGATCAAATGGTGATCGGACTCATGAAAGGATAAGTATGTATAAATGTATGCACCAGAAACGACTCTGATTTTAAAGGCGTAAATATCAATATGGCGAGAGTTTTTTGAAAGGTCATAAGATATCAGATAAATTGGCAGATTCAAATATAGGATACGAACCTGGTCGAGCGGTAATCGGACTCACAAAACCATAATTATGTAGAGATTCATGCACTAGAAACGACTCGGATTTTCAAGGTGTAACTATCGCTATGGTTGGAGTTTCAAGGACCTGAATGGAGTCACGAGAAGGCCGTAAGATATCATATCATTTGACAAACTTAGATAAAGAATATGAAGCTGACCGGATGGGAATCGGACTCAAGAAACCATAATTATGTAGAGATTCATGCACCAGAAACGACTCTGATTTTGAAGTCATAAATATCGGTACGGTTTGAGTTTTAGGGACATGAATGGAGTCACGAGAAGGCCATAAAATATCAGATTATTTGATAGACTTAGATAAAGGATACGAAGCTGATGTAATGGTAATCGGTAGAGTTGTAGACTTAGATAAAGGATACGAAGTTGATGAATGGAGCCACGGGAAGGCCGTAAAATATCAGATTATTTGATAGACTTAGATAAAGGATACGAAGCTGATGTAATGGTAATCACTAAAAGATAAATATGTAAAGATTCATGCACTACAAATGACTCTGATATTAACTATCAGTATAGTAGTTTCAAGGACCTGAATGGAGTCATGGGAAGGTCTTGAGATATCAGATCATTTGACAGACTCAAATAGATAATACTAAACTGATCGGATGATAACCGGACAAACAAAATGGTAAATATGTAGATATTCTTGCACCAAAAATGATTCCAATTTAAAAGGCGTAAGTATCGGTACAGTTAGAGTCACCGAAAAGCCGTAAAATATCAGATCAATGGACAGACTAAGATAAAGGATACGAAGCTGATTGGATGATAATCAGACTCATTAAACTATAATTATGTAGAGATTAGGACACTAGTAACGATAGTAATTTTAAAGGCGTAACTATAGGTACGATTGGCTTTTCATGGACCAGAATGGAACTACGGAAAGGCCGTAAGATATAAGATCATTTGACAAACTCAGATAAATAATACGAAGTCAAACGGACGGTAATTGACTCACGAAACGATAACTACGTAGAGATTTGTGCACTAAAAATGACTCTTATTATAAAGGCGTAAGTATCAGAATAGTTGAATTTTTAGGAACCTGGATGGAGTTACGAGAAGGGCATAAGATGTCAGAACATTTGACAAACTCAGTTAACGGATATTAAGCTGATCGGACGGTAGTCGGACTCACGCAACGATAATTATGTAGAGATTCGTGCAGCAGAAATGACTTTGATTTTAAAGGCATAACTATCGATAAGGTTGGAATTTCAGGTAGGGATGGCAATCAAACCCGAATCCAATGGGTAAACCCGAAACCCGACACATTTTGGACAAGTTTCGGGCCGGGTAATCAGATATGAGTCTGGGTATGGGATTGGTTTTTATTTTTTTCGCGGGTTTGGGAAGGGTTTGCGATTTGATGATATACCAGTTTACCCGACCCGATTACCCGATAAAGTGCACCCGCTTACCCAATTAGATACCCAATATTCTTATATTTTTTAAATATGTATGCATAATATATATAATATATCCATCTATATTGTCATATTGTGCTAAAAACATCAAACATTGGCGTATACTGTATTTGTTATCTATGCATTTGAGTGTTTTTATATGTGTTTATGTATTGCATTTTATACATTGTAGTCATTTACATATATTTGATAATGCTAAATGTAATTAGTTAATAGTTACCCAATAGACACATGACGGGTTTTGGGTTGGATATACCCAAAGAGTAATTTTTTAAAATTAACGGTTTTACCCGAAACCCACAGGTATACCCGATACCCGACGGGCAATTACCCAATACAAACCCGATGGGTTTTTAGAGGGGTTTGGGACAAGCATACCTATTCGGGTATGGGGTTGGGATTACCTAAACCCGTCCCAAACCCGACCCATTGCCATTCCTAGTTCAGAGGCTTGAATGGAGTCACGGGAAGATCATAAGATATCAGATCATTTGACAGACTCAGATAAAGGATACGAATATGATCGGGTGGTAATCGGACTCACAAAACAATAATCATTCAGACTCACAAAACAATAATCATGTGAAGATTCAGTCACCAAAAATGACCTTGATTATAAAGGCGTAACTATCCGTACGGTAGAAGTTTCATGGTCATCATCACAATCAAGGTGAGTTTACATATCCTATATTTAATTTCTTGTGTGTTTTTCTATGTGTTTCATGTCTTAAACAAAATAAGGAGACCAATTATAAACTTGCATAATGATTGACTTTGTAAAAGCCAATTGTAACGATGATAGATCTATAAACTTCCCCAAAATCGTCCACCCTCTTACACGATCCATAACACACACAAACTTTCATGATTCCTTCAAGATTAAATCCAAAATTCAAGTGTTCTCGATGCTAGGAACATGCGAGATTCTTATGTCCAACTTTGAAGAGTCATAACTCACTCATTTCACATCTAAATTGAGTGATTCTTCTTTTGTATTCAACCTCTATCTCGTCCTAATGATCCCCACAAGTTTCACTTAGATCCATGGAGTTGTTTACCTTCAAACCTTCTCTCAAAGCACGAATGTCCATAAATGGAGGTGTTGTGCTATCTGTTGGGAATCGCGTGATCCGTTTATGCTAAAATTGGCCCAAACCCGTTTACCCGATTTATTATAAAATCGTAGTTTTTATATATATATAAAGTTTAACACAAAATATATTGATAACCTTTATTAATCAAAGCGAAAGCGAGTATACCAAAACATTATATATTTATATAACTGAATACGCAATCCCATCACAGTGATCCAAATACAAATTATGACAAATAATATATACACAGATATAGGGTGTTTTGAAAACTAACATGACGAAACACCAAAGTAATCGCATGATGGAACTATGAACTCTTCGCTAGTTAGACAAAAGTCACCGAACTTTGAAATCTCCCGAACACCTGAAAACACACGGTATCGATCCCTATCAATACGAAACATGAGGCACGCAAAACAAGGCAACCCAAAAACATCTGCACGCCGCCCAAGGCAGCCGCATGGTTCGGTGGTGACCAAGAACTAGAGGGGGAAGGGTGACACGTGGTGGCGCGTGGGGGTGGTGATTGCGTGAGGTGGTGGCCTGCCGGAGGTGGGTGGCTGAAGGTGGTGGTGGCCGGCGATGGTTATTGTTGTGGTATGGTTTTTTTATTGACTCTTAATAAAATAATGTGGTGGCCAAAACTCTAATTAGGGTTTTAGATTAAGATAGTTATATAATAAACTTTGCAGTTAGGCCCTAAACGTTTGGCTTGCTCCCTAAGGAGTTGCCATATAATAATTAACCAATTTAATTATTAGTTCACCAAAGTTTTATAATTAACATTTAATTAATAAACTTTTATGTATTATACTATTACTGTCTAGCACTTCAAACAATAAGCCCCGCATGATATTAATCAATCCGCAATCATCACATATCGATAATTATCAATCACCTTTAATTATCGAATAACGATTGTTCGACAATGTCGTAATAATTATTCTCTAATAATTATAATATCATTCAACACCTTAAATGGGTCAATTAATTAATCCAATTGCCAATCAATTGTTTCTCTAAACAATCAACACCGATTATTCGTAATAATCAATTATATAAATATTTCGCTAATATTTATTTCTCAATCGAAGTTATTCGTGATTAATAATATTTAATCATTAAATATTATTTCTATGTTCCCAGTCAAAAGGTGTAATTCTTTGGATCATACTTTAAAAGTTGCACTATTAATCAAGAGTATGATAGTTGCATTATTAATCAATATTTGGACACTATTTCCAACATACTCCCACTTGGACAAGTGACGATTACTTGGCATAACACTTGACAGAGTTGGGCGTCTAGCTACACCAAACTGTCCATATCAAAGTATGATGATTTATGTTCATCAACTATACCTTCTCCGTTTAAGTAACACTTTACTCAAACAAGCTTACAACCGAGTGATAACATTTTCATTCATCCTTTCTGTTCCAATAACCTAACATTCTAACTTCTTTGTAAAGAAGCACAGAATCCCTTAGACAACATACAACTCTCACTTAACTTCAGCATTGTCCATAACCTAGCATCCGTACTGTCACGACATAGCGTTAAGTGAGATCAATAACAACCTTAGGCTAGTAGAGCTTCTAATATGATTCTAGGGTGTTAGGACAAACGATCATACCACCTTCAAAGATTCTCTATGACTATGATACATGAAGACAACTATGAAGCGAGTAACATCCAATATTCATTCTCTAATGAATATCCATGAATCCTAGATCTCAAATTTTCATAATTTCATCTCTTATGAACTTCCAGCAATTTCAATAGTCTTAGTTCAAACTAATTCCCATGAGTTTGATCGACTACGGACATTTAGAATACTTTATTCAAGGATACTTTAATTGTACTAAAATGTTGAACTAGAAATCATTGTTTATGAGGCATCTAACCGTTAGATCCAAATAAATGTCATAATGTTTCCATAAGTCCAAATAAACACTAAACACCAAAAACATATATGTGTAACAAGACACATATATAGATCATTATATTCTCTAACATCTGCCATCAATTCCTCAGCATGCATATTGCGTGATGTTTCACACAGTGAATGGCATTGATCTTTGTTTGTTTTTATCAAGATTTGATTCCTCTTTCTACTCTTTAGGAACTTTAGTGTGAGGTATCAGATTTGTCTCTACAACATCTTGATCTATATTTTGGTCCTTATCAACATTTTATCCCTTAATTTCTACTTTTAGAAACGATACTCATATCTTGGGGATGAGATCTGCATCTTAATATCTTGATTAGGATACCAAACATTTGGTACTTGGACGATGTCCTTAAATGAACTCTTTCTTTTGTGTTATGCATAACATCCATACTATAACCGCCATACACCCTTGGTCTTAGTGATGTTATAAATGAACTCTTACACTTATAGTCAACATCTTGTCATAGTAAATGACTCTTTGGATTTTATGTGATGTTTCATAAATGAACTCTTTGGCCTTCTTATCTTGGAAGTTATTATAACAAATGATTGAATACTCTTTGCAATCCATATTAGAGATCCTTATCTCGTATATATCGTATTTCAATACATTATATTATAGTTTGTTAGAACTTCCTTTATCTTAAACTGAAACATACTTTTGACACTTCAAAGGTGACTTATTTTATTATCTCTATAATGAAATATCATTTATATTTAACACTTTAAATAATATCTATCAATATCATATATGTTGATCAAATTCTCTTATAATAGATTAGTTGTGATTCTTTTATCATATTTTGCCACCAATAAGATTTACACATACTTATAGTAGGATATGAATACATCACAATTTCATATCCTAGCTGTAACTTCATATCATATACCGAATCATCCATATGATCCACATGTGTTGAATCATTAGTTATAGATCACTTCATCATTTACCCTTAAATGATTTTGATCTTGTCTATTGAGTATAACTTTCCTTTTATGGTACTTCTTTGGAATATATTTTAGCTCCCACTTGCCTTGACATAATTCCCACATAATATGGTTGGTGTCCATATAATCGTAGATCTCTATCTCTGATTAGGGTATGATATTTATATTATTTATTGGGTATTATGTATCACAACTGATATTAAACTTTCGGTTAACTCACAACAACCCTTTGTTTATTAGCTTGTGATCCCATGAGGAAAGTCTATGATCTCAATTAGATCTTATTAGCCATGTACAATCTTTGAATCTTATTTACTTAAAATGAATGACTTGATTTGTTTCAAGAGACCAAGACATAACTCATTTGTCTTTCAAAAGATCCAACTCGTTAACACTTAAATTTTTGAGTCTCTACATCTCCTAGGAAATTACTTAGCATATCGCATATGTTACGTATAATGTATTTAGTTAATAGTTGAACTTGTATTTTAATTGGTTCGTATAACATCATCTTTCTTTGAACTTGTCATCTCTATGTAGTTTAACTACTTCTTAAATCAAATATACTATTTATCTGTTCTGGAAGTATGCTGTTGTTGTTGGTTCTTGTTAATCTATTTGATCTCTATCAAATATTTATTAACTAAGACTTGGACTAATACATATATACTTTATTTTTTAATGCATTACCCTTTGATATTTTAACTAAACATTATAAAGTATTTTATCTCTTATTGAAATACTTGTTGCATCTCTATGCATATATTTATTTCATATCATGGTTGATTCTCTAGTCAACCTTTTATATATTATATTAAACTTGATACACACATGTTTCTTGAAATTCTATAAACCATTTGAAAATTTTTTAAACAAAATAGAATTTCATGAGTGTTTCATGTTTGTATAATAAACAAGATATAATTTATCTAAACCCTTTAAGATATTTTATATGTTATTTAACTGGGAGAAATATCTAACCTGTAGATTATATCTATCATATAGATTTGCTAGCGTGTTTTGGTAATATTAGCACGTATTTATGAAATGCAAAAGTTAAAAGTGCATAAAATAAAATGTCCCAAAACATATTATCCAAAACAAACTCAAACAAAGTATCAAAATAAATTGTTTCAATATTCAAGGTTGATTCCCAGCATGTCCTTTTCATTCATCCATCGTCCCTGCAAATCATAAATGTGAAAAACACATTTCTTTTAGTGTCTATACACTAAAAGAGATTTGAGACGTCTATCAATAAATAACATACACACACCTGAAGGCCCAACTTTTTGTGGTATCATTGGAACCAACTTTCCCATTACCTCTCTTGTCACAAAAGTGACAATTTCTATAATGATGGCTAAACATTCTTTTCTTGCCTCAAATAGAAGGAATTTCCTTTGGTTTTAATCCTTTCCTCTTCAACCATAAGCATTTGTTTTAGCTTGGTTGTGGTCCAATGAAGTTAGATATGTGAAAGGCTACTATGAACGCTTGATATTTAGGAGGTAATGATGCTAAGATCATATTTATAACCATGCTTTCACTAGTGGGGTACCCATTCCCATTTAGCCTGCTAATGTACCCTCTTAATTTGTCAACATGTTGTTTCACATAATGTTCAAACTTCATTGGACAAATGATTTCAAAGAAGTTGTTTCACCAACGTTTGAGGTTTAAGACCCGGGTGTGTGCTCCGATAATTTACCGAATTATCTTTACATATAGTTTATATATATTTAACAAACTTAACTTTTCCGAATTAAGTAAAATATATAAAATTTAACCAATTTAAGTAATAAATGTTCGTAAGAAGTTAACCTAGAACTGTCGGGTGTCAAAGACAACAACCTGTAACGTTTTTATTTATAAAACATTATAAATTGTTCAAAAAATATATAACATTATTCCATTACATAACACAACGAAATACGATTCCAACGATATACAAAACATTGAAAAACTCCTTCATTTGGGCGCCCAAATGGGCTTAATAAGATAGGATGTTCTTTCCACGACATGTTGTTTTGTTTACGTTTTTGACCCGTTTCAGAGCCTCGAATGGAAAACTTTTTTAAATGAAAGTTGTTTAAAATATATTAAATTAATTGACTAGAGATATTCAGAATTTTGGATTAATTTTGCTATTTTTAAAACGCTTATAAAGTCAGGAACATGAATTTGTCCAAAACTGAGTTTTTATGAAACTAAACCAACGCTTTATCTTTCATCCACTCGACAATCTTAACCGATTAACATCATCTAGGCAAAAACATTACCCTAAAAAAACTCTCTTTAATACTTTAGGGCATCATCATTAACTGATTACACATTCAAGAACATGCAAAATCATGTCAAGCAAATAACATGAGAATTATAGCCCCCTTTTATTGTTTTCATATTTTGGGGTGGAACATGTATATATTCAAAACATCTATTCAAAACACAAACTCATAATAAGTATTAGTCATAAGCATGATCCAAATTGAAACAAGGCACCATGACGGGTTAATCACATCAAAATGGACAACCGGTTCGGGTTGTGCCATATCATACGCTAATGTGTCACAAATATGCTTTTGTGTACATCACATGAGCAACCGGTTTGGGTTATGCCACATCAATCTATTTGATAACAGATTGAGGTTGTAAGTCGATGGTTAGTACATTATGGGCATGTAAGAGTGAAAGCCACAATCATTCTAGTACGTCTTGTGATTGTTTACCAAAGGAAAATGAGTGTGTTGATAGCAACATACGTACAGGAAGAGAAATGCCTAAAACTGAAAAATTCAGATGTTATTCACCTTACTACCACTACGACTTAAAAAAAGTGGAAGATAACTTACAATAGAGGATAGTTTTAAAGTCCGGAAACAAAATACAAGTACTGCTTCTAGCTCTAAGTTTCCAAGGGGATGTCTTACTACAAAACTATGCCATTAGACTAGGCACAAGCAATGAGATAATCCATAAGTCAAGGAAACAGCTGGCTAAGTTAAGTAGTAGAAAATCAATGATATTTGACTCCACAAATATAAATATTCCAATTAACACATGATTGTTGAGTCTAGTTCTATTCGTTTCCTTACCAGATTTCAACAGCTATTTAAGATGAGAGTAAGTGCAAATTTAATGTTAAGGTTGAAAGAACCATCAATAACTGATCTTTGTATTAGGCTTTGTGATGCCTTATGATATTCTGGAGATTACTCAGAATTCTAGTATCAATACTAAAGCCACACTTTGACAATTATTAGTTTTATGACCAAAACAAAGTCACTATTAACTTAAACTCTCTTATTATTTGTTGTCATTATCTTAACATAAACCTTATAAAATAGAACAAGATGATATATACATTTTCACAACTTTGTTATCATGAAAATGAAAATTTAACAAAGGATAATGAGACCTATGCACTTCATCCGTTGAGACCAAATTTTTTCATGAGCAATCATGAATAGGTTAATTAAGGATGATTTGTTATCAAATCTCATTGTTAGTGACTTTAAAGCATGTGTTAAATGCCCTAAACTTTAAAATGCAGAAGGAATAAATGGGTTTCCATCATATGGTATAATTAACTAACATTAGTGAAGCTTAGAAAAATATTGACTTGTATCTAATCTGTTTCATACGGACGTAAGTCTTAAAGAAATCAATTCATATATACTTAAAGGGTTTCCTTCTAAATATGTCCTTAAAATTTCTTATGAAATCTGGACAATAAGGAAATCAAGTGTAAAATATATGAAATATTCCCATTCACATGCATCGCTAAAATTTATCATATGGAGTTCCTAGAGAAAAGATCAGTGGGAGTATTAAGTGTAAACATTATAACTTGCAAAAGTTGCAAGAGGTGGGGAAGTGACAATTTTGATCTTATCTCAAATTACACCTCTTGTAGATGACACTGCTCCATCACAACTTGTCTCCTTAAAATATAATGATACTCCTAATAAAGTTTCATTGATGCCTAACTATGGGAAGAACTTAGATTGCTTACCAAAACTAAAGTAATCCTCAATAAGAGAAACGAACATAAACTTCATTGTCTTGTTTCTCTATTAGAATCTATTGGTCTTCCAATCTTAGACCTTATGCATGCTAAGTTCCTAAAGATTTCAAAGTTTAGTGAGAGCAGTAAAGTCCTTAGCATGACTTGCCAGAAGTACAAGAGGTGGGGGAGAGAGACTCATTAAATTCTACTCCGAATTTAACTCCGATTACACCTCTTGTACACCATAGTGCACCAACTCTTACACACTTAGAAATTAATATTGCTCCTTATTTACCTGAGAATGAAAGCATTTAACCAAGAGATAATTCATAAAATTGCATATGTATACTAATAAACCCAATACTTAACTTAGGAGGTCATCTAGGTCCAAAAGGCCTACTAACTTTGATAATTAAGTACCTTACCTGACTAAAGCTGAAATGGATGTTTGGAAAATCTATCGATCCTACCTCTTCTAATTATATCATCAGCATCGGTTGATCTTCTAAATGGGATAAAGCTATTATTGGCAAGCTTTGATTCCATGAATTAGAATAACGTTTGGATTTGGTTGAATTACCTAAGGGTGTTCATAACTAAACTGAATCTGAATGGAAACGTTATCACATTAAAAGTATGATTGATTGCTGAGGGTTATACTCAAGAGGGGATAAATAACAAAGTACCTTCTTACTTGTCTTAAAAAAAGGTATCTTTGATGATCATTACCGTTCTGGTAGCTTATAATAATTTAAGAGCTACATTAGATGAACATTAGACAACTTTCCCTAACATTGACCTACATGTTCATAAAATAACCTGAAAGTTCTAAACTGAAGGTCAAGAACACTTAGTTTGTAAGTCAATGAAATCCATGTATGGGTTGATGCAAGCATTTAAACATGATGAAATTATAATGCAATTCTTTTCATCAAGTACCAAGTGGATTAATACGTACCTCAAGATGAGTGGGAGCAACTAATGTAAACTTGTCTTTATATAGATGACATTCTTTTGACAAGTATATGTTACCTCAAGATGAATCTCGGAGATACCTCTTATGTTATAGGAATCAAAATTCACCGAGATAGACTCAAGGAGACATTAGTTTCGTCTCTAAGCGGGTCCTTACACATGTAACATACAACATTGCTCTCCTTTAGAGGCTAATAGGATAATTGAGATTACTACCTTATGCTTCATTAATTAGAAGCCTTATATAAGTTTAAGACTATACTCGTTTGGATATTGCTCATGTTGTTGAACACTAGACTCGTCTAGATTATTGTAAAGCATCTAATAAAATATTACAATATCTTTAAGAAACGAGAGATTATAATTTAAAGAAGAAGTGAGAACTTAAAATAGTTGAATACTCTTATTCCAACTTTGTTGTATTCAAAGAAAACAATATGTCAACTTCGGGATATATCCTTATTTCAGCAGACAAAACTTATCTCATGGAGGAGTCATAATGAACTGTTAACTACAACCTAAAGAATTATGACATAATATGTTGTTTATCACAACGCAAATGTCACTAAATGTTGTTGGAATTTTATTAGTAGACTCATAATTTAATAACTCCATCTAAATTCTATATTGAAGACTTACTGTGATAAAGTCAGCTACCTTATTTTCTCGAACAGTAACAGTTCGATTGGAGCTGCATTAGAAATTCGAAACGAAATTTATTGTTCACTTATTTTATGAACAAGTAGAGGAAACCAATTCTTTGTATCGAATTCATTCATGATATGCTTATGGATCCAATAACTAAAGGTCTATCACCCATAAGTCTCTCTAAGGGCCTATAATTGAGACGGGTTTTACTAATAACCATGTACAACTGCATATTGCACTATGTATGGCTAATTATTAATTATTCCTCATTCGTTTAATGGTCTTGACTCATAATCAAAATCTTGCCACAATGCACGGGGTGGCATCAACTTGTAAGATACAAAAGATAACAAACACGTGGTAAGAAGTAATAACACATTTTATTATAACACAGAATAAAATTAACCATGTCTCTCTTTTCCAAATTTTTATAAGGTTATTATAAGACTTGGACGTGGAGTATTTTGAACAAAATGTTATGAAAGGTAATAGGTGAACGTAAAGTAATCCATGATAGCTATCATCACAAAATAATAATGTTTTATATTATTATTATTATTATGAACAATATCAACATCTAACAAAATTGTAAACTTAAAACACATTTGTACAAAAAAAATCGAATAGCTTAAATTACATGTTCGTTTTCAAAAGGGGGTCGTAATATTAACTTTTAATCACCTATCCAATAGTAATAGTCACGTTTATATATTTCTATTTCTACTCTTTTAGTTTTAATTTGGAAACAAACTACAAAAAAAGACTATTATTTAAAAAAGAGTAAGAAAAATTATTAGGCTTAACGTTGTAGGCTCACAACGGACGAGCATATCGCTTGGAGGCGTTTAACATGGGCATTAATGGGGGAGGGGCACTATCTCTTAGAGCACTCACTTTACTTGACAGTATGTGTGTCGTCCGTGTTTGAAGTCCGTGTGTGACGTCCGGAATTCCGGACATGAATCCATATATGATGTCGGCTGCCTTCAATGGTTATAATATTAAAAAAAAATCCAATTTCCAACAACTCTATCGACAAGTTGGTACTGTTTTACCATTTAACCTACATAAATGATACCACTTTCTCACAATCTTTCAACTATTTTTCTCTCCACACCCTACCATTTTCATCTCAAACAAGTGATTATTTCATCTTTGTTATCTATAAAAAAAATGGATGATAACACTAGGTTCCAAGATTTGTTGAGCGATGGCACAAAAACCCAAACCCAAGCCAAAGGTACCCGAACCAAACCCAACAAACTCAAAATTCAGTTTTCAATCTTTTATTCAATCCAAGTTTGCATACCATATCCCTCCAAACTTAAGTCTCAACTATGGATATTAGAAGGTTTTGCACAATTTTACAAGGCGCAGATCAATCAAGAAAATCAAGAAGGCACTTATGCACAATTTCACGGGGCTCGGGCGTTATATTAATCGTGTCTACCCCATCACCGGTGGCTACTCCCTCAACATTAAGAAACAAAAAGGAAAACAACAATTGGAGCCATCTAAGCCAAAAGTTGTAATCATTATTGGATGGTAGAAGTAGAACTTCTAACCCATGCTAATATTTACAATTCGTACGACTCGATCATCAAAAACAACCAAAAAGTCCAAAATTGTAAGACCCTGACCCGAAATCATGTGGTTAACCATTAAACTTCCGAGTTTAGGCCTTAATCAAAACTCACTCCCGATTAAAACTTTAATATTTAGGAAAAACCCCAAACCGTTATGTTCAATACATTAATGGATCATATTATTGTTACATTTTAAGTGCAAAAATCATATACTAGTTTTTGAGTTTTAAACGAGAGTTCTTGTTGTGGAAGCTTTTTGAGTGTTCGGGTGTGTTCGGCTCTTTTCTCGCCACTTAATCGTTGCTCCGGGACTTCCAAGGATGGTGTACCTAGCACATAAAGAATGGTTAGTGGGGTTGATAATAATGTCTTTAGAATAGTAGAAGTTTCGATTCAAGGTGTAGGGGTCGATTGTTTTGTTTGCCCATCATAAGCCTGAATGCTGTTATGTGAAAACTACATCAAAAGTCTTATGCGGTTGTTTAACATTTTTCAATGAAGTCTTACGCGGTCGTTTCACTTTTTTGTTTAGGCTGTAAATATTAAAAGTTCCTGATACACCGCAAACGGCCGTTTTGAAATACCAAGGAAACCTTATGCGGCCGTTTCAAAGGCCTGTGTAACCTATATCAAAACTACCATTTTTGTCCTAAATAGGTTGCGCCTTCGCCTATTGATTGTTTAAAACAATTCAATAACACATAATGCCCATTTACCATATTCAAAAACTCTTTTCAGCTTGACTAAAGACTATGCAATTTTTACCCAAATCGACCCGTTAAGGCCTTATATTATACAAAACCTTGTTTAACCATCCAAGAAGCATAACAATCATATTGTTAACCCATTGGACATTCGATTAAATAAAAACATCATACGATTTGTTTCCTTATGACCCAGTTCTTCAATTTAAGCATTAATGAATCTTTAAATTTCCAAAAATGCCCTTGTAGGCAATAAATCAAATTTAGCCGCCCACGGACGACTCTACTTCGTTTATTTCCATTGTTTTTGACCAATTAACTTGTTTGAAGTGCTCTAAGTCCTTATGGACTTAGTTTTCCATCATTATCAATATTACCTTACTATTAGCCATTCTTAGGTGCATTAGCACGCATTGGACATAGTTGTGTAAACGACTTATCAACTTGGTGCCCCCACTTCACGTGGGTAGTTTTCACACGCATAAGACTTTGCTCAACATGTTTATTCAACTACGGACTTACCGGTTGCGCTTCCCCCATTTTCATACCTTGGTGATTCCATTCCACAATACATTAGCAACGTTTACCACATTCTCAACATGCTTACCTGTGGAAGAATTTCCTCGACACGCATTATGTATTTGGTATTCAAATGGTGACGCATCAACATTTGACCCATTTCATAAAACACCTTGAATACAACACTAGACCTTGGTGCTTTACATAAAATTTATGTTTTGATCCATTGTATAAGTTTTAATTCGTTTAATGCATCTCTCCTTTTGTTTACACAAATCACCTCTTTGATAGTTATAAAACAAGCTATTACATAACACTTCGTGATTTGACCTGTTTGGTGAATTCCGCCACTTGGATGCGACACATCACTTAATTGGTTGTTATTAATCAAGTTCCTACTTGATTTCACCCGTCTAGACCCGCTTAGTGGATTTCACCACTTGGGTCCTACCCTTATCCCATACTTGATACTTATTTAACAATATGCAACACATATAACATGTTTACATCTGTTGGTGTAAGTAACACTTACCTTGTATTCAGTATTCACCCCCACTTCCTTGCATTTTAGGCTTGTATTCGTTTGTTCTTGTTGATCCATTCCTTCCAAGCTTGCACCTAGCTTGACAAGATCAACCTTCACTATACTCATAAGATTGATCAAGTTAGTCATCATGTCCAATAACTAACACATCTCGTGATAGTCGTTTCACCTCTAGATTTTGGGAAGGATTCCAGAATGCCTTAGGATCTCGAGTTAAGCTAAGTACAACATATCATCCTCAAACAGACGGTCAAAGTGAAAGAACTATATAGACACTAGAGGATATGCTAAGGGCTTGTGTCCTGGAATATAGTGGGAGTTGGGACACTCATCTACCATTGATAGTATTTTCTTACAATAATAGTTACCATGCTTCCATTCAAGCTGGCCCATTTGAAGCGTTATACGGTAGAAAGTGTAGATCTCCAATATGCTGGAATGGAATCGAAGAGAACCAACTAACGGGCCCAGAAATCATCCAAGAAACCACCGATAAGATCATTCAAATAAAAATGAAGCTGGAAGAAGCAAGAAGTCGTCAAAAGAGTTATGCCGACAATCGAAGGAGACCCCTAGAATTCCAAGTTGGAGATCACGTCCTACTCAAAGTGTCACCATGGAAGGGAGTGATAAGATTCAAAAAACGAGGAAAATTAAATCCACGTTTCATAGAACTACCACCAGAATTGAGCGAAATCCATGACGTCTTTCATATCTCCAACCATAGAAAATGTATCATAGATTCCCAAACTATCATTCCAATAGACAACATCAAAATAAATCCTCAGCTACACTTTACAGAAGAACCAATAGAAATAATGGCCCGGTAAGAAAGAATGCTTAGGAGAGGAAAGATTCCCATAGTTCAAGTCAAATGGAATGCTAGAAGAGGACCTGAATCTACATTCGGGAGAGAGGATGTAATGAAAGCAAAATACCCCCACCTTTTCGTTAACCAGGTGAAATATATTAAAAGTTCAGGGACGAAATTTCCTAAGGGGGGGGGGGGGGGGAGTGTAACAACCTCAAAAACTTAATCGTAGTCACAATTAAAGCAACATATAATAAAACAATTAGTAACGGGTCGAATAGAATAAATTGGGTCACCCGAAGGTGAAGCCCAATAACTTACTCGAATGGGTAGATCAATGGACTTACCCGATTAACAAATGGGCCGATAATATTAATAAAGTAACCTATATAATTATGGCCCAATATACTAAAGCGCATTACCCCATTTTATACCTCTCGACCCATTCCGATTAATCATAGCATTAGCCCAATAACATCCCTATATTATAAAGACCAGTTATACTAACCCAAGCCTAATCCCTTTTATTCCATAAGCCCAATACCTTGATTAACTTCTCGGCCCTTTTTCCCTCTAGCCCAAACCGCCGCCAATTTCCATCCCCTTCCACCTATTAAGTTACCAACACACTCAACCTCCTTCCTTACACTCCACCTCCTTATCCTATAACTTGCTCCATTATTACTTACATGCACACATAAGTTTATAAAAACCTCTCTTGTCCCTTCGGTTTCCATTCCAAACACCCACTATCACTATCAAACTTTATAATATCACCAATAATACCACTATAACAAAGCCACTAACACCCAATAACCATTCGGCCAACGTATCGGCCGATCCATCTTCGCCTATTATCAAGTCACCGGGTAAGTATTTCGACTACTTTTTCATAGGAAACGAGTGCCTAAGCTATAATGGCCACCTTTTAGTTTAGTTTATACACCTAAGATGTAATGTTCAGCCACAAATACACACACACACACATATATATATATATATAAATATGTGTGTGTGTGTGTGTATAGTCGAAATTATGATGATAACAGGTGATCGACTCAACTCTTGAACAATCGACATCTCATAGAAATCAAGGAAGACCTCTTAACGTGAGTGCATGTCCCCCATTTTACCATTAAAACTCTTTGGGGTGAATGCATGTTGTGTCTATTTGATGAAACTTGCATGTTGTCGTGTGATAATCGATGTATGATAGAACCAGATCACGAGAGTGGATCCACTTGGTCTTTCCAAAATGTATTTATCTTAATCCGTAAAGGGGTTAGGAACCATTATCTAACATCAATAAAGTGTTACCATAGATATACATTCTTATTATTTTCGATCGGCCATGATTATTGAGTCGCATATTTTCGGTCAACTTCATAATCGGTCATAATATGTTTTTGGCATCACTCACTAGTTCTATAACGAACGTAATTTAACATGCATTTCAGGATCTAAATGAATGTTCGGGACCCGAAAATCATGCTTGTTCAAGTGATCTTAGCGACTAACTCTTAACATGAAGCTTATTATCCAAGAGCATTGTTAACTTTGAATCTAGATTATCACTTTCTTAATTATCAGCTATCCATATCTTCATGATTAGTTTTCATGATTATTCATATTCTCATTTTCCATGAACATAATTATTTATTATCATGATTATATCTGTATTTTTCGTAAACATGAATACTAATTATCAATATTTTAATATAAACATGATTTTTGATTATCTATTATTTTTCACAACATCCATATTTTCTACATGAATTCTATAAAGCATGAGTACCTTTTCTATATTTTCTAAAAACAAGACTTCTGTTATCCATATATTCCATTAACATTTTTTTCCCAAAAACATGGTTACTTGTCATTCATATTTTCATGAACTTGATCTTCCATAGACCTGATTATTTATTAGCTGTATGTTCATAAACTTCATTTTCCATGAACATGATTATTTATTGTCCATATTTTCCAGGAACGTGATTTTCCATAAACACAATTATCAATCACCTACATTTTCATAAACTTGATTTTCCATAAACCCCTCATAATACATTTTCACAAACTTAATTTTCCATGAAACCGATTATTTACTTGAACTTGATTTCCATAAACCGAATTCTTATTATCTATATATTCATAAACTTAATAGAAAGGCAAACAAAACGATATCAAGGCAAAGAAATGAGTTCCATGAACTTGCAAGAATGTTCGAATTGGGAAGGAGCCGAAAAGCATAGCTCGAGATCAAGATGAGTTCCAATAGAATCAAGGAAAAGAAACGTTCTTGGAGTTGAAGATCTACCAATTTCGAGTCAGAAATTAGAGGGTGATTGTTGGACGTAATTCTCGAGCACATGGGACGGTCAAAAGCTGGACCAACAAAACCAAGCATACGGATTAATATCGTTATTTGGTTACGTTAATTGTAGATAATGTAATTGAGTTATATTTAATTTATAATAGATAGGTTAGCTTTTTTGTTGATTACTCGAGTAAACACAAATCGAATGCCATGGAATGAATCACATAAATCAAGATCGCAAAATGTTGAAACAAAAACATAAAATAGGTTAAAAAACAAAACAAAATTAAGGACATGCCTTAAAATGAGCCTAGAACTACCTAGTTTTAGTTAATGAGCATCTCAACCTAGACCCTAATAATGACTATAAGAACTTATTTTGTTTAAAAGCAAAAGGGATCTAAGGAAATACCTTAAAATGAGCCAAAAACTACCCAATTTTAGTTAAATAGCAGTAATTCCAAATCCTAATAAATACCTAAATATAACTGGTTTTGTATATCTTAGCAAACAATTGTATTCGGCCCATTTTTTACAGCCTATTTCTGATGTAAACTGTAAACCTAACCGAACACTATGGAAGAAAATTTTATACCACCCGGATCCGTCATCACCATAAATGTATATGAAACATGTAGCAAAATGTTTGTAAGTCTTAACTCAATTTCTACAAAGGGGAAATATAATAGAAAACACTAAACTTTCTGTTTTTTCTCACTAAAGTCACTCAACATTTTTTTGCACGTAAAAAGCACTACACTTTCAGTTTTTTCTCCTAAAAGTTACTCAACATTTCTTTGTACTTAAAAAACACTACACTTTCTGTTTTTTCTAATGAAAGTCACCCAACATTATTATTATTATTATTATTATTATTATTATTATTATTATTATTATTATTATTATTTTGTCATGTTTTTTTTTGTAACAAATTATATGACAAAAAATCTCTTGTTGCAATCTAAGTAATATTAGTTTCGCTAATTTTAATAGTCGTACAATTCTTAAGTATCAAGAAAAAAATTATATAACAAATAAAGATTGTTTTTTAATCGATATAAGACGCACGAAGTACTTAACTTTCTAGATCAACTTCATTGTTTTGTCACTTTTTAAGGACAAAAAATATATAGACCCCCTATGGAACACGTAAGCAAACACAACTAGGAGTTCCGATTCTGGATTATTTAAAACAAATACATAACAATTTTATTCAAAATTGACATTTTAAGGGGTTTTATGTGAAAAAAATGGTTGGTGACTTATATGAGAAAAAACAGAAATTGTAGTATTTTTTAGGTACAAATAAATGGAGTGACTTTTGTAAGAAAAAACTGAAAGTGTAGTGCTTTTTATGTGCAAAAAATTGTTAAGTGACTTTAGTAAGAAAAAACAGAAAGTTTAGTGTTTTTTTATGATATTTCCCTTTTCTACAAATTACATTTCTGCTAAATATATACTTCCATTATAGGAAGTGGCGGATCCAGAAATTTTTTTTACTGGGTTCCTTTTTTTGGTGTTTCAATTTCATATAACCAAACATAAAAATTTCGGGTCAGTTCAAGTGTGCGGGTCAGTTTGCTAGTTCGGATCGGATAAGGTTCATCACATAATAAAAATACGATATAATAATGAAAAAACATTGACATTAGAAATTTAAAGCACATAACATAAATACGACTGTCTTTAAGGATAAAGAAACATACCTACATTTGTTCCCTACTAGATGATGATTCAATGTTTGAAGATGGTTGTTATTGAAAAAAACTTGAAATATTTGTCATATTAAGGTTTCAATTAGTTAAAAAATACACAATAACCACAATAATATTTGTACTAAAGTAACAATTACCACAATAATATTTATACTAATAGATTAACTAAATCAACAATACATCAATAAACAAGATTAACTAGCATAAAACATAACAAAATCGAAAAAATGAATTAACTAAATCGACAATACATTAACTATTGTTGCCAACCTGTAAACCTTCACCTTCGACTGACTTCTGAACCAATTTGCATTGATCCTGCAACTGAGCCCCAAGTAAGATACCCAATCGCATAGATTCATCCACCTATCTAGTAATTATAGTCTCTTTCGATAATGAGTTCATCAAGGGAGCATAGCCAAAATCCATATTATCTTCAGATGACTTGATATTCTCTTCGGCTTCCTTATGTTGAATAATATCACCCACTTTAGTCTCCATAAAATTACCGTGTTGCCCTTGACTTAATCCCAAATCACAATCAGCCCTACCATCTTTATCCTGGGCTGGCCTTTTCAATACTACTAGAGTATTGTACCTTGTTTTGGCCCAAGCCCAGGTCCACTACCTGTTTCTTTTTTCTCTTATTAACATTATTAACAGAATCTTCAATATCATTGAAATTACAATTTAAATCATAGTCAAATTTATCACCCGGGAAAAACTCTTGGTCATCAATTCCTTCCTTATTTACCTCCCTCAAATAGGAAACTTCCTCACCTTCCAAAAACGTCTCCGTAACTGACGGCCCTTGATTATTCCCTGCCGGGGTTCGGTCATTCCCCTTACCATCAACATCTCCGGTGAACTACTCAGCCACTTCTTCGTCTTCACTATCACTTACTGTCGCACCATCCTTCTCAACTTCATCAACATCCTCTTGTTTATCATCTACATCCATATTACCACCCTCCTCTTTAGTAGTTTCAATAAATTCTGGTACCCAGTCACCGGATTCTTCTTCAACCCACACCTTGAACTTACGTCCTCGCCAAAGCACTGTCACTTTATCTGCAATCCTACTACCTTCTCTGACAAGCACCCCCATATATTCATATGACAAATCCGCATCCTCTTCCGATCTCGGTGGCCTATGAACAATCTTACCAATCTTCTCTGCTACACCATCGATGACTGATCTATGTAATAAGTTAACTGGTAAACCTTTCAACTTAATCCATGCTAGTCGCTTAAAGCCAACGACTGTCCCTCCCACATTCTGACCGAATTGAAACATCCCAAGACATCTTTAACCGCTTCCACTGTTCGGGCAGCCTGATCTTCATTTGCAAACACGACCATCACCGACAAGCCACCTATGTACTGCACTCTACAAACTCCTACTTCCATATCCGACAAGATGACATTGATTCTCTTCAAATCATTCAGGTCTATCATTCTCATGATCACCGCTTTATCATGATACTCCTTGTAGACCTCCACTCCATCATCCACTTTCACCGATTTCTCTTCAATCTGAACGTTCCTTCTACCTGTTAACATCTCCTGGAACGACCAACCACCTTGCATGAATGTAGTAGCACCACTCTTCGGTTCTTTCCGGTTTCTCTCCCCCTCAGCCATGTTGTTCATCGGTTTCCTATACACCCTCGGAGGGGGGCCAATCTCACCTTCTTCAAAAATAAACCTGGCCACATTAGCTTTCAGGCCATATTCTCCCATCTTGACTCCGCATAACAAATGCACCATCTCCGTTGTGTCCATAACATCAAGGAAGGAGATGAATCCGAACCGATGCCCTCCTTTGTCCCTTTTCTTTGCAATATACAGATCACAAATCCCCCCAGATGACATGTATACTTTACAAGATCTTTCCCGCTGCAACTATCCGGTAGATTAGATACAAAAAAACTTCGTTATACGACCTTGAAACTTTTCCGGTATAGGAAACCGGCGACTTCCCATATTCTTGGAGAGAACTTTTTGCTAAGCTTGTCACAGTTCCCTATTAGGTAACTGTTAATTAACCTATTACATTTAACATTATTAAATATAGATAACAAATAGTATACACTAATTCTTGGTAGTTTTAGCTCAAGATGACAATGTAGATGGACAACTAGATATATTATGCATACATATTTAAAATTATATATTAGAAATTATATTGGATATCTAATTGGGTAAACGGGTATACTTTATCGGGTAATCGGGTCAGGTAAACGGGTATATCATCATATCCCAAACCCGCGAAAAAAATAAAAACCAATCCCATACCCGGACCCATACCCGATTACCCGACCCCAAACCCATACCAAATGTGTCGGGTTTCGGGTTTACCCATCGAGTTCGGGTTTGATAACCATATAACATCAATCAAGATAATAAAAGTTTATTCCATATCTGGTTATTGTGAACATGGTCAAACTGTAAAAAGCATAAAAGTTCACATAAATAAAGCAACATCAAGAAGGTTGTAGTTTTGATTTTGCGTTATTGAAGTCATGAATTTCCCTGTCTCCATATTTGTAGTTTGCTGAGTAGCAATTGTTATCAAACCATTACTTATCAAACCAAAAGAAATTAGTGTTTTTGGCATAATTGTTCCACCAGATGCAGATGCCCAATCAATCAATCAGCAAACTCATTATAATTGCATGTTTGCAAATAACAGACTACAATAGTCAATGCTTAGCTAATCTAAAAAAACAATCCAATAAAATCAAATCCATTGACCCTCAAAACAAAAATGTAATTACCTATGATGTGGAGTGAAAAAAAGGTGGATAGGAATGAGTGCCCTGATGACGAGTGAAAAAAGGGGTATTTTATTTTCTTTAAATTGTAAAATCGGGAGAGATATGGGGCACCTAATGTGAATGCTCTAAACATTCCAGATTGAAATTGTGACATCCTAAAGATGGCGCCTCATTACTTGCAACGTTCCTGGCAGCCATGTTGGTGTCGTAATGGTAGGTGGTCGTCGCCTTTGCCATCATCATTTGGTAGGTGGTCGATGGTGGCAATGTTACTGATTTGCCTATATGTTAATAATCAAACTTATATGAATAGTGGCATTGCGAACCTGTAATTTTTGTTTTTTTCAAGGGTATATGTGTCATATTTGTTTGTGATTCGAGGGTTGATGGTGGCGATGTTAGTGATTTAAACAATGGCGTACAACAAAACGGGTTTGTAATGATGATGGTGTTGATGTAGGTTGCGTTTAAGGATGTGATGGTGGTGTAAGATGGTGAGGCTATGATGACTTAGTAACACTGAACGTAAGGTTGATGTGAATGTCGCCTTGGCGTGGCAGGGTTGAAGGATGGCACCTCATTACTTGCAACCTTCCTTGCAGCCTTGGTGGTGTCGTTTTTTTCTAGACTCTGAACCTGTTTGGTGTGGTTTGCTATTTATTGTGTTTGGCCAATTTGGTTTTCAAATTTGTGGACTTGATTTGTTTCGTTTCTGATGTCGATGCTTTTGCCAACTTATGTCTAAGCATGTTTCGTGTGGTTTGCTATTTATTGTGTTTGGCCAATATAGTTTTCAAATTTGTCGATTTGATTTGTGTCCTTTCTTGCGTCGCTTTTGCTAACTTTTGTCCGCTTACTGTTGGCTATTTTTTTGAGCTCTCCTAATAATAATGTAAGCCTAAGTTCTTATATTATGTCAAAATTTATTGCAACTTCTTTTTCTTCTTTTAGGGAGTTATACTTTTCTTCACTGCTCTTATCTTTATAACATGTGCAGTCACAATTTCTTAGCCAAAAGCTAATTACTTTCTTATGAAAGGTTTGCATTCTGCATTATTATTTTATATTTATCAAAGTTTGTTCTCTTTAATTGTAACTTAATACTGTGTTAATAGCTACACTCTTGCATTATGTCAAAAATTTATTTTAACTTTTAATCTTATGTGCAACCTTTATTATTTGTTTTGCTTAGTGTACGACTTGCCACATATTTAATTACAAGTGATTTAGAACATGCTCACGTGCACTTCCAGATGTTTCTTCATTCCAATGCAAATTACACAAATGGACTTTTTGGAGGATTGACCTTTTTGAGTTATTTTTTGTGATTTTAATAGTTTCCTATAAAAGGGCAAATTGTTATCAAGTTTTGTCATATTCTTTAGGAAACAGTGGCGGATCCAGGAATTTTTTTTAATGGGTTCCTTTTTTTGGTGTTTCAATTTCATATAACCAAACATAAAAATTTCGGGTCAGTTCAAGTGTTCGGGTCAGTTTGCCAGTTCGGGTAGGATAAGGTTCATCACATAATAAAAATACGATATAATAAGTAAAAAACATTGACATTAGAAATTTAAAGCACATAACATAAATACAGCTGTCTTTAAGGATTAAAAAACATACCTACAGTTGTTCCCTACTAGATGATGATTCAATGTTTGACGATGGTTGTTATTGAAAAAAACTTGAAATATTCGTCACATTAAGGTTTCAATTAGTTAAAAAAATACACAATAACCACAATAATATTTGTACAAAAGTAACAATTACCACAATAATATTTATACTAATAGATTAACTAAATCAACAATACATCAATAAACAAGATTAACTAGCATAAAACATAACAAAATCGAAAAAATGAATTAACTATATCGACAATACATTAACTATTATTGCCATATGTTGAGATAGAGAAAGAGAGATTAAAGAAGAGATGAAAACTTACAGCAATGAGGAAAAGGAGCTGTCGAGGAAGCAGGGGACTGGTAGCATGGAGGAGCCAGGGAGGAACGAGGGTGGGGTTGTGTTTGGAGAGGAGGCAGGGAAGGACAAGGGTGGCTGTGGTTGTGCTCTATTTGTTTGCTCAAGCCCTAGTTTTAGGTTTTGAATATAAAAAAAATACAGAATCGAAAAAAATGCACGTTACCAGTTTCGAACCGGGAATGTATTTTGTATTAAGAAGGATTGCAATCACTAGAGCACTCTCAATTTTTGGTAATGGGTTAACATTTTTCTTATGGGTTCCTTTTAATTTTTTATATACAATAACACTATAATTTATAAACCGACTGGGTTCCCGTGAACCCGGTCGGACATGCCTAAATCCTCCCCTGGTAGCAAATAGAGTCGTTATACAATCGTATAGAGCCGATTATTATGCACAGAATTAGGGCTGGAAAACACAGCAGTATAGGGTTGTAAAATGGGGTTGTTACGCTGTAGGTTAAGGCTGGAAATGAAGCAATAGGGACTGTAAATTTGTTACTGTTTTGCCTTTATGGTTGGAAAATTCAGCTTTACATAGCTACAAAAAGACTCGCACAGACAGCCGTATATAGCCAAAAAGTACAGCCACATAGGGAATAAATAATGCAAAGCTAGATACCAGAGCTTCTATTTTGCTATAAAAATATTCATGAAATCATGGCAAAATTAGCAATAAGATTAGAATGTGT
Source organism: Ambrosia artemisiifolia (assembly GCA_032199755.1). Taxonomy (NCBI): domain Eukaryota; kingdom Viridiplantae; phylum Streptophyta; class Magnoliopsida; order Asterales; family Asteraceae; genus Ambrosia; species Ambrosia artemisiifolia. Next base: position 18,039,201 of record CM063526.1, read on the forward strand.
GAATTGTGTACATGCATTAAAGTGCATTCTTTGTAAAAGATACCATGGAATGTTCGTGTTTCTACAATAATGATACTATATTTTGGCTCATTTAACATGTTTCATTTCAACTTCCTATATTTTGATTGTCGTTTGACCCGTTTATTTTAAATTCCCATATTATCACCCGTTTTATTTCAAATTCCTATATCTGACCCGTTACCTTTCACGTTCCTATATTTTGACTCGTTTCATTTCAAATTCCATTATTTTGACCCGTTTATTTATGTTGCTACATTACCCATTTCATTTTGTATTCATATAGTTTGATCCTTTTGACATTAATTTGTTGGCCCGTTTGACTTGGGCCGGCATACAGTCAACTCTAATCCATCTCTGAACTCCCTAAAGTAGAAGACACATGTTAAGGGACAACCTTCGCTTGCTGGTTCCACTGCTTCTATGCAGCCACTCGGTAATGGGGTGCCTCAACTTGCAGGGCTTACTGCACCCAAGTTTGAGCTTGCTACCAAGATGGGATTTAGATAGGATCCGGACACCAAAAGTAAACTTGAGCATTCTAATGGTCTGTACTTTTATGCTTTTATGTTTTTTATAATTTGTTTTTTATATTTTAGATATAATATTGTGTTTTAACTCATGCTTGTGTTTTTTCTTTAACCACCCAGGTTAACATCAACAAGCAGAAAAAAAAAGATGCATTCCAGCTTTTAAAGCCGTATAAAAACCATCAATGTGATCCTCGAACGGGCATAGACAAAACCAAGCTTTTAAGGCCTAAAAAGATGACTTTTAGTTCCTAGAGGAAGGCAAATGGGCTAAGGAAGCAGAGATAATTATGTTTAAGGTAGCTTTGTGTTTTGTTGCTTTTCATTCAGGTCTAATAAAGTTTGTTTCTAACATGCTGTTTGTTGGCATTCATGTTTCTAGAGTCAATTTGAACCTGATATTAATCCAAATCTCTTAAGAGTTAGTACCAAAGAAAAGCCGAAGGACCCGATTCCTGATGTTGAGTGGTGGTAAGTTATTCAATTTTTACAAGTGTTCCACATTTTATGCTTTCTTATCTTTTCTTTTGGAGTAAATTACTTAAATAGTCCCAGTGGTTTGTCAAAAGTAACACCAACTTCAAAAAGTTGCATTTTGAGATCTATACTTGTGGTTTTGTAACATCCGTGGGTCTGACGCTTTCACTAAAAAAAATTTTAACTAAAAGGGTAAAACTGCCATTTTGGAAAAGTTGAATAAATTTTAATAGAAGTTGGTGTTACAACTTTTTAAAATAAAGACCCCAAATGTGTTACTTTTGACAAACCAGGTACCTATTTATATGGTTTACTCCTTTGTTAAAAATGAATATTTCAGTTTGTTGGGTCTGCTGACCTGGAGAAGAACAGATGATTGGAAAGCCAAAATATACTACTCAGTTGATCCTAGAAATAAACAGCATTTACAAGATACTTCTCCCAAAAGACTGTTGACCCTAACATCTGTTGTACTCAACAACTGTTGGAAACAACTGCTACTGCAAAGGACTGCTAGATAAACAACTGCTAGAGAACAACTGCTGACTAAAGGTCTGATGAAGAACAACTGCTGACTAAAAGTGCTGAAGACTAAAGGTCTGTTGGAGCCAACAGCACTTAGGCTCCAACAGATTATACAAGACCATCAAAGTTTTCTTCAACGGCAGTTTACCTTACAGTGTTTTACAATGTAACAGTAGTTTCTATTTAACAGATGTTTTATGTTATTATTCTGTTAGAGGTCACTGTCTTAGGTGACGTCAGCTGAGATCATCAGTGGTTTAGATTTGTCTATAAATAGAACAGTGCTTGTACTGTTCTATTCATCACTCGAAAAATCAGACTGGCTTCAATCAATCACGATCCACACAACACTGGCACGAACAACAAGACACCGATGCTTGTCAGATCTGAATGCAAAGGAGTTATGGGATGCACTGAAAGAACAATTTGGTGGGACTGAAGAGGTTATTGAAAACAACCGTGAAATACTTAACCAACAATATGAAACATTCAGTCATGTTAAGGGAGAGTCATTAACTCAGCAATTTGAGAGGTTTAACTGTCTCATTAGTGAACTAAAGTTGGTTGGTCTAACTTACCCTCATTCAACTTTGAACCATAGGTTTTTAAGATCACTACCAGATAAATGGGACACTATTGCTATAGTTATGAGAAACTCAATTGGATTCAAGGACCTATCACTGACCCAGCTTCATGGTAAGCTCTTGATCTATGAAAGAGAGCTTAACCAGAAAAAGAAGCTCCAGGACTCTGGAAAAGTGTCTGATGACTATGTATTTGGTAATACAGCACTTCTGGGTCATGATGAGGTGCCTGGCAATAGTAAGGATCAGAGTTATAATCATTTCATTGACATAACTTCAGGTTTTAACTCTGATTCTTATTCACCAAACTATGCTTTTACAGCAAGTGGTGGTGATATCCAGGCATCTGATAACATATCCTTTGAGTATGATGACTTAAAATACTTTGACCCTGATGATTTGGAAGAAATGGACATTATGCACCAATTGGCCCTTCTCAGTGTAAGAACTAACAATTTTTACAAGAAAACTCGGAGAAGGTTTCCAGGGTTAACTGGCAGGTCAAAAGTGGGGTTGGATAAATCAAAGATAAAGTGTTATAAATGTCATAGACTTGGTCATTTTGCTAGGGAATGTAGGAGTCAACATGGTACACCTATGATTACCTATCCAAATCAAAGGCCACAGACCAACACTTATCAAGTTTCCCATAATACCCCTGGACCAAATGTGCAAAACACTGCCCATTTTGCACAGTCCTCAAACACTGTTCCTGTCCAGTATGTCCAAACCACTGTTCCTCAGATCCACTATGTGCAAACACCTGTTGCTCAGGCACATGTGCCAATGACTGCTGCTCCACCCTCTGCTCCTGCAGAGACCAGTCAACAGAGTTTCTTCACACAAGGCTTTGTTGATTGGAGCAGTCTACCAGATGAGTTGACAGATGAAAATTTTGCACTAGTTGCCAAAGCTGAAAATGAACCAGAAAATTTCTGTTTCATGGCTATGGTAGAAGAGGTTGAGTCTGAGGAGGTGGTAACTAAATCTGTTGTTATGACTGATGATATTGTTGATGAGGTAGTTGCAGGTGAAAAATCTAAAGAAGAGGTTGTGAGTCTCTCAGATCCCTGGGGTGCATCTGATGACTGTGAGTGCAAGTGTGATTGTGCATTGATGGCTGCTGCTAAGGTATCTCCTCAAATCCTTAAAGATTTGTGTTCTGACAAATGTGTAATAGCATTTTCTAACATTAAAGAGGTAAATGAAAACCTTAGGAAGAAAATTTTAGATGATGAAGTTAAATTTGAGAAAATTTGAAAAGAATTAAAATCAAATTTGACTGAAAAAGAATCTGAAATAAGCAGTTTAAAACATGAAGCAAGCATAACCAAAGACCAGCTTCAAACTATGATAACCAAATATCAAAGTTGTAAACAGGAGCTTGAATCCACCCAGGTTGAATGTCAAAAATGGGTGGAATCCTCTAAAGGTTTTGAGATGATTGTTAACCAACAGTCTAAAAGTCATGTGAAATTGGCTTTGGTTTTAAAGAAACCACTGCTGAAGGTTCACAAACCACTGACAAAAAGGAGCCACAGTTGGTTGAAATCATCCCAACCTATTCAAAAGGTCAAGAAATCAAGGTAACTGAACCCAATGGCAAGAAAATCATTCTTGAAAAATTGGAAGGTACACCCTCATTTGATAAGATTGAAAAATACCAATTCAAACCAACCTGGTCAGATGAGTGTGATGTCCTTGAAAATTTCAAACCAATTGTAATTGAAGAATTTTAGCTTTAAACAGGAAATCTGATCATACAAGGCACTATTCCAGGTGCGGAAACCCTAGAACAGAACAAAATGATAATACACGAATCAAAACACACGAATTACGCTTTTCAAACACATTTTCATAGATTACTTGATTCAAATATTCAATACATACGCTTTTACAAGTTAATCTATTGACTCTTTCAAAACCTCAACCTAGAGAGCAAACCTCTAACTTAAACTCACACACAATGACCAAGTTCTAACTAACAAAACAAACAAATACTTTATATAGGTTCTGCACGTTCGACCGGTCGTGGGTACGAATGTGGAATTCTTCCACATTCGACCACTTCCACAGTACGAACATAGAACATCTATAGACAATCTTCCACCTTCGCCCTTCTATCTTCACCTTCGACCTTTCTGATTCTACCTTCGACCATACAGAAACTCTAACATATGTTAATATTTACAATCCGAAGCATTAGTCGCATATAATGCACCTACAAACTCCCCCTCGACTATTGCTCAGATTGCCTTCTTGCTTCATCCATCTGAATATTCATCAACTTGATTCTCAGCTGTTTCTTTTGGTCTTTTGTCATCTCTGGTTCAAGTTTTCTCTTTGTCGATTGCTTAGGTACTTCAGCTACCTTCACCTGCTTGCCCAACTTCTGTTCAAGGTTGCTACCGGAGTTGATATCATAAGCAAAGCATACTCCAACAACCTGTTGATACTTCTTTGCTTGTGATGCATCATTGGGATCGCTATAAATCGGGTTGTAATACAGCATGATGATGTCTTCAAATGTACAGTTAATGAGCCACATCGGGTCAAAAACATGTATCTTCTTATATGAATCCTTCCCATCTCTCAGCACAATAACTGCTTCAGCATTCCTCCAATCATAATACCAGAAAATGAAATCATTACTGAAATGTTGTTGAATTGGCATTAGAGGAATCTTTCTCATCACTTCAGGAGCTTTGTATATCAATGTCACTCTCTTCCTACCCGTCTTTGGATCAACATCCCTGTGAACCTTCCTTCTTGGGTACTGAGGTTTAAACATACCCCATTTCGTTCTACTCTCCCAAATCAATCTATCAGCAAACCATCCAACCGCCGTACTGTTCACAGATGCACCAGTCATCCTGAATCTGCATATATCTCTCACCGCCCAGTACAGTAGAGTTAGCAAGTCATAGAATCTGTAGAAGTACAGAATTCCAGTTTCCCATTTGACTGCAATGCACTTCAGATTTCTAAGATATTTCCAACCAAGAGCGCTGCCTTTAAACTTTTGGTTGTGATATCTGTAGAATCCTCCCTGTGCTTCCGGTTTAGGCCTTTTATCATCCTTTTCCTTCAGCTTCTGCAACAAAGTCTTCAAGTCGTCACTTTGTTCAGATGGTTTCTGTTTATCTTCACCAAACACTTTCTTAACAAACTCTTCGCTCTTTTCTTCAGCTTTCTTCTTTGCTTCCCTCATGTGTGTTTCAGTGAAATCTGGGAATACTTCATTTTCATCATTCTCTCTGAAGTATTGAGGATACTCTTCATGAGTAATATCTTCTATCTCAATCTCCTCAGTTTCTGGTGTTTGCTGGTCTTCAGAATGATTACCAACATCCTTTTCAGGAATGTCTGGAATCATTTGATCTGACATTATCTCCTCCAGTGTCTTTCCTACTCGCTGCGCAATCCCTTCCAGAATCTCTTTAGTCACAGCAGCAGACACCTCACCGTCTTCCAAATCAGGATCTTTATACTCTAACTTGTATCTCATATCCTCTGTTTGGAATATCTCAGCAAACTTCCCAGTGAACTCTATAGTCCATTCTCTCTTTCCCAACATCTCCCGATATACATCTTTAGCTTCATCTGATAATGCTCTAACCTTTTCATTCCAGAAGATGCTATCATCAGAATCAACGTTCTCTCCTGATTTCTTCGAGCTAGACTGACCCGCACTTCCCTTTTTGGTCTGTCTTTGTTCAAATGTGAATTTGCTCGAATCATCATCACCATCATCATCATCAGTACTACTACTCTCTTTATCATTACTCTTATTACCCGATCCACCCTCAGCATCATCATCGTCATCAGATTCATCATCTGATTCATCCTCTTCTTCTTCTTTATCAGATTCTTCATAATCTACTTGCTCCTCTTCTTTTTCTTTGTCTTCTTCTCCCTCTTTCAACTTAGGAGCTTCACCGTATAGTTTATCAAGTAGATCACTCATCCTTTTATTCTCCTTTTTCAACTCCTTATTCTCTTTTCTCACACTTTTAGTCATCCTCCTATTTCCATTACACTTCACATCAAGCTCATTTTTCTCATCCTCTAGTTGTTTCAGCTTCTTTTCAAGCTCATCCTGATTCGTCTTGGAAGCAACAACTATCTGTAACATCTTTTCTTCATTTTTCTTAAACTTCTCAATCTCAGCTTGTTGAGCAACTAGCATTTTCATCATCTCTTCCATCTTCTTGTTCACTTGTTTCATCACATCATCAGACACAGTGACTTTTGATTTGGAAGATTCAGCAACAGGAGTCTTTTCTTTCTCAGGCTTCCTGAACATGTTAAGAACATTTTCTAAAGTAGATTCCAGATTAGGAACTACTTCAGGTTCTTTAGCCTCCAAGATGACTTTTACGTTTGACAGGTCCGAATAGGTCAATGTGCAACCGCTCAAGTGGCATCTCAACAGAGTTTACTTTCTTCACCTTATGGGATTGTTTGTGTTGCTTGCCTTTCTTACAGCTTACACACTTGTCGTTCAAATGGAAATGGTTAACATTTACGCCTTCGACAAGCCCATTTTTCACCAAGTGGTTCATCTTTCTCAAATGAATATGTCCCATCCTTCTATGCCACATGATTGATTCTTTCTCAGTAGCCTTCGATAGGAAACATGTCACTTGTCCCTGGGTCGTCATCGCCTTGGACATATCAAGAATATAGAGATTGTTGACTCGAGGTGCCTTCAACATAACCCACTCTTTTGGAATTTTGAAGCCCGGTTTGAGGATATAACAAGATTTGTCATCAAAATAAATAGAAAATTGCTTGTCGCATATCTGACTGACACTTAACAGATTATAATCGATCTGCTTCACATATGAAATCCTCTCGAAACTCACAATCCCGTTACTCACGCTTCCTTCCATCGAGATGTAACCTCCTTTGTTTCCAGCAAATGCAACATAACCTCCATTGATATTTTTCACGTTGAACAACAATGCTAAATCCCCTGTCATGTGGCCTGAAGCTCCACTATCAACAATCCAAAGACTGCTAATAGGGCCAGCTGAAGCTCCCTGCACACATTAAGTAAACAAGTTAGTTCTTTCGGGGGACCCAAGCCTGTGTGGTCTTGGGTCTTTGAATATCACCCTTCAAAGATTCATTAACATCAACATTTGGTTTTGAAACAATCTTTTTCGGATCATTCAAAACTTTTTCAACTTTTTCATTTGACTTTGAAGTAGAAGCTCCCGGAGTACCATTTGGTGTCCAAGACTGTTCCGAACGTTTTAGAATTCGAATCTGAGATTTTGGAGTCTCAGTCGATTTCTTAGTATCGTTCACAAATGAAACTTTCTTGACTACCTTCTCGGATTTAACCGATTTAGGTCCAACATTCGATTTGACAGCAGGTTTTGGTGGTACCTTTTGTCTATCAACTGTTGTGTTCACCATTGGTCTCTTCAAAGGTTTCTCCATGGCTATCCGGTTGCGACGATCATAATGAAATTGACGTTCATTCCTCTTTTGATGAAAATTGTTTTGATTATAAAATGGTGCTGGTTGAGGAACAAATCGTCTTTGTGGATAATAATGATTGTCAACCGGTTTTCTCATGGATTGCCTTACTTCAACTTCGTGCCTTTTGTGCCTTACGTACGGGCAGTGAGCAAGTAAATGCCCTCTCTCCCCGCACTTAAAACATGCACGGTACTCTTCAAATGTGTTTTGAGCATGCGGCTTTGCAAATGTTTTGATGGGATATTGGTCATCAACACATCTACGCCTTAAACTCTCAGGAGCTGGGCCCCTAGAGTAAGCAGGCTCAAGAAAACCATTTGCCTTTTGTTTCGGTTTGATGAATTCGGTGACATGAACCTTTGGTTCTTTAGGAACATCCAAATACAGTTTCTTTAAAATTTCTGGTGGAATATCATTTGATCTTTCATGTTTCGGAAACCATATTGTGCTTTCTTGCCAAATTTTCTCAATTTTAGAATAGTTAGCAAACTTGATTGGATATTCCTCGTCAGAGATAATCTTATCGGATCCTTCCATCTGATAAAATACCTTGACTGGTTTGTCACCTGAATCCTTTTTCACTTCTTTCTTTTCAGACTGTTTAACACGATGTGCGTTAGCCATCGGATGAATATGCTGAGACGGTGACACTGGTTCATTCGTGATAATGTGATTTTCATTTGGAATATCACTCACATTATCAGATTTGTCACTCTCAGAGTCTGAATCATCATTTTCAGCTGTAACTCCTTCATCATTCAAACCTAAAATCGGTCTCACATCGGAATTTGGATCTCCAACACTAGAAGTATTGGATTCATCTTCCGATGCAGAGTCAGATTTTACTGAGCTCTCCGGTGTCACTTGATGACAGTTGTGATTTTCAAAAAGCACCGGAGATGGCACAGACTTATAATTTGTGGTTTGAGATGGTTCATCAATGATGTGGTCAACGACATATGCAATGTGCTTGTAACTTTCAAGCTTCTTGTTGACCTTTTCAGCAAAACACTTGATGGTGGCCATTTCTAACTTAGTGTTTTCTAATTCATCAATGTAACTGTTAATTGCCAATTGTTTTAATGAAAGATTTTTCTTTAAGTCAGAAATGTCCTTTTTGTAACCATCAAGCACTTTGTTGAATGCTATGACTTCCTTGCGAGCAGATTGACAGTTAATCACGACACTATCACGTTGTACGCGAAGTTGCTTGTTTTCTTCTGTCAATCTATCACAAGTCCCACAATACTTATCACTAGTAATGTCAGTGGTAGATTCAGAACTTATCTGTTTTGGAGGATCTGTCATGGCAATTAGAGCGAAATGAGATTCCTTCCCAGCAAAGAATTTGGAATAATCGATTCTGGTAAAGGCATCATCCACTATGCACGACTTCCTCGTCTTCAGAAAATCAGCTTCAGCCAGTAATTGATCGATGTCATCATCTAGAGAAGTCACACTGGCCTCTGAGTCTGATTCACTTTCCGAATCTGAATATACTGACTCACTTTCCTCAGGAACGTCTGTGACTGAGTCAATCACAACTCCCGAACTTTTGTCTTCAGCCTGAACTTCAACAGTTTCAGTCTCAACATTCATCTCTTCAACTGATTCCTCAACCTCATTCTCAATTTCTTCAACTTGATCAACTATCACCGACTCCTCAATATCAACCTGTTGTGCAACACAAGCCACATTCCCACCAGGGCCTATCTCCTCAACACCAATTTGGATATCAGTCCAGTCAAATCTCTCATCATTCTGAATCACCAAAGCTTGATTTTGATTATTATTCTGTGGTTGCACATTTGGTGTAGTGATAGGAATGACAGTTCTGTTTGGATTATTTGGTGGTTGAGTTTGATTCTGGTTGGTTGTTTTTGGTTGTCTATTTGGGTTGTTTTGAGAGGTGTTTTGTCGGTTTTGGTAATTGTTTTGGTTTAGATAGTTGTTGTTTTGAAAAGAGACTTGGTTTTGAGATTGGCGGTTTTGGTAGTTTGAGTTGAATGGGTTTCGGTTACCTTGTTTTGCAGGCTGTGTACACTCTCTCTTGAAGTGACCTTTTCCACCACAATTAAAACATGTGACTTTCTCTTTGTTAAAGCCATATGTGGTGTTTGGAGAAGTACCCAAATCAGTTCTCCCGGTCTTTTCTATGAATTCGGTTGCTCGCCTCATAATGCTTGCGAAAGCCCACTGAATGTCTATTAGCTCCATCTCCTCTTTATCGATTTGAGCATAGTCTTCATTGGTTAAGTTGTTATTCCCAATTTGACTTGCTACTAAACCGTTATACGAAGCAACCATTGCTGAGACTAGCGCAATATGTTGCTGAGCAACTTCCACAGTAACGTTATTCATGTTGGATGTCTCCAACACTACCGGTTTCTGATTGGTCTGATTCATTTGAGTCATGTACTGTTGTTGTTGAGGTTGTTGTGGTTGGTTTGCAGAATAACATGCAGCTTGTTGCATTGGAGAAAATGGTGAAATGAAAGAATTTGTGTATTGTTGTGGTGGTGGTGTGTATGATGGTGGTGTGTAAGATGAGGTTTGAGCTAGGTAGTTGATTGGTTGTTTGGATGGTTCCATAACACTTGAGACACATGCTATATGAGGAGCCACTGTTCCACCAAGACTTGAACTACCCACAGTTGATAAAGTACTAGCATGGTACAACTCTGGGTTTTGAGGAATCTGAGATCTTTTTGCTTTCCTCTTCTCCTCGAGTTCTTTGTTTTCCAGCTTCTGGATAAACTCGTTGATGGTCCAGTACTTGTAAGCATCTTTCTCCTTAAGTTCCTCGATGTGTTGATCCCAGTACGGTGGTAAGGCATCAGCAAATTTGTCCACCAAATCTGACATAGGAATCTGAATGTCATAACTTGACAATTCAGTTAACAAGTGACAGTATCTGGGAGTCAACTCTTTCAATGTCTCATTCCCAACATAGCTGAAGTTCTCAAATTCTTTCCTCAGCTCTTCCATTCCCAACCTTCTCGTCTTTTCGTTACCATCATGACGATTCTTTAGCACATCCCATAACTGTTTGGAAGTTGTACACGAACCAAACTGATGTAGCAAATCATTTGTGATCGCTTGGGTTAGCTGAGAATACGCCTTCTTCTCCACCGCGAATTTCTTCTTCTCGTCATCAGTCAAATTCTCCAGAGGAATCTGCTCACCGGTATTCTCTAACACTGGTGCCACATATCCTTTTGCAATCATCTGCCATGCCTCGGTTCCTTCCAATCCCATTCCTTCAAGATGAATCTTGAATTTCTTTTGCCATTGGTTGTACTCCTGCATCTCCATTAGCTTGGGTGGTCTGTTGCCGCTACCTGAAGATAAATCATTGATTAGTGTAGAAATAGCATTAGTAGTTTGAGTATTTACCACCGCGACTGCTACTCCCCAATAATCTGCTGCAGGTTGTTGTGAAGATGATCCAACGCTCTGAGGCATCGAACTCGTCATCGCTAAATAGTTAATTGGTTGCGAAGACTGAGTGTTCGATTTCTGAGCTGCTACTATCCACGGGTCCATGGTCACTTGCTGTTGTTGTGTTGTTCCCGGTCTCGGTGTAGTTGGAAATCCCCACATGTTGTTCACAAGGTTAGAAATGCAACACACTTGAAATTTTCACCAAAAACCTTCTATTTTCGCCCTGGTCAATTCTACTTTCGCCCTAAAATGAGACCCGAATGTAGAATATGAGTGATAATTTCCACGTTCGACCAAATATCTTCACTTTCGTCCCTCTGATTTCCACCTTCGAACCCACGATCACCCGAATGTGGAAAATATGATCCGAAAGTGAAACACCAACACAACAAACCTAGGTTCGACCTGAATAAAGCTACTTTTGACCAGAAAAAGCCCTAAGTTCGACCTAAAAATCTACTTTCGCCCCACTGCTCTCTAGATTCGACCCTCGCATGTACAAAAAACGGTTACACCTTGAAAAACGGTTATTTTGATCTGAAATTTTCAAAAGTTAATGGATTTTGATGATCTTTATCAGGTTATGATTCGGAATTGATTTGGAACAACTTTAATTCTTGGAATTGTTGATTTTAACCACGAATTGTTATCCAAATCCTTCAAGTTGTATCAAAAACCATTTTTCAATGAAAACAGAGAAAATTTGATCAAAATAGGGTCCAAATCAGTTCAGAGATTATCAATTTGTTGTTGTATGATCTCAACTGCTCTGATACCACTTTGTAATTGAAGAATTTTAGCTTTAAACAGGAAATCTGATCATACAAGGCACTATTCCAGGTGCGGAAACCCTAGAACAGAACAAAATGATAATACAGGAATCAAAACATACGAATTACGCTTTTCAAACACATTTTCATAGATTACTTGATTCAAATATTCAATACATACGCTTTTACAAGTTAATCTATTGACTCTTTCAAAACCTCAACCTAGAGAACAAACCTCTGACTTAAACTCACACACAATGACCAAGTTCTAACTAACAAAACAAATAAATCCTTTATATAGGTTCTGCACGTTCGACCGGTCGTGGGTACGAATGTGGAATTCTTCCACATTCGACCACTTCCACAGTACGAACATAGAACATCTATAGACAATCTTCCACCTTCGCCCTTCTGTCTTCACCTTCGACCTTTCTGATTCTACCTTCGACCATACAGAAACTCTAACATATGTTAATATTTACAATCCGAAGCATTAGTCGCATATAATGCACCTACACCAATGACCTTCAAAACCCCTGATGGTAAAAAGGCACCACAGGCCAAAATCATTCCCTTGAAAGATCTTCCAACAGATGATCAAACATCTGTTGAAAAGAAGAAAGAAAAAGGGAAATCAAAAGACAACTTGTTTTGTGATTTTTGTGAAAAGAAGAATCATGTTACTAAAAACTGTTTTCTTCTAAAAGCATATGATATCAACAAAGGAACAAGTTTAAGTGATTCTAAAATCAAAGAATGTTTAATCTGTAAGAGAAAGAATCATATGATATCAACAGAGAAAGAGTGTCTGTATCTCAAAAATTTTGATGAAAAAACTAAAAGAGTACAAGGCTAAAACTTAGGAAAGTCAAATGGTTAGTACTTCAAAAGGAAAACCCAAACAGACTTTTGAACCAGTCCAAACAGCTGTTACCAAAAATCTGAACAAAAACTCTGCTCCCAGAGATGTTCAGGTAACAGATGTTCCACCAGCTAACAGGTTCCCAAGAGGACATGGATAACCAACTTGTCATCGTCTACCACATGTTTATGAAGAGCCCAAAAGGCCTTCAAAACCTAGAGTGAACAGACATCCTCATGGTTATCAACATCTGATAGGAAATGATCAAACATCTGTTGGACAAAGTGTTGACATACAAGCACTGGCAAATGATCAACAACAACTGTTGAACTTAGTCCAAAAGCTAGTTCAAACCACTGATCATTCTCCTAAACATTCTCCTAAACTTGAGGCTGAAAAGTCTGAGAACCCATCCAAAGCCAATTTGGCTTTGGACACTCACCAAAACTAATTCTTTACTGATGTGCAGGGAGCTTCTGCTTGCTTAGATAGTTTATGGTATGTAGATAGTGGAGGCTCCAGGCACATGACTGGATGTAGAGCCCTTCTTCTGGATTTTCTTGCTCATGGAGGGGGTGATATATCCTTTGGTAATGATTCAAAAGGTAAAGTGTTGGGTTCTGGAATTGTTCAAGCAGGGAGACTAAAATTTGAAAATGTTAATCTAATTGACAATCTAAAGTTTAATCTACTTAGTGTCTCACAAATGAGTGACAAAGGATATGGGTCATTCTTCACTAAGAAGACATGTAAGATTGTTGGACCAGAAGTGGTTGAAAAGATTAACACCATCATTGCTGAGAGCAAAGCACAACTTGTTGCTCATAGGAGTGGCAATGTGTATGTAGTTGATATGTTGAAGGACAATCCTATGGCAAATGTCTGTCCGTTTTCTGCTGCCTCCACAAAGGAGACATAATTGTGGCATAGGAGACTGGGTCATACCAACCTTCAAACTATCAACTCACTCTCAAAACAAAGCCTTGTCAGAGGTTTACCATCAAAAGAATTCAAATGTGATGAGCATTGTGTTTCCTGCTTAAAAGGAAAACAACATAAAAGCTCTTACAAATCCATTGATGAGTCCAAAACAAAACAAGTCAATGTCTACAACTGTTGCACATGGACTTGTTTGGCCCAGTTAAAATCATGAGTCTAAGAAGAAAGAGATTCTGTCTTGTCATAGTTGATGATTTTTCTAGGTTTACATGGACTTACTTTTTACACTCTAAGGATGAGACTGCGGGTATCTTGAAGGACTTTGTCACCAAAGTTGAAAAACAATATGACTTGCCAGTAAAAGTCTTTAGAAGTGACAATGGAACAGAGTTTAAAAATAAGGAGTTGGATGATTTCTGTGTGTCAAAAGGGATTGTGAGGCAGTACAGCATACCAAGAACACCAGAGCAAAATGGGGTGGTTGAGAGGAAAAATAGAACTCTTATTGAAGCTGCAAGAACCATGCTAGCAGATTCTAGTTTGCCACTGTCCTTCTGGGCAGAAGCTGTAAACACTGCTTGCTATGTTCAAAACAGAGTTTTGATCAACCCAAGACATCAAAAGACTGCTTATGAAATTTTGTTCAAAATCAAACCATTAATCTCATTTTTCAAAATCTTTGGCTGCCTATGTTTCATTTTAAATCTTAAAGATTCCATTTCAAAATTTGCAGCCAAAGTAGATTGTGGATATTTTCTGGGATATTCTTCTACTGCCAAGGCCTATAAAGTGTTTAACACAAGGACCAGGACAATAGAAGAAACTCTGAATGTAAAGTTCAATGAACTTTCATCCTTAAAAATCCCAGCAAATCCTGCTGAGTTGTTTGATTTAGATAAATTCAAATTTGAAGAAATTACTGTCAAAACTAACAGTGCAGGTATTTCACAATCTCCACAACATGACTACAGAATAGATGTTGTGATTTCAAATAACTATCAAGTCTATTCTGCATCAGAGGAAGCAGCTGTTCAAAACACCTGTCAAAACTCTGTCACAGCTGAGTCAGCCACTGATGGCCAGTCTTACCCTCAAACCACTGCTTCACCTATTACATCCACTGCTCAATCATCTGTTGACAAAAGTCAAACCTCTGTTAACAAAAGTCAGTCTAGTTTTACACCACTTGATCCCATTCCCCCACCTCCATTTCAAACATCTGTTGGCACTATAGAAGTGAAAACAGATGTTACATCAACAGAGTCACCAAACCTCTGTCCTTCACCTCAAAATGCCATCATACCATATCAGGGAGATCTAATCTACCTAAGAGCTCATCCACCAGATCAAATCATTGGCAACATCAGAGAGGGTGTGCTCACAAGAAGCCAATCCTCAAATATCTGTCTTTTTGCAGGCTTTCTATCTCTCACACAACCTGTCAAGTACCAGGAGGCACTAAAAGACAACAGTTGGGTAGAAGCTATGCAGGAAGAGCTCCTTCAGTTTAAAAGACAACAAGTATGGGAACTTGTACCACTGCCTAAGGATGTTTGTCCAATTGGCACAAAGTGGGTCTTCAAAAAAAAAACTGATGAAAGGGGTATAGTTGTCAAGAATAAAGCCAGGCTTGTGATTCAAGGCTTCAGACAAGAAGAGGGGATAGACTATGACGAAACCTTTGCTCCTGTAGCCAGGTTAGAAGCTATCAGACTCTTCCTAGCCTTTGCTGTCAACCACAACATCAAGGTGTATCAGATGGACATCAAATGTGCATTCCTATATGGCAAAATTCAGGAGGAGGTCTATGTATGTCAACCACCTGGTTTTGAAGACACATTCCATCCTGATTATGTCTACAAGCTTAACAAAGCCTTGTATGGACTCAAGCAAGCACCTAGGGCCTGGTATGAAACTCTTTCCACCTTTCTCTTATCCATTGGTTTCACAAGAGGTAAAATTGATAAAACCTTATTTTTAAAATGGAGAGGGAAAGATCTAATGATTGTTTAAATATATGTGGATGACATCATTTTTGGATCCACATGTAACAAAATGTGTGAAGAGTTTAGGGAACTCATGACAGCAGAGTTTGAAATGAGTGCTATGGGTGAACTTCAGTGCTTCCTTGGTCTCCAAGTGAAGCAGCTGCAAAATGGCACATTCATTCATCAAAACAAATATGTAAAAAATTTGTTAACTAGATTTGAGATGAATGACTGTAAGCCATGTAGTACACCCATGAGTACAGTCAAGCTACTCGCTATTGATGACAAGGATGAACTGGTTGACCAGACACATTACAGATGCATGATTGGGTCTTTATTGTACTTAACTGCATCTAGGCAAGACATTATGTTTGCCACTTGTGTTTGTGCAAGATCCCAGGTTTCACCCAGAAAGTCAAACCTTATTGCTGTGAAAAGGATATTCAGATACCTAAAAGGTGCTCCCACACTTGGTATCTGGTATCCTGCTAATGGAAACATTGAGTTTTCAGGTTATTCAGATAGTGATTTTGCTGGCTGCCACACCACAAGGAAGTCTACATCAGGAGGGTGCCAGTTTCTAGGGAATGCCTTAGTCTCTTGGCAAAGCAAAAAGCAAGCAGCTGTTTCAACTTCAACAGCTGAGGCTGAATACATTGCTGCTGCAAGCTGCACAGCCCAACTCATGTGGCTTCAAAATCAACTGCTGGATTTTGGGATAACTGCACTAAAGACTCCACTCATGTTGGACAGTCAAGCTACTGAAAATATCATCAAGAATCCAGTTTCTCACTCAACCACAAAGCACATAGACATCAGACATCATTTTGTCAGAGATAGCTATGAAAAAGGTTTGATTTCTCTGCACCATGTTCCAACAGAGGATCAGTTGGCAGATGTGTTGACAAAAGCTTTAGACACATCTACCTTCACAAATCTGATTTCTAGAATTGGTATGCTAAACATGGACTAAACAACAAAAGTGTTTTAAATAAAAACATTAAAATGTCTCAGAAAATCAAAATTCATCCTTAAAAATAGCATTGTGGTTGAAAAATCTGTTAAGGATAAAACAACCACTGTTTCATCCACTCTATCCACTGTTAGTTGAAAAATCTATTTCAAACATCTATTCAGATAAAACAACCACTGATTGGTTGAAAAATCTGTTTCAAACATCTGATCAGATAAAACAACCACTGATTGGTTGAAAAATCTGTTTCATGCCTGGTATATATATATATACATATATCTATATATAAAAAAACCCAGGTGCTGTTAGCATCAGCACTTTGGTAAAACAACAGTTGTTTGCATCAGACTTTTGGCAACAGCTGTATACCACCAGATGGTTGGCCATCAGATGTTTTCCATGTCTGCTCCCAAAAGCAGAGTTTTGGCCACATCAGCGGTTTCACCAGAGCCTATAAAAACCCTGTTTTACCACAACAGATGTTACACTGACTCATTGTATTCAAAATATTAAAACCGCCTTCTTCATCTTCAAACCCTTAATCCAATTCCACTCACTCTCACACTCGGAATCCATTACAATGGATCTTCAAGCAAAAGCCACCCACAATTATCTCCCATATCTGGTAAAAACAGTTGAAAACGTTCCATTCCATTCCACCATTGACATCATCTTAAACTCCAAATACCTGACAATCCTAACCGCTGATGCTCCTATTCATCTCGATACCCTCCAAGAATTTTGGTTGAATGCTGAGTTTCTTCTTCAAGACAAAAAGCCTACATCCATTATCTCAAAAATTGGAGAGACAAGTATTGCCATTACCCCTGAACTGATATCCACAACCTTCTCACTCAATGATCTGTCAGGTAAAGACTCTTTCCCTAAGGCAGAGCTTCACACAGAGTTTCAGGAAAGAGGTTATGATGCACAAATGACTGGGTCAACACTTTTTAAAAAGTTTTTCCCACCAGTCATGAAATTTTTCTTTCATACCCTCATTCTCTGTGTCTCTGCTAAGTCCACTTCCTTCAATGAAATCCCACTGAGGATTCAGTACTTGGGTTATGCTATGTTGTCAGACTCAGACTTCAATTTATCCCAGGGACTGTTTATGGACTTAGTATCAAATGTGAAAGCCATAAAGTCTCGGTCTAATAATGCTTTTCTGATTTACCCAAGAATTTTGAGTGTACTCCTTCAAAAGGCTTTACCAGAAAAAGGTTTTAAAAAGGGTGAGTCTGTTCAAATGAAGAGTCTAACTGATGAAACTTTCACAAGAATGCTGGGTTCAACTACCCAAGAAAAAGTATCAAAAGTGTCAAAAGTTTCGAAAACACAAACAAAGAGGACCAAGACAACAACTGTTGTCCAAACCTCTGTTGTTGAGCCCACTGCTCCTGGTGATCATGGCACTACATCCAGTGCTGTGAAACCCACACCAGCCACCTCCAAAAGAAAACGTCCATCCACAAAAACCACCACTACACCCAAAAGGGGGCTTCTGGAAGATGAGATACCCGAGGAAAACCCTGTTGCAACACAAAAGCAACAAGAAACCACTGTTGTTACTTCCTCACAACAGATGGATATATCTCAACCTGAACAAACTCCTCATGAATCCTCACAAAAGGATCATGTTGTAAGCCAAAGGGAAACATATCATGATACATATGAGTTACTTGGCCATATGTTCACGAGCCCCTCTCCCAGGGCTAATTCTCTTTTCACTCCTCCACCTTCACCAAAACATGTCCTTCAAACCATGCAACCTCTGTTTGAGGCTATTGATAAAACTCAGGAAAATCCCAGTTCCTCTCCTTCACCCATCAATGAGAGTATACCTCCACAAGTGACTGGGACTGAGGAAAATCAATCAGCCATCCCACAAGTAGAGGAGGAGGTTACACCCGTAGAGTTCAATGACACTCTAGGTGAGTTTTCAAGTGAAGCAGCCACTACTGCTGTAAAGACCATTGTCTCACAACAGGACAGTGGTTACATAGCTAAGACTTCCTTGAAGGCAACAACTGATGAGGCCACTATTGTGTCCCCAAAATCAGCTGGAAGTCCCCAGAACCAAGAAAAAGGGGCATCTGGTTCTCATCCTTTGGACTCACCTCCTAGGACTGAACCAGTTACAACTACCACTGGTAGGAATCCAGATGATCCTATTAACTTAGGTAATGGGTTAAAATACAAAGAATTGACGGCCAGAGTACAGTCCATTGAAACCTCTGTTGCTGATATCAAATCAGATATCAAGACAATATTGGGATCATTGGCTACTCTTACCAAGAGTCAACCATCCACAGCTGATCTTGCTAGTGAGCTATGGAAATCTGTTTCTCCCATCATCATAGCTCACAGAAAATTAGCTGATCAGACTCAAGAAACATATATGCAAGTGATCAGGAACATGGTGGATGCTAGATTCAATGACACAAAAGCAGACATCAAAGTCATTAAAGATCATCTGCTAAAGACTACTGGCTCTGCCCCTACCACAATTCTCAGAGATGAAGATGATGATGACATCACTGCTGATGATGCCAAAAAGGGGGAGAGTGGCAGAGATAGATTGCCAAAGCTAGATCCCTTTGGTTGTCCACCCTCACAAAAGGGAAAATCAAAGTCTGCCAACAAACCAGGGGTCTACTCACACAGCACCACAACAACAACAACAACCAACTGTTCAAACCTCTGTTGCTACTGAAACTGCTAAAACCAGCAAAGCAAAGGAAGTTGATACCTCTGCTAATGAAAAGGCTGAAAAGGCTGCTGAGGAAAAGCAAAAGAGGGCTGACACTTTGGAAGTTAAAGCAGAATTTTTGGTACAATTGAAAAAGGAACAACAGCAAGAAGTTGAAGATGTGGGTTCCTCTAAAAGGCAGAAAATACCTGCCAAACATGTCAGAAAACCACCATCCAAACTTGCTGCTAAAACCACTGCTACCAAAACCACTGCTGCCACCAAAACCACTGATACCACCACAACATCTGAATCTATTACCACAACCATCAAACCAACCAATGAACCTACTACCACAACCACCAACAGACCACCTACAACCACTCCACCACCTAAATTCCAAACATCTGCTGGTTCTACAAAAGTGCCAACAGATGTTAACACAACCACTGCTGCAACATCACCATCACCAAAAATCTTGTACAGAAGCAAGAGAAAATCTACCTTTGTTGTACAGGATGAAAACATTCACACATCACCACCTACTACTTCAACCACACAATCTACACCCATTACTGCCATTCCACTTTCATCATTCTCACCACACACCTCACAATTTACATCCCATAGACCACCACCAACCATTACACCATTGGCTGTTCAGTATCCCCTTGAACTTGATCTACTCAAGGGGGAAATGCAATCCTTCTACAATACTGAACAACCATCTGAAAGATCTTTCCCATATCTTCCAAATTTTCCTGTTCCCCTAAACATAGACACATATCTTAAATACAAGGCTGAACAGGCAGACGCTATCATCAAAGAGAAATGCAAAGGAAAAGATGACAGGAGTGTTCAGGGCATTCATTTAGCAGAGCTTAGCAAACTAAGAAGGATTGAAGATTTTGCTAAGACCCTGAGTAACTCTATGTCTACCATGCCTCTCAGCAGTGACTTGGAAAGGGAGGTTAGGAAATCACTTCTTAAACAAATCTTGTCAACCATGCCCTACAAAGCAAACAAGAAACAGTTTGCAGGCTGGACCACTCATGCTCTCGGAGAGAAACTCATAAGAATTGAGGACATAGCCAAGAATCCCCCAACTAAGGTCTCTGCCCCAGATTTCAGTAAAGGCAGAGATCCAGCCAGAGCCTTAAAATTCAGAAGAATGAGAAAAGAGATTGTGGCTGCAGACTATGGGGAGATGAAGTCTGTTGCAAGATGGTCAGAGCTGAGGCTGGTTGAAACTTACAGGAAATTAGAAGAAAACAGGAAGAAAGACCCTACCTTGCCCAGAAAACCTGTCTATGCTGATGAACCCTTGATGAAGAGACCTCAACAGGCCTTTACATTAGACAGCCTACTTGATACTTCTGATCTATCTGTTGCTGCAAGAAGACAATTCAAAAAGAAGAAAGAAATGTCTGAAGAAGATCAGAAGAAGTTTGCTGATACTTTTATAAAGGAGGGCCTCTTCAATCAAATACACTATTCCTCTGATCCCACTTCTGAAAAACTCAGAAAACTCATTGGGAGACCTCCATTACCAAACTCATCCAGAATAAAAGTGCATCTCAGCAAATCCTCCGATTCAAAAATTCTAAAATGGAAAGTCAACAAAGACACCCATGAATTGACTCTGCTCAGATCAGATGGAGAAGCTCAAAGACTTAGCATGGATGATGCACATGGCCTGTGTGCAGATGACCTACAAACACTGCTGAACCTTGAGCTTGAAAGAGATGTTGAAGACCTCTACTCATTGAACTTTGAGTTACAATTCAAAGGTCAAATTAGAGAAAGTCTGATGAGAAATAAAGATCAAGAATGAAGTCTAGTTTTGGCATCATCTATTCTAGGGGGAGATTGTTGGGTCTGCTGACCTGGAAAAGAACAGATGATTGGAAAGCCAAAATATACTACTCAGTTGATCCTAGAAATAAACAGCATTTACAAGATACTTCTCCCAAAAGACTGTTGACCCTAACATCTGTTGTACTCAACAACTGTTGGAAACAACTGCTGCTGCAAAGGACTGCTAGATAAACAACTGCTAGAGAACAACTGCTGACTAAAGGTCTGATGAAAAACAACTGCTGACTAAAAGTGCTGAAGACTAAAGGTCTGTTGGAGCCAACAACACTTAGGCTCCAACAGATGATACAAGACCATCAGAGTTTTCTTCAACAGCAGTTTACCTTACAGTGTTTTACAATGTAACAGTAGTTTGTATTTAACAGATGTTTTATGTTGTTATTCTGTTAGAGGTCACTGTCTTAGGTGACGTCAGCTGAGATCATCAGTGGTTTAGATTTGTCTATAAATAGAACAGTGCTTGTACTGTTCTATTCATCACTCGAAAACATTCTCTCAGACAAACAATCACAGAGTGATCAGGCTGAGGGGGAGTACTTGTAATATTGTAATCTTTCAATTAATGAAAGCATTCGATTAAAAACAATTATTCTCTTGTTTTGATTTATAGTTTATCATTTCGCTGCACTTTCCATTTATATTCACTTTGTTCATCACATCTTTTATATAAACAAATCAAAACAATCAAACTCAGATCCTAACACAGTTTTTTTGTTGGTCTCCACTAGCCGAAACCGAACCACACTTACACACAACTGCAGTTAAAACCTTTTAGTTTTGTTTCTTTACTTAACTTAACTGCACTGTTTAATAATTAGTTTTTTGTTCATCTTCAAACTCCAAAGGAAACAAATTGGATGATTTTTTAGTTAATCAAATGTCCAATGGGTTAACAATATGATTGTTATGCTTCTTGGATGGTCAAACAAGGTTTTGTATAATATAAGGCCTTAACGGGTCGATTTGGGTAAAAATCGCATAGTCTTTAGTCAAGCCGAAAAGAGTTTTTGAATATGGTAAATGGGCATTATGTGTTATTGAATTGTTTCAAAAAATCAATAGGCGAAGGCGCAACCTATTTAGGACAAAAATGGTAAGTTTGATATAGGTTACACAGGCCTTTGAAACGGCCGCATAAGGTTTCCTTGGTATTTCAAAACGGCCGTTTGCGGTGTATCAGGAACTTTTAATATTTACAGCCTAAACAAAAAAGTGAAACGGCCGCGTAAGACTTCATTGAAAAATGTTAAATAGCTGCATAAGACTTTTGATGTAGTTTTCATATAACAGCATTCAGGCTTATGATGGGCAAACAAAACAATCGACCCATACACCTTGAATCGAAACTTCTACTATTCCAAAGACATTATTATCAACCCCACTAACCATTCTTTGTGTGCTAGGTACACCTTCATTGGAAGTCCCGGAGCAATGATTAAGTCGCGAGAAAAGAGCCGAACACACACGAACACTCAAAAAGCTTCCGCAACAAGAACTCTCGTTTAAACCTTCTAAAGCACTCGTGAAATTGTGCATAAGTGCCTTCTTGATTTTCTTGATTGATCTGCGCCTCGTGAAATTGTGCAAAACCTTCTAATATCCATAGTTGAGACTTAGGTTTGGAGGGATATGGTATGCAAACTTGGGTTGAATAAATGATTGAAAACTGAATTTTGAGTTTGTTGGGTTTGGTTCGTGTACCTTTGGCTTGGGTTTGGGTATGTGCCATCGCTCAACAAATCTTGGAACCTAGTGTTATCATCCATTTTTTTATAGATAACAATGATGAAATAATCACTTGTTTGAGATGAAAATGGTAGGGTGTGGAGAGAAAAATGGTTGAAAGATTGTGAGAAAGTGGTATCATTTATGTAGGTTAAATGGTAAAACAGTACCAACTTGTCGATAGAGTTGTTGGAAATTGGATTTTTTTTTAATATTATAACCATTGAAGGCGGCCAACATCATATATGGATTCATGTCCGGAATTCCGGACGTCACACGCTGACTTCAAACACGGACGACACACATACTGTCAAGTAAAGTGAGTGCTCTAAAAGATAGTGCCCCTCCCCCATTAATGCCCATGTTAAACTCCTCCGAGCGATATGTTCGCCCGTTGTGAGCCTACAACGTTAAGCCTAATAATGTTTCTTACTTTTTTTTAAATAATAGTCTTTTTTTAGTTTGTTTCCGAATTAAAACTAAAAGAGTAGAAATAGAAATATATAGTACATAACAAAAATATTGATGAAAATCCCTTAAAATATGTAGGTAGAAAGTACGTAATGATAGTAAAATATTATTACAATTAGGTTACAAAACTTGTATATTACATGAGTTGAATAAATGACAACAACAGCCGTATCCGGTATATTTGACAAATAGCAAAATTATTGGTAGGTTTAGGGGGATGGTGAGATGTAGGTAAATCTTACCTCTATCCATAGAGATAGAGTGTCACACCCCAACCCGGATGGCTAAAGTGTCACTACTACATATATCAAAACCAAACCCAATCTATTTTATAAAAGAAATAGGATCAACTCGTAATGACAACACTATAGTTAAAATAGTTTATTTAACACAGAGTCTCGGTCTTGACTCATAATCAAAATCTTGCCACAATGCACGGGGTGGCATCAACTTGTAAGATACAAAAGATAACAAACACGTGCTAAGAAGTAATAACACATTTTATTATAACACAGAATAAAATTAACCATGTCTCTCTTTTCCAAATTTTTATAAGGTTATTATAAGACTTGGACGTGGAGCATTTTGAACAAAATGTTATGAAATGTAATAGGTATCTGCTTGGTTTAGCTAAAAGAGTAAAACTGCCATTTGGAAAAGTTGAATAAATTTTTAATGGAACTTGGTGTTACAAGTTTTTAAAATAAAGACCCAAATGTGTTACAACTTTTTTAAATAAAGACCCGGATGGTTAAGAATTCGATTTCATTTCTTGTTTTTACATTTTTTTATTGGGGATGTGAGGATATGGGTCGTGATTATTATTATTATTATTATTATTATTATTATTATTATTATTATTATTATTATTATTATTATTTTCATAAAATTTGCAAGAAAACACCCAACTCTTGATGTTTAAGTTTTAGATTCATTTCTTGTTTGTACGTTTTCGATTTCTCTTAGTGTGCAATTATTTAGTTTTGAAAGTCATCCTAAAGTATATGCCTAATAATTATCGGCTAATACCATTTTAGACCAGAAAGATACCAGCTTAGTTTTTTTTTTTACCATATGCCCTTATATTGTTTGAATACATATGTTTAAATTTCTAATTTTCTTAATACTAAATGTAGGGTGTGAGTTTTCTGAATTTGTATACCATGGGTCACTTAACTTGTTTTGTTAAATTTTATTTAGGTTTTTGAAGGCAAACATTCACCCTATTTGCATTTGCACTTGAAAGTGGAAACCACAGTAATGCAAAGTTAATTGGTTCGGCGGGTTGGTAAATGAGTCAAAACTGGTTCCGGCATGTCGATTTTCAGTATGGGTAGAAATGGGTAGGCTGGGGCCACAACCTGCAAACACTTTTCGGTCTTTACTCATTTAAATTTATGAATTATTAATGTGTTAAATATCAACAATGAAACGATATAATTACATACCTTATATTTCGATAAATTGATTTGCTTATTATGCGTTTTGAATATATTATGGGGACTTTTAATCTGTTTGAACTAGGGATGAGCTCGGGACAGTATCGGTACCAACCTCCCAAAACCCAATACCGATACCGAAAACATACGGTACGGGATCGGTATGGTATGGTATTGGTATTTTACCACCGCTAAATGTGAGTACCGATACCGAATACCCCCGGTTCGGTACAAGATCGGTATCGGTATTCGGTGCAATATGCTCATCCCTAGTTTGAACACTGATCTTTGCTTTGTGGAAGAACGTTTTTGCCTCTTTTTATATAGATGATATCATGTCCAGGTTCTAAAGACCATAAAAATCAAGCGTATGGTCAATCAAAGGTTGCCAACATTCCGCATGCTAATCCCATGGCCCCTCACCTCCTACCACCACCTCATCCCGCTGTCAGAACCACCACTAACACCTCCCACCACCACCTCATCACACCGTTGGAACCACCATAAACACCTTATCACAACATCAAACTACTACCACCACCATCTACCAATTTTATGCGATTTGAACCAGAAAAGAAGTTTGGACCCCCTCGTTTCATATCGGAGTTAAGTGGGTGTGCGTTGGAGTGAGACGTGTTTGCATGTGGGAGACAGTCGGTGGATGGAGTGTGTGTGAGGGGAGGGGGTGAGAAAAGGTGGGTGTTGGGAGAGAGGTGATGCTGCGAGTGGGAGTTAAGAGAGTTGTGTAAGTGGGACAGAATGAGAAAGACAAGGGGTGTGAGAGGGGTGTGTGTGCATGCGCGTGTGTGTGACAGTGTGTTTGAGAGATGGATAGAGAGAGAGGATGTGGGTGACTGGTAAAGGAAGGGAATGGGGAGGATTGGGGAAGATAACAAGACTATAAAAGTAAAAGTGGGAGGTAAATGGACAATTTTGTTAACTCCATTAAATAATTGGACTGTTTTGGCGGATTTCATGAAACTACTGAGTTGTTCTGGAAATTAGTTTGATTTTGGGGTGGACCGGCAAAAACCACCAAACCACAAGGACGGTTTTAGCTATTAACTCTAATGCAAATCTCTTTTAAGTCTTAATTTTAAGACACCAAGCACCAAACCCAACACCCAAAGAAAAACAAAAATCCAAAAGTTATCTCTAGCAAACCCAAACCCGAACCTATCACGCATTACATACATTGTCGTTCTCTGTTTTAGAAGAAAGCATGCCATCTCCTTTTTTTGCTTTCGGGAAACACATACACTAGAAAAGAAAGCATCTCAATCCGTGTGAGAAGTAGGGTAAATCCAATGGCTGAAGTATGGTTTTCTTCAATCCAAGTAGGTAATCGACGGCGAGTAGGGTTCCGGCTTTAATCTCAAATTTTCTCTATAGAATCAAGCCTTAATCTCAATTGGTTTCATCATGTCTTGCGCTCTGTCCGAGAAGTATTTCGATGAGGTATCTTCTTGTTGTGGCCAGCTTCTTTGGCTGAGGTATCTTCTTGTTGTTGTTGTTCATTTCCGTTATATTAGGGTTTTTTTTTGTATTTTTTATGTTCTAATTTATTTCCAGTTTATTGGTTATTGTTATTGATTTTAAGAGTGTATGCTTAGATTAGTGTCCTCCAATTAGAAAAAAACAGAGTTAAACAAAACCAAAATATCCATTAATAGACTAATACCAGTGAGATTATTTGGGGAACTCATAAAGCTTTAGTCTAGAAAAAGAATCGAATGATTTGACTAAAAATTGAGCGAGTTATGGTTGTTTGAATGGAGGTATATGTTTCTGCCAGTGTTGGAACTTTTAGGTGATTTTCCAACTCTTTCATTTTATTATCATTCATAAAAATTATTTAGAATGGACTGAATTACAAGTTTTGTCATTTATGTTTATACCAGATTTCAAATGATGTC
The DNA here is from genome assembly GCA_032199755.1 of Ambrosia artemisiifolia. NCBI lineage: Eukaryota > Viridiplantae > Streptophyta > Magnoliopsida > Asterales > Asteraceae > Ambrosia > Ambrosia artemisiifolia. The sequence goes on from CM063526.1 coordinate 18,065,925, forward strand.
CTTTACGTTTAAAATTGATAGAGTTTTGTAATTTATGTTTTAAAATCTTGCAAGTTTTGTCCTTTTGCCCTAACTCTGTTAATTTTTATGGTTAAGTTGGGTCATGTGCCTCGGCATTTTAGTCCTTTCATTCTTTTTAACACTCCAACCCCATCTCTCTCTCTCTCTCTCTCTCTCTCTCTTTCTTCTCTCTCTCAACTCTGTTGGTCGTTGACGACATTCACCGCCCCCACCTGTTACCACCCTCCACCACCACTTGCCACCATAGCCACCGTCTGATGTCACCCTCCACCACCACCTGCCAAACATACCAGCTTCTTTGGCTGAGGTATCTTCTTGTTGTTGTTGTTCATTTTGGTTAGATTAGGGTTTGTTTGTCTGTTTTATGTTCTAATTTATTTCCAGTTTATTGGTTATTGTTATTGATTTTCAGAGGGTATGCTTAGATTAGTGTCCTCCAATTAGAGAAAAAAAACAGTGTTAAACAAAACCAAAATATCCATTAATAGACTGATACCAGTGAGATTATTTGGGGAACTCATAAAGCTTTAGTCTAGAAAAAGAATCAAATGATTTGACTAAAAATTGATCGAGTTATGGTTGTTTGAACGGAGGTATATGTTTTTGCTAGTGTTGGAACTTTTAGGTGATTTTCCAACTCTTTCATTTTATTATCATTCATAAAAATTATTTAGAATGGACTGAATTACAAGTTTTGTCATTTATGTTTATACTAGATTTCAAATGATGTCCTTTACGTTTAAAATTGATAGAGGTTTGTAATTTATGTTCTAAAATCTTGCACGTTTTGTCCTTTTGCCCTAACTCTGTTAATATTTATGGTTAAGTTGGGTCATGTGCCTCGGCATTTTAGTCCTTTCATTCTTTTTAACACTCCAACCCCATCTCTCTCTCTCTCTCTCTTTCTCTTTTCTCTCTCTCTCAACTCTGTTGGTCGTTGACGACATTCACCACCCCCACCTGTTACCACCCTCCACCACCACTTGCCACCACATCCACCGTCTGATGTCACCCTCCACCACCACCTGCCAACCCTCCACCATCACCTGCCAAACATACCAGCCCTAACATCAAAATCCCCACACCACTAGTAGTTTGGTAAATCTAACTGGACAAAGGTCATTGAGGGTACGAATTAAGGTCGGTTCGTATAAGCCGGCAAGTAAAACTGATGAAATTTATAGTGGTGTTGGACTTCTTACTCCGTCTTCCTCAACGAGCATTAATCCCGTGGATGGTGGTGACCCTTCTATTGAATCTCATGACATCCCCTGCAATTCTCCGGGTAGCATACGTGTAAGTGTAATCATGTGCATCATACTATTGTTTATTATACTCCCCCCGTCCCATTTTAAATGTCTGTTTTTCTGCTTTTTGTTGTCCCAAATTAAATGTCCATTTCTAAAAATAAAAATGGAATTTCCAGTTTTGCCCATATAAGACAAAAGACAATCAAATATTTGAAATAATAACTTCAGGATATTATTGACATTTTACAACTCAGAGAATATACCATCAAAGATTTCTTAATTTGTGTGTTTGTGGGTCCCATCACATTTAATTAGGGATGGAGGGAGTGTTTATAATTTGTTAATTTTCATACTATTGTTTATTATATTTATTTTTGGTGGTGGAGGCTGTGTGGGGCGGATGGTGGTGGTTGATTGGAGGTGGTTGTTGATGGGTGGCAGGTTGTGGTGGTGATACTAGGGTTTGGCGTGTTTTAAATTGGGGGAAATTTAAGAGGGATTCGAAATTTACTAATATGCCCTCGTGTGCAACTCACGTGATATTTTTAACGTTAAAAATTAACTGGGTTATGGTCAAAGGAAAAAATGTACAGGATTTTGAAACATAAATTACATAACTCATCAATTTTAAACAGAAAGGGCATCCTTTGAAATATGGTATAAACATAAAGGACAAAACTTATAATTCAGTCCTTAGATTGGGTGAAATTAATATAGTTTTTGTTTAATATAGTTTTTGTTTATACAACATTGATTTGAAGGTCATGCTAAATTTTACCCTACTATTAGCCATTCTTAGGTGCATTAGCGCGCATTGGACATAGTTGTGTAAACGACTTATCAATTTGGTGCCCCCACTTCACGTGGGTAGTTTTCACACGCATAAGACTTTGCTCAACATGTTTATTCAACTACGGACTTACCGGTTGCGCTTCCCCCATTTTCATACCTTGGTGATTCCATTCCACAATACATTAGCATCGTTTACCACATTCTCAACATGCTTACCTGTGGAAGAATTTCCTCGACACGCATTATGTATTTGGTATTCAAATGGTGACACATCACCGTTTCACCCATTTCATGAAACACCTTGAATACAACACTAGACCTTGGTGCTTTACATAAAATTTATGTTTCGATTCATTGTATAAGTTTTAATTCGTTTAATGCATCTCTCCTTTTGTTTACACAAATCACCTCTTTGATAGTTATAAAACGAGCTATTATATAACACTTCCTGATTTGACCTATTTGGTGAATTCCGCCACTTGGATGCGACACATCACTTAATTGGTTGTTATTAATCAAGTTCCTACTTGATTTCACCCGTCTAGACCCGCTTAGTGGATTTCACCTCTTGGGTCCTACCCTTATCCCATACTTGATACTTATTTAACAATATGCAACACATATAACATGTTTAGGTCTATTGGTGTAAGTAACACTTACCTTGTATTCAGTATTCACCCCCACTTCCTTGCACTTTAGGCTTGTATTCGTTTTTCTTGTTGATCCATTCCTTCCAAGCTTGCACCTAGCTTGACAAGATCAACCTTCACTATACTCATAAGATTGATCAAGTTAGTCATCATGTCCAATAACTAACACATCTCATGAGTTTATTCACACCATTATATCGCATTCTAATCACGGGTCAGTTTGACTTCTAAAAGTCAACTATCCTTAGCATGATCACGTTGATATGTGCGGGTTTTACTAGACTTAAACTTCTTTCTTTTAAAAACGGCAAGTTCCCGGAGGAAGAGCCAAAAACCTTGGTGAAAAGGGAATTAAGTCGGAAAACAATGGGACGCTTTCAAGTTTTAAATTTATAATCTAAATGATAGTTTCTCAACGTTATAGACCTCACACAACAGGCAAGTGTACCTATCGTGAGTAGTATAGAAATGTGCAAGTACCGAGTATCGAATCCAAGGACACGTTTTTACTACTCAGCTTCCTAAAAATTACTAAAAGAGTTTTTAAAATGCAAGAAGAAAAGTAGAAGAGAGATGTAAACGGTAGGAGAAATCAATAGCAAAACAAAGGTGTTGCTTCGGGGTTAGATGTTGTCCGGTATGAAACAATAGTAGACTCTTGTTAAAGTAGTGTGTTTAAGTTGTGCACTTTTGCTTAACTTTGAGTTGTATTACCACATTCTCTAGAGGTGACGGTTATCGCATAACTGTGTAAACGAATTGTGTTCTTAAGATTTTTATGAGGGTCTCCCAAATCGGGCAGCTCACCTCTCAACAATGAGGGGAAGATGACTCGAGACTGTGTTAGCCCAACCCCGAAGTACCCACCTCCCAATGTTGCGATATAGACATCTAACAACTCTAAACTTTTATGAATAACTTGTCGGTGGCTGGAGCATGACCGAACAAGCTACCACTTAATATCATAGAGGAGTCGTGACTAACCAGAACACATGCATCCCCTACTTGAATTAATTAATCTTTCAAAAAGTGATTGACCTATTACTAATTGTGCGGCAATATAGTAATGAAAGAAAATAAAGACCGGCAAAGAAATGAGTTCCATGAACTTGCAAGAATGTTCGAATTGGGAAGGAGCCGAAAAGCATAGCTCGAGATCAAGATGAGTTCCAATAGAATCAAGGCAAAGAAACGTTCTTGGAGTTGAAGATCTACCAATTTCGAGTCAGAAATTAGAGGGTGATTGTTGGACGTAATTCTCGAGCACATGGGACGGTCAAAAGTTGGAACAACAAAACCAAGCATATGGATTAATATCGTTATTTGGTTATGTTAATTGTAGATAATGTAATTGAGTTATATTTAATTTATAATAGATAGGTTAGCTTTTTTGTGATTACTCGAGTAAACACAAATCGAATGCCATGGAATGAATCACATAAATCAAGATCGCAAAATGCTGAAACAAAAACATAAAATAGGTTAAAAAACAAAACAAAATTAAGGACATGCCTTAAAATGAGCCTAGAACTACCTAGTTTTAGTTAATGAGCATCTCAACCTAAACCCTAATAATGACTATAATAACTTATTTTGTTTAAAAGCAAAAGGAATCTAAGGAAATACCTTAAAATGAGCCAAAAACTACCCAATTTTAGTTAAATAGCAGTAATTCCAAATCCTAATAAATACCTAAATATAACTGATTTTGTATATCTTAGCAAACAATTGTATTCGGCCCATTTTTTACAGCCTGTTTCTGATGTAAACTGTAAACCTAACCGATCACTATGGAAGAAAACTAAATACCACCTGGACCCGTCATCACCATCAATGTATATGAAACATGTAGTAAAATGTTTATAAGTCTTAACTCAATTTCTACAAAGGGGAAATGTCATAGAAAACACTAAACTTTCTGTTTTTTCTCACTAAAGTCACTCAACATTTTTTTGCACGTGAAAAGCACAACACTTTCAGTTTTTTCTTCTAAAAGTTACTCAACATTTCTTTGTACTTAAAAAGCACTTCACTTTCTGTTTTTTTCTCATGAAAGTCACCCAACATTATTATTATTATTATTATTATTATTATTATTATTATTATTATTATTATTTTGTCATTTTTTTGTAACAAATTATATGACAAAAAATCTCTTGTTGCAATCAAAGTAATATTAGTTTCGCTAATTTAAATAGTCGTACAATTCTTAAGTATCAAGAAAAAAATTATATAACAAATAAAGATTGTTTTTTAATCGATATAAGACGCGCGAAGTACTTAACTTTCTTGATCAACTTCATTGTTTTGTCACTTTTTAAGGACAAAAAATATATAGACCACCTATGGAACATGTAAGCAAACACAACTAGGAGTTTTGATTCTGGATTATTTAAAACAAATACATAACAATTTTATTCAAAATTGATATTTTAAGGGGTTTTATGTGAAAAAAATGGTTGGTGACTTTTATGAGAAAAAACAGAAATTGTAGTGTTTTTTAGGTACAAATAAATGGAGTGACTTTTGTAAGAAAAAACTGAAAGTGTAATGCTTTTTATGTGCAAAAAATTGTTAAGTGACTTTAGTAAGAAAAAACAGAAAGTTTAGTGTTTTTTTTAAGATATTTCCCCTTTCTACAAATTACATTTCTGCTAAATATATACTTCCATTATAGGCAGTGGCGGATCCAAGAATTTTTTTTACTCGGTTCCTTTTTTTGTGTTTCAATTTCATATAACCAAACATAAAAATTTCGGGTCAGTTCAAGTGTTCGGGTCGGATAAGGTTCATCACATAATAAAAATACGATATAATAATGCAAAAACATTGACATTAGAAATTTAAAGCACATAACATAAATACGACTGTCTTTAAGGATAAAAAACATACCTACAGTTGTTCCCTACTAGATGATGATTCAATGTTTGACGATGGTTGTTATTGAAAAAAACTTGAAATATTCGTCACATTAAGGTTTCAATTAGTTAATCTATTATACTAATAGATTAACTAAATCAACAATACATCAATAACAAAATCGAAAAAATGAATTAACTAAATCGACAATACATTAACTACTGTTGCCATACGTTGAAAATAAAGTAATGAAACTAATGAAACTAAACTAATGAACTAAAGTAATAACGATATTCAGGAATCCTAGATTAGATGATTAAGTGCATACCTTTGAGGAACTGAAGCTTTGTAAAGTGATAATCGTAACAACTATCATAACACATCTATACTATATATAAATGGCACATTCTACTTATGAACATATCAGTATCAAGTGACTAATAAATTACTACCATAACTTACAAGTGTTTCAGATCACAAGAGCTCACTATATTCTACATATAGCACATTCTACTTATGACCATATCAGTATAATCTATCTAAACCAAATATTAGTTGTTAATAAATTAATAACACATTCTACCTATGAGTAGTTACTGCATATTAGGGTCTTACTTGCTGTTTTTTTTATTTATTTTTATGTTTTAGCAAATTCTACTGTAGGTTAGATGCACCTTTATGAAATAAAAACAAATCAACAAAATTCATATGTCCCAAGTCTACTCAACTCCACTCATGAAGATCTAACACCAGAATAGCTATTAATCAATAACCTTGAAAAACAAGATCGAACACTAACTGTTCGACAAAATGTCTAAATGGTAAAACATGAAAATAACCATGACAGAGGCTGAATTAGGGCATCTTTAGAATTTACCATCGGAAAGGTCATCTATTTAATGGCTTCAAGGCAACCATTGCGAGAGAGAGCGACTAAAGTTATTGATTTCAAACTCTCCTTTTCGCATATTTATTTAGGTATCTAGCCTAAAAATACAACTGGGTGTAGTATTTTACCTTATTGCTTGAAACTTCAAAATTAAATTATGATTACTATGCCAATTATTAAACAGAATTGATGTTCTATTACTTATGAAAACTTAATAAAACTATTATCATCACACACACATTTTAATAAAACTAAAGAAAGAGATAGAGAAAGAGAGATTAAAGAAGAGATGAAAACTTACAGCAATGAGGAAAAGGAGCCGTCGAGGAAGCAGGGGAGTGGTAGCATGGAGGAGCCAGGGAGGAACGAGGGTGGGGTTGGGTTCGGAGAGGAGGCAGGGAAGGACAGGGGTGGCTGTGGTTGTGCTCTATTTGTTTGCTCAAGCCCTAGTTTTAGGTTTTGAATATAAAAAAAAGACAGAATAAAAAAAAATGCACGTTACCAGTTTCGAACCGGGAATGTATTTTATATTAAGAAGGATTGCAACCACTAGAGCACTCTCAGTTTTTGGTAATGGGTTCCTTTAACATTTTTCTTATGGGTTCCTTTTATTTTTTTATATACAATAACACTATAATTTATAAACCGACTGGGTCCAGGAACCCGGTCGGACATGCCTAAATCCGCCCCTGATTATAGGTTAGAATATAGTATTGGGATGAAATTGTGAATGAAAATAGCTTCTAACAACTTAATTGGTTGGTCCTATGAAAATAAACGACAATGCACCTACACTGTAGTAAAATAAGTATACGATAGCGTTAGTAACTTAGTTCATGAGATTAATGATATCTATGTGTTTCTAAGGAAAATATTAATCGTGGAAAGTTTCAAATCTCTGAGAATACTTACCAGCTTTTACTACTTCACTCTTTGAAGCTGCAATCTGGCTGTTAAATGTTTGTTGAGTGTTATAGAGCCTTGATGAAGCTCCAGAAACAATTATGAAGAATATATAGTTAGGATAGTTGAGTGTTGTTAGGGATGGCAATGGGTCGGGTTTGGGACGGGTTTAGGTAATCCCAACGCCATACCCGATTAGGTATGTTTGTCCCAAACGCGGCCCAAAACCCATCGGGTTTGTGTCGGGTAATTACCTATAGGGTATCGGGTATACCCGCGGGTTTCGGGTAAACCCGTTAATTTTTAAAACTTACTCATTGAGTGTATCCGACCAAATATTTGTCGGGCATCTATTAGGTAACTATTAATTAACCTATTACATTTAGCATTATTAAATATAGATAACAAATAGTATACACTAATTTTTGGTAATTTTAGCTCAAGATGACAATGTAGATGGACAACTAGATATATTATGCATTCATATTTAAAAATATATATTAGAAATTATATTGGATATCCAATCCCATCGGGTAAACGGATATACTTTATCGGGTAATCGGGTCGGGTAAACGGGTATATCATCATATCCCAAACCCGTCCCAAACCCGCTAAAAAAATAAAAACCAATCCCATACCCGGACCCATACCCGATTACCCGACCCCAAACTCGTCCCAAATGTGTCGGGTTTCAGGTTTACCCATCGAGTTCGGGTTTGATAACAATATAACATCAATCAAGATAATAAAAGTTTATTCCATATCTGGTTATTGTGAACATGGTCAAACTATAAAAAGCATAAAAGTTCACATAAATAAAGCAACATCAAGAAGGCTGTAATTTTGATTTTGCGTTATTGAAGTCATGAATTTCCATGTCTCCATATCTGTAGTTTGCTGAGTAGCAATTGTTATCAAACCATTACTTATCAAACCAAAAGAAACTAGTGTTTTTGGCATAATTGTTCCACCAGATGCAGATGCCCAATCAATCAATCAGCAAACTCATTATAATTGCATGTTTGCAAATAACAGACTACAATCGTCAATTCTTAGCTAATCTAAAAAAAAAACACTGCAATAAAATCAAATCCATTGACACTCAAAACAAAAATGTAGGAATGAGTGCCCTGATGTCGAGTGAAAAAAGGGGTATTTTATTTTCTTTAAATTGTAAAATCGGGAGAGATATGGGGCACCTAATGTAAATGCTCTAAACATTCCAGATTGAAATTGTGACATCCTAAAGAAATGAATTCATTGACCAAATGTATGAATTTAACAAAAAAGAGTAAATTACACATACTTATAAGTAGTACCATAAATATTAATTAAGACTTATAAAATCACTATTGAAAAGTGTTGCAAGGATTAAACTTGAAAGTCAATTAAGCATAATATTTGGAATAGAAATTCATGAAATTCCCACACTAACACATATTATAGATTAGCACTCACATAAAGTTCGTAACTCTAAGCAATTGAAAGAATAAAAAATAGCAAACTTACGTTTATGGCACTATGAGCATTATTACTTGTATTTGCTATAAACTTCAATGTTGTGATCAAGAAAATTTTTATATATAACTTCTATGAATAGTAACGAATGGCAAACTCGTAATTGTTGTTTTCTTTGAGGGTATGTTTGTCATTTTCGCTGTGTATTTCTCCTACATCGTTGCTCCATTTTATCTTCTCTCCGTCCTGCTCCTTTGGTTGTGGGTTTCGGAGGCGGTGGAATCGAAGGCTGCTGCCATAGCAGCGTCATCACTATATAAAAGGGGGTTTAAGAGGTGTTGACTTCTACGCCGCCGCCATCCATCACCACGTTTCTCGTAAACGGTTACTTCTACGTGTCGCTGATGGCCGTCTATGGTCGTTTTGTTAGGCTTTTGTGACCAATACCTTGGAACCCTCCTCCTCTGCCGCCAACATTGACTATTATGCCCTACCTCATACGCCGCCATCATCATCGGGTTGGAAGCATCACCTCATCTTCATCAACATGTTTGTACCTTGCTTTTCATTCAGATTTTGTGATGGGGTTGAAATTCGGAATAGAAAGAAAGGGTTGGATCAGATTTCTTACATTTTCATCCATTTTATATACTTTATTTGAAAAAAAAGGACATCTATTCTTCTTCTTTTTTAATAAAGTTACCAAACGAAAATTCAAGTTTTTGTTACTGATTTTTGAACCGGCTTTACCCCATAGAGATATTGAATAAGGGGGGGTATTCCTTTTTCCACTATAATTTTGAAAATGAACGTTTAAATGTCCTTCAAAAGTAAGTAAATAGATCCGACACATATAAAATGCGGTTAATCCTGCCGTAGACCAAGCAATTATTGCAAAAATAGGTGAATACAACCAACTATCATTCAGAATTTCATCTTTAGACCAAAAACAAGCAAGGGGTGGAATACCACAAAGAGAAAGTGTACATAATAAAAAAGAATTTTTAGTAATTGGTACATGTTTTGTTAAACCACCCATAAGCACCATATTCTGACTTTTTTTTGACAATATCCAACAAGAGTTTCCATTGAGTGAATAACAGATCCCGATCCTAAAAACAATAATGCTTTGGAATAAGCATGAGTAATCAAATGAAATAAAGCACTGCGATAAGACCCCATACCTAGAGCTAACATCATATAACCCAATTGAGACATTGTGGAATAGGCTAAACCCCTCTTAATGTCTTTTTGAGCAAGAGCTAAAGTAGCTCCGAAAAAAACTGTTATTATCCCTATCAAAGAGATCAAATTCATTATGTGGGGTATGACTATGAAAAGAGGCATAAGTCGAGCTACAAGAAAAATTCCCGCTGCTACCATCGTAGCAGCATGTATAAGGGCCGAAATAGGGGTCGGCCCTTCCATTGCATCAGGTAACCATACATGAAGGGGAAATTGTGCAGATTTAGCAATCGCACCGGCAAATAACAGAACAGCGCACAAAGTAACAAATAAAAGATTGACCTCATTATTAGAAATCAAGTTATTGAATATTTGGAATAAATCATGAAATTCAAAACTCCCCGTTATCCAATAAAAACCTAAAATGCCTAATAATAAACCAAAATCACCAACACGATTAGTTACAAATGCTTTTTGACAAGCCTTTGCTGCAACAGGTCGTGTGAACCAAAATCCTATTAATAGATACGAACACATTCCAACCAATTCCCAAAAAAATTGGTTTTAAAGGGTTGTTTCTGGGTTTCTTGAGTAGGTTTCCGATTTATGTTGATATGTTGATGATGGTTGTTTATGGGTTATTTATTAGGTATGGTTTGTGTTGTTGTAGGCTGTTGTTGAGCTAACTCAGAGGTTTAAGTTGGGCTTGGGGATGTCATGGTGTTACTGATTTAAATAGTAGCGTACGACAAAACGGGTTTGTAATGTCGAGGGTATTGATGACCACAATAATATATAAACTAATAGATTAACTAAATCAACAATACATCAATAAACAAGATTAACTAGCATAAAACACACTTGAAATATTCGTCACATTAAGGTTTCAATTAGTTAAAAAATACACAATAACCACAATAATATTTGTACCAAAGTAACAATTACCACAATAATATATAAACTAATAGATTAACTAAATCAACAATACATCAATAAACAAGATTAACTAGCATAAAACATAACAAAATCGAAAAAATGAATTAACTAAATCGACAATACATTAACTATTGTTGCCATACGTTGAGATAGAGAAAGAGAGATTAAAGAAAAGATGAAAACTTACAGCAATAAGAAAAAGGAGCCGTCGAGGAAGCAGGGGAGTGGTAGCATGGAGGAGCCAGGGAGGAACGAGGGTGGGGTTGGGTTTGGAGAGGAGGCATGGAAGGACAAGGGTGGCTGTGGTTTTGAATCTAAAAAAAATACAGACTCGAAAAAAAATGCACGTTACCAGTTTCGAACCGGGAATGTATTTTGTATTAAGAAGGATTGCAACCACTAGAGCACTCTTAGTTTTTGGTAATGGGTTAACATTTTTTGTTTATACCATATTTTAAAGGATGTCCTTTATGTCTAAAATTGATGAGTTATGTAATTTATGTTTCAAAATCCTGTACGTTTTGTCCTTTGACCATAATAACCCAGTTAATTTTTAACGTTAAAACATATCACGTGAGTCGCAAACGAGGGCATATTAGTAATTTTCGAATCCCTCTTAAATTTCCCCCAATTTAAAACACGCCAAACCCTAGTATCACCACCATCGCCACACAGCCTCCACCAACAAAAATAAATATAATAAACAATAGTGTTTTCATCCGTTTCGCCGCGCGTTGCCGCGGCGGCGAAACTCCATTAAATATTTGATCCGCTCGTTTAAAACAGAATTCACGTCAAAATATAAACCAATAGAAAAGACACATAAAAGTAAGTACGAAAACGTATTATATTTTAGATGACTCATTGCGGTGGCGTCGAAATTCCGTTAAATATTTGATCCACTCATTTCAAAACAAAATTTACCTCAAAATATAAACCAATAGAAAACACAAATAAAAGTAAATTTGAAAATGTATTACATTTTAGATGACTCATTACTAAGAAAAAAGTGCATCAAAACGTAAAGTAACTCTGATCGCATAATATTTTACCCGGCTCGTTTTCAAAAAAAAAAAAACCGTGACAAAACATAAATTTTGAATGAAACACTATCTTTGGATCTTTTATCTAATACATAGGAGGTCTCTTACGTTAAACAAAAATCAAATATTATTGTTCATTCAATCGCTTTATGATGATTGATCAAACTCATTATAGTGTTACACACAGTGGTGAGTTTGGTGATGAATTGAATAGGTTTAACATCCGTATCGTTAATAGTCAATATAACCAATTTGTGAACTTGTTCTTCAAAAACCATGTGCCACCGCCACAATGTCTACAAACACACATCCCAGCCAACATTTTTTTAAAACCAGATGAGAGCGCGAACCAGCCTCGTTATTGATTCAGTGATCGAACCGATCATACACAAAGGTCAAACCGATTTGAGAACCTGATTAAAAGATACAAAATAACTGCTTACGTTAAGATGGACTGATATGTAACTTGGTTAATATATATTATGGAGTGTTAAAAAGAATGAAAGGACTAAAATGCCGAGGCACATGACCCAACTTAACCATAAAAATTAATAGAGTTACGGCAAAAGGACAAAACATAAATTACAAAACTCTATCGAAAACTCACACCCTACATTTAGTATTAAGAAAATGAGAAATTTAAACATATGTATTCAAACAATATCATGGTTAAAAAAAAACTAAGCTGGTATCTTTCTAAGGTTGTAGAAGGCGCTAGGCAGGCGGTGAGGTCTAGCCTAGGGACTAGGCGGAATTAGGCGTTTTGGTATTTTTATACATATACACAAATTTAGGTGTTTTTTTAAATATATTAAGATATAATAAAAAATTAATGTATATGCCCACATATAACGTAAGTTAACTAAATTAAATAATACTCCCTCCGTCCCACTTTAAATGTCCTCATTTCCTTTTTTGTTTGTCCCAAATTAAATGTCCCTTTCCAAAAATGGAAATGTAATTTCCAGTTTTGCCCATAAAAGACAAAACACAATCACCACTTTCGAGGATATTATTGTCATTTTACCACATACAAACAAAAATTTCTTAAAATGTGTGTTTTTGGAAGTGGGACATTTAAAGTGGGACGGAGGGAGTATCACAAAACAATTTATCACTGTATTTATGGGTTTACAGTTTTGCCTAGGACCGCCTAATGCCGTCTAATGCTCAAAAGGCCTAGGATTCCGACTAGGTCCTTATTCCTAGTTTACCCTCCGACTAGCGACTAGGCGGCCGCCTAGCTCGCCTTTTACAACCTTGTATCTTTCTGGTCTAAAATAGTATTAGGCGATAATTATTAGGCATATACTTTAGGATGACTTTCAAAACTAAATAATTGCACACTAAGAGAAATCGAAAACGTACAAACAAGAAATGAATCTAAAACTTAAACATCAAGAGTTGGGTGTTTTCTTGCAAATTTTATGAAAATAATAATAATAATAATAATAATAATAATAATAATAATAATAATAATAATAATAATAATAATAATAATAATAATAATCACGACCCATATCCTCACATCCCCAATAAAAAAAATGTAAAAACAAGAAATGAAATCGAATTCTTAACCATCAGGGTTTTTATTTAAAAAAGTTGTAACACATTTGGGTCTTTATTTTAAAAACTTGTAACACCAAGTTCCATTAAAAATTTATACAACTTTTCCAAAATGGCAGTTTTACTCTTTTAGCTAAAAAAAATTTAGTGAAAGTGTTGAGACCCACAGATGTTACAAAATGACAACCATAGATCTCAAAATGCAACTTTTTGAAGTTGGTGTTACTTTTGACAAACCACTAATTTACTCCAAAAGACTTTATGTGACACCCGGCAAATTCAAGTTAACAACGTCGTCTAAATTAAAGTCTACCTTAGCGAGTCACGCGTATTCTGTACTTAACTGGGTTAGTTGAGTCGGGTTATGGTTCGGGAACTGTTATATGAGTCTAGGGAATCATTAGATGTTGGCCTAGAGGATCGTTAGATGTCAGTCCTTAACCAAGTGTACAAACGGTGACGATTTGTAGGATCGTCAGGGCATACGGAACGTACGAATCTCGAGTCCCGGGAATTGGTGAACGAGTGTAAATATGTGTATTTACTAGTGTTATGTGTTTACAATCATTATGTGACTTGTCGGTATGTGAAAATGTGTTAACATGTGTTAAAACGGGGTTTAACGCGCAAAATACTTGGAACAGGACCCTGCAGGCGATTAGGGTGAGCTAATCACCTGCAGGGTGGCGATTAGCTCACCCCAGGGGGCGAGTAGCTGCCTCAAGGTGGCGATTAGGGGGCTAATCGCCTAAGGGGGTGGCGATTAGCAGCCCTAATCGCCTGCAACTGGAAGCTAATCGCCTGCAACGTAAGTGACGACTAAAAACGACTATAAATACCATACTTAACCTCCTAAACTTCATTATACAAACCCTAATCGTCCCATAAACCGCCCCAACACATAAACAACCTCTGGAAGGCGATTTTTGATCAAAACTCAAGGTTTCAAGCTTGAATCATCATACTTTCATAATTCTAAGGTTTGATTTTCATCCATAAACCTTTATAAACGTTTTAATCAATCCCTAAGGGTCCAGACCTGTTGTTAAACGAAAAAGCTTTCTGAAAATCGTCAATAAGGGTTGTTAATCGGATTATAACTAATGTGCATGTGTTATGAGTGTGTATGATTAAAAAGCTAGGGTTTTTATGATTCATGATGATGATTGCTATGTTTTTATGATAGATCAGTGTTGATATTGATATTATGATGATAGGAATCTCAGTAATTGATTATAGGGTTATTGTTATGCATGTTAGTATGATGATTGCATGCTATGTGTATGGTGTTTGGATTACTTGATTTCATGCAGGACTGATTATACGAGGTTAAACGAAGGATTTTGATGTAAACATGTTTAGGATAGTGTTTGGGATGATATTGGGTGGTTACACACGTTCTGGATCTGATTTGGAGCGTTAAACGCGCGAAAAACTGGAACAGCAAGGTTACAGGCGATTAGCAGGCTAATTGCTAGGTGTTACATGCGATTAGCCCTAATTGCTAGGTGTTACATGCGATTAGCAGGCTAATTGCTAGGTGTTACATGCGATTAGCCCTAATTGCTAGGTGTTACATGCGATTAGCCCTAATTGCTAGGTGTTACATGCGATTAGCCCTAATTGCTAGCTGTTACATGCAATTAGCCCTAATTGCTAGCTGTTACATGCGATTAGCCCTAATTGCTAGCTGTTACATGCAATTAGCCCTAATTGCTAGCTGTTACATGCAATTAGCCCTAATTGCTAGCTGTTACATGCAATTAGCCCTAATTGCTAGCTGTTACATGCAATTAGCCCTAAATGCTAGTAGTTACATGCGATTAGCCTTCCTAAATGCCAGTTGACCAACCTAAATGCTAGTTGACTTTTCCTAATCGCGTGTACTACTGCTGTATGTATATTTTAGCATTCCGAGACCCGTTTGGACACCTAAGAACATGCTAGGAACCCCGTAACATGTCTAATAACTTGGTAACATATACTTGGGTGTATTTCGGTGATACGTGAACTATGTGCTATAGCTTGTTGTGTGTTAACGTATGTAATGGGTACTTGCATGATTACATGTTTTGGAGCGTAAACATAACACGGGGAGTCTCGGGTCACCAATGGGATGTCGAGTCTTGTACTTTGGGTCGGTTAAACAGTCACGGTGTTTTCAAACAAACTTGGTTATGGTCTGGACATCTAGGGACTAACTAACCTAAGGGTTATTAGTCTAAGTACTTGTAACTACCATATGTTAGGTCGCTGTTTTACGGGACTAGCATAGCTTGTTGAACTATTCTATTATCTGAAGTTAACGCAACCTAAGGTGAGTTTACGGCCCCACTTTACTTGGTTTTCGTTTTCGGGGGAGAAAACATGTGTTAAACAACTATTTGGTAACAACTGTCATACTATGGGTTTTCAAACGGTTTACTATACGATCTTTGGAAGTCCCGGGGGGAAACCATGAATGTGCTGGTTTGCACAACGGGGAAATGTGAATAGCGCTATTGGGAGTGACCAACCCCACCCGTCGGCATGGAGCGCCGGGCGGGTGCATATTGTCTCAAACAGGAACAGGTTTACTATACGGGCACAACATCTGGTTTGCGAGTTAGTAATGGTTTTCCAATCGTAGTAGTAATGGTACATGCGCCTAGCTAGCGTACTTGGTTTACAATTGTTATAGTATGGACAGGTTATACTTGGAACTTTGATTACAAACCTGTAAACTCACCAGCATTTTTGTGCTGACGTAAACTCTTACATGTTTTCTCAGGTCGCTAAGGTAGCAAAGTGGAACTAGGGCGCACGCGTCTGCACGGCGTCTAGTTAGAGTTGCATGGTTTTGAACATTAAACATTTGGTTTTATTTTATTTATGTAACGACATTTAGCTTCCGCTGATGTTTGGGATTTTAAACTATGTTTTTGAAATTCATTTAGTATTGTTTATTGTGATCATTGACTTGGATCCTGGTTTGTCATGCGCCTCGCGGTAAAACTCCGCAAGTGGATTTTGAGGGTGTGACAGATTGGTATCAGAGCCAATGGTTATAGTGAACTAGGACTGCATGTAGAGTCTAGTCTATAACTGAGTCGCACACACTAGATGATCACATGGTACTAAACTTTATACTGGGTTACTCATAGACTTGTCGGGGTGTCTCTAAATCATCTTGTCCTTCTGTGTTACATCATCCAGACTCTTTTACTGGGTTACTTGCTTACTAGACAGTGAGGTACATTGGGGTTAACTGTATACTCTTGAGATTGGTCCAAGACTCGGACATCTCCCTTCCTACCCCAATAGAAACCCTTGTCATGAAATACCGTAGTATTACGGTGTATAGCTAAGAATCTATGTCCGGTGATTTGAACTTTGAACTAGGAGGACACTGGGAGGACCATGTAGAGCGGTTTATCATTTTGGGTGCACACAAAATCATAAACCGAAATGCATGAAAGCCCTAGTGAGCTCTGGGTTCGAATGGATAGTCCTGGGTTGGATCTAGCTTTGATCTTGTAAACGCTAGTGTTTATCATTAGTTGTGAAACTAAATTTTCTCGTCCTTTTTGCTAGAATCATGTCTGGAGCACGAGGAGGACGTGGAGGTGGTCGCAATGGTGGGCGTGGAAATGGTGGTCGTGGGGGTGTGAACCTCACGCAGGATGACTTGAACAACTTGCTGCAGGCTGCCTTCCAGCTAGGGCACAATGGCGGTAAGTTGACCTAACCACTCCTATCTCATCGGTGAACTTGTTTACATTTCCCGTGGTTTTCTTACGTGTTTCTTTACAGGTGGTCATGTTAATCCACCACCACCACCCATGTGCACCTACAAAATGTTTCGGGACTGCAAGCCCCATGAGTTCGCGGGTACTGAGGGTGCAGTAGGTTTGCTCAGGTGGTTGGAGAAGGTGGAGTCTGTTTTCCTGATGTGTAATTGTCTTCCTGAGGATCGAGTCAAGTATTCTGCTGGGTTGCTCCAGGATGTTGCGTTGACCTGGTGGAACGATATCACCCAGACTATGGGTATAGGGGAGGCTTATGCTATGCCTTGGGAGAACTTTGTGCAACTGCTGAAGAGGGAGTACTGTCCCAGGGAGGAAATTCAAAAGCTGGAACACGAGGTGTGGAACCTCAAAATGTCTGGGTCGGAAATTGAGAAGTATACTGTGAGGCGGAATGAGTTGGCTGTGCTTTGTCCTGATCTACATGTGCCGGAATACAGGAGGATTGAGCATTATATCTCGGGTCTTGTGCCAGAAATCGCAGGGTTGGTGGCTGCGGGGAATCTTCCTACCTACTCGGAGGTGGTCCGGTCTGCTCATAGGATGACTAACTTGAAGGTGAGTGAGGGTATCTTGCCTGCCAAAGGTTCAACTGCTAAGGCTCCAGAGAGCAACAAGCGAAAGTGGGATAATGATGTGAAGAGTTCTACACCAGCACCAGCTCAACAGGGGAAAAGGTTTGATAGTGGGGGTTCATCTTCATCGGGTTCTAAGCCAAGTGGTGGGTATGTAGGGAAGTTACCGAAATGCAATAAGTGTGGACGCCATCATCATGGGAATTGTGACAACAATCGTTGCCATCGCTGCCAGAGGTTGGGGCATTTTGCCAAAGACTGTAGGGCGACTCTTCCATCGACTCAGGCCCCAGCTACTACTCCGACTTCTACTACTCAGGGGACTGCGGGTAAACAGGGATGCTTTCACTGTGGGGAAACGGGGCATTATAAGAAGGAGTGTCCAAAACTGAAGCAGGGAGGAAACGGGAATGGTAATGGGAATGGAAATGGTAACAACGGGGGCGGAAACAGGAACGCACGTGCCTTCGTTATTGGGACTGCAGAGGCAAGACAGGACCCTGACACAGTCACTGGTACGTTTCTTCTCAACGATCGCTCTGTTAGTGTTTTATTTGACTCTGGTGCCGACAAAAGTTTCATATCTGTGGAAGTTAGTCGTTTGTTAGATGTAGTACCTGTTCCTTTAGAGGCTAAATATATTATAGAATTGGCTGACGGTAAGAAGATAGAAGCTACTTGCGTTCTTCGGGAGTGTCGCATAGAGTTGTCGGGTTTGTCTTTTCCTATCGACCTTATGCCGGTACCTTTGGGTAGTTTTGACGTGGTTATAGGCATGGATTGGTTGTCGCTGTATCGCGCTGAGATCGTTTGTTACGACAAGGTCATCCGGATTCCTCTCCCTGATGGAGAATTTCTTTCCGTGTACGGGGACAAGAGCGGTGCTCCGCTAAGTCTCATCTCTAGCATGAAAGCCCTTAAGTATCTTCGGAAGGGTTATTCGGCTGTTCTAGCACTTTTATCTGTTTCCACTACCAGCGAGAAGAAGATCGACGATATCCCGGTTGTACGCGAGTTTTCTGATGTCTTTCCTGATGATTTATCTGGTCTTCCTCCCCATCGTCAGGTTGAGTTCGGTATTGATCTTGTACCTGGCGCTGCTCCTGTTGCTCGGGCCCCCTACCGTCTTGCACCTCCTGAGATGCAAGAATTGTCTAACCAGTTACAGGAACTCTTGGATAAGGGTTTCATCAGACCTAGTTCTTCCCCTTGGGGAGCCCCGATTTTATTTGTTAAGAAGAAGGATGGAAGTTTCCGATTGTGTGTGGACTACAGAGAACTGAACAAATTGACCATTAAGAACCGTTATCCTCTTCCACGTATTGATGATCTATTCGACCAGCTTCAGGGTTCTAGTTATTATTCCAAGATCGATTTGAGGTCCGGTTATCACCAGCTGCGCGTCAGGGAGGCTGACGTTGCAAAGACTGCTTTTCGAACACGTTATGGCCATTTCGAATTCCTGGTCATGCCTTTTGGTCTCACTAACGCACCGGCGGTTTTCATGGACTTGATGAACCGCGTTTGTAAACCGTATCTTGACAAGTTCGTCATCGTGTTTATTGATGATATTCTGATCTATTCCAAGAACGAGACCGAACATGGGGAACATCTACGGTTAGTTTTGGAACTCTTACGACGAGAACAGCTGTACGCCAAGTTCTCGAAGTGCGATTTCTGGTTACGCGAAGTCCAATTCCTAGGGCATGTAGTCAATGAACTGGGAATCCATGTCGATCCAGCTAAGATCGAAGCGATCAAGGACTGGGAAGCACCGAAGACGCCAACTGAGGTGCGGCAATTCCTAGGCCTTGCAGGTTATTATCGGCGTTTCATTAAGGGGTTCTCGAAGGTCGCTCAACCCCTCACCACTCTTACTCAGAAGGATAGAAAGTTCGACTGGGGTGAACCACAGGAGTCCGCATTCCAAAAACTGAAGGCTAAGCTTTGCACTGCTCCTATCTTGTCTTTGCCTGAGGGCACTGAAGATTTCGTTGTTTACTGTGATGCTTCTATTCATGGTCTCGGTTGCGTGTTGATGCAACGCGAGAAGGTGATTGCGTACGCTTCCCGTCAACTCAAAGTGCATGAGAGGAACTACACTACCCATGATTTGGAATTGGGTGCGGTGGTGTTCGCGTTGAAAATCTGGAGGCATTACTTGTACGGTACCAAATGCACCATCTACACCGATCACAAGAGTCTCCAGCACATTTTTGACCAACAGCACCTGAACATACGACAGCGCCGTTGGGTTGAACTCCTGAACGACTATGACTGTGCCATTAAGTACCATCCTGGCAAGGCGAATGTTGTGGCAGACGCCTTGAGCAGGAAGGAATCGACAAACCCTCGTCGCGTTCGGGCGTTGCAACTCACAATCCACTCCTCTCTGCCTGATCAACTACGTTCTGCGCAGTCAGAAGCCTTGAAGGAGGAAAACCTTAAGGCTGAAACTATGCACGGTGCCGACAAACATCTCGAGCAAAGGCCTGATGGCCTGCGCTACTTCGCAGAACGCGTCTGGGTTCCCTTATTCGGGGGACTTCGGGAGCTGGTTCTTGATGAAGCTCACAAGTCTCGGTATTCCATTCATCCTGGTTCAGACAAGATGTACCAGGATCTAAAAATACTGTACTGGTGGCCAAACATGAGGGCGGATATAGCCTCATACGTGAGTAAGTGCTTGACCTGTGCTAAGGTCAAGGTGGAATACCAGAAACCGTCGGGTCTACTGCAACAACCCGAAATTCCAGAGTGGAAATGGGAACGGATTACTATGGATTTTGTCACACAACTTCCTAAATCACCAAGCGGGAACGACAAGATATGGGTGATTGTTGATCGGTTGACGAAATCAGCTCATTTTCTTGCTATTAAGGAGACCGACACCATGGATCGGTTGGCTCGTTTATATCTGAAAGAAGTTGTCTCTAAGCACGGGGTGCCAGTTTCTATTATCTCGGATCGTGACTCCCATTTTACTTCTCACTTCTGGAAGTCTTTGCACAAGGCTTTGGGTACCCAACTAGACATGAGTACGGCTTACCATCCACAAACTGACGGTCAGAGTGAGCGTACAATTCAAACTCTAGAAGACATGCTGCGGGCATGTGTGATCGATTTTGGCAAAGGTTGGGAAGCTCACTTACCGTTAGTAGAATTCTCTTACAACAACAGTTATCATACGAGCATCAAAGCAGCTCCGTTCGAGGCATTGTACGGACGGAAATGCAGGTCTCCTCTCTGTTGGGCCGAAGTGGGGGAGAGTCAGCTCACTGGGCCAGAACTGGTGTACGAGACTTCTGAGAAGATCGTACAGATTCGTAATCGATTGGCAGCGGCACGGGACCGACAAAAGAGTTATGCTGATCATCGCCGTAAGCCATTGGAGTTTCAAGTTGGTGACAAAGTGCTTCTAAAGGTTTCACCGTGGAAGGGCGTCATACGCTTTGGGAAGCGTGGCAAACTTAACCCGCGGTATGTCGGTCCATTTACGATCCTGGAACGGATCGGACCGGTGGCATATCGACTTGATTTACCGACGGAGCTCGGTAACGTACATAACGTCTTCCACGTATCTAACCTGAAGAAGTGTCTGACTGACGAGTCTCTCATTGTTCCATTAGAAGAGATCAAGGTTGATGATCGTCTTCGGATAGTGGAGGAACCTGTCGAGATCCTTGATTACAAGATTCGCAGTCTGCGTCACAGTAAGATTCGTATTGTTAAGGTTCGATGGAACTCGAACCGGGGACCGGAATACACTTGGGAACGCGAGGATCAGATGAAGTCTAAGTATCCTCATCTCTTTCCTAAAGAGGCATTCGAGTCGAGACACGTTACCACTGCAACGGAATGAATCTCGGGGCGAGATTCCTTTTAACGTGGGGATGATGTGACAACTCGGGTAATTCTCTCTCTTGGTTTCTATTTTTGTCTGTTTCTTTTGTTCATACTCTTGGTACTTACATAATTTTCGGGACGAAAATTCTTTTAACGTGGGGATGATGTGACACCCGGCAAATTCAAGTTAACAACGTCGTCTAAATTAAAGTCTACCTTAGCGAGTCACGCGTATTCTGTACTTAACTGGGTTAGTTGAGTCGGGTTATGGTTCGGGAACTGTTATATGAGTCTAGGGAATCATTAGATGTTGGCCTAGAGGATCGTTAGATGTCAGTCCTTAACCAAGTGTACAAACGGTGACGATTTGTAGGATCGTCAGGGCATACGGAACGTACGAATCTCGAGTCCCGGGAATTGGTGAACGAGTGTAAATATGTGTATTTACTAGTGTTATGTGTTTACAATCATTATGTGACTTGTCGGTATGTGAAAATGTGTTAACATGTGTTAAAACGGGGTTTAACGCGCAAAATACTTGGAACAGGACCCTGCAGGCGATTAGGGTGAGCTAATCACCTGCAGGGTGGCGATTAGCTCACCCCAGGGGGCGAGTAGCTGCCTCAAGGTGGCGATTAGGGGGCTAATCGCCTAAGGGGGTGGCGATTAGCAGCCCTAATCGCCTGCAACTGGAAGCTAATCGCCTGCAACGTAAGTGACGACTAAAAACGACTATAAATACCATACTTAACCTCCTAAACTTCATTATACAAACCCTAATCGTCCCATAAACCGCCCCAACACATAAACAACCTCTGGAAGGCGATTTTTGATCAAAACTCAAGGTTTCAAGCTTGAATCATCATACTTTCATAATTCTAAGGTTTGATTTTCATCCATAAACCTTTATAAACGTTTTAATCAATCCCTAAGGGTCCAGACCTGTTGTTAAACGAAAAAGCTTTCTGAAAATCGTCAATAAGGGTTGTTAATCGGATTATAACTAATGTGCATGTGTTATGAGTGTGTATGATTAAAAAGCTAGGGTTTTTATGATTCATGATGATGATTGCTATGTTTTTATGATAGATCAGTGTTGATATTGATATTATGATGATAGGAATCTCAGTAATTGATTATAGGGTTATTGTTATGCATGTTAGTATGATGATTGCATGCTATGTGTATGGTGTTTGGATTACTTGATTTCATGCAGGACTGATTATACGAGGTTAAACGAAGGATTTTGATGTAAACATGTTTAGGATAGTGTTTGGGATGATATTGGGTGGTTACACACGTTCTGGATCTGATTTGGAGCGTTAAACGCGCGAAAAACTGGAACAGCAAGGTTACAGGCGATTAGCAGGCTAATTGCTAGGTGTTACATGCGATTAGCCCTAATTGCTAGGTGTTACATGCGATTAGCAGGCTAATTGCTAGGTGTTACATGCGATTAGCCCTAATTGCTAGGTGTTACATGCGATTAGCCCTAATTGCTAGGTGTTACATGCGATTAGCCCTAATTGCTAGCTGTTACATGCAATTAGCCCTAATTGCTAGCTGTTACATGCGATTAGCCCTAATTGCTAGCTGTTACATGCAATTAGCCCTAATTGCTAGCTGTTACATGCAATTAGCCCTAATTGCTAGCTGTTACATGCAATTAGCCCTAATTGCTAGCTGTTACATGCAATTAGCCCTAAATGCTAGTAGTTACATGCGATTAGCCTTCCTAAATGCCAGTTGACCAACCTAAATGCTAGTTGACTTTTCCTAATCGCGTGTACTACTGCTGTATGTATATTTTAGCATTCCGAGACCCGTTTGGACACCTAAGAACATGCTAGGAACCCCGTAACATGTCTAATAACTTGGTAACATATACTTGGGTGTATTTCGGTGATACGTGAACTATGTGCTATAGCTTGTTGTGTGTTAACGTATGTAATGGGTACTTGCATGATTACATGTTTTGGAGCGTAAACATAACACGGGGAGTCTCGGGTCACCAATGGGATGTCGAGTCTTGTACTTTGGGTCGGTTAAACAGTCACGGTGTTTTCAAACAAACTTGGTTATGGTCTGGACATCTAGGGACTAACTAACCTAAGGGTTATTAGTCTAAGTACTTGTAACTACCATATGTTAGGTCGCTGTTTTACGGGACTAGCATAGCTTGTTGAACTATTCTATTATCTGAAGTTAACGCAACCTAAGGTGAGTTTACGGCCCCACTTTACTTGGTTTTCGTTTTCGGGGGAGAAAACATGTGTTAAACAACTATTTGGTAACAACTGTCATACTATGGGTTTTCAAACGGTTTACTATACGATCTTTGGAAGTCCCGGGGGGAAACCATGAATGTGCTGGTTTGCACAACGGGGAAATGTGAATAGCGCTATTGGGAGTGACCAACCCCACCCGTCGGCATGGAGCGCCGGGCGGGTGCATATTGTCTCAAACAGGAACAGGTTTACTATACGGGCACAACATCTGGTTTGCGAGTTAGTAATGGTTTTCCAATCGTAGTAGTAATGGTACATGCGCCTAGCTAGCGTACTTGGTTTACAATTGTTATAGTATGGACAGGTTATACTTGGAACTTTGATTACAAACCTGTAAACTCACCAGCATTTTTGTGCTGACGTAAACTCTTACATGTTTTCTCAGGTCGCTAAGGTAGCAAAGTGGAACTAGGGCGCACGCGTCTGCACGGCGTCTAGTTAGAGTTGCATGGTTTTGAACATTAAACATTTGGTTTTATTTTATTTATGTAACGACATTTAGCTTCCGCTGATGTTTGGGATTTTAAACTATGTTTTTGAAATTCATTTAGTATTGTTTATTGTGATCATTGACTTGGATCCTGGTTTGTCATGCGCCTCGCGGTAAAACTCCGCAAGTGGATTTTGAGGGTGTGACACTTTATAAGAAAGCATAAAATGTGGAACACTTGAAAAAACTAAATAACTTACCACCACTCAAAATCAGGAATCGGGTCCTTCGGCTTTTCGCCTTTTCTTTAGTGCTAACTTTGTATGCCTTGGCCTTGGGATTAATATCAGGTTTAGCCTTGGACTTAGCAAAGCTATGCTTGCTCTTGCTTGTGCTTCTCCAAGTTGACTCTAGAAACATGAATGCTATGAATGCCAACAAACAGCAGGTTGGAAACGAACTTTATTAGACCTGAATGAAAAGCAACAAAACACAAGGTTACCTTTAACTATCTCTGCTTCCTTAGCCCATTTGCCTTGCTCAACAAACTGAAAGTCATCTTTTTAGGCCTTAAAAGCTTGGTTTTGTCTATGCCTATTCGAGGATCAGAGTGATGGTTTTTTCCGGGTCGACTTCTAATTCAGGTTTTAGAAGCCAGAACGCGTCTTTTTCTGCTTGTTGATGTTAACCTGGACAGTTAAAGAAACATCCCAAGCATGAGTTACAACGTAATATTACATCTCTACAAAAACAAAATTTTCAAAAAACAACATAAAAGTATAGACCTTGAGTGCTCAAGTTTTTTAATTTTGGTATATTTACCACATTCCCATGCTCAACTATTTCCTTTCCCAATACATCCGAACCAAGAGCAGGAGCCTTGGCGAGCTTAGGTTGAAGTACCAACTCGGGTGGCATCTGTCCAGGGAACATGTTTAACAGTGGAGCAAACTATAAAAGATACCATGAAATGCAGGTACGTTGGTGCTAGTTATACCTTTCTGCCATGTTCCACTTAAGTAAAACAGGCAGTAGGGCCCAAACACAATAATAAGAACTAAATCTACAAACTAATTCAATGCTCTAAAGTAAAGTAAATCATCAGTTCGGTTTGAGTGGAAGCATTGGTCCTATAACCCCTGAAACAGAGCAGCCTTACATTTCCCTGGTTTACATACCATAACTTTCCTAACAGTGCATTGTTACCGGCATTGGTTTTACACCGCAAGTCTCAGCTTTTGTTGTTATAGTTATCAAGAGACAGAATGAGAAAAAAATTGAGAACTTGCCTGACCAGGGGTCATTTTACCTTTCTCATATAACTTGAAAAGACGTCAACCAATGGGAAACATTCTCTGGACATTCACCAACATTTGAGCAAAGCTTCTGCGGGTGTATTTTGGATTATAAATTATAATTTTACTACAAAGAAAAATGATCAAACAACTTTTAATGAACACAAGTCCTAATAAATTTGGTAATTATGGTATGTGATGATGTATAGTTTGGATTGGGGGCATACATTAAGCTCAGTTTGTTATGAGCCAAATGTACCTAGATGGGGCCCATACACTAAGCCCGATGCCCGATGGGTAATTATGGGCCACACGTGCCAAAGTCTAGGCCATAGTCACCTAAATCGCGGTTCGCTCCGGTACGGGAACGCGGTTCGGGTACGTGGTTCGCTAGGCTCGACGAATTCGGTACGGAGGGGGGTAGGTTCATTTCGGTACGTACCGGTACGATCCGGTACGGTTTTCCGTATAGTCCGATTCGATGTACCCGATATAAATTTTAATGATATTTACAATTACTAAATGATGTTTCCTTTCCAATACTAAAAAATGATGCTGTTGTTATTATCCATACTAAAAAATGATGCTGTAGTTATTATCCAATACCAAAAAGTGCATGACCAATTGCAGTAGCAAAAGTGCAAAACATAATGACACTTGTCTCAGAACATAACAATTAATTCATATATATTTGGAATGATCAATTCAGCCACTTGCAGTAGATTCATTCTAACAGAAGATGCATTCAAAATCAGAAGGTTCATTCCAAAACAGCCAAGTTTACCAAAACAGAATTTTCATCCAAAACAGAATTTTAAATCAAAACAGAAAACTTAGAAACAGACTTCAGGTAATATAAGATTGAATGAAAATGAAGATGATTTAAGAGAGAATTTATAAATGATATTATGAGAGGGAAAATAGAGGTTAAGTGAAGAGTCTTACCTCTGATTGGAGCTTGTCAGACTGTCAGAGAATTCATTCTCCCGCCCATTTTTGGAACGCTAAAACAGGGGAAGATGAAGAGTCTGTCAGACTCCTTCATTTACTGTTTTTTGTCTAAGAAATCGATCAATTGTAGATATTTGGATCGTGAATTGCAGATTTTTGGTTCATGAATTGTACATATTTGGATCGTGTATTGCAAATGTTTGGATCGCCGTACCATACTCGATCGGAACGTTGGCGAATTCCGATCCGGTACGAAACGATCCAATACGAAATTCGTGGGTTCATGAGCGATTTATGTGACTATGGTCTAGGCTCACACATCCTGAACCGGAGGATATGTCGTCAGCAAGCAACATGGACATGGACTGTCGAATCAGACTTTAAAAGGGAATAAAAAATTTCATCAAATTATAAAATAATTTCAACAAATTGGATGTTGACTGCGACATTTCTTGGATAGGTAGAAACATGTTTTGGTCATTTCATTGATAATTATTTTAAGCATTTTATACCATACCAAAAAAATTGTTAATTTCGAACAAAACAATTCAGATAGTTGTATGCACATTTGAGTGGAACCTAGTCCGATATCTTTTTAGCTAAAAGTTTAAATTCGAAAAATTAGAAATATTGCAAGTATAAAATCTCATGCCACCCAGCAAACTTTTGCTTAGTCACCCGAGCCTCCCTAAAGGAATAACCTTCTTAATTTATCCAATTGATCCAGCACGATTGTTGGTGCCCGGAATAAATTAGATATTATTTTCTACATTATTAATCCTTAGAGAACAAAAACAAATCCGACTGAATATTAAATATACCTTTCC
This sequence comes from Ambrosia artemisiifolia, assembly GCA_032199755.1. Classification (NCBI taxonomy): domain Eukaryota; kingdom Viridiplantae; phylum Streptophyta; class Magnoliopsida; order Asterales; family Asteraceae; genus Ambrosia; species Ambrosia artemisiifolia. Next base: position 18,093,474 of record CM063526.1, read on the forward strand.
AGGACCCCGGGATGGACAGTTTAATTGGAATACAGCTCAATGATCATGACCGTTGATGAATCACCAATATTACATTCCACCATAGTCTATGTTTTTCCGTCTTGAATCTCCACCACCACCTTGTTAACATACTAACATTTGCAGCCCTTAATGAAGAAATACCAAGACCCCCCCTTCTTTGTAGAAGCCGTGACTCTTTCCCATGCCACCCAGCTAACTTTTGCTCAGTCACCCAAGCCTCCCAAAGGAATAAACTTCTTATTTTAACCAATTGATCCAGCATGACTGTTGGTGCCCGGAATAATGAAAAATAGTAAGTTGGTAACAAATCCATTACCGACCTAATTAACGTAACCCTTCCGCCAAAAGACAGATTCTTTATTGGGACAACCGTGATTGGAAAACCTCGATGATTGAATTCCAATTTTCGCCAAATTCATGTTAGCCCATACCTGCAACCCAAGATAAAGAAATGGAAATTCACCAGGTTTACATCCAATTAGCGCAGCCATCGGGGTACCTCCTCTTCCACAACCCCCACCCCATATAACTTACTCTTGGACATATTTATTTTTATCCCTGACAATAAATAAAACCACTGAGAATTCTGTATATATTCTTCACATTTTGTACCGACCATTCGCCAATGAAAACTGCATCATCAGCGTATAAAAGGTGAGACAACTTCGAATTTCCATCCGGTAACCGAATGCCTTTAAAAATTCCAACAGAACACGCTTGCTTTCAAAGCCAATAAGAATTAAAAAAAAAAAAAAAGGAGAAATAGGGTCACCTAGGCGCAACCCCCGGTAACACTGAAATTCTCTGGTGGGACTCCATAAGCACTGAAGCTGTGGTGGTAGAAAAGATACCATTGATCCACCACCGCCACCTTGGAGGAAATTCCATGAGCCTCATAACAGATTCTAAAATATCCCAGTATAAGGAATCATATGCCTTCTCTATGTCGATTTTAAAGAAAACGCCTTTCTGCTTTGTATTTCGCATCCACGCTCAAACCTCATTCAAACCTCATTCAAGAGTGGTCCATCCAAAATACTTCTACCTGCTACAAAAGCTGATTGTTCGTCCGTTATTAAACCTCTGATTACCTTCTTCAACCTTTCCACCAGAACCTTTGAAATGACTTTGTTAATTACGCCTATTAAACTAATAAGCCTAAAATCATTTGAAGTAATTGGGTCACTCTTTTTAGGAAGCAAGGTGATAAAAGAAGAAGAGCAGCCATAATTGATCACCCCATCCGTATGGAATTACCGAAACATATCAAAGCAGTCGTCCCTTAAGTAAGTACCAAAATTTTTAATAAACACAAAATTAAACTCATCCTGGAGATTTATCACCGTCACATTCCCACACTGCTCGTTTAATTTCTTCTATAGTAAACAGTTCTACCAAACTCTCCGCTTCCAGCCCCAAAATTTTGGGAAGATAAGTTACTACCAGCTTCGGTTAGTGGACTGAGGGCTGCATAAAACGCTGACTAAAAAAAACAAAATGCTTCCTCCTTAATTGTCTCTGGTTGTTGGATATATTACTATTAATCCACTTACCATTAATAAGTAAGCCATCTAACTGATTGTTAGATATATTACTATTGACGATCCCATGAAAAAAATGCGAACTATCATCCCCTTCAAGTGCCCATCTAACCCGGGCCTTTTGCTGTAAATCTAGAACTTTCATGTGGTGAAGCTCCGTGAGATTCTTCTTACACTCCATGCGGGAATTCATCTCCTGATCTGAACCATTTTCATTAGTTCAGAAACCTGGTGAGTTTGTTTCTCCTTTTCCAGCAACACCCACTTCTTAATCCCAACTTTTCCAGCAAGCTATATATATAACTAACAAGCCTCAAAGAAACAAATTATTGAGTTTATACAATACAAATAAACAAAATAATAATTAAATTTACAATTATATGTTAAATTAAGTTTCAAAATTTAAAATTCTTAAACAAACTAAATTATTATATAAAAAAATATAAAAAGTTGGCTGATATGCACAGTGTATTTGTGCAGTGCATATTCAACGTTACTAATCCTTAGAGACCAAAAAAAACTATATATGTAACTAATAAACCTCAAAGAAACAAATTATTGCGTTTATACAATACATATAAACAAAATTAAATATTAAATTCAGTTTTAAAATTCTTAAGTAAACTAAATTATTATATAAGAAAATATAAAAGTTAGCTCATATGCAGAGTACGCAGTGCATAATGTTTTCAAAAAAGTACTAAATTTTCACACTTGGTTTTCAAAAGCGTGAGGCGCTCCGAGGCGATTCGGCCCTGAAAGCTGAGGTGCGAAGCACTAGGCATGAGGCGTGAGCTTTACGTAGGCAAAGCGTTTGGTACTTAAAAATTACTATACATAAATTAGATGGCATTTTCTACGTTATTAATCCTTAGAGAACAAAAGAAACAAGCTATATAACTAATAAACCTCAAAGAAACAAATTATTGAGTTTATACAATACATATAAACAAAATAATAATTATATTTACAATTAAATATTAAATTAAGTTTCAAAATTATTAAGTAAACTAAATTATTATATAAAAAATATAAAAGTCAGCTGATATGCACAGTGTATTGTGCAGTGCATAATAGCCAAGGCGCGAAGCGCTACGCATGAGGCGCGAGCTTCACGTAGGCGAGGTGTTTTGTGCTAAAAAAAACTTCTATAGATAAATTAGATAACATTTTCTACGTTATTAATCCTTAGAGAACAATAAAACAAGCTATATATATAACTAATAAACCTGAAAGAAACAAATTATTGAGTTTATATAATACATATAAACAAAATAATAATTTTATGAACAATTATATATTACATAAAGTTTTAAAATTCTTAAATAAACTAAATTATTACATAATAAAATATAAAAGTTAGTTGATATGTACTGAGCAGTGCATAATGTTTTCACAAAAGTACAAAATTATCACATTTTTAGGCCCTCTCTTTCCTCACAACGCTTCTTTCACATTTTTAGGCCTTCTCTTTCCTCACAACGCTTCTTTTATATTAGCATCTCAGAACAAAAAAAAAGCGCTTTTGCAAACGCCTCTAGCGCCTCACGCCTAAGGCGCGATTTTTGAAACCAAGATGTGCACTTAACTTAACTACATTTACGGATGTCCTATTAACAAGACTTTTAATCATTCGAATGATTAGGCCCAAAATGTTACTATTTGGACCTTCACTCAATTAAAGTTTATTAGAAAATAACAATTTAGTTAACTGACCATATCTCACATTTAGACTACAATATCTACTAAATGAATGTAGCCTTAATGCCAATTCAAGAAGAAATCAATTTTTAACACCTCCATGATCAGTTAGCACAAATTCGTATTTCACGAGGGAGGGAGGGGGGGGGGGGGGGGGCGCTAAGACATCTTCTATGGTCCAATCATATGAAGTCTATTTGTCAAGATCAGACACTTTGACATCTTCTAAATGTAGCGTTAGTGTTAATTAACTTTAAAATGAGAACTAAATACTAAATGAGCGTCCCTTCATACATGCGAAGTAAATAGGAATAAAAATAAAAGTACTCTTATGCGCAGAGTTACAAAATCACATTCAAGAATCTAGAAACAATTTTCTGTCCGTGACCATTTTGTATCTAAACATTACAACAAATTGGTTATGAGCACTTAACTGCGTCTATGGATTTCCTATTAACATACTACTAATCATCCAAAAGATTAGGCACAAATTTTACTAATTGGACCTTCACTCAATTAAAGTTTATTACAAAATAACAATTTAGTTAACTGATCATATTTATATGTGGCCTAAATAAGAAAACTATAAACGTCTAAAGGGTAGTTCTCACATTTAGACTACAATATCTACTAAATGTAGCCTTAATGGCGATGGAGTTTCTGGTTAGTCTACTTCAGTGTCAGTCAAAGTTTACCTATAAACATTAGCATAATCAATTGCTCAAGCTCAACCATATTATTACATGTCCTATGTATATATAATTTGAATTATCATCCTTCTAATTCACATACTTGATTTGACCATAACAACTTAACTTAAGAATCCTTTGCAAATATGATTCCTTAACACTACTCCAAATTAGCCGAACACGCATAAATCTGCTCATCATGATGTGCCTCAGATTCTCAAATTAAATTTCAATAATCTAAAGTTCGATTTCTAAGCAGCTTGGCATTCAATTAATTCTCAGAATGTACCAAGATAAATAAATCAAATAAATTAAATATGAACATATGCAATAATCCAACTTTTCAAGACAATTCATCAGGAGTTTGAAACATATGTATCTAGAGTTTGAAGATGAACAAAAAAAAAACTAATTATTAAACAGTGCAGTGAAGTTAAGTTAAGTAAAGAAACAGAACTAAAAGGTTTTAACAATAGTTGTGTGTAAGTGTGGTTCGGTTTCGGCTAGTGGAGATGATGAACAAAAAACTAATTATTAAACAAGATATCTGGAGTTTGAAGATGAACAAAAAACTAATTATTAAACAGTGCAGTTAAGTTAAGTAAAGAAACAAAACTAAAAGGTTTTAACTGCAGTTGTGTGTAAGTGTGGTTTGGTTTCGGCTAGTGGAGACCAACAAAAAAACTGAAATATTCATTTTTAACAAAGGAGTAAACCATATAAATAGGTACCTGGTTTGTCAAAAGTAACACATTTGGGGTCTTTATTTTAAAAAGTTGTAACACCAACTTCTATTAAAATTTATTCAACTTTTCCAAAATGGCAGTTTTACCCTTTTAGTTAAAAATTTTTTTAGTGAAAGCGTTAGACCCACAGATGTTACAAAACGACAACTATAGATCTCAAAATGCAACTTTTTGAAGTTGGTGTTACTTTTGACAAACCACTGGGACTATTTAAGTAATTTACTCCAAAAGAAAAGATAAGAAAGCATAAAATGTGGAACACTTGTAAAAATTGAATAACTTACCACCACTCAACATCAGGAATCGGGTCCTTCGGCTTTTCTTTGGTACTAACTCTTAAGAGATTTGGATTAATATCAGGTTCAAATTGACTCTAGAAACATGAATGCCAACAAACAGCATGTTAGAAACAAACTTTATTAGACCTGAATGAAAAGCAACAAAACACAAAGTTACCTTAAACTTAATTATCTCTGCTTCCTTAGCCCATTTGCCTTCCTCTACGAACTGAAAGTCATCTTTTTAGGCCTTAAAAGCTTGGTTTTGTCTATGCCCGTTCGAGGATCACAGTGATGGTTTTTATACGGCTTTAGAAGCTGGAATGCATCTTTTTTTTTCTGCTTGTTGATGTTAACCTGGGTGGTTAAAGAAAAAACACAAGCATGAGTTAAAACGCAATATTACATCTAAAATATAAAAAACAAATTAAAAAAAAAAACTTAAAAGCATAAAAGTACAGACCACAAGAATGCTCAAGTTTACTTTTGGTGTCCGGATCCTATCTAAATCCCATCTTGGCAGCAAGCTCAAACTTGGGCGCAGTAAGCCCTGCACCCCATTACCGAGTGGCTGCATAGAAGCAGTGGAACCAGCAAGCGAAGGTTGTGCGCTTGTGCTTAAAGGTTGGGAACAAATTTGTAGTGTATTGACAGTTTTGTTCCGTAGATAGCGGTTGTAGATGCATTATGAACCCTTTTTGGTAACTGAAGCATAAATTTGAACCTACAAATTAATGCACTACAACGATAAAGTAGCTACTAAAGACATGAAAACAGTAAACTGGAAATGAATGCCAGCAATAGAAATTTACCTTCACAGTAGACCTTGTGCACTCAAAACAACCTGATGAATTTCCCATTTCATACGCATACTATATCTGGAGTTTGAAGATGAACAAAACTAACTATTAAACAGTGCAGTTAAGTAAAGAAACAGTCGAGTGGATGACGTGCTTGCTATGTCTTAAGCAGGTAACCTGTTAACATTCTTCATTGTTATTATGTTTGATGTTTATGATTCACAATTTATAAACCAGTTCAGAATCAACAACATGAACAGGGTCCAACCTAGGTTCCAGATGCATATAAAAATGTCAGAATGCATCAGTTTAGCAGTGGTAACAGCAACAAAAAATGATCTGACAGTAAAATGTCAGCATGGTTAAGAGATTCCATAAGAACTTTTTTTAGTGAATTTACATTAAAAGCTGCCAAAATCGAGGGGAAATATACGATAAAAAAACCTATGTGTTTAACAACATCAAACATCCCCAAATTTAAGCTTTGTGCGTCCCTAAGCAAAGTCTCATGCAAAGCATCCAACAAAGAACTCAAACACGAAAACGATCCCCTCAGGCAAGGTCTCCCAATGGCTACGAAATCCATTTACACAGTTAATTCCCAAGACGTACATCGTTCAATAGGTTTACGACCCAGTCAGGCAAAGGTGGTATAATTTTTAAAACATAGGCACACCTATTCAAGTTTCACCAGCCTTCAAGAATCCAACCGTACATGGCTCATACCCCTCACAATATCACTCATCCCTCGGCTAATTTTCTGATATTTGGGAGTGATTCTCTCATACCAAACAGTAAAACGTCACTATCATATGCTTGTGCATTCATCAAATCTACACCTACTTGTCAAAACCCAACACAGATCAAGAGGTCTTTATACGGGTAGGCAAAGGCTAAGGTAGGAAAATATTTAGGAAAGAGTAGCGAAAAGAAAACGAAAACTCCGGTAAAAACTAATAACTTCCTAATAAACAAAATCTGGACTTTTTATGTCCGCGCTATCACACCGCTTTCTTTCTTTTCTCATTTTTCTCAACTTTTCTTTTTTTTTTTCTTTTTTTTTCATAGCAAATCAGCTAATTTGATGCTGATTTTTATTTCACCAAATAAATAGATAAATAAAAATATAAACAGGCTATCACATAACTTTCTTTCTTTTCCCATTTTTCTCCAACTTTTTTTTTTTTTGCACAACAAACCAGCTAATTTTATGCTGATTTTCTATTCACGAACTAAATAGATAAATAAAAGAAACAGGAAAAATACCGGATATTTATTTATAGGGTAAACAAACGAAAAGGTTTAAGGTTCAAAGTGGTTTTCTAGGGGTAAATCTATAAACGGGTGAAAACAAGAAAACAAATAAAGAGAAAAGGCTATAATGTGGGTAAAACCTAATGCCTCTATCACATCCGCATCAAATCCCGACCCAAGGCGTCAAAATGCATACAATGCACAAGTTCTAAAGTAACGAGTCACGTTGGTTATCACACACAATCAAACGAAAAGAATGAAGGAATCTATAAGTATAATGGCTCAAAGTCTCACTGGAAAGGTGTGGATAAAAGGTTACCGATACAAGCCATGCACAGTTTTCAACTCTCTAGCGGCTTAGACTATCCTAAGCATCCCAACCCGAGTTTTGATGAAAACAGCCCAACCAGGTCTACTTTGTCCTGGAACAACGCGCTACAGACTCGCAAACCCTTAAGCGACCCACCCTTAGTTCACAGAATTCAATGAAATCGAACTCGTCTTTTGCTCGCAATGAGAACCAAAATAGTTTTATTCAGGACTTGCAAAAAGTATGTGTGTATATATATATATATATTTTGGTATTGTTATACATTACCCCCTTCCCACACTTGAAACACAGAATGTCCTCCTCCTCCTATTGTAAATGTGTTTAGATAAAATGGAAACATAAACAGGCAAACGAAACAAAACAAACTGAAAAACAAGCAAAGAAAGCAAGAAAGGATAAGCAGATGAAAAAGTGATACTCCTCCTCTGATCTGATATATTGTAAATATCTCTCCAATTCTTGAAGGCAACTGAATCAATCGGCAAACTACAATGAGGAGATGAAGAAGAAGAAACATTAAGTAATTAATAGGTCTAGTTTGGTTAAAAGTTAAAAGAAACACAGAAAATTAGGGCAAAAAGATAACTTACCGACAACAAGAGGTACTTCTCTTCTGGTGATTGATTCATGTTGTTGATTGGAGTGTGAATGATTGAATCAAGTGTTTGATGATATTGTGAATTTAGGGTTAAGCGTTTGTTTGATGATCAAGAGAGATAGAGACAGACAGAATACAATAGATGGTCTGCTCTGCTGCTTCTTTGTTTTGTTTGAGGGTTGAAACAAATTATTACGTATGAGTTAGCCGTTGGGTTATTTTCAAACACTTGCACCGATCAACCTTGGAAACGTAATCCTGCTGCTGCTGCCTTTCAAAAAAAAAAAATTATTCATCATCATATATATATAAAGCTCAATAAATAAATAAAGATAATAAAATAGGTAACAAATCTATACTATATTATAATGCATGAGCCAGGGACTTCTTAAAACTTAAGTAATACAAGTATAATTGCTTAAGGTACAACACTTAATACACATGATAAAGAATTTTTAAGGGTAAATATGTCTTTTAGTTAGTTTCTAACAACTTATGCTAAAAAATTGCTTGTAGAAGCAAAGCTAAGAGGAGGTTAAATAAAACTGAAATAGGTGGAGAGGATCAAGGTCTCAAATATGTCTTTTACTTAGTTTCTATAAACACTAACTTTCTCTGCATTCCTAAATCCTCACAAGCACGTTCAAATTTTGAATTCTCCATTGTCTGCAAAGACAGAAATAATCAAAGAGATAGAGCCTGAATCCACTTTTCGTTTTGCTTGATACGTCTCCCACTTACCCTAAATTTGCTAATGATTTCCTCAACCACAACCCCCCGGTCGCACAACCTCCACCCTTAAAATCTCAAATATTCTTTTCATACAATCGTCTTTGATGTTGGTTTAGAAGGAGAAAGATCCATTTTGGTTTACAAACGTTTTTAAGTTGTATCTCTTCAATCTGGTATGAAACTCCAAACATACATTCTTGATTTTTGGTTTAGTTTATGAACATCATTTTGAAAACCCTAAATTTAGTTTAAATCTGAAAATGAATTTTGGTTCACAAACATTTTCATTTTAGAAAATATAAAGTGTGTATATTTATATAAGAACGCTGTTTTTAGGGCTTTTTATTTGAGTGGATTTTAAATATTCAATGGCCGCTCCTCCATAAAGAGAAGGAGTAGATTACGGTTACCTGGTTAAGCTCCTTTTGTTCGGTGACATCGGTAAGTTTGTTCTATAATGCATCGTGGTATGTATCGTGTGCTTATTTATGATGCTGATGATATGAATTTGACAAATTTGTAGTTGTGTAAGGTGGATTCGAGCATCGTCGGTAGGGATTAAACCCTAGCAGCGGTGACGGTTTAAGTGCCAATCGTGTCTCCAAGATCAGTAACCGCCTTTCCTACTCACGATTAAACTCTAAATTGATCATTCCAAGGTACATGAAACAAACTCTAACTATTGTTGAACCACTCTAAATTCTTCTGACTTTTGATTCGTCAACTTGTAGTATATTGTTTTTTACACTCTGATCTTGATGAATATGATTGTACCATATATCTAAAATAGCCTTTAATTTGTTTTCATAGTTTTTCCATAAATGCTTCTTCAATGGGTTTTTTTTTTAATTTATGGGCCTTAAATACACATCATGGTTTACTGGTGTGTTCATCTTTGTGATGAGTTTAATTTTGATAAGATTTGGCTCTTTTTTTTATATTCAAGCACCTTGTGTTTTGTTTCTATTTATTTATATATATAGTTCTAACTCAAATCGATTTTTTTAGCTTCTATAATATAGATGTTTTTTCATCATGAACTCTGTTATGTACAATGTGCTTTAACGGTTTTTGCATCTATGGTTTGCTAATGGTTATATTTGCTTATTAGCAATTACTCTACTTATAAATTATTTTATAGTTATTGATTTAGTGAAACAAGCTATTGATATACACATGTATCTACTTTTCTCTCTTAATTTGCACAGTTAATCTTTCATTTAGAGGGGGAGAGAGAGAGGGAGGACGAGAAAAAAACCAAAGAGAGCACATATGAGAAAAGCGAAGAGCAATCAAAATAAAATTGGAGCATATCGTATATTTCGTCAAGTTATGTTCTTTTTATCAACTTATTGTCATTTTTACCTCCTAAAAAAATGTTACAGGGTTTCCATATGACCCAGCTTCGGTTCTCACTTCGATTACGAGCTCTGTCCCCGGAGATAGGATTTCGAACAACTTGTTCTGGACGAAGATGACGGAGCTGGACTCACTGATATTAATGTATCGGTTTCTTCGGAGTTGTTTGTCAGATCTGCCTGGAATCAAGGAGAGATTGACAATGCGAGGTTTGTTTTATATCTGGTTTATTAGTTTTTTGTCTTTCTTTTTAATTACTAGCGAATTAAATAGTCTTTACTCTTTAGTGGCCAAGCTAAGTTTATAGATCTAATTGTGGATGTTAATCATAAATCTTAACATGAATTACTCTTCTAACCACTTACGTAACGAATTTTTCTTTGATTGTTTGTTTGATAAATAATGTTGCTGATTCGGTTCATGTTCTTTTACAGTGAGGAGTTTAGGATAACATTCAGAAAAAAAAACATTCTAACATCAAGGATGTGTCGGCTGTAAGTGCTTGTGTGACGTTAAGATGTAAGTGCGCTATTCATACGAACCAAAGTTTTTTCTTTAATGTCAGATATGCATGTGCTGATGTGCATAAGAGTTTGCAATGTCCTCAAAGTTTTGTGTTGATGGAGTTTCTGTGTGTGAAAATGCTTTTCAAAGCATAAAATAGGTGCTGATGAGTGTAACCATTTTTATATATTGTTAGCAAGAAAAAGCTTTTTATGATGCCAAAGCTGGAAAAAAAGGTAGTATGAAAGAACTTTTTCTAATCCATTTTTTTTACTTTGTATAACTAATCTATTTCCCATTTTCTATACTTGTACAAAACTAATCTAACTGTTTATTAATATGGTAGTTTGTGAAGTTTATTTTATATGCATTTCAAAGTGACCCCGGAGGGGAAAGCAATTATGAAAGCCACTTAAACCAATGAATCCACCATATAAGATTATGTTTACCTCAATAGAATTCACTTTAGAATTAAGATTTTCTTTTTTAGCTTAATTCTTAATCGTCACATGTTTTGAAGGTAACGATACAAGTTTTTTTATATGCATTATGGATACTAACATGTAGATATTCTTAAAAATATGGAACATAATTGCCAGCAACATTGTTTTTCATATACCAATACACTTCGGTTATATATGTGTTGGTGTATCTATTTATGATGTTACAAACTAACTTGGTATTTCGAAGATAAGTATAATGAATCAACAAAAACTAATCATGGTATATTGAAGATGAGGATAATCATTTATTACAAATACTTAGTTTATGTAAACTTTGTGTAATATACGAATCTATAAGGCATAGATAGGATAGATAAACTAATAAAAACGATTACCACCTTGTAAATTGGTGCCCCGCTGCATCGCGCGGGTTTCCTACTAGTTACAAATAATATACTCTTGTTTATATAAATTTGATACTTCCTCACTACTATAATAACAATAATAATAAATTCACCCAGTTCAAGACACTACGCTTGTATTTTTTATTTTTTTCAAGACGTGACTATCACTATTGGATAGGTGATTAAAAGTTAATATTACAATCCCCTTTTGAAAACGAACATGTAATTTAAGCCATTCGATTTTTTTTTTACAAATGCGTTTTAAGTTTACAATTTTGTTAGACGTTGATATTGTTCATAATAATAATAATATAAAACATTATTATTTTGTGATGATAGCTATCATGGATTACTTTACGTTCACCTTATAGTCTATAACTGAAACCAAGTATTTTTATTACATTTTAACTTAAACCAAGCAGATACCTATTACATTTCATAACATTTTGTTCAAAATACTCCACGTCCAAGTCTTATAATAATAACCTTATCAAAATTTGGAAAAGAGAGACATGGTTAATTTTATTTTGTGTTATAATAAAATGTGTTATTACTTCTTAGCGCGTGTTTCTTATTTTTTGTATCTTACAAGTTGATGCCACCCCGTGCATTGTGGCAAGATTTTGATTTTGAGTCAAGACCGAGACTCTTGTGTTAAATAAACTATTTTAACTATAGTGTTGTCATTACGAGTTGATCCTATTTCTTTTATAAAATAGATTGGGTTTGGTTTTGATATCTAGTAGTGACACCTCAGCCATCTGGGTTGGGGTGTGACACTCTATCTCTATGGATAGAGGTAAGGTTTACCTACATCTCACCATCCCCCTAAACCTACCAATAATTTTGTTATTTGTCAAATATACCGGATACGGCTGTTGTTGTTATTTATTCAACTCATGTAATATACAAGTTTTGTAACCTAATTGTAATAATATTTTACTATCATTACGTACTTTCTACCTACATATTTTTAAGGGATTTTCATCAATATTTTTGTTATGTACTATATATTTCTATTTCTACTCTTTTAGTTTTAATTCGGAAACAAACTAAAAAAAAAAGACTATTATTTAAAAAAAAGTAAGAAAAATTATTAGGCTTAACGTTGTAGGCTCACAACTGACGAGCATATCGCTCGGGGGCGTTTAACATGGGCATTAATGGGGGAGGGGCACTATCTCTTAGAGCACTCACTTTACTTGACAGTATGTGTGTCGTCCGTGTTTGAAATCCGTGTGTGACGTCCGGAATTCCGGACATGAATCCATATATAAAGTCGGCCGCCTTCAATGGTTATAATATTAAAAAAAATCCAATTTCCAACAACTCTATCGACAAGTTGGTACTGTTTTACCATTTAACCTACATAAATGATACCACTTTCTCACAATCTTTCAACCGTTTTTCTCTCCACACCCTACCATTTTCATCTCAAACAAGTGATTATTTCATCTTTGTTATCTATAAAAAAAATGGATGATAACACTAGGTTCCAAGATTTGTTGAGCGATGGCACATACCCAAACCCAAGCCAAAGGTACCCGAACCAAACCCAACAAACTCAAAATTCAGTTTTCAATCATTTATTCAATCCAAGTTTGCATACCATATCCCTCCAAACCTAAGTCTCAACTATGGATATTAGAAGGTTTTGCACAATTTCACGAGGCGCAGATCAATCAAGAAAATCAAGAAGGCACTTATGCACAATTTCATGGGGCTCAGGCGTTCTATTAATCGTGTCTACCCCATCACCGGTGGCTACTCCCTCAACATTAAGAAACAAAAAGGAAAACAACAAGTGGAGCCATCTAAGCCAAAAGTTGTAATCATTATTGGATGGTAGAAGTAGAACTTCTAACCCATGCTAATATTTACAATTCGTACGACTCGATCATCAAAAACAACCAAAAAGTCCAAAATTGTAAGACCCTGGCCCAAAATCATGTGGTTAACCATTAAACTTCCGAGTTTAGGCCTTAATCAAAACTCACTCCTGATTAAAACTTTAATATTTAGGAAAAACCCCAAACCGTTATGTTCCATACATTAATGGTTCATATTATTGTTACATTTTAAGTGCAAAAATCATATACTAGTTTTTGAGTTTTAAACGAGAGTTCTTGTTGCGGAAGCTTTTTGAGTGTTCTGGTGTGTTCGGCTCTTTTCTCGCGACTTAATCATTGCTCCGGGACTTCCAACGAAGGTGTACCTAGCACACAAAGAATGGTTAGTGGGGTTGAAAATAATGTCTTTAGAATAGTAGAAGTTTCGATTCAAGGTGTAGGGGTCGATTGTTTTGTTTGCCCATCATAAGCCTGAATGTTGTTATATGAAAACTACATCAAAAGTCTTATGCGGCTGTTTAACATTTTTCAATGAAGTCTTACGCGGCCGTTTCACTTTTTTGTTTAGGCTGTAAATGTAAGACCCTAACCCGTAAACACGCGAATAATCGCTAAAACTTACGAGTTTTGGCCTTAATAAAAAATCACGACCAATTAAAACTTTTACCTTTATAACTACAATCCATTTTAAAGACTTTGATTTGATAGAGACCTTCAACTTTGCATTATTTTTTTTCTTTTGGATATCACGAACCTATACTACGGTTTGTGCTTTAAACGACAATTTATTGCGGAAGCGTATAAGTGATCGGGTGTGTTCGGCTCTCCTTTTTGACTTGATCCGTGCTCCGGAGCTCCTACCGAACGTGTACCTGGAACCATTACACAAGTAATGGTTAGTGGGGTTGCCAATACTGCATTTACTATATTAGAAATGTCGTTGCGCGTCGAAACGGAACAAACAAGGCCAAACGGCCCCATATCAAGAAAATAAACTGCTGCACTTTTGCGTAGCAGCTGTTCAGGTCGCATTTACCCATTTTAAAACTCATAATCTGACTTCGGCTTTCAAATAAGAAATGTTCTTCGTTCAAATATCTTTCCAAGCATATAAAGAACACCCCCTAACGATTTTTCTATGATTTTATACGAATTTTTAAAAATCAGCTTGTCTGTCGCGACCCGCCCGGGTCAGAATGTGACCCGCCCGGGTCGACCTGCTGCAACTTTATTAAGGCATGAATACTTATGCCTTCCCAACCCAACCCTTCACTATGGGCGTTTTTGGACATCCGGGACATATCCAATATTATTTTAGACCTGCATAGATAAGTTCTATGAAGGTATAAATTTCACTTCTCGATTTTGACCCATTAGAATCCACTTAGTTCGGTTTTAACCGTTTGACCCGTTAAGGTCTTAGGTTTTACAAAACCTTATTTAACCATTTAAAAAGCATATCAATCATATTGTCAAACCCATTGGACACTTGTTAAACTAAAACATCGTCCGGTTTGTTGAAATATGACCCGGTTTATAGATTTAGCCTTTAGTAAATCTTCAAAATTCCCAAACTACCCTTAGAGGTGTATATTCTATTTTAGTCACCCGTGGGCGACACCACTTGGTTACCACTCATTATTTTTGACTCGTTAACATGTTTGAAAACCTCTAAGCCTTTGTGGACTTAGCATTTTACCAATTTCATGAATTCCATATTTTAAATCACATCTAAGCGCATTAGCACGCATTAGACACGTTTATAAAAAAACGACTCACCGATTTGGCACCCACGATTCATGTGGGTGATTTCCATCCCCCTTTACTCGCCCATATTCTTATTTTACACTACGGACTTACCCGGTAGCGTTAGCTCATTCCTATATTATTCGAATCATCTATATGATCCGTTGGCGTCTCATACGCTTTTCGTTCCAATTCATCAACCTGTGACAAATCCTCAATTTGCAATATTATTATCCGGGAACCCTAATGGTGTCATACCATCATTTGACCCGTTCATCTTACCATTTAACACTCAATTATTAAACTTTCAATTCTTGGGCTCAAGTGATATTAACATCACTTGACCCATTATAACAACACTTCATTATTCGTAGGCGTCCCAACTAGTTTTAGCCATTCTCCATTGTTTTGGCGATTCTAACATTTTACAAGCTAGGATCCCATATTTTATATCCCTCTAACCACTTTTCCACCATTTTGGCCATTCTAAACCTTTACAAGCTAGAATCCCTTATTCCTCTTTATGATTAAACACCTATTCTTTGTTTCCATAATTGACAAATATTTACACAATCCTTTTTATTACTAAGAGACTTATTTAAGATAAGTCACTTACCTTGGCCTCATTTGCGCATTCCATGATCCGCTTATCCGTTTGATCCCTTCCTCCTCAAGCTTCCACCTAGCTTGACAAGATCAACTTCTCTATACTCAAGACAAAACAAGTTAGTCATTACTTCAATAACTAACTCATATCATGAGTTTTCACACACTATTTCATTCAAACTTATATTCAGGTCAGTTTGACTTTTAAAAGTCAAACTAACCTTTTACATATAGCATGCACTAATCATTAGGCAATAGTCCTAATTATGAACCATCCCTTTTTATTTATCATCTCGACTCATTAAGGTTAGTGCACATTCCATCTTTGTAATCATCATTAGGCAATCCTATTTTACCAATTACTTTCATTCCTCACATAACATTTTAGTTAGTAAGGCTTTTTTGCATATCTTCACATATTTATGTCAACTAAGCATTTCATCAAACACCTAGTGTGCATACTACATTTTTCATAATTATCACACTCATTAAACATTTAGCAAGCATCCAATTTATGAACTCAACATCAAAACATCATTCTAGCCATTAGGTCTAGCTATTTCAATATTAACTTGCAATTTTACTAACACATAAGATTCATGCAATACATTTACAATACAATTCCTATACAATCCATGCCTAAAACATAGATTTCCTTCAATTTTAGTAACATCAAAGCTACTAATCTAAAGCAAAATCACCATCTTTAAATACAAGCAAACTTCTAGCAATTTAACTCATTCCTAAACCATTAAGAATGATCAATATCACTAATAATCAACAAGATCACAGATTTAACATGTTTTGCTCAAAACCCACAAGTGGGTTTCGAAAT
The DNA here is from genome assembly GCA_032199755.1 of Ambrosia artemisiifolia. Lineage (NCBI taxonomy): Eukaryota > Viridiplantae > Streptophyta > Magnoliopsida > Asterales > Asteraceae > Ambrosia > Ambrosia artemisiifolia. Next base: position 18,109,912 of record CM063526.1, read on the forward strand.
TTATACCAATTAAGGGTTAGGGTTCTTACCAAAGCTCCAAAACATGTAGAAAACCCTTAATTTGCAACCCATCAAGTCTACCCTCAAAACCCCTTGAATCTTTTCTTCAATTTGGTGTGATTAGGGCTTGTTTGATGCAAGAACTCCCTCTTTGAGGGCTGAATTCGTTTTTCCCCAAATGGGGTGTGTTTGGACCTTTTCTTTTGTGTTATATTTACACCACAAGTCCCTCAAGTTTACCCCAAAGCCTTTTATTATCAAAAACTTAACTATGCAAGCTTGTTTCTAGTGTTATTTCCCCATTATAAATATAATAACACTCATTAGGTTATTTTCATATTAGAACATAACCCGCATTCCCATCGTCTAAGCTCCGTTTTAATATTTTGTTAATCACACCTAATGGCGTAATTAAGCGAAATGGGTTTTTGGGGCGTTACAGTAAATATTAAAAGTTCCTGATACACCGCAAACGCCCGTTTTGAAATACCAAGGAAACCTTATGCGGCCGTTTCAAAGGCCTGTGTAACCTATATCAAAACTACCATTTTTGTCCTAAATAGGTTGCGCCTTCGCCTATTGATTGTTTGAAACAATTCAATAACACATAATGCCCATTTACCATATTCAAAAACTCTTTTCGGCTTGACTAAAGACTATGCGATTTTTACCCAAATCGACCCGTTAAGGCCTTATATTATACAAAACCTTGTTTGACCATCCAAGAAGCATAATAGTCATATTGTTAACCCATTGGACATTTGATTCCTTATGACCTGGTTCCTTATGACCTGGTTCTTCGATTTAAGCATTAATGAATCTTTAAAATTCCAAAAATGCCCTTGTAGGCAACAAATCCAATTTAGCCGCCCACGGACGACTCTACTTCCTTTATTTCCATTGTTTTTGACCTATTAACTTGTTTGAAGTGCTCTAAGACCTTATGGACTTAGTTTTTCATCATTATCAATATTACCTTACTATTAGCTATTCTTAGGAGCATTAGCGCGTATTGGACATAGTTGTGTAAACGACTTATCAACTTGGTGCCCCCACTTCACGTGGGTAGTTTTCACACGTATAAGACTTTGGTCAATATGTTTATTCAATTACGGACTTACTGGTTGCGCTTCCCCCATTTTCATACCTTGGTGATTCCATTCCACAATATATTAGCATCGTTTACCACATTCTCAACATGCTTACCTGTGGAAGAATTTCCTCGACACGCATTATGTATTTGGTATTCAAACATTAGCATCGTTTAACACATTCTCAACATGCTTACCTGTGGAAGAATTTCCTCGACACGCATTATGTATTTGGTATTCAAATGGTGACGCATCACCATTTGACCCATTTCATGAAACACCTTGAATACAATACTAGACCTTGGTGCTTTACATAAAATTTATGTTTCGATCCATTGTATAAGTTTTAATTCGTTTAATGCATCTCTCCTTTTGTTTACACAAATCACCTCTTTGATAGTTATAAAACGAGCTATTACATAACACTTCGTGATTTGACCTGTTTGGTGAATTCCGCAACTTGGATGCGACACATCACTTAATTGGTTGTTATTAATCAAGTTCCTACTTGATTTCACCCATCTAGACCCGCTTAGTGGATTTCACCACATGGGTCCAACCCTTATCCCATACTTGATACTTATTTAACAATATGCAACACATATAACATGTTTAGGTCTATTGGTGTAAGTAACACTTACCTTGTATTCAGTATTCACCCTCACTTCCTTGCACTTTAGGCTTGTATTCGTTTTTCTTGTTGATCCATTCCTTCCAAGCTTGCACCTAGCTTGACAAGATCAACCTTCACTATACTCATAAGATTGATCAAGTTAGTCATGATGTCCAATAACTAACACATCTCATGAGTTTATTCACACCATTATATCGCATTCTAATCTCGAGTCAGTTTGACTTCTAAAAGTCAACTACCCTTAGCATGATCACGTTGATATGTGCGGGTTTTACTAGACTTAAACTTCTTTCTTTTAAAAACGGCAAGTTCCCTGAGGAAGTGCCAAAAACCTTGGTGAAAAGGGAATTAAGTCGGAAAACAATGGGACGCTTTCATGTTTTAAATTTATAATCTAAAATGATAGTTGCTCAACGTTCTAGACCCCACACAACAGGCAAGTGTACTTATCGTGAGTAGTATAGAAACGTGCAAGTACCGAGTATCGAATCCAAGGACACGTTTTTACTACTCAGCTTCCTAAAAATTACTAAAAGAGTTTTTAAAATGCAAGAAGAAAAGTAGAAGAGAGATGTAAACAGTAGGAGAAATCAATAGCAAAACAAAGGTGTTGCTTCGGGGTCAGATGTTGTCTTGTATGAAACAATAGTAGACTCTTGTTAGAGTAGTGTGTTTAAGTTGTGCACTTTTGCTTAACTTTGAGTTGTATTACCACATTCTCTAGAAGGTGACGGTTATCGCATAACTGTGTAAACGAATTGTGTTCTTAAGATTTTTATGAGGGTCTCCCAAATCGGGAGCAGGTACTGTTGCAAAGTCCTTTCGAACAAAGTCATTCCGAGCAGATTTTGTCTATCTTCAGAGCTGGCATGGCCGTGCAAAGGGGTAGCACGCCCGTGCAGCCCAGTACGTCTACCAGACTTGGTCGGTTGAAGCTTTGGGGAGCTCATCTTTAATGGCACGGCCGTGCACAGGTCATTGGCACGCCCGTGCATGTCACACCCCCAAATTTCTACTTGCGGAGTTTTACCGCGGGGCGCGTGACACACCAGGATTCAAGTCAACGGTCACAATAAACGACAACTATATGTAAAAGATATGTAAACCAAAACTACAGTTAATAACATTGAACCAACTACGGAAGCTTTAAAATCTTGTTTACACCCCATCAAAAGCAAATAAAGTCTGAAATTATTTAAAGACATGCGACTAGGACCCTAGACGCCGTGCGAGACTCCGTGCGCCTAAGTCCGATGCTGGTACCTTAGCGACCTGAGAAAACATGCTAAAAATGTCAACATATAATGCTGGTGAGTTCACAGGTTTTATAAAAGCGTTTCCATAAGTTTGAGAAATCCATTCCGTTACTACTATGTTACGCGAACGTTAGCTAGACGTTAAGTGTTTGTTACTCCTACGATTGTGTTGCTAGAAACCATTACTGACAAGCGTTGCCTGCGTTGCTGCTCGAGTTTGTGTTGCTAAAAGTTAGAGACAATATGCACTCGTCCGACCGCCAGTCGACCGAGTAGGGTTTGTCAGGCCCAATAGATCTATCCACATTTCCCCGGTATGTATACCCACATATTCACGGTTTCCCATGGGACTTACGTGTTGGCATCGTATAGTAAACAAAAGATCAACATGGTAGACATTTAAGCGTTCGAGCGCCTGTTGATAGTCCGGGTCTAGCCCGATGACCCCACTATTTCGAAGGATATGATCCTGAAGTTTCCAAGACTGAGCTCTAGACGCCACAAAGGCATAAACCCCAACATCTCGAGCTTAAAAGAGGCCGAAACCACCTAAACGCATCGGCAAGGATGCCAATCGCCACCGGAGATCCCCGAAGAAGGGGCCACCACACACAAATATATCATCAATAGCCTCCCGGAGGCCATCATCGAAAAGGGATACCGCATCCACCATCATGTGGGGTTGACAAGTTCGCAACCCAAAACGTAACTTAGCGACCCCCATGCATCACCTGAGCAGCATGAATTCACTTTAGGGATCCCTAAGGCGGGGCATGAGTTTCATAATGTCAACCGCAACCATAGCCCGCCGCCCTGCCAACTCCCCAATAAAGATAGGATCTCGGCCAACAGCCTCAGCAAGGAGCTTAACCCCCCCTGGTCTACCAATCGGTTTAATTTTATTTTTCATTTTTCATTTTCACTTTATTTTTCTTTTCGGTCTTCTTTATTTTTCTTTTTCATTTTTTTCTTCTTTTATTTTCGATAATTGCAATTGTTTTAGTTTTTCTTTGCAGGTTTACTTCCAAATTGGCCACCTTGGAGAATTCCCGTAAACACTAAGAAAAGAAAAGCTTTATGCAAAATTTTCTAAGGGTGAATTTTGGGTAAGAGAAATCAAATTTCTAGGACATGTGATTAACAGTGAAGGAATTCAAGTAGATCCTGCTAAGATTGAAGCAATCCAAAAGTGGGAAACATCGAAAAACCCTATTGAAATTAGACAATTTTTAGGGTTAGCAGAATACTATAAACGATTCATAGGAAACTTTGCCAGATTAGCATTACCACTCACAACCTTGACTAAGAAAATAGCCAAGTTCGAATGGAAAGAAAAACAAGAACAAGCTTTTCAAACCTTAAAAGAAAAACTGTGCAAAGCCCCAGTTTTAACTCTACCAGAAGAAGGGAAAACGTTCACTGTGTATTGTGATGCTTCTCAACAAGGGTTAGGATGTGTTTTAATGCAAGAAAACCAAGTTATAACATACGCTTCTAGGAAGTTATAAAAGCACTAGCAAAATTATGTCACGCATGACCTAGAATTAAGAGCCATAATATTTGCGTTAAAAATATGGAGACACTATCTGTATGGAACCAAATGTATGGTATACACTGATCATAAAGGTCTCCAACATATTTTTGATCAAAAACTCCTAAATATGCGTCAACGGAGATGGATAGAAATTCTAAGTGATTATGATTGTGACATCAAATATCACCCAGAAAGGCTAACATAGTAGCAGATGCTTTAAGTTGAAAAGATAAACCTATAGAAACTAAGGCCTTTAAAATGATCATAGTCAATATTTTTTAAACCATCTTCAAAGTTATCAAAGAAAAGCCTTAGAACCCTCCTCTATAGAAGCGTAACTTCTTAATCGATAAGAAGAAAGACTATTTGAAGGAAGGGATGGAATATTAAGGCATAATCAGAAAATTTGGGTTCCACGATATGGAGATCAGAGGGAAGTTATCTTAAAAGAAATGCATAATTCAAAATACTCCATCCACCCAGGAAGCCACAAGATGTATAAGGATCTTAGAAAGAATTTTTGGTGGCCTGGCATGAAAAAGAATGTCGCAGAGTTTGTTGTTAAATGTATAATTTGCTCAAAGGTGAAAGCTGAGCACCAAAAAACCCAGTGAGTTGTTAATACAACCAGAAATCCCGGTATGGAAATGGGATCAAATCACCATGGACTTTGTAACCAAGTTACCAAGAACACCAAGAGGTCATGATACTATTTGGGTCATCGTAGAAAGACTGACCAAATCAGCTCACTTCTAGCCATCAGGTATATATTGTTATATAGCCATGCCATTCGGACTAAAAAATGCAGGTGCCACCTATCAAAGGCTAGTAAACATGATGTTCAAAGAAAAGATTGGGGACACGATGGAGGTCTACATTGATGACATGGTGTGAAATCCAAGAAAGCAGAAAATCATCTTCGGGATCTCAAAGAAGCCTTTGACATCCTGGATGCTTACAACATGAAGTTAAATCCAGCAAAAAGCCACTTTGGAGTTGGAGCTGGAAAGTTTCTTGGATACTTGGTAACAAAAAGAGGGATAGAAGCTAGCCCCGAAGAAATAAAGGCCATCCTTGATTCAAATCCCCAAAAAATATCAAGGATGTGCAAAGGCTAACTGGCAGGATAGCAGCCCTGAATAGATTCATCTCAAAATCCTCAGAGAAATACAAGGAGTTCTACAACATCCTGAAGAAAAATAACAAATTTGACTGGGGACAGAGACATGAAGAAGCATTGAAGAAGCTGAAAGATTATCTTGCAGCAGCTCCATTATTGATGAAACCTGAGGTTGGAGAGCCTCTCAAGCTATATCTTGCAGTTTCTGGGAATGCAATAAGTGCTGTCTTGGTAAAGGACTTTGAAGGGCAACAACATCCTGTCTATTATGTAAGTAAAACTCTACTAGATGCTGAAACCAGGTATTCACATCTCGAAAAACTTATCTTAGCTTTAATATTGGCTTCTACCAAGTTAAGGCACTATTTTGAAACACATAAAATATATTTTCAAACTAATTATCCTATTAAGAATGTACTTAGAAAACCTAAAATGTTTGGAAGAATGGCAAAATGGTCAGTTAAATTATGTGCTTTTGACTTGGAATATGAGCCTAGAAATGCAATCAAATCACAGGCTCTAGAAGACTTTGTGGGTGATTTCAGTAGTGACATCCTGAGTGAAGTAGAGTCTGAAGTCCAAAAATTAAATGAAAATTTAGAAAAATGGACTCTATACGCTGATGGTGCTTCGAATGCAAGAGGTACAGGTCTAGGGATACTACTAAAATCGCCACAAGGGGACAAGATACCCCATGCTATTAGATGTGCATTTCAAACAACCAATAATGAGGCAGAATATGAAGCTCTCATTGCTGGTTTACAACTTGCTAGAGACATGCATATTGTTAATATTGAAGTTTTTGTTGATTCTTTGTTGATTACTAACCATTTCAATGGATCATATGTAGTAAAGGGTCAAAAGTTAGCTGTTTATCTCAAAATTGTTAAAAATTTAGCTACTTCTTTTGTAGAATTTTCACTAACACAGGTACCTAGGGAAGAAAATGCTGAAGCTGATGCCTTAGCAAATCTGGGATCCTCTTTAAATTTACTAGAAAGATCCAAGATTCCCATCATCCACATCCTAAAACCAGAAATTGAAGAGTGGCATCTAGAGGATAGCCAGGCACATCCTGAGGATAAAACAGTTCATCCTGAGGATATCACTGTTTTAGCCACTCAGGAACAAGACGATTCATCGTGGATGACTCCCATAATGAAATATTTACAAGAAGATGTCATTCCTGATGGAGAAAATCCAAAGGCTTTTAGGATGAAGGTATCTAAATTTACAATTATAGACAATATCTTGTATAGAAAATCTCTTGCAGGTCCATATTGAGGTGTCTCAACAAAGATGAAGCAAACGAAGTACTCAAGGATATCCACGAAGGAGATTGTGGAAATCATATAGGAGGACGATCTCTTTACTCGAAGACTTTAAGGACAGGATACTATTGGCCAACTATGAAGAAGGATACCATGCTATATTCCCAATAGTGTGATCCATGCCAAAGATACGGCAACATCCTTCACCAGCCTGCTGAACCACTACATCCTATCATTTCACCATGGCCCTTCATGAAATGGGGAATAGATATAGTAGGAAAGCTACCCAAAGCTCCTGGAGTAAAGGTATTCAAGTTAGTAATGACAGACTACTTCTCAAAATGGATTGAAGCAGAGGCATTTGTGCAAGTTAGAGATAAAGAGGTGGTCTCATTCATCAAAAGGAATTTCCTAACAAGATTTAGAGTACCATCTGAAATTATTTGTGACAATGGCTCTCAATTCATTAGCAAAAGAACAACTGACTTTTGTGAGAGTTGGGGGATCAAGATGGTAACTTCAACACCAGTCCATCCTCAAGCTAGTGGACAAGCAGAATCTTCAAACAAAATCATTGTCATCAACTTGAAGAAAAAGCTTGGGGAAAAGAAAGGGAAATGGGCAGAAGAACTTCCATTTATACTTTGGGCTGATAGGACTACTTCCAAGAATGCTACTGGTCAGACACCTTTCTCCTTGGTCTTTGGGACAGAAGTAATGCTGCCAACTGAGATGGTCATGCCTACAGCAAGGAAACATCTTTAGGATGCAACTACCAATTCTGAAGCATTACTACAGGACTTGGAAACTGTGGATCAACTCAGGGATGCTGCTAAATTAAGGATGGCAACATATCAACAAAGGATTGCTAAAACTTACAACAAGAATATCTGGATAAGAAGATTTCAAGAAGAAGACTTGGTACTAAGAAAATCCTTCCAAAACACAACGAAACCAAGTGATGGTAAGCTGGCTCCCAAGTGGGAAGGTCTATACTTGATCGATTCTGAAGCTTGCAAAGGAGCATATTGGTTATCAACGATGGAAGGAGAAATTCTACAAAGGGCTTGGAATACTATTCACCTAAAATACTACCATGCCTAGGGATGCATGTGACTGATCTCTCTGGAAGAGAAACCTTGATCCAAATCACAGGTGGGATGAGGTGAAGGCTGATAGAGATGAATAATCTCCATATGTAAGTACTTATCCTTAATCTATTTCGATCGATTATATTTTCACTAAACATGGTCTAGAAATAGTCCATCGTGAGAATTTTGCAATACCATCCTGAAGGTGGAATGCTTAGAAGACTAGAGGGTTGGCCACCCTCTCCCCCGTTAAGGTGTCTGACACCTTCCTAAGGTTTAAAGGTTTTCACCTTTCTCATTGGGTAGCAACCCTCGCCTGGTGCGCACGTTGCTCATGTATATTTTCGGGATGGTGGACCAATCCATGTAAAAGTGGCTGACAATTTCATTGTCTTTGAGATATACATTGAGCTCTTAAGGTTTAGACATTTTTCAATGTCTCTTACGTATTTGGTCTAGTCACCAGGGCCTTGTCGCCAGTTATTCCTAAGGGCCTTGTCGCCAGTTATTCTCAAGATGTCACATATTGGTCTTGTCACCAAGTTATTACAAAGGGGTTTGATCCCAGTTAAACCAAAGGCCTGAGTCGCCAGTATAAAAAACAATGTTTACCTTTACAGGATGTTATCAAAATTTAATTCTTTCTTAGAAAGGATTGTAGACTTAAATTCTATCTTGAAGATATTACACTGGGGACATCCTCAAGATGCAAGACCATCCTAAGGGTGAAGAAGAAACTAGGGACATCCTCAGGATAAAGGCCATCGTGAAGATGACAAGGATTTATGAAGAATGTGACAAGATCAGAAGAAATACTCAACAAAAAGAATACAAAAGGTATTGTTTTTTATTATTTCTTTATATCCTAAGTGTTTGCTAATGTTTGCAGAATATCAAAGAGCACAGAGATGTCAAAAGCTATTAATATATTATGCATAAAAGATCAAAAAACAATACCAACCCCTGGCTTCATCCTAAACCAGGACCCATCCACCAGGGGTCGGCATTTCAAAGTCAGGGATGAAAAAGATTTGGGGCTTCGTCTTGTAAAACAAGATCCCTCCACCTTAAAAGCTTTCATTGTTCATACAAATAAAAACATAAAATTGTCTAGTTTGTTCATGAACCACCATTCCAAAATTCTAAAAAAAGTAGGCTCTGGCCTAGTCATCACATCCTTCATTGCCCACCGGTTCCTCAACCTGAAACTCCTTGGCCACCCCAGCATCCATCACCTCAGCCTCTTTACCAGCATCCTGAGGATCAGCAACAGGGATGAATTCAGACGCCACTTCCTTTCCACCCAGACCGAGGATCTTCTCTTGCCAAGCTCCAACATCCCAGTCTTCCAGCTTGAAGTTAGGATCCTTAGCCTGCAATGCCATCCTCACCCTAGCCTGAAAAACAGAGATGGTGGCAGACTTCATCAACCCCTACTTGTACTCTTCCATCTCCTTCTGGTGACCCCTCATGCTTTTAGCTTGAGCAGACTTCACAACCTTCAGCTCAGTTTCCACCTACCTAATTTCTTCTCAAGCTGTTTAGTCTTATCAAGGGCAGATTTCTTAGCATCCTCAAGCTTGGCCTTAGTATCAGCAAATTCTTTGTTCATATCATCCAGGGACTTCATCAAGTACTCATGCCCCTATAAAAATGAAGAAATCAGGTAAGTATCCAACCCTTATTATATGCTAATAATAACCATAACTATCCTCAGGATGGACAACATACCTGAAGAACAAACTGAGAAATTTTGCCTAAGATGGCATCACAACTGAGACCCTCAAAAGGAGAAGTCTCTTGAGCAGAAGTACTGGCAGCCATCCTCTTCTTAGAAGAAGCTGGACCTTTAGCCTTAGGGGCAGGTGGAGGACTTGTCATCCTGGAACTGGATGGAGAAGTTATCTTGGGGGCCTTGATATCTTGACTATCAATCTCATCAAGATCAAAGTAATCAGGCTTCTTTGCTGAAACAAAAAGTCAGACATAGGTTAGTACAGGGATCAAGATAAGCATATCCTCAGGATATGACAAAACTCACCAGACATCTCAGTAGCTCGACTCGTAGAGAAGCTTTCCTCTACTCCAAAAGTCCTCGCTGAAGCTGGTTGTTCTAGCATTGCCTTGTGTCTAATAAAAGCATCTTCCAGGGGAGGAACAAGCTTTGCAAAACAAGCACCTGCAAAACAATAATAATTTAGAATACTACTAACATCCTCAGGATGTGACTATCATGTTTTATATAATATATTTACCACTCTTTAACCAGGATATAGGGATCTCATCCCCATAAGGAATGGAATACCTTTTCACGAAAAAGAACTTTGATTTCCAGGGCCTATCAGATCTCACAACGTTGTGCAGAAAATGAGGTTCTGCGTCAATAAGTTGACGAACGTAACAGCTTGACCCATGTGTTCTTAACTTATATATGTATGACAGGTCACCAATTTGAAGCTGAATGCCATGAGTCTGAATGATCTTGTTACAGACTATTAAGATCCTCCATATCTCAGGCATTGCTTGGGCATAAGCCATTCCTGTCGCATCAAAGAATTCTTTGATGAAATCTGGGAATGGATATTTAAGGCCAAGTTGGAATGGCAAGAAGAAAAAGCCAACCCAGACAGAAGAGGCAAAGTCAGACTTTGCATTCAGATCAAAAGGCCGAATAACGGCAGAATCAGGAAAAACCCCTGATTTCTTAAGGGCTTGAATATCTTTGTCATTAAAAGTACAACTTTCTTGATCAGGTTCTTTGATCAAGTTTTGGGGTGTGAAATCCTTAGGGATTCCAACACTACCGAGAGCCCTTGTTAATTTCTTGCTCATTCTAAAATTTGATTTGAAAGACTTTTTTGCAAGGGTAAGAAAAAGAAAACGAGAAAGAAGCAAAGTAGTTACTTTTTTTTAATAATCTCAGTTGATTATAAAGAAGGAAGAAAAGCCTAGATATAGGCGGCAGGATATGATGAGGCGTAACGGTCATCACGAGGATTTAGCCTAAAAAATAGCCGTTAGGGTCTTGGAACATGGAAAGATGAACCCATCAATTGGGAAAAAATATTTTTACCATTGAGATAATGGTAACATATTTTTGGGGACAATTGTTGAGGGTGAAAATCCTCAGAATGATTTTACCTTATATTCCCAATACAACATCCTCAGGATAAGGATCAAACGGACTTCGGGATGTAACTATACTTCAACATGTGCACATCCTGAAGATGGACTAACAATTTATGTTTACATGATATGATTGCAGGAATGATATGGAGTCACGACTATTCTTCAATGACTGTTAGTCAAACATCAGTAAAAAAACTATCAAAGAATAAAGAAAACCTTAAAATGAGCCAAAAACTAATAATGACTATAATAACTTATTTTGTTTAAAAGCAAAAGGAATCTAAGGAAATACCTTAAAATGAGCCAAAAACTACCCAATTTTAGTTAAATAGCAGTAATTCAAAATCCTAATAAATACCTAAATATAACTGATTTTGTATATCTTAGCAAACGATTGTATTCGGCCCATTTTTACAGCCTGTTTCTGATGTAAACTGTAAACCTAACCGATCACTATGGAAGAAAACTAAATACCACCCGACCCGTCATCACCATCAATGTATATGAAACATGTAGTAAAATGTTTGTAAGTCTTAACTCAATTTCTACAAAGGGGAAATATCATAGAAAACACTAAACTTTCTGTTTGTTCTTACTAAAGTCACTCAACATTTTTTGCATGTAAAAAGCACTACACTTTCAGTGTTTTCATCTAAAAGTTACTCAACATTTCTTTGTACTTAAAAAACACTACACTTTCTGTTTTTTTTTTCATGAAAGTCACCCAACATTATTATTATTATTATTATTATTATTATTATTATTATTATTATTATTATTTTGTCATGTTTTTTAGTAACAAATTATATGACAAAAAATCTCTTGTTGCAATCAAAGTAATATTAGTTTCGCTAATTTAAATAGTCGTACAATTCTTAAGTATCAAGAAAAAATTATATAACAAATAGATTGTTTTTTAATCGATATAAGACGCGCGAAGTACTTAACTTTCTTGATCAACTTCATTATTTTGTCACTTTTTAAGGACAAAAAATATATAGACCACCTAACAATTTTATTCAAAATTGACATTTTAAGGGGTTTTATATGAAAAAAATGGTTGGTGACTTTTATGAGAAAAAAAGGAAATTGTAGTGTTTTTTAGGTACAAATAAATGGAGTGACTTTTGTAAGAAAAAACTGAAAGTGTAGTGCTTTTTATGTGCAAAAAATTGTTAAGTGACTTTAGTAAGAAAAAACAGAAAGTTTAGTGTTTTTTATAATATTTCCCCTTTCTACAAATTATATTTATGCTAAATATATGCTTCCATTATAGGCAGTGGTGGATCCATGAATTCTTTTTACTGGGTTCCTTTTTTTGGTGTTTCAATTTCATATAACCAAACATAAAAATTTCGGGTCAGTTCAAGTATTCGTGTCGGATAAGGTTCATAACATAATAAAAATACGATATAATAATGAAAAAACATTGACATTAGAAATTTAAAGCACATAACATAAATACGACTGTCTTTAAGGATAAAAAAACATACCTACAGTTGTTCCCTACTAGATGGTGATTCAATGTTTGACGATAAACAAGATTAACTAGCATAAAACATAACAAAATCGACAATACATCAATAAACAAGATTAACTAGCATAAAAACATAACAAAATCGAAAAAATGAATTAGCTAAATCGACAATACATTAACTATTGTTTCCATACGTTGAAACTAAAGTAATGAAACTAATGAAACTAAAGTAGTAACGATATTTAGGAATCCTAGATTAGGTGATTAAGTGCATACCTTTGAGGAACTGAAGCTTTGTAAAGTGATAATCGTAACAACTTTCTTAACACATCTATACTATATATAAATGGCACATTCTACCTATGACCATATCAGTATCAAGTGACTAATAAATTACTACCATAACTTACAAGTGTTTCAGATCACAAGAGCTCACTATAATCTACATATAGCACATTCTACTTATGACCATATCAGTATAATCTATCTAAACCAAATATTAGCTGTTAATAAATTAATAACACATTCTACTTATGAGTAGTTACTGCATATTAGGGTCTTACTTGCTGGTTTTTTTAAATTTATTTTTATGTTTTAGCAAATTCTACTATAGGTTAGATGCACCTTTATGAAAAAAAAAAAAAAACAAATCAACAAAATTCATATGTATCAAGTCTACTCAACTCCACTCATGAAGATCTAACACCAGAATAGCTATTAATCAATAAGCTTGAAAAACAGGATCGAACACTAACTGTTCGACAAAATGTCTGAATGGTAAAACATGAAAATAACCATGACTGAGGCTGAATGAGGGTGTCTTTAGAATTTACCATCTGAAAGGTCATCTATTTAAAGGCTTCAAGCAATCATTGCCAGAGAGAGCGACTAAAGTTATTGATTTCAAACTCTCCTTTTTGCATATTTATTTAGGTATCTAGCCTAAAAATACAACTGGGTGTAGTATTTTACCTTATTGCTTGAAACTTCAAAATTAAGTTATGATTACTATGCCAATTATTAAATAGAATTGATGTTCTATTACTTATGAAAACTTAATAAAACTATTATCATCACACACACATTTTAATAAAACTAAAGAAGGAGATAGAGAAAGAGAGATTAAAGAAGAGATGAAAACTTACAGCAATGAGGAAAAGGAGCCGTCGAGGAAGCAGGGGAGTGGTAGCATGGAGGAGCCAGGGAGGATCGAGGGTGGGGTTGGGTTTGGAGAGGAGGCAGGGAAGGACAAGGGTGGCTGTGGTTGTGCTCTATTTGTTTGCTCAAGCCCTAGTTTTAGGTTTTGAATATAAAAAAAAAATACAGAATCGAAAAAAATGCACGTTACCAGTTTCGAACCGGGAATGTATTTTGTATTAAGAAGGATTGCAACCACTAGAGCACTCTCAGTTTTTGGTAATGGGTTCCTTTAACATTTTTCTTATGGGTTCCTTTTATTTTTTTATATACAATAACACTATAATTTATAAACCGACTGGGTTCCCGGGAACCCGGTCGGACATGCCTAAATCCGCCCCTGATTATAGGTTGGAATATAGTATTGGGATGAAATTGTGAATGAAAATAGCTTCTAACAACTTAATTGGTTGGTCCTATGAAAATAAACGACAATGCACCTACACTGCAGTAAAATAAGTATCGATAGCGTTAATAACTTAGTTCATGAGATTAGTGATATCTATGTGTTTCTAAGGAAAATATTAATCATGGAAAGTTTCAAATATCTGAGAATACTTACCAGCTTTTACTACTTTACTCTTTGAAGCTGCAATCTGGCTGTTAAATGTTTGTTGAGTGTTATAGAGCCTTGATGAAGCTTCGGACACAATTATGAAGAATATATAGTTAGGATAGTTGAGTGTTGTTGAAAGGGGCTGATAATGAGTGTTGTGTAGGGGCTGATGTTAAGTGTTGTAGAAATTTTCTTGAAAGTTTTATTAAAATCAAGACTCGAATCCTCATTTTACAAGAAATAAAATAATATAACATCAATCAAGATAATAAAAGTTTATTCCATAAAAGTTCACATAAATAAAGCAACATCAAGAAGGCTGTAATTTTGATTTTGCGTTATTGAAGTCATGAATTTCCCTGTCTCCATATCTGTAGTTTGTTGAGTAGCAATTGTTATCAAACCATTACTTATCAAACCCAAAGAAACTAGTGTTTTTTGGCATAATTGTTCCACCAGATGTAGATGCCCAATCAATAACCAGCAAACGCAATATAATTGCATGTTTGCAAATAATAGACTACAATAGTCAATGCTTAGCTAATCTAAAAAACAATCCAATAAGATCAAATCCATTGACACTCAAAACAAAAATGTAATTACCTATGATGTGGAGTGAAAAAAAGGTGGATAGGAATGAGTGCCCTGATGTCGAGTGAAAAAAGGGGTATTTTATTTTCTTTAAATTGTAAAATCTGGAGAGATATGGGGCACCTAATGTGAATGCTCTAACATTCCAGACTGAAATTGTGACATCCTAAAGAAATGAGTTCATTGACCAAATATATGAATTTAACAAAAAAGAGTAAATTACACATACTTATAAGTACTACCATAAATATTAATTAAGAATTATAAAATCACTACTAAAAATTGTTGCAAGGATTAAACTTGAAAGTCAATTAAGCATAATATCCGGAATAGAAATTCATGAAATTCCTACACTAACACATATTATAGATTAGCACTCACATAAAATTTGTAACTCTAAGCAATTGAAAGAAAAAAAAATACCAAACTTACGTTTATGGCACTATGAGCATTATTACTTGTATTTGCTATAAACTTCAATGTTGTGATCAAGAAATTTTTTTAATGTTGTAAGTTCATATTATCCTATATATATATTTATAATAATCAAACTTCTATGAATAGTAACGAATGGCAAACTCGTAATTGTTGTTTTCTTTGAGGGTATGTTTGTCATTTTCGCTGTGTATTTCTCCTACATCGTTGCTCCATTTTATCTTCTCTCCGTCCTGCTCCTTTGGTTGTGGGTTTCGGAAGTGGTGGAAACTAAGGTTGTTGCCATAGCAGCGTCATCACTATGTATAAAATGGGGTTTAAGAGATGTTGACTTCTACGCCGCTGCCGTCCATCACCACGTTTCTGGTAAACGGTTACTTCTACGTGTCGCTGATGGCCGTCTATGGTCGTTTTGTTAGGCTTTTGTGACCAATACCTTGGAACCCTCCTCCTCTGCCGCCAACATTGACTATTATGCCCTACCTCAAACGCCACCATCACCATCGGGTTGGAAGCATCATCTCATCTTCATCAACATCTTTGTACCTTGCTTTTCATTCAGATTTTGTGATGGGGTTAAGGTTTTAAAGGGTTGTTTCTGGGTTTCTTGAGTAGGTTTTTGTGATTGGGTTAAGGTTTTAAAGGGTTGTTTCTGGGTTTCTTGAGTAGGTTTCCGATTTATGTTGATATGTTGATGATGGTTGTTTATGGGTTATTTGAGTAGGTTTCCGATTTATGTTGATATGTTGATGATGGTTGTTTATGGGTTATTTATTAGGTATGGTTTGTGTTGTTGTACGCTGATGTTGAGCTAACTCAGAGGTTTAATGTAACACCCCGGCCCGGATGGGCTGACGTGTCACCATTGCATTCGTTCAGAAAGACATATTTCCATTTATTTATTTGTCAAATTTACAAAAACATTCAAAAAACTAACTTAAGATTTGAAATACAAACTAACATTGCTAAATGGGTTTACCCCACATCTTTAGATTTATTCCTAAGCTTTATTCTCTCTCTTGATCCCGCCCAAGGTAACGTGTGAACCTATGTGAAAAAGAAAATTTACGGAATGAGCCGAATGCCCAGTACGGAATAAT
This sequence comes from Ambrosia artemisiifolia, assembly GCA_032199755.1. Classification (NCBI taxonomy): domain Eukaryota; kingdom Viridiplantae; phylum Streptophyta; class Magnoliopsida; order Asterales; family Asteraceae; genus Ambrosia; species Ambrosia artemisiifolia. Next base: position 18,126,394 of record CM063526.1, read on the forward strand.
ATTGCAACGCAATAAGTAACCAAAAGTGATAACATAATATTTCATAATATAAACTGATACGAAACACATGAAGCATATAACTGAACTGAATCACATAATACAGATGTACCCGTAAGCATAACTGAGTCTGATAACATGTGACGAAATACGGTTAGCTACTCCCGTACATCAATCACCTGAAATGGCGTAGGTTGGCATACCTACAACCATTTCCTGAAACTAAAACTGAACTAGGAAAGATCCATACGCCTCCTAATTGCTATGTACCACACTTGTACGTAAGGGACGCCGTGAACTAATCTCTCCGTCACGGGTGGAGCACATGTTGCCGTTGCCACAACAACATGCCCGTGGGACACTCCACGGGAAGCCGTAGCTTAGGGTAACAGAGTACTGAAAATCTGAGTTACATATTCTGATGCTACATATTCTGATGCAAATAGTCGTAGTAACAAATAATATCATATATACCGGAACATGAGATAATGAACATATGTAAAATATCGCATGATCTAAAAGTCAACTTCGATATCAAACATAATTAGAACAAGAAACGAACGGACGGTCAAACGAATCGATGCTCAAAAACGTTAGGAGTTTTAAAGGTTTATATATATAAGCAACATGGTTTATAACAATTGAATTAGATATCAAAAGGAGAGGGGTAAAGATCCGTACCTGTAGGCTTTAGTGTTTCAAAACTATAGCAACTTGTTCACAACCATTTGTATTTATCTACATACAATTATATAACATTTAGAATGATGTTTGGCTTTTTATTTGTTAGATTGTAACTCGATAATATCATACTCTAAATATACATCTCACAGGTTATATAAAATATATGTTGTCTGGTCAGTTCCCTATATATTTTTAAATCAAAGCTTGTATGAATACTTTTTTTTATGGTTAGTTATCCTTATCAAAGTCCTAAGTAAATAAAACTGAACATGATAGGTATATGCAAAACTCATGCTAAAAAACTTAGGAATTTACCTATAAACCAAATGGATAATGAAGTAACTTCCGATCAATAACAGCAAACTACTTATTTTAAAAACAAACATTTAGCTTTTGTTATTAATGTTATAAATATTAAACAAAAACAAATGCTAATGAAATTCTAAAATAAATTCGTCTAGCTACATTAAATTGAAACAAGTTATTGTTTGATGAAAGTAACAAAAATTATGTTGATGTATCCTTGAGTATATGTATTTCAAAAGCTCAAGTAAAATAACAAAGTGTAAAATACCAACTCAATTTTCTATCCTATTATCAATTAAATGGTTAAAATAACGTGTCAGGTTAGAATAACAAATTATTATTAACTCATATTCCATTTGAAAGATGAAATGAAATAACACAAAAGAACATACGCTCAGTTCGATTTATTCTTCTAGATTTAACCAGTCAACATGAATTTCCATCCATCGTGAGTAATATTAAATACCTTTCTAAAGTAATACGATACACGATCGAAGCTACAACTGGGTTGGGTCGCGAGCAAACAAGCACTGTGACTGGAAAAAAAATCTCGGTTGCTTGTGACGTTACTAGTGGTGGTTCAACGAAAGAGGATGGTGGTTATTCCAGGTGAGTGAACTATGGGTTTAATGGAGTGAAGTTTGCAAACGATGGTGTGATTGAAGCTGAGAGAAGCTTGGTTTATATAGAGTTTCAAAGATTTTGAAAGATTGTTATTCATGAGTGGTGATTGGCTAGCAAAGATTTTGAGATCAATATTAGATTTGTTTAGATTTTGTTTATAGATTTTTAATTATTATATTGTAGATTTAGATAGATTTTATGAGATTATAAAAGATTATGGAGGATTCTATCTTTAAATATGATTGTAGATTTGGAAAGATTTGAATAGAAGGGGACTAAATAATTTACATTGTAATTAGGCCGCTCCATTTTGTCGGTACCACATTTTGAAAGAGTAAGACATGTTGTAGTGCAATATATGTTGTAGCATTTAAAGATGGTATATGTTTATATATATATATATATAGGGGACGGTTATTCTACAAAGTAATGAAAACGTGCGAAGTGTGCGAAGGCTCACTTTGTACATGATAATTACGTAATGATAATTACGTAATGTCTTTGCATGTTCATGAAAGCATTACGTAATTATCATTACGTAATTATCATGCACTTTGTACATGATAATTACGTAATGATAATTACGTAATGCCTTAATGAACATACAAAAACATTACGTAATTATCATTACGTGATTCTCATTACGTAATTATCATGCACTTTGTACATGATAATTACGTAATGATAATTACGTAATGTTTTTGTATATTCATGAAGGCATTACGTAATTATCATTACGTAATTATCATGTGCAAGTGAGCCTTCGCACACTTCGCACGTTTTCATTACTTTGTATTTGAACCTGTCCCTATATATATATATAGTATAACAAAGTTTTTTTTATTATTATTAGTTTAATTTTTCGAGTATTACAACTCTTCCCCTCTTAAAAAAATTTTGTCCTCAAAATTTGCTAAGTCATAACATAAACGGTCGTACAAGTGATAAAAAAATCATAGCAGAGTCACTAATCTACCTATTAGGAATCCCAGAAGCGCACATTTGTAACTGAACTCTAATGGTTTTCCCATAACATACCTTAATAACATAGTTGTCCATACGGGGGTCAAAAGAAATTTACAGATAACAAGGTGACTGATGTCTCCCATAGAGATATGCTTAATCATTATTCCGAGCATAATTGATCATAGAAGTAGCGGAAACAAGATAACACAGATCAGAGCAAGGTTTACAGTTAACTGGACTAAGCACTATATGCCTCAAAGAGACTAGGTTTATATATATATATATATATATATATATATATATATATATATATATATATATATATACATATTATAATAAAGAGAAAATTTCTCGAATAGTCCCTGTGGTTTGCATAATTTTCACCTATAGTCCTCAAGTTTTTATAATTACAGGTATAGTCCTTAACTTTTGATGTTTCTTAACTCGGATAGTCCTTGGAGTGGCTGTGAAATTACTAAATTACCCTTTTGATGGATGGAGGTTAAATAATTCAGTTAAGTGGATGTAAAATTACTAAATTACCCTTACCTCAATAAAAATAAAAAAAATCAATTAATTAATAAAATATAAAAAGGGCCCACTTAACCTCTTAACCAATTATTTTTCTCCACTTATTTTAGTGAGGCCCACCAACTTCATCTTCCCCACCCTATCACCACAACCACCACCACCACCACCAACTCTCTCTTTGCCATATCAACCTCACAAGCCTTTCTGTCAGTAATTGCCATAGAGTGCTTAACTGCTTACAGAAATCCATACATTACTCTCTCAATTAAATGAATATTAATTTGAATAAGAGCATAGTTACGCACATTTATTCGACTAGTGGAAACAGCATACCTGCAAAAATGTTTTCAGCAACTGATCACACTATCACGACTGCAATCGATTAACAACGATATAACTTAACTTAGGTAAATCAAAAGGTTGAAGTGGTTTAGTACTAGTGTTATTATTCTCTAAATTATGTGTTAGAAATCATAACTGGAAACATTTTATTCAAATATAACAACGGTTTACAGATCTTAACTTTAACACAAAATATGCAAAAAAATAAAAAAAAATGAACAATCGTTTTAGCATCTTGAACGAAAGGACTTAATCTACATGAAGAAACGCATTAAGGTGTCATAAATTGTTTACCAGATTATAAACGTTCGAAACAAGCAAGCAAGTGAAAAATGAAGACCGATCGGTATAGGCCGGGTTTTGACGGTTCTGAGAGAGTATTGACGTGTGTGTCGATCTTTTGTGGCGTTTTTTATATAAACACTTTCGACGATCCAACTTCCACACTTGGCTTCATTAGTCCCTCAACTTTAATAGCTTGTGAGGTTGATCTGGCAAAGAGAGAGAGTTGGTGGTGGGTGGTGGTGGTGGTGGGTGGTGGTGATAGGGTGAGGAAGATGAAGTTGGTAGGCCCCACTAAAATAGGTGGAGAAAAATAATTGGCTAAGGGGTTAAGTGGATCATCTTTATATTTTATTAATTAATTGATTTTTTTATTTGTATTGGGGTAAGGGTAATTTAGTAATTTTATATCCACTTAACTGGATTATTTAACCTCCATCCATCAAAAGGGTAATTTAGTAATTTCACAGCCACTCTAAGGACTATCCAAGTTAAGAAACACCAAAAGTTAAGGACTATACTTGTAATTTTAAAAAATTGGGGACTATAGATGAAAATTGTGCAAACCACAGGGACTATTCGAGCAATTTTCTCTATAATAAACATGCAAACGTTATACGACACTTCTTCAATTCTTTTAAAACAAACCGTGAAACGAGGACTAAGCTTACCTTTTTTATCCCAAAACTACAATCGCCACGTCAAGGTGATACTCTTAAATATGCATGGCCACGACAACTTGTTTATGAATGTTTACAAAGATATACATACAAGTATTATAAATAGTGTTTGGTGAAACCAAATGCATGGCAACCGAAGTTTAATACTTGTATAATTTACTTATAGTTTAATATAGACTTTTGATAACATGCTTGTATATTATTCTCCAATACAAGATCCTTAGATTTTATAAACCTTTCATAAATTCTTATAAAACATTTACGCTATTAATTATTTATTATAGATCGATTATAATAAAGTTACTTACTAATGATGTTAGTATACACAAAATTATGATACGTAAATTGTAATAGTTCCCTAACATGTATGTGCCTTGTATAAATCAATGATCCATCCTCTTTTAATTCATTGTATTAGAAACATATTCAAATATAATTATAAAGTTTTATTAATCATCATATCACAATTTCAAAAATCAATTTACTAACTTCATTTCAGGCATGATACATATTTCATCAAACTTCTATATGACTTTATCCATTCTTTTAATATATATATATATAGGTTTAGGTTCCTGTACAAAGCCAAATTTTTGTGAGAAGGGTGAGAAGCAATGGGGTGGTGACATGTGGCAGCCAAGAATATTTACTAGAGGGGCATTAAGGTAAATTGCATCATAATCTTATTTTTAGAGATAAATTTGATAATAATTATTTGTAATTAATTTGGAGAATTTTTAGGGATATTATTATGACTCTCAACAAATCATGCTCAATTATTATAAAATCATTCTTGCATTGCATTCATCATTCACGTATTATTCAACATCAATTCTCGAAAATTCTTGTTGTTGTGTTTTGCGTTCTTGCTGTTGTGTTTTATAAATCCGTCAAACCATATGCCTCTTTAACCTTGTGTGTTTTAACACCAAATCAAATACGTTACCTGTTGTGTTTTAACCCCATTAGAGCAACATAAACCCATTAACCCATAAAACCATAACCGTGTGTTTTATCACCATATTCTCATCTTTGTGTTTTAAACAGTCTCGTGTGTTTTATCACCATCTTCTTCATAATCCACTGTGTTTTATCTTCATCATACACAATCAGTAACACATTCAAAAAAACACACTAGAATGTATTTAAAACACAACTATACATACATTTAAAATGTGTTTTAAATTCAAAAAATACTAAACCACAAAAAATCCTTTGAACATAAAACACAACAATAATAATAATCCTTTGAACATTACCGGTATATAAAATTATGACAAACTAAAAAGTAAATATATATGGCCAATTATGGACCATAATGGAGCATGAAATATTTGACTAAAGTGCTCGAAAGTTAGACACATTAAAATAATCTTTGAGCCTTTCAACAAAAAAAAACAAAAAAAAAAGAATCTTTGAAACTCGATCGGAATTTGGAGTGACGGCGCAAAATGGAGATGAATGGTTTTCTCAATGACAACAGGGAAAGAGAGAATTATGGAGGAGAGAGAGAGAGAGTAGAGAAGGGAATATCCTAAAAATAAGGGATTAAATTTGATATCAATTAAATGTAGGTGACGATTTTACCTTAATACCCCTCAGCCATCTAATTTATTATTAATAATATAACACTAATTACTAAAATACCACTCAATTAATCCACACCATAGATTAAAATGATCTAATGGGCAAAACACCTTCTCACGCTTCTCACACAAAAAACACTTTGTACAGGATCTTGACCCTATATATATATATATATATATTACATAGCATAGTACTCTCGAAGATATTTAATAGACCATCTCATTCATAGAGAGTTAAAAAAAATATATTACTTACATGTCAAATATGGTAATTGCAGTGGACATGTTTTCAGCCTTGTGTATATAGTAATTAAAATCCTTACCGATTCAAGGTTTAAAAATAAATAAATATAAGACCCTGTTTGGAAAGCCTCTGAATCATTCAGTTCAGAGTCAAGCTCTGATTCGGTCAGAGGCGAGTTTGGTTCATAAAAACTCACCTCTTAATGAATCAGTTCAGCGCTGATTCATTTAGTAGGAGGAACATGCTGAATGACAAAGAAGACCGATCTACCCTCTAATCCTATTCCTCTTCTTTCTGGTTCCCCTTTGCAACCACTGGATCTCACCCCTCACGAACAACCCAGCTGTCGGAAACCTGCACCCGCCGGAAATCCCCACCTCTCACGAACCCCAGCACCGACGGTTCCCCTTCCTCTTCTCTCTCTACTTCCGTCTTCTCGCTCTGTTTCCGTAATCAATAGCAAAAAAAAAAAAACAATTCACAAAAAAATCATATACTGACCGTCATCTTTGGATCTAAACAAATCTAATAGAGAGAAGGTGACAGAGAGAAGGTGGGAAAGAAAGAAACAAAGAAAGATGGGAAAGAAGAAAGAAAAGAAACAGAGGTTTATGTTGATGTGTGGTGTGTGGTGTGTACAGGGAAGAACATAGAGATTCTTTATGTTTGGATTTATTTGATAATAATAATTATGATAATAATAATAATAACAACAACAAGTCAACAACCACCGTTCAAAAGAAATAATAATAGAATTTTGTATAGGATTTTCACAGGGATAAAATAGTCATTTTGCACACTCATTCAGACATACAACCAAACAACTCTTACTAGTTCAGCACTTAATGATTCAGAACCTCTTACCCATTAAGACCTCTTACTGGTTCAGCACATGCCAAACAGCCCCTAAGTTGCTAAGGATAGGTTTGATCTCTGGCCATATCTTTTTTTTTTTTTGTTTTTTTTGGTGCTTTAAATTTACCAAGTTATATTATATTTATGTTTGTGTAATTGCTAGACTAATGATAAATAATAATATACCTTGCTGAATCAGTAGTAGAACAATGAGCTGACTTAGATGATTTATTGACTCTAAACCATATAATATTGATTTCCTTAGAAGGTCTTAGGAACGCTAGTAATGAAATCTATCGTGATCTAATCCCACTCTCAACTAGGATACCTGGTTGTTGTCTTTAATTTTCACTTATTGGCATGCGAGACACTTACTTACATACCAAAAGTTTGTCGTAACTCTTTCCATATAGATAGTGACCGGATTAGTTACTTTATTAATTTTAAATGAAAACCTTTTAATTGTAATTTACGTAGCTTGTAAGAAAATGAAACTTAAACCAATGTTTTAAAAACCGGTTTTTTAATTATACCAGATTTAGCTAAAAAATGGTTCAACCGGTTGAACCGCTTTGTACCGGGCGGTTCAACCGGGTTGATTAGTTAGCTATATAATTTCATAAATTACAACATTAACACAAAAAATAATCTAAAAGTACATAATTACATACTAAATACTATCAAAAAGTTAATCAATAATTAAAAAATAATCCAAAAGATAATCTAAAGTTTTTAATTTTTTAAAAGTTATTCCTTAATGAAAAAAAATACTAAAAATAACCTGAAAACTAACCTATGCTGGTACCGGTATAGCGGTTCAAACCGGTATACCGGATTTTACCGGCGGTATAAAATCGATACCGTTTCCCATATTTACCGGAGTGTTTCGTACCGGATTTTCATCCAAAAACGGTAATACCGGTATAACCGGCCGGATACCGGTTTTTAAAACTTTGACTTAAACTGATTCATAGGTTTAATTCCATATCATTTAATATTTAACTAATTGTGTTAATGTACTGACGTTCCTTCATTTACATATGAACATCTAAAATCTGCTATTTGAATAAATATTGAAAACGTTCATAAGAATTCTAAAACATATTTAAAGAATTTAACAAGTAAACTTTTAAAGTTGACGTACATTAACTTATTACTAGTGGGGTGCCCGCGCGTTGCGGCGGGTAACATTGACCGAAATATTGTGTGTGGTATAATCATTAGCGGGGCTTGACTGCATTTTTGGTCAAATCAGGGGGGGGCATACTCAATATATAAAAAAGATTCGGAATTTTTAGGTAAATATACACTACGAACAAAACGGGAGGGGGGGGCGTCGTGGCCCCAAAGAAGTCCTGCCAGTGGGTATAACCAAATTAACCGGTCAAATTATACATAATGTATATAGATTTCAACTATCAGATTATACATTTTCAAGATATTTTCCTTATATATATATATATATATATCCAAAAATCACAGAGTTGTGAACTATGTTATAATATTTTTCATTAAAGAAATTAAGTTGAAAACTATGTCACAACGTGTATCTTCTCATTCAACAACTTATTACACAAAAAAGTTCTACGAACACAAATGAGATAAAATTCCGACATTAATGAATAATATCGGCTGAGTAAGTGGCAAACAATTTTTAAACAAAATTTTGAATTCAATAAATAAAAATACTGTTTTTTTACAACAATCGAATCCTATGTGCCAGCAGAAGTGCAAGCACATGAATATATACATAGCAATAATTTATGTGATACGTTAAGCAAAAAAATTAAGGTGACTGTGAGGAAGTGAGAAGTTACATGTGCAAATGTAACTTCTCACTTTCTTTGTTTTCGTTTCAGTTATTACTTAACCCTAACATATCATTTTCTAAATTAAAAAAACTATAGCAATACTATAATCGAATTAAAGGGAACAAAATGCTCATTTATACGGTGTAATAATATTAAGAAAATATTAATCGTGGGAGTACTTGGTTGAAATAAGAATGAAAACGTGTAATTATTGTTTAAATAAACAAAAGTTGAGTAAAGTTGATGGGGCAAATGTGCAAGTATTGTATAAAAGACATATTACTCTAAAAAAATAGTTAATATGTACATTGTGTGTTGTACTATAACCAATTATACTTGTAAAACTTAAATTATATGTGGTCATTGGGAAATGTATCATATGATACTATAGATATAGAAGCTTTCGATTTATTTTCGTTTCGATTATTACTTAATCTTAATATATAATTTTTTAAAAATAAAAATCTATAGCAATATTATACTCAAATTAAAGAGGAAAAAACGCTCGTTTATACGGTGTAATAATATTAAGAAAATATTAACGTATGAAAAAGTTATAGACGTTTAAAAATCATGAGTGGTAGTTGGTTATAATAATGGTAAAAAGTGTAATTATTATTTAAATAAACAAAAGTTAAGTAAAGTTTAGGGGCAAATGTGTAAGTATTGTATAAAAGACATATTTGCCCTCAAAAGTAGTTAATATGTGCATTGTGTGTTGTACTCTAAGCAATTATACTTGTAAAACTTAAATTTTAAGAGGTCCTTGTGAAATGTATTATAATATAGTATAGATAATCCATAACTATGTTAAGAGAAAGCAAAAAAAAAAAAAAATTCCCAAGTAAATTTTGATTCTATGTATATAATATATGTTATAAATATCATTTTGATAACAGTCCAAAACAATCTAAGATCTAAGTACATGTACGTAACTTCTAAAAATTTAACTATTTTCATTTACTAAATCAAAAATAAATGTTTACATATTGTTAATGTAATCTTGTGACTTTATAATGCATTTTTACATATGCTAAATTTAAAGAAACCATATTTTGCAAAATTAATAAAATAAATTTTCCAATAAAAATATACAATTCAAGCCAGCTCAACAATTTTAACCAACAAGCTTATATATATAATTTTATTTGAAAATTAACTTATTTAGTAAAGTACATAGTAAGCTATTTTGACCAGCTTTCTAAAATCACCATAACATAATAAAAAATATTATATTCTGTGTTTATATTTAGAGTTAGCTTCACATCCTTCTTCTTCGTAGGTTTTAACAGACGATATATTTTCATGTTACTATACGGAATACGACTCGTATGTAGAGCAACTGACTTCGAGTTGTCCATCGGATAGTTGAATTCATACAACTTGGTGCTTTTGATATTGGCTCGACGCCGGGAATTAAGTCAACCTTGAATTTTATCTCACAGCCGGGTGGTTGTCCCGGTAGTTCACCCAAAAACACTTCAGGATATTTTCATACCAACGAAAACTTATTAAGCCCACGGTTTCTAATAGAGGTGTCCTGAATCAAAACTAAGATCCAACAAAATCGTGCGAGATCCTCTTACTAGCCTTAAGCGCAGAAATAATCTTAAGAGACTAATGGGTTGGGTTTCCAAACACAAATTCGGAGATGACGTAATAAAGTATTATTTGAAACTATGCCTATGTCGGGTCAACCAATTCATCACACTAACAACGCCGAGTTGTTTTAAAAAACATGTACTTAAATATTTACGGTTTAAAGTTTGAAAACCATGACGAAGTGATCTTGTTTTTAAATTATTGTTCCTGAACTAAGTATCTAAATATTCGAGTTAAGTGTATTTATTTTAATTAAGAAAATAGTCAAATACTTATTTACTAAAATCCACACACGTAGTATTTTTTATATATAACTATCACTGATATACATAGATGATAAATTTTCATTTAGATATACATAGATGATAAAATTTTCATTTAGAGAATTAATCAATTATTTTATTAGCCCAAAGTGTGTATGTGTGTAATTATATACTGGTCATAAAAATAATTAACTTAGTTGTACACTTACACATAAACGGTTGATGTGATAAATCCAAATGTTACATTTATCAAAGATCAAAATACATATATATGATCTTTGTGCTAAAATAACTATCCTTGACAAAAATATTTGAACTATACAAGTCAAAGAAGGAAGTATCTGATGACAAGTTTTAGAAAACGTTTAAAAAAAGATTAATAAAGAAGTATATAAAAGAAAATTTGATAGTATTTTGGTTAAAAAAATTATAAGTTAGTAAGGTTTATTTTATATATATATATAAAAAATGAAAGTGCTAACCAGAAGGTCCAAAAGTGTGACATTTTTTTTTACTCTTTCAGTAAAGTATTTATTCGAAGAACCATTTCTCTTTCAAACCAATTAGACAAAAGCCCATTAAATGTCAATTCATATGTGAATATTTTTCAAAACAACATGTTTTTTTAAGTTTAAAGCTTCATACAAGGAAGTTTACATACGGAACTAGTGCTTGGAAAGCGTATTGGTTACCAGATTGACGACTACACGTCACCCACAAGTATGGACATAAGGATAAGGATATAGAATGAACAACTAATAATGATGGATACCAAGCTAAATCCTATCTTACGTCTACCCAACCTCACAGGCCTAATTACTATGTTTAAGTATTCTACAGGAAAGAGCCTTTGCTCTGATACTATTGCTGTAACACCCCGGCCCGGATGGGCTGAGGTGTCACCATTGCATTGGTTCAGAAATACATATTTCCATTTATTTATTTGTCAAATTTACAAAACATTCAAAAAACTAACTTAAGATTTGAAATACAAACTAACACTGCTAATGGGTTTACCCCACATCTTTAGATTTATTCATAAGCTTTATTCTCTCTCTTAATCCCGCCCAAGGTAACGTATGAACCTGTGTGAAAAATAAAATTTACGGAATGAGCCGAATGCCCAGTACGGAATAATAGGTTCAAATAGCAACGCAATAAGTAACTGAAAGTGATAACATAATATTTCATAATATAAACTGATACGAAACACATGAAGCATATAACTGAACTGAATCACATAATACAGATGTACCCGTAAGCATAACTGAGTCTGATAACATGTGACGACATACGGTTAGCTACTCCCGTACATCAATCTCCTGAAATGGCGTAGGTTGGCATACCTACAACCATTTCCAGAAACTGAAACTGAACTAGGATCGATCCATACACCTCCTAATTGCTATGTACCACACCTGTACTTAAGAGACGACGTGAACTAATCTCTCCGTCACGGGTGCAACACATGTTGCCGATGCCACAACAACATGCCCGTGGGACACTCCACGGGAAGCGGTAGCTTAGGGTAACAAAGTACTGAAAATATGAGTTACATATTCTGATGCAAATAGTTGTAGTAACAAATAATATCATATATACGGGAACATGCGATAATGTGCATATGTAAAATATCGCATGATCTAAAAGTCAACTTCGATATCAAACATAATTAGAACAAGAAACGAACGGACAGTCAAACGAATCGATGCTCAAAAACGTTAGGAGTATCAAAGATTTATATATATAAGCAACATGGCTTATAACAATTGAATTAGATATCAAAAAGAGACGGGAAAAGATCCGTACCCGTAGGCTTTAGTATTTCAAAACTATAGCAACTTGTTCACAACCATTTGTATTTATCTACATACAATTCTCTAACATTTAGAATGATGTTTGGCTTTTTATTTGTTAGATTGTAACTCGATAATATCATACTCTAAATATACATCTCACAGGTTATATAAAATATATGTCGTCTTGTGTGTTCCATATATATTTTTAAATCAAAGCTTGTATGAATACTTTTTTTTATGGTTACTTATCCTTATCAAAGTCCTAAGTAAATAAAACTGAAGTTGATAGGTATATGCGAAATTCATGCTAAAAAACTTAGGAATTTACCCATAAACCAAATGGTTAATGAAGTAACTTCCGATCAATAACAGCAAACAACTTATTTTAAAAACAAACATTTAGCTTTTATTATTAATGTTATAAATATTAAACAAAAATAAACGTTAATGAAATTCTAAAATAAATTCGTCTAACTACATTAAATTGAAACATATTGTTTGATGAAAGTAACAAAAATTATGTTGATGTATCCTTGAGTATATGTATTTCAAAAGCTCAAGTAAAATAACAAAGTGTAAAATACCAACTCAATTTTCTTTCCTATTATCAATTAAATGGTTAAAATAATGTGTCAGGTTAGAATAACAAATTATTATTAACTCATCTTCCATTTGAAAGATGAAATGAAATAACACAAAAGAACATACGCTCAGTTCGATTTATTCTTCTTGATTTAACTAGTTCAACCTGAATTTCATCCATCGTGAGTAATATTAAATACCTTTCTAAAGTAATACGATACACGATCGAAGCTACAACTGGGTTGGGTCGCGAGCAAACGAGCACTGTGACCGGAAAAAAATACCGGTTGCTTGTGACGTTACTAGTGGTGGTTATTCCAGGTGAGTGAACTATGGGTTTAATGGAGTCAAGTTTGCAAAGGATGGTGTGATTGAAGCTGAGAGAAGCTTGGTTTATATAGAGTTTCAAAGATTTTGAGAGATTGTTCTTCATGAGTGGTGATTGGCTAGCAAAGATTTTGAGATCAATATTAGATTTGTTTAGTTTTTGTTTATAGATTTTTAATTATTATATTGCAGATTTAGATAGATTTTATGAGATTATAAAAGATTATGGAGAATTCTATTTAGATCTTTAAATATGGTTGTAGATTTGGAAAGATTCGCAAAGAAGGGGACTAAATAATTTACATCGTAATTAGGCCGCTCCATTTTGTCGGTACCACATTTTGAAAGAGTAAGACATGTTGTAGTGCAAGTTATGTTGTAGCATTTAGAGATGGTATATGTTTATATATATATATATATATATATATATATATATATATACTAGTTTTTATCCCGGGAGCGTCCCGGGCGGAAATATCTAATATGACACAATAAAATATCCAATATGACAACATAATTAATGACTTGCCAATATATGATTAATGAATATTATTATTATTATTATTATTATTATTATTATTATTATTATTATTTATTTTAAACAAATCTCTGCCATAAGTTATCATATTCTAATATATAAAAAAACGAATCTCTGCGCTGGGGTATAAATCTAGTGCCATTACAAAATATTATATAATGTCAAATGAATTCGGAAGTTTGTAATCGATCATTCTAAAAAGAACTAACATGAAATAAGGAAAAAAAGTTATTTATTGAAAATATCGAACGCATTAGTCTAAGGGTTATGTGATGCGTTAAAAAATACATGAGTATATGATCGGGTATATAGTTCGGGTATTTGGGTATGTGGTTTCGGGTAATTGGGTCGGGTATCACCTAATCCCAAGCCTGACCCAAACCCACAATTTTTTTTAAACTAATCCCAAACCTGACACAATACCTGTCGGGTTACAAAAATAGTCGTTTTTTTCTCCGTTTTTTATATAGCACTATGGTACTCGTTGGAAAGATAATAAAACGCTCGTTAATTTGGTGTAATTTTATTCTTTAAAAAATCTCGTATATAAAAGATATTAACGTTAAAAAGTTATGGGAGGAAACATGAGACATGTATGATTATTAGCTTTAAACCATATTTATTCCTTTTTTTAATTGGTCTAGAGTTGCCACATCACATCCTATGTGGCATCTTTCAAAAGAGAGATTGCATAATATTATGACATGTAGGATTATTAGCTTTGCAATATATATATATATATATAAAGATATTATAATAAAGATTTTTTTATTATTATTAGTTTAATTTTTCGAAGTTTACGTTTAAGTTGGGCTTGGGGATGTCATGGTGTTACTGATTTAAATAGTGATGTACGACAAAGCTGGTTTGTAATGTCGAGGGTATTGATGATGGTTGTGTTTGAGAATGTGATGGTGGTGTAAGATGGTTAGGCTATGATGAATTATTGACTTTGAATGTAAGGTTGATGCGAATATCGCCTAGGCATGGCACGGGTTCAAGGATGGCGCCTCATTACTTGCAACATTCCTGGCAGCCATGTTGGTGTCGTAATGGTTTGCCTCTAAGCCTCTTTCACGTGGTTGCTGACGGGTGACCGTCGCCTTTGCCATCCTCATTTGGTAGGTGGTCGATGGTGGCGATGTTACTGATTTGCCTATATGTTAATAATCAAACTTAAATGAATAGTGGCATTGCGAACCTGTAATTTTTGTTTTTTTCAAGGGTATATGTGTCATATTTGTTTGTGATTCGAGGGTTGATGGTGGCGATGTTAGTGATTTAAACAATGGCGTACGACAAAACGGGTTTGTAATGATGAAGGTGTTGATGTGGGTTGCGTTTAAGGATGTGATGGTGGTGTAAGATGGTGAGGCTATGATGACTTAGTAACACTGAACGTAAGGTTGATGTGAATGTCGCCTTGGCGTGGCAGGGTTGAAGGATGGCACCTCATTACTTGCAACCTTCCTTGCAGCCTTGGTGGTGTCGTGTTTTTCTAGACTCTGAGCCTGTTTCGTGTTGTTTGCTATTTATTGTGTTTGGCCAATTTGGTTTTCAAATTTGTGGACTTGATTTGTTTCTCTGATGTCGATGCTTTTGCCAACTTATGTCTAAGCATGTTTCGTGTGGTTTGCTATTTATTGTGTTTGGCCAATTTGGTTTTCAAATTTGTCGATTTGATTTGTGTCCTTTCTTGTGTCGCTTTTGCTAACTTTTGTCCGCTTACTGTTGGCTATTTTTTTGAGCTCTCCTAATAATAATGTAAGCCTAAGTTCTTATACTATATCAAAATTTATTGCAACTTCTTTTTTCTTCTTTTAGGGAGTTATACTTTTCTTCACTGCTCTTATCTTTATAACATGTGCAGTCACAATATCTCAGGCAAAAGCTAATTACTTTCTTATGAAAGATTTGCATTCTGCATTATTATTTTATATTTATCAAAGTTTGTTCTCTTTAATTGTAACTTAATACTGTGTTAATAGCTACACTCTTGCATTATGTCAAAAATTTATTTTAACTTTCAATCTTATGTGCAACCTTTATTATTTGTTTTGCTTAGTGTACGACTTGCCACATATTTAATTACAGGTGAATTAGTGCACATATTTAATTACAGGTGAATTAGAACATGCTCACGTGCACCTCCAGATGTTTCTTCATTCCAATGCAAATTTACACAAATGGACTTTTTGGAGGATTGACCTTTTTGAGTTATTTTTTGTGATTTTAAGAGTTTCCTATAAAAGGGCAAATTGTGATCAAGTTTTGTCATGATTCTTTAGGAAACAGTGGCAGATGCAGGAATTTTTTTTACTGGGTTCCTTTTTTTGTGTTTCAATTTCATATAACCAAACATAAAAATTGCGGGTCACTTCAAGTATTCGGGTCAGTTTGCCAGTTCGGGTCGGATAAGGTTCATCACATAATAAAAATACGATATAATAATGAAAAAACATTGACATTAGAAATTTAAAGCACATAACATAAATACGACTGTCTTTAATGATAAAAAAACATACCTACAGTTGTTCCCCACTAGATGATGATTCAATGTTTGACGATGGTTGTTATTGAAACAAACTTGAAATATTCGTCACATTAAGGTTTCAATTAGTTAAAAAATACATAATAACCACAATAATGTTTGTACAAAAGTAACAATTACCACAATAATAGTTATACTAATAGATTAACTAAATCAACAATACATCAATAAACAAGATTAACTAGAAGGGTCACCACCATCCACGGGATTAATGCTCGTTGAGGAAGACGGAGTAAGAAGTCCAACACCGCTATAAATTTCATCAGTTTTAATTGCAGGCTTATACGAACTGACCTTAGTTCGTACCCTCAATGACCTTTGTCCAGTTAGATTTACCAAACTACTAGTAGTGGAGGGTGCAAGGTTTAATTTCCAGCGGTTGTAACCGGTAATGGAGAGGGTCACAATGGTTATTTACAGGTTGTTGGGGGTGGGGATTTTGATGTTAGGGCTGGTATGTTTGCAGGTGGTGGTGGTGGAGGGTGAAATCAGACGGTGGCTGTGGTGGCAAGTGGTGGTGGAGGGTGGTAACAGGTGGGGTGGTGAATGTCGTCAACAACCAACGGAGTTGAGAGAGAGAGAGAGAGAGAGAGACGGGGTTGGAGTGTTAAAAAGAATGAAAGGACTAAAATGCTGAGGCACATGACCCAACTTAACCATAAAAATTAACAGAGTTAGGGAAAAAGGACAAAACGTGCAAGATTTTAAAACATAAATTACAAAACTCTATCAATTTTAAACGTAAAGGACATCATTTGAAATCTGATATAAACACAAATGATAAAACTTGTAATTCAGTCCATTCTAAATAATTTTTATGAATGATAATAAAATGAAAGAGTTGGAAAATCACCTAAAAGTTCCAACACTGGCAGAAACATATACCTCCATTCAAACAACCACAACTCGCTCAATTTTTAGTCAAATCATTCGATTCTTTTTCTAGACTAAAGCTTTATGAGTTCCCCATATAATCTCACTGATATCAATCTATTAATGGATATGTTGGTTTTGTTTAACTCTGTTTTTTTTCTAATTGGAGGACACTAATCTAACCATACACTCTTAAAATCAATAACAATAACCAATAAACTGGAAATAAATTAGAGCATGAAAATACAAAAAACCCAAATATAACCAAAATGAACAACAACAACAACAAGATACCTCAGCCAAAGAAGCTGGCAACTTCCGGAGGCAGAACTATATGCCTATGAATCAAAATCGCCAAACACAAACAAAAAATAACAACGATTTAATAAAAGAGAACGAACGATGATAGTGGAAGTAATATGATGGAGAACGTATTATTATTACCTGTATACGAGGGAGGTATCATCAAAATACTTCTCGGACAGAGCACAAGACATGATGAAACCAATTGAGATTAAGGCTTGATTCTATAGAGAAAATTTGAGATTAATAACATTGAACCAACAGCGGGAGCTTTAAAATCTTGTTTACACCACATCAAAAGAAAATAAAGTCTGAAATTATTTAAAGACATGAGACTAGGACCCTAGACGCCGTGCGAGATTCCGTGTGCCTAAATCCGATGCTGGCACCTTAGCAACCTAAGAAAACATGCTAAAAATGTCAACATATAATGCTGGTGAGTTCACAGGTTTTATAAAAGCGTTTCCATAAGTTTGAGAAATCCATTCCTTTACTACTATGTTACGCGAACGTTAGCTAGACGTTAAGTGTTTGTTACTCCTACGATTGTGTTGCTAGAAACCATTACGGACAAGCGTTGCCTGCGTTGCTGCTCGAGTTTGTGTTGCTAAAAGTTAGAGACAATATGCGCTCGTCCGACCTCTAGTCGACCGAGTGGGGTTTGTCAGGCCCAATAGATCTATCCACATTTCCCCGTTATGTATACCCACATATTCACGGTTTCCCTGGGACTTACGTGTTGGCATCGTATAGTAAACAAAAGATCAACATAGTAGACATTTAAGCATTCGAGCGCCTGTTGATAGTCCGGATCTAGCACGATGACCCCACTATTTCGAAGGATATGATCCTGAAGTTTCCAAGACTGAGCTCTAGACGCCACAAAGGCATAAACCCCAACATCTCGAGCTGAAAAGAGGCCCAAAACACCTAAACTGTAACACCCCGCCCCTCTCACCACCAATATTGTCCGCTTTGCCCATCCAGAGCTCACGGATTTGTTTTTGGGTGCCCCGGTGGAGACTTCCCAGGAGGTCACCCATCCTGAAATTTCTCCCACCTGAGCACGCTTAACTGTGGAGTTCTCCTCTCATCCACTAACATTAAGCCCCAAAACGCGTTGGTGATTTAAGAGGCAAGACATTACTTATGAACCAAGGATCTCTCCTGGCCACGGCCGAGGTGGGATTTTCCTGGGGTGTCACATTCACCCCCCGTTAGAGTCTCATCGTCCCTGATGAGGTATGCACCCACCATCCCGAACGGCACAGGAGTGGCTCTGATACCATCTGTAACACCCCGCCCCTCTCACCACCAATATTGTCCGCTTTGCCCATCCAGAGCTCACGGATTTGTTTTTGGGTGCCCCGGTGGAGACTTCCCAGGAGGTCACCCATCCTGAAATTTCTCCCACCTGAGCACGCTTAACTGTGGAGTTCTCCTCTCATCCACTAACATTAAGCCCCAAAACGCGTTGGTGATTTAAGAGGCAAGACATTACTTATGAACCAAGGATCTCTCCTGGCCACGGCCGAGGTGGGATTTTCCTGGGGTGTCACATAAACGCATCGGCAAGGATGCCGATCGCCACCAGAGATCCCTGAAGAAGGGGCCACCACACACAAATATATCTTCAATAGCCTCCCGAAAGCCATCATCGAAAAGGGATACCGCATCCACCATCAAGTGGGGTTGACAAGTTCGCAACCCAAAAAGTAACTTAGTGACCCCCATGTATGACCTGAGGAGCAGGAATTCATTTTGGGGATCCCTAAGGCGGGGCAGGAGTTTCATAAGGTCAACCGCAACCGTAGCCTGCCGCCCTGCCAACTCCCCAATAAAGATAGGGTCTCGGCCTACAGCCCCAAAAGGAGCTTAACCCCCCTCTCTAGTCTACCAATCAGTTTATTTTTATTTTTCATTTTCACTTTATTTTTCTTTTTCATCTTTTTCTTCTTTATTTTCAATAATTGCAGTTGTTTTAGTTTTTCATTGCACGTTTACCTCCAGATTGGCCACCTTAGAGAATTCCCGTAAACACTAAGAAAAGAAAAGCTTTATGCAAAATTTTCTAAGGGTGAATTTTGGGTAAGAGAAATCAAATTTCTAGGACATGTGATTAACAGTGAAGGAATTCAAGTAGATCCTGCTAAGATTGAAGCAATCCAAAAATGGGAAACATCGAAAAACCCTACTGAAATTAGACAATTTTTAGGGTTAGTAGGATACTATAAACGATTCATAGGAAACTTTGCCAAATTAGCATTACCACTCACAACCTTGACTAAGAAAACCACCAAGTTCGAATGGAAAGAAAAACAAGAACAAGCTTTTCAAACCTTATAAGAAAACTTGAAGGAAGGGATGGAATATTAAGGCATAATAAGAAAATTTGGCTTCCACGATATGGAGATCAGAGGGAAGTTATCTTAAAAGAAATGCATAATTCAAAATACTCCATCCACCCAGGAAGACATAAGATGTATAAGGATCTTAGATTTGTTGTTAAATGTATAATATGCTCAAAGGTGAAAGCTGAGCACCAAAAACCCAGTGGGTTGTTAATACAACCAGAAATCCTGGTATAGAAATGGGATCAAATCACCATGGACTTTGTAACCAAGTTACCAAGAACACCAAGAGGTCATGATACTATTTGTGTAACACCCCGCCCGTTCTAGGGCTGACGTGTCACTATAACGGTAAGAAGAATTCAATACATCAATCCGTTTATAATAAAAACTTTACAATTTCTCAAAAAATTAAATTACAATACAAAACATTGATAATTTTTTATAAAAATCCCTGTGAGTCTTTTGTTCCCTTGAGCCCGCTTCCAAGTCTTCTTAGATTTTTCCTGAACCTAACGTACATAAAACACATATGCACGCCTGAGTAAAAATTACTTAGTGGGACAACAACTATATTATAAAGATGCTTAAACTGTATCTATATATTATACCATACTTATAACATATTCGGTAGCACATTCAGTAACACATTCGGTAGCACATTCGGTAACACATTCGGTAGCACATTCAGTAGCACATTCGGTAGCACATTCGGTGATTCGGTGATCACTATTCTGTAACGTCCTATGTAAACCAGTTTAGGACGCTACCGTTTTGCCCCCGATGGGTTGCCCATCCAGAAGCTCACGGATCACTCGACGAGTTGCTCGCCCAGGTGAAACGCATCCTAATATGAAAGGGTATCAACCCCTTTATAAGGAAGGCTTCGTTTCCCCCTCGATCAGTGTATATGTAGGACTTACAGGTTCAGTGGTCACCTTTCGGTGTAGTAGATCAGTGGTCACCTTGCGGTGATATCAGTAGTTCAGTGGTACAGTCAATATTCATATACAAACAATACTATGTAATATATCAATCAATATCGAATTTGAATTCTCGACTACGAAGTAGTAAAGAACCCAAACCCGTCATGCAATGTTGTTTAGAGTCCATACCTTAATTGAACTTGAGTAATTCTAATGCCTCTTCTTGAATATCATGGTAACATAACAAAATAGTTTTGTTTGAACAGTATCATGATTTGATTACAAACTTGGTTGGTGTAGGTGACATTTCTAACAGAATGGATAGACCAGTTTTTTTTTGAGTGAGATCCTTGGACGTGTATGTGTATATATTAATATATATGTGCACTTCAAGTATAAAAATTGATTTATTACTCATAATTGCCACTAATAAATGGGTGATTTTTTTTTTCAAAATCAATAATAACCAAAATGGACGGTTACATTAGAAGAAGTTTACACTGTTTCTTTTTCTTCTTTAAATGTCAAATAATGTAACCTCAATTATTTATTCACTTTAATATGAAAATTGAATCAATTGGCTTTCCTCTCAAGTCTCTTATTTAGTTACATGATTTATGATTCACACTAATACATACAGACTATTCCCAAATATATTTTATTTTAAACCTTTATAAGAAAATACTAGAATAATTTAATAGTCTAAATTTCAAATTGACAATGTAAATAAAGAATCGTGACTTTTGAAAAGAAAAATTATCTGTTATTTCATTATAACTAAATTTATGATTATTATTGAAAAATCGGGATGTTACAATTTGGGTCATCATAGAAAGACTGACCAAATCAGCTCACTTCTAGCCAATTGAAGAAAATTTTAAAATAGAAAAATTGGCAAGAATCTTTTACAGAAAATAGTATCTAGACATGGAATACCTCTCTCTATAATTTCAGATCGTGATAGTCGTTTCACCTCTAGATTTCGGGAAGGATTCCAGAATGCCTTAGGATCTCGAGTTAGGCTAAGTACAACATATCATCCTCAGACAGACGGTCAAAGTGAAAGAACTATACAGACACTAGAGGATATGCTAAGGGCTTGTGTCCTGGAATATAGTGGGAGTTGGGACACTCATCTACAATTGATAGTAGTTTCTTACAATAATAGTTACCATGCTTCCATTCAAGCTGCCCCATTTGAAGCGTTACACGGTTCAAAGTTTAGATCTCCAATATGCTGGAATGGAATCGGAGAGAACCAACTAACGGGCCCAGAAATCATCCAAGAAATCACCGATAAGATCATTCAAATAAAAATGAAGCTGGAAGAAGCAAGAAGTCATCAAAAGAATTATGCCGACAATCGAAGGAGACCCCTAGAATTCCAAGTTGGAGATCACGTCCTACTCAAAGTGTCACCATGGAAGGGAGTGATAAGATTCCCAAAACGAGGAAAATTAAATCCACGTTTCATAGAACTACCACCAGAATTGAGCGAAATCTATGACGTCTTTCATATCTCCAACCATAGAAAATGTATCATAGATACCCAAACTATCATTCCAATAGACAACATCAAAATAAATCCTCAGCTACACTTTACAGAAGAACCAATAGAAATAATGGCCCGATAAGAAAGAAAGCTTAGGAGAGGAAAGATTCCTATAGTTCAAGTCAAATGGAATGCTAGAAGAGGACCTTAAATTACATTCGGGAGAGAGGATGTAATGAAAGCAAAATACCCCCACCTTTTCGCTAACCAGGTATAATACGTTAAAAGTTCAGGGACGAAATTTCCTAAGGGGGGAGAGTGTAACTACCTCAAAAACATAATCATAGTCACAATTAAAGCAACGTATAATAAAACAATTAGTAATGGGCCGAATAGAATAAATTGGGTCACCCGAAGGTGAAGCCCAATAACTTACTCGAATGGGTCGATCAATGGACTTACCCGATTAACAAATGGGCCGATAATATTAATAAAGTAACCTATATAATTATGGCCCAATATACTTGAAGAGGAAAAAAGTTACCCCTTAACTGGTCCGGTGAACCAGATCTGAGAGATAGGATGAGAAAGAGTGACAATAGAGTAGATCTGAGATTAACCTGCAAAACAAGACACCGTTAGGCTCGTCACAGGGGAGAGGAAGGGTCTCTCTGTGACCACCCTCCGGCGTGAGAATAAGTATGGTTTTAAGAAGTGGAGAATAAGTACGAAAGGTACGAAAAGTACAAGTAAGTGAAGTTACCAAATGAGGAAATTTTGGGAGGTATTTATACTTTCCTGGATGGGCTTCGGCCCTAGGCCCATGGGCCTTATGTCCGAAGCTAATCCATCGGTCGTTTAATCTAGGCTTCGGCCTCTCTTACATTCCTTTAGGTTTTAGCTTGTAACCTTTGTATTTGGTTGGTTCGGACTCGACCTCCTTCGGATGATTCGAGCTCCGACCTATGACCATATATTCTCTTCAAGTCCCCCGAAGTCTTTTTTGAATGCTTCGGTATTCAGAAAGGACTTGTAATTTTACTTGGATTTTTTCAGCTTCCTTCGAGCTTCGGCATACTTACTTTTTTGGTGCCAGCTGTGTTTTTGTCATTCATCTTGACAAGTGGGTGACAGCTGTGTCATTGATGTAAGTTCCAAGAATGACCGCTGGGTGGTTTTAGTAGAAACCCTTGATGTGATGGTTTTTGATTGGCTCGAGACCGCCACCTGTTGGTTTTGATTGGACGGTTACTCAACCGTCCTTTCTTTTCCTTTATAAATAGCTCCTTCATCAGATTTCACTTTTTACTTTTCCCTTTTTACTCTCTTTCTCTGCACTGTTCATCTTCTTTCTCCCTTCTTCCGAGCCTTCGACCTGTACTCGTCGTCTTCTTCTGTAACAAGGTGTGTATCCTCATCCTTATCCCTCTCTTTTAATCATGCCTAAGGACAATATGAGCGTATCTTATAGTGTGTTAACACAAAGTAGGTTAGATGAATTTGTAGAGGAATTTAAAATTCCTTCGTCCCTGAACCCTGTTCTTCCCGAACCTGGGACTCCTATCCGTCCCTTCCCCTCCGGTAAGTTCGCATTTTACACCCGTGTGTGTAATTATGCGAACTACCGAGTACCATTCACACGTTTTTTGATGAAGGTACTAGAATTTCATCGGGTGCATATTTCCCAAATGACCCCCTTCGGCCTTAGCCGGGTGAACCAGTTTGAACTATCAAGTCGTTCACTGGATTATGTCCCTGATCTAAACGTTTTCAGAGCTTTCTACCGTCTGAATCGTACCGGGGACTGGTACACCTTCGAGAAACGGCAGCCGAAGGATAAGAAGGGAAAGAAGGTTGATATTCCCAAGGAGGATAGAGAGTGTGTGGGGTGGGAAGTCTCCAGTTTGAAGGACTGGAAAGATAGGTGGTTCTGGTTGGATGACCTTTGCTTGCCGAAGGATATGGCGTGGAGGACGAAAGAGGATCGCCTGGAGGGTGACCTTCCGAAGGACTTCCAGTATGACAAAGAAATGTATGCTGCCTTGGTGAAGAACAAATTTCCTGTTCGGAGAATACCGGAGCAGATCTTAGTGATGGGCTGCATTAGTCGTAACTGGGAGTGGCCCGATAAATGGCCTGTTGTAGAGCTTAGGAAAAAGGGTGAGTCGTTGTGTTATGTTTACTTTGTTTAAATTGTGTGTTTTTCATAAGCTAATCCGTTACTTTGTTTTCAGACATGTCACTGAGGGATTGCCTTCATCTGGAGTCTTTCGATGACTCGGAGCTGGAACTTACAACTTTCCAAATGGCTCCCGGGGATAAGCCTTTTCTGG
This sequence comes from Ambrosia artemisiifolia, assembly GCA_032199755.1. NCBI lineage: Eukaryota > Viridiplantae > Streptophyta > Magnoliopsida > Asterales > Asteraceae > Ambrosia > Ambrosia artemisiifolia. The sequence goes on from CM063526.1 coordinate 18,151,242, forward strand.
ATCGTATGAAGGCTTCCTCCTACAAGATCAGGTCTCCGGAGGATTCTACTTCGGCTAACCCTGTTGGTGCTTCGTCATCGGTCATTCCTTCTGAACCAGCGAGGGATACTGGGAAGCTACCGGAGACTCCGATGACTTCTCCTGATGAAGGCAAGAAGAAGAAGAAAACAAGGAAGAGGAAGGGGTCGGAGGGGGATGCTCCTCCGGAGGGTTCGAGGGGTACCCCGAAGAGGATGAAGACTCCTCTGGTGGCTATCCCTGAGGATGTTATTACCGATACATCGGGGCAAGGTGGGATGTTGGACACCCTTTCTGATCATCTAGATAGTGGGAAGACAGCTCGAGACGAACCACATGTCTCGTTTGCCGAAGGAGTTGAGGACCAGATGAATCCTTCCCCTCTCCATGCCTTTCCTGGCCCTTCGAGCCCTGCTGGTAAGTGCTATGGTCCGGATTTAAATTCTCTGTTTTCTACTCCGGATGATGAGGTCTCGAAAGAGTACCTTAGCCATTTGTGGTATGATTCGGAGATTAAAACGGATTGCTTCCATATGTTTGTAGATTCCCTGGATTTGGATCCTGCCGTTGCCGAAGAAAAGTTTGTTCCCAACTGGGATTTGAAGAACGGGGATAAAATTTTGGATGCCTTGACAGCCCGCACCATGATGCTAAATTTAAACACACCGGCCGAAGCCCATAGGTATCGTCGAGCTCCTCCGTTGCAACTGGCAGACGCCTTGATGATGAACCAAGCCCAGTCTATTGGGTTGGTTACGGAGGTTTATCGCCGATGGGTTGATTTGGAGATCGAAAGGGAGAAGCTCCGGACGCTTGTTGGTGGTGAAGAAGTTTCGGACTGGGAGAAGAAGGTTGAAGCCATGGTTAGGGAAAAGCAGTCATTGGAGGAAAGATTAAACCAGGCTCTTGTGCAGGTGAAGGCTAGTAATGCGGCCATGGCTTTGGCTTCGGAGAACAGGGATAAAGCTCTGAAGGAGGTGGAAGGGCTGAAGGCCGAAAGGGATGCTGCGGTGCAAGGTAGTAGTTTCGAACTCTTTTTTGTACTTAGGATTATTTTTCATTATGTGTTTCATGCTCCTAACTCTTTCTTTATTTTTCAGAAAAGAAAATGTTTGAGGTCGAAGCATCCCGGTTTCGGAGTCAACTGGACCAAATGAAGAAGGAGATGGATGGCCAAGTGTCGAAGCTAACTGAGTCAAACTCTCAACTGACTGGCCAAGTGAAAGAGTTGTTGGAGACGAAGGGGTGGCTGCTCACCGAGGGGATGCAGTCGGTGGCTCGGAGGGTCCATACAGGAGGAGAGCTTAAAGCAGTGGTCGGAGCCATCAATAACGCTATGAATGCCTGCGGTGTGAATGTGGGTGTTAAAGCTGGCTACCACTACTCCGGAAAAGGTCTTCCTTTCGAGCAAGTGCCCAAGCTAAAACTGAATGCTGATGAAATGTTGAACGATGCTTTGGATCGGTTCGACACTCTTGATTTTCCATTTCTTCAGCACACCGCACGCTTTGCTTCGGAACCTCTGGACACCCTCAAGGCCGCAGCCCAGTCTGGTGACTTGTTCGAGCCTCCTTCCTCTTGAAGTTGTTTGTTTCTTGTGATGTAAGCCACAACGGCAACCCTAAAAACAATGTTTGTAATATTTGGCCGGACCACTTTTGGTTCGGCATGTGACTTGTGAACTTTGTTCTTTTATTTTGATCGAACCATTTTAGGTTCGGTATATTATGAATGTAATGATCATACGCTTTATGTTGATAGTACTTGTGTATTTTCAAGGGTTCGTGTTGGCCCTATATTATGATTTATATTACTTACAGCCGAATAGTTCTTGCCTCGAAAGAAATTTCTGTTTCGGCTTGAAAAGGTGTTGCTTTGAATATTTCAAAATAAACTTAAAGGTTTGTTTAACCTTTATTTTTGTTTCGAAACCTGATATGCGTCCATATGCTTCGGTTCGAGCAAAATTGTACTTTTATACTTGCAAGTTTTTTGTTCATGTTTCTAAACCATGAGGTCATTGATTGACCTTCGGTACACCTGGTTGTGCCTTCGGCGATTTTTAAACCCTTCTACCGAAGCCGTTTCCTTCGGTGATTTTTAATAAGTAGAAGGTAAACTTATCTTTTCTTGACGTCGATAGGTTTTGTTTGCATGCTTTGTTTGTGTATATACATTGATGTGCTTCGGTACATACTGTTTTTTTTTTTTTTATATATATGCTATGTGAGATAGGCATGATTTTTCCTTCTTTTTTTTTTTTTTACGAGGCAATTTTTAAGAATAGGTGCGAATGGTTCGACCTTCATTGTACCTTATCTCGTTCGGCCTTCAGGTTTCATGTTAACAAATTATGCCTGTTATCATGAGTTTTGGCTCATTTTTTCTTTTTTCTCGTTTTATGTATGGGATCGGATTAGAAACCTATAACTAGGTTTCGTTCCGACCTACTTGCTATACCATGTGTTGTCTTTTTTCAGACATTAATGTACAACATAATAAACGGAGTATATTAAAGAGGTTCCTTTATTATAAGTGGGAAAACTCGTCCCATCATTTACTTAAAGGTTCGGGGCAATCAACATCCCGAATTACAAACAAGAATAAAGAAAAAACTTCGGGGTATGTCACATCCCGACTAAACATATTGAAATTATTTGAAAATAAGACTTTTTTAAACACTAGCTTCGAGCTTCGGTGATTCACATGTAGCATTTCTTCAGATGAACTCCATTCCAAGTCCTGGGAACTGGAGTGCCATCTATTTTGGCCAAGGTATATGATCCCCTCTCTCCGACGGAGGTAACCTGGTAGGGGCCTTCCCATCTCGATGCCAGTTTCCCCAAGGGTTCGGCTCGGCTAGCCTCATTGCTTCGGAAGACGTAGTCTCCAACTTTGAACGATTGTTTTTTCACCCTGGCATTATAATATTTTTCAAGCTCTTTCTTGTATCGAGATTCTCTGATGGAGGCCATTTCCCTTCTTTCTTCTAAGAGATCCAGGTTGAGCCGGAGAGACTGATCATTGTCTGTGGTATTGGCCCTTCGAGGGCTGACCACACCGACTTCAACTGGTATCATAGCTTCGGTGCCATAGGTCAAGCCGAAGGGTGTTTCACCGGTGCTTGTTTTTGGCATGGTTCGGTGAGCCCATAGGACATTGGGTAACTCATCTGCCCATCCAGCCTTCTTTCCACCCAAGCGTCTTTGGATTCCTTCTACAATGCTTCGGTTAGCCCTTTCTACTTGGCCATTGGCCTGAGGGTGGGCTACCGACGAAAACAACTGCTTAATCCCTAAATCCAAACACCATTTCTTGAAAGGGTTCTCAGCAAACTGTTTCCCATTGTCACTGATGATGTAAAGTGGCAATCCGAAACGGCAAACAATGTTTTCCCACACGAACCTTTTTACCTGATGCCCAGTAATGTCACCCATTGGTTTAGCTTCGACCCACTTGGTAAAGTAGTCGATAGCTACCAATAGATATTTAACCCCTCCGGTAGACTTAGGGAATGGTCCAACAATATCGATGCCCCATTTCTGGAACGGCCAGGCTGCAGTCACTGGGATCAGATTGTTCTTTGCTCGAAGGCTGACCGGAGCATTCCTTTGGCATTCTTGACAATTCTGAAGCTCTTGCACGGCACTTTGGTGCATGTTGGGCCAATAATACCCAGCATTCATAGCCTTTGTGACGACCATTTTTGGTCCGGCATGTATGCCACATACACCAAAGTGAATTTCTTTAATCACATATGAGGCTTCGGTGAGGGAAAGGCATCGTAAGACCGGACCTAGGAAAGTCTTCCTGTACAACTGACCATTTTGAACTTGGTATTGTAGGGATTTGACCCTAAGCTTGCGAGCTTCGGCCTTATCTTCCGGGACCCAACCTTCGGTAATATGCTTCATGATAGGAGTCATCCATGTGTCTTCTTGAGCTTCCACCTGTAGGACCTCGCTCTCTTCAATGGATGGTTTTGTTAACACCTCAATCTTCGTGTCTTGGGTAGATGCATGGGTTGATGCCATCTTGCTGAGGGCATCGGCCTGGGCATTCTCTTCTCTTGGGACATGGAAAACTTTGTATGTTTGAAAAGAAGCTACAAGCTCTTGAGCCTTTCTGAGGTATTTCACCATGCTTTCATCTTTTGCTTCGTACTCCCCTCGAAGTTGATTGACCACAAGTAACGAGTCGGTATGAATTTTTATGTTCTTGACTCCGAATCTTTGTGCGATTCGGAGACCGGCCAATAATGCTTCATACTCGGCCTCATTGTTTGAACTTGGGAATTCGAGCCGGAGAGCATATGAGAACTCAGTGTTATCTGGATTAATTAACACAAGGCCAGCACCGGAGCCTTCAACACTGGACGCACCATCGGTGTATAAAGACCATGCTTCAGATTGTTCTCCTTCTGAGGATGGTTCCTCCGGCTGGTCGGAACCACTTGGTAATTCAGCAATAAAATCTGCTACTGCTTGCCCCTTCATGGCACCTCTAGTTTTGAAAGTCAAGTCGAATGCCCCTAGTTCAATGGCCCACTTGGCCAATCGACCAGAAACCTCCGGCTTTCGGAGAACGTACTGAATGTTTTTATCGGTCTGAACTTCGATTTCGTGTGCCTGGAAATACCTTCGTAGCCTTCTCGAAGCATGGACCAGAGCTAGTGCTAGCTTCTCAATCATAGGGTATCTAGTTTCATAATCCCGGAGGGCCCTACTAACATAGTAGATTGGTACTTGGGCTAAGTGCCTTTGTACCATGAGGACTGCACTAACGGCCCCCTGAGATGCTGCCAAATAGACAGTGAGCACTTCTCCTGGCTTCGGTGCGGTGAGAGTAGGTAACAAACTAAGACATTGCTTCAACTCACCAAATGCATGTTCGGCCTCTTCGGTCCATTTGAATTCATTCTTTCCAAAACTATTTTTCAACACTGTCATGAAAGGCAAAGTCCTTTCGGCTGCTTTAGAAAGAAACCGATGCAAAGCTACCAACCGACCATTTAGTGATTGGATTTCTTTGACTGTCTTTGGAGCTTTTAAATCCATCACTGCCTTAACCTTCTCCGGGTTTGCTTGGATTCCTTCTTTAGCAACCATAACACCCAAAAATTTCCCTGCCTCCATACCGAAGGAACATTTGGCTGGGTTCAGCTTCATGTTGATGCTCCGGAGACAAGTGAACGTTTCTCGGATATCAATCATCATATCAGCTTCATCCTTGCTTTTTATCACTACATCATCCACATACACCTCCATGTTTCTTCCAATCTGATTCTTGAATGCCTTGTCCATTAATCGCTGATAAGTGGCACCGGCATTCTTAAGGCCGAAGGGCATTTTAGTGTAGCAGTAGAGTCCTTCGGCGGTGATGAAAGCAGTTTTGTCTTCGTCTTCTGTTGCCATCTGTATCTGATGGTAACCCTTGTATGCATCGAGAAAGCACTTCAGTCGAAAGCCAGCCAGTGAATCGACTTTGACATCCATCTCAGGGAGTGGATAGCAATCTTTGGGGCATGCGTTGTTAAGGTCTTTAAAATCAACACACATTCGCCATCCCCCATCTTGCTTCTTTACTAAAACTGGGTTAGCCACCCAGGTCTGATACTGGACTTCTCGAATGATATTTGCATCAAGGAGCTTTCGAACGTCTTCAGCAATAGCCTTGTTCCGATCCAACCCCATACTTCGTTTCTTTTGTTGTACTGGTCGGACCGAAGGATACACATTTAACTTGTGTTCGGCCAGATGCCTAGGCACCCCCTTCATGTCCGAATGTTGCCAGGCAAAAGAATCTAGGGATTCAGTTAGAAGGTTCCATAAAGCAGCTTTGTAATCAGGTGGGAGCTGTGCACCAACAGTTACCTGCCAATTTTTTAAATGGATTAAGCAAAGGATTTGGTTAAGGTTGTTTAGAACCTTTTAGTTGCTTCGATTACCTTTTGCTCCGGAAAGCATGGGTTAATCGACCATTTCTCTGACAATTCTTGAGTAACTGGAGCGGCTTGGGAGCTCGAAGCTTGACGAATCTCGGCTACGATCTGCATCTGCTCGGTATGAACAGTTGCTATTCCATCTTCGGTTGGAAACTTGATAGCTCCATGTATGGAAGAAGCAACCATTCCGAAAGCACACATGCTTGGGCGTCCCAAGATGACGTTGTGCACGGAATGAGCTCCTACCACTAGAAATGTTAACATTTCTGTTCGGCTTCGGCCTTCAGCGCCCAAGGTTACCGGAAGTGTGATCCGCCCCATGGGTTGAATTATCTCTCCTGAGAAACTGACTAATGGCATGGAGACCTGTTGTCATTTAAAACATAGGTTATTACCATTATTCCGAGGGTCGGAAAGAATTGTTCCGGACAAATCATGTGATCGGAACGAATGTTTATGATTACCTGTACCATCCTTCTTTGGATTTCAGGTGCCAATCGTTGAAAACAATGATGGTACATTATCTCCGAAGCACTGCCATTGTCTACATAGACTCGTTGAACCTTATGTCCAGCAATGATGGCAGAAATGATTATTGGTCCTTCCAGAAACTGATCTGGTGTTACCTCAGGAAACGATATTGCCTGTTACAGAGATAAATCGTTTTTAGAACCAAAAACAACGCAATATTTTGGAGATTGTTTGGTTAGAAGAATACGAATACTAATACATATAACGTCTCTCACCCACCTGGCCCATGAATGAAGCAAGGTGAGAGTTGGAGCGTTTAATGCCATGTGGTGTGATGGCTTGAATCATGTTAATTACTGCTTGGTTGTTGGTGTTGGTGATTGCTCCGGGCTTCCCTTCCTTTACTTCCTTAAGAAGGTGGGAAAGTTTTCCAGACCGGACTGCTTTCTCAATTTCTTGACGGAGCGACCAACAATCATCAGTATTGTGCCCTTTTGCTCGATGATATTCACAGTATTTTTTGGAGTTTCGGTCGGACGAAGGTCGCTGCTTAGCGGGCGTAGGAAGCTGCAAATTTTCTGTTAACAAGATGTCACGAGGAGTTTTGGTTAAATCAGTGGTTCTTCCAGAGCCTTGAGACTTAGAAGAATTGTTTCGGTCCGACCGATCATATGGCTGCTGTCTGTTTTTGTTCCAGTGACTGTTTCGATCCGTGTTATGAGAGCCTTTCTTCCACACGTTGCGTCCTCCGGAATTCTTGTAATCTCCTTCGGAAGATTGCCCGCAGGCACTCTTCCCTCTGGCGAAAGCTCTGGCTCGCTCCATGAGTACTTCCATCGTCTTTGGTAAATCTTCATGCAGTTTTTCTACCAATTGATTGTTTCGGACTCCATGGCAAAAGCCCGAAACTCGGAGCTGGTCCATTGCACCATGGATTTGCATACTCTCTTTACTGAAGCGATCAATGAAGGCCTCCAAGGACTCACCATCCTTCCTTCGGATGTTGTGTACTTCCGTGATGTCCTTGGAGCATCGTCGTTGGTTTGCAAAGTTTATCAAAAACAGCTTTCTAAACTCGATCCAGTTGGTGATCTCTCCAGCAGATAACCCATCGAACCAAACCCTTGCTGCTCCGGTGAGGGTTTGTGCGAACATGTGGCACCATGCTGGCATGGGCCATAGTTCGATCTCTGCTGCCCCTTCGAATGCAAAGACATGATCATCTGGATCGGAGGTTCCGGCATATGTTTTAACAGTAGCTGGCATTTTCAGCTTAACAGGGAGAGGTGCGGTTGCAACTCTTTGAGAGAACTTGGAGAACGATGTCATATGGGCAGGGCGATATGGAGCAGTAAGCTCATCGTCTCCCCCTGTTACAATTGGCATTCTTTCTGACATGGGCATGCTAATCTGCATCGGTCCGGTATAACCAGAAGATGCCAGTGGCCCTTGTGGAGTTTGGATCTGCATAGTTGTGACTGCAGTGGAGTAAGTAGCGAAAGATCCCAGACCGGTGCTTCGTTCTGCCGAAGCAGCGAGTCCACCGGTGGAGAACAGATTGGTTTTCACACTTTGCAGAACTGTCTCCCTGCTTTGTTGTTCCTTCAGCCGGAGCAACAACTCTCTGTTTTTCTGGAGGAAAGCATCATCGAACTCTATCAGTGAAGCACTTGCTTTAACAGCCGAAGCACCAATAGAGTAAGATGACTGCTGAGCACTTCCCTGTGTGCCAGTGGAGGTGATAGCTGGTGCCGACGAGGTGATGATCACCTGATCGTCGTTAACTTCATTTGCCGTCACGTCTTCGATTACGAATCCCTCAGAATGTGCCGTCATGGGTGGAGATTACTCTGCTCTTCTCGAAAAAAGAAAAGAACACAGCAAATCACGGATGGCGCCAATTGAAGAGGAAAAAAGTTACCCCTTAACTGGTCCGGTGAACCAGATCTGAGAGATAGGATGAGAAAGAGTGACAATAGAGTAGATCTGAGATTAACCTGCAAAACAAGACACCGTTAGGCTCGTCACAGGGGAGAGGAAGGGTCTCTCTGTGACCACCCTCCGGCGTGAGAATAAGTATGGTTTTAAGAAGTGGAGAATAAGTACGAAAGGTACGAAAAGTACAAGTAAGTGAAGTTACCAAATGAGGAAATTTTGGGAGGTATTTATACTTTCCTGGATGGGCTTCGGCCCTAGGCCCATGGGCCTTATGTCCGAAGCTAATCCATCGGTCGTTTAATCTAGGCTTCGGCCTCTCTTACATTCCTTTAGGTTTTAGCTTGTAACCTTTGTATTTGGTTGGTTCGGACTCGACCTCCTTCGGATGATTCGAGCTCCGACCTATGACCATATATTCTCTTCAATGGGTCGATCAATGGACTTACCCGATTAACAAATGGGCCGATAATATTAATAAAGTAACCTATATAATTATGGCCCAATATACTAAAGCGCATTACCCCATTTTATACCTCTCGACCCATTCCGATTAATCATAGCATTGGCCCAATAACCTCCCTGTATTATAAAGAGCAATTATACTAACCCAAGCCTAATCCCTTTTATTCCATAAGCCCAATACCTTGATTAACTTCTCGGCCCTTTTCCCCTCTAGCCCAAACCGCCGCCAATTTCAATCCCCTTCCACCTATTAAGTTACCAACACACTCAACCTCCTTCCTTTCACTCCACCTCCTTCTCCTATAACTTGCTCCATCATTACTTACATGCACACATAAGTTTATAAAAACCTCTCTTGTCCCTTCGGTTTCCATTCCAAACACCCACTATCACTATCAAACTTTATAATATCACCAATAATACCACTATAACAAAAGCACTGACACCCAAGAACCATTCGGCCAAGGTATCGGCCGATCCATCTTCGCCCATTATCAAGTCACCGGGTAAGTATTTCGACTACTTTTTCATAGGAAACGAGTGCCTAAGCTGTAATGGCCACCTTTTAGTTTAGTTTATAAACCTAAGCTGTAATGGTCAGCCACAAATACGTATATATATATATATATGTGTGTGTGTGTGTGTGTAATCAAAATTATGATGATAATAGGTGATCGGCTCAACTCTTGAACAATCGGCATCTCAAAGAAATCTAGGAAGACCTCTTAACGTGAGTGCATGTCCCCCATTTTACCGTTAAAACTAGAGTTTTGGGGTGAATGCATGTTGGGTCTATTTGATGAAACTTGCATGTTGTCGTGTGATAATCGATGTATGATAGAACCCGATTGACATAGAAATAGTCTTTCCAAAATGTATTTATCTTAATCCGTAAAGGGGTTAGGAACCATTATCTAACATCGATAAAGTGTTACCATAGATATACATTCTTATTATTTTCGATCGGCCATGATTATTGAGTCGCATATTTTCGATCAACTTCATAATCGGTCATAATATGTTTTTGGCATCACTCACTGGTTCTATAACTAACGTATTTTAACATGCATTTCAGGATCTAAATGAATGTTCGGGACCCAAAAATCATGCTTGTTCAAGTGATCTTAGCGACTAACTCTTAACATGAAGCTTATTATCCAAGAGCATTGTTAACTTTGAATCTAGATTATCACTTTCTTATCTGTTATCCATATCTTCATGATTAGTTTTCATGATTATTCATATTCTCATTTTCCATGAACATAATTATTTATTATCATGATTATATCTGTATTTTCTGTAAACATGAATACTAATTATCTATATTTTAATATAAACGTGATTTCCGATTATCTATTATTTTTCACAATATCCATATTTTCTACATGAATTCTATAAAGTATGAGTACCTTTTCTATATTTTCTAAAAACAAGACTTCTGTTATCCATATATTCCATTAACATATTTTTTTTTTTCCAAAAACATGGTTACTTGTCAATCATATTTTCATGAACTTGATCTTCCATAAACCTGATTATTTATTAGCTGTATGTTCATAAACTTCATTTTCCATGAACATGATTATTTATTGTCCATATTTTCCAAGAACGTGATTTTCCATAAACACAATTATTAATCACCTACATTTTCATAAACTTGATTTTCCATAAACCCCTCATAATACATTTTCATAAACTTAATTTTCCATGAACCCGATTATTTACCTGAACTTGATTTCCACAAACCGAATTCCTATTATCTATATATTCATAAACTTAATAGAAAGGCAAAGAAAACGATATCAAGGCAAAGAAATGAGGTCCATGAACTTGCAAGAATGTTCGAATTGGAAAGGAGCCGAAAAGCATAGCTCGAGATCAAGATGAGTTCCAATAGAATCAAGGCAAAGAAACGTTCTCGGAGTTGAAGATCTACCAATTTTGAGTCAGAAATTAGAGGGTGATTGTTGGACCGACGTAGTTCTCGAGCACATGGGACGGTCAAAAGTTGGACCAACAAAACCAAGCATATGGATTAATATCGTTATTTGGTTACGTTAATTGTAGATAATGTAATTGAGTTATATTTAATTTATAATAGATAGGTTAGCTTTTTTGTCGATTACTCGAGTAAACACAAATCGAATGCCATGGAATGAATCACATAAATCAAGATCGCAAAATGTTGAAACAAAAACATAAAATAGGTTAAAAAACAAAACAAAATTAAGGACATGCCTTAAAATGAACCTAGAACTACCTAACTTATTTTGTTTAAAAGCAAAAGGAATCTAAGGAAATACCTTAAAATGAGCCAAAAACTACCCAATTTTAGTTAAATAGCAGTAATTCCAAATCCTAATAAATACCTAAATATAACTCATTTTGTATATCTTAGCAAACAATTGTATTCGACCCATTTTTCACAGCCTGTTTATAATGTAAACGTAAACCTAACGGATCGCTATGGAAGAAAACTAAATACCACCCGACCCATCATCACCATCAATTTATATGAAACATGTAGTAAAATGTTTGTAAGTCTTAACTCAATTTCTACAAAGGGGAAATATCATAGAAAACACCAAACTTTCTGTTTGTTCTCACTAAAGTCACTCAACATTTTTTTGCACGTAAAAAGTTATACACTTTAAGTTTTTTCTTCTAAAAGTTACTCAACATTTCTTTGTACTTAAAAAACACTACACTTTCTGTTTTTTTTCCATGAAAATCACCTAACATTATTATTATTATTTTGTCATGTTCTTTTGTAACAAATTATGCAATCAAAGTAATATTAGTTTCGCTAATTTAAATAGTCGTACAATTCTCAAGTATCAAGAAAAAATTATATAATAAACAAAGATTGTTTTTTAATCGATACAAGACGCGCGAAGTACTTAACTTTCTTGATCAACTTCATTATTTTGTCACTTTTTAAGGACAAAAATATAGACCACCTATGGAACACGTAAGCAAACACAACTAGGAGTCCGGTTATAGATTATTTAAAACAAATACATAACAATTTTATTCAAAATTGACATTTTAAGGGGTTTTATGTGAAAAAAATGGTTGCTGACTTTTATGAGAAAAAACAGAAATTGTAGTGTTTTTTAGGTACAAATAAATGGAGTGACCTTTGTAAGAAAAAACTGAAAGTGTAGTGCTTTTTATGTGCAAAAAATTTTTAAGTGACTTTAGTAAGAAAAAACAGAAAGTTTTGTGTTTTTTATAATATTTCCCCTTTCTACAAATTACATTTATGCTAAATATATACTTCCATTATAGGCAGTGGCGGATCCAGAATATTTTTTTACTAGGTTCCTATTTTTGGTGTTTCAATTTCATATTACCAAACATAAAAATTTCGGGTCAGTTCAAGTGTTCGGGTCAGTTTGCCAGTTCAGGTCGGATAAGGTTCATCACATAATAAAAATACGATATAATAATGAAAAAACATTGACATTAGAAATTTAAAGCACATAACATAAAGTACGACTGTCTTTAAGGATAAAAAAACATACACATAGTTGTTCCCTACTAGATGATGATTCAATGTTTGACGATGGTTGTTATTGAAAAAAACTTGAAATATTCGTCACATTAAGGTTTCAATTAGTTAAAAAATACACAATAACCACAATAATATTTGTACCAAAGTAACAATTACCACAGTAATATTTATACTAATAGATTAACTAAATCAACAATACATCAATAAACAAGATTAACTAGCATAAAACAGAACAAAATCGAAAAAATGAATTAACTAAATCGACAATACATTAAGTATTGTTGCCATAGGTTGAAACTAAAGTAATGAAACTAATGAAACTAAAGTAATGAACTAAAGTAATAACGATATTCAGGAATCCTAGATTAGGTGATTAAGTGCATACCTTTGAGGAACTGAAGCTTTGTAAAGTGATAATCGTAACAACTATCTTAACATATCTATACTGTATATAAATGGCACATTCTACTTATGACCATATTAGTATCAAGTGACTAATAAGTTACTACCATAACTTACAAGTGTTTCAGATCACAAGAGCTCACTATAATCTACATATAAGACATTCTACTTATGACCATATCAGTATGATCTATCTAAACCAAATATTAGTTGTTAATAAATTAATAACACATTCTACTTATGAGTAGTTACTGCATATTAGGGTCTTACTTGCTGGTTTTTTTTAATTTATTTTTATGTTTTAGCAAATTCTACTGTATGTTAGATGCACCTTTATGAAAAAAAAAAAAACAAATCAACAAAATTCATATGTCCCAAGTCTACTCAACTCCACTCATGAAGATCTAACACCAGAATAGCTATTAATCAATAAGCTTGAAAAACAAGATCGAACACTAACTGTTCGACAAAATGTCTGAATGGTAAAACATGAAAATAACCATGACAGAGGCTGAATGAGGGTATCTTTAGAATTTACCATCTGAAAGGTGTATTTAATTAATGGCTTCAAGGCAACCAATGCCAGAGAGAGCGACTAAAGTTATTGATTTCAAACTCTCCTTTTTGCATATTTATTTAGGTATCTAGCCTAAAAATACAACTGGGTGTAGTATTTTACCTCATTGCTTGAAACTTCAAAATTAAGTAATGATTACTATGCCAATTATTAAACAGAATTGATGTTCTATTACTTATGAAAACTTAATAAAACTATTATCATCACACACACATTTTAATAAAACTAAAGAAAGAGATAGAGAAAGAGAGATTAAAGAAGAGATGAAAACTTACAGCAATGAGGAAAAGGAGCCGTCGAGGAAGAAGGGGAGTGGTAGCATGGAGGAGCCAGGGAGGAACGAGGGTGGGGTCGGGTTTGGAGAGGAGGCAGGGAAGGCCAAGGGTGGCTGTGGTTGTGCTCTATTTGTTTGCTCAAGCCGTAGTTTTAGGTTTTGAATATAAAAAAAATACAGAATAAAAAAAATGCACGTTTCCAGTTTCGAACCGGGAATGTATTTTGTATTAAGAAGGATTGCAACCACTAGAGCACTCTTAGTTTTTGGTAATGGGTTCCTTTAACATTTCTCTTATGGGTTCCTTTTATTTTTTTTATATACAATAACACTATAATTTATAAACCGACTGGGTTCCGGGAACCCGGTCGGACATGCCTAAATCCGCCCCTGATTATAAGTTGGAATATAGTATTGGGATGAAATTGTGAATGAAAATAGCTTCTAACAACTTAATTGGTTGGTCCTATGAAAATAAACGACAATGCACCTACACTGCAGTAAAATAAGTATCGATAGCGTTAATAACTTAGTTCATGAGATTAGTGATATCTATGTGTTTCTAAGGAAAATATTAATCATGGAAAGTTTCAAATCTCTGAGAATACTTACCAGCTTTTACTACTTCACTCTTTGAAGCTGCAATCTGGCTGTTAAATGTTTGTTGAGTGTTATAGAGCCATGATGAAGCTTCAGATACAATTATGAAGAATATATAGTTAGCATAGTTGAGTGTTGTTGAAGGGGGCTGATAATGAGTGTTGTGTAGGGGGCTGATGTTAAGTGTTGTAGAAATTTTCTTGAAAGTTTTATTAAAATCAAGATTCAAATCCTCATTTTACAATAAATAAAACAATATTACATCAATCAAGATAATAAAAGTTTATTCCATAAAAGTTCATATAAATAAAGCAACACCAAGAAGGCTGTAATTTTGATTTTGCGTTATTGAAGTCATGAATTTCCCAGTCTCCATATCTGTAGTTTTTTGAGTAGCAATTGTTATCAAACCCAAAGAAACTAGTGTTTTTTGGCATAATTCTTCCACCAGTTGTAGATGCCCAATCAATCAACCATCAAACTCATTATAATTGCATGTTTGCAAATAACAGACTACAATAGTCAATGCTTAGCTAATCTAAAAAAACAATCCAATAAAATCAAATCCATTGACACTCAAAACAAAAATGTAATTACCTATGATGTGGAGTGAAAAAAAAAGGTGGATAGGAATGAGTGCCCTGATGTCGAGTGAAAAAAGGGGTATTTTATTTTCTTTAAATTGTAAAATCTGGAGAGATATGGGGCACCTAATGTGAATGCTCTAACATTCCAGACTGAAATTGTGACATCCTAAAGAAATGAATTCATTGACCAAATGTATGAATTTAACAAAAAAGAGTAAATTACACATACTTATAAGTACTACCATAAATATTAATTAAGACTTATAAAATCACTACTGAAAAATGTTGCAAGGATTAAACTTGAAAGTCAATTAAGCATAATATTCGGAATAGAAATTCATGAAATTCCTACACTAACACATATTATAGATTAGCACTCACATAAAATTCGTAACTCTAAGCAATTGAAAGAAAAAAAATACCAAACTTACGTTTATGGCACTATGAGCATTATTACTTGTATTTGCTATAAACTTCAATGTTGTGATCAAGAAATTTTTTTAATGTTGTAAGTTCATATTATCCTATATATATTTAGAATAATCAAACTTCTATGAAATATAGTTTGATGAGTAGCAATTGTTATCAAACCATTACTTATCAAACCAAAAGAAACTAGTGTTCTTGGCATAATTGTTCCACCAGATGCAGATGCCGAATCAATCAATGAGCAAACTCATTATAATTGCATGTTTGCAAATAACAGACTACAATAGTCAATGCTTAGCAAATCTAAAAAAAACAATCCAATAAAATCAAATCCATTGACACTCAAAACAAAAAGTGTTTGCAAATGATGATGATATGTTGTAAGGTAATAATGAACAGAAAAAGTACTTAGCACTTTGAATAAAGAACAAATGTAACCTCAGTTCTAAAAGAAATCAACGATAAAAGAGCCATGTTGGCTTTGATCAGCTACAAAACATGCACTTTTACCAAAGGGGCTTGTCTTGGGCCAAAGAGGGCATAATTAGTTCATGTAAAACTAAAGTACCTCACGTCTACAATAAAATGTCATTTTTGTAGAGGTGGCATTTTTTGACACGTTTGCATACAAATGGATACCATTTCGGTTGTGTTTGCTATGTCGTGGGTCAAACAAGCTAAGCTAAAACATTTAACTATAAAGAAAATATGTAAAATGGGATGAGCTGGTTGAAAGTCATGGTATTCAACTACATTTGCTATATAAATAACTACAAAATATGAGCGGTCACTTGTCACATACTTAAAAAGTCACTTAATTACCTCAAGCAAAGACTAAAATTCTAAAAGCAGTTTGTGTTCCAAGAGTCAAAGGTTTATATATATAAGCAACATGGTTTATAACAATTGAATTAGATATCAAAAGGAGAGGGGTAAAGATCCGTACCTGTAGGCTTTAGTGTTTCAAAACTATAACAACTTGTTCACAACAATTTGTATTTATCTACATACAATTATATAACATTTAGAATGATGTTTGGCTTTTTATTTGTTAGATTGTAACTCGATAATATCATACTCTAAATATACATCTCACAGGTTATATAAATTATATGTTGTCTGGTGTGTTCCATATATATTTTTAAATCAAACCTTGTATGAATACTTTTTTTTATGATTAGTTATCCTTATAAAAGTCCGAAGTAAATATAACTGAACTTGATAGGTATATGCGAAATTCATGCTAAAAAACTTAGGAATTTACCCATAAACCAAATGGTTAATGAAGTAACTTCCGATCAATAACAACAAACTACTTATTTTAAAAACAAACATTTAGCTTTTATTATTAATGTTATAAATATTAAACAAAAACAAACGTTAATGAAATTCTAAGATAAATTCGTCTAACTACATTAAATTGAAACAAGTTATTGTTTGATGAAAGTAACAAAAATTATGTTAACGTATCCTTAAGTATATGTATTTCAAAAGCTCACGTAAAATAACAAAGTGTAAAATACCAACTCAATTTTCTTTCCTATTATCAATCAGATGGTTAAAATAATGTGTCAGGTTAGAATAACAAATTACTATTAACTCATATTCCATTTGAAAGATGAAATGAAATAACACAAAAGAACATACGCTCAGTTCGATTTATTCTTCTAGATTTAACCAGTCAACATGAATTTCCATCCATCTTGAGTAATATTAAATACCTTTCTAAAGTAATACGATACACGATCGAAGCTACAACTGGGTTGGGTCGCGAGCAAACGAGCACTGTGACTGGAAAAATATATCGGTTTCTTGTGACGTTACTAGTGGTGGTTCAACGAAAGAGGATGGTGGTTATTCTAGGTGAGTGACCTATGGGTTTAATGGAGTGAAGTTTGCAAACGATGGTGTGATTGAAGCTGAGAGAAGCTTGGTTTATATAGAGTTTCAAAGATTTTGAGAGATCGTTCTTCATGAGTGGTGATTGGCTAGCAAAGATTTTGAGATCAATATTAGATTTGTTTAGATGTTGTTTATAGATTTTTAATTATTATATTGTAGATCTAAATAGATTTTATGAGATTATAAAAGATTATGGATGATTCTATATAGATCTTTAAATATGGTTGTAGGTTTGGAAATATTCGCAAAGAAGGGGACTAAATAATTTCCATTTTGTCGGTACCACATTTTGAAAGAGTAAGACATGTTGTAGTGCAATTTATGCTGTAGCATTTAGAGATGGTATATGTTTATATATATATATATATATATTATAATAAAGATTTTTTTTATTATTAGTTTAATTTTTCGAAGTTTACATTTAAGTTGGGCTTGGGGATGTCATGGTGTTACTGATTTAAATAGTGGTGTACGACAAAACTGGTTTGTAATGTCGAGGGTATTGATGATGGTTGCGTTTGAGAATGTGATGGTGGTGTAAGATGGTTAGGCTATGATGAATTATTGACTTTGAATGTAAGGTTGATGCGAATATCGCCTAGGCATGGCACGGGTTCAAGGATGGCGCCTCATTACTTGCAACATTCCTGGCAGCCATGTTGATGTCGTTATGGTTTGCCTCTAAGCCTCTTTCACGTGGTTGCTGATGGGTGACCGTCGCCTTTGCCATCCTCATTTGATAGGTGGTCGATGGTGGCGATGTTACTGATTTGCCTATATGTTAATAATCAAACTTTTATGAATAGTGGCATTGCGAACCTGTAATTTTTGTTTTTTTCAAGGGTATATGTGTCATATTTGTTTGTGATTCGAGGGTTGATGGTGGCGATGTTAGTGATTTAAACAATGGCGTACGACAAAACGGGTTTGTAATGATGATGGTGTTGATGTGGGTTGCGTTTAAGGATGTGATGGTGGTGTAAGATGGTGAGGCTATGATGACTTAGTAACACTGAACGTAAGGTTGATGTGAATGTCGCCTTGGCGTGGCAGGGTTGAAGGATGGCACCTCATTACTTGCAACCTTCCTTGCAGCCTTGGTGGTGTCGTTTTTTTTTTCTAGACTCTAAGCCTGTTTCGTGTGGTTTGCTATTTATTGTGTTTGGCCAATTTGGTTTTCAATTAATTACAGGTGAATTAGTGCGCATATTTAATTACAGGTGAATTAGAACATGCTCACATGCACCTCCAGATGTTTCTTCATCCCAATGCAAATTTACACAAATGGACTTTTTGGAGGATTGACCTTTTTGAGTTATTTTTGTGATTTTAATAGTTTCCTATAAAAGGGAAAATTGTTATTAAGTTTTGACATGATTCTTTAGGAAACACTGGCGGATGCAGGAATTTTTTTACTGGGTTCCTTTTTTTGGTGTTTCAATTTCATATAACCAAACATAAAAATTTCGGGTCAGTTCAAGTGTTCGGGTCAGTTTGCCAGTTCGGGTCGGATAAGGTTCATCACATAATAAAAATATGATATAATAATGAAAAAACATTGACATTAGAAATTTAAAGCACATAACATAAATATGACTGTCTTTAAGGATAAAAAAACATACCTACAGTTGTTCCCTAGTAGATGATGATTCAATGTTTAACGATGGCTGGTATTGAAAAAAACTTGAAATATTCGTCACATTAAGGTTTCAATTAGTTAAAATATACACAATAACCACAATAATATTTGTACCAAAGTAACAATTACCACACTAATATTTATACTAATAGATTAACTAAATCAACAATACATCAATAAACAAGATTAACTAGCATAAAACATAACAAAATCGAAAAAATGAATTAACTAAATCGACAATACATTAACTATTGTTGCCATACGTTGAGATAGAGAAAGAGAGATTAAAGAAGAGGGCACTATCTCTTAGAGCACTCACTTTACTTGACAGTATGTGTGTCGTCCGTGTTTGAAATCCGCGTGTGACGTCCGGAATTTCGGACATGAATCCATATATGATGTCGGCCGCCTTCAATGGTTATAATATTAAAAAAAAAAATCCAATTTCCAACAACTCTATTGACAAGTTGGTACTGTTTTACCATTTAACCTACATAAATGATACCACTTTCTCACAATCTTTCAACCATTTTTCTCTCCACACCCTACCATTTTCATCTCAAACAAGTGATTATTTCATATTTGTTATCTATAAAAAAAAATGGATGATAACACTAGGTTCCAAGATTTGTTGAACGATGGCACATACCCAAACCCAAGCCAAAGGTACCCGAACCAAACCCAACAAACTCAAAATTCAGTTTTCAATCATTTATTCAATCCAAGTTTGCATACCATATCCCTCCAAACCTAAGTCTCAACTATGGATATAAGAAGGTTTTGCACAATTTCACGAGGCGCAGATCAATCAAGAAAATCAAGAAGGTACTTATGCACAATTTCACGGGGCTCAGGCGTTTTATTAATCGTGTCTACCCCATCACCGGTGGCTACTCCCTCAACATTAAGAAACAAAAAGGAAAACAACAAGTGGAGCCATCTAAGCCAAAAGTTGTAATCATTATTGGATGATAGAAGTAGAACTTCTAACCCATGCTAATATTTACAATTCGTACGACTCGATCATCAAAAACAACCAAAAGGTCCAAAATTGTAAGACCCTGACCCAAAATCATGTGGTTAACCATTAAACTTCCGAGTTTAGGCCTTAATCAAAACTCACTCTCGATTAAAACTTTAATATTTAGGACAAACCCCAAACTGTTATGTTCAATACATTAATGGATCATATTATTTTTACATTTTTAGTGCAAAAATCATATACTAGTTTTTGAGTTTTAAACAAGAGTTCTTGTTGCGGAAGCTTTTTGAGTGTTCTGGTGTGTTCGGCTCTTTTCTCGCGACTTAATCATTGCTCCTAGACTTCCAACGAAGGTGTACCTAGCACACAAAGAATGGTTAGTGGGGTTGATAATAATGTCTTTAGAATAGTAGAAGTTTCGATTCAAGGTGTAGGGGTCGATTGTTTTGTTTGCCCATCATAAGCTTGAATGCTGTTATATGAAAACTACATCAAAATTCTTATGCGGCTGTTTAACATTTTTCAATGAAGTCTTACGCGGCCGTTTCACTTTTTTTAGGCTGTAAATATTAAAAGTTCCTCATACACCGCAAACGCCTGTTTTGAAATACCAAGGAAACCTTATGCGGCCGTTTCAAAGACCTGTGTAACCTATATCAAAACTACCATTTTTGTCCTAAATAGGTTGCGCCTTCGCCTATTGATTGTTTGAAACAATTCAATAACACATAATGCCCATTTACCATATTCAAAAACTCTTTTCGGCTTGACTATAGACTATGCGATTTTTACCCAAATCGACCCGTTAAGGCCATATATTTCACAAAACCTTGTTTGACCATCCAAGAAGCATAACAATCATATTGTTAACCCATTGAACATTTGATTAACTAAAAACATCATCCAATTTGTTTCCTTATGACCCGGTTCTTCGATTTAAGCATTAATGAATCTTTAAAATTCCAAAAATGCCCTTGTAGGCAACAAATCCAATTTAGCGGCCCACGGACAACTCTACTTCGTTTATTTCCATTGTTTTTGACCTATTAACTTGTTTGAAGTGCTCTAAGCCCTTATGGACTTAGTTTTCCATCATTATCAAAATTACCTTACTATTAGCCATTCTTAGGTGCATTAGCGCGTATTGGACATAGTTGTGTAAACGACTTATCAACTTGGTGCCCCCACTTCACGTGGGTAGCACGGATAAGACTTTGTTGAACATGTTTATTCAACTACGGACTTACCGGTTGCGCTTCCCCCATTTTCATACCTTGGTGATTCCATTCCACAATACATTAGCATCGTTTACCACATTCTCAACATGCTTACTTGTGGAAGAATTTCCTCGACACGCATTATGTATTTGGTATTCAAATGGTGACGCATCACCATTTGACCCATTTCATGAAACACCTTGAATACAACACTAGACCTTGGTGCTTTACATAAAATTTATGTTTCGATCCATTGTATAAGTTTTAATTCGTTTAATGCATCTCTCCTTTTGTTTACACAAATCACCTCTTTGATAGTTATAAAACGAGCTATTACATAACACTTCATGATTTGACCTCTTTGGTGAATTCCGCCACTTGGATGCGACACATCACTTAATTGGTTGTTATTAATCAAGTTCCTACTTGATTTCACCCGTCTAGACCCGCTTAGTGGATTTCACCACTTGGGTCCAACCCTTATCCCATACTTGATACTTATTTAACAATATGCTACACATATAACATGTTTAGGTCTATTGGTGTAAGTAACACTTACCTTGTATTCAGTATTCACCCTCACTTCCTTGCACTTTAGGCTTGTATTCGTTTTTCTTGTTGATCCATTCCTTCCAAGCTTGCACCTAGCTTGACAAGATCAACCTTCACTATACTCATAAGATTGATCAAGTTAGTCATCATGTCCAATAACTAACACATCTCATGAGTTTATTCACACCATTATATCGCATTCTAATCTCGGGTCAGTTTGACTTCTAAAAGTCAACTACCCTTAGCATGATCACGTTGATATGTGCGGGTTTTACTAGACTTAAACTTCTTTCTTTTAAAAACGGAAAGTTCCCGGAGGAAGTGCCAAAAACCTTGGTGAAAAGGGAATTAAGTCGGAAAACAATGGGACGCTTTCAAGTTTTAAATTTATAATCTAAAATGATAGTTGCTCAACGTTCTAGACCCCACACAACAGGCAAGTGTACCTATCGTGAGTAGTATAAAAATGTGCAAGTACCGAGTATCGAATCCAATGACACGTTTTTATTACTCAGCTTCCTAAAAATTACTAAAAGAGTTTTTAAAATGCAAGAAGAAAATAGAAGAGAGATGTAAACAGTAGGAGAAATCAATAGCAAAACAAAGGTGTTGCTTCGGGGTCAGATGTTGTCTGGTATGAAACAATAGTAGACTCTTGTTAAAGTAGTGTGTTTAAGTTGTGCACTTTTGCTTAACTTTGAGTTGTATTACCACATTCTCTAGAGGTGACGGTTATCGCATAACTCTGTAAACGAATTGTGTTCTTAAGATTTTTATGAGGGTCTCCCAAATCGGGCAGCTCACCTCTCAACAATGAGGGGAAGATGACTCGAGACTGTGTTAGCCCAACCCCAAAGTACCCACCTCTCAGTGTTGCGATATAGACATCTAACGACTCTAAACTTTTATGAATAACTTGTCGGTGGCCGGAGCATGACTGAACAAGCTACCACTTAATATCATAGAGGAGTCGTGACTAACCAGAACACGTGCATCCCCTACTTGAATTAATTAATCTTTCAAAAAGTGATTGACCTATTACTAATTGTGCGGCAATATAGCAATGAAAGAAAATAAAGACCGTTTTCTTTCAACATGGGTTCACCAATCCTTGACTTACGCCAAAGCTATCACATAGACAATGAAGCTAAGTCGCATAATCAAGTCTTGGCTTATCACTAGGACCAAGTATAAAGACCGTACCGACCCTAAGTGAGATTTTGATAGTAGAGGATTAAGCCACAAAGTGTGTATATTTCTATATACAAATAGACTAATCACTACTCGCGGGATTAGGTTAGCTTACAAGTGCATGGGTTGTTACACACCATGGGTACACTCATAAGTCCTCCCACTTCCTATCAAAACACCCACAAGACCAAATACTAGTTGATTAATTAGTTAATTCATTAAACAAAATTTAGAGTAGAAAGAATTATTAAGAACACAAAACACCACTTTAAACAAAAGATAAACTGTTTATTTCATACCAAGTTCCATCATCACCCTAGCAACACCAAGAGAAATCTAGCCTAGCATGGTTGATACAACAAGCTCACAAGGTTGGTTTTATGTACAAAACATGGTGAGGGTTGTATGGATATTTCTAGTAGTTTTTGGTGATTTCGGGTTGTTTCTCTCTCAAGTGTGGTGTTTATGGAGTGATCCCAGGATCCAAAGGACACTCACAAGCCCCAAAGATGGCTGAAACTTCATGGAGAAGTGTTGGTTTTTGATGTGGGAAGGGATGATCAAAGTGTGGAGTGGAGACTTCCTATTTATAGGCATTTCAGCCCAAGCACGCCCGTGCTCGACAGCAGGTACTGTTGCAGAGTCCTTTTTTAACAACCCGACCCGGTGGGGGCTGGTCGAAACGACAGTTTGGTAACAGACTTGCACAACGGAAGCAACGATAACTAATATTTATTTGTTTATACAATTTCTAATCCAAAAATATAATTACACAACTTAAATAAATACACTAATGACTATGCAGGGACGAATCGCGGCGGTCGTCGAAGCAGTTAATGAGGTGTAGTCCACTAGCCGATCCGATCTCTATCCCGCTTATCTCTAGATACTCTAACCGCAATGCGTATAGCTCGAATCTTCTAACATAGTCGTCTAGCAACATCACCAATAATCCGCAATATATGAACATAACCCGAATGCTTCATAATCTTCCGAATGCAGTACCTGAACACATGCTTAAAAAGAGTTGGCTCAGGAATTATGCTGGTGAGTCCGTGTAAGTTGTTAAGTAAATCCAAAACAGTTTAATAGTTCAAAAACAAGTTTACACAGTTCTAAACATGGTGATGTACAAGTATCACACCTCAATCCTAACACTGAATCCATCTACTCCCATTATGGATTCCCCACGGCAAAATATATGCCGCAACGGTCTGTAGACCTCAGTGGAGGGTTTTCCGGGCTTCTGAACCCACTGTGCCTGGGGGATTCCCCAAGTAGTACTACTCATATATTAAGTGGCCCAACTCCCTTGGGTTAATGAGTGTGCATCTGGTTTCGGGAGCCCTTGTCACATCAAGTAAGTTTACACAAAATAGTTTTACACGTACAAGCATATGTTCACCCCAAAACATTTAAAACAGAAAAAGGGGAAGTACACGAACTCACCTTAGTAGCATTTCCCATCACGTCTCATCGTCACATATTATTCCAAGTCAAGATCCTATTCCAATATATAAACATTAGTGCGTGTAACCAATCTCGTGGTTACATGTGTGGGCGCCAAGGACCTTTTAATTATATTTTAGTCGCACTTGTTATTGACTTTTAACCTTTATTTATCCAAGTGATGTCTAACGTATATCGGTACTACATCGTGTCTAAAGTCCCATATTTACATATTTTAATGTTACTATAAGATACGTCCGTTTATGTAGTGGTTTATCCAAGTCGTCATTGCTCTAAGAATCCCTATTTACTTACAAGTTACTTGTCGTGCTTATTGTTTAGTGTTGTAATAGTTTCATCTTCCTAATTGTCCTTTCTTTGTCTCAATGGTTCATTAAATTGTCCGAGTTACACTTTATGTTTTATATCCATAAAGCTATCGTATGGTCCATTGCCTTGTTTGTTCTACTCATGTTTCTGGATTCTCCAAGTCTCGAGCAATTAGTTACTTTTATTAATTCGTACATATACATGCCATATTTATTGTCCGAAGTCCCAACTACATTCCACGCCATGTCTACTCATCATGTTTATGTTCAAGTGATTCTCCTAAGTTCTAATACACCATAAGTTCATTCTTGCTCAATGACTTAATCTTATTGCTAATATCATATCTATTGTTTGCCAATACGACCAAGCTATGCGTATACAATTGTCGTCTTAACACATAATATTATTAGTTCATAATATATAACAATTCGTTATCTAGTCTAGTTAGTTGGTTCGGGTCCGATACGTTATCCAATTCCCACACGTGTCACTCGCGTAATAAATATTTATACTTAACACTAACATGGTTTGGGTTCTAATTATACCTCTCCTCCACTTCAGTCTTCAGGTCTGGCCGTTTGAGTAACGTTGACCGAGTCAAACTCGGTTGACTGAGTCTTGGCTCATCATCCATATAATAGCAGCTTCCATTAATCCTCACATCATTCTTAGACTAATAACAATAATCAGTATCAAACCTTTTAAATCTAAAACAGAGTTGGAGTTATCAGGCCCTCCATAGACATCGGTCACCATATCAAAACCCACCATCACTGCCGCTCTTAACCACCACAGTAACCGTCACCGTCGGAACCCTAAGCCGGAATCCTCGATCTAAGTGCAGTCGCAGCCGCCGCCTGGTTCCATACGAACCACCCCATCAGAACCAAACTCGCTGCTACTGTTGCTCCAGTAACCCACCACTGTCAACCTTAACCTTCAACTTAAAATCCCTAAATCAGAACAGAACCCTAATCAGACCCTAAACCGCCACCGTCGCGTCTTCCTCTTCTCCGACTGTCTCTCTCTCTCCTCTGTTTCTCTCTCTGTCACGTCTCTCTCTCTCTTCTCGTCCGAATTCTTTTCTCCAGATCTGAAACTCTCTTTCTCTTCCTTTAAAATATAATCCGGTTGGGTGGGTGTGTGAATTAGTTGTCGTTGCTGGAAGCAGGTCGTCGGGTCTTCACCGGAGCTCCACCCTCCGGATTCTTTCTCCTTCCCTCTCTCCACCGAATATGTATGTGTGAGTGTGTTTTGGTTTGTGTTTGGTTGTCATTAGGAAATAAGGGTGGGGGTTTGGGGTTTTGGAAACAGCACCGCCGGAAACCACCATGAGTGGTGGTGGCCGGCCATCCTCCACACTCTGCTCTCTCTCTCTCTCTCTCTCTCTCTCTCTCTCTTCTCTAGACATATATGTGGTGTGTGTTTGTTTAGAAAGGAAATGGTTTTTAACAAAGTGTGTGTGCGTGTGTTTTATATAAAGGGCAAGACTTTGATGGTTTGGACAAAACCATCAAAGTGTGTGTTGTCACAAGAAGATGGGGACATGTGCCCAAGTGATGACTAATCAAGTTCGCTTGGGTTCGTAACGCGTATTGGTCCGGTCTTGTAATGCGTGATCTATAATAATAGTTTATATCTAATGGTTTGGTTTTTAGTTTCGCATAATAACGTACTAATTATTATTCCTTTTAGATGGTTTACTCGTCATAGGTAATAATAATAATTCGCAAAAAAAAAAAATTCTGGGCCCTACGACCGGGTTGTTACACCTTTCGCGTAGATTTTATTTGTCTTCAGAGCTGGCATGGCCGTGCCAAGGGGTGGCACGCCCGTGCAGCCCACTACGTCTACCAGACATGGTCGGTTGAAGCTTTGGGGAGCACATCTTTAATGGCACGGCCGTGCACAAGTCATTGGCACGCCCGTGCATGTCACTCCCCCAAATTCCACTTGCGGAGTTTTACCACGGGGCGCGTGATACACCAGGATTCAAGTCAACGGTTACAATAAACGACAACTATATGTAAAAGATACGTAAACCAAAACCACAGTTAATAACATTGAACCAATAGCGGAAGCTTTAAAATCTTGTTTACACCCCATCAAAAGCAAATAATGTCTGAAATTATTTAAAGACATGAGACTAGGACCCTAGACACCGTGCGAGACTCCGTGCGCCTAAATCCGATGCTGGTACCTTAGCGACCTGAGAAAACATGCTAAAAATATCAACATATAATGCTGGTGAGTTCACAGGTTTTATAAAAGCGTTTCCATAAGTTTGAGAAATCCATTCCGTTACTACTATGTTACGCGAACGTTAGCTAGACGTTAAGTGTTTGTTACTCATACGATTGTGTTGCTAGAAACCATTACTGACAAGCGTTGCCTGCGTTGCTGCTCGAGTTTGGGTTGCTAAAAGTTAGAGACAATATGCACTCGTCCGACCGCCAGTCGACGACCGAGTGGGGTTTGTCAGGCCCAATAGATCTATCCACATTTCCCCGTTATGTATACCCACATATTCACAGTTTCCCCTGGGACTTACGTGTTGGCATCGTATAGTAAACAAAAGATCAACAGAGTAGACATTTAAGCGTTCGAGCGCCTGTTGATAGTCCGGGTCTAGCCTGATGACCCCACTATTTCGAAGGATGTGATCCTGAAGTTTCCAAGACTGAGCTCTAGACGCCACAAAGGCATAAACCCCAACATCTCGAGCTGAAAAGAGGCCCAAACCACCTAAACGCATCGGCAAGGATGCCAATCGCCACCGGAGATCCCCGAAGAAGGGGCCACCACACACAAATATATCTTCAATAGCCTCCCGGAGGCCATCATCGAAAAGGGATACCGCATCCACCATCAAGTGGGGTTGACAAGTTCGCAACCCAAAAAGTAACTTAACGACCCCCATGCATGACCTGAGCAGCAGGAATTCACTTTGGGGATCCCTAAGGCGGGGAAGGAGTTTCATAAGGTCAACCGCAACCGTAGCCCGCCGCCCTGCCAACTCCCCAATAAAGATAGGATCTTGGCCAACAGCCCCAGCAAGGAGCTTAACCCCCCTCTCTGGTCTACCAATCGGTTTATTTTTATTTTTCATGTTTCATTTTCACTTTATTTTTCTTTTTGTTTTCGGTCTTCTTTATTTTTCTTTTTCATTTTTTTCTTCTTTATTTTCGATAATTGCAGTTGTTTTAGTTTTTCTTTGCAGGTTTACTTCCAGATAGGCCACCTTGGAGAATTCCCGTAAACACTAAGAAAAGAAAACCTTTATGCAAAATTTTCTAAGGGTGAATTTTGGGTAAGAGAAATCAAATTTCTAGGACATGTGATTAACAGTGAAGGAATTCAAGTAGATCCTGCTAAGATTGAAGCAATCCAAAAATGGGAAACACCAAAAAACCCTACTAAAATTAGACAATTTTTAGGGTTAGTAGGATACGATAAACGATTCATAGGAAACTTTGCCAGATTAGCATTACCACTCACAACATTGACTAAGAAAACAACCAAGTTCGAATGGAAAGAAAAACAAGAACAAGCTTTTCAAACCTCAAAAGAAAAACTGTGCAAAGCCACAGTTTTAACTCTACCAGAAGAAGGGAAAACGTTCACTGTGTATTGTGATGCTTCTCAACAAGGGTTAGGATGTGTTTTAATGCAAGAAAACCAAGTTATAACATACGCTTCTAGGAAGTTAAAAAGGCACGAGCAAAATTATGTCACGCATGACCTAGAATTAGGAGCCATAATATTTGCGTTAAAAATATGGAGACACTATCTGTATGGAACCAAATGTATGGTATACACTGATCATAAAGGTCTCGAACATATTTTTGATCAAAAAGTACTAAATATGCGTCAACGGAGATGGATAGAAATTCTAAGTGATTATGATTGTGATATCAAATATCACCCAGAAAGGCTAACATAGTAGCAGACGCTTTAAGTTGAAAAGATAAAATTATAGAAACTAAGGCCTTTTAAATGTTCATAGTCAATATTTTTTAAACCATCTTCAAAGTTATCAAAGAAAAGCCTTAGAACCCTCCTCTATAGAAGCATAACTTCTTAATCGAGAAGAAGAAAGACTATTTGAAGGAAGGGATGGAATATTAAGGCATAACCAGAAAATTTGGGTTCCACGATATGGAGATCAGAGGGAAGTTATCTTAAAAGAAATGCATAATTCAAAATACTCCATCCACCCAGGAAGCCACAAGATGTATAAGGATCTTAGAAAGAATTTTTGGTGGCCTGGCATGAAAAAGAATGTCGCGGAGTTTGTGTGAAATGTATAATATGCTCAAAGGTGAAAGCTGAGCACCAAAAACCCAGTGGGTTGTTAATACAACCAGAAATCCCGGTATGGAAATGGGATCAAATCACCATGGACTTTGTAACCAAGTTACCAAGAACACCAAGAGGTGATGATACTATTTGGGTCATCGTAGAAAGACTGACCAAATCAGCTCACTTCTAGCCAATTGAAGAAAATTTTAAAATAGAAAAATTGGCAAGAATCTATTTACAGAAAATAGTATCTAGACATGCAATACCTCTCTCTATAATCTCAGATCGTGATAGTCGTTTCACCTCTAGATTTCGGGAAGGATTCCATAATGCCTTAGGATCTCGAGTTAAGCTAAGTACAACATATCATCCTCAGACAGACGGTCAAAGTGAAAGAACTATACAGACACTAGAGGATATGCTAAGGGTTTGTGTCCTGGAATATAGTGGGAGTTGGGACACTCATCTACCATTGATAGTCTTTTCCTACAATAATATTTACCATGCTTCCATTCAAGCTGCCCCATTTGAAGCGTTATACGGTTGAAAGTGTAGATCTCCAATATGCTAGAATGGAATCGGAGAGAACCAACTAACGGGCCCAGAAATCATCCAAGAAACCACCGATAAGATCATTCAAATAAAAATGAAGCTGGAAGAAGCAAGAAGTCGTCAAAAGAGTTATGCCGACAATCGAAGGAGACCCCTAGAATTCCAAGTTGGAGATCACGTCCTACTCAAAGTGTCACCATGGAAGGGAGTGATAAGATTCCAAAAACGAGGAATATTAAATCCACGTTTCATAGAACTACCACCAGAATTGAGCGAAATCCATGACATCTTTCATATCTCCAACCATAGAAAATGTATCATAGATACCCAAACTATCATTCCAATAGACAACATCAAAATAAATCCTCAGCTACACTTTACAGAAGAACCAATAGAAATAATGGCCCGATAAGAAAGAAAGCTTTGGAGAGGAAAGATTCCCATAGTTCAAGTCAAATGGAATGCTAGAAGAGGACCTAAAATTACATTCGGGAGAGAGGATGTAATGAAAGCAAAATACCCCCACCTTTTCGTTAACCAGGTATAATATGTTAAAAGTTCGGGGACGAAATTTCCTAGGGGGGGAGTGTAACAACCTCAAAAACTTAATCATAGTCACAATTAAAGCAACGTATAATAAAACAATTAGTAACGGGCCGAATAGAATAAATTGGGTCACCCGAAGGTGAAGCCCAATAACATACTCGAATGGGTCGATCAATGGACTTACTCGATTAACAAATGGGCCGATAATATTAATAAAGTAACCTATATAATTATGGCCCAATATACTAAAGCGCATTACCCCATTTTATACCTCTGGACCCATTCCGATTAATCATAGCATTGGCCCAATAACCTCCCTATATTATAAAGACCAATTATACTAACCCAATACCTTGATTAACTTCTCGGCCCTTTCCCCCTCTAGCCCAAACCGCCGCGCCAATTTCAATCCCCTTCCACCTATTAAGTTACCAACACACTCAACCTCCTTCCTTTCACTCCACCTCCTTATCCTATAACTTGCTCCATCATTACTTACATGCACACATAAGTTTATAAAAACCTCTCTTGTCCCTTCGGTTTCCATTCCAAACACCCACTATCACTATCAAACTTTATAATATCACCAATAATACCACTATAACAAAAGCACTAACACCCAAGAACCATTCGGCCAAGGTATCGGCCGATTCATCTTCGCCCATTATCAAGTCACCGGGTAAGTATTTCGACTACTTTTTCGTAGGAAACGAGTGCCTAAGCTGTAATGGCCACCTTTTAGTTTAGTTTATAAACCTAAGCTGCAATGGTCAGCCACAAATACGTATATATATATGTGTGTGTAATCAAAATTATGATGATAATAGGTGATCGGCTCAACTCTTGAACAATCGGCATCTCAAAGAAATCTAGGAAGACCTCTTACGTGAGTGCATGTCCCCTATTTTACCGTTAAAACTCTTTGGGGTGAATGCATGTTGTGTCTATTTGATGAAACTTGCATGTTGTCGTGTGATAATCGATGTATGATAGAACCCGATTGACATAGAAATAACGAGAGTGGATCCACTTGGTCTTTCCAAAATGTATTTATCTTAATCCGTAAAGGGGTTAGGAACCATTATCTAACATCGATAAAGTGTTACCATAGATATACATTCTTATTATTTTCGATCGGCCATGATTATTGAGTCGCATATTTTCGGTCAACTTCATAATCGGTCATAATATGTTTTTGGCATCACTCACTAGTTCTATAACTAACGTATTTTAACATGCATTTCAGGATCTAAATGAATGTTCGGGACCCAAAAATCATGCTTGTTCAAGTGATCTTAGCGACTAACTCTTAACATGAAGCTTATTATCCAAGAGCATTGTTAATTTTGAATCTAGATTATCACATTCTTATCTGTTATCCATATCTTCATGATTAGTTTTCATGATTATTCATATTCTCATTTTCCATGAACATAATTATTTATTATCATGATTATATCTGTATTTTCTGTAAACATGAATACTAATTATCTATATTTTAATATAAACGTGATTTCCGATCATCTATTATTTTTCACAATATCCATATTTTCTACATGAATTCTATAAAGCATGAGTACCTTTTCTATATTTTGAGTTCCATGAACTTGCAAGAATGTTCGAATTGGGAAGGAGCTGAAAACCAAAGCTCAAGATCAAGATGAGTTCCAATAGAATCAAGGCAAAGAAACGTCCTTGGAGTTGAAGATCTACCAATTTCGAGTCAGATATTAGAGGGTGATTGTTGGGCCGACGTAATTCTCGAGCACATGAGACGGTCAAAAGTTGGACCAACAAAACCAAGCAAATGGATTAATATCGTTATTTGGTTACGTTAATTGTAGATAATGTAATTGAGTTATATTTAATTTATAATAGATAGGTTAGCTTTTTTGTCGATTACTCGAGTAAACACAAATCGAATGCCATGGAATGAATCACATAAATCAAGATCGCAAAATGTTGAAACAAAAACATAAAATAGGTTAAAAAAACAAAACAAAATTAAGGACATGCCTTAAAATGAGCCTAGAACAACCTAGTTTTAGTTAATGAGCATCTCAACGTAAACCCTAATAATGACTATAATAATTTATTTTGTTTAAAAGCAAAAGGAGTCTAAGGAAATACCTTAAAATGAGCCAAAAACTACCCAATTTTAGTTAAATAGCAGTAATTCCAAATCCTAATAAATACCTAAAGATAACTGATTTTGTATATCTTAGCAAACAATTGTATTCGGCCCATTTTTTACAGCCTGTTTCTTATGTAAACTGTAAACCTAACCGATCACTATGGAAGAAAACTAAATACCACCCGACCCCTCATCACCATCAATGTATATGAAACATGTAGTAAAATGTTTGTAAGTCTTAACTCAATTTCTACAAAGGGGAAATATCATAGAAAACATTAAACTTTCTGTTTGTTCTCACTAAAGTCACTCAACATTTTTTTGCACGTAAAAAGCACTACACTTTCAGTTTTTTCTTCTAAAAGTTACTCAACATTTCTTTGTACTTAAAAAACACTACACTTTATGTTTTTTTTTTTCATGAAAGTCACCCAATATTATTATTATTATTATTATTTTGTCATGTTTTTTTGTAACAAATTATATGACAAAAAATCTCTTGTTGCAATCAAAGTAATATTAGTTTCGCTAATTTAAATAGTCGTACAATTCTTAAGTATCAAGAAAAAAGTTATATAACAAATAAAGATTGTTTTTTAATCGATATAAGACGCGGGAAGTACTTAACTTTCTTGATCAACTTCATTATTTTGTCACTTTTTAAGGACAAAAAAAATATAGACCACCTATGGAACACGTTAGCAAACACAACTAGGAGTTCCGGTTCTGGATTATTTAAAACAAATACATAACAATTTTATTCAAAATTGACATTTTAGGGGGTTTTATGTGAAAAAATTGGTTGGTGACTTTTATGAGAAAAACAGAAATTGTAGTGTTTTTAGGTACAAATAAATGGAGTGACTTTTGTAAGAAAAAACTGAAAGTGTAGTGCTTTTTATGTGCAAACAATTGTTAAGTGACTTTAGTAAGGAAAATACATAAAGTTTAGTGTTTTTTTATAATATTTCCCCTTTATACAAATTACATTTATGCTAAATATATACTTCCATTATAGGCAGTGGCGGATCCAGGAATTTTTTTACTGGGTTCCTTTTTTTGGTGTTTCAATTTCATATAACCAAACATAAAAATTTTGGGTCAGTTCAAGTGTTCGGGTCTGTTTGCCAGTTCGGGTCGGATAAGGTTCATCACATAATAAAAATACGATATAATAATGAAAAAACATTGACATTAGAAATTTAAAGCACATAACATAAATACGACTGTCTTTAAGGATAAAAAACATACCTACAGTTGTTCCCTACTAGATGATTCAATGTTTGACGATGGTTGTTATTGAAAAAAACTTGAAATATTCATCACATTAAGGTTTCAATTAGTTAAAAAAATACACAATAACCACAATAATATTTGTACCAAAGTAACAATTACCACAATAATATTTATACTAATAGATTAACTAAATCAACAATACATCATAAAACAAGATTAACTAGCATAAAACATAACAAAATCGAAAAAATGAATTAACTAAATCGACAATACATTAACTATTGTTGCCATACGTTGAAACTAAAGTAATGAAACTAATGAAACTAAAGTAATGAACAAAAGTAATAACGATATTCAGGAATCTTAGATTAGGTGATTAAGTGCATAACTTTGAGGAACTGAAGCTTTGTAAAGTGATAATCGTTACAACTATCTTAACACATCTATACTATATATAAATGGCACATTCTACTTATGACCATATCAGTATCAACTGACTAATAAATTACTACCATAACTTACAAGTGTTTCAGATCACAAGAGCTCACTATAATCTACATATAGCACATTCTACTTATGACCGTATCAGTATAATCTATCTAAACCAAATATTAGCTGTTAATAAATTAATAACACATTCTACTTATGAGTAGTTACTGCATATTAGGGTCTTACTTGCTGGTTTTTTTTTAATTTATGTTTATGTTTTAGCAAATTCTAATGTAGGTTAGATGCACCTTTATGAAAAAAAAACAAATCAACAAAATTCATATGTCCCAAGTCTACTCAACTCCACTCATGAAGATCTAACACCAGAATACCTATTAATCAATAAGCTTGAAAAACAAGATCAAACACTAACTGTTCGACAAAATGTCTGAATGGTAAAACATGAAAATAACCATGACAGAGGCTGAATGAGGGTATCATTAGAATTTACCATCTGAAAGGTCATCTATTTAATGGCTTCAAGGCAACCATTTCCAGAGAGAGCGACTAAAGTTATTGATTTCAAACTCTCCTTTTTGCATATTTATTTAGGTATCTAGCCTAAAAATACAACTGGGTGTAGTATTTTACCTTATTGCTTGAAACTTCAAAATTAAGTTATGATTACTATGCCAATTATTAAACAGAATTGATGTTTTATTACTTATGAAAACTTAATAAAACTATTATCATCACACACACATTTTAATAAAACTAAAGAAAGAGATAGAGAAAGAGAGATTAAAGAAGAGATGAAAACTTACAGCAATGAGGAAAAGGAGCCGTTGAGGAAGCAGGGGATTGGTAGCATGGAGGAACCAGGGAGGAATGAGGGTGGGGTTGGGGTTGGAGAGGAGGCAGGGAAGGACAAGGGTGGCTGTGGTTGTGCTCTATTTGTTTGCTCAAGCCCTAGTTTTAGGTTTTGAATATAAAAAAAATACAGAATCGAAAAAAAATGCACGTTACCAGTTTCGAACCGGGAATGTATTTTGTACTAAGAAGGATTGCAACCACTAGAGCTCTCCCAGTTTTTGGTAATGGGTTCCTTGAACATTTTTCTTATGGGTTCCTTTTATTTTTTAATATACAATAACACTATAATTTATAAACCGACTGGGTTCCCGGGAACCCGGTCGGACATGCCTAAATCCGCCCCTGATTATAGGTTGGAATATAGTATTGGGATGAAATTGTGAATGAAAATAGCTTCTAACAACTTAATTAGTTGGTCATATGAAAATAAACGACAATGCACCCACACTACAGTATAATAAGTATCGATAGCGTTAATAACTTAGTTCATGAGATTAGTGGTATCTATGTGTTTCTAAGGAAAATATTAATCATGGAAAGTTTCAAATCTCTGAAAATACTTACCAGCTTTTACTACTTCACTCTTTGAAGCTGCAATCTAGCTGTTAAATGTTTGTTGAGTGTTATAGAGCCTTGATGAAGCTTCAAACACAATTATGAAGAATATATAGTTAGGATAGTTGAGTGTTGTTGAAGGGGGGTAATAATGAGTGTTGTATAGGGGGCTGATGTTAAGTGTTGTAGAAATTTTCTTGAAAGTTTTATTAAAATCAAGATTCGAATCCTCATTTTACAAGAAATAAAACAATATAACATCAATCAAGATAATAAAAGCTTATTCCATAAAAGTTCACATAAATAAAGCAACATCAAGAAGGCTGTAATTTTGATTTTGCATTATTGAAGTCATGAATTTCCCTGTCTCCATATCTGTAGTTTGTTGAGTAGCAATTGTTATCAAACCATTACTTATCAAACCCAAAGAAACTAGTGTTTTTGGCATAATTGTTCCACCAGATGTAGATGCCCAATCAATCAACCAGCAAACTCATTATAATTGCATGTTTGCAAATAACAGACTACAATAGTCAATGCTTAGCTAATCTAAAAAAAAACAATCCAATAAAATCAAATCCATTGACACTCAAAACAAAAATGTAACTACCTATGATGTGGAGTGAAAAAAAAAAGGTGGATAGGAATGAGTGCCCTGATGTCGAGTGAAAAAAGGGGTATTTTATTTTCTTTAAATTGTAAAATCGGGAGAGATATGGGGCACCTAATGTGAATGCTCTAACATTCCAGACTGAAATTGTGACATCTTAAAGAAATGAATTCATCGACCAAATGTATGAATTTAACTAAACAGAGTAAATTACACATACTTATAAGTACTACCATAAATATTAATTAAGACTTATAAAATCACTACTGGAAAGTGTTGCAAGGATTAAACTTGAAAGTCAATTAAGCATAATATTCGGAATAGAAATCCATGAAATTCCTACACTAACACATGTTATAGATTAGCACTAACATAAAATTCGTAACTCTAAGCAATTGAAAGAAAAAAAAATACCAAACTTACGTTTATGGCACTATGAGCATTATTACTTGTATTTGCTACAAACTTCAATGTTGTGATCAAGGAATTCTTTTAATGTTGTAAGTTCATATTATCCTATATATATTTAGAATAATCAAACTTCTATGAAATATAGTTTGCTTGTCACACCCTCAAATTTGTGAGGCGTGTGACATACCAGGATCCAAGTCAACGGTCACAATAAACAACACTATATGAGACATATGTAAGTTCAAAACACAAGTTTAAACCATTGACAAAACAGCGGAAGCATTGTTCTACAAAATGAAACCCAAAAGTATCCAAGCTTGTTCAAGAAACAAAAACCATGAAACCTAGACTAGATGTTGTGCAGACGCGTGCGCCTAAGCCCTGAGATGCTACCTTAGCGACCTGAGAAAACATGCCAAAAGTACGTCAGCACATAATGCTGGTGAGTTCACAGGTTTAAGTTTACAGTTAGTTTCCATGCGTTTGAGAGTTTGATCACAAAATACCATGTCATGAGTGCGTTAAATAAACTAATAAGCGTTTCTTACTACTACCACGACTGTGATGCTGAAACCATTACTGACAAGCGTTTCTTGCGTTGCTGCCCGTGTTTTTGATGCTAGTGTTGCTAAAGTATAGAGACAATATGCACCCGCCCGGCTCCAAGCCGACGGGTGGGGTTTGTCAGGCCCAATAGATCTATATCCATATTTCCCCCGTTATGTTCACCCACATATTCATGGTTTCCCTAGGGACTTCCGTGTTTCATCGTGGAGTAATCAAAGGTGTTACTGTAGATGCACTTTATGCGACTAATGCTTCGGATTGTATATAATAACATGTGTTAGAGATTTATGGAGGTCGAAGGTGGAATCAGGAAGGACAAATGTAGTTCTGGAAGGGCGAAGGTGGAAGTCTAGTGGGCGAATGTGGGAAGCTGACTGAAGATTGTATGTTCGTACCGTGTTATAGGGCGAATGTGGACAAAGTCCACATTCGTACTCTGGAAAGGGGCGAATGTGCAGTACCTATAAATAGGTTTTGCTTGTTTTGTAAGTTAGAATAGTTGGTTATTGTGTGTGTCAAGGTCAGGTTGTTGCTCTCTAGATTAAGTGTGTGTGAAGGTCAATAGATTAACTTGTAAAGCGTTTGTATTGATATTTTGAATCAAGTTATCTATAAAATGATGTTTGAAAAAGTAATCCGTGTGTTGTGATTCGTGTATTATCATTTTGTTCTGTTCTAGGGTTTCCGCACCTGGAATAGTGACTTGTATGATCAGATTTCCTGTCTATTGCTAAAATTCTTCAATTACAAAGTGGTATCAGAGCCATAGAGATCATACAACAACAAATTGATAATATCAGAACTGATTTGGACCCTATTTTGATCAAATTTTCTCTGTTTTTCATTGAAAATGGTTTTTGATACAATTTGAAGGTTTTGGACAACAATTCGTGGTTAAAATCATAAATTCCAAGAATTAAAGTTGTTCCAAATCAATTCCGAATCATAACCTGATAAAGATCATCAAAATCCATTAACTTTTGAAAATTTCAGATCAAAATAACCGTTTTTCAAAGGGTAACCGTTTTGTAAACATGAAAGGGTCGAATCTGGAGAGCATGGGTCGAACGTGGGTTTTATAGGTCGAACCTGGAGTTTTTCTGGACGAAGGTAGCTCATTTTAGGTCGAACCTAGGTGTGTTGTGTTGATTGTTTCACTTTCGGGTGTTATATTCCACATTCGGGTGATCGGGGGTGCGAAAGTGGGATTTAGAGGGACGAAGGTGAACATTTCCAGACGAAAGTGGACCTTACTTATTATTTTCTACATTTGGGTCTTGTTTTTGGGCGAAAGTGAGTTTGTCAGGGACGAAAGTAGAAGATTATTTGGGAAATTTTCAAATGTGTTGAATTCTTAACTTTGTGAATAACATGTGGGGATTTCCAACTACACCGAGACCGGGAACGACACAACAACAGCAGCAAGTGACCATGGACCCATGGACAGTAGCAGCTCAGAAATCGAACACTCAGTCGTCACAACCAATTAACTACTTAGCGATGACGAGTTCGATGCCTCAGAGCGTTGCATCATCCTCACAACAACATGCATCAGATTATTGGGGAGTAGCAGCCGTGGTGGTAAATACTCAAACTACTAATGCTATTTCTACACTAATCAATGATTTATCTTCAGGTAGTGGGAATAGGCCACCCAAGCTAATGGAGATGCAGGAATATAACCAGTGGCAGAAGAAATTCATGATTCATCTTGAAGGCATGGGGTTGGAAGGAACGGAGGCGTGGCAGATGATAGCTAAAGGATATGTGGCACCGATATTAGAGAACACCGGTGAGCAGATTCCTCTAGAGAGTTTGACTGATGATGAGAAGAAGAAATTCGCGGTGGAGAAGAAGGCGTATTCTCAGTTAACCCAGGCAATCACAAACGATTTGCTACATCAGTTTGGGTCGTGCACTACTTCTAAGCAGTTATGGGATGTACTAAAGAATCGTCATGATGGTAACGAGAAGACGAGAAGGTTGAGAATGGAAGAGCTGAGGAAAGAATTTGAGAACTTCAGCTATGTCGGGAATGAGACATTGAAAGAGTTGACTCCCAGATATTGTCATTTATTAACTGAATTGTCAAGCTATGACATTCAGATTCCTATGTCAGATCTGGTGGAAAAATTTGCTGATGCTTTACCACCGTACTGGGATCAACACATCGAGGTACTCAAAGAGAAGGATGCTTACAAGTACTGGACCATCAACGAGTTTATCCAGAAGCTGGAAAACAAAGAACTCGAGGAGAAGAGGAAAGCCAAAAGATCTCAAATTCCTCAAAACCCAGAGTTGTATCATGCTGGTACTTCATCAACTGTGGGGAATTCTAGTGTTGGTGGAACAGTGGCTCCTCATATAGCATGTGTCTCAAGTGTCATGGAACCACCCAAACAACCGATCAACTACCTAGCTCAAACCTCATCGTATTCACAACCATCATACACACCACCACCACAACAATACACAAATTCTTTCATTTCCCCATTTTCTCCGATGCAACAAGCTGCATGTTATTCTGCTAATCAACCACAACAACAACCTCAACAACAATCGTATATGACTCAAATGAACCAAACCAATCAGAAACCGGTAGTATTGGAAACATCCAATATGAATAACGTGACTGTGGAGGTTACTCAGCAACATATTGCGCTAGTCTCAGCAATGGTTGCTTCGTATAACGGTTTAGTTGCAAGTCAAATTGGGAATAACAACTTAACCAATGAAGACTATGCACAAATCGATAAAGAGGAGATGTAGCTGATAGACATTTAGTGGGCTTTCGCAAGCATTATGAGACGGGCAACCGAGTTCATAGAAAAGACCGGGAGAACTGATTTGGGTACTTCTCCAAACACCACATATGGCTTTAACAAGGAGAAAGTCACATGCTTTAATTGTGGTGGAAAAGGTCACTTCAAGAGAGAGTGTACTCAGCCTGCTAAACAAGGTAACCGAAACCCATTCAACTCAAACTACCAAAACCGCCAATCTCAAAACCAAAACCAAGTTTCTTTTCAAAACAATAACTATCAAAACCAAAACAATTACCAAAACCGACAAAACACCTCTCAGAACAACCCAAATAGACAACCAAACACAATCAACCAGAATCAAACTCAACCACCAAATAACACAAACAGAACAGTTATACCTATCACTACACCAAATGAACAACCACAGAATAACAATCAAAATCAAGCTTTGGTGATACAGAATGATGAGAGATTTGACTGGACTGGTATGCAAATTGGTGTTGAGGAGATAAGCACTGGTGGGAATGTGGCTTGTGTTGCACAACAGGTTGATATCGAGGAGTCTGTGATAGTTGATCAAGTTGAAGAATCTGAGATTGAGGTTGAGGAATCAATTGAAGAGATGAATGTGGAGACTGAGACTATTGAAGTTCAGGCTGAAGAAACAAGTTCGGGAGTTGTGATTGACTCAGTCACAGACATTCCTGAAGAAAATGAATCAGTTTATTCTGATTCAGAAAGCGAATCAGACTCAGAGGCCAGTGTTAGTTCTCTAGATGATGACATTGATCAGTTGCTGGCTGAAGCTGATTTTTTGAAGACAAGGAAGTCATGCATAGTGGATGATGCCTTTACCAGAATCGATTATTCAAAGTTTTTCTCTGGAAAGGAATCTCATTTCGCTCTAATGGCCATGACAGATCCTCCAAAACAGGTAAGTTCTGAATCTACCACTGACATAACTAATGATAAGTATTGTGGAACTTGTGATAGATTGACAGAAGAAAACAAGCAACTTCGCGTACAACGTGATAGTGCTGTGATTAACTGTCAATCTGCTCGCAAAGAGGTTATAGCATTTAACAAAGTGCTTGATGGTTACAAAAAGGACATTTCTAACTTAAAGAAAATTCTTTCATTAAAACAATTGGCAATTAATAGCTATATTGATGAATTAGAAAATACTAAGTTAGAAATGGCCACCATCAAGTGTTTTGCTGAAAAGGTCAACAAGAAGCTAGAAAGTTACAAGCATATTGCTTATGTTGTTGATCACATCATTGATGAACCATCTCAAACCCCAAGTTATAAGTCTGTGCCATCTCCGGTGCTATTTGAAAACCACAATTGTCATCAAGTGACACCGGAGAGCTCAGTAAAATCAGACTCTGCATCGGAAGATGGATCCAATACTTCTAGTGTTGGTGATCCAAATTCCGATGTGAGACTGATTTTAGGTTTGAATGATGAAGGAGTTACAGCTGAAAATGATGATTCAGACTCTGAGAGTGACAAATCTGATAATGTGAGTGATATTCCAAAAGAAAATCACATTATTACAAATGAACCAGT
Source organism: Ambrosia artemisiifolia (assembly GCA_032199755.1). NCBI lineage: Eukaryota > Viridiplantae > Streptophyta > Magnoliopsida > Asterales > Asteraceae > Ambrosia > Ambrosia artemisiifolia. Next base: position 18,192,275 of record CM063526.1, read on the forward strand.
GTCACCGTCTCAGCATGTTCATCCGATGGCTAACGCACATCGTGATAAAAAGTCTGAAAAGAAAGAGGTTAAAAAGGATTCAGGTGACAAACCAGTCAAGGTATTTTATCGGATGGAAGGATCCGATAAGATTATCTCTGACGAGGAATATCCAATCAAGTTTGCTAACTATTCTAAAATTGAGAAAATTTGGCAAGAGAGCACAATATGGTTTCCAAAACATGAAAGATCAAATGATATTCCACCCGAAATCTTAAAGAAACTGTATTTGGATGTTCCAAAAGAACCAAAAGTTCATGTCACCCAATTCATTAAACCGAAAGAAAAATCAAACGGTTTTCATGAGCCAGCTTACTCTAAGGGCCCAGTTCCTGAGAGTTTAAGGCGTAGATGTATTGATGATCAATATCCCATCAAAACATATGCAAAGACGAATGCTCAGAACGTGTTTGAAGAGTACCGTGCATGCTTTAAGTGCGGGGAGAGAGGGCATTTACTTGCTCACTGCCCGTACGTGAGGCACAAAGGGCACGAAGTTGAAGTGAGGCAATCCATGAGAAAGCCGGTTGACAATCATTATTATCCACAAAGAAGATTTGTTCCTCAACCAGCACCATTTTATAACCAAAACAATTTTTATCAAAAGAGGAATGAACGTCAATTTCAATATGATCGTCGCAACCGGATAGCCATGGAGAAACCTTTCAAGAGACCAATGGTGAACACGACAGTTGATAGACAAAAGGTACCACCAAAACCTGCTGTCAAATCGAATGTTGGACCTAAATCTGTTAAATCAGAGAAGGTAACCAAGAAGGTTTCATTTGTGAACGATCCTAAGAAATCGACTGAGACTCCAAAATCTCAGATTCGTATTTTGAAACCTTCGGAACAATCTTGGACACCAAATGGTACTCCGGGAGCCTCTACTTGAAAATCAAATGAAAAAGTTGAAAAATGATCCGTAAAAGATGGATTCAAAACCAAATGTTGAATTAAATGAATCTTTGTTGGGTGATATTCAAAGACCCAAGACCACACAGGCTTGGGTCCCCCGAAAGAACTGACATGTTTACTTGATGTGTGTAGGGAGCTTCAGCTGGCCCTATTAGCAGTCTTTGGATTGTTGATAGTGGAGCTTCAGGCCACATGACAGGGGATTTAGCATTGCTGTTCGACGTGAAAAATATCAATGGAGGTTACGTTGCATTTGCTGGAAACAAAGGAGGTTATATCACGATGGAAGGAAGTGTGAGTAACGGGATTGTGAGTTTCGAGAGGATATCGTATGTGAAGCAGATCGATTATAATCTGTTGAGTGTCAGTCAAATATGTGACAAACAATTTACTGTTTATTTTTATGACAAATCTTGCTATATTCTCAAACCGGGCTTCGAAATTCGAAAAGAGTGGGTTATGCTGAAAGCACCTCGCGTCAACAATCTCTATATTCTTGATATGTCTAAAGCGATGACGACCCAGGGGCAAGTGGCATGTTTTCTATCAAAAGCTACAGAGAAAGAGTCAATTATGTGGCATAGAAGGATGGGACATATTCATTTGAGAAAGATGAACCACTTAGTGAAAAATGGACTTGTCGACGGCGTGAATGTTAAACATTTTCATTTGAACGACAAGTGTGTAAGCTGTAAGAAAGGAAAGCAACATAGTCAATCCCATAAGGTGAAGAAAGTAAACTCTGTTGAGATGCCGCTTGAGCGATTGCACACGGACCTATTCGGACCTGTCAAACGCAAAAGTCATCTTGGAGAGCTTTATTGTTTAGTTGTTACTGACGACTATTCAAGATTTTCATGGGTAATGTGTTTGCATCAGAAAAGTGACACCTTTAATAATCTGAAAGTTCTGTTCACTCGATTGGAAAATATCTATGGTCTAAAGATCAAGTGAATTCGAAGTGACAATGGGACGGAGTTTAAAAATGCCAAGATGGATGATCTTTGTGAAAATAAAGGAATTCATCATGAATATTCGGCTCCGTATACCCCTCAACAGAACGGTGTTGCTGAACGGAAAAACAGGACTCTCATAGAAGCGGCTAGAACAATGCTAGCAGACTCGAATCTTCCAGTAATGTTCTGGAATGAGGCGATTTAAGCAGCAAACTATACACTAAATCGGGTTTTAACGGTGAAGAAGTTTGGCAAAACTTCTTATGAGCTGTTACACCGAAGAAAGCCGAACTTGGAGTATCTAGAACCTTTTGGGGCTCCGTGCACGATATTGAATCCAAGCGAAAAGTTTAGTCCAAAAGCTGAAGAGGGATACTTTGTTGGATATGCAACCCCACTCAAACGGGTATTCAACAAAAGAACTCGACAGGTGGAGGATTGGGCAAACGTTGAAGTTCAACGGTATACTCAGAATGTGCAAGGAAATGGTCCTGATTGGATGTTTGATTACAAAGATTTCTTTGAATCATTCAATCTAGATAGCTTGGTTGAAGAGGCTCCGATTACTTTACGAGTGTGAAAACGCAGCGACTTCACCATTGGTGCGTCCGATCACCGTAACTCCTCCAACAGCTTCTAATGATACCAATGCACCTGTACCGGAGGAAGAAGTGTTTCAAGAGGCTTCAACTACTTTAGATACTTCAGAATCAGAAGATGATGGAGATTTCGAAGAAGTTATGCTTGAACATGCAACAGAGGCACCGCCAGTGAACCCAAATCCACATGTTGCTTCATCGTCTAATACGGCTCATGATCTGGATGCAGTAGAGAACTTGACTACTCAGACGGGAGTTACTGTACCTGAACATCCGGAATCTCGGATTCATCGTATTCACCCGCTAGAGCAAGTTATCGGTGACCCTAGTAGAAGTGTTATGACGAGAGGACAACTAAGAAGTGTCAATTCACCAGAAAGTTTTGGTGCTTTAGCTTTATATGCAAAAATACAAAAGTCTGGTTGTCAGAATGATTGGTCGTTTGCATGTTATGTTTCGCAGGTCGAGCCGCAGACATATAAAGAAGCTCTTTTGGATGACGTCTGGGTTGAAGCGATGCAAGAGGAGTTGTTGCAATTTCAGAAGTTGGGAGTCTGGACACTGACGGATTTACCTCCAGGACGGAAGAAGATTGGTACCAAGTGGGTCTTTAAGTGTAAGAAAGACGATAGAGGAGTGATCGTAAGGAACAAAGCCAGATTGGTAGTTCAAGGTTTTCATCAGATCGAGGGAATTGACTATAATGAAATATATGCACCTGTGGCACGCATAGAAGCAATCCGAATGTTTCTAGCGTTTGCCTCCTACAAGAAATTTAAGGTGTATCAGATGGACGTCAAAAGTGCTTTTCTTTATGGTGTGGTCAAAGAGGAGGTCTACGTCGGTCAACCACAGGGCTTTGAAGATCCTATCCACCGGGATAAGGTTTACGTCTTGAATAAAGCACTGTACGGGTTGCACCAGGCTCCACGCCAATGGTACGAGGAGCTGAGCACGTACCTCATGTCGAAAGGATTCAAACGCGGATTGGTCGACTGTACTCTGTTCACGAAGAAAACAGGAGATGATTTGCTTCTCGTCCAGATATATGTAGACGATATTATTTTTGGCTCAACTAACAAACTTCTTTGCAGGGAATTTGAACGTGTTATGCAGGAAAAGTTCAAAATGAGTGCGATGGGGGAGATGCAGTTTTTCCTCGGCTTGCAGGTGGATCAAAGACCAACGGGGATCTTTATTCACCAAACCAAATACGTATCCGAAGTCTTGAGCCAGTTCCAGATGGAGGATTCCAAGCCGATGGACACCCCGATTCAACCTAATCACGGGATTGGAGTTGACGCTAAGGGGGAGCTGACGGACCCGTTTACATACACAGCAATCATCGGATCTCTGATGTATCTAACCGCATCTCGGCCAGACATAATGTTTGCTACATGCCTCTGCGCACGGTTCCAGTCGAAGCCGAAACAAAGTCATCTGACAGCGGTCAAGCGTGTCACAACCCAACCAAGGTGGGCCCGGTCGGAATACAGATGGTTACCAAAACATTACGCAATGCAAGCAAACAACGGAAGCAATGTAAATAACTATACTTTTATAAATAACACTAGTTTACATTTCTATACATTGTATCGTCTCTAATACGAATACTCTAGGTAATATCTAAGATTCCCGCCTGCCTTCTGACTCGTCCATCTGGGATACTCCGATTCATAGCTGGTCCTTCCTTCTAACTCAGACAGGTACCTGAACACATGCTTAAAATAGGTTTTGGGTCAACACTAATGTTGGTGAGTCCGTGCGTTAGTTTAAATGGTTTTCAATAAGGTTATTATTTCAAAACAAGTTCATAAAGTTTACACGGTTCAACACATGGTGATGTACAAGCGACACCTCAAACCTAACACGGAATCTATCTACTGCCATTATAGATTCTCCTGGCAAAATACGTGTCACAAATCCTCAGTGGAGGGTTTTCCGGGCTTCCGGATCCACTGTGTGTGGGGGTTTCCCCAAGTAGCGCTACCCACATATTAAGTGGCCCAATCCCCAGGGTTAATGAGTGTCGGTATGGTAATCGGCAGCTACTATCTTGTCACATCATATAGTTTATAAAAAGGAAGCATGCATTCACCCCAAAAACAGTAAAACACGAAAAGTGGGGAAGGTAACCAAAGCGTCGGACATCTCATACGACTATACTCCTGATCGAATCCTAAGTCAACACACATTGTTATTAGTATTTGGTTTCACTTGTCATAGATACGCATGGGGACGAGCACGAGTGTATTTAGCTTGGTTAAGTCCGTGTCAATATTTTAGTTGTCCGAGTCTATGTATCCAAAGTTCCAATGTCACAAGCTACTATCCATTCCACTATGTATATGAGTTTGTACTTTTAGTTCATACCGGTTAAACTATGTCCGAACCAATGGTCTAATGTCCAAGCATCAAAGGTATTAGTAATAATGTATATGCGGTTCTAAGTGTTCCATATCTAAAGGTTGAGTCTAAAGCTTTGGTATTACAGTTCAATGGTTCGTGTGTTCCAAATGCGGCATCTTAGTCCTATTGTCCAAGGCATCGTGTCAAAGGTTTCTAGTGCCCGTAGTCCGCACGTTTAGCTAATGTTTATATATTTTATATTCAAAGTCCCAAGTTCTAATATAATACTATGTATGTATGATTAGTCCAATACTAATGTTCACTCAAATAGTTTTAATACTCAATTATATCCGAAGTCCAAAGCATTAGCCATAAGGTTTATAAGGTTCTATGTGTCGAGGATCCAATTTGTGTCCGCATTCTCTTATCCGCAACTAAGATCCAATGTCAAGTCTTATGTTAAATACTATATCCAATCCAATGTTCAAGTATGGGGCGTCAATATCCAAATGCTCATAACGTCGAGTCTAAACCTTCCAATGTTCACGGTCCGCAAGCTATCTATGTCAATTATACTAGTCCGAAGGTCCAAGTATCCGATCCAACATAAAATTGTATTAGTTATAATCTTGGCTATTGTTCGTTTATTAACTCGTCAAGTCCCACACGCTTTGTATAATTATAATTAATATGATTACTAAGTTAGTCGATCCGGTTATACCTTATGCGCGGTTTTGGTTCGTGTTGACCAGAATGACTGGGTTGACCAGTTGACTATACATTTGACCCGGTCAACATCTGTTGACCGAGAGTTGACTCGTTGTTTGACCCGACTCTAGACCTGACCCGAACATAACCGAACACTAAACTTCATCCACCACTTTCATACTACCTGTGACCACCCTTCGCCGCCACTACCTGGACCGTCACCACCACCATAACGACCTGAACCATCATCACTGCCATAACCGCCACCGTAGCCATCCACCTTCTGACCACGCAACCACCATCTAGAACCTGTCCCGAACCCCTGACCACCGTAATACCACCACAGTTCATCCTTCAAAACCACCACAACCACCATCTACTATCCAACAACTTCCCACCATTCAGTAATAATCATCACCATCTATCGTGATTATGGAGGGAAAGGGGTTTTTAGGTTACCTTGTTTGATGAGAACCCGGTTACAGAGGCGGCGCCGTCGCCGGAGCCACCAATCGACCCTTCCTCTTCATCTCTGTCTCTCCTTCGTTCTCCTTCTCTCTCTCCGCGTTCTCTCTCTTCCTCTCAGATCCGTCTTTCTCTCTCTAGAATAATAATTGGGTGAAGTGTGGAGAAGAGGGTGTAGTTGTGGGGGTGAGGTGGTCGGTTTGATCGGCCGGTCGCCGGAGCGCCGCCGGGTGGTGGAGACCACCGGTCCCCTTTCCTTCTCTTATCTCACTCTCTAACTCTCTCTCTCTCTCTCTCTAAATGTAGCAGAATGTGTGGGTGTGTGTTATGTGAGAGTAGGAGAGGAGGAGGGGTTTATATATTGGGGGTCTTGGATGGTATTCACCAAAACCATCAAAGGTTTTGGTGAGTGTGTGGCAACATGAGGGGAGGACATGTGTCCTCCCTCATGACTAATCATATCGGGTTCGGGTCCGGGTTGGGTTCGTAACGCTTATTAGCCGGGTTTCGTAAAATGTATTATAGTAATAGTATGTATACATATCGGTTCGGTTTTCAGTTTCACACATAACCGACGCATTTAGTAGTGCTTTGGTTCATTTTATTTTATGGTAATAATATTAATTCGCGAAAATTTTTTGGGGTCCGTTCTGGGTTGTTACAAAGCGTATCCTTAGATATCTGAAGGGTTGTCCCTCGAGAGGACTTTGGTACCCTAATGACGATAATTTTGACTTTATCGCATTTAGTGATGCAGATTGGGGTGGCTGTGACAAGGACAGCAAATCCACGACAGCTAGATGGCAGTTTTTAGGGAGCAGGTTAGTCACCTGGCAATGTAAGAAGCAGACTTCGGTCGCATTGTCTACCTGCGAAGCAGAGTACATAGCAGCCTCGAGTTGTTGCTCACAGGTTCTCTGGATTCAGCAGCAGATGGTGGATTACGGTTTGCAATTTCTTAAAACCCCTATACACTGTGATAATGAAGCCGCAATCGCATTAACTAAAGATACGGGCAATCACTCTAAATCTAAACATATCCGGATTAAGTATCACTTTATCCATGATTGTTATGCCAAAGAGCTGATCGATACGGTCAAAATCCACACTGACTATCAACGAGCATACTTGTTCACAAAAGCTTTTGACAGATCCAGATTCGAATATCTTTTAAAAGTAAACCATATAAAAGAAAAACAGGGCTGATCATCACCTCGGTTTATCGTTTTTTTTGTTTTTAAAATTTTCTTTAAAGTTTTTATAGTTTTTCAGAAAAATTCAAAAACCCAAAAATATGTTTTACATTTTAGGGGGAGTCTTTTATCAGAAAAACCATAAACATTGAAAAATTCAAAAAGCCATAAAAATAGAAAAATCAAAATGATTTCCAGGATAAAAAGAGGAAATGATAGTACATCAGTGGGGATCTGACATAGGCTAAAAATATGTAATGCAACATGAGGCGTGTGTTGATTACGTGTGTTGTGCTGATAGGCTTCGTAGACTAAAAACTGCGTGCATTAGTGATACAAACATAACGAACTACTCGTTCGTGGCTGAACACCTCATGGGCATATGGTCTTAGTACCGTAATTTCGTTTGATAGAGTTGCCAAAATCTGAGGTTTCGGGTCGTTATGATATTGTTATCCGGGGTATTCTGATTGAACTTTTGTCGTATTAATTTACGGACCTAGTTTAATCAGAATATTTGCTAAAAGAGCTTAAATGCCAAAACCGAAAGTTACCGAATTGAGGAACTTTATGTTATTATTGATCAAAGATCATAATTACATCGTGTCAATTTACTGATGCAAATCAGTAGTTGATATCAGCCTCAACCTGGTATATATGCACATGTTACTTTGCTGTATTCGTTTGCTGACCTGTACACCTCTGTGCTATATATCTTGTAACTAAACGGATAACTCTGGCATAATCACGCGTTACGAGGAAGCTTTGTGCAATTTCTTGATACGGGAGTATGTCGTGTGTGTGGGAACCACAACGTGTTAGTATAACACACCTAAATCGTATCATTTTAAAGCATTGCATAATAGTCTGCATGTGAGCTTATGTGGACAACAATATCAGCAGTTGCCGGGTCACATACTGTTTCTAATGATAATATAAAAATTAGATCAATGTTGTTGTCAGATTTCTCAAAACAACTGATATGATCCTCTTACCGGTTATCACAAAACATTTACTGCTTTACTTTACGTTTGTGCATTTTATTTTGTTTTTCAAAAAGATACAAACCTCAAAAAGATTTTATGTGTGTTTTGATATAAATTTCAGAAAAACCAAAAGTTTTACATTTCTGCGTTATTTTTAGATAACCGACGGTGTTTGATGGTCATTTTCTGAGATTTGATGAAACCATCTGAGGTTTGTATCATTTTAAACAGAAAGAATGCATGTTTGAGACTTAATGTGTTGAAAAATGTTTGAACGGGATTCGATTTCGTGATTTGGTAAAAATTTCAAAATTTTCCAATTCACATTCGCCCCTTAAATGGGTCGAATGTGGAAAATTTTTCACTTTCGAACCTTTATCAGTGGACGAAGGTGGATCCTTAATTAAAATTTTCACCTTCGGGTCATGTTTTCACATTCGTGCCATTAGGTTGGGACGAATGTGGAAATTTTCTCACATTCGTCCACAGGTAATGGGCGAAAGTGGACGTCTATATAATCACTTCACCACTTTCGAACCCACATTCAGAATTTTTTCAAAAATTTTTGAAGTATCAAGATCTTGTTGCCCTGTTTCTTTTCAATCTAGAATATTATTCTCTATACAATTCTCATCAGTTTGCTTATAATTTTATAGGTAATGGACTGATATTGACGTGTGATTTGGGGTTTTTAAATACGAACCCTAACTTGTTTAATCTGGACATTTGTGGACTGTTAGACACTGATTTTTTGATTAGGATTCAATGTTTATAGATTTTAGGAGGAGAATATATCAAAAACTAGGATTAATTAACTGATTTGATGTGTTAATTGATTGGAAGTTGTCACACCCTCAAATTCCACTTGCGGGGTTTTACCGCGAGGCGCGTGACAAACCAGGATCCAAGTCAACGATCACAATAAACAATACTATATGAACACATGCAAATTTAAAACATAAGTTTAAATCCATAAAACAGTAGCGGAAGCTTTGTTTACAATTCAAAATCCAAAAGTATTCCATATTATTCAACATTCGAAAACCATGAACCCTAAACTAGACGCCGTGCAGACGCGTGCGCCTAAGCCCTGGGATGCTACCTTAGCGACCTGAGAAAAACATGCCAAAAGTTACGTCAGCACAAAATGCCGGTGAGTTCACAGGTTTTAATAAAAGTTACCAAGTTCCAAAAGTGTACCAAGTTCCACCTGTCAATACTATGAAATGTTCAACCAAAGTACGCTAGCTAGGCGTACGTTTCGTTACTACTACGATTGGAAACCATTACTGGACACGTCACAAGTTACCAATGTTACAGCCCGAATAATGTTACAACTTACAAGGTCGAGACAATATGCACCCGCCGGGCTCCCAGCCGACGGGTGGGGCAGGTCACGCCCAATAGATCTATCCACATTTCCCCCGTTGTGCTACACCGCACATTCATGGTTTCCCCGTGACATAAAAGTTCGTACAGTAACTCCAATTAACCCATAGTATGACAAAAGTTCTCAAAGCATAGTTCAACGCATGTTTTCTCCCCCAAAAGTAAAACCAAAGTAAGTGGGGCCGTGAACTCACCTTAGGTTGCGTTCTTCTATTAAAAGAATAAAGCTACGTTCTTGATAGTCCCAACTACAGGAGATCTATCAAAAAGTTCACATAAGTGTCTCGACTAATCACCATAAGGTTATCTAGTCCTTGATTGTCCAGATCGTGTTTAAGTTATGTTTTAATGCACGTGGACTACTAAATCGACACACTAGACTGACCTGACATCCCGTTGGTGACCCATTACATTAACTAATTAAGTATACACAGATTACACACAAGGTTCAAGCACAAAACACTTAGAATGCATCAAAAATCCCATTCTTACATCCGTAGGGTCGAACCTGTGTTTAACAGTCCTTCTCCGACCAGTTTAAGTCCAGGTTCAACCTCTTTGGGCTATATTCGCCCCTTTTGAGTCACCTTCGCCCCTATGGTTCCACATTCGCCCCAAATACTGGTCGAAGGTGGCTCAACATTTCTAGGTTCGACCTAAATTCCACATTCGCCCCTTACAAAGCTTGGTTCGACCCACAGTGCTCCAGGTTCGACCCCTGTATTCCACTTTCGACCCCACGTGGGTTCGAATGTGGCCAAGTTCGACCCCTGCAGCCACAAATCCCACAAAACGCGTCAAAACGATCCGAAAACATCACGAAACATCCCCAAACACTGCAGTTAATTATTATTAATATGTTCCCACAAAACCCTACCAATTTTACTCCAAAAACAGTCCGTTTCGTAGGTTACCCGAAATGGCAAAGATTATGGAAATGTCACATCATGCATGAAAACTTTACCCAATTAGTAAACTTTCAAATACTCTCATATTTGGTTGAAAAACCCTCTGTTTTGTTTGTTTAAGTGTTTCCCCCAATCGTTTTATTAATAAACAACATATTTATCAAGCCCTAGATTCCTTAAAATTCCCAAATCTAGTACAATATCAACAACCATCCATTCACAACCTAAACTAATCATAACCCAACATTCATAGCAGCCCTAGATCATGTTTCTAACATCCAAACATCAACAAACCAATGAACAATACATTTTAACACATAATACTTCATCAACACATGCCAAATCATAAGAAAACTCATGTTAAATGATTAGGTTTTGTTTAGAAAGGTGTTGGTTAGGTTTTTATTCATAAAAACATCCTTGAAACAGATCTGGACATTAAGGACCGATTGAAAACGAATCGAAAAGTATATAAAAAGGTTTTGGATTAAGAACACACCTTGGATTCTTGATTAGATGATGTTTGTGGTTTAGGTTATGCAAAACAAGAGCAAAAACTCCTTCCTTAGTGATTAAAACCGGTTGAGAGTGTTTGGAGGCGACTAGGGTTTGTGAAATGGTGAAAAATGACAAAGTGTGGTATTTATACTGTTCCACATTCGCTCCCTATGTGAGTTCGGATGTAGCCACATTCGCCCCTTCACATAGGTCGAATGTACCAGTTCTGTTCTCCCTTCCAGGTTCGACCCCCATCTTGGTCGAACCAAGAACTTGCCCCAGGTTCGACCATCTAATCCCAGGTTCGCCCATATGTACATGGTCGAACCAGGAACTGTGTTTTTCCAGATTTTCCAGTTTTGTTGTTTTAACGTATTTAAACACATTCTAACATACGATCATACAATCCTAACACATGTTAAGCATCTACCCCATATAATCTTGTTCACACTTCCATAGCACATATTCTCATAATGCAACACGTATTAATAATCCACATATAGTCCACTTACCTTAGTTCGTATAATTTCACCAACAACGGGACTCAAGTCTAGTGTAACTACCAAATGACTCCCCAATGATATTCCCGATCATTGGACCCTGGACAATCTTATCCTGACTCGACCTAACTGACCCGGTCAAGTTTGTTAATAAATGTTTCCTGTAAAGGTAGCCTTTTAACTAAACCAATGTTATCAACCTGAGTTTGCCGGGTGTCACATCATCCCCACGTTAAAAGAATTTTCATCCCGAAAATTGCACAAGTTCAAAAGAAAACGATAAAGAGATAGAAACCAAGAGAGAAAATTTACCTGAGTTGTCACATCATCCCCACGTTAGAAGGAATCTCGCCCCGAGATTCATTCAGCTGCAGTGGTAACATGTCTCGATTCAAAAGCACGCTTAGGAAAGAGGTGAGGATATTTAGACTTCATCTGATCCTCCCGTTCCCAAGTGTATTCCGGTCCACGGTTCGAGTTCCAGCGAACTTTAACAATACGGATTTTACTCCGACGAAGGCTACGAATCTTGTAATCAAGGATCTCAACAGGTTCCTCCACAATGCGAAGACGATCATCAACCTTGATCTCTTCCAGTGGAACAATAAGAGATTCATCAGCCAAGCACTTCTTCAAGTTGGACACATGGAAGACGTTATGCACATTACCGAGCTCCGCCGGTAAATCGAGCCGATATGCCACCGGTCCAATCCGTTCCAGGATTGCAAACGGTCCAACATACCGAGGGTTAAGTTTGCCACGCTTCCCAAAGCGTATGACGTCCTTCCATGGTGAAACCTTCAGAAGTACCCTGTCCCCAACCTGGAACTCTAATGGTTTGTGACGACGATCGGCATAACTCTTCTGTCGATCCCGTGCCGCCGCCAAACGGTTACGAATCTGTACGATCTTTTCCGAAGTTTCGTACACAAGTTTTGGCCTAGTGAGTTGACTCTCACCCACCTCAGCACAACAAAGAGGAGACCGGCATTTCCGCCCGTACAGAGCCTCGAACGGAGCCGCCTTGATGCTGGAATGGTAACTGTTGTTGTAAGAAAACTCCACTAACGGTAGGTGAGTCTCCCAACTCTTGCCAAAATCAATCACACACGCCCGAAGCATGTCTTCCAAAGTCTGAATCGTTCGCTCACTCTGGCCGACAGTTTGTGGATGGTAAGCCGTGCTCATATCCAACTGGGTACCTAAAGCTTTATGCAAAGATTTCCAGAAATGCGAAGTGAAGTGAGAATCACGATGAAAAATGATAGAAACAGACACTCCGTGTCTAGAAACAACTTCCTTAAGGTAGAGACGAGCCAAACGATCCATAGTGTCGGTTTCCTTAATGGCAAGAAAGTGGGCTGATTTCATCAACCGATCAACAATCACCCATATCTTATCACACCCACTAGGTGACTTAGGTAGTTTTGTGACAAAATCCATCGTGATCCGTTTCCACTTCCATTCAGGAATTTCAGGTTGCTGCAGGAGACCAGAAGGCTTCTGATACTCCACCTTGACCTTAGCACAGGTCAAGCATTTGCTCACGTAGAAGGCTATATCCGCCTTCATGTTTGGCCACCAGTAGAGTACCTTCAGATCTTGGTACATCTTGTCCGAGCCAGGGTGAATGGAATACCGGGATTTGTGAGCTTCATCCAAGACAAGCTCCCGAAATCCCCCGAACAAAGGAACCCATACGCATTCTGCGAAGTAGTGTAGGCCGTCAGTCCTTCGTTCAAGGTGCTTGTCGGCACCGTGCATGGTCTCAGCTTTAAGGTTTTCCTCCTTCAAAGCTTCTAGCTGCGCAGAACGGATTTGGTCAGGTAGAGAGGAATGGATGGTGAGTTGCAACGCCCGAACGCGACGAGGGTTTGCTGATTCCTTCCTGCTCAAGGCGTCTGCTACCACATTTGCCTTGCCAGGATGGTATTTAATGACGCAGTAGTCATAGTCGTTCAGGAGTTCAACCCAGCGACGCTGTCGCATATTCAGATGTTGGTGGTCGAAAATATGCTGAAGACTCTTGTGATCGGTGTAGATGGTGCACTTGGTACCGTACAAGTAATGTCTCCAAATTTTCAACGCGAACACCACTGCACCCAACTCCAAGTCATGGGTGGTATAGTTCCTCTCATGAACCTTGAGTTGTCGAGAAGCGTAGGCAATCACTTTCTCGCGTTGCGTCAACACGCAACCGAGACCCCGAATAGAAGCGTCACAGTAAACCACGAAATCTTCCGTGCCCTCAGGCAAAGACAGGATAGGAGCAGAACAGAGTTTAGAATTCAACTTTTGGAACGCTGATTCTTGCGGTTCACCCCAGTCAAATTTCCTGTCCTTCTGAGTAAGAAAGGTGAGGGGTTGAGCGATCTTCGAAAACCCCTGAATGAAACGACGGTAGTAACCTGCAAGACCTAGGAATTGCCGCACCTCAGATGGCGTCTTTGGTGCTTCCCAGTCTTTGATTGCTTCGATCTTAGCCGGATCGACATGAATTCCTAGTTCATTAACCACATGCCCTAGGAATTGAACTTTGCGTAACCAAAAGTCACACTTCGAGAACTTAGCATAAAGCTGTTCCCGTCGCAAAAGTTCCAAAACCAGACGCAAGTGTTCCTCATGTTCGGCTTTGTTCTTGGAGTAAACCAGGATGTCATCAATAAACACAATGACGAACTTATCAAGATAAGGTTTGCAAACGCGGTTTATCAAATCCATGAAAACCGCCGGTGCGTTAGTGAGACCGAAAGGCATGACCAAGAACTCAAAATGGCCATAACGTGTACGAAAGGCAGTCTTCGCAATGTCAGCTTCCTGCACGCGCAACTGGTGGTAGCCGGACCTTAAGTCAATCTTCGAATAGTAGCTAGAACCCTGGAGCTGGTCAAAGAGATCATCTATACGAGGAAGAGGGTAACGGTTCTTGATGGTCACTTTGTTCAGCTCTCTGTAATCCACACACATCAGAAGGCTTCCATCTTTCTTCTTCACGAACAAAATCGGGGCTCCCCAAGGTGAAGAACTCGGTCTGATAAAACCCTTATCCAAGAGTTCCTGCAACTGGCTAGATAATTCCTGCATCTCGGGAGGAGCAAGACGGTAGGGGGCCCGAGCAATAGGAGCAGCGCCCGGCACAAGATCAATACCGAACTCAACCTGACGATGGGGAGGAAGACCAGGCAAATCATCGGGAAAAACATCAGGAAATTCGCGAACCACAGGGATATCCTCGATCTTCTTCTCATCGGTAGAGGGAACAGAAAGAAGTGCCAAAACGGCCGAATAACCCTTCCGAAGATACTTAAGGGCTTTCATGCTGGAGATGAGACTTAGCGGAGCACCGCTCTTCTCACCATGCACCGAAAGAAATTCTCCATCCGGGAGAGGGACCCGAATAACCTTGTCAAAACAAACAATCTCCGCACGATACAACGATAACCAATCCATGCCTACAACAACATCAAAGCTACCCAAGGGTACAGGCATAAGGTCGATGGGGAAAGACAAACCCGACAACTCTAGTCGACACTCCCGAAGGACACAAGTCGCTTCAATCTTTTTACCGTCAGCCAACTCGATCAAATACTTAGCCTCTAAAAGGGTGGGTACTAAATCTAGCAATCGGCTAACTTCCAAAGATATAAAACTTCTATCGGCACCGGAATCAAACAAAACAGTAACAGAGCGATTATTGAGAAGGAACGTACCGGTAACTGTGTCGGGATCCTGTTTAGCATCCACGGCTCCAATGACAAAGGCGCGTGTGTTCCTGCCACTGCCTCCATTGTTCCCATTACCGTTCCTGTCCTTCATATCTCCGCCCTGTTTCAGTTTCGGGCAATCCTTCTTGAAATGTCCAACCTCACCACAGTTAAAACAACCCTGTTTCCCTGAAGTCCCTTGAGCAGCAGGAGTAGGGACAACAATACGACCCTGAGAAGACGAAAGATTCACCCTACAGTCCTTAGCATGATGCCCCAACTGCTGACAACGGTGACAACGTGCCTTATCACAATTCCCCGGATGATGAAACCCACACTTGTTGCACTTTGGATGTTTCCCAGCATAACCACCCTGCTTCGATCCCGAAGAAGAAGAACCCCCAACATCGTACTTCTTACCTTGTTGTGACGGAGCTGGCGCTGAACCCTTCCCAACATTATCCCACTTGCGCTTGTTACCTTCCGAAGCTTTGACAGTTGAACCACGGGCAGGCAGAATACCCTCATTCACCTTCAGATTAGTCATCCTATGAGCCGACCGAACCACATCCGCATAAGTAGGAAGATTCCCCGCAGCCACCAACCCTGCTATCTGTGGTACTAGCCCCGAAATGTGTCTACACCGCACATTCATGGTTTCCCCGGGACTTAAAAGTTCGTACAGTAACTCCAATTAACCCATAGTATGACAAAAGTTCTCAAAGCATAGTTCAACGCATGTTTTCTCCCCCAAAAGTAAAACCAAAGTAAGTAGGGCCGTGAACTCACCTTAGGTTGCGTTCTTCTATTAAAAGAATAAAGCTACGTCCTTGATAGTCCCAACTACAGGAGATCTATCAAAAAATTCACATAAGTGTCTCGACTAATCACCATAAGGTTATCTAGTCCCTGATTGTCCAGATCGTGTTCAAGTTATGTTTTAATGCACGTGGACTACTAAATCGACACACTAGACTAACCTGACATCCCGTTGGTGACCCATTACATTAACTAATTAAGTATACACAGATTACACACAAGGTTCAAGCACAAAACACTTAGATTGCATCAAAAATCCCATTCTTACATTCGTAGGGTCGAACCTGTGTTTAACAGTCCTTCTCCGACCAGTTTAAGTCCAGGTTCGACCTCTTTGGGCTACATTCGCCCCTTTTGAGTCACCTTCGCCCCTATGGTTCCACATTCGCCCCAAATACTGGTCGAAGGTGGCTCAACATTTCTAGGTTCGACCTAAATTCCACATTCGCCCCTTACAAAGCTTGGTTCGACCCACAGTGCTGCAGGTTCGACCCCACGTGTGTAACACCCCGAGTCCGAGACCCAAATTTTTTCGCTTTTAATTTAGTTCGTTTAGTATAGACAAACCACTGAATAATAACATTACATTGCGCAAACGCGAATGAGGTGTCTGAACCGATAATTATACTGCAAATATTTGAACTAGATTAAATAATAACGCATTATAAGACTGAGCCGACACCCGTTAACGAACACGAACCGTGCCCTCTAAATTATCACCTACCGGGGACACGTGTCCCCTCCTTAGTGGAACACATGTCCCCACTAAACAATCAACACACACATATTACCTTACACGTGACTCTCTCTTCTCTGGACAACATCACCCTACCCCCAACCCTTATCCCTTCAAAAACCAAACACACATATATCACACCCTTATCCTCTTCTCAAGACACATACACACACAATCTCCACACACTTTACTGATACAATCAAAGAAAGAGAGAAAGATACAACCGTATAAAGGGAAACCAGAGGAGCCACGGCGGTGCAGCCGCTTCGACGCCTAACCCAACACCCTTCACAGAAAAAGAGAATTAAAGACAATAGGAGGCGGTGGACGATGGCATTGAAGCTACCGGCTTCGTTACAAGGTAAACTCAGTACCTTGTTTGTTAGTAGTAAGGATGGATGAGGGTGGTGGTGGTATCGATGGATTGTTGGTACCAGTGGTGTTGTACAGCGGATACATAGGAGGGAGTTAGTGATGTTATTTTTAAGGTAGTCGAGATGGTGATGGGTGCCGTACTTTAGAAACGGTGGTGGAATGGTTAGGATGAGGGTATGATTGAAAGTGGATATTATTAAGGTTGAACTGTGATGGCGATTGTTGATGCAAAAGGGTTTGAGTCAAGGAGCTGGGTCCACAAAAGCTGGTCAACAGAAGTTAACAAAGGTCAACCTAGTCAGTCGAGTCAGCTCTTGTCAACACTAATCACAACCTAAATGAGAGGTATAAACGAACCCATTCACTCGATAATTAGATTTAGCATATGTATATTATTTATATTACGCGTGGGATTTGACAAACATCTATGAACCAAACCGATAAGTAATAGGATGAATACAAGCTTGTGCATTTGAGACTTTGGATCTTGAGGATGGTAAACTCGGATTTGGATAAGAACTGGCATATGATAAGGAATAATGTATCGGCTTATATTAGAATGGATAGTAATGGTGATGTCGGACTTAAGACTTATGACACTGGACGCGAGACGCAACCCATACATACCAAAGCCTAGTTATAAATACATATATAAACATTTAAGTTATATAAACGAAATATGATAAGATTTGAGACCATGTAAATACACACACACATCATTGCTAAGAAATAATTACCATACAACTAGTTTATAGATCTTGAACTAGAAGTTAGGATAAGAGAACATGGGTGACTAGGAAGATTAGTGGAGGTGACCATCAGACCAATAGTGATTAACAACTTTTGGACGATTACAATCAAAAGACACCATGTATAAAAATAAGAGATGCACACATAGGTAATATAACCAATATCTAAATAAGATACCTTGAGGGATATACAAAGACACACTTACTAATATTTACGTTTATAATAAAATGTTGCACATGAACCTTAATGGACTCAAGACCACGACATATATACCATACAACCATATGGCACAGCAGGTGAGTTCCGTGAACCTCCCCTCTTTTTCTATTAAACTGTTTTGGGGTGACCACATGTTTCCAGTAATAAACCAGTGTCACAGTGACAAACCAGTATGATGTGACAAGGTGCTCCCGATACCAGATTCACACTCATTAACCCAAGGGAATTGGGCCACTTAATATGTGGGTAGTACTACTCGGGGAATCCCCCACGCACAGTGGACCCGGAAGCCCGGGAAACCCTCCACTGAGGTCTGCGGACTGCTGTGGCATATATTTTGCCATAAGAATCCATAATGGGAGTAGATGGATTCAGTGTCAGGTTTGAGGTGTGACTTGTACATCACCATTATGTAAACTTGTGAACTTGTTTTGAGAAGATAAACTTATTTTGAAAACCAGTTTAACGCACACACGGACTCACCAACATATTTGTTGACCCAAACTCTTTTAAGCATGTGTTCAGGTACTGCATTCAGAAGATTATAAAGCATTCGGATTATGTTCATATGATGCGGATTATAGATGATGTTTGCTAGATGACTATGATAGAAGATTCGGTTACAAGGGATGCGGATTAGAGTATTATAGCTAAGCATGGATTGGGATTTGGATCGACTAGCGGATCACACCTTATTAACTGCTTCGACGACCGCCGCGTTACGTCCTTGCATAGATATTAGTCTACTTTATTAAGTTGTGTAATATATTTTTGGATTAGAAATTGTATAAAACAATAAATATTAGTTATCGTTGCTTCCGTTGTGCAAGTTTGTCACCAAACTGTCATAACGTCCAGCCCCCACCGGGTCGGGTTGTTACAGTTGGTATCAGAGCAGCGGTTGTAGCACACTAGGACTTCCCTTATGGAAAATTCCTAGACTACGACTGAGAGATCTTGGATTAAGATTTGAGAACTACCTAGTTAGGAAAAACCTTGGACATGCATAAGATCAGTCAGAGTAGCCGCAAAGTAAGTCAAAACTTGAGTACCTGAACACACTAGAATGCTTAAAATGATTAAGAACCTGTTTAACCAGTATACGAGCAGTATTTGACACCTAAAATTTTATGACTACGACGGAGATTATTAGAATAATTTCGTGAGGTAAATTGACAATTACACTTGACGTCATGTAATTGTGAGTTTACAGGCACGAGAAGGTTTTAAGAAATCTGAAGAGTCGCCGAAATTTTAAGTGTTTACCATGACGATCATAAACTTTTGTGATAAAATGAACTACTTAGGGTCGTAACAAGCCTGTTATATATTTTTGGAATGACCAGGTTAGGATTTGAATTCATTATTCTTAGTACGACTTGGCGTATTTTGATAAAACGTATATGAACACACCCCTGACTATTGTGATATTTTAACCCTTAACCTATATATGTGTATTATGAAGTCATATAAACGTTATTATTTGCGAATAATTTTTATGACTAAGTTCTGAGCTAACCATGAGAAACAGGTACCTAACCGAAACTTAGGGGCAATATCTGGAAAGAGATTCAAAGCAACAGAGTGAATCTTGATCAACCAAGCGAATAGATGTTCTCAATCCGATAAGTTTTAGTTTTAACCAATATTACTGTCTATTATATTGTAACAACCCGAACCCGTAAAGAATCCGTAAATCATAAATTTAATCCATTTAAAATATTAACATATTTGAATTATAATTAAGAGGTGTCATTTTAAAAAGAAAAGGGCTCGGCCCATATGTGTAATAAAAGAAAAGAAAAGAACCGATTATTAGGAATGTGAAAGGGTTTTAATACTTAATATTATAATCGATTAAGGGATCAAAAACCAGCAACACAAACCAAAACCATAAGACAAATACTGGGGATTAGAGACACCTCATAGAGCTACGTGTCTTGTTCTCCTGAAAAGTTAGTGTGTATATAAACCCTAACCCTTGAGAGTTGATGACTTAGACATTCCAGAATCACCTAAAAGAGACACGAATACGGAGCCTTCAGGAGGATAGGAAGCTGTATCATTTGATCGATCGCATCTGTAGGTAAGATTGATGATTTCTTATTGTTTATTATCAGCTTTAGGGTTATAATTATAAGGAAATCGAGTAAGATTAAGGAGTTATAAACTGATTTATATTTGAATAAAGTATAACCCTTTGATTGTTGATAAATATTATAGGAAACAACTAAGGTGCTGGCTGTGAATCAGGAATACCAAAATCTCAGGTGAGTTCGTATATTTCATGTGTGTTGAGAACCTTGTTCGAGTAGTAATATTGTGATTTCAAGAGTCGAAACTGCCGAATCGTCACCCACACTCATTAACTCGGAAAGAGCCGCTTAACGTATGAATAGCGCTATTTGGGGTAACCCCCACACATGATGGGCTTGGAATGAGATCCGAGAACCCACCATCGAGTTATAAAACCAATGTGGCATATGTTTTGAACCAGGAAACTTACGTTGGCAGTTTAGTAAGTTTCGAGTATAGAGGTTTGAGCTTGTGGCTTGAACATCACAAGAACAAACCCACGGCTGGAACCATATGGATACGGACTCACCAACTTTTGTTGACTTGTTTGTTGTTTATATTTTTTTTACAGGAAACTTGTGGAAAGAGGTGAAAGTAGCGTGATGTGGAAATCATATAAGGTAGCGGCACTAAATCGATAAGGTCTAGTATGTTAAGCTTTTGTATCAAATAAAACGATGGGTAGAATGTTGTATGATAAGTTATGATGTGTTTGAATGTTATGTACATTATCAAGTGTGAATGTAAATATGTCGTTGTGAAATCGTTGCGCTCCTTTTATATGAAAATATAAGACTTTGTTTTAAGAAATTATGAAACCAACTATTACTACCGGACATCCAAATGTCGGGTTGTGACAGTTGGTATCAGAGCGAAAACGATCCTAACAACCGAATAAAATTCTTGGGGAAATTAGAGTATTTGAGATTAATATATGATAAAGAAATTTGTTTTGTGATAGTGTTATGGCAGGAAAGGGTAAGGAACTAGCAATGGAAATAGAACCCCCTACAATGGAAGAACAAGAAAGGCTTGTACTTAGTGATCATGAGAATAACATTGAGGATGAACCTATGGAAACCCAACAAGAAGAGGATAGCCAAGAGGAACCCGAGGAAGAACCTTATGAGTCTAATCGTAGTAGGAGTAGGTCTCAAGAGTTTGTTCCCGAGACTCAAGAAGTAAGAAACAATGAAGGACCATCTAGAAGGACTAGAGGTGCTAGGATGTCGGTTAGACCCGGATTCCCAACTCACCTACTTGCACAAAGAGATGCTATAGAAACATCCGAAGAAGATAGGGCAAATCAATCTCAAGAGAATCGGTATCTTTACCGATTTAGAATAGAAAGGGGTATGCCATTGGAAGATCCGTATGAGCAAATAAGACGACGAGCAAGAGAATGGAGGTATAGGCAACCGGAAATGGCAAGAAGGAACAATAGGAGGTGTAGTAGGTGTGAAGACTTTGACCGAATTGTGCTCCAACGAAATTTGGCCGAAGTTCAAGTGACCCGAATTCGTAGGAACATGCAACAATTTATGGTTAGAATGAGGAGGATCTTGGATGGAGGACCCAACTAGCGACCGGTTTAAGAATGGAAGTAGTGAAGATCAAGCCTTGTAGCTTTAAGTAGTGTGGTTAATGGTAGGAGGTGGTTAAGAAGAATGCCAAGTAATTAGTAGTAGTAGTATGGTTGTGGATGTAGGATGTTGAAGGCTGAAAAAGCCCCTTGGTTAAAATTTTGATTGTATATATATGTACTAACCAAGTTCATGTTAATAAATAAAAGTTATGTTGAATGTGTGAATTGAATATACCACCATATGATAGGACTATAATTGTTGAAAATGAAGTAAACATTATCGCATACAGTGGGCTGAAATGGTGAGCCAAAAATATTATACATGGACTATTAGTAATCTCAAATCATGATGTATAAAAGTCACCATTTATTTATCAATCATGCGTACGTACAGTATACTAACAAGTCTTAAGTAAACATGATAATGTGAGTATGTTACTAAAATATTTTTGTTTAAATGCTAGAATTTAGAGATGACGAAAAGACGACCCGGAAAGGAACCTGAGAAAGAGAACCGAACAAGTGGAACCGGACCAAGTGGTGCTCGGAGCACCCGGTCGATGCATAATTTACTCACAAATACCGAAAGTAACCAAGATGGAAATTCGGAAAATGAAAACCTGGAGTCAAAAATAGAACAACTGATATCGGAGGGAATATCACGGGTGATCCCCACCTTAATCGCTCAAATTGGTGGTGAGCGGGAAATCGACAACAGAATTATAAATTTAGAAGGAGGTGGTATAGGAGGGAATAACGATGGTGGAGGAAATAATAATTTTGGTGAATATAATGAAGGTGGAAACTTTGAGGAAAATGAAAGGAATGTGCGAACCGGTTGTACGTATAGGGCTTTCATGGCGTGCAAACCTGAATCTTTCTATGGGAATGAGGGGGCAACAGGGACTTTACGCTGGTTGGAAGAGATGGAGGCAGTACTAGATATCAGTGACTGTGCACCAAAAGACAAGGTAAGATTTGCAACACATTCGTTGAAAGCCGGAGCATTGGCTTGGTGGAACATGATACTACAAACAAGAGGGAGAAACATACTCCAACGAATGTCATGGGAAGAATTTAGGGGTATGATTACTGAGAAATACTGCCCAGTCAATGAACTGGACAGGATCGAAGCTGAATTCTTAAGGTTAGAAATGCAAGGACTAGCACATATGGAATATGTAAACCGATACAATGAAATGGCCCGACTAGTTCCGCATCTTGTTACTCCTGAAAGCCGAAGGATCGGACGGTTTATTTGGGGTCTCATACCCCAGATTAGAGGAATGGTACGAGCTGCTAAACCCACGACTTATCAAGCAGCGGTGGAAATGTCAGGAACATTGACAGACGAGATAATAAGATGTGGAGGATTAGGTCATGCAGGGGCAAAGCGGAACTATGAACAATTCAGCGAAAGTGTAAACAAAAAGAATAATAACCCCGAAAGAAGAAATGATGATCAAGGCAGAGAGAAGAGGCAATACAAGGGGAACAGTCCGTTGTGCAATAAGTGTAATCTACATCACCAAGGAGAGTGTATGACCAAGTGTACCAAGTGCAATCGCAGTCATTGGGGAGAGTGTAAGGGAAATGTGTGTTACCGCTGCAAGAAAGAAGGACATCAGGCTAAAAATTGCAAGACAAATCTGAACAAGGGGAATGGGTGTTACGAATGTGGAGATTTAAGTCATTTCCGTGCTGAATGTCCTAAACTGAAAGGAGCGAATGATGGACGTCCTAGAGGAAGGGCTTTTGTTATGAACACCGAAGAAGCTAAGGAGGAACCTGAATTGGTGATAGGTACGTTCTTAGTAAACAATCATCTTGCTACTATGTTATTCGATACTGGAGCTAATAGGAGTTTTATTTCACGAACTTTTAGATCTACCATTGGTTTAGACTCTGAAAAATTAAGTGAAACATACGAAATTGAGTTAGCCGATGGAAAAATAATAAGAACCGATGAAATAATAAAAGATTGTGAATTAACCATAGATGAATATTCATTTAAGATAGATTTGATGCCAATAGAATTACGAGGTTTTGATATAGTTATAGGTATGGATTGGTTGACTAAGAATCAGGTAGAAATTGTATGTGGAAAAAGACTTTTGAAAATACCTGTACATAAGGATAAGATGCTGGTAGTATATGGGGAAAAACCGAAAAATAATTTTAAGTTGATTAGTAGTTTAAAAGCCAACAAATGCATAAGAAAAGGTAATGCTATATATATGGCTTATGTTATGTCACAAAAACAAGGAAACACCAAACCTGAAGAGGTACCAGTAGTGTCGGAATTTTTAGATATATTTCCAGAAGATTTACCCGGACTACCTCCCCCAAGACAAGTAGAATTTCAAATTGAAACAATTCCCGGGGCAACACCAATAGCAAGAACTCCTTATAGGCTAGCACCCACTGAAATGAGAGAACTAATGAACCAGTTACAAGAATTATTAGAAAAAGGGTTTATCAGGCCTAGTACGTCACCATGGGGAGCTCCAATATTGTTTGTTAAGAAAAAGGATGGGACGTTTAGGATGTGCATAGACTATAGGGAATTAAACAAAGTGACCATCAAAAATAGATACCCGCTCCCCCGAATAGATGATTTGTTCGACCAATTACAAGGAGCAAGATATTTTTCCAAAATAGATTTAAGATCAGGGTATCATCAAGTTAGAGTGAAAGAAGACGACATATCCAAAACTGCTTTTAGGACAAGATATGGTCACTATGAATTTTTGGTTATGCCATTTGGAGTTACTAACGCACCTGCCACTTTCATGGATTTAATGAATAGGGTTTGTAAGCCTTACTTGGATAAGTGTGTGATTGTTTTTATTGATGATATTTTAGTATACTCCAAGAACCGAACTGATCATGAACATCATTTAAGAGCCGTTTTAGAGATGTTAAGAAAGGAAAAATTGTATGCAAAATTTTCAAAATGTGAGTTTTGGTTGGAAGAGGTAAAATTTCTAGGCCATATGATAAACTCACAAGGAATTCAAGTAGATCCTTCCAAGGTTGAAGCAATTAAAAATTGGGAACCTCCGAAAACACCCACTGAGGTTAGGCAGTTTTTAGGATTGGCTGGGTACTATAGGCGGTTTATTGAAAATTTCGCAAAAATCGCGCTTCCTTTAACCACCCTAACTAAGAAAGGAATAACTTTTAGGTGGCTTAAAGAACAGGAAGAAGCCTTTGAGACTTTAAAAGAAAAACTTTGTAGTACCCCAGTTCTATCACTACCTGATGGAATTCAGGATTTCGTAGTATACTGTGATGCGTCACGGCAGGGCTTAGGATGTGTCCTCATGCAGAAAGGAAGAGTTATAGCCTACGCATCAAGACAACTTAAGAATCATGAACAAAACTATCCTACCCATGACTTAGAGTTAGGCGCAATCGTGTTCGCATTAAAAATTTGGAGACATTATCTGTACGGAACCAAGTGTATAATTTACACGGATCATAGGAGTCTCCAACACATCCTGACTCAAAAACTGTTGAATATGAGGCAAAGAAGGTGGGTAGAGTTGTTAAGTGATTATGAATGTGAAATCAAGTATCACCCGGGAAAAGGAAATCATGTGGCGGATGCATTAAGTAGGAAAATAAAAGAAAAACCCACTAAGATCATGGTAATGCAAATGAGTCACATGGGAGATTTAAAGAAGAAAATCTTGGAAGCACAAGAAGAAGTAATGAGGGAAAAGTGTTTCAAAAAGGAAGAAATCATAGAAACAAGGGATTCCTTTGAGGTTCGAAATGATGGGATAAGGACACACAAGGGTCGAATCTGGGTACCAAAAAGGGAGGAAATACGTAAACAAATTCTGAATGAGGCGCATAGGTCCAAATATACGGTGCATCCAGGAAATGATAAGATGTACCATAATTTGAAGGAAGATTTTTGGTGGCCTAACATGAAAAGAGATATAGTTATGTATGTGCAAACATGCATGACTTGTTCGAAGGTAAAGGCAGAGCACCAACGACCCTCCGGGTTATTACATCAACCCGAAATACCCGAATGGAAATGGGATGGGATAACCATGGATTTTGTGATGAAACTCCCTAGAACTTCCCAAGGACATAACGCCATTTGGGTAGTAGTGGACCGTTTAACAAAATCTGCACATTTCTTACCTTTTAAGGAAGAATGGTCCGTAGAAAAATTAGCGGGGTTATATATCAAAGAAATAGTGGCAAGACATGGAACTCCTACTTCCATCATTTCCGATAGGGACAGCAGGTTCACCTCTAAGGTATGGAGAGGGCTTCAAAAAGCATTAGGAACAAATGTTGACTTAAGCACAGCCTACCATCCCCAAACAGATGGTCAGAGTGAAAGAACGATACAAACATTAGAAGACATGTTGAGAGCTTGTGCTTTAGACTTTGGGGGAAATTGGGACCAACATCTGCCCTTGATAGAGTTCGCATACAATAATAGTTATCATTCGAGTATAGGAGTTGCACCATTCGAAGCACTATATGGAAGAAGATGTCGAACTCCATTATGTTGGGCAGAGGTAGGAGAAAGTCAGCTTACTGGACCTGAGATTGTACAAGAAACAAGTGATAAGATTCGACGAATTAAGGAGAAACTTAAAAGTGCTCGAGATAGACATAAAAGTTATGCTGACAAAAGAAGAAAGTCGTTAGAGTTTGCTGTAGGAGATCGTGTGCTACTAAAGATATCCCCATGGAAAGGGCTTATGAGATTCGGAAAGAAAGGGAAATTAAGCACTAGGTATGTCGGGCCATATGAAATCTTGGATAGAATCGGGAAAATGGCTTATAAGTTAAAATTACCTAGTGAGTTGGAAGGCATACACGACACCTTTCATATTTCCAATCTAAAGAAGTGTATGGTTAGTCCTGATCAAATAATTCCGCCTGATGAAGTAAGGATCAATGAAAAATTACGATTTATAGAAGAACCTGTAGAGATTATGGAAGGTGGTGAGAAAAGATTAAGAAGAAGTAAGATACCCATTGTGAAAGTAAGATGGAATTCGAAGCAAGGTCCTGAATTTACATGGGAAAGAAAGGACGAGATGAAAAAGAAGTATCCCCATCTATTTCCAGAACCAAGAAACAAAGGTAACAAAAATGAATTTTGCGGACAAAATTCCAGATTAAGGGGGGGAGAATGTAACAACCCGAACCCGTAAAGAATCCGTAAATCATAAATTTAATCCATTTAAAATATTAACATATTTGAATTATAATTAAGAGGTGTCATTTTAAAAAGAAAAGGGCTCGGCCCATATGTGTAATAAAAGAAAAGAAAAGAACCGATTATTAGGAATGTGAAAGGGTTTTAATACTTAATATTATAATCGATTAAGGGATCAAAAACCAGCAACACAAACCAAAACCATAAGACAAATACTGGGGATTAGAGACACCTCATAGAGCTACGTGTCTTGTTCTCCTGAAAAGTTAGTGTGTATATAAACCCTAACCCTTGAGAGTTGATGACTTAGACACTCCAGAATCACCTAAAAGAGACACGAATATGGAGCCTTCAGGAGGATATGAAGCTGTATCATTTGATCGATCGCATCTGTAGGTAAGATTGATGATTTCTTATTGTTTATTATCAGCTTTAGGGTTATAATTATAAGGAAATCGAGTAAGATTAAGGAGTTATAAACTGATTTATATTTGAATAAAGTATAACCCTTTGATTGTTGATAAATATTATAGGAAACAACTAAGGTGCTGGCTGTGAATCAGGAATACCAAAATCTCAGGTGAGTTCGTATATTTCATGTGTGTTGAGAACCTTGTTCGAGTAGTAATATTGTGATTTCAAGAGTCGAAACTGCCGAATCGTCACCCACACTCATTAACTCGGAAAGAGCCGCTTAACATATGAATAGCGCTATTTGGGGTAACCCCCACACATGATGGGCTTGGAATGAGATCCGAGAACCCACCATCGAGTTATAAAACCAATGTGGCATATGTTTTGACCCAGGAAACTTACGTTGGCAGTTTAGTAAGTTTCGAGTATAGAGGTTTGAGCTTGTGGCTTGAACATCACAAGAACAAACCCACGGCTGGAACCATATGGATACGGACTCACCAACTTTTGTTGACCCGTTTGTTGTTTATATTTTTTTTACAGGAAACTTGTGGAAAGAGGTGAAAGTAGCGTGTTGTGGAAATCATATAAGGTAGCGGCACTAAATCGATAAGGTCTAGTATGTTAAGCTTTTGTATCAAATAAAACGATGGGTAGAATGTTGTATGATAAGTTATGATGTGTTTGAATGTTATGTACATTATCAAGTGTGAATGTAAATATGTCGTTGTGAAATCGTTGCGCTCCTTTTATATGAAAATATAAGACTTTGTTTTAAGAAATTATGAAACCAACTATTACTACCGGACATCCAAATGTCGGGTTGTGACATATATATAGTGATATTCCCGTTTATATAGAACACGCGTTTATGACCATAGAATCGCTTGCTTGCGTCTTTCGATATATCCAAACCACAGTTGCAAGTTTAATCATTGATAACTAGATTTGTACCGACCTTCCTAGAATTGAGTCGAATATGACGTCTTGGATTATAATCACTTAGCAGGTTCTAGAGATTACTTTCAGAATATTAGTGAAAAATCAACTACTCAGAACCAAGGAAACCTTAACTACCATGAATACCCAATACTTCACGACCTAAAGAAACCTGGATGGAACGCTGCAAGAGGTATTATTAAGAATTAACATATGTTTAGTCACCTTAATGCTCCGTGATGTCTTTAGATTAGTGTCAAATATCTTTGGAGTTCGAATTGTTGAAGGTTTCCAGGTAAGCTTTCTGATTACTTTAGTTTCATCTTAGTTATTCATCTTGTTTACCTTAGTGCCAAAACCTTTGGATTGGTTCCGTAACACATTAATGTGGAGACAAATTATCAGTATGAAACCTGTTAAAGTTACATAGGTAGGTCTTAACGGGGGAGTGTATAGGATTGCGACAACTATCATGAGAAGTATTGACAAGAATAAGAGAATACAGTCAAGGTTGAGTAAGGAAAATATTATGAATAGCAATTCAATCATATGAGGAGCTAAGATTTAAGATACCAGTGGAAGGTTGTACCCCATTATTTTGATTAAGAGCAACATATAGCGATTAGATGTCTAACCTTTTGGTATTTTTCAACAACTTGTCGCCATATCTCACACCATGTACCATAGAAAGACCTTATAGGCTTAAGAATTCAACTATTGTTCTGACAAAATAGATAGAGTTAACCAAAACATAAGCATAAGCATAAGCATAAGCATAAGCATAACCATAAGCATAAGCATAAACATAAGTTATAAAAACTATGAACTAATTACTAAAGTTAACTGGGGAAAGGTCACAATTAGAGTTATTAACCCTTATATATGGTGAGTGGTAATATCTAGATACACCACACTTATGTGTTATCCATACCTGGTTAATAAAATTTAGCTTATCCATATAATTTTCCTTATTGCCCCCTTAACGATGTATGGAAATATCTAAGGTCACTATAATATCCTCACTTGAATTTGTATTGATATCAAAATAACCTTATTTTACCTTTAACCTTTCCTTGACAATGACGTAAGTCGACCATAAAATCCAGTACAAAACATGACAAGGATGTGATTTCATCATTTAAGGAAGACAGATATGACCTTAAAGACCCGTCATACCATGCCTGTCTGATAAGTTTTATTCTTTCACTATATATCCATTTCCTATTTTTAATCCATAATTCATGTTTACATGATTCACACCTCTATATTCTTAGAATTACATGTTTGCATCATTCTATCAGTTAGACTGATACGTGCACTAATATGCTACTTGGTAAACACCACCATGCACATGTTACATGTAGTCTCCATACCCACGTTGCCTACTATTTTTCAATTCATTTAGTGTTTATCTATTTTAATGTCAAGTAGTGGAGTAGTGGCTAAGTTAGTTATTTCCTTTTGTAAGCCTTTAAAAGGCATTGTAAGTTTAACAGAGAAGATGAACAAGAATATTATGAACAAAGCTTTGTGCTTGAATCTCTCCTCTTCTTGATTTCTTGGAAGTTTTGTAGGTTTTTCTTTGTAAAACCTATCAATTGGTGCTTTCATTGAGCCTTAGCCTCCATGGCTTTGGAAGAACTCAATGACCCTATAACCAAAGATCTTCTTCGGCAACTTATTGCCCAACAAGAAAGCTACCTCCAAACCTTAATCGAACAAACCCGCAACCTTCACACCATATTCGATCGACAAGCTACCATTCTCACCTCTATTTCCGAAAAATTTCACAATGAACCACCACCTATTCCGTCACCTCCTTCACTCACACCGTCAACTGTTGTTGCCACACCACCACCAAAAACCGCCTCGAACTGGACACCCACATACCCTCCGTCTACACAACAAAAATCACCATCGGTTTATTCAAAATTACAACTACAACCTGATTTGAATGGTCCATCTCGTACAACTGTTGTTGAAAATAAGTTTGATAAATTCAAGGTGCTTGTTTCTACCAATGAACCTCCTGTCATTAAGAAGCCATTTGATAACCAAACCAAGAAACTTGGGGTTTC
This sequence comes from Ambrosia artemisiifolia, assembly GCA_032199755.1. Classification (NCBI taxonomy): domain Eukaryota; kingdom Viridiplantae; phylum Streptophyta; class Magnoliopsida; order Asterales; family Asteraceae; genus Ambrosia; species Ambrosia artemisiifolia. The sequence continues at coordinate 18,222,675 of CM063526.1, forward strand.
ATTTTCCCCTACCTTGGTTGAAGCAATAGTGGGTAAAATCAAGGCATACGTGGTCCATGTTTCTAATCATGACCTTGATGTGGCTAAGAAGGCTAACACCAAGGGCCCATGGTGCTCTGCAAAGTCTTCGCCGGATGCTACCAAGGTGACAGAGTGGCGGCCTCCGTGGCTCTTCATCAAATCTTCTTGGAGTGCGGACAAGAGAACCGAATGGCGCCCACCATGGCGTCCGGTTGAGACCGCTCCAAATGCTACCGGAAGAGTCGAATGGCGACCACCGTGGCAAACTAATTCCGTTCTTGAGGACAAGAACGTTTTGAGGCAGCGGGAATTGATACGTGCACTAATATGCTACTTGGTAAACACCACCATGCACATGTTACATGTAGTCTCCATACCCACGTTGCCTACTATTTTTCAATTCATTTAGTGTTTATCTATTTTAATGTCAAGTAGTGGAGTAGTGGCTAAGTTAGTTATTTCCTTTTGTAAGCCTTTAAAAGGCATTGTAAGTTTAACAGAGAAGATGAACAAGAATATTATGAACAAAGCTTTGTGCTTGAATCTCTCCTCTTCTTGATTTCTTGGAAGTTTTGTAGGTTTTTCTTTGTAAAACCTATCATAGACCAAAAAAAAAAAAAAAAAAAACCCTTTGAACCCTTTGCTCAAGATCAATTTATACTCTTTCCCCTAGTCTTAAGTCAATTTTGGTGTCTGGGACCATCACCACTTAACATGTTTAGAAAATTTGACTAGCGAAAATCGACTAGAAAACCAGAAACCATAGTCAAGGTTGTATTTATTATCGTGAGTGTTTCTTTTGAGCAACATTAGGAGGCTAGGATTGAACATTATAGAAGGCATACCTTAACTTAGTCGATGTGAACATCAATCTAAATACGCCATCCATTATCTATTCTACCATAGTCATACTTTCAACACCACTTTATAAGATTCAACCGTATACAAATTTAGAACTATCTTAGACAAATGACCAAATATATTTCCTGTATCCTTCCAAAACTTAACCACTAGCTCAAAATAAGTCGTACGGTTGGGAGAAATTAATTATAACCCATTCTCTACACATTGGTACCTTCGTGAACTACGTTTGAGTTAAGAATGAAGAAACTAGTAACAATTAAAAGACCGTATAGACACCTCGTAAGAAAAGAATCTTGAGGGTTTCCCATACAAACTGTACTTTCTTTAAACCAGGACTTAAGAAATACTTAAAGGTAATAATTTACTCATATGGAAACAATTAGAATTAGAGAGGTTGAATCTAACGGGGGGAGCAAATACGTGCATAACAATCATCATAAGGAGTAATTGATAGGAACAAGAGATCATAGTTCAAACTTAGTTACCAAGGTTGGCAATTTGGATCTTTGACAAGATAAGTCCTAAGACTCGAAACGAATGATACAAATGCCACAGTATACGTAAGAGTAAGTATATTGTCTACGAACATTATATATCCTAAGCCTTCCTTGAATATTATTACACTTGTCTTAGAAATATTGAAGATATGTTTGAAATAGTTAAGAATTAAACAACCGGGATGAGATGAGAAGTAGAAACAAACACAATATTAGACTATTAAATCAAAGAATATTCACCCAACTCGATGGTAAACATGCCTCCTTACCAATCTTTCTACCCAAACTTACGAAATTAAGAAGTATAGAATTCTATTAGGATTAGGATTTAGGAAAGATTTCCGGTACATTTTCGAGGCATCAAAGGTGTGGTGGGTTAGCTGCGGTACACCCTATATATAAACACTAATGGTGCATTGAAAATGAGACTGGGAGTCAAACCAACAACAACTCTAGTTAGTCATTAGTTTAAATCCTTCATTTCTAAACTAAACATTGGACATTGTATTTGATTCAGACCTCTATTCCTTGAATCTGGTGTTAGGCTACACGGAGTTTTATCATTCTTGAGTATTCCTGGTCAATCATGATCATCATACCTTTATCATAAACATAATGTGGATATCGAAGACCCACTAAGGTATATTGCTTAATTCAACAAATACTTTTCTTTAGTTTTATTTTCACAAATGACAGCTCGAGTAAACCATGTCGATTCAACATTTCTCTGCTTTTATGCCAAATCATAAAATCCTTCGAGGACATTTTGATTTTGCGCCAAAACTCATAACTTATGATAGTCTCTTCAAAAGTTTAATACCACATAATCAGTCTATAATTACTTGAGCGTTACTAATACTCATCTCCTATCATTATTTGAGATTTATTAAACCTTGCGAATGTGGATCAGTTAAGCTTCCCATAGAAAGTATAACCAACTTTGGAGATTCAAACATAAAATAATTCCATGGACGGAATTCTAATAACGGGGGGAGAATGTAACACCCCGAGTCCGAGACCCAATTTTTTTCGCTTTTAATTTAGTTCGTTTAGTATAGACAAACCACTGAATAATAACATTACATTGCGCAAACGCGAATGAGGTGTCTGAACCGATAATTATACTGCAAATATTTGAACTAGATTAAATAATAACGCATTATAAGACTAAGCCGACACCCGTTAACGAACACGAACTGTGCCCTCTAAATTATCACCTACCGGGGACACATGTCCCCTCCTTAGTGGAACACATGTCCCCACTAAACAATCAACACACACATATTACCTTACACGTTACTCTCTCTTCTCTAGACAACATCACCCTACCCCCAACCCTTATCCCTTCAAAAACCAAACACACATATATCACACCCTTATCCTCTTCTCAAGACACATACACACACAATCTCCACACACTTTACTGATACAATCGAAGAAAGAGAGAAAGATACAACCGTATAAAGGGAAACCGGAGGAGCCACGGCGGTGCAGCCGCTTCGACGCCTAACCCAACACCCTTCACAGAAAAAGAGAATTAAAGACAATAGGAGGCGGTGGACGATGGCATTGAAGCTACCGGCTTCGTTACAAGGTAAACTCAGTACCTTGTTTGTTAGTAGTAAGGATGGATGAGGGTGGTGGTGGTATCGATGGATTGTTGGTACCACTGGTGTTGTACAGCGGATACATAGGAGGGAGTTAGTGATGTTATTTTTAAGGTAGACGAGATGGTGATGGGTGCCGTACTTTAGAAACGGTGGTGGAATGGTTAGGATGAGGGTATGATTGAAAGTGGATATTATTAAGGTTGAACTGTGATGGCGATTGTTGATGCAAAAGGGTTTGAGTCAAGGAGCTGGGTCCACAAAAGCTGGTCAACAGAAGTTAACAAAGGTCAACCTAGTCAGTCGAGTCAGCTCTTGTCAACACTAATCACAACCCAAATGAGAGGTATAAACGAACCCATTCACTCGATAATTAGATTTAGCATATGTATATTATTTATATTACGCGTGGGATTTGACAAACATCTATGAACCAAACCGATAAGTAATAGGATGAATACAAGCTTGTGCATTTGAGACTTTGGATCTTGAGGATGGTAAACTCGGATTTGGATAAGAACTAGCATATGATAAGGAATAATGTATCGGCTTATATTAGAATGGATAGTAATGGTGATGTCGGACTTAAGACTTATGACAATGGACGCGAGACGCAACCCATACATACCAAAGCCTAGTTATAAATACATATATAAACATTTAAGTTATATAAACGAAATATGATAAGATTTGAGACCATGTAAATACACACACACATCAATGCTAAGAAATAATTACCATACAACTAGTTTATAGATCTTGAACTAGAAGTTAGGATAAGAGAACATGGGTGACTAGGAAGATTAGTGGAGGTGACCATCAGACCAATAGTGATTAACAACTTTTGGACGATTACAATCAAAAGACACCATGTATAAAAATAAGAGATGCACACATAGGTAATATAACCAATATCTAAATAAGATACCTTGAGGGATATACAAAGACACACTTACTAATATTTACGTTTATAATAAAATGTTGCACAGGAACCTTAATGGACTCAAGAACACGACATATATACCGTACAACCATATGGCACAGCAGGTGAGTTCCGTGAACCTCCCCTCTTTTTCTATTAAACTGTTTTGGGGTGACCACATGTTTCCAGTAATAAACCAGTGTCACAGTGACAAACCAGTATGATGTGACAAGGTGCTCCCGATACCAGATTCACACTCATTAACCCAAGGGAATTGGGCCACTTAATATGTGGGTAGTACTACTTGGGGAACCCCCACGCACAGTGGACCCGGAAGCCCGGGAAACCCTCCACTGAGGTCTACGGACTGTTGTGGCATATATTTTGCCATAAGAATCCATAATGGGAGTAGATGGATTCAGTGTCAGGTTTGAGGTGTGACTTGTACATCACCATTATGTAAACTTGTGAACTTGTTTTGAGAAGATAAACTTATTTTGAAAACCAGTTTAACGCACACACGGACTCACCAACATATTTGTTGACCCAAACTCTTTTAAGCATGTGTTCAGGTACTGCATTCAGAAGATTATAAAGCATTCGGATTATGTTCATATGATGCGGATTATAGATGATGTTTGCTAGATGACTATGATAGAAGATTCGGTTACAAGGGATGCGGATTAGAGTATTATAGCTAAGCATGGATTGGGATTTGGATCGACTAGCGGATCACACCTTATTAACTGCTTCGACGACCGCCGCGTTACGTCCTTGCATAGATATTAGTCTACTTTATTAAGTTGTGTAATATATTTTTGGATTAGAAATTGTATAAAACAATAAATATTAGTTATCGTTGCTTCCGTTGTGCAAGTTTGTCACCAAACTGTCGTAACGTCCAGCCCCCACCGGGTCGGGTTGTTACAACGTGGGTTCGAATGTGACCAGGTTCGACCCCTGCAGCCACAAATCCCACAAAACACGTCAAAACGATCCGAAAACATCACGAAACATCCCCAAACACTGCAGTTAATCATTATTAATATGTTCCCACAAAACCCTACCAATTTTACTCCAAAAACAGTCCGTTTCGTTGGTTACCCGAAATGGCAAAGATTATGGAAATGTCACATCATGCATGAAAACTTTACCCAATTAGGAAACTTTCAAATACTCTCATATTTGGTTGAAAAACCCTCTGTTTTGTTTGTTTAAGTGTTTCCCCCAATCGTTTTATTAATAAACAACATATTTATCAAGCCCTAGATTCCTTAAAATTCCCAAATCTAGTACAATATCAACAACCATCCATTCACAACCTAAACTAATCATAACCCAACATTCATAGCAGCCCTAGATCATGTTTCTAACATCCAAACATCAACAAACCAATGAACAATACATTTTAACACATAATACTTCATCAACACATGCTAAATCATAAGAAAACTCATGTTAAATGATTAGGTTTTGTTTAGAAAGGTGTTGGTTAGGTTTTTATTCATAAAAACATCCTTGAAACAGATCTGGACATTAAGGATCGATTGAAAACGAATCGAAAAGTATATAAAAAGGTTTTGGATTAAGAACACACCTTGGATTCTTGATTAGATGATGTTTGTGGTTTAGGTTATGCAAAACAAGAGCAAAAACTCCTTCCTTAGTGATTAAAACCGGTTGAGAGTGTTTGGAGGCGACTAGGGTTTGTGAAATGGTGAAAAATGACAAAGTGTGGTATTTATACTGTTCCACATTCGCCCCCTATGTGAGGTCGGATGTAGCCACATTCGCCCCTTCACATAGGTCGAATGTACCAGTTCTATTCTCCCTTCCAGGTTCGACCCCCATCTTGGTCGAACCAAGAACTTGCCCCAGGTTCGACCATCTAATCCCAGGTTCGCCCCTATGTACATGGTCGAACCAGGAACTGTGTTTTTCCAGATTTTCCAGTTTTGTTGTTTTAACGTATTTAAACACATTCTAACATACGATCATACAATCCTAACACATGTTAAGCATCTACCCCATATAATCATGTTCACACTTCCATAGCACATATTCTCATAATGCAACACGTATTAATAATCCACATATAGTCCACTTACCTTAGTTCGTATAATTTCACCAACAACGGGACTCAAGTCTAATGTAACTACCAAATGACTCCCCAATGATATTCCCGATCATTGGACCCTGGACAATCTTATCCTGACTCGACCTAACTGACCCGGTCAAGTTTGTTAATAAATGTTTCCTGTAAAGGTAGACTTTTAACTAAACCAATGTTATCAACCTGAGTTTGCCGGGTGTCACAGAAGTATTGTTCGAAACCAAGTTTTGTTTTAAAATCAATAAACATTGAATGATAAACGAAATTGATTGTTCTAAAGGCTTAGTCGGATGTTTTAGGCCATGTTTGAATCAAAATCAGAGTGTTAAACACTTCAGAAAACAATTTTCAAATTTTGGGTCAAACAAAGTCACATTCGTCCCATATAAAACGGGCGAATGTGGAATCAATGGGACGAAAGTAATAAAAAACGGACGAATGTAAATTGTGTTTTATGAATTGTCACATTCGGGTCTAAATTTGCACATTCGAACCACAATTTCTCACAATCGTACCTATAAAACGGGCGAATGTGGAAATGTGTAAAACCTAAAATTTTCTAAGTTTGACGTTTTTGTCTATTTTGACGTATTTTTTCTTGTTTTTGTATTTCAGATGGCGGAACAACCTGAGAATGTGGAGATTCCGTTGGAGGATGTGATTGTTCAAGATCCAGTTCCGGAAGCTGAAGACGAAAACGTACCGAAAGTTTGGTCGTTTGAACCTCCGCACAACTGCTGTGCTTATGTTGGCGAAGTGATGAAGAACACAGAGTTTTCAGGGATCGTTGATTTTCTCAGGAGGAGTAGGATTGTAGTTGAAAGAATTTAGCTAAAACAGGATGTAATGATCATACAAGTCAAAAATCCAGGTGCGGAAACCCTAGATATGAACAAAATGATAATACTCGAATCAAAACACGTAAAACATCATTTTAATCACCTTTTTCATAGATTAACTTTCATAAAACTTGTTACAATTGATCAACACGTTAATCTAGACCTATCACACACAATCACAAACTTAACACGAACCTGACCTCTCAACACACACTTTCTAAAACTCTCTGTAACATACAAATGACCAAAATCTATTTATAATAACTGCAGGTTCGCCCATTGTGAAGGTGCGAATGTGGACATAGTCCACATTCGCCCACTTCCATGGTACGAATGTATCTTTCTGTTCAGCAATCTTCACATTCGCCCAGACTCTTCTACCTTCGCCCATTCTATCCACCTTCGGTCCTTCAGAAAACACAAACTAACATATGTTAAAAGCTAATCCAATCACTAGTCGCAAAACGTGCATCTACAAACTCCCCCTCGACTATTGATTGGATTGTCTTTGGTCTTCGTCCATAACCTTGTTCAAAAGCTTGATTCTCAGTTGCTTCTTTTGATCTTTAGTCATTTCAGGCTCCAGCTTACGTTTCACCGGCTTAGGCACATCGTATCCACCGCTCACACACCCGAAAACATGGATAATTACGTGTGCAAGATACTTGAACTGCACACTTAATTTTCCTTTGTGCATAGACCCATCAGTAATAGGACCCTTGTACTTCATCCTCAAAAAGCACGCTCTCTGCTCTATCCATGAAAGCTCTCTAGGATCATCACTAACTTCAAACTTGATCTGCAAAGCTTCCCTGATGTCTGATTCAGTCAAGAACATCTCCATCCCTTGAATCTTGCTGCGAATAATGGTCTGATCTTCCCGGAAATCATATCTTGCATTTCTGTAAAAATCCTCCACTATGTCTTTGTAGATTATTGTTGGTGTAGCTAAGGCATGTATAATCCGGCTTCGCCTTAAAAACTCCACAATACCAGCAAATTCAGTGTTCTTCTCGACATCTCCAACATATGCACAGCAGTTGTGTGTTGGTTCAAACGGCCAACCACGTGGAACATTTTCAGCTTCTTGGACAGGATCTGGTACAATGTTCTCCACTGGTGCTTCAACATGTTCAGGTTGCTCAGCCATCTGCACATCAAAAATCAGAAAATACGTCAAAATTCAAAAACGACAAAAATTACAAATTTTAAGATTTCACAGATTCCACATTCGCCCACTTTTGTTTGACCGAAGGTGGAATAATAGGTACGAATGTAAGCATTTTGGTTCGAATGTGAAATTTATCAGATTAAAAACCACATTCGTCCAATTTTCAACACATTCGCCCATCAAGTTCTACATTCGCCCATTTTTGATTGGGACGAATGTGAACCTACAAGCCCCAAAATTTCAAAATTTTGCCAAAGTTGTTATTTGACTCTGATTTTGATTTAAACTTGTTCTATTATGGCCGAATAACCTTCGTGCATGATGAATTGTTATTATTGTAGAGGATGAAATTTGACACTAAAACAGGATTATATGATCATACAAGTTACAAAACCAGGTGCGGAAACCCTAGCTTTGAACAAACTGAAATAAACTCAAATCAAAACACAATCAAAGTCATTTTCAATACTTTTCATAGATTAACTTTCTCAAAAACTTGTTTACAGTGACTATTCAGTTAATCTAACACACACACAAATTCTCTCAAACCTCTCTGGAACAACACCTGATTACACACACAACTTCTGACTCGCTTAAACTTACAAAAACACAAAATCTATATATAGGACCTGCACGTTCGCCCAGTTTAACTGGTCGAATGTGAAGCCTTTCCACATTCGCCCACTCTTAGTGGTCGAATGTGTCTTCTCAGTCTTGTTCCATCCAGATTCGCCCACTGTTAATCTACCTTCGCCCATATCTATTTCACCTTCGCCCATCTCAGTTACATTCGCCCATCCAGCCTTTTCTAACACATGTTAACAATCTAATCATTAGTCGCAAAACGCATCTACAAACTCCCCCTCGACTATTGATTAGATCGTTTTCTGTCTTCGTCCATGGCTTTGTTCAGCAACATAATCCTGAGCTGTTTCTTCTGCTCTGTCGTCATCTCAGGCTCTAACCTTCTTTTCACAGGTTTAGACACGTTCGCCATCTTCACCATCTTGCCAAGTTTTCCCTCCAAATTACTACCCGCATTTATGTCATAAGCAAAGCAAACACCAACAACTTGTGTGTATTTCTTTGCTTGATCTGCATCGTTCGGCTCATGATGAATCGGATTATAAAAGAGCATGATGATGTCTTCGAAGGTGCAATTAATCAACCACATCGGATCAAATACATGAACATGCTTGTATTTGTCCTTTCCGTCTCTCAACACTATCACTGCTTCTGCCTTCCTCCAATCATAATACCAGAAAATGAAGTCAGCACTAAAGTGTTGAGGCATAGGCATCAAAGGTATCTTTCTCATCACTTCAGGTGCCTTATAAATCAAGGTAACCCGTTTCAGCTTGGTTCTGGGATCAATATCCCTGTGAACTTTCCTCCGGGGATATTGTGGTTTAAATCTGTTCCATCTAGTTCTGCTTTCCCAAACCAGCTTGTCTGCGCACCAACCGACATGAGTATTATTCACTGAAGCACCCGACATAGGGAATCTGCATAGATCTCTAACCGCCCAGTACGGTAGAGTTAGCAAGTCAATGAATCTGTAAAAATACAAGATTCCTGATTCCCACTTAGCAGCTAGACACTTCAGCCTGCCTAAGTATGTCCACCCAAGAGCTCTGCCTCTGAACTTTGCGTTGTGAAACCTATAAAAGTTTCCTTGAGCTTCAGGCTTCGGTCGGTTTTCATCCATCAATCTTAATTTCTTCAAATAATTCTTCAATTCATCAGACTTATTTGAAGATTCAGGCATATCAATTCCAAATACCTTCTCTACAAACTCAGCACTTCTTTTCTTTGCCTTTCTTTTTGCAGACGTATTAGGAATCTCAGTAAAATCAGGAAACACCAAATCTTCATCCGTTTGTCTGAAGTATTGTGGGTATTCCTCATGCGTGATATCTTCTATCTCAACTTCTTCAAACTCAGGGGTGTCTTTATCATCAGAGTGACTTCCAATATCCTTTTCAGGAATATGTGGAATTGACTCATCAACAATAAATTCTTCAAATGTTTTCCCTACCCTCTGTGCAAGCCCATCCAGGATCTCCTTTGCCACAGATGCAGGTACTTCCCCTTCTTCAAGATCAGGATCGTTATATTCCAATTCATATCGCATGTCATCAGTTTGGAATATTTCAGCAAAACGACCTGTGAACTCAATAGTCCATTCTCTTCTTTCTAACATGTCCTTGTAGACTTGTTTAGCATCTTCAGTCAAGGACCTCACCTTTTCATTCCAAAACACAGTCTCATCCGAATCAACGTTCTCTCCTTTCTTCTTTGAACTAGACTCACCCGTGTCTTTCTTCTTCTTTGAAGGTGGTCTCTTTTCGAATGTAAACTTTGAAGTATCATCTCCTCCATCATTATCATCACTACTACTACTCTCATCCTCCTTTTGACTTCCCGAACCCTCAGCATCATCATCATCATCATTATTATCATCATCTCCATCATCACTCTTTTCCGATTCTTCATCCTCATCATCATCTTCTTCCTCTTTATCAGATTCAGATGGTTCAAAGTCAACCTGTTCTACCTCTTTCTCTTTGTCTTCCTCTCCCTCCTTTAACTTGGGTGCAACATTATACACGTTGTCTATCAGCTCACTAAGGCGTTTGTTCTCAGCCTTCAACTCTTTATTATCTTCTTTAATCGCCTTGTACCTGTTCTTGTTTCTCAAACACTTTCCTTCAAGCTTCTTATTCTTTGCTTCTAGCTTCTTCACCTTCTCGTCAATCTCATCTTGATTTGACTTTGAAGCTACAACTATCTGAAGCATCTTTTCCTCATTCAGCTTGAACTTGGCAATTTCAGCTTGCTGAGCCACTAACATCTTCATCATGTCGTCCATTTTCTTGTTCACCTGTTTCATAACATCGTCATCCACAGTGACTTTCTTTGACTTGGACTTTGACTTTGATGGCTCAACTTCAGTTTCTTTTCCTTTCTGAGGCTTTGTGAACATATCAAGTACATTATCCAGTGCTATATTGAATTGATCCACTGGTAATGTTGTTGCCTCCTTAGTCTTTTGCTTCTTTGTAGCTGGTGAAGATTGTTTCGATGACGTTCCAGCTTCAGGTAATCTCTTCCCTCTCAAGAGTTGTGCTAACTCTTTCTCTCTAAGTTGCTTTGAACTTGTTTTCTTGGCCATGGTTTTGTGTTTGGGCTTGGGCAAGTTAACTACTACAGTTTCACCTTCATTCAACTCGTCCAAATTCACAGTTAAGCATTTCATCTTCAGCACTAACAGTCTTTTTGCTCTTCTTAGCTTCTTCAATAGATCTGTTTAGTGATTCAGACTCACCAACCAAAGTGGCCTTTTGTTTGGTGGTCCGGACATTTTCAGCATCCGAATCCCATTGTTCTTCAGTCTCTGTCTCCTCTGAATCTACAGACTCTTCATCCACCAAACTTGTACCCTTCTTTGCAGTAGATTTCTTTCTCACAACTTGTTGTTTTGAACTTCCCTGATCAGTCTTTCCTTTGCCCTTCCCTTTGGCTCCAGGATTGACTACTTGTCTTTTCCTCTTCGTACTTGCATCAGCGTATACTAAAGGATCATCATTGTCACTATCACTATCAGGATGCCTTGCTGTGTTCTTTCCAGGATCCATGTAATCCTCTCTAGCCAAGGCTCCAAACAACCTCCTGTAAGGTGGTCTCTCATTATCAGGCACACCTTTGTAACCTTTCATTCTCACCAAGGTTCTAATATTCATGTGATCCATAGCAAGTATCTGTGTAGGATCTTTCTTCAAGTTTGGATACTTGTGATCAAAGATCATCATCAGGAATCTAGGATAAAGCATGAAATACTTCTTCTTCAAACCTTTCAGCATCTCCAGCATGTGATCCAATATCATTCCAGCAACATTAAATGGTTTGTTGAGAGTCAACGCAACCATTAGTGAGCTCAAACTCTTCCTCATCACGTCGTACCCTCCACTAACACATCCAAATACATGTATGATGACGTGAGCAAAATACTTGAACTGCACGCTCAGTTTTCCCTTGTACATCGAACCATCAGTGATCGGTCCTTTGTATTTCATCCTAAGAAAACAGGCTTTCTGCTCAGTCCATGAGAGTTCTCTTGGATCCTCACTAACTTCAAATTTGATCTGGAGAGCTTCTCTAATGTCAGCTTCAGTAATAAACATCTCCATTCCTTGAATCTTGCTTCTGATAACGGTCTGATTATCAAAGTAATCATACTTGGCGTTGTTGTAAAAATCCTCAACTATATCTTTGTAGATAATAGTTGGTGTAGCCAAAGCATAAACCACTCTGCATCTCTTCAGGAACTTGATTATCTCTGTAAACTCTACATTCTTCTCAACATCTCCCAAATACGCACAGCAGTTATGATTCTTCTCAAAAGGCCATTTACTTCCACTTGAAGATTCCCCTTCCTGAACAGGTTCTGGAACAGGATCAGGAACTGCAGTCTCAACAGGAATCTCAACATTTACTTGTTCTTCAGCCATCTGAAACATAAAATCAAAAACAAACGTCAAAACACAAAATCGACAAAAATTCAAAATTTTAGGTTTTTGGAATTCCACATTCGCCCATAAATTCTGGTCGAATGTAGTGTTCTTTTGGTCGAATGTAGAACTTCATGGTCGAATGTGAAATATCATTTCATTAAAATGTACATTCGCCCGTTTAAGGATACATTCGCCCACTCAGTTTCACATTCGTCCGTTCGATGGACCGAATGTAGAAACTGGTTTATCCCAAAATTTAAAAAATTTCAAACTCTGTTTTTAACACTTCTTTTTGATTCATTCATGTTCTAATATGACCGATATATACTCGCAAACCATCAATTGTCCCTAAAATTCATTTTATATCAGTTTTTATAAAGAATTAGGGTTCTAGTGTGTTCAATCGATCAAACAATCCTTTACTGATGTTAATAACCTAATTCATGTACACTTCTCCCCCTAAAACTGATATTGAATGAATTTCTATCAATATTGAACATTAACAACCACTAAAAGACCATTAACCCTAAAACCCTAGTCCGTTTTAAAAACGAATGATGCTGTGCTTGTGTCTGCATCATTACCTGTAATAATTATAGGAAAAGGATCAGTGAAATGCAGGGAACAAAACACACAAACAAGAGAAATAAAATCAACAAGGTCTGGTTATTGAAGAAATTTTGAAAAATTTGAAGTGAAGGGTCGAATCTGCAAGAGGCTTATATATAGGATCCACCTTCGCCCGTTGCTCCTGGACGAATGTACAAGATATTCACCTTCGCCCCAACCAAATGGCACGAAGGTAAAATTGGTTTACTCGAAGGTGGAATTTGAGTAAAAATCCACATTCGCCCAGTTACAAACTGCCCGAAGGTGAGAATTTTCCACATTCGACCCATTTAAGGGGCGAATGTAAAATGGAAAATTCTGAAAATTTTGCCAAATCACGAATTCAAATCCCGTTCAATATTTTTCAATCCATTAAGCTTCCAAAACACAAATTTGCACTTTTAGAATGATACAAAGCCCAGATGGTGTTGTCAAATCTTAGAAATTGACTATCAAGCATCCCCGGTTATCAAAAATAAAGCAGAATTGCAAAAATTTTGGATTTTTCTGAAATTTTATCAAAACACACCTAAAATCTTTTTGGATTTTGTATCTTTTTGACAATAAAAGTAAATTGCAACAAAATAAAATGCAGCAAAGTAAATGAAAGCAGTAAACGTTTTGTGAAATCCGGTCAGAGGATCATATCAGTTTTCTGAGAAATCTGATCACAGCGTTGATCTTTTTATTTAACATTATCATTAGAAACAGTATGTGACACGGCAATTGCTGATATTGTGGTCCACGTAAGCTCACATGCAGACAATTACGCAATGCTTTAAAATGATACGAGTTAAGTGTATTAGACTAACACGACGTGGTGCCCACACACACGACATACTCCCGTATCAAGTAATTGCACAAAGCTTCGTCGTAACGCGTGATTATGCCAGAGTTATCCGTAAAAGTTACAAAGTATATAGCACAGAGGTGTACAGGTCAGCAATTGAATGCAGCAGAGTAACATGTGCGTATACACTAGGTTGAGGCTGATATTAATCACTGATTTGCATCAGATGATCAATACGATGTAATAATGATCTATGATCAATTAAAACATAAAGTTCCTCAATTCGGTAACTTCCGGTTTTGGCAATTAAGCTCTTTTAGCAAATATTCTGATAAAACTAGGTCCGTAAATCAATACGACAAAAGTTTATCAGAATATCCCGGATAACCATAACATAACGACCCGAAACCTCAGATTTTGGCAATCCTATCAAACGAAATTACGGTACTAAGACCATATGCCCATGAGGTGTTCAGCCACGAAACGCGTAGTTCGTTATGTTTGTATCACTAATGCACGCAATATTTAGTCTACGAAGCCTATCAGCATATCACACGTAGTCAACACACGCCTCATTATTCTATACAATTCTTTAGCCTGTGTCAGATCCCCACTGATGTACTATCATTTCCTCTGTTTTACCAGGAAATCATTTTTGATTTTCTAATTTTTAGGCTTTTTGAATTTTATAATGTTTTTGATTTTTCTGATAAAATGGCTCCCCCTAAAATAAAGAACATATTTTTGGATTTTCATTTTTCTGAAAAACAAACAAAATTTAAAAGAAACAATCCACTCGAAAGCATCAACTTCTTTGAGGATTAAACAATCCCCTCGAAAGCATCAACTTCTTTGAGGATTACGATAGTAAAGAGAAATTCCCAATTAGCAAAGAGAAATTCCCAATTAGCAAAATATAAAAACTAAAAACTAAAACGCGATAAACCGAGGTGCCAATTAGTCCTGTTTTTCCTTTATATTATTTACTTTTAAAAGATATTCAAAGCGTGAACGGTCAAAAGCTTTAGTAAACAGATCTGCACGTTGGTAGTCAGTGTGTATTTTGATCAT
The DNA here is from genome assembly GCA_032199755.1 of Ambrosia artemisiifolia. NCBI lineage: Eukaryota > Viridiplantae > Streptophyta > Magnoliopsida > Asterales > Asteraceae > Ambrosia > Ambrosia artemisiifolia. Next base: position 18,237,693 of record CM063526.1, read on the forward strand.
ATCGATCAATTCCTTAGCGTAACAATCACGGATAAAATGATATTTGATCCGGATGTGTTTCGCTTTAGAATGATTTTCCGAATTTTTAGTTAATGCAATTGCAGCTTCGTTGTCACAGTAAATAGGAGTTTTTAGAAACTGCAAACCGTAATCCACCATTTGTTGTTGAATCCAGAGTACTTGCGAACAGCAACTCGAGGCTGCAATATACTCGGCTTCACAGGTAGATTGTGCTACGGAAGTCTGTTTCTTGCATTGCCAGGTGATTAACCTGCTCCCGAAAAACTGGCAACCAGCTGTAGTAGATTTGCTATCTTTGTCACAGCCGCCCCAATCTGCATCACTAAAAGATATGAAATCAAAATTATCATCATTAGGGTACCAAAGTCCTTTTGAGGGACAACCCTTCAGATATCTAAGGATACGCTTGACCGCCGTCAGATGACTTTGTTTCGGCTTCGATTGATAACGGGCACAAAGACACGTTGCGTACATAATATCTGGTCGAGACGCCGTCAAATACATCAGAGATCCGATGATTGCTCTGTATGTAAATGGGTCCGTCAGCTCCCCCTTAGCGTCCACTCCAATCCCGTGATTGGGTTGAATCGGGGTATCCATTGGCTTTGAGTCCTCCATCTGGAACCGGCTCAAGATGTCGGAGACATATTTTGTCTGGTGAATGAAGATCCCGTCGGGTCTTTGGTCCACCTGCAAGCCTAGGAAAAACTGCATCTCCCCCATTGCGCTCATTTCGAACTTTTCCTGCATGACAGTTTCGAACTCCCTGCATAAAAGCTCGTTAGTTGAACCAAATATTATATCATCAACGTATATCTGTACTAGGAGCAAATCATCTCCCGTCTTTTTCGTAAAGAGGGTGCAATCGACAAGGCCGCGCTTAAATCCTTTGGTGATGAGGTATGTACTTAGCTCCTCGTACCACTGCCTCGGAGCCTGGTGCAAGCCATATAAAGCTTTGTTCAACACGTAGACCTTATCCCGGTGGATTGGGTCCTCAAAGCCTGGTGGCTGCCCGACATACACCTCTTCCTTGACTTTCCCGTACAGAAATGCGCTTTTAACGTCCATTTGATAAACTTTGAATTTCTTGTATGAAGCAAACGCAAGGAACATCCGAATAGCTTCGATTCGTGCTACCGGTGCATAGATTTCGTTATAATCAATCCCTTCGATTTGATGGAGACCCTGCACGACCAATCTGGCTTTGTTACGAACGATAACCCCACGATCATCCTTCTTACACTTAAACACCCATTTGGTGCCAATCTTCTTCCTATCCGGCGGCAAATCCGTGAGCGTCCAAACTCCCAATTTCTGGAATTGTAATAACTCCTCCTGCATAGCTTCCACCCAGGCATCATCCTTCAAAGCGTCCTTGTATGTCCTTGGCTCTACCTGCGACACATAACACGCAAACGACCAATCATTTTGACTACCAGATTTTTGAATTTTGGCATATAAAGCTAAAGCACCAAAACTCTCTGGCGAATTAACGCTTTTAAGCTGCCCTCTGGTCATAACCCTGCTTCCAGGATCACCGATAACTTGCTCCAGCGGGTGAATACGATGAATCCGAGATTCCGGATAATCAGGTACTTGCACTCCCGTCTGAACAGTCAAGTTCTCTACAGCATCCAGATCATGACCCGTATTTGATGATGAAGCCACATCTGAAGTTGGAGTTGGGTTCACTGGCGGTGCCTCTGGTTCTTCAGCTTGTTCAAGAATAGCTTCTTCAAATTGTTCATCTTCAGATTCTGAAGTGTCTAATGAAGTTGAAGCCTCTTGAAATACTTCTTCCTCTTGTATAGGAGCATTGGTATCATTAGAAGCTGGTAGGGGGTTCACGGTGATCGGACGCACCAACGGTGAAGTTGTTGCATTTTCACACTCGTAAAGTAATCTGATAACAGCTTCTTCAACCAAGCTATCTAGATTGAATGATTCAAAGAAATCTTTGTAATCAAACATCCAATCAGGACCCGTGCCTTGAATATTTTGAGTATATCGTTGAACTTCCACGTTAGCCCAGTCTTCCACTCGACGAGTTCGCTTGTTGTATACCCGTTTGAGCGGGGTTGCATATCCAACAAAGTAACCCTCCTCGGCTTTAGGACTAAACTTCTCGCTTGGATTCAACATAGTGCAAGGCGCCCCAAAAGGTTCTAGATACTCTAAGTTCGGCTTCCTTCGGTGTAACAGCTCATAAGATGTTTTACCAAACTTCTTCACTGTCAAAACCCGATTTAGTGTGTAATTTGCTGCATAAATCGCCTCGTTCCAGAACATTACCGGAAGATTTGAGTCAGCAAGCATAGTTCTAGCCGCTTCAATTAGAGTCCTATTCTTTCGTTCAGCAACACCGTTCTGTTGAGGGGTGTACGGAGCCGAATATTCATGATGTATCCCTTTGTTTTCACAAAGTTCATCCATCTTGGCATTTTTGAACTCCGTCCCATTGTCACTCCGAATTCTCTTTATTTTCACATTGTAGAGATTTTCCAATCGAGTGAACAGAACTTTTAGATTGATAAAAGTGTCGCTTTTGTTCTGCAAACACATCACCCATGAAAATCTTGAGTAATCGTCAGTGACGACTAAACAATAAAGTTCTCCAAGATGACTTTTGCGCTTGACTGGTCCGAAAAGATCCATGTGCAATCGCTCAAGTGGCATCTCAACAGAGTTAACCTTTTTCACTTTGTGGGACTGTTTGTGTTGCTTCCCCTTTTTACAACTCACACACTTGTCATTCAGATGGAAATGTTTCACGTTTACTCCATCGACAAGTCCATTTCTCACAAGTTGATTCATTTTCTTCAGATGAATGTGCCCCATTCTTCGGTGCCACATTATCGATTCTTTCTCTGTCGCCTTGGACAAAAAGCATGTTATCTGCCCCTGTGATGTCATCGCCTTGGACATATCAAGAATGAATAGATTGTTGACGCGAGGTGCCTTCAACATTATCCACTCTTTAGGAATTGTAAAGCCCGGTTTCAGAATATAGCAGGATTTGTCATCAAAATGCACAGTAAATTGCTTGTCACATATTTGACTGACACTCAACAGATTATAATCGATCTGCTTCACATACGAAATCCGCTCGAAACTTACTATCCCATTGCTCACACTTCCTTCCATTGTGATATATCCACCTTTGTTTCCCGCGAAAGCTACATACCCTCCATTGATGTTCTTTACGTCAAACAGCAACGCAAGATCCCCTGTCATGTGGCCTGAAGCTCCACTATCAACAATCCAAAGACTGCTAATAGGGCCAGCTGAAGCTCCCTGCACACAAAATGTAAATCAGTTAGTTCTTTCGGGGGACCCAAGCCTGAGTCTTGGGTCTTTGAACATCAGGTTTCACATTAACATTCTCACAATCATTTTGAACAACTTTTTGATCAATCTTTTTCTGATTGTTCAAAACAGTTTCCTTTCTCTCATTAACCCTTGAAGTTGAGGCTCCTGGAGTACCATTGGTTGTCCAAGATTGTTCAGACCTTTTCAGGATACGAATCTGAGACTTTGGGTTCTCAGTCGGTTTCTGAACATGGTTAGCAAATGTAACTTTCTTGGTAACCTTATCTGATTTAACAGACTTAGGTCCAACATTTGATTTGACAATCGGTTTTGGTGGAACCTTTTGCCTATCAACTGTTGTGTTCACCATAGGCTTCCTCCATGAGTGTTCCATAGCAATCCGATTCCTTCGATCATAGTGCATTGGACGAGTGTTCCTCATTTGTTGAAAATTGTTATGATTATAAAACGGTTGTGGTTGTTGAGGAACAACTCTCCTATGTGGTGGCACATAATGATCAATCGGTTTTCGCATAGAATTCCTCACTTCAACTTCGTGCCTTTTGTGCCTTACATATGGGCACTGAGCAAGTAAATGCCCACGTTCCCCACATTTAAAGCACCCACGGTACTCTTCAAAAACATTTGGAGCATTTGGTTGAGCAAATGATCTAACAGGGTATTGATCATTATACTGTTGCTTCCTTAAACTCTCAGGGAGTGGCCCTTTTGAGTAAGTAGGCTCATTAAAACCATTAGCTCTGTTTTTGGGTCGAACAAACTCTGTGACATGGACCTTTGGTTCTTGAGGAACATCCAAATACAACTTCTTTAACAAAGCTGGTGGAATCTCATTTGTTCTCTCATGTTTTGGAAACCAAATAGTGCTTTCTTGCCAAATTTTGTCAATTTTAGCATAGTTAACATCTTTGATTGGAAAGTCCTCATCAGAGATGATCTTATCGGATCCTTCCATCCGATAGAACACCTTGACAGGTTTGTCACATTGTTCGTTCTTTTCATTCTTTTCAAGATCTTTCTTAACCACATTAAGATCTTTCTTCACCACATTCTTTTCAGACTTATTCTCATGATGAACACTTCTCATCGGAATCACAATTTGAGATGATGAAACTGGTTCATTTGTAATGATGTGATTTTCTTTTGGAATTTCACATGCATTAACAGTTTTGTTACAACCAGTATCATCACTTTCTGAGTCTGAATCTACACTCTCAGCAGTAACACCCTCATCATTGATACCCAAAATCGGTCTAACATCGGAATTTGGATCTCCAATACTTGAAGTATTAGATTCATTTTCCGATGCTGAGTCAGATTTTACCGAACTCTCCGGTGTCACTTGGTGACAATTATGGTTTTCAAAGAGAACCGGAGATGGTACAGCCCGATAATTGGTTGTTTTATCATCAATGATGTGATCTACCACATAAGCAATATGCTTATAACTTTCCAGCTTTTTGTTTACTTTCTCAGCAAAGCATTTGATGGCTGCCATTTCCAACTTGGTGTTTTCAATTTCATTGATATAGTTGTTAATTGCCAATTGTTTTAAAGACAAAGTATTTTTCAAGTCGGAAATGTCCTTTTTGTAGCCATCTAATACTTTGTTAAAAGCATTCAACTCTTTGCGAGTAGATTGACTGTTCATGATAGCACTGTCACGTTGAACACGGAGTTGTTTATTCTCCTCAGTCAATCTATCACATGTACCACAATATTTCTCACTTGTATTATCAGTACTACATTCAGAACTTACAGGTTTTGGCGGATCAGTCATGGCCATCAATGCGAAATGAGCTTCCTTTCCTGCAAAGAATCTGGAATAATCAATCTTTGTGAAAGCATCATCTGCAATGCACGACTTCCTTGTCATCAGAAAATCCGCTTCTGCTAGCAACTGATCGATGTCTTCATCCAGAGAATTAACACTTGCTTCTGTATCCGATTCACTGTCTGAATCAGAATAAACCGATTCACACTCCTCAGGAATATCAGAAACAGTATCAATCACAACTCCAGAATTTGTCTCTTCAGCTTTAACCCCAACATTGACCTTAACCGGTTCAGTCTCCACATCCATCTCAGCCTCAGACTCATCACTTTCAACCTCAGTTTCTACCTTCTCCTCCACCGTTACTGAATCTTCAATATCAACCTGATATGCAACACAAGCCACATTGCCCCCAGTAGTGATTTCCTCAACACCTATCTGTATACTCGACCAGTCAAACCTCTCATCTTGTTGAGTCACCAATGCTTGATTGGTATTCTGTTGTTGTTCATTTGGTGTAGGGATTGGTATGACTGTTCGGTTAGCATTGTTTGGTGTTTGGTTTTGTGTCTGGTTTGGTGTGTTTGGTTGTCTATTTTGGTTGTTATTAAAGTTGTTTTGACGGTTGTTGTTTTGGTAAGAAACTTGGCTTTGGTTTTGTTGTTGACGGTTTTGATAGCTGGCATTGAATGGATTTCTATTTCCTTGTTTTGGTGGCTGGTTGCATTCTCTTTTAAAGTGACCTTTCCCTCCACAATTAAAACAAGTCACTTTCTCCTTATTGAACCCGTAGGTTGTATTAGGAGAAGTTCCCAAATCAGTTCTTCCTGTCTTCTCGATAAACTCCGTTGCTCTTCTCATTATGCTCGCAAAGGCCCATTGGATATCAATGAGTTCCATCTCTTCCTTGTCAATCTGTGCGTAGTCTTCATTGGTCAAGTTGTTATTCCCAATTTGACTAGCAACTAATCCATTGTAGGATGAGACCATTGCAGAGACTAATGCAATGTGTTGCTGAGCAACTTCAACTGTCACATTTCCAAGGTTAGATGTCTCCAAAACCACCGTTTGTTGATTAGGTTGGTTCATTGGTTGTTGTTGAGATTGGCTAGCAGTGTAGAAAGCTGCTTGTTGCTTTGGGGAGAATGGTGGAATGTATGAATAGTTGTATGGTTGTTGTGGTGGTGGTTGTGAAAAGGATGAAGTTTGTTGATGGTAGTTCATGGTAGGTGATTCCAAAACATTGGATATACATGCAACATGTGGTGTAACTAGCCCTCCTGAGCTTGTACTAGCTGGAACTGAAGATCCTCCAAAGTATAAGTTTGGATTCTGAGGAATCTGTGCTCTCCTAGCCTTCCTCTTCTCTTCCAATTCTTTGTTTTCCAGCTTCTCAATGAACTCCTGAATAGACTAGTATTGATAAGCATCCTTCTCCTTCAGGACTTCCACATGCTGATCCCAGTTTGGTGGTAATGCATCTGCAAACTTGTCCACCTGCTTTGCCATAGGAATCTGTATACCATAGCTAGACAATTCAGATAACAAATGATTATATCTAGGAGTTAGTTCTTTCAAAGTTTCATTTCCAATATAAGAAAAATTCTCAAACTCCTTTATAAGTTCTTCCGTCCTCAAACTTCTAGTCTTCTCATTTCCATCATGCTTCCTTTTAAGCATTTCCCATAGTGCCTTAGATGTTGTGCAAGTCCCAAACTGATGCAAAAGATCATTTGTGATTGCCTGTGTCAATTGGGAAAACGCCTTCTTTTCCACAGCAAACTTCATTTTCTCATCCTCCGCCATGCTCTCCAATGGCACTGGTTCACCTGTGTTATCCAAAACTGGTGGTGTGTAACCTTTAGCAATCATGTTCCATGCTTCAGCACCCTCCACTCCCATGCGATCCAAATGTATTTTGAACTTTTTCTGCCACTGATTGTATTCTTGAATCTCCATAAGCTTCGGTGGCCGATTCCCGCTACCTGAAGACAAATCATTAATCAGTGTGGAAATAGCATTTGTAGTTTGAGTGTTTACCACCGCTGCTGCTACTCCCCAGTAGTCAGACTGTGGTGCTGGAGGTGCACTCTGAGTCATGTAGTTAACCGGCTGCGAAGACTGTGTGCTCGTCTTCTGTGCTGCTACCGTCCATGGGTCCATCACCTGCTGTTGTGGTTGTGTAGTTGCTGGTGTAGGAGTAGTCTGAAAATGCCACATAATCACGAACTTCGAGAAATTCAACACTTAGAAAAATTTTCCAAAAACACTAGTCTAGGTTCGCCCAAAATGACTTCAGGTTCGTCCCTTTCAGCTTCAGGTTCGTCCAAACAGTACTTCCCGAATGTGAAATCTCACCAGAAAGTAAAAACACACTAACACTTTTCACGTTCGCCCAAAAAGTTTCAGGTTCGCCCGTTTTGGTTCCAGGTTTGCCCGCACGATCACCCGAATGTGAAAAGTTAGACCCGAATGTGAAAAATTCAACTGAAAAATTTTAGGTTCGTCCAAAAACCTCTAGATTCGCCCAAAATTTTCTCACTTTCGTCCAGAAAACTACACCTTCGACCACTCTTACTCAGGTTCGCCCATTTTGTGTTTTGAAAAACGGTTACACTTTGAAAAACGGTTATTTTGATCTCTGATTTTCAAAAGTTTGTGAATTTGAATGATCTTGATTAGGTTTTGCTTCGGAGATGATTTGGAACAACTTTAATACTTGGAATTTTGAATTTTAACCACAAAATCAACTCTAATTCTTTCAAAAACACTCAAAAACCATTTTTATGCAAAAACAGATGTGAATTGATGAAAATAATGTCCAAATCAGCTCTGAGTTTATCAATTTGTTGTTGTATGATCCTCTAGGCTCTGATACCACTTTGTAGAGGATGAAATTTGACACTAAAACAGGATTATATGATCATACAAGTTACAAAACCAGGTGCGGAAACCCTAGCTTTGAACAAACTGAAATAAACTCAAATCAAAACACAATCAAAGTCATTTTCAATACTTTTCATAGATTAACTTTCTCAAAAACTTGTTTACAGTGACTATTCAGTTAATCTAACACACACACAAATTCTCTCAAACCTCTCTGGAACAACACCTGATTACACACACAACTTCTGACTCGCTTAAACTTACAAAAACACAAAATCTATATATAGGACCTGCACGTTCGCCCAGTTTAACTGGTCGAATGTGAAGCCTTTCCACATTCGCCCACTCTTAGTGGTCGAATGTGTCTTCTCAGTCTTGTTCCATCCAGATTCGCCCACTGTTAATCTACCTTCGCCCATATCTATTTCACCTTCGCCCATCTCAGTTACATTCGCCCATCCAGCCTTTTCTAACACATGTTAACAATCTAATCATTAGTCGCAAAACGCATCTACAATTATTTTTCAATTTTCATCTATTTTTAAAAAGGAATTAGGGTTAACGTATTCAAACCATCAATTAACCAACTTAATCATGTTAGAAATCTAATTCCTTGTTATATCTCCCCCTAAAACTAATGAGAATTGAATCCTAAACAAAATCATTCATTAAAAACGAGCCAATCAGTCCAGATTATAAACCCTAGGTTCGTAACCAATAACTCGAATTCTGATCTGATTATGAAGCCATTACCTGTGAAAATTAGTTCAAAAGAATCAGGAATCGACAAGGAATAATAAACAAGATCAAAGGAAATCACAGCAACAAGGTCACGTTACTTAGAAATTTTTTTTTGAAAATTTGCAGAATGAGGGGTCGAACCTGGTGTTGGCATATATATAGAGGTACCTTCGCCCGTTTGTGATGGACGAATGTGGACAATTTCCACATTCGACCAATTCAATGGCCCGAAGGTGGAAATAAAGTACCCGAAGGTGAAATTTGTTTGAAAAATCCACTTTCGCCCAACCAGAAACGCACGAATGTAAGATGTTTCCACATTCGACCCATTTAAGGGGCGAATGTGAAATGGAAAAATCTGAAAATTTTGCCAAATCACGAATTCGAATCCCGTTCAACATTTTTCAATCCGTTAAGTCTCAAAAACTTATTATTTCACTTTTAGAATGATACAAAGCCCAGATGGTTTCATCAAATCTCAGAAATTGACCATCAAACACCGTCGGTTGTCTAAAATAAAGCAGAAATGCAAAAACTTTTGGTTTTTCTGAAATTTATATCAAAACACACCTAAAATCTTTTTGGATTTTGTATCTTTTTGACAATAAAAGTAAAATGCAACAATGTAAACAAAGCAGTAAACGTTTTGTGATGTCCGGTAAGAGGATCATATCAGTTTTCTGAGAAATCTGATCACAGCGTTGATCTTTTTGTTCAATATTATCATTAGAAACAGTATGTGACACGGCAATTGCTGATATTGTGGTCCACTTAAGCTCACATGCAGACTATTACGCAATGCTTTAAAATGATACGAGTTAAGTGTATTAGACTAACACATTGTGGTTCCCACACACACGACATACTCCCGTATCAAGTAATTGCACAAAGCTTCGTCGTAACGCGTGATTATGCCAGAGTTATCCGTTAAACTTACAAAGTATATAGCACAGAGGTGTACAGGTCAGCAAACGAATGCAGCAGAGTAACATGTGCATATATACTAGGTTGAGGCTGATATCAACTACTGATTTGCATCAATAAGTCAATACGATGTAATTATGATCTTTGATCAATAAAAACATAAAGTTCCTCAATTCGGTAACTTTCGGTTTTGGCATTTAAGCTCTTTTAGCAAATATTCTGATGAAACTAGGTCCGTAAATCAATACGACAGAAGTTTAATCAGAATATTCCTGATAACCATAACATAACGACCCGAAACCTCAGATTTTGGCAATCCTATCAAACGAAATTACGGTACTAAGACCATATGCCCATGAGGTGTTCAGCCACGAACGCGTAGTTCGTTATGTTTGTATCACTAATGCACGCAATTTTTAGTCTACGAAGCCTATCAGCACATCACACGCAATCAACACATGCCTCATATTACTATACAAATCTTTAGCCTGTGTCAGATCCCCACTGATGTACTATCATTTCCTCTTTTTATCCTGGAAATCATTTTTGGTTTTTCTAATTTTTAGGTCTTTTTGAATTTTTCAATGTTTTTGGTTTTTCTGATAAAATGACTCCCCTAAAATATAAAACATATTTTTGGGTTTTTAATTTTTTTTGAAAAACAATAAAAACTTTAAAGAAAATTTTAAACTAAAAAGCGATAAACCGAGGTGCTAATTAGTCCTGTTTTTCCTTTATGTTGTTAACTTTTAAAAGATATTCAAAGCGGGATCTGTCAAAAGCTTTAGTGCAAATCTGCACGTTCATAGTCAGTATGGATTTTGACCATATCTATCAATTCTTTAGCGTAACAATCACGGATAAAATGATATTTGATCCGGAAATGTTTCGCTTTAGAATGATTGCCCGTATCTTTAGTTAATGCGATCGCGGCTTCATTGTCACAGTGTATAGGGGTTTTAAGAAAATGCAAACCGTAATCCACCATCTGCTGTTGGATCCAGAGCACTTGCGAACAGCAACTCGAGGCTGCAATGTACTCGGCTTCACAGGTAGACAGCGCGACCGAAGTCTGCTTCTTACATTGCCAGGTGACTAACCTGCTCCCTAAAAACTGGCAACCAGCTGTAGTGGATTTGCTATCCTTGTCACAGCCGCCCCAATCTGCATCACTAAAAGCGATAAAATCAAAATCATCATCATTAGGGTACCAAAGTCCTTTCGAGGGACAACCCTTCAGATATCTAAGGATATGCTTGACCGCCGTCAGATGACTTTGTTTCGGCTTCGATTGATAACGAGCACAGAGACACGTTGCGAACATAATATCTGGCCGAGATGCTGTAAGATACATCAGAGATCCGATGATTGCTCTGTATGTAAATGGGTCCGTCAGCTCCCCCTTAGCGTCCACTCCAATCCCGTGATTGGGTTGAATCGGGGTATCCATCGGCTTGGAATCCTCCATCTGGAACCGGCTCAAGACTTCGGATACGTATTTCGTCTGGTGAATGAAGATCCCCGTGGGTCTTTGGTCCACCTGCAAGCCTAGGAAAAACTGCATCTCCCCCATTGCGCTCATCTCAAACTTTTCCTGCATGACATTTTCAAACTCCCTGCATAAAAGTTCGTTAGTTGAACCAAATATTATATCATCAACGTATATCTGCACCAGAAGCAAATCATCCCCTGATTTCTTCGTAAATAGGGTGCAGTCGACGAGTCCACGCTTAAATCCCTTTGCCATGAGGTATGTACTTAGCTCCTCGTACCACTGTCTCGGAGCCTGGTGCAAGCCATATAAAGCTTTGTTTAGCACATAGACCTTATCCCGGTGGATAGGATCCTCAAAGCCTGGTGGCTGCCCGACATAAACCTCTTCTTTGACTTTCCCGTACAGAAATGCGCTCTTGACGTCCATTTGATAAACTTTGAACTTCTTATAGGAAGCAAACGCAAGAAACATCCGAAATGCCTCAATGCGTGCTACAGGAGCATAGATTTCGTTATAATCAATCCCTTCGATTTGATGGAAACCCTGTACGACTAATCTGGCTTTGTTACGAACTATAACACCACGATCATCCTTTTTGCACTTAAACACCCATTTAGTGCCAATCTTCTTTCTTCCAGGCGGTAAATCAGTGAGCGTCCAAACCCCCAATTTCTGAAATTGTAATAACTCCTCCTGCATTGCTTCAACCCATGCTTCCTCCAGCAAAGCGTCCTTGTATGTCCTTGGCTCTACCTGCGACACATAACACGCAAACGACCAATCATTTTGACTACCAGATTTTTGTATTTTGGCATATAAAGCTAAAGCACCAAAACTCTCTGGCGAATTAACACTTCGCAGCTGCCCTCTTGTCATCACACTGCTTCCAGGATCACCGATAACTTGCTCCAGTGAGTGAATACGATGAATCCGAGATTCCGGATGTTCAGGTACAGTAACTCCCGTCTGAATAGTCAAGTTCTCTACAGCATCCAGATCATGACCCGTGTTAGATGATGAAGCAACATCTGGAGTTGGAGTTGGGTTCACTGGCGGTGCCTCTGGTTCTTCTGAATGTTCAAGAATAACTTCTTCAAATTGTTCATCTTCAGACTCTGAAGAATCTAAAGTAGTAGAAGCCTCTTGAAACACTTCTTCCTCTGGTACAGGAACATTGGTATCATTAGAAGCTGGTGGGGGATTTACGGTGATTGGACGCACCAACGGTGAAGTCGCCGCGTTTTCACACTCGTAAAGTAATCTAATAACAGCTTCTTCAACCAAGCTATCTAGATTGAATGATTCAAAGAAATCTTTGTAATCAAACATCCAATCAGGACCAAGCCCTTGCACATTTTGTGTATACCGTTGAACTTCCACGTTAGCCCAATCCTCTACCTGACGAGTTCGCTTGTTGTATACCCGTTTGAGCGGGGTTGCATATCCAACAAAGTATCCCTCCTCAGCTTTAGGACTAAACTTCTCGCTTGGATTCAACATCGTGCATGGTGCCCCAAAAGGTTCTAGATACTCTACGTTCGGCTTTCGTCGGTGTAACAGTTCATAAGAAGTTTTACCAAACTTCTTCACCGTTAAAACCCGATTGAGTGTATAATTTGCTGCATAAATCGCCTCATTCCAGAACATTACTGGAGGATTCGAGTCTGCAAGCATTGTTCTTGCCGCCTCTATTAGAGTCCTGTTTTTGCGTTCAGCAACACCGTTCTGTTGTGGGGTATACGGAGCCGAATATTCATGATGAATTCCTTTGCTTTCACAAAGTTCATCCATCTTTGCATTTTTGAACTCCGTCCCATTATCACTCCGAATTCTCTTGATCTTCAGATTGTAGAGATTCTCTAATCGAGTGAACAGAACTTTCAAGTTGTTAGAGGTGTCACTTTTATGCTGCAAACACATCACCCATGAAAATCTTGAGTAGTCGTCAGTGACAACTAAACAGTAAAGCTCCCCAAGATGACTTTTGCGCTTGACAGGTCCGAATAGGTCCATGTGCAATCACTCAAGTGGCATCTCAACAGAGTTAACTTTCTTCACTTTGTGGGACTGTCTGTGTTGCTTCCCCTTCTTACAGCTTACACACTTGTCATTCAAATGGAAATGTTTCACATTCACGCCATCGACAAGTCCATTCTTCACAAGATGATTCATTTTTCTCAGATGAATGTGCCCCATTCTTCGGTGCCACATTATCGATTCCTTCTCGGTCGCCTTGGATAGAAAACATGTTATTTGCCCCTGGGATGTCATTGCCTTGGACATATCAAGAACATAAAGGTTATTGACACGAGGTGCCTTCAACATTACCCACTCTTTTGGAATTTTGAAACCCGGTTTGAGAATGTAGCAGGATTTGTCATCAAAATGAACAGTAAATTGTTTATCACAGATTTGACTGACGCTCAACAGATTATAGTCTATCTGCTTCACATATGAAATTCTCTCAAAGCTTACAATCCCATTACTCACACTCCCTTCCATAGTGATATATCCGCCTTTATTCCCAGCAAATGCAACATATCCACCATTAATATTCTTCACATCAAACAATAATGCTAGATCCCCGGTCATGTGGCCTGAAGCTCCACTATCAACAATCCAAAGACTGCTAATAGGGCCAGCTGAAGCTCCCTGCACACATCAAGTAATTCAATTAGTTCTTTCGGGGGACCCAAGCCTGAGTCTTGGGTCTTTGAATTTCATCGTTCAAAGAAACATTTACTTCAGCAGTTTGTTTTGGATCAATCTTTTTAGGATTATTCAAAACATTTTCCTTTTTCTCATTTGATTTTGAAGTTGAGGCACCTGGAGAACCATTTGGTGTCCAAGATTGTTCAGATCTTTTCAAGATACGAATCTGAGATTTTGGAGTCTCAGTCGGTTTCTGAACATTGTTTGCAAAAGAAACTTTCTTGGTTACCTTCTCTGACTTAACAGATTTAGGTCCAACATTTGACTTGACAATAGGTTTTGGTGGAACCCTTTGTCTATCATTTGTTGTGTTCACCACTGATTTTCTCCATGAATTCTCCATAGCAATCCGGTTTCTACGATCATACTAAAATGGACGATTGTTCCTCGTTTGATAAAAATTGTTTTGATTGTAAAATTGTTGTTGTTGAGGAACAACTCGTCTATGTGGTGGAACGTAATGATCAACCGGTTTTCTCATGGATTGCCTAACTTCAACTTCATGCCTCTTATGCCTTACATACGGGCAGTGAGCAAGTAAATGCCCTCTCTCCCCGCATTTAAAGCATGCACGGTATTCCTCAAAAACATTAGGAGCATTCGGTTGAGCAAATGATCGAACAAGATATTGATCATTATACTGTTTGTTCCTCAAACTCTCAGGGAGTGGCCCTTTCGAGTATGAAGGCTCATGAAAACCGTTTGCTTTGTTTTTGGGCTTAATGAACTCTGTGACATGAACCTTTGGTTCTTGAGGAACATCCAAATACAATTTCTTTAAAATTGCCGGTGGAATCTCATTTGTTCTCTCATGTTTTGGAAACCAAATAGTGCTTTCTTGCCAAATTTTATCAATTTTAGCATAATTAGCATTCTTAATTGGAAATTCCTCGTCAGAGATGATCTTATCGGATCCTTCCATCCGATAAAACACCTTGACTGGTTTGTCACAAGGTTCATTCTTAACATCTTTCTTAATTTCTTTCTTAATCACATTCTTTTCAGACTTTTTCTCACGATGTGCGTTAGCCATCGGATGCACATGTTGAGATGATGACACTGGTTCATTAGTAATGATGTGATTTTATTTTGGAATTTCACATGCATTAGCACTTTGGTAACTTCCAGAGTCATCACTCTCAGAGTATGAATCAACGCTCTCAACTGTAACACCTTCATCATTCAAACCTAAAATCGGCCTCACATCGGAATGAGGATCACCAATACTCGAGGTATTAGATTCCTTTTCCGATGATGAGTCTGATTTTACCGAGCTCTCCGGTGTCACTTGATGACAGTTGTGATTTTCAAAGAGCACCGGAGATGGCACAGACTTATAGTTAGTGGTTTGATCATCAATGATGTGGTCTACAACATAAGCAATGTGCTTATAACTCTCCAATTTCTTATTGACTTTTTCAGCAAAACACTTAATGGCGGCCATTTCCAACTTTGTATTTTCAATTTCATTAATATAGTTATTAATTGCAAGTTGTTTTAATGAAAGAGTGTTTTTAAGATCGGAAATGTCCTTTTTATATCCATCAAGTACTTTGTTGAAAGCAATCAATTCTTTGCAAGTAGATTGACAGTTGATGATAGCACTATCACGTTGAACGCGAAGTTCTTTGTTTTCCTCTGTCAATCTATCACAAGTTCCACAATATTTATCACTAGTAACATCAGTGCTAGATTCAGAACTTACAGGTTTAGGAGGATCTGTCATGGCCATCAAAGCAAAATGAGCTTCCTTTCCAGCGAAAAACTTTGAGTAATCAATTCTGGTGAAAGCATCATCAGCAATGCACGACTTCCTTGTCTTTAGAAAATCTGCTTCTGCTAGCAACTGATCAATATCATCATCTAAAGATGTAACACTTGCTTCTGCATCTGATTCACTGTCTGAATCTGAATAAACTGATTCACACTCCTCAGGAACATCAGAAACTGTGTCAATCACCACTCCAGAACTTGCTTCCTCAGCTTTAACCTCAACAGGCTCAGTCTCCACTTCCACTTCTTCCACAGATTCATCAACTTCAACCTCAGTTTCTTCATTCTTATCAACTATCACCGACTCCTCAGTTTCAACCTGTCGGGCAACACAAGCCACATTCCCACCAGTTGTAATCTCCTCAACACCAATTTGCATCCCAGACCAGTCAAACCGTTCATCCTGCTGGATCACCAAAGCTTGATTTTGATTCGTATTCTGTTGGCTTTCATTTGGTGTAGTAATCGATATAACTGTTCTGTTAGTGTTGTTTGGTGATTGGTTTTGAGTCTGGTTTGTTGTGTTTGGTTGTCTGTTATGGTTGTTGTTAGAGGTGTTTTGTCAGTTTTGGTAGTTGTTTTGGTTTTGATAGTTGTTGTTACTTTGGTAAGAAACTTGGTTTTGGTTTTGTTGTTGACGATTCTGGTAACTTGCATTGAAAGGGTTTCTGTTACCTTGTTTCGGTGGCTGGGTGCATTCTCGTTTGAAGTGACCTTTCCCTCCACAATTAAAACATGTCACCTTCTCCTTGTTAAACCCGTAGGTTGTGTTAGGAGAAGTTCCCAAATCAGTCCTACCCGTCTTTTCAATAAACTCAGTTGCCCTTCTCATTATACTAGCAAAAGCCCACTGAATATCAATTAGTTCCATCTCTTCCTTATCGATCTGTGCATAGTCTTCATTGGTCAAGTTATTGTTTCCAATTTGACTTGCAACCAACCCGTTATATGATGAAACCATTGCAGAGACTAATGCAATATGTTGCTGAGCAACTTCAACAGTTACATTTCCCAAATTAGATTGGCTAGCAGTATAGAATGCTGCTTGCTGCATTGGAGAGAATGGTGAAATGTATGAATTAGTGTATTGTTGTGGTGGTGGTGTGTATGATGGTTGTGAGTAGGACTCGTTGATAGTCCAGAATCTGTAAGCATCCTTTTCTTTGAGAACTTCAACATGCTGATCCCAGTATGGTGGTAAAGCATCTGCAAACTTGTCCACTAGATCTGTCATTGGAATCTTTATACCATAACTAGACAACTCAGTTAGTAAATGACAATATCTAGGAGTTAATTCTTTTAGAGTCTCATTTCCAACATAAGTAAAATTCTCAAACTCTTTTCTCAATTCCACCATCCTCAATCTTCTCGTCTTTTCATTCCCATCATGCCTATTCTTTAACACATCCCATAGTTGTTTAGACGTAGTGCATGTCCCAAACTGATGTAGTAAGTCGTTTGTGATCGCCTGAGTCAACTGGGAATATGCTTTCTTCTCCACAGCAAACTTCTTTTTCTCCTCGTCTGACATGCTCTCCAATGGAACTGGTTCACCTGTGTTCTCCAGAACCGGTGCAGTGTAACCTTTAGCTATCATCCTCCATGCCTCTGCACCCTCCACTCCCATGCCTTCCAGATGGATCTTAAACTTTTTCAGCCACTGGTTATATTCTTGCATCTCCATGAGCTTGGGTGGACGATTCCCGCTACCTGAAGATAAGTCATTTATTAGTGTAGAAATAGCATTGGTAGTTTGAGTATTTACCACCGCAGCTGCTACTCCCCAATAGTCAGGTTGTAGTGCTGGAGGTGCAACACTCTGAGGCATTGAGCTAGTCATCGCTATGTAATTGATCGGTTGCGAAGACTGTGTGCTCGTCTTATGGGCTGCCACTGTCCATGGGTCCATCGTCACTTGTTGTTGTTGTTGTGTCGTTGCTGGTCTCGGTGTAGTCGGAAAATTCCACATAATGTTCACGAACTTCGAAAAACACAAAACTTAGAAAATTTTCCAAACTCAGATCTAGTTTCGCCCAAATACTCTACTTTCGTCCCCTTGGGTTACACGTTTGTCCAAATAGTATCAGCTGAAGGTAGAATAGGAACCAGAATGTAGAATAACCTAAACCAGTTTCCACGTTCGTCCACAAAAAGCTACGTTCGACCACTTGATTTTCACCTTCGCCCGCCCGACGAATCGAAGGTGGAAAATTATGCCCGAATGTGAAAATATCAACTCAACACTTCTAGGTTCGTCCAAACTAATGCTACGTTCGACCAAAAATCACTCAGATTCCCCTCACTAGGTCAGGTTCGCCCACATCAGTATACATTCGCCCATTTTCACTTTGAAAAATGGTTACACTTTGAAAAACGGTTATTTTGATCTCTGATTTTCAAAAGTTTATGGATTTGGATGATCTTTATCAGCTTTTGATTCGGAATTGATTTGGAACAACTTTAATTCTTGGAAAACTTGATTTTAACACCAAATTCAATTCGAAAATCCTCAAAAACACTCAAAAACCATTTTCAATCAAAAACAGATGAATTTTGATCAAAATTAAGTCCAAATCAGCTCTGATATTATCAATTTTGTTGTTGTATGATCCGTATGGCTCTGATACCACTTTGTAGTTGAAAGAATTTAGCTAAAACAGGATGTAATGATCATACAAGTCACAAATCCAGGTGCGGAAACCCTAGATATGAACAAAATGATAATACTCGAATCAAAACACGTAAAACATCATTTTAATCACCTTTTTCATAGATTAACTTTCATAAAACTTGTTACAATTGATCAACACGTTAATCTAGACCTATCACACACAATCACAAACTTAACACGAACCTGACCTCTCAACACACACTTTCTAAAACTCTCTGTAACTTACAAATGACCAAAATCTATTTATAATAACTGCAGGTTCGCCCATTGTGAAGGTGCGAATGTGGACATAGTCCACATTCGCCCACTTCCATGGTACGAATGTATCTTTCTGTTCAGCAATCTTCACATTCGCCCAGACTCTTCTACCTTCGCCCATTCTATCCACCTTCGGTCCTTCAGAAAACACAAACTAACATATGTTAAAAGCTAATCCAATCACTAGTCGCAAAACGTGCATCTACAAGGATCATACATGCCATTGCTACACCAGCCATCATATACAAAGACATTGTCGAAGATTTCTGGATGAATGCAAGATACGACTTTTGGGAAGGCAAAACTGCTATAGTCAGCAAGATTCAAGGAATGGGGATGCTGATTACTGAAGAAGACATTCGGGAGGCACTCAAGATTAAAGATGAAGAGTGTACTGATCCGAGAGAGTTGTCGTGGACTGAGCAGAGAGTTTGCTTCTTAAGAATGAAATACAAAGGTCCGATAATAGATGGAGCTTTACACAAAGGGAAGCTCAGTGTGCAGTTTAAGTATTTTGCACATGTGATTATTCATGTCTTTGGTTGCGTTAGTGGTGGTTACGACGTGATGAGAAAAAGTCTAAGTTCGTTAATGGTTGCGTTGACACTCAACAAACCATTTAACATTGCTGGAGATGTTGAAGGGTCTTCAGTCTAAGAAGTTTCTATTGTACCCAGGTTCCTGATGATGATCTTTGATAATAAATATCCTAACTTGAGGAAGGATCCAACGATGGTATTGGGTCAAGATCACATGAACATCCAAACTTTGGTGAGGATGAAAGGGTATAAAGGTATTCCAGATAATGAGAAGCCACCATACAAGCGTTTGTTTGGAGCTTTGGTGAATCCGGCTTACACTGACCCAGGATTGAACAAGGCAAGACATGAGAAGAGTGATTCTGATAACGATGATCCTTTAGTGCATGCTGATGCAAGTACTAAAAGGAAAAGACAGGTTAAGAACGCTGGAGCCAAAGGGAAGGGCAAAGCGAAGGCTGATGAAGGAGAATCAAAGAAACAGAGGGCTAGAAAAAAAGTACTGCGAAGAAGGGTACTAGTTTGGTAGACGAGGACTCGGTGGATTCAGAAGAAACTGAGGAAGAGGAGCAGTGGGATTTTGAAACTGAGTTGGTGAGGAAGTCTTCCAAACGCAAGGCCACTGCTGTTGGGGAGTCTGAATCACTCAACAAATCTGTTGAAGAGATGTTACAAAAGGAACCAATTGATGTTGAAGGTGAGTTAGGTGTGGATACTGAAGATTTTGGTGGATCGACAGTTGTAGTTAATCTGAAAAAGCCAAAGCACAAGTCGATGGCTAAGAAGGTTAGTACGAAGAAGTTAAGAGAGAAAGAAATAGAAATATTGCTGAAAGGAAAGAAAGTTCCTGAGGCTGGTACATCATCAAAGGTAACCTCACCTGCTGCAAAGAAACAGAAGAAGGCGTAAGAACCTGAAATAGTTCCTGATCTAGAATCTACTTTAGAGAAGGTTCTCAATATGTTCAAGCCTGAGAAAGAAAAGACTTCCGTGATTGAATCTTCCAAATCATCAAAGGTCACTGTTTCAGATGATGTGATGAAACAGGTAAACAAGAAGATGGAAGAAATGATGAAGTTGATAGTTGCTCAACAATCTGAAATTGAGAAGTTTAAGAAAAATGAAGAGAAGATGTTACAGATTGTGGTTGCTTCAAAGACAAATCAGGATGGGCTTGAAAAGAAGCTGAAGCAACTAGAGGATGAGAAGAATGAGATTGATGCGAAATGTAACAGAAATAGGAGGATGATTAAGATTGTAAAGATATAAAACAAAGAATTGAAGAAAGAGAATAAAAGGATGAGTGATATACTTGACAAACTATATGGTGAAGCTCCCAAACTGAAAGAGGGAGAAGAAGATAAAGAAGAAGAGGAGGAGCAAGTAGATTACGAAGAATCTGATAAAGAAGAGGAAGAAGAGGATGAATCAGAGGATGGTTCTGATGATGAATCTAAGGATGATAAGGATGATGATGCTGAGGGTGGATCGGGAAATAAAAGTAATGATGATGATAGTAGTAGCAGTGATGATGATGATGGTGATGACTCGAGTAAGTTTACCTTTGAACAACGACAGACCAAGAAGGGTAGTGCAGGTCAGTCGAGCTCAAAGAAATCGGGAGAGAACGTAGATTCTGATGAAAGCATTTTCTGGAATGAAAAGGTTAGAGCTTTATCAGATGATGCCAAAGACGTTTATTGGGAGATGTTAGAGAAGAGAGAATGGACTATAGAGTTCACTGGGAAGTTTGCTGAGATCTTTCAAACAGAGGACATGAGATACTAGTTAGAGTATAATGATCCTGACTTGGAAGATGGAGAGGTGTCTGCTGCTGTAACTAAAGAGATTCTAGAAGGTATTGCTCAGCGAGTGGGAAAGACACTGGAGGAGATAATGGCAGATCAAATGATTCCAAATATTCCTGAAAAGGATATTGGAAATCATTCTGATGATAAACAAACCCCAGAGATGGAGGAAATTGAGATAGAAGATATTACTCATGAAGAGTAACCTCAATACTTCAGAACGAATGATGAGAATGAAGTATTCCCAGATTTCACTGAAACACATCAAAGGGAAGCAAAGAAGAAAGCTGAGAAAAGAAGTGAAGAGTTTGTTGAGAAGGTGTTTGGTGGAGAAAAACAGAAACCATCTGAACAGAGTGACGACTTGAAGACTCTGTTACAGAAGCTGAAGGAAAAAGATGATAAGAGGCCGAAACCGGAAGCACAGGGCGGATTCTACAGATATCACAACCAAAAGTTTAAAGGCAGAGCTCTTGGTTGGAAGTATCTTAGAAGTCTAAAATGCATTGCAGTCAAGTGGGAAACAGGAATGTTGTACTTTTACAGATTCTATGACCTACTAACTCTACCATACTGGGCGGTTAGAGACATTTGCAGATTTAGAATGACTGGTGCATCTGTGAACAACACGGTGGTAGGATGGTTTGCTGACAGATTAATCTGGGAGAGAAGGACGAAGTGGAGTATGTTTAAGCCGCAATACCCGAGGAGGAAAGTTCATAGGGATGTTGATCCTAAGACGGGTAGGAAGCGAGTGACTTTGATATACAAAGCTCCTGAAGTGATGAGAAAGATTCCTTTGATGCCAATTCAACAACACTTCAGTGAAGACTTTATTTTCTGGTATTACGATTGGAGGAATGCTGAAGTTGTTATAGTACTGAGAGATGGGAAGGATTCTTATAAGAAGATACAGGTTTTTGACCCAATGTGGCTCATTAACTGTACTTTCGAAGACATCATCATGCTTTATTACAACCCGATATACAGTGATCCCAATGATGCATCACAGGCTAAGAAGTATCAACAGGTTGTCGGAGTATGCTTTGCGTATGATATCAACTCCGGTATCAACCTTGAACAGAAGTTGGGCAAGCAGGTGAAGGTGGCTGATGTACCGAAGCGTTCAACGAAGAAAAAACTTGAACCTGAGATGACTAAAGATCAAAAGAAGCAGCTGAGGATCAAGTTAATGAACAAAGAGATGGATGAAGCAAGAAGGCAATCCGAGCAATAGTCGAGGGGGAGTTTGTAGATGCACTTTATGCGACTAATGCTTCGGATTGTATATAATAACATGTGTTAGAGATTTATGGAGGTCGAAGGTGGAATCAGGAAGGACGAATGTAGTTCTGGAAGGGCGGAGGTAGAAGTCTAGTGGGCGAATGTGGGAAGCTGACTGAAGATTGTATGTTCGTACCGTGTTATAGGGCGAATGTGGACAAAGTCCACATTCGTACTCTGGAAAGGGGCGAATGTGCAGTACCTATAAATAGGTTTTGCTTGTTTTGTAAGTTAGAATAGTTGGTTATTGTGTGTGTCAAGGTCAGGTTGTTGCTCTCTAGATTAAGTGTGTGTGAGATTAACTTGTAAAGCGTTTGTATTGATATTTTGAATCAAGTTATCTATAAAATGATGTTTGAAAAAGTAATCCGTGTGTTGTGATTCATGTATTATCATTTTGTTCTGTTCTAGGGTTTCCGCACCTGGAATAGTGACTTGTATGATCAGGTTTCCTGTCTATTGCTAAAATTCTTCAATTACAATTACGTATCAAAGGTGTTGCGTTTCAAAAGAGTTGCGTGTTTATAAGAGTTGCATTTCAAAGGAGTTACATGTTTATAACGAGTGTTGCGTTTCCAAAAGAGTTACATGTTTATGACATAAACGTTGAGTTTGTTAAATCGTGTGGCATGTATCTCCCCCGAGAGAAAAATGTATAAAAGAGGGGCCGTGAACTCACCTTAGGTTGCGTTACTCGTAAATGATTAAAATCAGTAAGCTATGCTAGTCCCGTATAGTGGCGACCTAACATATGACAGATATAAGTACTTAGACTAATAACCCGTGGGTTAGCTAGTCCCTACATGTCCAGACCATAACCAAGTTCATTTGAAAACATGTTGACTTTTTAACCGACCATACTGGACAAGACTCGACATCCCATTGGTGACCCGATACACCATGTGTTAACCTCATACAATATAACATACAATATATGCAATCAACACTTAACACGTGTTAAAGTTCACCAAGTCTAGCATACAGTTTAATTAGCGTATTAATAAGTCCGAGCACGTGTTACCATGTTACTAGGCATGTTACGGGGTTCCTAGCATGTTCCTATGTGTCAAATCAGGTCTCGAAATGCCAAAATGCACTTACAGCAGCAGTACATGCGATTAGGAAAAGTCAACTAGCAATTAGGAGGGGTAATCGCCTACATTAAAGGCATTTAGGCTCTAATCTCCTATAGCTATAGGCGATTAGTCCTATTCTATTACCTTATAGGCGATTAGGCCTATACCACATGCATTTCAGGATCTAACTAGTGATTAGGATCGTAATCACTTTCTGTATAGGCGATTAGGCCCCCAATCGCCTATCCTATAGGCTATTAGGCTCCCAATTACCTACCTTATAGGAGATTAGGACTCCTAATCGCCCCCTGCAGTTCTGTTCCGATTTTTCGCGCGTTTAACCCTCCAAATCAGATCCGAAACGTGTGGAAACACTAAATATCAAACCCAAAACATTAATAAACCTATTCCAAGCAAAACCAATAAATTATCATCATTTTAACAGTCCCGAATGCAAGCGTTTCCCAAGAAATAGCATATTCAACATGTAAACATCACATCAACATGCAAAGTTTGCCCTAAATGGAAAATATCCAGATTTCATCTCATAATGACGTTGTTCGATAATATCCTACTGTTCTAGCATCATCCTAAAGCAAACCCTAATCTTAAACAATCAACAAAACACATCATAATATCATAGATTCCACATAATCCTTCAAACGGGTCTAAACATCTATTATCAACAATACACAACTATAACCATCCACACTCCTAGGATAACATCATAATAACTCATACTAGTTAGAAACACATCAATAACACAAGAACAATCATATTTAAATAATAAACATCCTATCTTTATATGAATATAACACATATAACATGCATAGAGGTTTGGGTTTGTTTAGAAACTGTTTTTAATAGGTTTTTGAAGAAACAAGTACCTGAGTGAACTGATCTTCTAGGTAGGACAGGAAACTCCTTCTGATCTAATCGAATAGAATCAACCTAAACTGCAAAACAGAACACCGTTAGGACTCGTATTGGGGGTTTTCCTGTGGCCACCCTGTTAGTGCATTATTCAGGTATGTCCCTAGCTAGTGATCCGGTACAGAATGTCGAAGGTTCAGATAATCAGAGAACGACAAAGACTTAAAACCAAAGACAATCCAATCAATAGTCGAGGGGGAGTTTGTAGATGCACGTATTGCGACTAGTGATTGGATCTACAAAGTTAACATGTGTTAAAAAGTGCTGATGGGTTGAAAGTGGAATGCTGATGGGTTGAAGGTGGAAAAAGTGGGCGAACGTGGAAATTACACAGAAAAAGTGGGCGAACGTGGAACCAACTGGGCGAATGTAGAATCAGTTTGGGCGAATGTGGAATCTTTCCACATTCGACCAACACAAAGGGGCGAATGTGGAAAGATTCCACATTCGACCATCACAACTGGGCGAACGTGCAGGTCCTATATATAGATTTTGTGATTTTGTAAGTTTAAGAGAGTCAGAAGTTGTGTGTGTTATCAGGTGTTGTTCCAGAGAGGTTTGAGAGAATTTGTGTGTGTGTTAGATTAACTGAATAGACATTGTAATCAAGTATTTGAAAGAGTTAATCTATGAAAAGCATTGAAAATGACTTTGATTGTGTTTTGATTTGAGTTTACTTCAGTTTGTTCTAAGCTAGGGTTTCCGCACCTGGTTTAGTAACTTGTATGATCATATAATCCTATTTTCGTGTCAAATTTCATCCTCTACAAAGTGGTATCAGAGCGTAGAGGATCATACAACAACAAATTGATAAACTCAGAGCTGATTTGGACATTATTTTCATCAATTCACATCTGTTTTTGCATAAAAATGGTTTTTGAGTGTTTTTGAAAGAATTAGAGTTGATTTTGTGGTTAAAATTCAAAATTCCAAGTATTAAAGTTGTTCCAAATCATCTCCGAAGCAAAACCTAATCAAGATCATTCAAATTCACAAACTTTTGAAAATCAGAGATCAAAATAACCGTTTTTCAAAGTGTAACCGTTTTTCAAAAGTGAAAATGGGCGAACCTGGAGTGTTTTGGTCGAAGGTGTAGTGTTTTGGGCGAACCTGAGTGTTTTTCTGGGCGAACCTAGGGATTATTGGGCGAACCTAGAATTTTTGTGTTGAATTTTTCACATTCGGGTCTCACTTTCTACATTCGGGTCATCGGGGGTACGAACCTGGAAACCAAACGGGCGAACCTGGAGTAGTTTTGGGCGAACGTGGAAAGTGTTAGTGTGTTTTTACTTTCTGATGAGATTTTACATTCGGGTATCACTATTTGGGCGAACCTGAAGCAGAAAGGGACGAACCTGAAGCTTTTCTGGGCGAACCTAGAGCTAGTTTTTGGAAAATTTTTCTAAGTGTTGAATTTCTCGAAGTTCGTGATTATGTGGCATTTTCAGACTACTCCTACACCAGCAACTACACAACCACAACAGCAGGTGATGGACCCATGGACGGTAGCAGCACAGAAGACGAGCACACAGTCTTCGCAGCCGGTTAACTACATGACTCAGAGTGCACCTCCAGCACCACAGTCTGACTACTGGGGAGTAGCAGCAGCGGTGGTAAACACTCAAACTACAAATGCTATTTCCACACTGATTAATGATTTGTCTTCAGGTAGCGGGAATCGGCCACCGAAGCTTATGGAGATTCAAGAATACAATCAGTGGCAGAAAAAGTTCAAAATACATTTGGAAGGCATGGGAGTGGAGGGTGCTGAAGCATGGAACATGATTGCTAAAGGTTACACACCACCAGTTTTGGAGAACACAGGTGAACCAGTGCCATTGGAGAGCATGGCTGAGGATGAGAAAAAGAAGTTTGCTGTGGAAAAGAAGGCGTTTTCCCAACTGACACAGGCAATCACAAATGATCTTTTGCATCAGTTTGGGACTTGCACAACATCTAAGGCACTATGGGAAATGCTTAAAAGGAAGCATGATGGAAATGAGAAGACTAGAAGTTTGAGGACGGAAGAACTTATAAAGGAGTTTGAGAATTTTTCTTATATTGGAAATGAAACTTTGAAAGAACTAACTCCTAGATATAATCATTTGTTATCTGAATTGTCTAGCTATGGTATACAGATTCCTATGGCAAAACAGGTGGACAAGTTTGCAGATGCATTACCACCAAACTGGGATCAGCATGTGGAAGTTCTGAAGGTAGAAGGTACATGGACGAATCTGGAACTGAACTAACACTAAAGACACATTCGACCACACCATGTGGGCGAATGTGTCTTTAGTGTTAGTTCAGTTCCAGATTCGTCCATGTACCTTCTACCTTCGCCCATCTACTATTCACCTTCGCCCATATAAACTTCCTTCGCCCCATCAGCCCTGTGTCTTTAGTGTTAGTTCAGTTCCAGATTCGTCCATGTACCTTCTACCTTCGCCCATCTACTATTCACCTTCGCCCATATAAACTTCCTTCGCCCCATCAGCCCACTTCTAACACATGTTAACTATCTAATCATTAGTCGCAAAACGCATCTACAAACTCCCCCTCGACTATTGATTAGATCGTTTTCTGTCTTCGTCCATGGCTTTGTTTAACAACATAATCCTGAGCTGTTTCTTCTGCTCTGTCGTCATCTCAGGCTCTAATTTTCTCTTCACAGGCTTTGACACATTAGCCATCTTCACCATCTTGCCAAGTTTTCCCTCCAAATTACTACCAGCATTAATGTCATATGCAAAGCAAACACCAACAACTTGTGTGTATTTCTTTGCTTGATCTGCATCGTTCGGCTCATGATGAATCGGATTATAAAAGAGCATGATGATGTCTTCGAAGGTGCAATTAATCAACCACATCGGATCAAATACATGAACATGCTTGTATTTATCCTTTCCATCTCTCAACACTATTACCGCTTCTGCTTTCCTCCAATCATAATACCAGAAAATGAAGTCAGCACTGAAGTGTTGAGGCATAGGCATCAAAGGTATCTTTCTCATCACTTCAGGTGCCTTATAAATCAAGGTAACCCGTTTCAACTTGGTTCTGGGATCAATATCCCTGTGAACTTTTCTCCGAGGATATTGTGGTTTAAATCTATTCCATCTAGTTCTGCTTTCCCAAACCAGCTTGTCTGCGCACCAACCGACATGTGAATTATTCACTGAAGCGCCTGACATTTGGAATCTGTACAAATCTCTAACCGCCCAGTACGGTAGAGTTAGCAAGTCAATGAATCTGTAGAAGTATAAGATTCCTGATTCCCACTTAGCAGCTAGACACTTCAGCCTGCCTAAGTATGTCCACCCGAGAGCTCTGCCTCTGAACTTTGCATTATGAAATCTGTAGAAGTTTCCTTGAGCTTCAGGCTTTGGTCGGTTTTCATCCATCAATCTTAACTTCTTCAAATAATTCTTGAATTCATCAGACTTATTTGAAGATTCAGGCATATCAGCTCCAAATACCTTCTCTACAAACTCTGCACTTCTTTTCTTTGCCTTTTTCTTCGAAGACGTATTAGGAATCTCAGTAAAATCAGGAAATACCAAATCTTCATCAGTTTGTCTGAAGTATTGTGGGTATTCCTCATGCGTAATATCTTCTATCTCAACTTCTTCAAACTCAGGGGTGTCTTTATCATCAGAGTGACTTCCAATATCCTTTTCAGGAATATGTGGAATCGACTCATCAACAATAAATTCTTCAAATGTTTTCCCTACCCTCTGTGCAAGCCCATCTAGGATCTCCTTTGCCACAGATGCAGGTACTTCCCCTTCTTCAAGATCAGGATCGTTATATTCCAATTCATATCGCATGTCATCAGTTTGGAATATTTCGGCAAAACGACCTGTGAACTCAATAGTCCATTCTCTTCTTTCTAACATGTCCTTGTAGACTTGTTTAGCATCGTCAGTCAAGGACCTCACCTTTTCATTCCAAAACACAGTCTCATCCGAATCAACGTTCTCTCATTTCTTCTTTGAACTAGACTCACCCGTGTCTTTCTTCTTCTTTGAAGGTGGTCTCTTTTCGAATGTAAACTTTGAAGTATCATCTCCTCCATCATTATCATCACTACTACTCTCATCCTCCTTCTGACTTCCCGAACCTTCAGCATCATCATCATCATTATTATCATCATCTCCATCATTACTCTTTTCCGATTCTTCATCCTCATCATCATCTTCTTCCTCTTTATCAGATTCAGATGGTTCAAAGTCAACCTGTTCTACTTCTTTCTCTTTGTCTTCCTCTCCCTCCTTTAACTTGGGTGCAACATTATACAGGTTGTCTATCAGCTCACTAAGGCGTTTGTTCTCAGCCTTCAACTCTTTATTATCTTCTTTAATCGCCTTGTACCTGTTCTTGTTTCTCAAACACTTTCCTTCAAGCTTCTTATTCTTTGCTTCTAGCTTCTTCACCTTCTCGTCAATCTCATCTTGATTTGACTTTGAAGCTACAACTATCTGAAGCATCTTTTCCTCATTCAGCTTGAACTTGGCAATTTCAGCTTGCTGAGCCACTAACATCTTCATCATGTCGTCCATTTTCTTGTTCACCTGTTTCATAACATCGTCATCCACAGTGACTTTCTTTGACTTGGACTTTGACTTTGATGGCTCAATTTCAGTTTCTTTTTCTTTCTGAGGCTTTGTAAACATGTTGAGAACATTATCCAGTGCTATATTGAATTGATCCACTGGTAACTTTGTTGCCTCTACAGTCTTTTGCTTCTTTGTGGCTGGTGAAGATTGTTTTGATGACGTTCCAGCTTCAGGTAATCTCTTCCCTCTCAAGAGTTGTGCTAACTCTTTCTCTCTAAGTTGCTTTGAACTTGTTTTCTTGGCCATGGTTTTGTGTTTGGGCTTGGGCAAGTTAACTACTACAGTTTCACCTTCATTCAACTCGTCCAAATTCACAGTTAGCCCTTCATCTTCAGCACTAACATTCTGCTTGCTCTTCTTAGCTTCTTCAATAGATCTGTTTAGTGATTCAGACTCACCAACCAAAGTGGCCTTTTGTTTGGTGGTCCGGACATTTTCAGCATCCGAATCCCATTGTTCTTCAGTCTCTGTCTCTTCAGAATCAACAGACTCTTCATCCACCAAACTAGTACCCTTCTTAGCAGTAGATTTCTTTCTCACAACTTGTTGTTTTGAACTTCCCTGATCAGTCTTTCCTTTGCCCTTCCCTTTGGCTCCAGGATTGACTACTTGCCTTTTCCTTTTAGTACTTGCATCAGCGTATACTAAAGGATCATCATTATCACTATCACTATCAGGATGCCTTGCTGTGTTCTTTCCAGGATCCATGTAATCCTCTCTAGCCAAGGCTCCAAACAACCTCCTGTAAGGTGGTCTCTCATTATCAGGCACACCTTTATAACCTTTCATTCTCACCAAGGTTCTAATATTCATGTGATCCATAGCAAGTATCTGTGTAGGATCTTTCTTCAAGTTTGGATACTTGTGATCAAAGATCATCATCAGGAATCTAGGATAAAGCATGAAATACTTCTTCTTCAAACCTTTCAGCATCTCCAGCATGTGATCCAATATCATTCCAGCAACATTAAATGGTTTGTTGAGAGTCAACGCAACCATTAATGAGCTCAAACTCTTCCTCATCACGTCGTAACCTCCACTAACACATCCAAATACATGTATGATGACGTGAGCAAAATACTTGAACTGCACGCTCAGTTTCCCTTTGTACATTGAACCATCAGTAATCGGTCCTTTGTATTTCATTCTAAGGAAACGGGCTTTCTGCTCAGTCCATGAAAGTTCTCTAGGATCCTCACTAACTTCAAACTTGATCTGGAGAGCTTCTCTGATGTCTGCCTCAGTAATGAACATCTCCATATCCTGAATCTTGCTTCTGATAACAGTCTGATTATCAAAGTAATCATACTTCGCATTGTTATAGAAATCCTCAACTATATCCTTGTAGATAATAGTTGGTGTAGCCAAAGCATAAACAACCCTGCTTCTCTTCAGAAATTTGATGATCTCAGTAAACTCCACGTTCTTCTCCACATCTCCCAAATATGCACAGCAGTTATGATTCTTTTCAAACGGCCATTTATTTCCGCTTGATGATTCACCTTCCTGAACAGGTTCTGGGATAAGATCAGGAACTGCAGTCTCAACAGGAATCTCAACATTAACTTGTTCCTCAGCCATCTGAAACATAAAATCAAAAATAAACGTCAAAACACGAAATCGTCAAAACTCAAAATTTTAGGTTTTTGAATTCCACATTCGCCCAAAATAAACTGGTCGAATGTAGGTTAATGTGGTCGAATGTACAACAATCAGGCCGAATGTGGAATGCTTCTGAGTAGAAAAACACATTCGTCCGTTTTTGAGTACCTTCGTCCATTACTGTTCCACCTTCGTCCACACGACGAACCGAAGGTGAAAAAGTTTTACCCCAAAATTTGAAAATTCTGCAAAACATGTTATTAACCCTTCTCCACAGTTAAAACAAGTCACTTTCTCCTTATTAAACCCGTAGGTTGTATTAGGAGAAGTTCCCAAATCAGTTCTTCCTGTCTTCTCGATAAACTCCGTTGCTCTTCTCATTATGCTTGCAAAGGCCCATTGGATATCAATGAGTTCCATCTCTTCCTTGTCAATCTGTGCGTAGTCTTCATTGGTCAAGTTGTTATTCCCAATTTGACTAGCAACTAATCCATTGTAGGATGAGACCATTGCAGAGACTAATGCAATGTGTTGTTGAGCAACTTCAACTGTCACATTTCCAAGGTTAGATGTCTCTAAAACCACCGTTTGTTGATTAGGTTGGTTCATTGGTTGTTGTTGAGATTGGCTAGCAGTATAGAAAGCTGCTTGTTGCTTTGGGGAGAATGGTGGAATGTATGAATAGTTGTATGGTTGTTGTGGTGGTGGTTGTGAAAATGATGAAGTTTGTTGATGGTAGTTCATGGTAGGTGATTCCAAAACATTGGATATACATGCAACGTGTGGTGTAACTAGCCCTCCTGAGCTTGTACTAGCTGGAACTGAAGATCCTCCAAAGTATAAGTTTGGATTCTGAGGAATCTGTGCTCTCCTAGCCTTCCTCTTCTCTTCCAATTCTTTGTTTTCCAGCTTCTCAATAAACTCCTGAATAGACCAGTATTGATGACCTTGGACGACCCATTATTGTGAAGGGATGGGTACCTCTCACATGCTAATTGATTAATAAGTGTGCAGATTGTTCCAGACAGACCTATTGGCTATTCTTTGATAGTTGATAGTGGAGCATCTGTATACAAGCTATTTATTGGAGAGGTGAAGGTCAAGGAAGGGTTATTGGAGAAGGAAAATATGATTTCAACAAGAAAGGAGAGTGTTTGTAGTCTGTTTCCAACCTGTGAAGCCGGAAAAAGTTGCAATCTCATGCAATTGCTCTCAGGTGTTGGATTTC
The DNA here is from genome assembly GCA_032199755.1 of Ambrosia artemisiifolia. Lineage (NCBI taxonomy): Eukaryota > Viridiplantae > Streptophyta > Magnoliopsida > Asterales > Asteraceae > Ambrosia > Ambrosia artemisiifolia. The sequence goes on from CM063526.1 coordinate 18,269,370, forward strand.
AATAACAGATACGACAAAATAGGTTGCTAATTTGAAAAATCTTAATGCGTCAAGCAATCTGAGTGGAAAATGATTTTTGAAAATCGATGAGTAAACCGCATCGGATATCATTTTATTTTGTTTTTCTTCAAAAAGTTTAAAAATCCAAAAATATGCTTATTTTGAGATTTTTAGGGGGAGAAAATTTCAGAAAAATCAAAATAAAAAAAATAAATAAATAAAAAAAAATAAAAAAAATAAAAAAAATAAAAAAAATGAGTTTTCCTGGAGAAAAAGAGGAGATGATAGTACATCAGTGGACTGTAAGACTACTCTAAAAACAAAAATGAATTGATAAACATTGAGTAGCCACTACAATTATATATTGGTAGGCTTGAAATCAAAGTTTAAAGTTCAGCATGGTGATATAAACTTAAATCAATAACTGATAATCATGTGGATCAACGTATCGTTGGCATATGGTCTCAGTACCGAAATTTCGTTTGATAGATTGCCAAAATCAGAGGTTTCGGGTCGTTATATTGAAAGTTATCTGGGGATGGCCTAACTGATCTTTTGCTGTATTGATTTACAGACCTAGATTCAGTCAGGGTATCTTATTAAAAGAGCTAATAAAGCCAAAACCATAAGTTACCGAATGAGGAACTTAACATGTGTGATGATAATCAAAGATTATCTAATGCATCGTATCAATACTATGATGAAAATCATGTATGATATTAGTCCTCACCCTGGTAGAGTGCACAAGTCACTTTGAAGCATTAATTTGCTAACCTGTCACCACTGTGCCTCATACCTTGTAACTAACGGATAACTTCAATATAATCACGCGTTACGATGAAGCTTTGCGCAATTCTTGATACGGGAATGTGTCGCGAGTGCGGGGACCAAAGATTACTCAGAAACTAATATTACCATAACGTATCTAAAGTGCTGAGCAATGAATGATGATTTTGAGTTTAAGTGGACAAACATACTGGTAATGGTTGTAGGATACTCAATGACAAAAACAGAAAATTAATCAAAAAGAGTTATGACTGACTGTTTCAATACTGATATGATCCTCTTAACCGGAAAATTCACAAAAATATGTTGAATTTACTTTTATGCAATTACATTTGGAAATTCAAAAAGATTTTTGGTGTGTTTTAGCATAAACTTTGAAAAATTAAAAAAGTTTTGTTTCAACTTTATTTTTGATAACCGATGTTGGAATACTAAATGTGAATGCTCAGATACTTAAAAGTTGAAAAAGAATGCAAATTTTCAAGTTTCTGGTATATATTGAAAATGTTTTATAGTTCAGGGGGAGAACTATTGAGGGTCAAAAGGAATGTGAAGAGTACTTCCTAGATTTTTGTCGTGTCTAACGCCGGTTGTAGTTTGTGCAGTTTTTAGTAAATTTTTTCTGCAGAATCAAATACAACAGGTGCACTTCTCATGACTAATCGACAAAGAGTGTAACCGAACAAGACCCAAACCTGAACATCAAGATCACCAGAACAACAGAAGTTAGTAAAAGGATAAAGAAATGATGAAGATTGAAGAGATCAAGATTATCGTCTATATTCATCTCTGGATCAGCAAATGACAAAGCCAAGATTTCTTGAGTCTGTCTAAGATTTCAAAGCTTACTGAGAGATAGACAGGAACTTCGACACAAACGTGCATGAAGATGGAAAGTTTTCAATCAAGACTTGAAACATTGATAACTTTCTGATCTGGTACATCACTAGCTAGGTCCAAGGGGGAGATTGTTAGTGCATTATTCAGGTATGTCCCTAGCTAGTGATCCGGTACAGAATGTCGAAGGTTCAGATAATCAGAGAACGACAAAGACTTAAAACCAAAGACAATCCAATCAATAGTCGAGGGGGAGTTTGTAGATGCACGTATTGCGACTAGTGATTGGATCTACAAAGTTAACATGTGTTAAAAAGTACTGATGGGTTGAAAGTGGAATGCTGATGGGTTGAAGGTGGAAAAAGTGGGCGAACGTGGAAATTACACAGAAAAAGTGGGCGAACGTGGAACCAACTGGGCGAATGTAGAATCAGTTTGGGCGAATGTGGAAAGATTCCACATTCGACCAACACAAATGGGCGAATGTGGAAAGATTCCACATTCGACCATCACAACTGGGCGAACGTGCAGGTCCTATATATAGATTTTGTGATTTTGTAAGTTTAAGAGAGTCAGAAGTTGTGTGTGTTATCAGGTGTTGTTCCAGAGAGGTTTGAGAGAATTTGTGTGTGTGTTAGATTATCTGAATAGACATTGTAATCAAGTATTTGAAAGAGTTAATCTATGAAAAGCATTGAAAATGACTTTGATTGTGTTTTGATTTGAGTTTACTTCAGTTTGTTCTAAGCTAGGGTTTCCGCACCTGGTTTAGTAACTTGTATGATCATATAATCCTATTTTCGTGTCAAATTTCATCCTCTACACACCCTCCGGCGTGAGAATAAGTATGGCTTTTAAGCAATTGTAATGGTAGTAATGTGGAGTGTTGAATGAATGAATATGTTTACCCGTGTCCCTCTTTATAGTTGAGGGTTCCTCCTTCTTTCATGGCGCGTAACCGCCTACGACTTCCTGGTTGTTCCGTTTTCTTGGAGACAACATATATCTCTTATATTCATAGATATCGGGATGGTTGTTCTACTCCATCCGTTATCTCCTTTCTCGTAATTGTTTGTTAGCGACTATAGTTTATTGCTTTAGCCTTAGTGGGCTCTGCCCATTGGGCCAAATCAGGCCTTGCAGGTGTGGGCTAGTTAAGTCAAACTGGGCCCTACCTCGTCATGTCCCCCCAGTCTAGTAGTATGAATTTGTGAGTACTACTAGACTTTAAGAAACAAAGAAATAGTCTTATAAACATGTGTATATAAAAGAAATGAAAAGGTGAGACTTTGGAAATCGTTATTGGGATTGGTACCGCATGACCTGTGCACGTGTCAAAACATAATTACGAACGTCATGTTAGCCGTTCATGAACAGTTTTTGACGACTGTTTGGCGGTCCAATTTGAAATTCGAACCGTTCAACTTCCGGTTCTATAAAAATGCATCTTTAGGGTAGGGTTCTTCATTTTCCCATCAAGGTATCTTTGTTTACCCCTATCGTCTCCTACCCCAAGATGGCACCCAAAACCAGTTCTACCCGCACAGTCATGAGTGTTGCCGAGATTCACTGCAATTGGTCGTTAACGGCACTCAAATCCCTTCTTAATGATTATAAGATACCTTCTGAATTAAATCCTGTACTCCCCAGAAAAGAAGATGTTGCCTTTCCACTAAAGAAAGGAAAACTAACTCTTTACGGGGAATTTTTCACCTTTTCCCACTTTCGCCTACCGGCCACTAATTTTATCTGTAATTTGCTATTGTACTATGAGGTAAATATCTCCCAGCTTCATCAATTGGGGATGATTAAAATTCGCCATTTCGAGTTCTGTGCCTTGGGTCTAGGCATGTCTCCCAGATTGGAGATTTTCCGTGCACTATATGTGTTGAAGTTCAAAGGAGAGTATTTTACCTTTGATCGCCGCCCGGTGTCCTGTCCTGTATTGAAAATTTCCCATAAAGTGTGAAGGACAAGGAGTGGAGGAAGAAATTCTTCTACATCGATGACCGTATATTCCCGGAGAGTGCACCAATTAGAAATCCTGAGGCCAAGGTTAAATTGGCCGATTCATGCCCTGCTCCTGCCATTTATGAAAGGGACCCTTTGTATATTGCTTTGACAAACAATCCCACCGAATTCACTAACATATCGGAGCGAGCCATGGTAGCTGTTGTATGAGCCGGTTGTGCGTAGATGATACGGTATTCCCTGAATACCGTCGGGAAGGTCAGGAACGCTGGCAGTACTTTGACGTGCTGGATCCCGAGGGTGCCCCGTCACTCGTTGATCATGATCGTTCTCTCGGGGCAACAGAGCTGGACGTGTTGAGTCAAACTGTTTCGAACTTTTACTTTCCTGCGGCTGCGGTTCCAACCGATGTGGCAGGTCCATCCGTTACCCGGTAGATGGCCAGCACGAGCGCTGATTTGTCTGCTCGGGGAGGGGGTGTGCAGGACCCCATAGATGCGGACCCTCTGAATGTTGCTCCGCCTTTGGAGGATGCAGTGGAGAAGAAAGTGAAGAAGAGGAAGGCTACTGCTGTTATTGAGGTTGAAAAATTGTTGGCCAAAAGGCAACAGCTTAGAGAATCTAAAGAAAAGACCTTGGGTAAGCACACTAGCCCATTCCCTGGATTTTGTCGTTCTTACAGAAGAGGTTATTAATTTTTGTTCCTGATGTGCAGGTGAGAGGATTTGCTCCGGGGACTCACCTGCCAGTTCAAGTTTGGTGATAGAGTCCACCGGTGCTGCTGCTATTCAGGCCTCTTCTTCGGAGGACGTTGTATTCTCTGTACACGACGTTGTCCCTGAGGACACTGGAGTGGATGTGCCATCCTCCGCGGATGCAACCCGTCCCGGGGTGTCCACTGCTGCTTTACCATCCTTATCTACTCCCATGTCTTCAGGGCCTATTTTCACTCCGGCGGCGAGTATCACTGCTACGTTTCGTAGCATGTCTAAACAGAGCTTTTCGCAGCTGCTTAAGGTTATACAACAACATCCTGTCAAATTCCCCGGTGGCTTCCGTACCGGCCTTCAGCATGTCGAGTCCTCATCTTCCCAGCCTGGCCCTATGCCATCGAATGCTTACCTCCCGGGTATAAACTGGCGGCCATCCTTGAAGCCGGTCAAATATACACCCGGGTGGGATGTTGCTGATTCTACCCGGCTTATTCATCCAGATGTGATTCGTCACTGGGCATAGTTTGCTTTCCCCCCGGCTGAAAAGTACTATCTTAAAGGTTTGGACAACGCTCAACTCGCAGAGAACGCGATGGTATCCAGTGTCAACACTTCGTCGTCGGTATACGAAGTGTTAAGACGTTGGCGCGCGGATCTTGTATACCTTATCGACATACGGGAAAAGCATAAGATGGTGATTTCGGAGAACGAGAGGTTACTGAAGCAGATCTCTGAGAAAGAAGTGGAGGTGGTGGCCCGGCAAGTAGCTAGGGAGATGGCCGAGGAGGACAGGGACTGGTTGGTCACTGCCCACACTGATGAGAAGGTTGAGTGGTGCCGTAGAGAAGATAAATTGAATCAACACTTGTTTCGTTTGGAAGACCGGGTGAAGTCTTTGGTGAAGGAGTTGGAGACGGCTAAGAATACCATAGCCAGTAACCAGGCGGATATAGAAAGGTATAATCTTATGGCCGCGGTGGTTGAAACCTATGAGTCCCGTATACATCGTGCTGAAGAGCAGAGAGATGAGACTTTAGAAAATTCAATGATTGCCAAAGACAGCTAGCGACTGCCAACGATCGATCTGACCAGGCTGTGAATGTTGCGGATTCCCTGCGGTCCCAGGTGGACCATTTGCAATCAAAGCTAGAAGCTGCTGGTCGCGAACGGGATTGGCTGATTAGCCAGGGGATTCCTGCATCTTGGCGTTGTATCCGGGGCAGTGCAGAGTATCAAGACCGGCTGAACACCTTTTATGAGTTGGCCATGGAGGCTGGTTATCATGACGGTCTTACATATGGTAATCAAGTTGGTCTGGCTGGAAAAAGCTTCCTCCGCCCACCGAGCAGGAAAAGGCTCTACCTACCCAGGTTGCTGACAGTTTGCAGGCTTTGAGTTCAGACTCATTGGAGGCTATAGGTCGTTTGAGCAGCAAGGTTGGTGAAGAAGGAGCTTCGGCCCTCCGGGCTGAATTGGAGTCATATGTGAGTGAGTCTTCCGACGGAGAGGATGCTTCTTCCCACTGAGCCTTCGTACTTTGTGTTATGTTTATGTTAACCCTTGTACACTTTAGTTTAATCATGCTTTTTATTTAATGATAAAAAAGTGTTTTTGGGTATGTTTAGTGTTTTCCAGCTGTTCTGTTATTGGAGTTAATGCTGATTTGACAGCCGTCTTCAGAGCCAAATTAATTCAATGTCATCATTACTTGACGTCACCCCTGCCACATGCCATCGATTTGACGGCGTGTGTCAGTTAATTAATAACGATATTTTCTGACAGAGACCCTTGATCTTCTTTAGCAGTCTATATAAGTCATGCTCCTTATCACTTTGGCCAAAGGTTTATTTGCCAAAAAAGGAAAATTTCACTTTTATCCATTTATGTCTCGTCATCAAGCTTCCCTCACTGAGCTCTTACGGGAGCTGGATGCTGCCGAAGGCCTCAGGAAGTTACATCGATGGGTTGACGAGATGGATGGACGTCGTGCTGCCATGGAAGAGTACAATGCCAGAACTGCTGATCATGTTCCACCCCATAAGTATGGTTTAACATACTCAAGGGGACCCAAAAAGCTCTTTAATGAACAGGCTCCATTATTGGACCTTCCTGTACCTTCGCCAATGAATGCTGACGATCTAGAGGTTATAGAGATTTCTGATAGTCCCGTGCTTGCACCAGGTGACCATGTTGCTGCTGGAGTTGTTCAAGCAGTTGAGGAGCCCCTGGAGGGTCATGATGATGTCGTAGGAGGGGTGCTGTTCAACAACCAGCATTTATTGGTTCCTGATTATGCCCCTGATGGAGAAGTGCTATATACCCCTGCAGAGGTATTAGCTATGTTGGATGGCCGTATGTGACACGGACCAATATTTATTGTTAGCAAGACGGCCATGTATGGCTTCTTTTGCTTTGTTTTTTATAGCGCTTTTGATGGTAGGCAAGTTTTTACAATGGCGAAGGATTTTAGTCCTGCCCCCTACCGTAGTGATTGTTTTTTGTAATATCGATCCAAAGGATTTGATAAAATGTATGATCATATTAAAATGAAAAATTGCCATTATAGGCGTCCTACTGAATTAGAAACAAATAAACTGTGAGGACCAAGAGGCCGACTAGAACACAGCTAATATTATTGACGTACAATGAATAAAAGATGTCTTTGTGACGACACGACCTAAACATAACATTTCTTGAGCTGGGCGGCGTTCCAGGTGCGCGGGAATGGCTCCCCCGTAAGCTGCTTCAGGGAATAAGCTCCTTTGCCTAGTACTTCTGCAATCTCATATGGCCCTTCCCAATTTGGGCCCAGCTTACCTTTAGGTTGGGACCTGCTTGCCTCGTTGTCTCGCATGACCAACTCTCCGACTTTGAAAGACCTTTCTAGAACCCGCTTGTTGTAGTATTTCTCCAACAACCTTTTGTATCGAGCTTCGTTGATGCAGGCCGTGTCGCGGCGTTCCTCAAGCAACTCCAAGTTCTCCCGCAGTAGATGTTCATTGCCGCTGCCGTCATTGTTCCTTCTTAGGGAGGGGACGCCGATTTCAGCTGGGATCATCGCCTCTGAACCGTATGTTAAGCTAAACGGTGTTTCACCGTTGCTTGTCTTGGGCATGGTTCGGTGGGCCCACAGGACATGTGGTAGTTGATCCACCCAGGATTTTCCTTCGGCGTCCAGCCTTTTCTTTATCCCGTTAAGTATGCTCCGGTTTGTTCTTTCCACCTGCCCGTTACCCTGCGGGTGGGCGACGGAGGTGAAAACCTGTTGAATTTGGAGCTCCTTACACCAGTCTTGTAACGACCCGTCCGCAAACTGGGTTCCGTTGTCACTAACCAGGTATAACGGGACCCCAAACCTGCAAACTATATGCTCCCATAAAAACCTTTTGATGTTTATTGCTTTGATTTTTGCTAGCGGTTTCGCCTTGACCCATTTTGTGATATAGTCGATGGCAACCACTAAGTATTTCAGCTTCCCGGGTGCTGGGGGAAATGGCCCCACTAGGTCCACCCCCCACTTCTGAAAAGGCCAGGCTGCTGTGATGGGTACTAAGTTGTTCTTTGGCCGGATGGTATGTGGTGTATATTTCTGGCAACTGATGCATTTCTGTAAGACTTCCACGGCCACGTTATGCATACCCGGCCAATAGCATCCTGCATTTGTTAATTTTGCGACCACCGCCCTGGCCCTGCATGTATCCCGCAAGTGCCTGCATGGATCTCCTCAACAAGGAATTTTGCTTCAGATGGGGACACGCAACGCAGCGCTGGGCCCAGGTATGATTTCCTGTATAAGACACCATTCTGCAGTTCATATTGGACTGCTTTTGTGCGGATCTTTAAAGCCTCCCCCTTGTTCTCGGGTAATATGCTGTGCTCTAAGTATTGCTGTATCGGGGTCATCCAGGAGACTTCCACTACATGCACGCTGTGCACGGTAGGTACTTGAGTTGATGGTTGCTTGAGAGTTTCAATATGGACATCTTCCTTGGTACCCGATGATGCCAACTTACTGAGGGCGTCGGCTATGTCGTTGCAGTGTCTCCGCACATGTATCAATGTTATCTTTTGAAACTTGGACATCAGCTCTTTGGTCTTTTCCAGGTATTTTGATAAGGTATCATCCCGGGCTTCATATGATTCGTTGACTTGGTTGTTTACGAGCAGCGAATCCACATGCGCGTCAACTCTTTTTGCACCTAGCGATAGAGCCATTCGCATACCAGCTAAGAGTGCTTCATATTCTGACTGGTTGTTGGAGCATTCAAAATCGAAGCGTAGGGCGTATAGGAATCTTGCCCCCTCCGGACTGACCAGAATTAAGCCCGCTCCTGCCCATTTGCTATTGGAAGACCCGTCCGTGTATAGTTGCCATGTCGGCTCCTCGACTTCCAACCCAGGTGCGGGTGTTTCTTCCATCTGCGGGATTTGTTCTCCCGCTGGAATTTCCACCATAAAGTCCGCGATGACCTGCTCTTTAATGTATGTTCTCTTCTTGAAGCTTATATCCAGTGCCCCCAACTCGATTGCCCACTTGGCCAATCTACCTGACACTTCTGGCCTGTTTATCACTTGAGCTAGCTGGAAGTTAGTCAACACTTCACTTGAGCTTTGGAGATGGCATGTTGACGATTGCCATCACCTTATCTGGGTTTACCCAGAACCCGTCTTTAGTAACCACTACTCCGAGGAACTTGCCCTGCTCAACCCTGAATGAGCATTTCCCCGGATTCAGCTTAATGTTGTACTCACGGAGCTTCCTGAAGGTTTCTTCGATGTCCTTGATGAGGTCACTTTCGGTGCTACTCTTGATGACCAAGTCGTCGACGTAGACTTCTAGGTTCCGTCCAATCTGACTTTCAAATGCTTGATCCATCAACCTCTGATACGTTGCCCCCACATTCTTTAACCCAAAATGCATCTTCGTATAACAATAGATGCCTGCATCACTGTGGAACGCGGTTTTGTCTTCATCTTCTCGCGCCATCTTGATTTGGTGATATCCCTTATATGCGTCCAGGAAGCATTTGAACTTGAACGGTGAAAGAGAGTCAACTTTGAGGTCAATCTCCGGTAGTGGATATGCATCTTTCGGGCACGCTTTATTAAGGTCTTTTTAATCCACACACATGCGCCAAGTTCCATCGTGTTTACGGACCATCACCGGATTGGCTACCCACGTGTGGTACTTGGTTTTCCGCAGGATGCCCGCTTCCTCTAGTTTTTTCACTTCTTGCACAACCGCGGCTCTTCGGTCTGGCGCCATGCTTCTTCTTTTCTGTGTTATTGGTTTAATCGAGGGGAACGTTGATAACTTGTGCTCTGCCTTCGATCTTGAAATTCCCGTCATATCTGCATGTTTAAATGCAAAAACGTCCAGATTACTCTTCAGCACCTGCTTGAGTTGATCATTGGCCGAAGGTGACAAGGTGTCACCGATCAGCACCGTCTGTTCCGGGTGTTCTGTATTCAGTACCCATCTTTCCGGGCCTCTTAGCCCTGCCGGAGCCTGATGGCATGGCTTATGTTAAGCTATTGAGCAGATTTTATCACCTGACACGGTTGCCACCCCCTGGGGCGTAGGGAACATCAAGAATCCTCTTGCTGTTGAAACTAAAGCATCTATTCGGCCCAGGATATAACGGCCTATGATCATGTTATATTGAGAATCCGCCGGAATCACCAAAAAAGTAACCAATATGGTCCTTTCTCGGCGGCCGTCACCGATGGTGACTGGGAATGTTAGTTGGCCCAGTGGTTCAACACTTTCTCCCGCAAAACCTCTTACTGGACCCCGTGCTGGTTCCAGCATCTTCTGGTCCTCTAAGCGCATCCGCCGGAAAGAAGGCTCATATATTAGGTCTTCAAAACTGCCTGTGTCAACGAGTATCCTTCTCATGCTATAATCGCCCACGGCGGCGTCTATGACAAGGCCTTCCATGCTTAACACCTTGTAATGAGGCGGGACCGCCATGACAGCTTCCATCCACGGCTCGAAACGTTCAAATGTTCGTTTTTTGTCAAACTTGGAATCCACTCGAACCATGTTGATTTCCCATGATTTTTTGCCCGCGGACTTGTCTCCCCCACCGGATGATGGGCCCGGTTTCACGTCTTTTAGCAGATGGGCCAACTTCGTGGATCTGACGAAGTACTCGATTTGCCTTCTCAGCTGAAAACATTCATCAGTGTCATGCCCGGTGCCTTTGTGATATGCGCAGTACTTAGTCTTGTCCTGTGATGGTGAATCTTTAAGGGGCTTCGGGGTGTTGAGCCTCAAGTCCTCAGACTCCAGTATCTGGGATGGCGTTTTTGTCAACTCAGGGTATTCTTGCCTAGATCGCGACAGGCCTTCTCCTTTTCCCGTGAATGTATCCAGGGGCCTATCTGATTATCGGTGGTCATTCCGTCTGTCATCCTTCCGATCATTTCGGGAATAAGGTTGGCCTGATGATTCTGCTTTTCCCCTGTTCCTGCCACTTCTGTGGTCCCGGTTATCATTGGAATCAGAAGATTTAGCAGAATCTTGCTTTTTCCAGACTGCATGGTTCATAGCTATAGACATTTCTTGCTTGACATAAGCCTTTGCGATAGTCATCATTTCATCCATGGTTTGTGGGTACCCCTTCGGGCCATGAAGTTTCCGCAGCAAACCATCGTCATTTACCCCCATCGTGAAAGCTGTACATGCCAATTCCTCCGTAAGACCCGGGATCTGGAGTCTCTCTCTGTTAAACCTAACGATGAAATTTTCCACTGTTTCGTTGTCACGCTGACGGATGTGCATGACCTCGTCTCTATATTTGGTATGCCTTTTTTGCTGGCTAAATTGTTGTGAGAACCCTTGTACTATCTCCTTCCAGTTGGCGATAGAACCGGGAGGTAAGCTATCCCACCAGACTCTAGCCGCGCTAACTAGGGTTTGGATAAACATGTGGCAAAACGCGGGCATGGGCCAATCCTTTGAACGTCCCGCAGACTCGAAAATGCTCAAATGATCGTCAGGATCCCCCGTTCCGTCATACTTCCTGACAGTGGAAGATAGCTTCAGGTTTGGTGGGAGCGGCGCGTTAGCAATTCTCGGCGCCAGCTTCGAGTAAGTGACCATAGCTGGGGGTCGGTACGGCTTAGTGAGCTCTTCATCATCTTCGTTTTGAGGGTCGTCTCGACCATTCTCTTCTCCGCACCGTTCCAGTTGAACGATCCGAGGCAGGGGTTGGCCATTCCCTGGCTAACTTACTTGGACGACACCGGTAAGTGGTGCCGAGGAGCTTGCCGGGGTCCCGTCGTACGTCAGCCTGGTTCTGACTTCTTCCAGGCGTGTTCCCGGAGCCTGGGTCATAAGGTTAGTTGGCCCTCCCTACCCTGTCATTGGCGGTGCCACATGAGGGTACATATATGGGTACGGGTAGGAGTACGGGCTGGCGCCGGTCGGTTGATACATATATCCATAGGGATGCATTGGATAATACGGCATGTATGGCTGATTTCCTGGCGTTACAGGGGTGTAAGGAGCAAACGCGGGGTTCACAAGTGTCGCCATGGGTGAGGACATCATGGATGCCGTCATGGCTGCTGAGAATAATGGGAGGCTGGCCGCCGCTGTTGCCCATGGCATAGAGACTGTCGGAGGAAGTGACCTTCCGACTCATGTGGTGTGAACAATAGGTCTAGTGTAAGTTACCACAAGGACGGACATAGGGAAAGGCGGTGCCGTGGGATTTAACCCTGTGGCTGACATGCCCAATGATCTTCCCCGGGTTGCCAGGTTTCCATCCCGTTGCCCTCCGGACGGGAAACTAGGAGGTTCCATCTCTATCTCTTCATCAACCGAGTCTTCAGAGAGATGATCCTCGTCTTCGTTATTCACCTGCTTGAGGTTCTGGGGATCATTCGGTGGTGCTGTGAATTGAGAGTCTTGATGTGATGCCATTCTGTCAGATGAGAAAGATGATTCTCTGTCCAGTTTCCGTCCCACGGATGGCGCCAATGAAGAAACAAGTTCCTAAGTGAACTGATCTTCTAGGTAGGACAGGAAACTCCTTCTGATCCAATCGAATAGAATCAACCTAAACTGCAAAACAGAACACCGTTAGGACTCGTCACAGGATTGGGGGTTTTCCTGTGACCACCCTCCGGCGTGAGAATAAATATGGCTTTTAAGCAATTGTAATGGTAGTAATGTGGAGTATTGAATGAATGAATATGTTTACCCGTGTCCCTCTTTATAGTTGAGGGTTCCTCCTTCTTTCATGGCGCGTAACTGCCTACGACTTCCTGGTTGTTCCGTTTTCTTGGAGATAACATATATCTCTTATATTCATAAATTTCGGGATGGTTGTTCTACTCCGTCCGTTATCTCCTTTCTCGTAATTGTTTGTTAGCGACTATAGTTTATTGCTTTAGCCTTAGTGGGTTCTGCCCATTGGGCCAAATCAGGCCTTGCAGGTGTGGGCTAGTTAAGTCAAACTGGGCCCTACCTCGTTAGTTTTCAAAGACACAATAGTTTAGAAATCAGGTCTGGACTTTTAGGGAGCAAAACAATAACATACAAAGGTTTGGGGATGAAGAACACACCTTAGATTTCTAAGAAAATGAGGTGTAAGGCTTGGAAAGGTGGGTTTTGATGCAAAAACATGTTCCAGAGGGTGTTTGTGAGTTGGGAGAGGTTATGGGACAGCTAGCGTTGCACAAATGATGTTTTACAAGTCAAGGGTGGTATTTATAGGCGTTTCTAGTCGTTTAACACACGTCATGCGATTATGCAGCAATATAGGCGATTAGGGCTCCTAATCGCCTATAGCTATTGGCAATTAGGGCCTAATCGCCCTCTACTATAGGCGATTGGCACCCTAATCGCCCTCAGGGGCATCCTAATCGCCTTCAGCATCAGGTGATTACGCGTAATCACCTACAATGTCATGCAATCACGTGTAATCACCGTTTTAACACATATAAACACGTATTCACATACCGACAAGTCACATAATGATTATACACACATAAATCATGAAAACAAACACGTTCACATTCGTTCACCAATTCCCGGGACTCGAGACTTGTGTGATTACTAAAGTCCGGCGATTCTACGAATCGTCAATCCTTGTACCCATGGTTATGGACCGACATCTAATGACCCTCTAGACCGTTGTAACGACTCCCGAACCGTAACACGACTCAACCGATCCAGTTAAGTATAATGTACGCATGACTCGCTAAGGTAGACTTTGACTTAACCAATGTTATCAACCTGAGTTTGCCGGGTGTCACATCATCCCCACGTTAAAAGAATTTTCGTCCCGAAAATTTCCCGAAGTCAAAGAGAATGAAGCGATAAAAGAAAAATTTTCCCGGTCGTCACATCATCCCCACGTTAAAAGGAATCTCGTCCCGAGATTTATTCGGTTTCAACAGAAAAGAGTGCTGACTTCTATGTGTACCCAAGCAATGTTTCCCAAAATGCAACAAAATGAAAGTTGTGGATGAAAAGTGATGATAACAGCCGATAAACCACTTCCCCAAGGTGAATACACGACAAAAGACTCCTCCTGATCGAAGGTCTAATGGAGACTACTGTGATCGGTATAAATGACCCACCGGTACCGCCCTAGTAGCATCTCCAAAGGACCCACATCAACCCAATGAACACGAAATGATGACCAATCCAATATCAAAACGCTCAATGGATATGAAATGCATAACGACGTGGATAAGGATAAAATCAAAATGTAACGAAAGATAAAAGAGAAAACGCACCGGTAACAGCATCAGGATCCTCCTGCTCCCCCCTGGCACCAATAACATAAGCACGAGCAGCCACACTGCCACCTTTATTGTTTCCACCGTCCCTTGCTGTACTTGCCTCCCCCTGATTCAGCTTTGGGCAATTTCGCTTGAAATGCCCTGTTTCACCACAATTGAAATACCCTTGATTTCCCCGAGGAACAGGAGTGGGGACGACTGCTTGAACCTGTCCTGGCTGAATGTTGGCCCTACAGTCCTTAGCCAGGTGACCATTGCGATGACAACGGTTGCAATGAAACGTATCACAGCCCCCAACATGATGATACCCGCACTGGTTGCACTTAGGGTTCTTTCCAGTGTATCCACCTTGCTTCTGAGTCGACGGTGACCCCACCGCCTCTAGCTTCCTAGTCTGCTGCTGCGGCTGTTCTTGAGCTGAACTCTTCCCCGAGCCTTCCCACTTGCGCTTGCCGCACTCTAGAGCCTTGACAGTCGTACCACGAGAAGGTAAAATACCCTCATTCACCTTCAGATTAGTCATCCTATGAGCCGATCGAACCACATCTGCATAAGTAGGAAGATTTTCTGCAGCCACCAACCCCGCTGTCTCTGGTACTAGCCCTGAAACATAGTGCTCAATCCTCCTATACTCCGGTGCATGCAAATCAGGACACAGCACCGCCAACTCATTACGCCTCACAGTGTACTCCTCTATCTCTGACCCAACCATCTTGAGGTTCCAAGCCTCATGTTCCAACTTCTGGATCTCCTCCCTAGGACAGTACTCCCTCTTCAAGATCTGAACGAAGTTCTCCCACGGCATAGCATAAGCTTCCCCCAAACCCATGTTCCGCGTAGTAGAGTTCCACCAGGTCAAAGCAGCATCCTGGAAGAGCGCGACAGCATACTTAACCCGATCTTCAGGTAGACAGTTGCACATCAAGAATACCGACTCTAACTTCTCCAGCCACCTGAGCAGTCTCACTGCTCTTTTAGTGCCAGAGAAATCATGGGGCTTACAGTTCCGAAACATCTTGTATGTGCACATAACTGGAGGTGGGTTAACAACACCACCTGAAATGAAACACATAAGAAAACCACAAAAGAAAGATACCATACTCATAATGAGGCGAAGCTGATAGAATCAACTTACCACCATGAGCATTGTGTCCAGCCTGGAAGGCAGCTTGCAGCTGGTTATTTAGGTCCTCCTGAGTTACGTTAACGCCTCCACGACCACTGCCACTGTCACGTCCACCAGTGCGGCCACCTCTACCTCCTCCACGAACACCAGACATGATTCTGACAACAAGAACGAGGAATTCAGATTTACTGCTAGTGTCAACCACTAGAGTTCATAAAGTCAAGGCTAAGTCCAGTCCAGGACTATCCATTCAAACCTGGAGCTCACTGGGATTTTCATGCATTTCAGTTTATGATTTCGTGTGCACCCGAAATGATAAAATTCTCTACATGGTCCTCCAAGTGTTCTCCTAGTTTAAAGTTCAAGTCACCGAACACGAACACCTAGCAGTGTGCCACAATGACATAAATGCCAAAGTAAGAGTATGGGCGAGTGTGTTTATTGGAGTACGGAGGGGAGATGTCCGAACCCTGGACAGATCTCAAGAGTACACAAACCACCCCAATATACAACACTGCCTGGCCAGTCAACAATTCAACCCCCTTTCATCTTCCTATCCCGAAGAAGAAAGGACCAAATCAAACACAAGGAGAGCGGATGATGTAACGCAAAGAGCTTGATGATTTAGAGACACCCCGACAAGCCCGTATGTAACCCACTATAACGACTCGTACCATGTGACCGCCTAGTGTGTGTGACTCGGATATAGACTAGACTCTACATGCAGTCCTAGTTCACTATAACCATTGGCTCTGATACCAATCTGTCACACCCTCAAATTTCCACATGCGGAGTTCTATCGCGAGACGTGTGACATACCAGGATCCAAGTCAACGGTCACAATATACAACACTATATGAGACATATGTAAGTTCAAAACACAAGTTTAAACCATTGACAAAACAGCGGAAGCATTGTTCTACAAAATGAAACCCAAAAGTATATAAACTTGTTCAACAAACAAAAACCATGAAACCTAGACTAGACGCCGTGCAGACGCGTGCGCCTAAGCCCTGAGATGCTACCTTAGCGACCTGAGAAAACATGCCTAAAGTACGTCAGCACATAATGCTGGTGAGTTCACAGGTTTAAGTTTACAGTTAGTTTCCATGCGTTTGAGAGTTTGATCACAAAATACCATGTCATGAGATGCGTTAAATAAACTAATAAGCGTTTCTTACTACTACCACGACTGTGATGCTAAAACCATTACTGACAAGCGTTTCTTGCGTTGCTGCCCGTGTTTGTGATGCTAGTGTTGCTAAAGTATTTAGACAATATGCACCCGCCCGGCTCCAAGCCGACGGGTAAGGCTTGTCAGGCCCAATAGATCTATCCATATTTCCCCCGTTATGTTCACCCACATATTCATGGTTTCCCCCAGGGACTTCCGGGTTTCATCGTGGAGTAATCAAAAGTGTTACGTATCAAAGGTGTTGCGTTTCGAAAGAGTTGCGTGTTTATAAGAGTTGCATTTCAAAGGAGTTACGTGTTTATAATGAATGTTGCGTTTCCAAAAGAGTTACATGCTTATGACATAAACGTTGAGTTTGTTAAATCGTGTGGCATGTTTCTCCCCCGAGAGAAAAATGTATAAAAGTGGGGCCGTGAATTCACCTTAGGTTGCGTTACTCGTAAATGATTAAAATCAGTAAGCTATGCTAGTCCCGTATAGTGGCGACCTAACATATGACAGATATAAGTACTTAGACTAATAACCCGTGGGTTAGCTAGTCCCTACATGTCCAGACCATAACCAAGTTGATTTGAAAACGTGTTGACTGTTTAACCGACCATATTGGACAAGACTCGACATCCCATTGGTGACCCGATACACCATGTGTTAACCTCATACAATATAACATACAATATATGCAATCAACACTTAACACGTGTTAAAGTTGACCAAGTCTAGCATACAGTTTAATTAGCGTATAAATAAGTCCGAGCACGTGTTACCATGTTACTAGGCATGTTACGGGGTTCCTAGCATGTTCCTAGGTGTCAAATCAGGTCTCGGAATGCCAAAATGCACTTACAGCAGCAGTACATGCGATTAGGAAAAGTCAACTAGCAATTAGGAGGGGTAATCGCCTACATTAAAGGCATTTAGGCTCTAATCGCCTATAGCTATAGGCGATTAGGCCTATTCTAGTACCTTATAGGCGATTAGGCCTATACCACATGCATTTCAGGATCTAACTAGTGATTAGGATCGTAATCACCTTCAGTATAGGCGATTAGGCCCCCAATCGCCTACCCTATAGGCGATTAGGCTCCCAATTGCCTACCTTATAGGCGATTAGGACTCCTAATCGCCCGCTGTAGTTCTGTTCTGATTTTTCGCGCGTTTAACCCTCCAAATCAGATTCGAAACGTGTGGAAACACTAAATATCAAACCCAAAACATTAATAAACCTATTCCAAGCAAAACCCCTAAATTATCATCATTCTAACAGTCCCGAATGCAAGCGTTTCCCAAAAAATAGCATATTCAACATGTAAACATCACATCAACATGCAAAGTTTGCCCTATATGGCAAATATCCAGATTTCATCTCATAATGACGTTGTTCGATAATATCCTACTGTTCTAGCATCATCCTAAAGCAAACCCTATTATAAAACAATCAACAAAACACATCATAATATCATAGATTCCACATAATCCTTCAAACGGGTCTAAACATCTATTATCAACAATACACAACTATAACCATCCAAACTCCTAGGATAACATCATAATAACTCATACTAGTTAGAAACACATCAATAACACAAGAACAATCATATTTCAATAATAAAAATCCTATCTTTATATGAATATAACACATATAACATGCATAGAGGTTTGGGTTTGTTTAGAAACTATTTTTATTAGGTTTTCAAAGACACAATAGTTTAGAAATCAGGTCTGGACTTTTAGGTAACATACAAAGGTTTGGGGATGAAGAACACACCTTATATTTGTAAGAAAATGAGGTGTAAGGCTTGGAAAGGTGGGTTTTGATGCAAAAACGTGTTCCAGAGGGTGTTTGTGAGTTGGGAGAGGTTATGGGACGGCTAGGGTTGCACAAATGATGTTTTACAAGTCAAGGGTGGTATTTATAGGCGTTTCTAGTCGTTTAACACACGTCAGGCGATTATGCAGCAATATAGGCGATTAGGGCTCCTAATCGCCTATAGCTATTGGCAATTAGGGCCTAATCGCCCTCTGCTATAGGCGATTGGCACCCTAATCGCCCTCAAGGGCATCCTAATCGCCTTCAGCATCAGGTGATTACGTGTAATCACCTACAATGTCATGCAATCACGTGTAATCACCGTTTTAACACATATAAACACGTATTCACATACCGACAAGTCACATAATGATTATACACACATAAATCATGAAAACAAACACGTTCATATTCGTTCACCAATTCCCGGGACTAGAGACTTGTGTGATTACTAAAGTCCGGCGATTCTACGTATCGTCAATCCTTGTACCCATGGCTATGTACCGACATCTAATGACCCTCTAGACCATTGTAATGACTCCCGAACCATAACACGACTCAACCGACCCAGTTAAGTATAATGTACGCATGACTCGCTAAGGTAGACTTTGACTTAACCAATGTTATCAACCTGAGTTTGCCGGGTGTAACATCATCCCCACGTTAAAAGAATTTTCGTCCCGAAAATTTCCCAAGTCAAAGAGAATGAAGCGATAAAAGAAATTTTTTCCCGGTCGTCACATTGCTGAGTAGCAATTGTTATCAAACCATTACTTATCAAACCAAAAGAAACTAGTGTTTTTGGCATAATTGTTCCACCAGATGCAGATGCCCAATCAATCAATCAGCAAACTCATTATAATTGCATGTTTGCAAATAACAGACTACAATAGTCAATGCTTAGCTAATCTAAAAAAACAATCCAATAAAATCAAATCCATTGACACTCAAAACAAAGACTAAAACATGCACTTTTACCAAAGGGTGAAGAGAAAATGATGATGATATGTTGTAAGTTAATAATGAATAGAAAAAGTACTTAGCACTTTGAATAAAGAACAAATGTAACCTCAGTTCTAAAAGAAATCAATGATAAAAGAGCCATGTTGTCTTTGATCAGCTACAAAACATGCACTTTTACGAAAGGGGCTTGTCTTTGGCCAAAGAGGGCATAATTAGTTCATGTAAAACTAAAGTACCTCACGTCTATAATAAAATATTATTTTTGTAGAGGTGGCATTTTTTTACACGTTTGCATACAAATGGATACCATTTTGGTTGTGTTTGCTATGTCGTGGGTCAAACAGGCAAAGCTAAAACATTTAACTATAAAGAAAATATGTAAAATGGGATGAGCTGGTTGAAAGTCGTGGTATTCAACTACATCTGCTATATAAATAACTACAAAATATGAGCGGTCACTTGTCACATACTTAAAAAGTCACTTAATTACCTCAAGCAAAGACTAAAATTCTAAAAGCAGTTTGTGTTCCAAGAGTCCAAGATTATACATCTTTGAGATAATGCCACAATTTCTCATATATTTTTGATCATTTAATAACAGAAAAGAATTTGTTTAGAGTTTCACTACCAAAAAAAAAAAGAAGACAATAACCTGAATGAAAACTTTTCAATGGTTAAGGGTACTTGTATTCTTGATGAGCTTCTCACCAAAAGCCTGCATATGTAGTGGATGTACAAGTACCGGAGTGGCTGAAAAATGGGACATTGCGGTGAATCAATCAAACGACATCCACACATGCATAAAGGCTAAAAAATATCGGTCAAAGCGAATGTACCATAATTATATGATAGAATTACCTCATCCTCACTGAAACGCCCTGCACTACAAATCCTGTCGAATAGCTCCCCTCCAGCAACATATTCCATAACAATTGCTAGATTTCTCCACAGATAACGTCCACTCGCCATATCAACACACGTCAAAAATCCGTTCACAAGAGAAGCATAAACCTGCAATCAACACATAAACATCACACATTTGCACATATTCATGATCATTATCTTAATATCCTACAAAATAGATACTAAAAACTACAAATCCGTTCACAAAAACACCACAAACCTAAAATTATCACATTTGAGTCTAATCACTATCATTAATCCAATATCCTTACAAGACATATACTAAAACCCTAGAAATCATAAAGATCACACATTTGCATTCCAATATCCTACAAAATAAATACACTAAAACCCTATAAATCATAAACATAACACATGTGCATAAATTCATCATCATTATTCCAATATCCTACATAATTGACTCAAAAACATATTCTAGTTAAAAATATTAGGATTTAGCATATGAACCAAAATTGAAGTTACCAGTTACCAATAGTCATTTACTTATCGTGATTTAACGTCAATACAGCTAAATTCAAACTTATTGCTGGCAAAGATCTACTCAAAGTTTCAAAGTACATAAACATAATCACACTCAATCACTGCATATCCTATTCTAATAATTAATAACTCATATTCTCTAACCTAAAACCTAATCACTAATCAGCTAAACAATCACTTAAGTAAGCTGCAACTATTAAAAACTCATCACATCTCTCTAATCTCTCACATTCTAATGACTCCTATAATTCCTAACCTAATCAATTATACAATCACTTATGTTGAAAGTTGCAACCATTCAAAAACTTATCACATCTCTGTATGACGTTGCGACACGCTATTATATAAAACCATCAAACAACTTAAATGGTTTTTATAAAAACCAGATCTTGACCAATGGTTTACTAAAACCATTCAAGCTCCCACTTATAAAAACGTAAAACCACATATTAAATATATGTGACGATGCTATTATATGATATAATTATTAAATAACAATTAAATAAAAACTTCAAACCACATATTAAATATAAAATATAATTATTAAATATCAATTAAACAAAGAGTGACGACGCTATCGTAGGATTCAAACGACCAAAGTTAAATCACAAATTAAATAAGAAAATTAATAAAATATTAGCCCACTGTAGAACTATTGTAAAATTGAGATATAGAAGATAATCCACCATATTTCATAAACGCAAACATATACATGAGAGAGAGAGAGAGAGAGCAGGAAGAGAATAAGGGGTTTGAACATGGAAGAGCAGGGCAGCTCAAGGCGGAGCTGCCGTCTCCACTGCCGCGTGCCGACGCGAACGTGGATCCGGCGAGAGTTGCCGACAGAAAGATGAGAATGATGCGTGGCTTTAACAATATGTGTGATTGTGATGGTGAAGACCTACGTGACTGTATTTTCTCATTTAATATGTGTGGTTGTGATGGTGAAGAGAGAGAGGTGGAGATTAATTGGTTGTTTAGGGTTTGGGTTGAAATATAAGATGTTTTATAGGTAGGTTTTTTTTATAAAAAAAATTCATTGAGAGTGCCACGTGGCACATTGGGGGGGGGGGGGGGTGAAGCCACCATTGAATGCCACGTCAACAAACATCAATTCTTTTATATATATTTATAGATATAGATAACTAGTTTATACCCCGGGGTTGAAAATCTAATATGATTTAATGAAAAATGATAAATAAAGAAAACATACCAATCATAAACTCAATCATACGGATCAACATCCAACAAACTATAATCATTACCAGTGTCTACACTAAATCTTTGTCTTCTTTCCATCTTTCTCCCTCATCTCGTTCTCTATTCCTCACAATAGACTGAGGTTGGTGGTGAACCTGCGAATATCCAACATACTTTGTCTGAGGCTGATGTTGGCTGGTAGGGAATTCTATAATAAAATAATAATATTCCTTCATATATTTTGAGAAATGCCTCACTAGTTGCAAACAAACAAGTAAGTAATCTTTGAAAACCTTTAAAAGGAATTAATCTTTAAAAGAAGGAAAAAAGTAATAGGACACTATATTTTGAGAAAAAAAATGGCAGCAAATAGGGTACCCATCCAATAAATTAACTATACAATCAAGAAGATATGAAAAACGCTCACCCCAAATTTATTAGAATTCCATAATCAGGTCTCATTGTACTTGTCTATGTGCTTGTTGACATAACCATAGTTATTCATTACCAAGAGTAACATTACAGTTAGATACATTCGACAGTTGTGAACGCAAATGAAACATACCAAAGTCTCAATCAATCTCTTTTTCTCTTCAACATGACAATGTGTTCATGTTAAAAGTCAGGCCCAGCCACAGCTACAAGACACCCTAAACATCCATTGCCTCGTACATCATGAATCGGCCGCAAAACTAAACTGGATACGCTAGTTGTTGCACTTTTATGGCAGCTTGTTATCATTTTCCACTTCCCCCACATTGCCTAAAAGCAGTCGTTTAATAATTCTATGCTTGGTACACATCACCCACAGTTCGAACAAATTGCCATGTCAAACCTGCACCAATCGATCATTAAACCTGCCTCCCAATACCTGCACTAATAATTCTATGCTCTATTTCAAACCTGATTGCCACAGCACACAAACAACCATAAATCAAACCTAATCAGTAATCACAACCAAATCCATAAGATCTAAACAAAAACCGTTTAAAAACTAAAAACATACCGTCAGCCACAACAGTAGACATGACCTCGTCGGCTCGTCCACACAACCGAGCCGTCACCACCTATAACCGCCTCCACAGTCACCCATTTTCGGACCAGAAATCGACTGTTGTACCACATCTGCGACCGAAATTCACCATCTACCCGAATCACCTCCAAACACTACCTGCAGCCCAAACAGCACCATCATCGGACCACCATTGCTCGACACCTACCACCACCCGGACTCCCACAGCTAAGACCACCCACCACGAGTCTGACCTGAGCCAACCGAATGACCACCTACCCGTCTGTAGTATCGAGCCAGCAACCACCACGGCAATAGTCATCACCGGCTCCAAACCCACAAAAATGACACCCAAACCCAACCATAAACACAATCGAACCAAGACTCACCAAAAATCACACCCTCGGACTTCGAAATAAATAATCACAACTCGTTTCTGTTCGATTTCTGGACCAATAACCACGATAGGATTTGTATCCATATATAACCACTATAGGATTTAAAGCCATAACATCATGTTATAAAAGGTATACAACCGAATAAAAAAGAAAAAGAAAAAAAGCCAAAACATATGTGGTAAAATTAGCGATAGGTTTTAAGAGTGGCACCACAAAACGTACATATGATAGCCTTCCATGCGATCGTGAGAGATAGAGAGAGAGGGTTGGAAAGCTAGGGTTTTTTTATAGAGAGGCGATGATTTTAGTTTGATGGTGTTTTTTTATAACTTAAAAACTAAGTGACATATAGGATGACACATGGCAAAATCAAAGGGGAGAATGCCTCCTTGAATGCCATGTCATCAAAATTGCTTTGCTTTATTATATATATAGATATAGATATAGATAATAAATTCACCCAGTTCAAGACACTACACTTGTATTTTTGATTTTTTTCAAGACGTGACTACTACTATTAGATAGGTGATTAAAAATTAATAATACGATCCCCTTTCTAAAACGAACATGTAACTTAAGCCATTCGATTTTTATTTTTTTGTACAAATGCGTTTTAAGTTTACAATTTTGTTAGATGTTGATATTGTTCAAAATAAAAAAAATAATAATAATAATAAAACATTATTATTTTGTGATGATAGCTATCATGGATTACTTTACGTTCACCTTATAGTCTATAACTGAAACCAAGTATTTTTATTACATTTTAACATAAACCAAACAGTTACCTATTACATTTCATAACATTTTGTTCAAAATACTCCACGTCCAAGTCTTATAATAACCTTATAAAAATTTGGAAAAGAGAGACATGGTTAATTTTATTCTGTATTATAATAAATTGTGTTATTACTTCTTAGCGCGTGTTTGTTATCTTTTGTATCTTACAAGTTGATGCCACCTCGTGCATTGTGGCAAGATTTTGATTATGAGTTAAGGCCTAGACTCATATGTTAAATAAACTATTTTAACTATAGTGTTGTCATTACGAGTTGATCCTATTTTTTTAAAATAGATTGGGTTTGGTTTTGATATATGTAGAGTGACACCTTAGCCATCCGGGTTGGGGTGTAACACTCTATCTCTATGGAGAAAGGTAAGATTTACCTACATCTCACTATCCTCCTAAACCTACCAATAACTTTGTTATTTGTCAAATATACCGGATGTGGCTGTTGTCATTTATTCAACTCATGTAATCTACAAGTTTTGTAACCTAATTGTAATAATATTTTACTATCATTAAGTACTTTCTACCTACATATTTTTAAGGGATTTTCATCAATATTTTTGTTACGTACTATATAATTCTATTTCTACTTTTTTAGTTTTAATTCGGCAACAAACTAAAAAAAGACTATTATTTAAAAAAAAGTAAGAAAAATTATTAGGCTTAACGTTGTAGACTCACAACGGACGAGCATTTCGCTCGGAGGCGTTTAACATGGGCATTAACGGGGGAGGGGCACTATCTCTTAGAGCACTCGCTTTACTTGACAGTATGTGTGTCGTCCGTGTTTGAAGTCCGTGTGTGACGTCCGGAATCCCGGACATGAATCCATATATGATGCCGGCCTCCTTCAATGGTCATAATATTAAAAAAATCCAATTTCCAACAACTCTATCGACAAGTTGGTACTGTTTTACCATTTAACCTACATAAATGATACCATTTTCTCACAATCTTTCAACCATTTTTCTCTCCTCACCCTACCATTTTCATCTGAAACAAGTGATTATTTCATCTTTGCTATCTATAAAAAAAATGGATGATAACACTAGGTTCCAAGATTTGTTGAGCGATGGCACATACCCAAACTCAAGCCAAAGGTACCCGAACCAAACCCAACAAACTCAAAATTCAGTTTTCAATCATTTATTCAATCCAAGTTTGCATACCATATCCCTCCAAACCTAAGTCTCAACTATGGATATTAGAAGGTTTTGCACAATTTCACGAGGCACAGATCAATCAAGAAAATCAAGAAGGCACTTATGCACAATTTCACGGGGCTTAGGCGTTATATTAATCGTGTCTACCCCATCACCGGTGGCTACTCCCTCAACATTAAGAAACAAAAAGGAAAACAACAAGTGGAGCCATCTAAGCCAAAAGTTGTAATCATTATTGGATGGTAGAAGTAGAACTTCTAACCCATGCTAATATTTACAATTCGTACGACTTGATCATCAAAAACAACCAAAAAGTCCAAAATTGCAAGACCCTGACCCGAAATCATGTGGTTAACCCTTAAACTTCCGAGTTTAGGCCTTAATCAAAACTCACTCCCGATTAAAACTTTAATATTTAGGAAAGACCCTAAACTGTTATGTTCAGTACATTAATGGATCCTATTATTGTTACATTTTAAGTCCAAAAATCATATACTAGTTTTTGAGTATTAAACGAGAGTTCTTGTTGTGGAAGCTTTTTGAGTGTTCAGGTGTGTTCGGCTCTTTTCTCACAACTTAATCATTGCTCCGGGACTTCCAACAAAGGTGTACCTAGCACACAAAGAATGGTTAGTGGGGTTGATAATAATGTCTTTAGAATAGTAGAAGTTTCGATTCAAGGTGTAGGGGTCGATTGTTTTGTTTGCCCATCATAAGCCTGAATGTTGTTATGTGAAAACTACATCAAAAGTCTTATGCGGCTGTTTAACATTTTTCAATGAAGTCTTACGCGGCCGTTTCACTTTTTTGTTTAGGCTGTAAATATTAAAAGTTCCTGATACACCGCAAACGGCCGTTTTGAAACACCAATGAAACCTTATGCGGCCGTTTCAAAGGCCTGTGTAACCTATATCAAAACTACCATTTTTGTCCTAAATAGGTTGCGCCTTAGTTTAAACTGTGCGTCGGTGTATTTTGGTACTTTAGCAAAATAGTCATTTATTAACCGAGCATTGCCTCCCTCGCGATCACGTGGCACGTATCTTTTTTTAGATGTTTCTGTGTCTTGCTCTGCAGCCCACTTTGCAAGGTCCGTGAGAAACTCAAGGCTAATATCGCCTGAGTGTAAAATCGGGTGCACTTCGAGCGGGGGAATGATAACTTGATCATCTTCTATGTCAACGTCACTCATTTTTTTAAAAGTATGGATATAATTTCTATGTTTTTGATACTAAACCGTGG
The DNA here is from genome assembly GCA_032199755.1 of Ambrosia artemisiifolia. Lineage (NCBI taxonomy): Eukaryota > Viridiplantae > Streptophyta > Magnoliopsida > Asterales > Asteraceae > Ambrosia > Ambrosia artemisiifolia. Next base: position 18,295,739 of record CM063526.1, read on the forward strand.
GATTGCAATGTGTTTTTTTATAGACTTTTGATAAAAATGGTCACAAAATATGACCGTTTGAACACTTATTAAAATTCACAAATTACATTCAATGATCAAAAAGGACTTAAAAACCATAAAAATTCGACCGTTGCATTTGATACCAAACTACCAGCCTGTTAGATAGAACCAGAAATTGGTTCACGGGACCGTTGCATTTGTGCCCAAATCTGGTAGCGCCCTATCCCCCCTAATGTATGAGGCAATGGTAGTTTAAGATACCCAAAAGTTAAGAACCTTATTTTCATTAACAACCCTAAAATGAGGGTAAAATAGGCAAAAAAATTTAGCAAAAGTTTGGTTTTTGTTATTAACCAAAATTAACTAAACCGGACTAAAAACCAATAATCTAACCGTATAAACCGAACCAACTATCCGATTGTTTAATAAGATCGATTAACTGATGACTTTGGTTTTATTTTCGGTTGAGGCTAATAATTGAACTGAACCGAATCATACATACCGTTAGAAGTGTCTGTGTTCCCCGTTGCATCGCGCGGGCACCCTGCTTAATTATAATGCATGAGACAAAGGTAGTTTACTACCAAAAAATTAAGAACTTTACTTTTATAAACAACCCTAAAATTAGGGTAAAATAGTCATTCAAACACTTATACTGTGATACCCCGCAATTTCAGGTTCCTACTTTAACTAGACTCTAGTCAACTTGTACTTACATTCCTTGCATTCTACCTAACTAGGGTTAGTTAGGAGAGTCATTCATTGCACAGTTATAGGTTAATTACTGCATGAAATGGTAATTCGGGGAATTACAAGACTACGTATACAAGTAGGGAACCCCGAGCGTTGGTGACATGGTGAAATATGATTATCATGAACTTACGTGTTGATATTATGTGCTTATGTGAACTTACGTGATTAAACGTTAACGGATCGGTAACCGGGACAGGACGGACCGGGATCCAGATATGCATGACGAACGTTTAGAATATTAATATTGAAAGGTGGCTAGTATTGTAGAACAAATAAAATAAAATTTCTGATTTTTGGTCTCCCCCGCGGAGCGCGACGGGAAAAGAAACTCTCCCGTGGTCCGCGTGGGAGTGGAATAAATCTGACGATTTAATAAGGGACGCCGCGGTCCGCGACATGATTTAAAAATCCCTCCGCGGTCCGCGATGGAAAAGAATACTTGGAAAACAAGTTTAACCTCTTTAAAAACGATTTTAAAGACCCTACTTCTCAAAAACACAACCCTAATTGTCCCTAGCAGCCACCATACAAAAAATACACTCCATGACTTCTTCCATAACCATAATCAATCAAGCTTTGGAGCTTTAATTGCATTTTGTCACCCGAACGAAGAGCTTTAGGTATATTGTTAAACCTTTTGTGTTTAATCTTCTTTATTATGTTATAAAGCACCATAAACAAGTTGTCCAAGATCTGAAATAAACTTACAAAGATTAAAACAATGTATTTATAAAGGTTTAATGGGTCAAACATGATAGTATGCGATTGTTATTTGGTATACTACATGATATTGCATGTTTTTGATGTTTTAGACTTCTAGGGTTTATGAATGATGATGTTTATGATGTATCATTAGGGTTTTGATCAGAATTGGGTCTTATTAATGTTGTATGATATTTGTTGGGTGTTATTGATTGATAATATGCAACTAGGGTTTGATATAGTTGATAATATTGCATGATTAAAATCTGGACAGAATCTGAATGTCGATTTGTAGGGTCTATTACGTGGCTTGCAAATAATTGTTTTGATTGATTCTTTGCATGAATGTATTGTACATGGTCTTAGCTTTTTAGAATGGGCAAAACCATCTGATTTGGATGTCGTTTGATATGTTTTTGGAATTTTCTTTGATTAAGGGTCATATCAGATTTTCGGATTAGTAAATTGGATCAACGTTAAACGATCATAACTTGAGTTTTACAAAGAGTTAGATCATGAAATTTGGACAGTAGGTCGAAATTGATGACGCTTGAATTTTCCAAATGGATTCATCCTGTTTGTGTGAAAACACAATTTTTGGGAATTTTTCTATTAATCTGATCTGTTGTGGAAACTTTCTGGACATAGCTGTGTTGTACGATTTTTCATAATTTTTTTTGTATGGTTTTGAGACAGAAAAAAAATATGGGTTATCAAGTGGACTCCATAGAATATTCAGTAAAATTTTGGGAGTTTAATTCATTTAATAAGTATTTTAAATAAATTGTTTTTCACAGCACACAATCTGTCCTAAAAACGCAGATTTTGTAGTATACGTTAATGTGACTATTTGGAGTCTTATATGGTATGTATTTGACATGAACTTATATGGACACTTATATGAGATGTATATGAAGTGTAAATATGATGATAATCAATATGTTCATCAACGGGTTCGTAGGGTTTACTTGTGCATGTAGAATCATTAGGTGTCACTTACACGGTTTTGAACTTTTAAACGTCTTGGACAAACGGGTCATATGGTGTAATGATATTACACATATACTCACTTAGTGACACTTGTAATAGGGAGTTGGTAGCACATTATTGTTTGTGGAGTTTGGATAAATTGCTTGCAACCTAAGGTGAGTTTCACTACACTTTTCTCAAAAGCATGCGTCTCGGGTTTGAGACAACTCACATAACGTTTTCTAGTCCGATTTGGGACTACTTTTACACATCCCAGGTTTTGCGATGCTAGGTTCATAAGGTGAATCTACTTTTACTAATTCATGGTATATGTCCTTGATGAACTAAACCAACCCTATTGTTGAAGTCCTTCTAGATACCGAATGAATTGCCGAGTGGGCAAGCGGGTTATTAGTTGATAGCACTATTAGGTTTCACAAACCTCACATCGTGCCGGGAGCATGGTGTGAACTATAACTTAACTTTTATTGTCATTGTTGATGGGCAATGACGCAACGCACTTTGCTCACTATAGTGGGATCTCGTTGTTTAGCAGTTCGGTAACACCGGTATTAGTTATCATGAGTGGGTTAGCTACCCTTGGCATATGAATTAGCTGTTACTTGTTGTTACGTTGTCACACCCCGACTTTTCCCCTCGTCGGTTGTGACGTTTGGTGCCTTTGCCAACGCAGCGGAAAGATGCTTCTAAGACCTTGGTTTCCTGAACGCCAATTCTAACCTCTAGGATCCCCGATCCCAAACTGTCCCCTACTCCAACCGTGCCGTCACCAAAGTTTAAACCTGAAAGACACACTTAAAAAGTCAACATAAAGTCGGTGAGTTCATAAGTTTTACAAAAGAGTTGTTATAAGTTCCAAAGATCATATCCGTTACTACTAGGTTATAAGAACGTTAGCTAGACGTTAAGTGTTTTTACTACTACGGTTGGGAACCCATTACTAAACGTGTCCAATAGATAAGTTCAGCCCAGATTGTTTGGGTTACCGATGCCTCGATAACCCGATAGGTAGAGACAATATGCACCCGCCCGGGACGACGAGTGGGGTTTGTGAGGCCCAATAGATCTATCCACATTTCCCTCGTTGTGCTTCCCGCACATTCATGGTTTCCCCCTGGGACTTTCCGAAAAAGCCGTATAGTAATTGTAAAGTAACCATAGTTGTAACATCCAAAATTTTCCAATTTTCATTTTACTATTTTTTTTTCTTCTAAAAATCTAATTCGAAACTTTAAAATAATGCTAATTGTTATTTTGAATAATTTAAATATTGTCGATGGTTTGAACTTGATTAATTCTTCTATTACAAATTATATCATAATCATAAACATGTATGTCAAATTTTATAAAGAAATTAGTTTCTTTGATTCTCAGGAACTTAACAATTTTACAAGGAATATAAGATGATTGGTTTGACTATTTTTATAAGAAACTTAACATTTAAAAGGAAAACATGACTATTTTTAGTTTGACTATTCAAAATATGAAGGAGGTCTCAGTAATCTATACATATAATATTTTGGAGCAATTTTGGACACTTGGCAATTATTTACCCCCCTAGCAATTATCTCTCCTCCATTTGTGAAGCCACATGGCACAATCATGTAATTTATAAAATTTTTATTTTCTTTTAAATCAAAAATCATTAATTAAATTAAATTAGGTAAGTAATTATGATTATTATTGTCAAAATCGGTCAAGGCACATTAACTTTCTTATACACCTAATTTTGGTGAGATTATATTTTAAAAACAATCACCTTTAACACCATCATTGTCCATTCTCCTAAACAACCGATCATTCTCCTAAATACAAGTCAAGGTTTGATTTTTGATTTTGAAATCTTTAGTTAGTTTTTATAATCAAACAGTTTGTTTGAAATTTTGTTCTTGGTCTTGATTTTTCTTTTGTTTGATGTTCATAAACGTCGACGGAAGCCCGTCCGACCATCACCTTTCATCGTAGCGGCCTTCACCGGACCCATGCATCTTAAACCGTTCAGTGACTGTCCGATCATCGGACTAAAGAAGGTGGAACAAGGTTAACGGTTGGAGATGTTTGATATAATGCAGAATTTTATATAAGTTTGAGAGGTAAGTGTTGGATCGATTTTGCACATACGTTTTTGGTTTGATTTTACTGTTTGTGTTCTAATTATTATGTTATATTCATGCTTTCATCATGAATTGTTTATTGATGGATGAATCGTTTAATACACGAGTTTTTTCATCTCGATATACAGGACGGGCGATTATTAGCCTCAATCCCAGATACTGTTCACCTCAGGTAAGAGTTTCTAATCTTTTTTATTTAGTTGCTCATGAATATTTCCCATGCTCATGTTATGAATTACATTCAATATACTTCTAAAACATCAGGTTCAGTTATAGATAACTAATTTCAATTTATGTCCCCTAAAGTGATTTTTATATTATCAATTCAATTTTTGCTAGGCTTGATTTTATGTTTAATTTTTTAAACAATAATAATGTATTGTTTTTGGATTTATGCGTAAATTTATAAAGAAAAAAATGGTTTGGGAAAACAAAGTCTTCAATTTGGGTCGCTTTTAAAAGGTGTTTTTAAAACGCCGTTAGTGGCAATTTGCTAAATATGTCGTGTTCTAACGCTGTTTTTTATGTTCATGCTTTGTATGATGAAGATATTGGTAAATTGAAGATATGTCGCTTTTTCACGTTTTACTCTTTTTACTTTTTTTTAAAAAAAAAGCAATAAATGAGAACGAGTAAGGAAACTGACGTAAATTAGGAACTCATTAAATTTCCTTATTACATTCAAATTACCTACTTCCTAAATTTAGTGTAATTTATATTGGTAATAAGTTAAATTTCGAATTTTGAATTTCAAAATTCAAATTAAAATTCAAAATATTTAAATTCGAATTATACAAAATTTCAAATTTTGAGTTTTGGTTATTAATAGTAAGAAATTACACATTTAATAAGATTCAAAGTCTCTACATAAGTAGTGTCAACTCTCCAATTAATACATTAATTGATCCTATTAATTGTGCTATATTATCCTAATATTAGTTTAGCTTATATTGGTAATCAATTAAATATCGAATTTTGAATTTCAAATTTTCAAATTAATGTTCGAAATGTTTAAATTCAAATTTGACAAAATTTAAAATTTTGAATTTTGGTTAATATTGTAAGAAATTACACATACTAATTATCATTTTATTTACATAGTTAATATGATTCAAAGTCCTTATATGAGTTATGTCAACTCTTATTAATACATTAATTGATCTTATTAATTGCCATATATTATCCTAATATTAGTTTACCTTATATTGGTCATCAATTAAATGACGAATTATCAATTTCAAATTTCAAATTAAAATTCGAAATATTTAAATACGAATTAGACAAAATTTCAATATTTGAATTTTGTTTAATAATGGTAACAAATTACAAATACTAATTATGTTTTTATTTACACATTCTAAATGACTTAATCTTTAAAAAAATTAAATTTTTTAATTAAAGTTAATAATGGTAACCATTACAAAACTATTTATTATCTTTAAATTATGATTTCCTAATATATTTAAAATATAACAATTAATAATTTTGGTTGTAACTTTCTCAAATTAATTACAAGTAAAAAATTAAAATTTTAAATACTAGAATTTGAAATTATAGATTTCTGTTAAACTTTAAAAATATTTGAATACTAAATATTTTATTTAAATATTTAATCTCAAAAATTTGAATTTAAGATTTATGGTAACATTTATATTTAGATTTAATTAACACGTTTAAAATATTTAATTCAAATTTTTGAATGATTTGAATCTTTCAAATTTTGAAATTAAGTATATAATTTCATATTTCGATATCTATAATTTTAATTTTAAATTTTTTTAACATTATAGAATTCTAAATTTTGAATAATAATGGTAACAATAAGACTTAATTATAATATTTAATTCAAATTTTCCATTATCTGAATATTTTAAAAAATTTGAAACTTTGAATTTAAATTAATAATTGTAACAATTAATCCTACTATGACCATTAAAATAGAGTTATTATAATTAGAGATTTCCTAATATATTTAAAATTTAACAAATAATAGTTTTGATTATATACTTCTTCAATTAGTTACAAGTTAAAATTCAAATTTTGCTTATTAGAATTTGAATTGATAGATTTCAGTTAAAATTTCGTTAACATTATAGAAATTCTAAATTTTGAATTCTAGATAATAATGGTAACAATTAGACTTAATTATAGCATTTAATTCGAATTTTGAATGATTTGAATATTTTAAAAAATTTCAAACTTTTGAAGTTAAGTTAATAATTGTAACAAACAATCCTACTATTACCTTTAAAATAGATTTATACTAATTAGATATTTCCTAATATATTTAAAATTTAACAAATAATAGTTTTAGTTATAAATTTCTCAAATAATTTACAAGGTAAAATTCAAATTTTGAATACAAAAATTTGAATTGATAGATTTCGGTTAAACTTTATAAATATTCAAATATTAAATGTTCTATTTACGTATTTCATATTTTAATATCTATAATGGTAACAATTAGACTTAATTATAACATTTAATTCGAATTTTAAATGATCTGACTCAAACGGTGTCTTACTTTTAAAATTTTATCATAAATATTTTTTACTACTATTTATTTTTTACTAGATAATACTCCTCAAATACCATCCGATAACAAGATTCCAGTGAAGTTCCAAATGCGCCAATTCTCAATATCCATATGTTTCGCAATGACCATCAATAAAAGCCAAGGGCAGTCTCTATCGAAGGTTGGATTGTATTTAAGAGACCCGGTATTCTCACATGGCCAGCTTTATGTCGCATTGTCAAAAGTTAAAAGCAGGGCAGGGGTGAAGATACTTATACTTGATGCTGATGGGAAAGTGAAGACTAAAACAAAAAATGTGGTGTATAAAGAAATATTTTGTGATATTTGAATAGAATGTGTATTGATTTCTTTTAAATCTTAATAAAATATTTCTGCTACATTTTTTTATATGTTTTACCCCTCAAAATAATTGTACGTTGGTGAACCGCGTGTAACGCGGGCAAATATCTAGTATTATTTAATAGGAATTTATCACAATTTATGATGATTGGTTAATGTCCTTAAAATCTTACCAACGTTACAAGCTTAATAACCGTCGAGTTCATTTTTTTTATATACCCATTGTAATGTAACTTTGTCACCCTCATAACTTCCCTACAGAAGAACCGATAAGCAAACCCATTTTTTTAGCCCTCTGATTTCCTTTCGACAATATGAAACCAACCATCCGAATCTGCTCACCACACTTTGCCACTACGACTCAATATCCCAGCAAAACCACAACTACACGCCTCCTCCATCGGCCTCCGACTCGCAATGCGGCCCGTACTTGCAATACGGGGATTCGTTAGACTATTATGGTATTAAACGCCACCCTTTTGTTTCTGTTTTGTATGTTTAAATTGTTCGACCATTGATCTGTCCCGGCGAATACCGACCTATTATACTACTTGCATGTTAATTTTATTTTGAGACTAGTATGGTTATGTCTTTTGTTTATGTTTAAACCTTTAAAAGTTTGGAATTCAAAGACTTTGGTTAAATCATACGCTCACATCTGTTTTTGTGTTCTCACCATGGCTTACAAAGTTGAAGAAGGTGAGCCATGAAGTTAGTTCATGTATATGTTTTTATTTATTTCTAAATTAATTTTGTCCAAAAAATATTTTAATGCATGGCTTTGAGACTTTTAACAACACTATTTAATTAGTTAGTGGCTTTGGAACAATAACTATATAAATAAATAAAATATATGAGTTGTTATAAAAGTGTACGATTGATTTTTGAAGTACATGTAATATTTATTGGTACTTAAGAGATTATGAACTGCTTATCGAAATTGAATTACGTTAATTATGCACCTATTTAGAATGAATAAGTAATATATATACACACACAATTATAAACCATTTCACTCATTATGGTAATGTGTTAAAACTTGTAAAAAAATCTCCTTCGCCGGACAATCATTGAGTCAACGAACCCTATAACGAAATTAATCTCGAATACATTTATATCAAGGTTGTCTTAAATTCTAAGGGCGACGTTAGAAACTCTTGTCAACTAATTGACGCAAGTTCCTCATCACAATTGAGGTGAGTATATCTTTCCCCTTTTTACTGTTTTACACTTTTGGGGTGACTCATGTACGCATATTACTTCACTCACTTAATCATGTTTTATCATATATTCATAATCGCAATTCTTGTATGTGTTTTACTTGTTGATTCGCTAATAGTGTGTACTTATGACATTAATCATTAACCGCTGGGCGGCCTAGCATAACAATAAATAGTACCTGACTATTGTTATGTGTAAACTATTTGCTTTGTCGCATACTATATATAAACATACTATTGGGGCGACTACTATACATATATACTAGATATCCCATGATTCTTGGATATCATTTCTACTCAAAGGTTTGATTTTGGGTGACATTTGTACATAGCTTGAACACTAAATTGTAGACAGTATAACACGAGAATTGCGAAACTCTTTATCTACTATATGTATTCAAACAGGGTATGCTCACCAATACAATTTTTGTATTGACCAAATTATGTTGTACATGTTTCAGGTTATTTTGAGATGCATTCTTTAAGCTTTCGGATTTATATTTAGATTTTGATTCATTGTATTTCAGTTTAGTTGACATTTAGACTAGTTGTATTTTATTTCATTGTAATAAACTATTTAATCAATGTATCTAAATTTACACTTTAGTCCATGAGCTATTGAACAATCGTCACTACGTGGCACCTCGATGATTCCGCCATCGGTTGGGGTGTTACAATAGTATAACATGACCTTTCGCAAGTAAGAATGTAACATGTTTCTTCCCCGAAAGTAAAACCAGTAAAAGTAGGGTCGTGACACTCACACACCCATTTCATTTTTCAAAAACTTGTTCGTTTGGAATTCCTCAGGTGTTCATAAAAGAAGCATGTCTTCCACCCCGAAAACATTTATAAAACAGTAAAAAGTGGGGTCATGAACTCACCTTAATTTCCATGCTAAGCTAGCAAACAAGCCCGACGCTTTGACCGACTTCTTCGTGCCCTAAAACCAACAAAGGACACCTTAAAGTCTAACACGTATAAACCTAGCCTATTATTCGGCTATCTAGACTCGTGTGTATCAACTCGAGTCCTAATATGCTTTACTCGACGAACCGACCGTGACTTAAATATGTTTTATGCGACTTAATACTCAAGTTAATCACTTGTTACTATTCGTGTATAAACCACGTTGGACCATTATTATGAAACGTATAACTTATCATGTGTCAAAACTCATCTTATAATTATCTTTTAGGAAAATACCCTTCGATAAAAAAAATATAAGTATAGTTATTTAAAACGATCAATAACAATGTCGCTTCCTTTCCAAAATCCGCGATCCTTTAAAGGTTTCGAAACATAAACTTTTGTATAAATCATTCTCAAATATGTCGAGCGTTTTGTGATTCAAAACCGTTTAAATAGAAATGTTTTAGTTACCAAAATCTTTGAAAATTTACAGTTGACGCTCAGTAAATAATATGTATTTGTTTTGGAAATAGTGTTCGACGTTTTTCTTTAAATGTTGCAAGAAATCATTTGTCGAAAACCCTTTGCGATATTGTAGAAAACTACATTTGTCAAAATACTTGAAGATTGTTATAACGAAATATATAATAAATATCATCCCGTTTATACTTATAATTTTGTAGAAATTTCGGCAGAGTTTCCTCTGTTTTTATATAAACCAGGCAACACAAGTCGCCTACAATTTTCCCAAAAACCAATATCCAATACAAGACTTCAAATCCGCTTATTCGTCATATCAATTTACAAGTCTTTATACGTTTTGACGACTATTATAAATAAATTACTTATCTATATAAAAACGCAACAATATATATAATAGTCCAACCAATTTAGTCCAATAACAATTTTTATAAGTCACGCCTTTTATATTCAAAACTAATCGTCCGATATAATATATAGTTACCGTTTATTTTAAATCATAAAAGTCACGTCAGTGTAGGTCGGAAGTTGCCGGGTGTCACATCCTCCCCATGTTACAGAAATTTTGTCCTCAAAATTTGAGGTAGGATATCATCCAAGAACCAATGGTAGCAAAACAAAAATACTCAACGGACTTGCCGGTACAAATGGCACGAAATAAAGTTTCAGAATCAACTAAATGCAAAGTGTAAACAATAACTCTGTCAACAAATACTATTGGCGCACCTCAAACGAAGCAACTAGTGCACCAACTTTTTCATTACACACCACAAGGTGTGTCTGCATTTAAGGCAATAACAAACAAGTTGATGAAAGTGAGATATGTCAATAAAAATCATTCATTATTCAAAGTCGATTGAATATTCACCGCAAGGTGCTGTGTCAAATTCCAACAATTCGATTCAACTGAAATGTCGACTTTAAAGAAACTCATCGACGAAGTATCAAAAGATTCATTGCCCACAATGGCCTGACATATCAAGACTAGAAAGCAAGCATTACGAGCAACGTAATGATTAACAAATCATTAATGAAACAATTGTTCGATGTGAAGCCCTACAATGGACCTTCACAATTTAAAGAATCTAAACATGCAATAGTTGACACGTGTGTACAAATAATGTGTCTAGTTCTGTGAAAAGAATAAGGAATCAACAAAAATAGATTCCTTTACGATTGAATATTGAAGGCCACAAACACAAAAGAAGAGAGAAATGAATCATACTCAAAAGATATAACTAGGTTCTACATCATGAACCTTAGAAGCTCAAGAAACAAGATCAACAAGATCTTAAACGGGTTTAAGAAAAGCAAAGTCACAAATGACACGAACAGGGGAGAATCGACAACCACGCCCGTAACAACAAAAGAATGAAAAACTCTTATCCACTGTTTATATATAAATATAAATATATAAACAACAACACATACAATATAGATACCCTCACGATAGAAATTCTTAGAACTATCAAGTGCCTGTAAATTTGCAATAACGTGACGTCTGCGTTATCAAAAATTTACCTCACCAGATCATCCTATTAACCACCATCATGAGTTATATCTCAAGCACTCGTCACATTCACATAATAGCACGTATATATATATATATATAACATAATATAATGTTTGTCGTGTGCGCCGCTTTTTCCAGTGCTCTTCCCGTCCGCATTCCAGCTTCGTAGCATCATCGGCAGAATGAGGTGATACCAAACTGTCACACCCCGACTTTTCCCCTCGTCGGTTGTGACGTTTGGTGCCTCATTAAGATGTCTTCGACCCAAATCGACCTTGACGACATAGCATACTCCGAACCAGGGATGCGAGACCGCAGATGCTACAACAATCCTTTTGCCAACTCGTCCAACAAACGTGACACGTGTGTGCGTTCCCATTAAGTCCAAGCTTGAGTCGACAACCAATGGCGATACGTATTATATATACTTTACATAAATACACATAGTATATAAACAAGTAAATTGTTCCTCATACCAAGAAACAATGACTCAACTAACTCTATGTGAATAACCACTATTGAACATATAAACTTACTATTCACATAAGAAAATAAATGTTCCTTGTGCCGAAGGAATGTAACCTGAGCTAGTGTGATACACTAATAGTCACGCAACTGATTTGGCAATGGTTGGAATTCCAGTTCCTAGGTGTTCGTGCTAAATATTATGTCTTGGATATTTTGGTCCCTATCTCGAAACAAACTCAGGTTAAAGCCTATATATCTACCCAGACACCTAGTTTGCTAAAACCTATGGCTCTGATACCAAACTGTCACACCCCGACTTTTCCCCTCGTCGGTTGTGACGTTTGGTGCCTTTGCCAACGCAGCGGAAAGATGCTTCTAAGACCTTGGTTTCCTGAACGCCAATTCTAACCTCTAGGATCCCCGATCCCAAACTGTCCTCTACTCCAACCGTGCCGTCACCAAAGTTTAAACCTGAAAGACACACTTAAAAAGTCAACATAAAGTCGGTGAGTTCATAAGTTTTACAAAAGAGTTGTTATAAGTTCCAAAGATCATATCCGTTACTACCAGGTTATAAGAATGTTAGCTAGACGTTAAGTGTTTTTACTACTACGGTTGGGAACCCATTACTAAACGTGTCCAATAGATAAGTTCAGCCCAGATTGTTTGGGTTACCGATGCCTCGATAACTCGATAGGTAGAGACAATATGCACCCGCCCGGCATCCGCGCCGACGAGTGGGGTTTGTGAGGCCCAATAGATCTATCCACATTTCCCTCGTTGTGCTTCCCGCACATTCATGGTTTCCCCTGGGACTTTCCGAAAAAGCCGTATAGTAATTGTAAAGTAACCATAGTATAACATGACCTTTCGCAAGTAAGAATGTAACATGTTTCTTCCCCGAAAGTAAAACCAGTAAAAGTAGGGTCGTGACACTCACGCACCCATTTCATTTTTCAAAAACTTGTTCGTTTGGAACTCCTCAGGTTTTCATAAAAGAAGCATGTCTTCCACCCCGAAAACATTTATAAAACAGTAAAAAGTGGGGTCATGAACTCACCTTAATTTTCATGCTAAGCTAGCAAACAAGCCCGAAGCTTTGACCGATTTCTTCGTGCCCTAAAACCAACAAAGGACACCTTAAAGTCTAACACGTATAAACCTAGCCTATTATTCGGCTATCTAGACTCGTGTGTATCAACTCGAGTCCTAATATGCTTTACTCGACGAACCGACCGTGACTTAAATATGTTTTATGCGACTTAATACTCAAGTTAATCACTTGTTACTATTCGTGTATAAACCACATTGGACCATTATTATGAAACGTATAACTTATCATGTGTCAAAACTCATCTTATAATAATCTTTTAGGAAAATACCCTTCGATAAAAAAAATATAAGTATAGTTATTTAAAACGATCAATAACAATGTCGCTTCCTTTCCAAAATCCGCGATCCTTTAAAGGTTTCGAAACATAAACTTTTGTATAAATCATTCTCAAATATGTCGAGCGTTTTGTGATTCAAAACCGTTTAAATAGAAATGTTTTAGTTACCAAAATCTTTGAAAATTTACAGTTGACGCTCAGTAAATAATATGTATTTGTTTTGGAAATAGTGTTCGACGTTTTTCTTTAAATGTTGCAAGAAATCATTTGTCGAAAACCCTTTGCGATATTGTAGAAAACTACATTTGTCAAAATACTTGAAGATTGTTATAACGAAATATATAATAAATATCATCCCGTTTATACTTATAATTTTGTAGAAATTTCGGCAGAGTTTCCTCTGTTTTTATATAAACCAGGCAACACAAGTCGCCTACAATTTTCCCAAAAACCAATATCCAATACAAGACTTCAAATCCGCTTATTCGTCATATCAATTTACAAGTCTTTATACGTTTCGACGACTATTATAAATAAATTACTTATCTATATAAAAACGCAACAATATATATAATAGTCCAACCAATTTAGTCCAATAACAATTTTTATAAGTCACGCCTTTTATATTCAAAACTAGAGGAAAGATCCGGTACAAATAGCTTTTTTGGTAAGAACTGTGAGAATCAAAGGAGGGTATTTTTTTAAAAAAAAAATTTTAAAATTTTTTTCCCCATATTGTTAAACATGTATTATAGTATTGAAAACTAAAAAAAAAAAAAAAAAATTTGGTGTAGAGTAATTACGTGTAGAGTAATTACATAATTACTCTAGTGTAAACTAATGTATTTACCTTAATGACGTAATTACACTAAAAAAAAATTTTTTTTTTAAATTTTTTTTTGTATTATTCATCTAGAAAGAATGTTTAAGCACATGGGAAAAAAAAATTCTAAAAAAAAAAATAAAATTTTTTTACCCCCTTTGATTCTCACAGTTCTTACAAAAAAACTATATGTATCTGATCTTTACTCTTCAAAACTAATCGTCCGATATAATATATAGTTACCGTTTATTTTAAATCATAAAAGTCACGTCAGTGTAGGTCGGAAGTTGCCGGGTGTCACATACGTGGTCTGGGAGGCCGATGCATTACTTGTTGTTACGTGGTCTGGGAGGCCGACGCATTACCTGTTGTTACGTGGTTTAGGGAAAACCTACGCGTTTACTTACTTATTTACTTTACTTTGTGAACTCACCAACATTGTTTGTTGACCCACTATGTACATCCTTTGGAGGTAATTAGCTTCCGGTGTCACGATTAGGAAGCACTGCACGTTTCACTGCATTTGGGGTCTTGGGCATACACCTAAATTACATATCATGCTTTTACGTTTTCTTTCGTATGGTTTTAATTTGGGCACGTTGTTTTGCGCACGGCTTTAAAAGGTTTAAAGTTGGTTTACGCTTCCGCAGCTTAACTAAACTTGATTTTTGATAGCGAACTAAATGGTTTGGGCATTTAGAGTTCGTTCATATGACTTATGGCTATGGGATCCTGGTATGTCATGCGCCTCGCGGTGTAAACCCTGCAGTGGAAATTTGAGGGTGTGACATATCTATACTATATTATAATGTATGAGCCAAGGGCTTCTTAAATTTTAAACAATACAAATATAATTTCTCAAAATACAACACTTAATGCACATAACAAAGACTTTTTAGGGGCATATATGTCTTTTATTCTTGTCTAACAACTTAAACTAAAAAGTTGCTTCTGGAAGAAAAGTTTACATGAGGAGGTTATAGAATTCTGTTATAAAGCCAGAATAATAGGTGAAGGGGGAGCAAAATTAAGAGCAACTCTTCAAATTCAAACTATCCCGTCCCAGTCTCTGATTGGAGTTACATCATTAACACGCAAAAGGTCCCAACCTGAAGCAGCAATTCAAATCTGCTCACCTCAAGCCGCCGAGAGCTGGTAACAAAAACACATTACATACATTTTTTTAACATTTAAAAACATTAGGTCTGACTCGGTAAAACATTGATATGCAAACCTTAAATTCACAGATATAGAATCTTCCATTTCTCTAGCTGACTCAAGAAGTCTTTCTGCTTGATTATGACATGATTCACATCTGCAATCATAAACCAGACACAATTCTCAGTCCACGCACATTCTCATCTTCAAATGCCTTTAGAGATGAAATTACCTTTGAAGATAATTTTCCAGCAGCATTTCAATTTCTTCCTCTTCTTCTGCATAGGATAGCAAGTCCAAATATTAGCATAATAAGGATTTTAACATTAAATTAATTTCTCTGGTTATATCATATTTACCCTCAGCAATCTGCTTCTCTTGTGGAACGGAACATTCTAGATCATCGTTTCTACTCAAGATGCAGTTTCTACCCACAATACAGAGACGGCGAATTTCATGAGAATCCTCGAGTATATCAAGTAACATTTGTTTCAGTGCTCCTGCTTTTGATCCTAACTCAACCTGTTTAAGTTAGAAAATATATGAATTAAAGGGCTACTTATTTTCAGTTTACAGTAGATGGACATGATATAATGGAGGATACCAATGTTTGCTTGCTAATACGGAGTTGTTCCAATATTCCAGCTGTCAATTTGTTTGGCAAAACCTCAAGTATAGCTTGAACCTGAACATGTGTTTCAAGCAATACAGACTCTTAATATTGCAATTAAGGCTCGTATGATCACTTACGGTCCTCTTATTAAATACTACTACCTATAATTTGCTAAAGATGATCCAGTGGCGGTCCCAAGAAATATTTTCTAGGGGTGTGATCAGTGGTCTAACCAAATTTTTAAGGGGTGCGATCCGGATTTTAGCCTACAAACTACACTATTTTTTTTCTTTTAAGGGGAGCGCCGGCCCCCTGGGATGTACGTAGGTCTGACACTGATATGATCTTGAACTAATATCACCGGTTTCAAAACTGAAAGGAATTATACATACACTCACTATGTTTCCATACTCACACGTGGTTCTATATCCATTAGTTTATCCTCAAATCGCTGTACTCGTGACTGAAGTGCAGCTTCAACAACCTGAAATATTAAGTTTAAATTATTGTAAACCTTGATTTTTAAATATAGATATGGGGAGATAAAGTAATGGAGAAGTCATACATTAAAAAAAATTACATAGGCCAGAACATACCTCAAGTTCAAAAGGCATTACAGGACGTCCATGCATGTTCTTAGGGTTCAATCGAGGTAATAATGCGTCAATAAAAGCTTTCCCTGCTCTCCTAAGATACCCAAGAAATAAACCACAAATGAACATGTCTGTTAACTAAATGGTTTCCCATGATATAGAAAGGGGGTGAACAAGAAAAGAAAAAAAATCTTTAAATACTAATAATTACCGGTTGTAATTAAAAATAAAGACACTTTCTAGCATTGCAATCGCCCGTAGTGAGCCTAAATTCAGTAGTATGGCATTATCACGAACCTGTAAACAAACAAACAATTTGTATAAGACTTTAGACTGTTAGTGAAGGTGCTTATGCTTCTGGTGTCATCAAAACCTGTTCATTACAGCTAGCCAACAACGTTGTATTCTAAGTAGCCAATCATGGGAAATAATTCTTGACCTATGCTTATTACATAATGCAATTATAAGTCATCTCAATATACTCAAACATAAGGAAGCAGTTTAGTTAGTTGATGGTTCAGTTTTCAGTAGATATAATAACAAAAGGCATGTGTAGCAGAAATCAGGAAGCTGCCACTCAGTTTAACCAATTTGATTTATACGGAAAACTATATTTCACAATGAAGCTTAACTAAATTATTTCTGTAACTTATCTTTCAGTTTCAAATTATCTATGGATTAAAGATTTTTCTCAGAGAATGGTGCAAGGAAACTTTATCTGACCTTATGCATATAAATGCCCTAAACGGATGCAACTAACAAAGTTCATGGATGCAAATATTAATATTGTACTACAAAATAAATAATATAACATCTGCAAATATAAAAAAAATAATTTCAAAAAAAATTATATTATAACAATACGATATAAATGGTCAGTTTTTATAAAATAAAAAAAAAGCACTAACAAACCAATTTTATTATTAAAAAACGAATATTTTTAAACTTTATCTTTTACAAATGAAAACACAAATTATGCAACAAAAATTCCTAATTTAATGGGTTGGGAAAATCAGTTTTCAAATTTAAACTTACTAAAGTTTATACTATAAATATACAGTAACACTCACCTATTTTATTTGGAAAAGCAGTTGCACATGGATCTAATTCTGAATTCGAAGGTTGAGACTTCAAAGGTTGGGTTTTTCTTAGTTTATGTGTTTCATTTTCCTCATTTTACTAATTATACTTATTTTAAATGTTAACTTCTTTGTATTGCAGATTAATTTAGATGAAAAAAATGCAGAATTGAACAAAACAGCAACAACAGAAGAAGCATCTAAGGTTGGTTTTTTCTCAGTTTATGTTTTTCATTTGCCTCATTTTACTAACTATACCTATTTTATATGTTAACTTCTTCGTATTGCAGATTAATTTAGATGAAAAAAATGCAGAATTGAACAAAATAGCAGTAACAGAAGAAGCATCTAAGGTTGGTTTTTTCTCAGTTTATGTTTTTCATTTGCCTCATTTTACTAACTATACCTATTTTATATGTTATCTTGTTGGTTTTGCAGATTCAATCAGATGAAAAACATTCTGAATTCAGCAAACCAACAGCCACAGAAGCATCTCAGCACGATGATGGTGACGACAGTGTTGAGATTATTACTCATGGTGCAATGTTTTCACCATACAAATCCGATCTTCACCGTCAATTCAGTGATGAGGTAAGATTATTATTTATCTAATCTTCTTATAATTCTTGAATTAAAATTTTGCACTTATTTTAAGGATCGGATGACTGAAACACAAAGAAAAAGATCTAAAAGACTCTCCGAATGGAAGTGGAGTCAAGTCATTGACCTTGACAATTTCGATGAAAACAACTATGAAGACATATTTGGTGATACTGCAGACTCAGGCGCTGAACTGAAAAGTCCATTTAAGATCCCCCGAGTGACTATTCAGAAGCGCAACAGATTTCATGCAGCTTAATTTATGTTTCTTAAAACGTGTTATTTTCAGTTTCCTATGTTATTTTCTTCATTCGAGTAACTTTACATTTTTATTTAGTCACTTATGACATGATTTTTCTTCATTTCAATTATCATGTTGCAATTTCAATTATCATGTTTCTTTACATTTTTATATATGCAAGACGACCTAGATAGCATATACAGTATTAGCCCTATAGGCATACAAAACTGATAGCATATTATTACATGGTATATAATAAGTGAATATAGAATGCCGTGGCTATGTGTTAAGCATGCGCTCCATTGAATCGCTCAACTCTCGTGCTACTAATCAAATAAAATTACTTCGTTTACCAAAGATAAAATTTTTGTTTAAAAGCTTTGAATATCTATCGCCTAAAGACATATACTGAGCACAAAAAAAATTGTATTAGAAACGTGCATTTTGAGTTATGATTTTCTTGGCGTTCACTTTTATTACATTTAGCCATTCAGAAAAAGGAAAGTAAAACACACATTTAAAGGCCTTGATGATAAAACTGAGTTAGAGCACTGATATTTTTTTTAAATGAAAGAACACTATAAACACATTGCTTTGAAATTTATACATAAAAAACTCTGCTTAATGTATGTGATTCCAAAATTAGTAATTAGATTGAAGGTGAGGCTAAGCACCAAAAACATATCAAATAGAAATCAACAAGCTAAATGAAATATGTAATGCAAAAAAATATCATACGCAAAAAAGAAACAGAGTAAATACAATCAAACAAAAAGTCATAGACAATTAACTTTTATCATTAGATTGAAATATAAGACTAACAATAGAGATGTGGAGCTGTATTTAGAATTTTTTTTAAAAAAAAAAAATAACCCCTAAAAATCATCATGGTATTAGTTGAAAAACACAAGCTTATTTTTTATGAGTAAAACATTCTATATTCTATTTTATCAGATTAAGATTATTAATGTTGTTTCTTTCGGTCCATTCCATATGCATCATTCTAAAATTCAGATTTATTACATTTAGCCATTCTATTATAAAGTCCAGTATTAAACAAATAAACTTGCACCCTTTTAGGTTAAAATCCTAAGTTAGTTACTTATCTGTAAACTCTTAGAGATAATAAACTCTTAGAGATAATACTAAAGAGCTAAGTTAGTTTCACTGCAGGAAACATATTTCAAATAATTGTTCTCTAGAAACTCTTAGAGATAATCTTAAAATCCTAATTTAATTGCACCCTTTTAGGTTGCATGTTATTCGAATTAATGTTATCTATAAACTCTTATAGATAATACTAAAATCCTATGTAAGTTGCACATTTTTAGGTGCAGGTTATTCGAATACTTTTTCTATATAAGATCTTATTATTCTTGAGTATTTGTACTTCACAATTCCCTGCTCCTATCAAAACACATACAGGTACTAAAATTCTGTTGCATATGTTCTTCATAACTTTTTTTTATTGTTCTATATTCATACCTAGCAATCATTCATCTAAATTAATATTCAGTTGTTTTCGATGCTCAAGATTTATCCTTTCAGAAATTTACACAGGTATGTATACTTCTAAGACCTGAATATGATATGTGATTTTTTGTTTTTATATTTTACAGAAGTGCAATATGTTTATTGTGTTTTTGTCTTAGATTTTTAAAGTTAGTAACATCAGTTTGTTTGCTTTCTAAAGAGAGCTTGGGGCAAATACACCAAATGAAAAGATGTATTTTAAGGAAAACTATCCACTTAGCGCGGTATTTTTTAGAAAAAATTTCAAACGAACCATTAATGATTAAAAAGATTTAAATATTTAATCACCTAAAGTGAAACTACAAATAAGCAATTTAAATATTTCGTTTTCATTAGATGATTAACATGCTTTATAAACTAACAATAAAAAGTAAATCTTTAGACGACTTAGTTATTTACATGAAAACCATGATTTAAAAACTTCATTTCAAATACAATCAAACCTAAATACATAATATACTGTTTTAACATAATAAAACTAAACGTAAACACATTAACACATTTAAGCAACGGCCTATAGTTAATGAACTTTTCATAAAAAAAAAAAAAAGTTTAAACTTCATTAACTGATCGGAATGGAGGTATGCACTTGAATACAAAAAATATTAATTTATGATTTATAAGAAAACTCCATTAGTTAAGAGTATAAAAATGGGACTGCTTATAGTTTATGTGGTGGAGCTTGATCTTGTGGTTTAGCGAATTGTTGAGAACTTAATGGCAACTTTCAACACCTCTGTACTTCTTCCTTATCCTCATTCAAAATAAAATATTAACAAAAACCCAATTCCATAAAAGAGTCAACTGAAAAAAAACAACAGATGTTACACGCAGACACACAAAGGCGAATCTGTGTTAGAGGCCAGATTCCTGGTTCATCACTCAAAAGGTGCCAGGACAAGCATAACACAGGAGCCTTATACCTAAGATTCTAAGCACTCAGTCAAGCACACAATAAACAATAACTCAAAAAATATCACACCAAACAATAACAATCAAGACCAATATTCACAAACATGGACACCTGCAAAAAAACAAACCCAGAAAAGGAACAATCTAACCGGAATCACCCAAGTTAGGGTTTCTCCATAAATTGTTACCCTTTGATTGGGGGTAACAGCAACCAGAATCACGACGCTACGATTTTAAGACCCCTAAGACATCGCCTTCAAAGCTCCAAGAACCTCACAAATTAACCACCATGGAAGTAGATACCTGTATTGATTCACAGTAGGATATTATAAACAATTCTTAGTATATGCAGGCGAAAACATAGAAAAAACGATTATAAAAATTAACCATAAACGCTTACTTTTAAACATTCAGCAATTTTTGCTGCCATTCTTGCTGTTCAGAAGTAGGTCACTGTTGTATCAGCTACAAAACCAAAAACTGAGTCCGTCTGCCTCAAAAAAGGGCTGGACATTGCATAAACTGCAATTAAGCCAGTGTGACACCCGGCAAATTCAGGTTAACAACGTTGTCTAGATTAAAGTCTACCTTAGCGAGTCACGCGTATATTATACTTAACTGGGTTAGTTGAGTCGTGTTAGGGTTCGGGAACTGTTATTTTAGTCTAGAGGATCGTTAGATATCAGTCTAGAGAATCAGTAGATGTCAGTCCTTAACCAAGTGTACAAGGGGTGACGATTCGTAGAATCGTCAGAGCATAGGGAACATACAATCTCGAGTCCCGGGAATTGGTGAACGAGTGTGAATGTGTTTATTTGCAAATATTATGTGTTTACAATCATTATGTGACTTGTCGGTATGTGAAAATGTGTTAACATATGTTAAAACGGGGTTTAACGCGCAAAATACGCAAAACCAACCCCTATAGGCGATTAGGGAGGGCTAATCGCCTATAGGGTAGCAATTAGCTTCAATTGTTAGGCGATTATGACTTGTTCTAGCCGATCAGGCTAATCGCCTAAAGGGGTGGCGATTAGCAGCCCTAATCGCCTATAGAAGCTGCATAATCGCCTGCAGCGTACTTGGCGACTAAAAACGACTATAAATACAATATTTGACCTCCTAAACTTCATAATAACAACCCTAGTCGTCCCACAACTCACCCCCAACACACACACAACCTCTGGAACACGATTTTGGATCAAAACACACGATTTCAAGCCTATTACATCAATCTATCATAAACCCAAGGTGTGATTTTCATTCATGCAACCTTAATAATGTTTTTATTGAATCCCTAATGGTCCAGACCTGTTTACATACGTATGGGTCTTCTGAAATTCGTTAATAATCGTTGTTAATTGGATTCTAGCTATTATGCATGTTGTATGTGTGTTTATAATTAAAAGATAGGGTTTTTGGTGATTCAAGAATGATTGTTAACATGATTTTAAGATAGTTACAGATTGATGATGATAGCATGTTGATGAGATCTGAGTAATTGCTCATTAGGGTTTCGGTTATGCATGTTAATGTGATGTTTCATGCTATGCGTATTGTTTTTGGGATACATGGTTGCATTCAGGGCTGATAGAACGAGGTTAAACGAAGGATTTCGATTGAAATATGTTTGATATGGTTGTTTGATTGATATTTGATGTTTACACACGTTCTGGGTTTGATTTGGAGTGTTAAACGCGCGAAAAACCGGAACAGCTGGGTTAATGGCGATTAGCAACCCTAATCGCCTAAGCTATAGGCGATTAGGAGGCTAATCGCCTGCTATGGCACCCTAATCGCCTAATAGCTTAGGTGATTGGGGGCTAATTGCCTTTGTTGCATGCAATTGTGATCCTAATTGCTAGCTAAGTCCTGAAATGCATGTCTTATGACCCTAATCGCCTAAAGATGCATGTCTTATGACCCTAATCGCCTAAAGATGCATGTCTTATGACCCTAATCGCCTATAAACTCCTGAATTGCATACCACATGACCCTAATTGCCTATAGTATAGGCGATTAGCATTCCTAATTGCCTGTTGACCAACGTAATTGCTAGTTGACTTTTCCTAATCGCCTGTATTGCTGCTGTAAGTGTATTTTAGCATTCCGGGACCCGATTTGACACCTAGGAACATGCTAGGAACCCCGTAACATACCTAATAACGTAGTAACATGTGCTCGGACTTATTTATGTGATACGTGAACTATGTGCTAGAACTTGTTGGACTTCAACGTATGTTAAGTGTGATTGCATGATTGTATGTTTGAGAGTGCAAGTATAACACGGGGAGTCTCGGGTCACCAATGGGATGTCGAGTCTTGTACATTGGGTTAGTTTAACAGTCATAGTGTTTTCAAACGAACTTGGTTATGGTCTGGACATCTAGGGACTAACTAACCTACGGGTTATTAGTCTAAGTACTTGTAACTGTCATATGATAGGTCGCCGCTTTACGGGGCTAGCATAGCTTGCTGATCTTATTCGTATTATGAAGTAACGCAACCTAAGGTGAGTTCACGGCCCCACTTTTAACTGGTTTCACTTTTCGGGGGAGAAAACATGTGTTAAACTAATGTTTTGGTAACAACTGTCATACTATGGGTTTTCTATGGTTTACTATACGATCTTTGGAAGTCCCGGGGGGAAACCATGAATGTGCGGGTTTGCACAACGGGGAAATGTGAATAGCGCTATTGGGAGTGACCAACCCCACTCGTCGGCTTGGAGGGCCGGGCGGGTGCATATTGTCTCAAACAGGAACAGGTTTACTATTCAGGCACAACATCTGGTTTGCGAGTTAGTAATGGTTTTCCAATCGTAGTAGTAACAAAACATACGCCTAGCTAGCGTACTTTGGTTTACAATTGTTTATAGTATGGACAGGTTGAACTTGGTACGTTGATTACAAACCTGTGAACTCACCAGCATTTTTGTGCTGACGTAACTCTTACATGTTTTCTCAGGTCGCTAAGGTAGCACAATGGAACTAGGGCGCACGCGTCTGCACGGCGTCTAGTTAGGGTTGCATGGTTTTCGAACATTGAATAACTTGGTTTACTTTTGGATTATGTTTTGAGAATAAGCTTCCGCTGTATTTGGGGATTTTAAACTATGTTTTTGAAATTGCATATGTTCATTTAGATTTGTTTATTGTGATCGTTGACTTGGATCCTGGTTTGTCATGCGCCTTGCGGTAAAACTCCGCAAGTGGATTTTGAGGGTGTGACAGATTGGTATCAGAGCCAATGGTTATAGTGAACTAGGACTGCATGTAGAGTCTAGTCTATAGCCGAGTCGCACACACTAGACGATCACATAGTACTAAACGTTATGGTGGGTTACGAATGGGCTTGTCGGGGTGTCTCTAAATCATCTGACTTTCCTGTGTTACATCATCCGTTCTCTCTTATGTCGGGTTACTTGCTTTCTAGGCAGTGTGGTATATTGGGGTAAATCGTGTACTCTTGAGATTTGTCCAAGGCTCGGACATCTCCCTTTCATACTCCAATAGAAACCCTTGCCATAAACTACCGTAGCATTACGGTGTATAGCTAAGAGTCTATGTCCGGTGATTTGAACTTTGAACTAGGAGAACACTTGGAGGACCATGTAGAGCGGTTTATCATTTTGGGTGCACACAAAATCATAAACCGAAATGCATGAAAACCCTAGTGAGCTCTGGGTTTGAATGGATAGTCCTGGGTTGGATCTAGCTTTGATCTTGTGAACGCTAGTGGTTATCATTAGCTGTGAAACTAAATTTTCTCGTCCTTTTTGTCAGAATCATGTCTGGAGTACGAGGAGGACGTGGAGGTGGCCGCGCTGGTGGGCGTGGTGGTGGTGGTCGTGGAGGTGTAAACCTAACACAAGAAGACCTGAACAACTTGCTGCAAGCTGCCTTCCAGTTAGGGCACAATGGTGGTGGTAAGTTGACTTATCAACATTTGCCTCATTGGTGAACTTTGTTTACAACCTTCGTGGTTTCTCACGTGTTTCATTTCAGGTGGTCCTATTAACCCACCCCCACCTATGTGTACCTACAAGATGTTTCGAGACTGTAAGCCCCAGGAATTCTCTGGCACTGAGGGTGCGGTGAGCTTGCTTAGGTGGCTGGAAAAGGTGGAGTCAGTTTTTCTGATGTGTAACTGTCTCCTAGAGGATCGAGTCAAGTATTCTGCTACGTTATTCCAGGATGTTGCGTTGACCTGGTGGAACGATATCACCCAGACTATGGGTATAGGGGAGGCTTATGCTATGCCTTGGGAAAATTTTGTTCAACTACTGAAGCGAGAGTACTGTCCAAGAGAAGAAATTCAGAAACTAGAGCAGGAGGTGTGGAACCTCAAGATGACTGGGTCAGAGATTGAGAAGTATACGGTAAGGCGTAATGAGTTGGCGGTGCTGTGCCCTGATCTGCATGTGCCAGAATACAGGAGGATTGAACACTATATCTCGGGGCTAGTACCAGAGATCGCAGGGTTGGTGGCTGCGGGGAATCTTCCTACATATTCAGAGGTGGTCCGATCGGCTCACAGGATGACAAACTTGAAGGTGAATGAGGGCATCTTGCCTGCTAAGGGTTCGACTGTCAAGGCCCCGGAGAGTAACAAGCGTAAATGGGATAATGAGGGGAAAGGATCTGTGCCAGCACCAACTCAGCAGGGTAAAAGGTTTGACAGTGGGGGTTCATCTTCGTCGGGTTCTAAACCGGGTGGTGGTTATGCGGGGAAGTTACCTAAGTGCAACAAGTGTGGGCGTCATCATCAAGGGGACTGTGACCGTAATCGTTGCCATCGCTGCCAGAGATTGGGACATTTTGCTAAAGACTGTCGGGCGACACTTCCATCGACCCAGGCCCCAACTACTACTCCGACTCCTGCCGTTCAAGGGACTTCGGGAAAGCAGGGTTGCTATCACTGTGGGGAGACTGGGCATTACAAGAAGGAGTGTCCTAAGCTGAAACAGGGCGGGAATGGGAATGGTAATGGAAATGGTAATGGGAACAACGGGGGCGGTGGCAGGAATGCACGCGCCTTCGTCATTGGAGCCGCAGAAGCAAGACAGGATCCTAACACAGTTACCGGTACGTTCCTTCTCAATAATCGCTCTGTTAGTGTTTTGTTTGATTCTGGTGCCGATAAGAGTTTCATATCTCTGGAAGTTAGTCGACTGCTAGATGTAGTATCCGTACCATTAGAGGCTAAGTATGTAATTGAGTTGGCTGACGGTAAAAAGATTGAAGCTACTTGTATCCTTCGGGAGTGTCAACTCCCCATCGACCTTATGTCGGTACCTTTGGGTAGTTTTGACGTTGTTGTAGGCATGGATTGGTTGTCTTTGTATCGCGCTGAGATCGTTTGTTACGACAAGATTATTCGGATTCCTCTCCCTGATGGAGAATTCCTTTCTGTGTACGGTATCAAGGGCGGTGCTCCGCTAAATCTCATCTCCAGCATGAAAGCCCTTAAGTATCTTCGAAAGGGTTATTCGGCCGTTTTGGCACTTTTATCTGTTTCCTCTACCGATGAGAAGAAGATCGACGATATTCCTGTAGTACGCGAGTTTCCTGATGTTTTTCCCGATGATTTATCTGGTCTTCCTCCCCATCGTCAGGTTGAGTTCAGTATTGATCTTGTACCGGGGGCTGCTCCTATTGCTCGGGCCCCCTACCGTCTTGCACCTCCCGAGATGCATGAATTGTCTAGTCAGTTACAGGAACTCTTGGACAAGGGTTTCATCAGACCAAGTTCTTCCCCTTGGGGAGCCCCGATTCTGTTCGTTAAGAAGAAGGATGGGAGTTTTCGATTGTGTGTGGATTACAGAGAGTTGAACAAAGTGACCATCAAGAACCGTTATCCTCTTCCACGTATTGATGATCTATTCGACCAACTCCAGGGTTCTAGCTACTACTCTAAGATTGATTTGAGGTCCGGTTATCACCAGTTGCGCGTAAGGGAAGCTGACGTTGCAAAGACTGCCTTTCGTACACGCTATGGCCATTTTGAGTTCTTGGTCATGCCTTTCGGTCTCACAAACGCACCGGCGGTTTTCATGGATTTGATGAACCGCGTTTGCAAACCATATCTTGACAAGTTCGTTATCGTGTTTATTGATGACATCCTGATTTACTCCAAGAACAAGACCGAACACGAGGAACACCTGCGGTTGGTTTTGGAACTTTTGCGACGGGAACAACTTTATGCTAAGTTCTCAAAGTGTGACTTTTGGTTACGCGAAGTTCAATTCCTAGGACATGTGGTTAATGAACTGGGAATTCATGTCGATCCAGCTAAGATCGAAGCAATCAAGGACTGGGAAGCACCAAAGACGCCAACTGAGGTGCGGCAATTCCTAGGCCTTGCGGGTTATTATCGTCGTTTCATTAAGGGGTTCTCGAAGATCGCAAAACCCCTCACCACTCTTACTCAGAAGGATAGAAAATTCGACTAGGGTGAACCACAAGAGTCGGCATTCCAAAAACTGAAGACTAAACTTTGTTCTGCTCCTATTCTGTCCTTGTCTGAAGGCACTGATGATTTCGTTGTTTACTGTGATGCTTCTATTCATGGTCTCGGTTGCGTGTTGATGCAACGCGAGAAAGTGATTGCGTATGCTTCTCGTCAACTCAAAGTGCACGAGAAGAACTACACCACCCATGACTTGGAGTTGGGTGCAGTGGTTTTCGCGTTGAAAATTTGGAGACATTACTTGTACGGTACCAAATGCACCATCTACACCGATCACAAGAGTCTTCAACATATTTTCGACCAACAACATCTGAACATACGACAGCGTCGTTGGGTTGAACTCCTGAACGACTATGATTGCGCCATTAAGTACCATCCTGGCAAGGCAAATGTTGTAGCAGACGCCTTGAGCAGGAAGGAAACACCAAACCCTCGCCGCGTTCGGGCGTTGCAGCTCACCATTCATTCCTCTCTACCTGACCAACTCCGTTCTGCTCAGTTAGAAGCTTTGAAGGAGGAAAACCTTAAAGCTGAGACTATGCACGGTGCCGACAAACACCTCGAGCGAAGGCCTGATGGCCTGCACTACTTCGCAGAACGCATATGGGTTCCTTTATTCGGGGGACTTCGGGAGCTTGTCTTAGATGAGGCTCACAAGTCCCGTTATTCTATTCACCCTGGTTCGGATAAGATGTACCAAGATCTAAAGGTGCTCTACTGGTGGCCAAACATGAGGTCGGATATAGCCTCATACGTGAGCAAATGCTTGACCTGTGCTAAGGTCAAGGTGGAATACCAGAAACCGTCGGGTCTCTTGCAACAACCTGAAATTCCAGAGTGGAAATGGGAACGGATTACGATGGACTTTGTCACACAACTACCTAAGTCACCGAGCGGGAATGATAAGATATGGGTGATTGTTGATCGGTTGACGAAATCAGCCCATTTTCTCGCTATTAAGGAGACCGACACCATGGACCGTTTGGCTCGTCTTTATCTGAAGGAAGTTGTATCTAAGCATGGGGTGCCGGTTTCTATTATCTCAGATCGTGACTCCCACTTCACTTCTCACTTCTGGAAGTCTTTACACAAGGCTTTGGGTACACAGCTAGACATGAGTACGGCTTATCACCCACAGACTGACGGTCAGAGTGAACGCACGATTCAAACTTTAGAAGACATGCTTCGGGCATGTGTGATCGATTTTGGCAAAGGTTGGGAAGCTCATCTACCGTTAGTAGAATTCTCTTACAACAACAGTTACCACACGAGCATCAAGGCAGCTCCGTTCGAGGCAATGTACGGGCGGAAATGCCGGTCTCCTCTCTGTTGGGCTGAGGTGGGTGAGAGTCAACTCACTGGGCCTGAGCTAGTGTGCGAAACTTCAGAAAAGATCGTACAGATTCGTTACCGGTTGGCAGCGGCACGGGATCGGAAAAGAGTTATGCCGATCATCGTCGCAAGCCATTGGAATTCCAAGTTGGTGACAAAGTACTTCTGAAAGTTTCACCGTGGAAGGGCGTCATACGCTTTGGGAAGCGTGGAAAACTCAACCCTCGGTATGTCGGACCATTTACGATCGTGGAACGGATTGGACCGGTGGCATATCGTCTTGATTTACCGACGGAGCTCGGCAACGTACATAACGTCTTCCATGTGTCCAACTTAAAGAAGTGTCTGGCTGACGAGTCTCTTATTGTTCCACTGGAAGAGATCAAGGTTGATGATCGTCTTCGGATTGTGGAGGAACCTGTCGAAATTCTTGATTATAAGATTCGTAGCCTACGTCATAGCAAGATTCGCATTGTTAAAGTTCGCTGGAACTCGAACCGGGGACCAGAGTACACTTGGGAACGGGAGGATCAGATGAAGTCTAAGTATCCTCACCTCTTTCCTAAGGAAGCTTTCGAATCAAGATATGTTTCCACTGCAGCTGAATGAATCTCGGGGCGAGATTCCTTTTTAACGTGGGGATGATGTAACAACTCGGGTAAATCTCTCTCTTGGTTTCTATCTTTTGTCTGTTCTTTTGTTATTCCTTTTGGTACTTGTGCAAATTTTCGGGACGAAAATTCTTTTAACGTGGTGATGATGTGACACCCGGCAAATTCAGGTTAACAACGTTGTCTAGATTAAAGTCTACCTTAGCGAGTCACGCGTATATTATACTTAACTGGGTTAGTTGAGTCGTGTTATGGTTCGGGAACTGTTATTTTAGTCTAGAGGATCGTTAGATATCAGTCTAGAGAATCAGTAGATGTCAGTCCTTAACCAAGTGTACAAGGGGTGACGATTCGTAGAATCGTCAGAGCATAGGGAACATACAAGTCTCGAGTCCCGGGAATTGGTGAACGAGTGTGAATGTGTTTATTTGCAAATATTATGTGTTTACAATCATTATGTGAGTTGTCGGTATGTGAAAATGTGTTAACATATGTTAAAACGGGGTTTAACGCGCAAAATACGCAAGACCAACCCCTATAGGCGATTAGGGAGGGCTAATCGCCTATAGGGTAGCAATTAGCTTCAATTGTTAGGCGATTATGACTTGTTCTAGGCGATTAGCAGGCTAATCGCCTAAAGGGGTGGCGATTAGCAGCCCTAATCGCCTATAGAAGCTGCATAATCGCCTGCAGCGTACTTGGCGACTAAAAACGACTATAAATACAATATTTGACCTCCTAAACTTCATAATAACAACCCTAGTCATCCCACAACTCACCCCCAACACACACACAACCTCTGGAACACGATTTTGAATCAAAACACACGATTTCAAGCCTATTACATCAATCTATCATAAACCCAAGGTGTGATTTTCATTCATGCAACCTTAATAATGTTTTTATTGAATCCTTAATGGTCCAGACCTGTTTACATACGTATGGGTCTTCTGAAATTCGTTAATAATCGTTGTTAATTGGATTCTAGCTATTATGCATGTTGTATGTGTGTTAATAATTAAAAGATAGGGTTTTTGGTGATTCAAGAATGATTGTTAACATGATTTTAAGATAGTTACAGATTGATGATGATAGCATGTTGATGAGATCTGAGTAATTGCTCATTAGGGTTTCGGTTATGCATGTTAATGTGATGTTTCATGCTATGTGTATTGTTTTTGGGATACATGGTTGCATTCAGGGCTGATAGAACGAGGTTAAACGAAGGATTTTGATTGAAATATGTTTGATATGGTTGTTTGATTGATATTTGATGTTTACACACGTTCTGGGTTTGATTTGGAGTGTTAAACGCGCGAAAAATCGGAACAGCTGGGTTAATGGCGATTAGCAACCCTAATCGCCTAAGCTATAGGCGATTAAGAGGCTAATCGCCTGCTATGGCACCCTAATCGCCTAATAGCTTAGGTGATTGGGGGCTAATTGCCTTGGTTTCATGCAATTGTGATCCTAATTGCTAGCTAAGTCCTGAAATGCATGTCTTATGACCCTAATCGCCTAAAGATGCATGTCTTATGACCCTAATCGCCTAAAGATGCATGTCTTATGACCCTAATCGCCTATAAACTCCTGAATTGCATACCACATGACCCTCATTGCCTATAGTATAGGCGATTAGCATTCCTAATTGGCTGTTGACCAACGTAATTGCTAGTTGACTTTTCCTAATCGCCTGTATTGCTGCTGTAAGTGTATTTTAGCATTCCGGGACCCGATTTGACACCTAGGAACATGCTAGGAACCCCGTAACATACCTAATAACGTAGTAACATGTGCTCGGACTTATTTATGTGATACGTGAACTATGTGCTAGAACTTGTTGGACTTTAACGTATGTTAAGTGTGATTGCATGATTGTATGTTTGAGAGTGCAAGTATAACACGGGGAGTCTCGGGTCACCAATGGGATGTCGAGTCTTGTACATTGGGTTAGTTTAACAGTCACAGTGTTTTCAAACGAACTTGGTTATGGTCTGGACATCTAGGGA
Source organism: Ambrosia artemisiifolia (assembly GCA_032199755.1). Taxonomy (NCBI): domain Eukaryota; kingdom Viridiplantae; phylum Streptophyta; class Magnoliopsida; order Asterales; family Asteraceae; genus Ambrosia; species Ambrosia artemisiifolia. Next base: position 18,327,132 of record CM063526.1, read on the forward strand.
CTAACTAACCTACGAGTTATTAGTCTAAGTACTTGTAACTGTCAAATGATAGGTCGCCGCTTTACGGGGCTAGCATAGCTTGCTGATCTTATTCGTATTACGAAGTAACGCAACCTAAGGTGAGTTCACGGCCCCACTTTTAACTGGTTTCACTTTTCGGGGGAGAAAACATGTGTTAAACTAATGTTTTGGTAACAACTGTCATACTATGGGTTTTCTATGGTTTACTATACGATCTTTGGAAGTCCCGGGGGGAAACCATGAATGTGCGGGTTTGCACAACGGGGAAATGTGAATAGCGCTATTGGGATTGACCAACCCCACTCGTCGGCTTGGAGGGCCGGGCGGGTGCATATTGTCTCAAACAGGAACAGGTTTACTATTCGGGCACAACATCTGGTTTGCGAGTTAATAATGGTTTTCCAATCGTAGTAGTAACAAAACATACGCCTAGCTAGCGTACATTGGTTTACAATTGTTTATAGTATGGACAGGTTGAACTTGGTACGTTGATTACAAACCTGTGAACTCATCAGCATTTTTGTGCTGACGTAACTCTTACATGTTTTCTCAGGTCTCTAAGGTAGCACAATGGAACTAGGGCGCACGCGTCTGCACGACGTCTAGTTAGGGTTGCATGGTTTTCGAACATTGAATAACTTGGTTTACTTTTGGATTATGTTTTGAGAATAAGCTTCCACTGTATTTGGGGATTTTAAACTATGTTTTTGAAATTGCATATGTTCATTTAGATTTGTTTATTGTGATCGTTGACTTGGATCCTGGTTTGTCATGCGCCTCGCGGTAAAACTCCGCAAGTGGATTTTGAGGGTGTGACAGCCAGTCCATCACTTAGAATCACATAAAACAGTATTTGAACGAGAAACTGGAAGGAAATAGAAAAGGCAGAGAGAACAGTACCAGGATAAATAACAGCATCTGCAGCAGCCAAGAGTTCTTCATGTCCATCATTTGAAGTAGATAAGAGAATTATTTTTGGTTGAAAGAGGTTAAGAAAAAAAAAACAAAAGAACCCATAAACCAAACATTTGTAATTATTTAGTTAGCAGTTACTATACCACGGCTCCTTCATCTGTTTCGAGAGCTCCTTGTAGCAGCTCCGAACTGTGGTGCACTCTTTCGGCAATGTAGCGACTTGGAAGAAGGGGATCAACTCCTCCTGCCAGTACATACCCTTGTACTCCTTTTTCAAGTTAACAAATGGGTTGCTAGCCTTGGTGTGCCAAATGTATGGCAATCCTGTTTTCAAACCCAATCCCAAATGGCCACGGATAATAATGTTAGTCAATATGAACACCAGTTAATTTAGCAACCTTTTAAATTAACAAAACAAATAAAACATAACCCAAATTAATATTCATAAACAAATTACTTGAATCAGGTGTTTCACACATGTATTTATTAACCTTAAGCTTGTTTCACACATGTAGTCTAAGGTTAAATGGGTCAAAATTTGCTTAGTAACCCAATCCAACACAATAATAAGTAAATGGGTCAAAAAACCACCTCTATATCAATCAATCATCAAAATTTGCTTGTTTTCTGTTCAATTTGAAAATGTTAACATGCTCCTATCACAAAGACTGTCTAAAAGTACATACACGAAACCTGATTTATTGAGTTTGACATTGAGAAAAAAAATGTTGCTGTCAACTATAACATCAACCTCTGCTAAACCATCTTCAGTGCATTTATGAACACATGCCAACAAGCTACTAATGTAAGACACTTTTTTTCAAAAGTTAACTTTTTTCAAGTTTTCATTAGTGCTTCAATGTTTATTAAAAAAACACTCGTATTTTCATTTTGAAGAAATAATGAAAGAAAAGATTAATATTAGTATTTTATCCGAACTTAACTAAGAAATACACAAAAGTTAGGCCTCGGCTCACATCGACAGTAGCTTCATGCCATTATCAGGCATGCCCATTCCAGCTGCCAGGTCAGCATTGAGTTGTGTATGTGGTGCAGGACCTGCCATTGTTTTCAAGCTACACACAGCAATAAAAATCAAGTTTGGGTACACATCCCACTAAAACAACCATACATGGAAAAGAGCTAAACTTTTGACTTTGAATGTCATACTTAGGCTGACACAGATCACGTTTTGGTTAAAAAAACTTGGTGCTTTCATAAATAAATGATCATAATTATTTTAAATTAAAACTTAGTTATGAATAAAAGGATTTTAGGGGTTTTATGCTTTTGAAAATACACTTTCAAATCACGGACCAAGGGATCTTCAAATACAGTAAGAAAGCTTCAAATATAGTATGATTTGCTGACAGACTAACCGATATCAAAAGGACCGTCGTACTCGACAACCGTCCAGGATTCTTCATCTCTATATACCAAAACAAAACGAGAAACACAGTAAATATTAGGCCTGGCAAAAAAAAACCCATGCATGTCTTTATGGTTCATTATGGGCTTTTTTTTTTTTAAATAAATGGGTTAGGATGGGCCATGAAAAAAGTTAGGATGGGTTAGGATGGGTTTTAAATATCCAATTTAGATCCATTAGTAGGTTAGGATGGGTTTTTACTTTTTAGATATTAGAATTCAGAACACGCCTCTTTTCTTCATCCTGAAAAGCCCTCTTTCTTCATCCTGAAGAACACGCTGTAAGCTCTTTTATTTAATCATTTATAATAATTAACCCTTTGATCTAGTATATTGTTAGTGTGTTCTTCAATCGTTAGTAGTGTATTGCTGTACAAAAGCTTTGTAATTGTCGCCTTCTTATGAATTATTTATTAGTTACTTTTATATATAATTTCGATGTGTCGACACTCGACTTAGTAATTTGCGTGTTATTTTGCTAGTAATGATTTGTGTGTTTTAGTAATGATTTGCTAGTTAATCTTTATATTTTTTGTTCATTGTTTTGATTTTACGTTTCGATTTAGTAATTTGCGTGATTAATCATTTGCTAAACGTGCAGTTGTTTTATAAATTGGTATGAAATGAAGGAATTGAAAGATAGATGGATGTGGTGTGTACAGCTAAGAGGATTTAGGGAGCATTTGTTTGTTATTTATGGTTGTTTTCTGTTGTTATTTTCTTCTGTAGAGAGTGTGCTAATGTTTTAATGTTTTCTTCTTCCACTTTTATTGTTGTGTTTATATTTATTTAGTTAAGTTTGGTTCAAAATATTGGGGTGTATTTGTTATTTGATATGGATTTTTGTTATAGTTGTTAAAGTAACTATATAATAGAGTATCTATGTTTATTTGTTTCAAACAATTTATAAATTTGTAATGTTTCTCTTTTATAACAGCGTATATGTGTTTATTTATTTGAAGGAGACACAAATTATGTCGAATAACACACAGTTCGAGGATGAAGTTAGTTCATTTAGTTCGAGTAAAGACCATTCAATGGTATGGAATTATTTTGATAAAATACCACTTGGACAAGATGGGGTTAAGAAGGCAAGTTGTAGTGGTTGTGGAAAGGTATTTAAGGCTGATAAGGGAACAACTAACATGAAACGCCATATACCTAAGTGTTTCAACATTGATGAACCCGGCCCACCAAAAAAACGCGCCCCTTTAGATCAAGCAATGTATAGGGAAAAGTTAGCATATTCTATCATTAAACACAACTATCCTTTTAGTTATGTTGAACATGAGGGGACAAGAGATTTACATAAATTTTTACATCGAGATGTGACTACTATTACAAGAAACACTGCAAAGGCGGATGTTTTAAAAATATATGATAGAGAGAAGACAAATCTTAAAGAAGAGTTGCAAAAAGTAACTAGTAGAATCTGCTTGACTACTGATCTATGGAGTTCAATCACAACAGATGGATATATGGCACTGACGGCTCATTATATTGATGATAAATGGGTTTTAAGAAAAAAAGTTTTAAACTTTAAAGTTATACCACCTCCACACAGTGGTAAACTTTTAGCAGAGTATATGATTAACTTTTTAGCAGACTGGGGTATTGAGAAAAAGGTTTTTACGATCACAGTAGATAATGCCAAATATAATGATGTTTTAGTAGATTGTTTAAACAGTCACTTTCGTTTGAATAATGTTTTAGTTTGTGAAGGGGATTTTACGCATGTGCGTTGTAGTGCACACGTGTTAAATCTTATTGTTCAAGGGGGATTGAAGGTGATTGAAAGAGCCATTGAGAAGGTTCGAGTGTCGGTGAAGTATGTTAGAGGAAGTGCTGTGTCACACCCTCAAATTCCCACGTGCGGAGTTCTACCGCGAGGCATGTGACACACCAGGATCCAAGTCAACGGTCACAATAAACGACGTCTAAATGTAAAACATACGTAAACAAAAACCATGCATAAGATTAAAACCAACATTCAACAGTGCGGAAGCATTTAAAGTTTACAAAAGTCATGCGGAAATAAAACATAAGTTCAAGAGTTAACAATTCCAAAACATGCAAATGAGACCCTAGACGCGAGACGACTCCAGTGCGACTCCGTGCGCCTATCTGACAGCTGCTACCTTAGCGACCTGAGAAAACATGCTAAAAGAGTCAACATATAATGCTGGTGAGTTCACAGGTTTTATTTAAACGTTTAAAGTGATCCTTCGAAAACCGTTACCATCACAGTTACTACTATGCTTGTGAGAACGCTAGCTAGGCGCAGAATAAGATACTCATACGGGTGAAACCATTGCTGACTAAGCCGTTTACTGACCCTTAGTTTCCTATGGGCTACCGTCATCACCGGTAGACCTTGTTTTATTAGAGACAATATGCACCCGCCCGGTCCAACCGTCGAGTGGGGCTTGTCAGTTCCCAATAGCGCTATCCATATTTCCCCGCCATACGCCCATGTTAGTGGTTTCTAAGGGACTTTTTGATGAATCGTATAGTAATAATAAGTAAGCCATAGTATAACGTGAAAAAGAGTCATAAGTCATAAAAGAGTTTAAGATGAAACCGAGCCATAAGTCATAAAAGAGTTTTAAGCATGTTTCTCCCCCGAAAGCAAAAACTGTAAAATGTGGGGCCGTGAACTCACCTTAGGTTGCGTATTCCGTTTATGAGTAAACCGTCTATGTGATATGAGTAAACCGTCTGTAAGATATGATAGCCCCAACTATTGGCGACCTATCATAAGATATGTGTCAAGTTAGACTAATAACCCGTCGGGTTCATTAGTCCCTAAGTCCAGTCCATGACCATTATGTGTCCGAAAAGCGTGTTTGACCAACAACCAGATTACGTAAGACAAGACTCGACATCCCATTGGTGACCCGACATTCCACGTGTTCATCTCATACTCAAACATACACAAATCATGCAACTTAGTACTTAACATGTGTTAAAGTTCAATTGTTCTAACACATAGGTCAAATAACGCACAAACAAGTCCAAACACGTGTTACTATGTTACTAGGCATGTCACGGGGTTCCTATCATGTTCCTAGGCGTCAAATCGGGTTTCGGAATGTCAAAATACACTTATAACAGCAGTACACGCGATTAGGAAAAGTCAACTAGCGATTAGGGAGGTCAACAGGAGATTGTGGAGGCTAATCGCCCCTTAACATAGGCGATTAGACCTATTCTGGTGCTTATCAGGCGATTAGGGTCATAAGACATGCAATTCAGGGCTTAACAAGTGATTAGGATCACAATTGCATGAAAGGAAGGCGATTAGGCCCCCAATCGCCTATAGCATAGGCGACTAGGGTCCCCAATCGCCCTCAGCAGAGCTGTTCCGGTTTTTCGCGCGTTTAACCCTCCAAATCAGATCCGAAGCATGCGTAAACACCCAATATCAATCCTAACACATTAACAAACATATTTCAAGCAAAACCCCTAAGTTTTCATCATTCTAACAGTCCCGAATGCGAGCGTTTTCCCAAAATAGCAACTTAACATGTAAACATCACATCAACATGCAAGAACTTGCCCTAAATAGCAAATATCCAGATTTAATCACATAACCACGTTGTCCGATAGTATCCTACTATTCTAGCATCATCCTAAAGCAAACCCTAACATCAAACAATCAACAACACACCTCATAGCATCCTTAATCATTCAAAATCATTCAAATGGGTCAAAACACCAAACATCAACAATACATAACCAAAACCCTTCAAACTCCTAGAACATCATCATACTAACTTGTAACAGCCATAAACACTTTAATAACACAAGGACAATCATGTTTCAATCCTAAAAATCTTACCTTTAAACACAAATAACACATATAACACACATAAAGGTTTGGGTTTGTTTAAAAATGGTTTTAAATGGGTTTTCAAAGATAAAAACATTTATAAGTCAGGTCTGGACTTTTAGGGAACAAAATATAATCATTTAAAGGTTTGGGTTTGAAGAACACACCTTGGATTTAAGAGAAAATGATGGAATAAGCTTGGGAATGGTTGTTTTGATGTAAAAATAAGTTCCAGAGGGTGTTTGTATGTTGGTATGGGTTATGGGACGGCTAGGGTTGCACAAATGGTGTTTTGGAGGTCAAGGGTGGTATTTATAGGCGTTTCTAGTCGTTTAAGACACGTCAGGCGATTGTGCAGCCCTATGAGGCGATTAGGGCTGCTAATCGCCTTCACTATCAGGCGATTAGCCCCAATCGCCCAATAAAAAGCCCCAATCGCCCCATAAGTATCCCTAATCGCCCTCCTGTAGGCGATTAGGCCTCCCTAATCGCCTGCAGGAGCTGGTCCTTGGTATTTTGCGCGTTAAACCTCGTTTTAACATATGTTAACATGTTTTCACATACCGACAAGTCATATAATGATTATAAACACATAATACATGAAAATAAACACGTTCACACTCGTTCACCGATTCCCGGGACTCGAGACTTGCGTGTGTTAAAACCCCAATGATGTACGACTCGACTCGGCTGACCCTGTTATGTGTAACGTATGCGCGACTCGCTAAGGTAGACTTACTAAGTTTTCAAAAAGTTAGTTACCGGAGTTTGCCGGGTGTCACATGCTGATAGAAAGTTGAAGTTTGCAGAATGCATACACCAACTATCATTACAATGCGGGAAGAAACTTCGTCAAGATATTGTGACAAGATGGAATTCTACCTATCTCATGCTCGACAGTGCATTGGCTTATCGTAAAGCATATGCTCGGTTTGCACTTGTTGATTCCAGGTACAAGTCTTTCCCATCAGAAGAGGAATGGGCAAGGGTGACAACAATCACAAAATTTTTGAAGCCATTTTATAATATCTCCAACTTGTATTTCCATAACGTGTGGAAAATTCACAAGTGTATTGAAGATGAGATCCACAACGTTGATAGTGTGATAAGTGATATGGCAAAAGAAATGAAGAAAAAGTTTGATAAATATTGGGAAAATTATAGCATGATATTGTCTTTTGCGGTTGTACTCGATCCACGATACAAGTTTAAGGTGGTTGACTTTTGTTTTACAAAACTTAACATGACAGATGAAGAACGAAAAAACAAATTGGAGATTATTTTCAAGGGTTTGCATAAGTTATACGATAAGGAGTATGGTATTTTGTCAACCACAAGTTCTTCAACCGTTAGGAGTTCAACTATTGGCATCGACACATCAGATGATTTGGATGGATTTGAGTCTTTTAATAGTGAATATAGAAATGTTGAGAGCGAAAAGTCCCAATTAGATGTGTATTTGGATGAGCCTCGACTTGATAGAAAAGAAAAACTTGACGTGCTACAATATTGGAAGGATAATCAAGGGAGATATCCTCAATTGTCTCTCATGGCTCGTGATATATTGAGCATCCCTATCACTACCGTTGCCTCGGAATCATCTTTTAGTGTCGACGCGTGATAGTAGTCGCACGTAGGTAAATATGTCGGTGGTTATTGACTTTTAGAGGTATTAACTCACACATCTCACAGGTTACTATTGATGTGGATAGTGTTTTATTAATGATTTTATCTTTCTTATAATTGCAGGTTTATAAGCTATATGTTGGTGTTTTTTATAGGTTAGAAGTTTTCTGAGATGGTTGAATGTTAGTAGTGAAACAAACTAAGGTTCTATCTTTGATTTGGTACTGTTTGTTTAATGGTTATATTGTATTGGAAAGTTTGATGACTTAATGATTATAGCATTATGTTCACTTACTGGACACGAGATGACACAAGTCACTATAATCTTTATTATACTTTATCATTATTGTGTTTTGTTAATTTGATGAATAAAATTTAAATATTTAATAGAAATTAAAAAGCAACAGTCGGTTGGCTGAAAAAGAGTGATAGTGAATGGGCCGTAATAAAAACGCATGATAGTGATTTACGAATGATTTTTATTTTTTATTTTTTTTTATTTTTGGCCTATCATGACCCAAACCCATTCTAACCCATACCCATCCTGACCTATTTTTTAATAAACCCATCCTAACTCAAACTCATCCTAACCTAAACCCATCCTAACCTATTACCCAAACCTACCCAACCCACCCATTTTGCCAGGCCTAGTAAATATAGATCTAATCAAAAACAGTAATAATAATAATAATAAATTAACAAAAAAAGTAATAAAAAATGGTAGACAGTGATTCACCTGGTGGTTGTATCCAGACTGAGAGGTGAGAGTAGAGAATCGATCACCGGTCTTAGCAGCTCTTCTCTTGATAACATATCGACACAAATATGGCCCTAACAAACAGTCCCCCCAAAACTTATGTGTATCTTGTAGGGTTTTGATTTTTTAGGGTTAGTAGTAAGAAGATGGTTTTGTGTGGTAAGGGTACACGACATCTAAAATTTGTAGGAATTAGATGGTTAGTAGTAGGAAGATGGTTTTGTGTGGTAAGGGTTTGTCTGAACAATGAAATGGGGATGACGGCAAGAGATGTAGGGTTTTCTTTTGAGTTTTGAGATATGAGTTGGGCCGTTTTATGGTTGGTCTTTTAATTGGGCTTTGAAGGTTGGATCAGGTACTGTTTAACCCACGTTTGTGATGGGCTGGTCGTTATTGTTTTATGATAACATTAACTTGGACACACAAACATGAAACGTACATTGTATATGCTAGAAACATATGTTGGCGGTTGGCACTGACCATAGGCTTTGGCGTGACTTAATTTAGAGAACAACCCAATATCTATTTTTTATATTATTATGCCATAAGATTAGGCCCACATATCTATTTTTTATATTATGTAACAAATGAAATAAAAAAAATAATTACAAAAATTATTACACATCTCTTCATACATGCCTTATTTAAGTACTGTTTGCAAATATTTTGTTCTATATGTAATTAGTAAGTATATAGGTTAAATATATTTCTCTTTTAAAAACTACATGTAGTTGAATTTTTTTTGTTTAAACCCATTTTAACTATGTCTTTCGGTGGACGTGGAGATTATGCATTTATCTAGGGAAAAAAAATTAGGAACCTCCATGGTCCTCGTACTACTTTGATTAATCATGTTCATATCGAAATTGTGTTGTTCGAGATATTAGTGAGGCTTCCAGCAAAATGTCTAGGTCGGTGCATGTGTGTATGCAAGGAATGGTTGTCTTTGCTATCAACACAAAAGTTTCATTTGATGCATTGTCGTCGCATATCCACATCCTACAATCAGAATTTTTTCTCAATCGGGTCGCGCGAATCATTTATATTTCCAATTCATTCTGAAAAAACTTATCATTTCTCAAAGACCATAATTTCCCTTCCATGCAACGCTTCCTTGTCTGATGTTAGTGTTGTAGCAAGTTTTGACGGCCTGTTGTGCCTTTGTTTGCGTGGCACCGGCAACATGATTATTTGGAACCCCCTAACCGGTGCGCTTAAAAACGTGGCCACCTCAAAAACTCGTGGTCTATGCAAACCTAAATCAGATTTTGTTGGATTGTATGTCTCTGCTTCGAATGACTACATGCAAAGCGCAGACGTGGTAAAATGTCTCTTTACATATATTCATTAAGGGTTGACATGTGGCGCAAGATTGGGTTCATCAATGAACGCCGATACTGTAGTCACAATATTTCATGGTCAAACGGAGCTTTCTGCAATGGAGTATTGTATTTTACTATAAAAGTACATAATCATGAAGTGGGCAATTTTTTATTTGGTTTTCATGCGGATTCTAAAAAACTAAAGAAGAAAAGCTTTCCACCAATTTTAGACGACGACGGCGATGGGACATTAGTGATCGTACATAATGAGCTTCACATGTTTGTTTCTCACGGTTTCCCTTTTTGGTCACTAGATCTATGGAGGCTACAAGGTGAAAAATGGACGAAACTCTGGGTTTTCCCATCCACTATGCCACCAAAACTTTCAGGGTGCACCATTACATACTTGATGAGAACTGGAAATTTTTTCATGGTATCAAATTCTGGAGATGCTAATGAACTAGATACGTTGAAGAATGGGGAAGACTGCTACTATCCTGTGTTTTGGAAAAGCGGACTACAAGGAGCCGTTTATACTGAAACTCTTGTGTCACCAAATACTTAGTTTCTTATTTAAACGCTTTAATTATCTTCATTATTATTTTTACCACTTCCTTTTCGTTTTGTAAGACGTACACTTTATTTACAATGATGTTTATTATCTATGATAGTGTCTCTTTACATTTCATGTCTCAATCATTTACAATGACATAATGTCGGTGTTATTTTTTCTATTTATTTTTTAGATCAAGGTTATTATGTCGCCACTACCGTTTGAGATAGTTATGCTAGAGATAATTGCAAGACTTCTCCCATAGATGTCACAAAATTCAAGTCTGTCAGCAAGGAATGGTTGGCTTACATCTCAACACCGGAATTTCTAAGGGCGCATTGTCATTTCATGCGAGCTTCACCAAATCAGAAAATCCTCACTGTTGGATACCCTAGCTTGTGTTTGGTACGTTCGTTGAACTTTAAAGATGCTAACTACTTACTAGCCACCAACGTTCCAACCACTGGCGGATCCAGAATATTTTTTTACGGGGGGCACAAATTGGTTGGTTAAAAAAAGATGGGCCAAAACAAATCGGGTCAAAATGGGTTCAATAAAACCAATGCATACTTATCCAATTAGTGATATTGTGAAACTATTCATATGTATATACTTAACAATACAGTAAATTTGAGAACATTAAGAGGTAAAAAAAACAATAGTTACATGTACGTTTGTATTTCGATAAGTTGTATATTACTATTCACAACTCTTCTTTAAGTAACATTTATATCTGAACGTAGATAAAATAAGCACGTCATAATAACTTACTTGAAAATTTATAAAACACCATGTTTTAAAAGTTTTAATTGGAAAATAAAATATGTTTAAAATGAACTATTATAATAAAATATTACAATATAATAAGTTAACAATATTACCGAGAAACTTGTTTCGCTTTAACTAAATGCATCCATTTCAAGTATCCTTATCCTTTTGTAGCAAAAGACAAAAACGAAAATATTAAAAAATCCCACTGGTCTTACCAAGTTACCTTCTTAATACTATGTAAATTTGCTTGCATTGAGAAATTATATTTTCGTGGGTTGGACGGTGGGCACATGCCCACCATCCATAAGAGATGAATCCGCCTCTGGTTCCAACCCCGTTTAATGTTCGTCCAAGGAATTTGTTATTTTTAGCAAGCTTAGACGGCATGCTATGTGTTTTCATCAAAAACACATGTGAGTTGCTTCTATGGAATCCATTGACCCGTGCCAGTAAAATATTGTCAAACTCTATTAAGCAGGGTTTCTACAAAGTACATCATGATGCTATTGGGTTCTATGTTGACTCTACTTTTGACTACAATATACTTCACATAAAACGTAGACGAGGGACTCTTGCAGCCTACGTCTATTCGTTGCGACTTGGCTCATGGAAGTCTGTATCCTTCCTAAAAAAGCGGCCGTGCCATTGTCAGACATACAACTGGTCTCCGGCAACTTTCAGTGGTGATGGTTTATACTTCCCAGTGTCCCAGTATTGGCTTGCAGGACACAAGATGATAATTCGCTTTGACGTGAACAAAAGAAAATTTTCAGAATTACCATTTCCATGTACCTCGGGTGAGGGACCTAATGGTGTTTTAGTCAGCATAAGATCCGAACTTCATATGTTGATTGCTAGCGGATACTACGAAAGGCCTGTGAGTTTGTGGAAGCTACACAATGGATTGTGGATTCCTTTGTTATTCTATCCTCTTATGATGAGTCTTTCATTCCCTACAATTACATCCATCACATATTACATTTTGACAGGGTCATGTCTTATGATCACAGCGTGGGGAAAAGTGATTGAAATTGATTTACGGTTTGATGAGTTAGGTTTTTTCAGGCCTAACACTTTTGGCGATATTATCCATGGTTCCGTCTACACAGCGACACTTCTTTCTCCATGATTTTTAGTTTCATGCATTTCTTAGAGTTATTGACTTAGTATTTAGTTTTCTCATTTAATGCAGACTGAATTTTATGTTTTTGGAACTTTTATGGCAATAACACGCATCGTTTAGTTAATGGCATTAGTAGTTTTATCTGTATTTTGTTATTATTGTTTTTTTTCATATTGTGTTTATTACGACTGTTATGATTAAGTATGTGTTACTATGTGTTTCGTTTTACCACTAACTTGGAAGCCAAGTAACAACTTCATTTCTATTATTTTAATATCAAAGTTCAACCTTTTTTTAATTGAAGGTATACTTGTTCATGGATTTGCATTCTATTGTTGACTCTTTTTCATCAGTCACACACTATGGCGTTTGGTATACTATGTGTTTCGTTTGGGTCGACTTTGTTTTGCCTATCGTAGGTGAAAACAACTTATTAGTAGTTTTCCTCTACCAACACGTAAGATCCTTTTTTCAACTTTTTAAATAAAGTGTAATTTGTATTTAAATGAGCTGGTATATATTATTTTTTGTAGAGACAAAAGTTGGTCGGTTTTATCCCACACATTGTATGAAATTTTTCAAACATATGAATTTGGTGGGCAATATGTTTGTGCTACACCATTTCCAAAGACATAAATTCGATTACGAAGAATGGCCAAAACATGAAAAGTACCTCTTGATTTGGAGTGAGTTCAAGACTGTATTTACTGAAAACACAAAACTAATTCGCTTTGAAAGTCATGTTCCACGAGGTTTACGTATGTATCCATTCGTGCCTTCTATAAAAAGTCTCATGGTTGAAAAGAGCTATGAAAAAATAATTATCGGTACGTATAATTCATTTTGATACATACAAACTTTTATAATATGCTACGTTTTTTTAACTAAATAATATAATGAACATTTTATTGGTTTTAGATGTCGTTGGAATGATTGTAGAGGGTAAACGATTGTTTCAACATTTTCTTATGTCTCTTCAAGATCTTAGGTAAGGCATATTCTTACAAAAAATATAAAAATTCTTTAAATATGCTTATATACACAAGTTTTTCATTTCTAATCTGAATTTTATATGTGGCAGCGGTTATAAAATACAATTATATTTATACGACCCGAGTGGGATTAATATGATGGCAACTTATCGTGCGATGTTAAGAAAATCTATTGTTTATGTATCTCGTGTCAAGTTGGTTCGTTTGCCCGACAGTATGTTATACTCTACATATTTTTTTTTTAAACTTACTTACATTAATAAATAATGTGCTTTTATAAAACTTAAACATTTTATGTTTTATGTTTAGGGAATATTTTGAAGTCAACTGATTTTACTACCATTGTGATTGAACCAAACATGCCAGAGGCTCATGCTATTTAAATGTTTGATTATTCTTATAGTTTTGTATTTCACATTGAACAAAACTTGTCCTTTTTTTATTACTTGAAATAATTTTGCTACACCTTTGTATTTGTATTGGTGTTTTGGTTTTGTTTACATATAGTATAGATTACTATGTTAGAAATAAGTTATCTTTCTATTTCTTACAAAATTATAAAAAGATCATGTTGCAATATGTTAATTTTAGATTGACCGGCCACCTAATTCAAATTACGAAAAATTCAATGAACCTTGAACAAAGACAAAAATATCACTCAACTATAATTTATGATTTATTTGCGGTATACACATAAAAACCATACATACCATACAATTTTGAACCTTATCAAATATCAAAATTCATATGAAATAAAAACATAAGACGTGTTCCGTATCTCTTCGTATATAGATTTAGATCAATGGTAACCAATTCAATAATTTAGTATTTAATTGTTTTGCTTACTATAGATGATCAGTTATTTTAAATAGTCCCTTATATGATAGTGTTCATTTTTCTTCCTATGGTAATTAGCTATTCAAGTTATTTAAATTAGTACTTTAATGGTAGTGTTCATATATGCCTACTAATATTCACAATGTTATTATTCATTCAAAAGGTATTCATCATTTTACTATGAGTAACGGACAACAAAACGATCGTAATATCATATTGGCCTCAACTGCGTCTGCGTCAAATGGAAAACGAAAAGAGTATAATAGACGATACTATTCACAGAAAGAGAATAACAAAGAACCAAAAGTTTGCAATGGTAGTGTCTCTCAAAGTAGCCCATTTGTACCACTAACGACTAACCAGTCATGTGAAAGGACACCGCTAAGCATTTTACAAACTAATACTAGCGGTCACACCATACAAATGACAAACGTCGCTGAATCAAGTAGTTCGGACGAGAAACGTCGGGAGTATCATAGACGATATTACGCTGCACGCCGAGATAATGGAAAACGCATTTCAAATGCCGGCCCGAGTACACAGATTCCGACCGATGATCCACCATCTGCACTAGATGAGAACATAGTACAAGATCCAAAAGTTTGCAATGGTAGTGTCTCTCAAAGTAGCTCATTTGTACCACTAACGACTAACCAGTCATGTGAAAGGACACCGCTAAGCATTTTACAAACTAATACTAGTGGTCACACCATACAAATGACAAATGTCACTGAATCAAGTAGTAAGGCCGATAAACGTCGGGCGTATAATAGACGATATTACGCTGCTTGCCGAGATAATGGAAAACGCATTTCAAATGCCGGCCCGAGTACACAGATTCCGACCGATGATCCACCATCTGCACTAGATGAGAACATAGTACAAGATCCATATAATTTTGTTTACGATGGTATACCTAGAGAATCTCTCGTGTTACCGGTGCGGAGTCCATGTACAAAATGTGGTGCAAGGGTGTTTAAATATGAATTCCCTACCTTTGCTGCATGGGTGGGAAAACACATTTAGCATCTTCAAACATTCCGGGTGAGTTATACCAAGTTTTCACGTCGCAAGATGAAATTGGAAAAATGTTTAGGACAAACATAAGAGCTTATAACACCAATTTTTCTTTCGCCTCAATGGGCGTGACGTTGGATGATATGCTGAACAATATGAGAGACGATGTATACACCTTTCGTGCACATAAAGGAATATATCACAAAATCGACCAGTTAGTCCCCAGGGATGGAACACCTAGGTACTTACAGCTTTATTTTTTTGATCCCGATACTGAGTTAGATCATAGACTCCAATGGCCAAATCTTGATCGAGATATTACTAAGAAGTTGGCACGTGTTCTTTCCGTAAATCCTTATACTAGGATATTTCGAAGCCTTGCAGACCTAGGTCCGCTAGACAACTATAAAGTCACTCTTAATGCTTCAGTTGAACTTGACCAGAGGGTCTACAACCAGCCAACCACATCCGAGGTTTTGTTAACATTATTTTATTTACATATAACATTTATAAATTATTAATGATGCTTATTTCTACTACACGTTTATATAGGTTGCTGGTGTATGGGTTGAAGGGAATGACAATAGCACTGCCACAAAAGAAGTATTGTAGTGTACGGTAGATCTGACCATAGTCAAACTATTCAACCGTACTATGGAATTTACGATCCACTATGTTATCCTTTATTCTTCCCTAACGGTGAGTCGGGTTGGCATTCTAACATACCACGTGCGGGAGAAGTGATGAATGAAGTTAACAATGATGATGACCACATCGAAGAAGAGAATGAAGGTAGGAAGAACTTATCTATGTTTTTAAAGGTCAAGCATATAAATAATACCCTAAAATTATAATTGAATGTAATTAGTTATTTTATATTTCCTACTAGATCCAGATGCTAACAGACGAGGGCGTAGGACAACCGTAGCTATGCGAGAGTACTACTGTTACAAGTTTCAAATTCGCCATGGCGATAACATGCTTTTGCTTGGTGGTAGATTGCTACAGCAGTTTGTTGTAGATGTTTATATAAAGATTGAGACGTCACGTTTGAAATATGTTGAACGTAACCAAAGTGAGATAAGAGCTGAGTTATACCAAGGTATTGTGGATTGTGTTCATGCTGGTGAGGTTAATGCTAACAGAATTGGACAACGGATTGTGTTGCCTGCGTCTTTCATTGGAGGGCCTCGCGACATGCGACGCGGTTTCTAGATGCTATGACTTTAGTTCAAGATGATGGCAAACCCGATTTATTCCTAACGATGACGTGTAATCCACAGTGGCCTAAGATATGTGAGAACTTGAGCCCTGGTCAAACCGCACAAGATCGTCCTGAGTTTGTTTCACGAATATTTCGTGCTAAATTAGAGGAACTTAAAGAGCACTCTTCAAGAAACATTTGCTCGGACATGTTAAGGCATACGTTTATGTCATCGAGTTTCAAAAGCGTGGCTTACTGCATGCACATTTCCTCCTTATCATGCACTCGCAACACAAAATTAATAATCCAGACCATTATGATAAGGTCGTTTGTGCTGAAATTCCTGACATGGTACGGCATCCACAACTGCACGCGGTTGTTGTCAAGCACATGATTCATGGCCCGTGCGGAAGTTTACGAACAAATAGTCCTTGTATGCAGGGTGATCCAAAAGTATGTCGGTTTCGTTATCCTAGACTGTTTAATGAGCAGACAACACAAGGAGACGATGCATATCCATTATATCGAAGGACAAACAATGGAATACAGGTGGACGTACGAGGAAAAAGTCTTGATAACAGATGGGTTGTCCCATATAACCCAAGGCTTTTAATGATGTTTAATTGCCACATGAATGTCGAGGTTTGCTCAAGTATAAAGTCCGTTAAGTATCTCTTTAAATATGTTTACAAAGGGCACGACAAACAGGTTATCCATGTTGATCCAGGCGGGCCCGATGTTATTAATGAGATAAAGAGATTCCAGGATGCACGCTATGTATCCCCCCGGAGGCTATGTGGCGTATTTTTTCTTTCACTCTTTCTCAAATATATCCAGCTGTTTTGGCATTACAACTTCATCTCCCAAATAAGCAGATGGTTACATTTACAAATAATGCTAGAATCTCTAATGTTGTTGATAAGGAAAGAAATAAGAGAACCATGTTGACTGCATTTTTTGAAAAAAACAGTGGGGATGTAACGGCAAGGCAATATTTGTATAAGGATTTCCCGAAATACTTCACATGGTGCGTTGCCGAACGTTGTTGGAATCCTCGCGTAACTAGGCCACAAAGAGGTCGTATTGTTACTGCTAACCCAGCTGAAAGAGAAAGGTATTACTTACGCCTACTTTTGTCAAACATCAAAGGACCAACTTCTTTTGAGGATCTTTGCACGGTCAATGGTATTAAGCATGCGACATTTTGAAAAGCAGCTCTTGAGATAGGCTTGATAGAGAACGATAATAATTTATCGCAATGTCTCACGGAAGCGTTTATATTTCAGTTTCCCAGTGCTCTTAGAAGGTTATTTGCAATCATAATGATTTTCTGCGAGCCTGGAGATATTCGTAGGTTGTGGGATGAGCACTATGATGCACTATCTGAGGATCACCGCTTACATTGTCAAATTGGGGAACACGTTCAAAATATGGTGCTTACTGACATTAGGCTCATCCTACAATCTATGGGTAAAAATCTTGATGATTTTGATCTTCCAAAAATAACAGAACACAACTTACCATATGCAGTTCATCGTGAGGTGCAAGAGGAATACGGGATAGTTGTGGAAGCTGAACATTTACGTGCCAAAGATGAACTTAATTTGGACCAAAAAAGAGTGTTTGATGAGATCATGATGCATGTGGATAATGATCGTCCAGGTGTGTTCTTTATAGATAGTCCAGGTGGAACGGGAAAAACCTTTTTGTATAAATCTTTGCTTGCTCAGGTACGCTCACGTGGTCTTATTGCTCTTGCAACAGCATCATCAGGTGCTGCTGCTAATAATATGCCAGGAGGGAGAACGGCTCATTCGAGATTCAAGATTCCCATTTGTGTTAATAACAATTCAATGTGTAACATAAAAAAACAAAGTGGGGTAGCTGAACTAATTAGGTCCTCCAAATTAATCATATGGGATGAGGCATCAATGGCAAGACGACAGGCGATAGAGACAGTCGATCGAACGTTGCAAGACATTGTAGGCGTTAGTCTCCCATTTGGTGGTAAGATAATGGTTATGGGAGGAGATTTTAGACAGGTATTTCCGGTTATTAAACGCGGAACTAGAGCACAGATTGTAGACTCCAGCCTGAGAATGTCGCCTATTTGGCCTTTGACAAAAAAGATGCGATTGACAATTAACATGAGAGCGTTGAATGATCCCTGGTATTCTGATTTTCTTTTAAGAGTCGGTGATGGAACTGAAGAATCGATCGAAGGAAGCTATATCCGCATACCAGATGACATGACAATTCCATTCGGTAATAAAAAACACTCTATAACAGAATTGATCAATGCGGTATTTCCTTCAATTCAAAGCAATGTATATTCTTCTGATTATATAATCTCTAGAGCAATATTGTCAACTAAAAATGACAGTGTTGACGAGATCAATGATCAAATGATTGACATGTTTCAAGGGGAGGAAAAGGTTTACTATAGTTTGGATGAAGTCGAAGACGATCGCCACAACTTCTATCCGGTTGAGTTCTTAAACTCGCTTACTGTTAGCGGTTTGCCGCCTCATAAGCTTCGTCTAAAAATCGGATGCCCCATCATATTGTTGCGGAATATCGATCCATCTCATGGGTTATGTAATGGTACAAGATTAATATGTAAGGCCTTTCAGCGCAATGTTATTGATGCAGAGATAGCTGTTGGGCAACATACTGGAAAGAGAGTATTTTTGTCGAGAATCCCACTATGTCTTTCTGAGGATGACATGTTCCCGTTCAAGCTCAAAAGAAAACAGTTTCCCATTCGACTTAGCTTTTCCATGACAATCAACAAAGCTCAAGGTCAAACAATTCCACATGTTGGTGTTTATCTTCCGGATTCCATATTTTCGCATGGACAGCTTTATGTTGCTCTCTCAAGAGGAATATCACGCGCTAATACAAAGGTATTAGTGCATCCTGCCAAAAATTTCAAACGAGACGGGGTATACACCTCAAATGTTGTTTATCGGGAGGTGTTACGCGATATATAAAACGCTTGTAAGTGAGAACGTTATGATTTTTTTATGCATTTGGTGGTTTACGCAAATACATTCTAAATATAGTTACATGATGTTATTACAGTATATACTTTGCTCACTTTCACTAACTTATTCATTTTTCTTTTAAAGAAAGATTAAGAATCTGTCATGGATGAGACAAAGAGAAAAATAGAAGACGTATCAGGTATGTATTATATCTATCTAAATATATATCTATATATAACATAAGATTATAAAAAACACATGTTACTAACATAATTAACATTGTTTTTTTAGGTCCCAAGCTTGCTTTGGCTACTGATAGGTCATCAAAACGAGAGAAGATAGAGAAAACGCAACCTCCAAAAGATGTAACAATCAAAAATGAAGAGATACAAGAAATTTCAGGGATCGCTTCTGATGACAAATGGTGGGATGACAATATAGATGAGATCATGCAGATTTGGAAGACATATGACTAAGTTGATTTCATGATTCAATTATCTATCACACTTAAGCTTTTAGTTTTCAACTTTTATGTTTATTAAGACTTATTTTCCTTATTCGCATGTTACTTTATTATTTCATCAAATGTTTCTTGAATTACTTTATAATTTCAATGTTAAATCTTTTTAGTTACTAGACACGTGTAACGTTATGACGTATATCCACCGCAATAATGCTACAAAAAATATAATATGAATGTAAAATAAGTATCGCAGTGCAAAGTCGCTCGCGCCGCATCGCGCGGGTTTCCTACTAGTATACTATATATTCAATTATTAAGAAAATAGTTTTATAAAAATTATTTTCATATCTAAAACATTATAATACAACCATCTTTAATCAAATTTTACAAAAAGTCTTTTGTTTATTTATTTTTTTCTAATTTCTTTTATTTATTAAATCAGTAACAATATATCTAATTAACAACTAAACAATTGCCTATCCCCAAATTAGGAACCCTAGAATACCTCTAGACTAGAAAACTTAGACTTTCCCAACACTTATTTTATTGCCTTGAACTTAGGGTAATACTTGGCAACGTTTGCACCACATTTATTCTATTACAAGGAATTGATGCTTTGCTAAGGTGAGTTTACATAGCCCCTTTTTCTGTTTTACATTTTGGGGTGAAACATGTTTAAACATTTTATACACTATCATTTACTCATTCTTACATTATTGAAACTTGTGATTCAATTACACTATCATTTACTCATTCTATCATTTGACTGTAACAAAAAGACACAGTACAATCATTAACATTGATCAAGCCGCCTGTTTAGATTATAGCACTATAGGTCTGACAAACTCATCCCCCCGCATAAATTCAGGGATGATCGAAAACAGTTACACTTTTACTAACTTGCGAGTTAGGTCTCAGTCGACACAAGGTTTGATTGTACAAAAGACGCATTGTTACATGTCGGACTCATATTCTATCAATACTCATTATTATACTTCAACTATGATTGTTATACAACATATTGTTTTCAACTATATGCAAAACCTATGTATTATCACCAACTATTTATAGTTGACCCCCCATCTTTCCAACTTAACATGTTTCAGGTTTATTTGCTATTGGAAGTTGTACAAGTCTTGGAACACATAGAAGCTTTGGACCTAATTTATATTAATCAACTTTTGTAATCTTTACTTGTAAGATGAATTGTAAATTGTTTAATATTATTCAACTTTGATTTAGTACCATGAGCTATTGAACAATCATCAATACGTGACATCCCGATGTTTCCGCCATCGGTTGGGGTGTTACATTAGTGACGTCAGTTTTTGCATCACGCAGGCATTGGTGGCCTGCCTAAGGTGTTGACACATCAGCTTTTTGACGTCACTCACGACTCTCCTATTATTGAAAGTATAGATAGATATATATTTCAAAGGCTTAAATCCTATATGGCACTCATTTAGCCATTCTCCCTCTTGAGAGTGTCATGTAGGATCCCATGTAGCACCAATAAAAAAACATAATAATAATAATAATAATAATAATAGTAATAATAATAATAATAATAATAATAATAATAATAATAATAATAAACACTCATCCCCTTTAAAAGATCCCCATCCCAAACCCTAAACCCCCCCTCTCTCTCTCTCTCTCTCTCTCAATGGCATCGATCAACAAAAAAATAATAGGTTCTGGAACAACCTTTTATGCATCCAAAAAGGTGTACAAACATCATTAATCAAATCCATACAACCAAGTATTATCAAACCAATCACTCCAAAAAACACAAAAGCACATGAAAATTGCTTCGGAGATGATGGGAATAATAATGTTTAGAGAGAAACAATAATACCTTTGATTGGAACTTACCTAACTCCATCCTCTAAACCCTCCGTCGCGTGCCGCTTCTCCGGTCTCCGCCGTTCCCTCTCCACCACTCAGTCCTTCTTTCACTCCGTCAATTCTCACACTCTCCGTTCTTCTTCTTCTAATCGAGCTAGCAGAGGCATCGTTGCCATGGCTGGCTCCGGAAAGGTATAACTATTATTTTTTAATTTTAATATTAATTTTATATTTTTTCGGTTATCTGTTTAGGATAATATGATGATAGATCTGTTTTGTTGTTACTGTTAGTGGTTTTATATTGTGTAGGATGAGTAACCTCTCTGTAGACGCCTCAACAAGTTTCATGAAGCCCTTATGAAAAACTAGAAGTCATTAGTATTTTTTTTTATATGATACGGGTCAGTAGGTTGTTAAACAATACGGTACATTGTTCTAAAATATAAAAAGAAAAGGCCTGTTTGGTTTATTGTTTTTTTAACACGTCAAATAGCTTCTTTCTTTTTTATCAAAAATTGAAACATGTCATATGGATTAATTTTTTCATGACTGGTCAATTTGGGTTATAGTTTAAACCTTCAATATTACTTTGAGATATTTCTTTAATTTTATTTTGGAATTATGGAGGACAAGTATCTCTTTTGGATATTTGAAGTCGTTGAAGTTTAAACCCTGCATCTAAATGCAGTGCGCCAACTTTCTTGATGCGAAGCTTTTTTTATTACCTTTAACTTTGATATTTTTATAACTAATTTTTTACATTGAAATACATGACCAATGAATAGGCATACACCTGTGTGTGTATACTAGGTCATGAGTGGATTGATAAACTATTAGAAAATAAGTACCGGTTGTAAAGTGTGGTGTGTTATGTGTTTTATAGTTACAATGGCATCATTTTATTCAGTTTGTAACTAAGGTTCTAATTATGTATCAACTTATTTGTTTCATTTTTCCTTCATTTCAGTTTTCTTGCAGTGGCCCTTGTAAGTCATTAGATGAAAGGTTGTTTAATACTGTCGACATGATCAAACTGGTTGTGTTCTATCATAAACAGGTCAAAAATAAAAATTAAGCTAAAAGGGAAGAAGACGACATGATCAGTGTGAGGGTCAGAGGGCCATGATACTTGCAAGATATTTGTTGATGGCATGTGGCTACATCCTCCAAAGGTGGGCTTGCTTCCACATTCAGATTACAATCTCGATAAATCTTTTAAAATTTATGGCATGGTTAAGTTTTTCTTTTACAAATCATATATTTATGATTTTAAAATCTTAAATATATGATTTGTACAAGAAAAACTCAACCATGCCATAAATATTACCACTTCCCTTTCATACTTTTTTTTGCCTTTTACCTGGGTTTTACAGGTAAAACAAAACCCAAATATGCGGATTCCTAAGCATAATAATCTTGAAAGAGTACGATGAACTGAAATTATTCTTTAATTTTATAGCTAGGGCCAAAATTAGGCAACCCTCCCATTGCTGTGAATATTGTGCAATCTTCCCGAGGTGGAAACGAATATGGAAGGATCGTTTGATGGAAATTATATATAGAAAACTCGATTGTATGGTACGTTGTGACGATAATTGTTAGTTTAAGTATTGACTTATGAATGTGCATTCTTTAAGTATGATTTATGAAACTGGCTTTCTTTTTCTTTTCTATTTTTTTTAGTTCGTGTCGTTTATTCATTGTGCAAAATGTAGGCTGACAATTTCATAAACGAATACACGACATAAACCTACACGATTTTAATAGCTACAGGTATAACCTTAACAGGTTTCATGCCCTAAACAGGTAGACACAAAATACACCTGTAAATTTTCGTGTCTAAACAGGTTAAATACTTGTTTACTTGTTTAGTACCCATTAAGACATGTTAAGGATTTTTTTTTTAAAAAAACAAATATAGGTTGTGTGGGTAGAGTATTGGAATTATACGTTTTTACTAGGTGGGATTCTACCTTTTTAATGCTTGATGGTACCCATTTAACGTGTCGGATTTAGAAAACATGTTCGCGCATTATCGTATTAACCTGGTATAAACCGGTATTATCGTGTCTTATCGTGTTAACTTGGTATAAACTGATATTATCGTGTCTTATCGTGTAAACCAGGTATAAACAGGTTCGTGTTCAGGTACCGAAAAAATTACACAATAAGTTATCGTGTCGTGTTTGTGTATACATGTTTTGTGTTCGTGTATTAACAGGTCAGGTATACATGATTTGCTAGTATTAGCAAAATGGATACAGAATATAAGGATTTGGTCAATGACCCGTTTGCTTGTATTAGCAATTTGTGTCAATCTTGGATCACTCATTTGTTGTATTAAAGAGCCAAAATATATGGATCCAAGAAAGTCTATTACCCAAATGGCTTATCAAAGTTGTCTTATGTATAAAGTGGATACATTTTATGTAGTCAACATTTACGGTTTTGAATAGATCACTTCCAAATTTAATAAATGTAATAATGGGGCAGGATCTCTTAAAAACTTACTCAAATTTATAGGAAGGACATATGACACTCCTTATAACTAGCTAGGATTAAAAGGAATTTCGATTTCAAAATCTAAACTCTCATACTTTCGTTTTCCAATATCCAGCACAAAATCTTGCATGATAATTTCGGTACAAAAAGATTATGCAACACAGAATACATCATAATTTTGGTATTCTTTATTTTTTTAGCTGTGATATTTTATATAGCAATATAAATATGTTACTAAAACTAAATATATAAAACGCTTGATTTTATAATTCAATCCTTTTAGAGCACTACTAGAAAAAAGCTCATTCTTGACACGCATTGCGTGTCAAGTAAAGGGTCTGATGACAACAAAAAAACGTCAAGGATGGCGGCGTCATAAATTTAAGATGATATATTCTCGCGTGTCATCTGTTTATGACACACATTTATGATAGCATTTATTGACACACGTTATGACACTTTTTAATGACACGCATTTTGATTACAGTTTTTGTTGGCATTTTTTTGACAATATTATGACATAAATTTATGACAAAATTTTATGACGTTCTTTTGCGTGTCATAATTTATTAATCTAAAAAAAATCCTGTAAAATTACATATTTACCCTCCTGGATTTATAGCCATTTTATTATATGCAAAATAATTAGCAAACTAATAACAAAAACATCATTTCATTATATAATCCGGACATATTTATCAAATTACAAACTAATCCGAGATGTTTAACGTTTACAAAAATATTGTATCGGCATTACATTGTCTTCAAACAAACAAGTTTGGATCATTTGAAAATAAATGTTGCGGCGTAGCCTGACCATTCTTCGCGAACGGCATCCATGTCTTCATCCCCGTAATGATCCGCTCCTCCCCCAACCTGAGACAACAATAAAATTAATACATTAGTCGAGACCGGCCAATTATTTTACATAAATCATAACGCATCACTACGTTTATTTTGCCTTAACTTACATCATAGCCGACACCTTAACTGTAGTGTCGCTGAAAGATGCTGCTGCTAACGCTAGCATGCATGAGATATGAGTTGTGTCGAATTTTGCAATACAACATGTAGGATTTTAAGTGACTGTTCAACTTAAAGAGTGAACAGAATAAACATGTAGGTATTTAACCAATAGCCTGAAATGAGATTGTATGATTGTTGCTGCATTTTCTGAAACCAACACGAAAATTTACATCAGTCATAGAATAAACAACTTGCCCCGAATATTTAAGGAATAAAAGATGAAAATAATTTGAAGAAACAAATAGTCTAACCTCCTGGTAGGGATGATAGACCAGATGTTACTACAGGATTGATCCTTCACTAGCACTTCCTGGATTGGAGTAACCTGCAAGTAAAGATGATGTGGGTAGGGAGACGACTACACAAGGTAGTAGCTTATAACCAAAACGGGGGTGAATGGGGATACTATCAAGTGTGATAGCTCTTAGGGTTAGCCAAAAGTGTCCTCTCTATTAGGGATATGATCCCTTATATAGAGGTGGACGTATGCCACCATTACCCAAAACCCTAATCGTGATGGGCCAGGCCCGATTAGGGTTGTCTCCACTACCCTGGACTATATTAGTAAAGTAGTTAAGATATAACTATAAATAAGGAAACATGGAACGATTACCGCTTTTACCGCTCACGCGCGCGGGCATCACTCCGTGATTGTAGGAGAGTCGTTATTGCTTTGCTTGCTGGAGAAGCTTCCTCTCTGCGCGGAGAGTTGTTCCGCGGGGCTGTATTCCGGGTTTGGGTATGCTCTGCGCAGTGATGAGTACCCAATCCCATCAAGTCCCCCCAGTCCAGTGTGTATCCTTTTCTCGAGTGTATGAGGGAAGAGGGTGGATGCTGGACTCATATTGGTGATTCCCGGATGATAGCTCATCCTTCCTTGGTAGTGAAAACTGGGCCCTTGGTGTTGGGTAAGAGTGGAAATGGGAGTCTGTGCAGATTACTGAGGACGCGGAGTGTCAAAATCGCGGAGTGTGGAGAACGGTGATCTTTTTGACATTAATTCTCCGCGGCTACTGGACACGTCATGTTGGTGGAGGACAGTTGTCTTTCTCCGTGCTAGGTATGATGGGTAGCGTCTGTCATAAGCTGTATGCTGTGTCAGTTGATGTCATATCAGGCAGAATAGCAGACGCGTGTGCCAGGCGCGTGGGAGCGTGTGGCGCGTGTGCCGCCTGTGTAACTGCTCCTTAACACGTGGCAGAAACTCAGTGGCTGAACGTGCCAAACGTCTTCGCGGTTACCCATGCTGACGTCATTGACATTTATTACACCTGGTATATAATGATTTCAAAATGGCAGTTATCCATTTTCCCACTCCTTTTTCCTTAGTCTTTTCATTTTCCTCTCCTTCCAACTGTTCTCTGTATTTTCCAATTTTCGATTTGAAAATGTCTCAAGATTCTTCTACTCATGTGGATCAACCTAAGGTTACTGAGAAATCCGAGAAAGGGATTGATACCACTGTTGTGAAGTGGGAGTCCTCCTCGTTTGCTACCTTTGTTGACCACTATGGTCTTGAAGCCGATTGGGAGCCTGAGTTACCGGCTCTTGGCAAGACAGCGTTAGAAGCCTCCCCAGGAAAAATTACTTTATATGAGGCGTTCTTTACACGATGCTGCTACCGTCTTTCAATCACAAAATTCCTAGTAAGTGTTTTCATGAAATATGGTGTGCATCCTACACAAATGACTTTGTTTGGTCTATCAAGGATAATCCACTTTGAGGCTACATGTCGATCGCTAGACATGGAGCCTACTTTTAAAATGTTGAATGTATTTTATGTTCTTGAAGAGGCTCGTGGCGGCCCAGGTTGGTATAGTGTGTCTCCTCGGAGGAAAGTGACACAGGTTGTGTCAGAAAACCCCAAGTCTATGTACGACTGGAAAGAAAAGTTCTTTTTTGTCAACAGGGGTGTTATCCCTGCTTCCTTGCAATGGATGAGTGTACGTGTCAAGGAGAGAATTGCTGAGTTCCCCCTATGCCAAATTACAAGAACCAGCCTTGGTACAAGACATTGTGCGCTCATGCTACACCATTGTCAATGGAGAAATGTCCGGAAGGAGTGTTGGTGATGCTAGGGCTCAGCCGCTTGGGAAATCCTGAAGGCCATGACCCTACGGCGATGGAGGATAGTATGTATTTTCCTGTGAAATTGTTCGTCTTCGTCCGCTATGCGCATTCTGACTTTGTTCATTTATGCAGGAATGACCAAGTTTGACTTGTTCGCGACGAGGGGCGCTGCGAAGCTGTTGTATGTGGCGCTGCCTGATGGGACGCCATCAGTGATTGAACGGTTGGAGCAGAACTTCCTAATGCCTCAGCTGGTGGATCCGCCCCGCCATTACAAGCGGACAGGTTAGGCCATAGTTGTATGTTTGTTTAACTTATTATGTTAGCGGAGAGCTCCTACGCCCGAAGGGTGCGCAGTTGTGTGCGGTTTCCGCGTACTGACTCACCGTGCCCTTCGTGACAGGCGCAGGGATACAACCCTTGAAGAAAATTATAATTGACCTGGAAGCGGACTCTCTAGGTCGTAAAAAGAGAGCTTGTTCAGGTGAATTTAACCATGTGAATTGTTCTTATGGACTGTTTTCCAACCTCTGCCTTTGTTGATTGCAGGTGCTGGACCCAAGCGCCAGAGGAAACAATCAAAGAAAAGTAAGAAGGTAGAGTCGTCGTCTGCCCCACCGGACGAGGACGATGAAGCCACGGAGTCCGATGATGGGGCTTTGCGTAAGCGTTCTCGACAGCCGTCGCCCGCTTTGAATACTGAGGAAGTGTCTGCGGAGCTATTTCAACAGCGTTTAGACGAGTTTACGCGGACCAAGGTGCAGGTCCCGAACCCTATCTCTGAGCCAGTGAAGGAAGGTACTTCAAGTACTGCGGCGACAGGTCCGAACGTTAAGCTTATTGTTAGGCCTCCGCCCAAGCGCAAGCCGATTTTTGTGAAGTCTGTGAAGCAGACCACCGGTGAGTATTACATTTCTTTTTGTGACCCTTATTGTTAGTGAATGTATTGTGAATGTAACTCTTAGGATGCCTTTGTTTGCAGCTGTTCTATCATCTTCAAAGGCTTTGCCTCCGAAGACTGCAGCTGTGGCAACAAAAACTGTGGAGACTTTGCCAGTTGATGATGTCAATGTTGACATCCAGATTTCTGATCCTCCGGTGATAGAAAATGTTGTGGAGAACCGGTCCCCCTTGCCCGTGGATGATATACTACCACCGCAGGATATGGGCAAGGCCGAAGGTAAGAAGAAAGTAGATGACTCCTCTGCCTCCGGGGTGTGCGCGGATGCACCACACATAATGGCGCACTCATTGATCACGGAAAAAGATGGTGCCGTGGCGCAGACATCTGGGGTTGCTCCATTTGGGTTGACCGAAAATGTTCCGGAGAAGACCAAGAAGAATATGATGTCTTCGTCTACCCCAAGTAAGACTGCAACTGGGTCTTCACGCGGGTCTGGAAGGTCTGGTGGGACCAGGGGGAGAGTTGCTCCTCCTGACTATGATCCACATAAGCCATATCAACCTCGATGGGATGTGAGGCAAACGACACGCTTCACCAACCCCTTACATACTGAAGATTTCATAGCTTATTCTGTTCCGCCAAGTGAGCGCGATTATCAGGACAGCGTCGACCGGAGGTCACTGTTTTCTGACATGAGTATGAACTTGGCGCTGTACTTCAGCGGATTTGGATCGTTAATGCGTAGGGAGGAAGAATTCCAGCGTGCGTGGCAGGCATTGAAGAGCTCTGAAGAGATTCAGCGGAAACGGGAGGAGGAATTCCAGCGCTCCCGCGCTGATGCCAGATCTGAGGTTGAGCAGCTGAAGAGTCAACTCCGCGATGCGGAGAATGAGATAAAGAGGATGAAATCCGAGAAAACAGAGGCCGCCAAACTCTGGAAGGAGTCTTGTGAGCGGACCAACTTGGAACTCGAGCGTGGGCGCAACGCCGTTGAGAAGCTTAAGAATGACGTTGCTCGTATGGTTCGTGAAGCTGAAGAGAAACAAAAGGCATATGATGAAAAACAGGGTGAGCTATCGGATGCTCTCCTCAAACTGAAGGAACAGCATGATGCACTCATGGTAGCAACAACACGAATGTCTGAGTTGGAGACGCAGGTCAATGCGCTTGTTAGTGAAAAGAATCAGCTTGGCGAGGAGAAAGCTTTGTTGGATTCCTCCCACATTCAGCTAGAAAACAATCTCCAGCGAACCCAGAATGAGCTGACGAAAGCTTCGCAGACCGCCCACGCTGCTCGTGAACGGTTGACGTGGATGATGCGCCATGGAATTCACGGGGTTAGTAATAACTTATCTTCTTGTTTTTTAATTTCTGTCATTTTCATTGTCTTGACCTGCGCTGTTTGTGGCAGATCTTCAAGCGAGTGTGGAATGAGCCCAACTTTGGGGACGCCGTTGCTAAGATAGGAACAGCGTCCATGAAGCGAGGCTTGCAACTGGGCTTTGTTGAAGGCTTTCAACACCGCCATGCAGGATTGAAACTTGAAGATGGTGAGTATCACGGGAAACCGTTTGAGGAGGAGGTCACCGTAGCCCAAGAAGAGTTTGAGACTCTTACGTTCGATGTGTTTGATGTGGTGGATCAATGCGTGAAGACGGATGACCCTATTGGTACGCTGCGAGAATACTTTGAGGAATCGGACCGCCTTGGTGCGGAGTTAGAAGAAAAGGAGCGCAGAGAAGAAGAAGAGCTGAATGCCGCTGCTGTGCACGGAGAAGGTGCATCTTCCGCTGCGCCTACGGGTGATGGTGCGTTGAATGAAGAGCTTTTGGATGACTCTTATATAGATATGATTATTTATGAATGATTGTAGTTAGTGTCATCCGTTGTTTGCATGCTTGTAGTCTTGTTTGAACAATGTTTGTCTTTTGAACTTCTAACTTTTCGTATTCCGTAGCGTATATTTGTGTTAATGCGCATACCTAGGTAATGATGGTCTGACGTCAGCCTTGAAAATTTTGCCACCTGTGTCAGTCATGATGACGTCCTCTGACAGGTTTGACGGCGCTCGGAGTGACTGATGTGACCACTGGTATCCCACTTGAGTATTTACCATTAATGACAATTAATGGTTTGTCTCCTCTCTCCTATAAAATGCTAATCTTTAATTATCAAACTTACTTCTTCATATTCCTCCGTCCCTTCCTTTATTATATTTTCATGGCTTCTCCACTAAGAATGACCAAGTCGGAGATAGAGGCCCTTCAAGGATTAGTGATGCTTGCTGATCATCCACCTGTGATGAAGGTGCCTCCCACTGCTTTGCATGAGTTAGCCACGTACTGTGGTTATCTGGTATTAACCGAGGATCATCAAGTGGGTGAGCTAAAAGGACAGGGTTCTTCGGGTGTAACTCCTTTGAAGATGAAGAAACTGGAAGAGCTTGGCGATTATCCAAGAACCCCTAAACTTAGGCTTCGCCGAACACCTACTGGTTGGCAGCATGCTTCTTAGCAGTAATGTAGGTGTATGTAGGTAGTAAACTTGGTTTTTTGACTGCTTGCTGTTTGCAGTGTAATCATATGATGTTTATGTTGTCCTGCTTATGCCTTCTATTTTTTATTAGGGGCATATTTTGTAGTAGCAGTATTGGCATTGTGATCTATATTGTACTTCTCGCTAAATATAATGATTATTGAACATAATCGTCGTTATATGTATTCCATAGTGAATGAATATAATGGAAAATGGAAATCCACTTTATTGAAACTGAAATGAACGTAGCCATAGGCTGTTTATTACAAATATGAAATAAGACCTTACAGGTAACACATGCGCAATTGGGCTGCGTTCCATGTGCGTGGGATTGGGGTGCCATCTAAGCGTTCCAAAGCATAAGCACCCTTCCCCAATACTTCTTGCACCTTGTATGGGCCTTCCCAATTTGGCGCAAGCTTGCCTGGCTTTTCCGCGTTGGATGCTTCGTTGTTGCGGAAAACATAATCCCCGACGCGGAAAGCCTCTGCTTTGACCTTTGTGTTGTAATATTTTTCGAGCTGTCGCTTGTAGTTAGCTTCTTTGATAGAGGCCATGTCCCTGCGCTTTTCCAACAGGTCTAGATTTAGTTTTAACTCCGTGTCATTGCCTTGCTGATTTGCCAATAGAATCCTTGGTGATGAGCAATGCATTTCTGCGGGTGTGACGGCCTCCGTCCCATATGTGAGGCTGAATGGTGTTTCTCCGTTGCTTGTCTTGGACAGCGTGCGGTG
Source organism: Ambrosia artemisiifolia (assembly GCA_032199755.1). NCBI lineage: Eukaryota > Viridiplantae > Streptophyta > Magnoliopsida > Asterales > Asteraceae > Ambrosia > Ambrosia artemisiifolia. Next base: position 18,358,599 of record CM063526.1, read on the forward strand.
AGCCCATAGGACGTGGGGGAGTTCATCCACCCAGCCAGTGCGCTTTGTGCCGAGCCTGGCTTTTATGCCTTCTACGATGCTTCTGTTCGCGCGCTCAACCTGTCCGTTACCCTGCGGATGCGCTACAGAGGTGAATATCTGTTTGACACCCATGGAAGATAACCATTCTTGTAAGTGTTGATCCGCAAATTGCGTGCCATTGTCACTTACAATTTCCATCGGTAAGCCAAAGCGACAGATGATGAATTCCCATATAAACTTTTTAATGCTTCGTCCATCGATGGACGCCAGGGTTTTTGCTTCTACCCATTTGGTGAAGTAGTCAATTGCCACTACCAAGTATTTCACGTTCCCGGGAGCTGTGGGGAATGGACCTACGAGGTCGATAGCCCATTTTTGGAATGGCCATGCCGCAGTGACGGGTATCAGGTTATTCTTTGGTCGCAAAGTTCCTGGCGCATGGCACTGACAGGACTTGCACTTGCGCAGCTCCGTCACGGCGTCCATGTGCATTCCAGGCCAGTAGTACCCCGCGTTCATTAGTTTAGCAACAACCATTCTTGGGCCGGCATGTAGTCCGCATGACCCTTCGTGTATGTCTTTGATAAGGTACGTTGCTTCTGCGGAATCGACACAACGTAGCAATGGCTCGAGATATGAGCGCCGATACAGTACTCCGTCAATGACTTGGTAGTGCAGTGCTTTGTTTTGGAGTTTGCGGGCCTCGGCCTTGTTATCCGGAAGCGTCCCATGCGTGAGGTAAGCCTTGATGGGTGTTATCCAAGATGCTTTGCCGGTTTGAACGACGTTTACCTGTTTCTGAGGCACTGATGGGTGGTCTAGTACTTCCACTCGTACGTCTTTTGCCAGATGGTCAAAGACCGTTGATGCCATCTTGCTTAACGCATCCGCTGGCTTGTTCTGACTTCGCTTGATGTGATTGACCTTACAGTAAGCGAACTCGCGCATGAGAGCCTTAGCTTGCTCCAAGTACAAGATCATAGATGCCTCGCGTGCTTCGTATGAGCCGTCGATGTGGTTGGCCACCAACTGAGAATCGACATGGGCTTCTAAGTGTTGCACACCCATTTTCTTCGCAATGCACAACCCTGCTATTAATGCCTCGTACTCTGCTTCATTGTTTGTTGTGGGGAAATCAAGGCGAATTGCATACGTAAAATCCTTCCCATCCGGTGTGATTAAACGCAAACCCGCTCCAGCGCCGTCATCATTGCATGCCCCATCTGTGTATAGCTCCCATTTCTCCGCTGTTTCAGGAGTGGGAGTAGTGATATGTGCTTGCTGACATTCAGTTATGTTTTCAGAAGGGACCTCTGCGGCGAAATCTGCGAGTATCTGTCCTTTGAAGGATGTTCTGGATTTGTACTCAATCGTGTGCTCTCCTAGCTCAATGGCCTACTTGGCCAGGCGTCCTGATAGCTCTGGTTTGCGTAGGATGTCATTAATGCGGAAATCCGTTAGGACATTTATGGGATGTCCTTGGAAATATCTCCGCAGTCTCCTCGACGCGTGCACCAATGCTAACACCAGCTTTTCCATTGTGGAGTAACGAGTCTCCGCATCAAGCAAAGTTCGACTAACATAATAAACTGGAGTTTGAACGCCTTTCCGATCAACCAAGAGGACAGCACCAATTGCTTTTTCAGTTACTGACAAGTACAACGTCAATGGCTCTTTTGGAAATGGCGCTGTGAGCGTAGGCAAGTTACTCAAGCATTCTTTCATTTCTTTGAAGGCAGCCTTCGCCTCATCCGTCCATCTGAAATTTGACTTCTTGAGGCAACTTTTCAATGTGTTTACGAAAGGGAATGACTTGGACACATAGTTTGAGAGGAAGCGGTTTAAAGCTACTAAGCGTCCCATTAGTGTCTGAACTTCCCGGACGGAAGATGGGGATGGCATGCGCTCGATTGCCTGTACTTTATCGGGATTTGTGAGAAAACCGTCTTTGGTTACAATCACTCCCAAGAACTTGCCTTCTTCCATTCCAAAAGAGCATTTACTCGGATTAAGCTTCATTCGGACTGTGCGGAGTTGATCAAAAGTTTTCTGGATATCCAAGAGCATTTGGTCCTCTTCTGTGCTTTTGATGACCAAATCGTCCACGTAGACTTCGAGATTGACTCCAATTTGTTTATTGAACACAGTGTCCATCAAACGCTGATATGTAGCTCCTGCGTTCTTCAGTCCAAATGGCATCTTTGTATAGCAATAGGTGCCCGTGTCCGTACGGAAGGATGTCTTGTCTTCATCCTCTTTAGCCATTTGAATTTGGTGATACCCCTTATAAGCATCAAGAAAACACTTGAATCTGAATGGTGCCAAGGAGTCCACCTTTAAATCAATCTCGGGAAGCGGATAACAGTCTTTCGGACAAGCCTTGTTTATGTCTTTGTAATCCACGCACATCCGCCAACCCCCATTGGACTTTCCAACCATGACTAGGTTAGCAACCCAAGTTTGGTATCTTGTTTTGCGCAGGATGCCTGCGTCCAATAGTTCAGCTACCTGTTCGTTCATGGCCTTTGTTTTCTCCGGCCCCATGCTGCGCTTCTTCTGAACAATTGGTTCAACGGACTTGTAAACGTTGAGCTTGTGTTCCGCAATGTGGCGTGGAACACCAACCATGTCTGCGGGTTGAAACGCGAAAATATCCATATTCTTAGTCAATAGCTGTTTCAAATGCGCACGAATGGTGTCGGAGATTACTGGGCCTATGACAACCGTCTGATCCGGGAATTTTGGGTTAATGACCCACTTTTCGAGATCCGTGCGGTTTGCTGGCTTCATTATCTTGGGGGGCTTGCATGTTTCGGTTGCGTGGCAATTTTTGTTTCCACGTATGAAGGCCACACCTCCGCGCGTTGGGAAACCAACCATCTGATGCGGTGTGGACGCGTTGCAGTTAAACTTAGCCAGTCCTTCCCTTCCAATGAGAACATCATGCGAGGAGTTCACTGGTAGGACCATGAAATCACAAATCTCTGTTCGGGAGAGTTGTCCGTCTGTCCATGTGACGGGGAGAGTGAGCATACCAAGGGGGGTGATTACCTCGTGGATGAATCCAGATATCGGCTCTGTAGCCGGAACGAGCTTTTCCTTATCCTCGGCATCTAGTTGATCGAAGCACTGTTTGTACATAATATCAGTACTGCTCCCATTATCAAGGAACATATATCTTGTGCGGTAATGCCCTATGACTCCCGTTATGATCAGCGGTGTTGTGGAGGACGCTCCGCCTTTAACGCGCGGCATGATGACAGGTGCCTCTTTCCAGGAGTCATCTTGAGCAACGGAATAAGATCTCTTCCGTTGACTCCTGTCGTGAGTCATGTAACAGTGGTGACGACCTGAGCGCTGCACGTGATGCGCATTAAGGTTCTTGATCTTTTTATGATTGGGATCTGCTTCCCCCTGTGGGTCCCTCGGTTTCTTTCGCATATTCTTCACTAAGTGAGATAGCTGACCCGATTTGATTGCATTCTCAATCTCCATCTTTAGGCTATAACAGTTGTCCGTTAGATGGCTATAATCTTCATGATATTCACAATACTTTGTTGTGTCCTTCACTAGCACTTGGTAGGGATGATAGACCAGATGTTACTACAGGATTGATCCTTCACTAGCACTTCCTGGATTGGAGTAACCTGCAAGTAAAGATGATGTGGGTAGGGAGACGACTACACAAGGTAGTAGTTTATAACAAAAACGGGGTGAATGGGGATACTATCAAGTGTGATAGCTCTTAGGGTTAGCCAAAAGTGTCCTCTCTATTAGGGATATGATCCCTTATATAGAAGTGGACGTATGCCACCATTACCCAAAACCCTGATCGTGATGGGCCAGGCCCGATTAGGGTTGTCTCCACTACCCTGGACTATATTAGTAAAGTAGTTAAGATATAACTATAAATAAGGAAACATGGAACGATTACCGCTTTTACCGCTCACGCGCGTGGGCATCACTCCGTGATTGTAGGAGAGTCGTTATTGCTTTGCTTGCTGGAGAAGCTTCCTCTCTGCGCGGAGAGTTATTCCGCGGGGCTGTATTCCGGGTTTGGGTATGCTCTGCGCAGTGATGAGTACCCAATCCCATCATAATTCCATCACATAAATAATCTCAGTATGCATTCCCATACGTGCCTTACCTAATTAAAGGTATTGATCAACTTTTCAAACCATCATTCTTGTAAGTTTCAACTTTGCAAAATAGTCTTTACTAGGGTTTATGCCCGCGCTTCGCGGCGGGGCTGGCGAGGGAATTTGGTTGGTATCTTTTGGTTGATACGGTACCAAAACTCGGTATAGCAACTGAAAAGAGAACTCATTTACGGTGCCGTTAGCAACCGAAAAAAGAAACCAAAAAAGTAGAAGTGGTAGTATAACCGAAATTACAATGTGCTCTATTCGAGTTGACCATAATAAAAATGGTTGTTTTGGGTTAGGCAAAACTGAAGCAGCCTAGTTGTTTAATTCCATTGATACTTATATAAATTGTATGTAGTATCACATAACTATATTTAATATTAAGTATTGTAATACATCAACACATATCATTTGTTTAATTAATAAAAGCGTTTGTTTTTAATAACCCCAAACAGAAACATGTCTCATAGAATGGAGAGTTGGGATATATTCATATACGTATCAAAGGAAATATTAATGAAGTATGGTTAAGGTTGCTAGCTTCTTGTGGTTTATCCTATGTTGCACCTTAGAGTACTAAAGTTTTTTAGTTTCAGGTTGAGGTTTTCAAGGTATGTTTTGTACTTTAGGTATTATCACTAACTGTCGTTAAAAGATAACTGGATTCACCCTTACGTGCCACACACATGAAGGTATTTTTGTCAAATCCCATTTACACACACACATGGGTAGGAAACCCGCGCGATTTGGCAGGAACGACACTTTGCCTTGTGATACTCGTATCTTATTCAAATAATATTTGTTGTGGTATGATTGTGGTGGATATACGTCATAAGTGCTACACATGTCTAGTAACTAACAGATTTAGCACTTAAATTATCAAGTACTTTAAGAAACCATTGATGCAATAAACTACCACATGAATAAAGAAAAATAAGTCTTAAACATAAAAGTCCAAACTCAATGCTAAGTGTGAACTACCTAAATCATGATAAGATTAATTTAGTCATACTCCTTCCAAATCTAAGTAATCTCATCCATAATTCAAACCACCATTCATCATCAAACTTGGAATTTCTTGTATCTCACAATGTTTGATTGTTGCATCTTTTGAGGATGAAAACAAAGGAAAAGATTAAATCATTGTAAAAAAATACCTATTAATCTGACACAGAAACTGTGAGGTAATGTGTAGGCATTGGGTTAGGATTTCAACTTCTGATAAACATTCATATTCTTTGGTATGTGGTCTTTGGATCAATTCTTTCTATTTAAAAGGAATGAATTAAATTAAAGCAACTCAATCAATAACTAAAAAACAAATGAAATAGTTTAGCATATGAATAAGCTAACCTATTATTGAAAACGATTACCAGTATCGGTTTTAAAAATATATTTACCGGCATTGGTTCGGTTCATCATGATACCGATAGTCGGTATAGCTTGTGATAAAAAAACATTTTTAAACAACTTTTTCAACAAAATGTATATCGGAATGTTGAAAAAAAAATAAATAGATTATAGTGTTAAAGACATATATTATTTAGAATATAAGGTATGAGATTGAAACTTAAATAAAAATAAAAAATTAATTAAATCACTGTAAGTAAAAATAATCTATCTAAAAGGAAAATATTAAATTAAAACAACTCAATCAATAACTGAATCAGATGAAAAAAATTTAGCATATGAATAAGTTATATACTACTTCTTATTCAATGGCCACTTTCTTCCATGTTTTGTTTGTTATATCAAAATCTTTATTTAGTTCATAGCTATTTAATAATATTATTTGGATACAATCGCTCATTTAGTCCTATGAATCTATCTATCTATCATGTTAATATATAATAATATATATTTTCTTTATGTATAATAAAGTATGAGTTTTAGATAATATACAATGATCAAGTAATGTGAAAAGTAAAAAATAATCTTTAAAAAAAATTAGATAAATATTAATATCATTTTGCTAGATTAACGTTGAAGATTAGACTTGTAGAGACTCAACATTACATCATAATAAAAAACCTCAACATTATTATGGATGCATGACTTGTTTTCATGATAAAAAAAATGAGTGCTAAGTAATAATTATCATAATATTGTTGATATCAACACACTAATTATTTTGTTAATAAAAAAACATTTATATAACATTTAGTTAGCTTTTTAAACATCTAATCTATATAAGCGACTAAACTAAACTCGTCATTTAGACTGCCATGTGCTCTTTATGATCCATAGGGAATTATGTTTTGGTTTAGATGAGATCCACAAGTAAATACAACCAGTCCATTTGGTTAAGTTCAATTAGTGTTTAATATCGTATACTAAGGCAATGATCACTTGTACACTAAGACATTATTTGCTTGTACATTTCAATCCACGCGTCAATATTGACTAAGACAAACATCAAAGCGTCGATAAAAATGAGCGGGTAGTCACGGTATTTTCGAATGTTTTTAAAACATAATAGTTTAAAAGTTATGATAGGATTATATAAATGAATTATAATTTTGTAGGGGAGGGGGGAAAATTGTAACTACTAACTAAAAATGAGAGAATTAATAGTAAATTAATAAATATCCTTCTAAAAAATATAACAAAAATCATATATGTGCTTCTTAATTAATAAATTGTGATTACCCTTTCAAGACACTAAAAATTATCATATTTACTAATACCTTAGTAAAAAAATATGACCATTTAACTACAGTAGTTTGTTTTACCTTATAAACAAATGAGAAAACATCATGAATGATAATCATCTAAACAAATAACGCCTTCCCATTTATTCAGTAAAACAAAACTCTTAAAACATGATATTTTATTTATTATTCACTTTCAAAGAATATAAGATAGCCAAAATTTTAATATAGGTAAAATGGGATTGTTAGGTAAATCCATACATTTTTTTCCTTTTACTATTAATTGTATTAATAAATAATGCGTTGAAATTGATAGAAATTGGGAATTTAAATGGGATCACTGCATATCCAATCTCTTCTTGTGAACGGACATTTAGATAATACAATGATCAAATAATGTGAAAATAAAAATATAATCTCAAAAACAAAAATTTAAATAAATATTAATATCACCTCGCTAAATTCACATTGAAGATTAGTCTTGTAGGGACCCAACATTGCATCATAACAAATAACCTCAACACTATTATTACCATCATCATGCAATAAAAAACATACAGTATGCCGCATAACATAACAAACAGGTTAATATAAGAGATATACAAAAAAAGTCGAACTTTAAAAAATACAATATCAGACGCGTGTACGTCTATTGGTTTGTTCAAATCAGTATGTTTCTCATTGAATTGAATTTACAACACCAAAATTGTTAAAAATAAAATCATATATGCATTGATGTTTATAAAAAAAAACATGTTAAAATATTAGATTTATATATAACATTACCTTTTATATAAAATATGAAAACCATAAACTAACATTAAAAGCTTCATCCTTTGAAGTTAGATTCGGATCCATGTCTATTTTTTAGCAAATGAAATAGGTTTGTATTATTATGTATTTATCGGATAAACTCTAGTAGCGCATTTTAGAGTTTATATTTAAAAATTGCTTCCCACTTGATTCACTATAAGATTTTTCACCTCTTTAAATTGTGAAGGTTTGTTGATAAAAAAATGTTTAATCAATTATTTAAAAAATATTTGACATGCTTGTATATTTTATGTTGTTAAACTATAAGAAGAATCCAAAAAAAAAAAATTAGGAAACTTTGTTGAGAATATCCACAAGCTTTTTCTTGTGTTGTGTTTATGATAAAAAAAAATGTCTAATAACAATTATCATGGTATTGTGTAAGACCCATCCACACTAATGGATCTTTACCCGGTATTGAGACCAATTTAAAACATTTAATGTTTACATAAGATTTGTAAAATCCAAAATTTAACTTAATAAGTTGGTTCAAAGTGCTTTACAAAATCAGGACTTGAACATTTAACAACTACATAACAAGATTGTTCAAGTGTTTTGATGACACGTCAAAGTTAATGAGCACGAAATTCATTTAAATCTTCAAGTTATGTGGAAGCGTTAGAAAGGTTTGCGTTCAGTTCTTCAAAACGACCTACTTGATCACCATCCAGGCCTTGAATAACATAACCTAGGATCCATCACAAGATTAACACACATTAGGGATGTTAAACATATGATAAAATTCAAGAAACAAACAAAAGGAGGTGGGGAGAAGACCAACCATAGCTTACGGCTTCACAGTTGTAAGCTACTGCTACTGCTGTGTCTTGGAGCTGGGCTGGCCGTAGCCTATGGCCAGGCGACCGTAGGTTACGGTTGGTCGGGGCTGACTTGTTTTGCTTGTTTGGTGTAGCTTACGGCCTAGGGCCATAAGCTACGGTCAGTAGTTGCTGGAAATTCCCTATTATGCTAGCCAACAAGCCACCTTGTCACCTCTACTTCCCATACTCATCTAATGGGTCTAGAGAAGTTGGGATTCGGCTTACCTACCTCTCTTACGATAAAATGCATCTCTATAACTTTTCCTCAAATCTAGAATCAACATCACGTTCCAACAATTCAATTAAAACACTATGATCATGTTAAAGTCCGAAAATGACTTACCTTAAATGTGCCCTTTCCTTCGCAAGTCCTTCTCGCCTTGACTTGTGGTTGGTTCTTGCTCCTTGCCTATTAGTTCATGGTTCACTCAATTGTTAGAAGCATAATTTATTTCATGATTTCATTTAGCGAGGCGCTATACATATAACACGCTCGCTACATAAGAGTATACTACCCATACTACTTATGGTTCAATTTCGCCTTAGCTCAAGCACATGTTAGTTACTAACTTTATCATTTGGTCATGAAAGATCATCATACAATGGTTAACAATTTCATTCCTACTATTACATACAAACTCGCCAAGTTGATGCCATTAATAGCGTTGGGTTCTCTTGGGCATTTTATCGAACACTTAGCAGGCGTTTTTGTTATATACTGACAATCACCCATTTACAACATCATAGACCCAACCACAATCAAGATTATCAATTTAACATATTATCCTATCATTCATATAGCGGAATTTCATGTGTGAACATACATTATCATTTAGATGACCAAGATGACGGATTTCATCAAAACCCATTTTCACCTTTCAACTACAACCCCTCTAATTGACCCCAATCACACTTTTAGTTAGATTTTATCATGAACATCCTGCTCCTACATCTTAATATCGCCACGAAATTCACAGATTTTAGGTACTAAACAAAACCCATCGATTTTCAATGTCCACAAGATCATCAAAAACATAATAACAAAGCATTTAAGGGTTACCTTAAGGTTAATTGGGCTCTACGAGACCGTTTCCACCTATTAAATGTGATTAACCTCTTCAATTTGCCTTAGATTGGGCTAGAATGCAGAATTTGAGCTTGTGTGTGTGTGTGTGTTTTCTGGTGTGGGGGTGATTTCCAATGTTTGGAGATGGCATCCTCTTGTTTTGTTTTATTAAACACACACATTATTACATGTTGCGCCCTTTTGGTTCGTTTAGTGTATTCAAGTTTATATTTTTGGCCATAACTAGGTTACATGGTCTTATGGATTTCATTCTAATTTAACTAGAATAATTTGTCAAGTCCTATATCATATGGCTCAGTTTTTTAACCATATTAACCCTGATTCCCCCAAAGTTACTAAATTCTGAATCACAAGATATATTTTCTAAAAGGATTTGGGGTGTTACAACTCCACCATCTTAAAGGGGTTTCATCCACGAAACTGGATACGTACCGAGTAAATAAGGGTAGTACCGCTTCATTTCTTCCTCGGATTTTCAAGTGGTGTCCAATCCCTTCCGATTTTCCCACTTCACCTTTACTTGCTCGATATCCTTGTTCTTAAGGCGCTTTACCTTTCGGTCAAGGATTTCAACGGGTTTGACCACATGATTTAGTTTGGCGTGTATTTTGATTTCCTCCAACGGCATGTAAGACGCTTCATTGGTTAGTGTGACACTCGGCAAATTCAGGTTGACAACATTGTCTAGGTCAAAGTCTACCTTAGCGAGGCACGCGTATATTATACTTAACTAGGTGTTGAGTCGTGTTATGGTTCGGGAACTGTTATTTTAGTCTAGAGGATCATTAAATGTCAGTCTAGAGGATCATTAGATGTCAGTCCTTAACCAAGTGAACAAGGGGTGACGATTCGTAGAATCGTCAAAGCTTAGGGAACATACAAGTCTCGAGTCCCGGGAATTGTGAACGAGTGTGAATGTGTTTGTTTGCATGTATTATGTGTTTACAATCATTATGTGACTTGTCGGTATGTGAAAATGTGTTAACATATGTTAAAACGGGGTTTAACGCGCAAAACACACGGAACTAAGCCCTGAGGGCGATTAGGAGGCCCTAATCGCCTTCCCCAGGGCGATTAGCATCACATATCAGGCGACTGGGCTTGGCTATAGGCGATTGGGGGGCTAATCGCCTATAGTGAAGGCGATTAGCAGCCCTAATCGCCTTTAAAAGCTGCATAATCGCCTGTAACGTACCTGGCGACTAGAAACGACTATAAATACAACACTTGACCTCCAAAACTTCATTATAACAACCCTAGCCGTCCCACAACTCGTCCCAACTCGCAAACACTCTCTGGAACACGATTTTGGATCAAACTACACGTTTTCAAGCCTATTACATCAATCTATCATAAACCTAAGGTGTGGTTTTCATTCATGCAACCTTTATTAACGTTGTTTTGAATCCCTAATGGTCCAGACCTGTTTATAAACGTTTGTGTCTTCTAAAATTCGTTAATAATCGTTGTTAATTGGGTTCTAACTATTATGCATGTTGTATGTGTTAATTATAATTAAAAGATAAGATGTTTATGATTCAAAAAGGATTGTTAGCATAATATTAAGGTGTTTACAGATTGATTATGATAGAATGTTGATGAAATCTAAGTAATTGTTCGTTAGGGTTACGGTTGTGCATGTTAATGTGATGTTTCATGCTCTGTGTGTTATTTTGGGGAAACATGTTTGCATTCAGGGCTGGTAGAACGATGTTAAACAAGGGATTTTGATTGAAACATGTTTGATATTGTTGTTTGATTGATATTTGATGTTTCGACACGTTCTGGATTTGATTTGGAGGGTTAAACGCGCGAAAAACCGGAACAGACGTGCTGAAGGCGATTAGGGACCCTAATCGCCTATGCTATAGGCGATTAGGAGCCCAATCGCCTGCGAAGGGAGCCTAATCGCCTATAGTATAGGCGATTGGGAGCCTAATTGCCTTCATTTCATGCGATTAGGATCCTAATTGCTAGTTAAGTCCTGAATTGCATGTCTTACGACCTAATCGCCTGATAAACTCCTGAAATGCATACCACATGACCCTAATCGCCTATAGTAAGGGCGATTAGCCCTCATAATCGCCTGTTGACTTTCATAATCACTAGTTGACTTTTCCTAATCGCCTGTACTGCTGCTGTAAGTATATTTTGGCATTCCGAGACCCGATTTGACACCTAGGAACATGGTAGGAACCCCGTATCATACCTAACAACTTGGTAACACGTGTTCGAACTTATTTATGTGCTAATTGAACTATGTGTTAGAACTTGTTGGACTTTAACGTATGTTAAGTGTGATTTGCATGATTGTATGTTTGAGGGTGCAAGTATAACACGGGGAGTCTCGGGTCACCAATGGGATGTCGGGTCTTGTACATTTGGTTAGTTTAACAGTCAACGTGTTTTCAAACGAACTTGGTTATGGTATGGACATCTAGAGACTAACTAACCTACGAGTTATTAGTCTAAGTACTTGTAACTGTCATATGTTAGGTCGCCGCTTTACGGGGCTAGCATAGCTTGCTGATTTTATTCATTAATCAAAGTAACGCAACCTAAGGTGAGTTCACGGCCCCACTTTTAACTGGTTTCACTTTTTGGGGGAGAAAACATGTGTTAAACTTATGTTTTGGTAACAACTGTCATACTATGGGTTTCTATGGTTTACTATACGATCTTTGGAAGTCCCGGGGGAAACCATGAATGTGCGGGTTAGCACAACGGGGAAATGTGAATAGATCTATTGGGAATGACCAACCCCACTCGTCGGCTTGGAGAGCCTGACGGGTGCATATTGTCTCAAACAGGAACAGGTTTACTATTCGGGCATAACATCTGGTTTGCGAGTTAGTAATGGTTTTCCAATCGTAGTAGTGACAAAACATACGCCTAGCTAGCGTACTTTGGTTTACAATTTTATATAGTATGGACAGGATGAACTTGGTACTTTATTTTACAAACCTGTGAACTCACCAGCATTTTTGTGCTGACGTAACTCTTACATGTTTTATCAGGTCGCTAAGGTAGCACTACGGAACTAGGGCGCACGCATCTGCACGGCGTCTAGTTAGGGTTGCATGGTTTTCAAACACTGAATATTTTGGATTACTTTTGGTTATGTTTTGAGAATAAGCTTCCGCTGTTATTTGGGAATTTTAAACTATGTTCTTGAAATTGCATATGTTCATTTAGACTTGTTTATTGTGATCGTTGACTTGGATCCTGGTTTGTCATGCGCCTCGCGGTAAAACTCCGCAAGTGGATTTTGAGGGTGTGACAGATTGGTATCAGAGCCAATGGTTATAGTGAACTAGGACTGCATGTAGAGTCTAGTCTATAGCCGAGTCGCACACACTAGATGATCACATGGTACTAAACGTTATGGTGGGTTACGTATGGGCTTGTCGGGGTGTCTCTAAATCATCTGACCCTTCTGGGTTACATCATCCGTTCTCTCTTATGTCGGGTTACTTGCTTTCTAGGCAGTGTGGTATATTGGGGTTAATTGTGTACTCTTGAGATTTGTCCAAGGCTCGGACATCTTCCTTTCATACTCCAATAGAAACACTTGCCATAAACTACCGTAGCATTACGGTGTGTGGCTAAGAGCCTATGTCCGGTGATTTGAACTTTGAACTAGGAGAACACTTGGAGGACCATGTAGAGCGGTTTATCATTTCGGGTGCACACGAAATCATAAACCGAAATGCATGAAAGCCCTAGTGAGCTCCGGGTTTGAATGGATAGTCCTGGATTGGATCTAGCCTTAATCTTGTGAACGCTAGTGGTTGTCATTAGCTGTGAAACTAAATTTTCTCGTCCTTTTGTCAGAATCATGTCTGGAGTACGTGGAGGACGTAGAGGTGGCCGCACTGGTGTGCGTGATGGTGGTGGTGGTCGTGGAGGTGTAAACCTAACACAAGAAGATCTGAACAACTTGCTGCAAGCTGCCTTTCAGTTAGGGCACAATGGTGGTGGTAAGTTGACCTATCAACTTTTGCCTCATTGGTGAACTTTGTTTACATCTTCCGTGGTTTCTTATGTGTTTCATTTCAGGTGGTCCTGTTAACCCACCCCCACCTATGTTTACCTACAAGATGTTTCGGGACTGTAAGCCCCAGGAATTCTCTGGCACTGAGGGTGCTGTGAGCTTGCTCAGGTGGCTAGAGAAGGTGGAGTCAGTGTTTTTGATGTGTAACTGTCTCCCAGAGGATCGAGTCAAGTATGCTGCCGCGTTATTTCAGGATGTTGCTTTGACCTGGTGGAACAATACCACCCAGAACATGGGTTGGGGGAGGCTTATGCCATGCCTTGGGAAAATTTTGTTCAGCTGTTGAAGCGAGAGTACTGTCCAAGGGAAGAGATTCAGAAACTAGAGCATGAGGTGTGGAACCTCAAGATGACCGGGTCAGAGATTGAAAAGTATACGGTAAGGCGTAATGAGTTGGTAGTGCTGTGTCCTGATTTGCATGTGACAGAATACAGGAGGATTGAACACTATATCTCGGGGCTAGTACCAGAGATAGCGGGATTGGTGGCTGCGGGAAATCTTCCTACATACTCAGATGTGGTCCGATCGGCTCACAGGATGACAAATTTGACGGTGAATGAGGGTATCTTGCCTGCTAAGGGTTCGACTGTCAAGGCCCCGGAGAATAACAAGCGCAAATGGGATAATGAGGGGAAGGGTTCTGTGCCAGCACGAACACAGCAGGGTAAGAGGTTTGATAGCGGGGGTTCTTCTTCTTCTTCTGGTTCCAAACCGGGTGGTTATGCGGGGAAATTACCTAAGTGCAACAAATGTGGGCGTCATCATCAGGGGGATTGCGACCGTAACCGTTGCCATCGCTGCCAGCGACTTGGGCATTTTGCTAAAGACTGTTGGGCGACACTTCCATCGACCCAGGCCCCAACTACTACCCCGGCTCCTACTGCTCAAGGAACTTCGGGGAAACAGGGTTGCTATAACTGTGGGGAGGCTGGGCATTACAAGAAGGAGTGCCCGAAACTGAAGCAGGGCGGGGATGTGAGGGATAGAAACGGTAACGGGAATAACGGGGGCGGTGGCAGAAATGCACGTGCCTTCGTCATTGGAGCCGCAGAGGCTAGACAGGATCCTGACACAGTTACCGGTACGTTCCTTCTCAATAATCGCTCTGTTAGTGTTTTGTTTGATTCCGGTGCCGATAAAAGTTTTATATCTCTGGAAGTTAGTTGATTGCTAGATGTAGTACCCGTACCATTAGAGGCTAAGTATATAATTGAGTTGGCTGACGGTAAAAAGATTGAAGCGACTTGTATCCTTCGGGAGTGTCACCTAGAGTTGTCGGGTTTGTCTTTCCCCATCGACCTTATGCCGGTACCCTTGCGTAGTTTTGACGTTGTTGTAGGCATGGATTGGTTGTCTTTGTATCGCGCTGAGATTGTTTGCTACGACAAGGTTATTCGGATTCCTCTCCCTGATGGAGAATTTCTTTCTGTGTACGGTATCAAGGGCGGTGCTCCGCTAAGCCTCATCTCCAGCATGAAAGCCCTTAAGTATCTTCGGAAGGGTTATTCGGCCGTTTTGGCACTCCTATCTGTTTCCTCTACCGATGAGAAGAAGATCGACGATATCCCTGTTGTACGCGAGTTTCCTGATGTTTTTCCGATGATTTATCTGGTCTTCCTCCCCATCGTCAGGTTGAGTTCAGTATTGATCTTGTACCGGGCACTGCTCCTATTGCTCGGGCCCCCTACCGTCTTGCACCTCCCGAGATGCAAGAATTGTCTAGTCAGTTGCAGGAACTCTTGGACAAGGGTCTCATCAGACCTAGTTCTTCCTCTTGGGGAGCCCCGATTCTGTTCGTCAAGAAGAAGGATGGCAGTTTTCGATTGTGTGTGGATTACAGAGAGTTGAACAAAGTGACCATCAAGAACCGTTATCCTCTTCCCCGTATTGATGATCTATTCGACCAACTCCAGGGTTCTAGCTACTACTCTAAGATTGATTTAAGGTCCGGTTATCACCAGTTACGCGTAAGAGAAGCTGACGTTGCAAAGACTGCCTTTCGTACACGTTATGGCCATTTTGAGTTCTTGGTCATGCCTTTCGGTCTCACAAACGCACCGGCGGTTTTCATGGATTTGATGAACCGCATTTGCAAACGGTATCTTGACAAGTTCGTCATCGTGTTTATTGATGACATTCTGATTTACTCCAAGAACAAGGCCGAACACGAGGAACACCTGCGTTTAGTTTTGGAACTTTTGCGACGGGAACAACTTTACGCTAAGTTCTCAAAGTGTGACTTTTGGTTACGCGAAGTTCAATTCCTAGGACATGTGGTTAATGAACTAGGAATTCATGTCGATCCAGCTAAAATCGAAGCGATCAAGGACTGGGAAGCACCAAAGACGCCAACTGAGGTGCGGCAATTCCTAGGCCTTGCGGGCTATTACCGTCGTTTCATTAAGGGGTTTTCGAAGATCGCTCAACCCCTCACCACTCTTACTCAGAAGGATAGAAAATTCGACTGGGGTGAACCACAAGAGTCAGCGTTCCAAGAACTGAAGTCTAAACTTTGTTCTGCTCCTATTCTGTCCTTGCCCGAGGGCACTGAAGATTTTGTTGTTTACTGTGATGCTTCTATTCGTGGTCTCGGTTGCGTGTTGATGCAACGCGAGAAAGTTATTGCGTATGCTTCTCGTCAACTCAAGGTGCACGAGAGGAACTACACCACCCATGACTTGGAGTTGGGTGCAGTGGTATTTGCGTTGAAAATTTGGAGACATTACTTGTACGGTACCAAATGCACCATCTACACCGATAACAAGAGTCTCCAACATATTTTCGACCAACAACACCTGAACATACGACAGCGTCGTTGGGTTGAACTCCTGAACGACTATGATTGCGCCATTAAGTACCACCATGGCAAGGCGAATGTGGTGGCAGACGCCTTGAGCAGGAAGGAATCAACAAACCCTCGTCGCGTTCGGGCGTTGCAGCTCACCATTCATTCCTCTCTACCTGACCAACTCCGTTCTGCTCAGTTAGAAGCTTTGAAGGAGGAAAACCTTAAAGGTGAGACTATGCACGGTGCCACAAGCACCTCGAGCGAAGGCCTGATGGCCTGCACTACTTCGCAGAACGCATATGGGTTCCTTTATTCGGGGGACTTCGGGAGCTTGTCTTAGATGAGGCTCACAAGTCCCGGTATTCCATTCATCCTGGTTCGGATAAGATGTACCAGGATCTAAAGGTGCTCTACTGGTGGCCAAACATGAGGTCGGATATAGCCTCATACGTGAGCAAATGCTTGACCTGTGCTAAGGTCAAGGTGGAATACCAGAAACCGTCGGGTCTTTTGCAACAACCTGAAATTCCAGAGTGGAAATGGGAACGGATCACAATGGATTTTGTCACGAAACTACCTAAGACACCTAGCGGGTGTGATAAGATATGGGTGATTGTCGATCGGTTGACGAAATCAGCCCATTTTCTCGCTATTAAGGAGACCGACACTATGGATCGTTTGGCTTGTCTTTATCTGAAGGAAGTTGTTTCTAAGCACGGGGTGCCGGTTTCTATTATTTCGGATCGTGACTCCCACTTTACTTCTCACTTCTGGAAGTCTTTGCACAAGGCTTTGGGTACCCAGCTAGACATGAGTACAGCTCACCCACAGACTGACGGTCAGAGTGAACGCACGATTCAAAGCTTAGAAGACATGCTTCGAGCATGTGTGATCGATTTTGGCAAAAGTTGGGAAGCTCACCTACCGTTAGTAGAATTCTCTTACAACAACAGTTACCACACAAGCATCAAGGCAGCTCCGTTTGAAGCACTGTACGGACGAAAATGCAGGTCCCCTCTTTGTTGGGCTGAGGTGGGTGAGAGTCAACTCACTGGGCCTGAGCTAGTGTACGAAACTTCGGAAAAAATCGTACAGATTCGTAACCGGTTGGCAGCGGCACGGGATCGGCAAAAGAGTTATGCCGATCAGCGCCGCAAGCCATTAGAATTCCAAGTTGATGACAAAGTACTTCTGAAAGTTTCACCGTGGAAGGGCGTCATACGCTTTGGGAAGCGTGGCAAACTTAACCCTTGGTATGTCGGACGATTTACGATCCTGGAACGCATTGGACCGGTGGCATATCGACTTGATTTACCGACGGAGCTCGGCAACGTACATAACGTCTTCCATGTGTCTAACCTAAAGAAGTGTCTGGCTGACGAGTCTCTTATTGTTCCACTGGAAGAGATTAAGGTTGATGATCGTCTCCGGATTGTGGAGGAACCTGTCGAGATTCTTGACTACAAGATTCGTAGCCTACGTCATAGCAAGATTCGCATTGTTAAGGTTCGCTGGAACTCGAACCGGGGACCAGAGTACACTTGGGAACGGGAGGATCAGATGAAGTCTAAGTATCCTCATCTTTTTCCTAAGGAAGCGTTCGAATCGAGATATGTTACCACTGCAGCTGAATGAATCTCGGGGCGAGATTCCTTTTAACGTGGGGATGATGTGACAACTCGGGTAAATCTCTCTCTTGGTTTCTATCTTTTGTATGTTTCTTTTGTTATTCCTTTTGGTACTTGTGCAATTTTCGGGACGAAAATTCTTTTAACGTGGGGATGATGTGACACCCGGCAAATTCAGGTTGACAACATTGTCTAGGTCAAAGTCTACCTTAGCGAGTCACGCGTATATTATACTTAACTGGGTCAGTTGAGTCGTGTTATGGTTCGGGAACTGTTATTTTAGTCTAGAGGATCATTAAATGTCAGTCTAGAGGATCATTAGATGTCAGTCCTTAACCAAGTGAACAAGGGGTGACGATTCGTAGAATCGTCAAAGCTTAGGGAACATACAAGTCTCGAGTCCCGGGAATTGGTGAACGACTGTGAATGTGTTTGTTTGCATGTATTATGTGTTTACAATCATTATGTGACTTGTCGGTATGTGAAAATGTGTTAACATATGTTAAAACGGGGTTTAACGCGCAAAACACACGGAACCAAGCCCTGAGGGCGATTAGGAGGCCCTAATAGCCTTCCCCAGGGCGATTAGCATCACATATCAGGCGACTGGGCTTGGCTATAGGCGATTGGGGGGCTAATCGCCTATAGTGAAGGCGATTAGCAGCCCTAATCGCCTGTAAAAGCTGCATAATCGCCTGTAACGTACCTGGCGACTAGAAACGACTATAAATACAACACTTGACCTCCAAAACTTCATTATAACAACCCTAGCCGTCCCACAACTCGTCCCAACTCGCAAACACTCTCTGGAACACGATTTTGGATCAAACTACACGTTTTCAAGCCTATTACATCAATCTATCATAAACCTAAGGTGTGGTTTTCATTCATGCAACCTTTATTAACGTTGTTTTGAATCCCTAATGGTCCAGACCTGTTTATAAACGTTTGTGTCTTCTAAAATTCGTTAATAATCGTTGTTAATTGGGTTCTAACTATTATGCATGTTGTATGTGTTAATTATAATTAAAAGATAGGATTTTTATGATTCAAAAAGGATTGTTAGCATAATATTAAGGTGTTTACAGATTGATTATGATAGAATGTTGATGAAATCTGAGTAATTGTTTGTTAGGGTTACGGTTGTGCATGTTAATGTGATGTTTCATGCTACGTGTGTTATTTTGGGGAAACATGTTTGCATTCAGGGCTGGTAGAACGATGTTAAACAAGGGATTTTGATTGAAACATGTTTGATATTGTTGTTTGACTGATATTTGATGTTTCCACACGTTCTGGATTTGATTTGGAGGGTTAAACGCGCGAAAAACCGGAACAGACGTGCTGAAGGCGATTAGGGACCCTAATCGCCTATGCTATAGGCGATTGGGAGCCCAATCGCCTGCCAAGGGAGCCTAATCGCCTATAGTATAGGCGATTGGGAGCCTAATTGCCTTCATTTCATGCGATTACGATCCTAATTGCTAGTTAAGTCCTGAATTGCATGTCTTACGACCTAATCGCCTGATAAACTCCTGAAATGCATACCACATGACCCTAATCGCCTATAGTAAGGGCGATTAGCCCTCATAATCGCTTGTTGACTTTCATAATCACTAGTTGACTTTTCCTAATCGCCTGTACTGCTGCTGTAAGTATATTTTGGCATTCCGAGACCCGATTTGACACCTAGGAACATGGTAGGAACCCCGTATCATACCTAACAACTTGGTAACACGTGTTCGGACTTATTTATGTGCTAATTGAACTATGTGTTAGAACTTGTTGGACTTTAACGTATGTTAAGTGTGATTTGCATGATTGTATGTTTAAGGGTGCAAGTATAACACGGGGAGTCTCGGGTCACCAATGGGATGTCGGGTCTTGTACATTTGGTTAGTTTAACAGTCAACGTGTTTTCAAACGAACTTGGTTATGGTTTGGACATCTAGGGACTAACTAACCTACGGGTTATTAGTCTAAGTACTTGTAACTGTCATATGTTAGGTCGCCGCTTTACGGGGCTAGCATAGCTTGCTGATTTTATTCATTAATCGAAGTAACGCAACCTAAGGTGAGTTCACGGCCCCACTTTTAACTGGTTTCACTTTTTGGGGGAGAAAACATGTGTTAAACTTATGTTTTGGTAACAACTATCATACTATGGGTTTCTATGGTTTACTATACGATCTTTGGAAGTCCCGGGGGAAACCATGAATGTGCGGGTTAGCACAACAGGGAAATGTGAATAGATCTATTGGGAATGACCAACCCCACTCGTCGGCTTGGAGGGCCGGGCGGGTGCATATTGTCTCAAACAGGAACAGGTTTACTATTCGGGCATAACATCTGGTTTGCGAGTTAGTAATGGTTTTCCAATCGTAGTAGTGACAAAACATACGCCTAGCTAGCGTACTTTGGTTTACAATTTTATATAGTATGGACAGGATGAACTTGTCTCGTTACATCAGTACACACCCCAACCCGACGTGTGACGCATCTGAATACACCACCATGTCTTCCGTCCCATCGGGTAGTGTGAGCACGGGTGGCATGTGAGAGTTTGTCTTTTAAAATATTGAAGGCTTTGTCTTGCTCCTCACCCCATTTGAACCTTTCTTCTTTACGGGCTAGCTTGGTTAGTGGGACGGCGATTTTTGAAAAGTCCTGTATAAACCTTCGGTAGTAACCCGCGAGTCCTAGAAAACTTCGGACCTTGGACGGGTTTTTAGGTGGGCTCCATTTAGATACCGCCTCAATCTTGGAGGGGTCCACCAACACACCCTCGGCATAACCACGTGTCCGAGGAATTGAACTTCTCGAAGCCAAAAAGCGCACTTCGAGAACTTAGCATAAAGTTTCTCCCTTCGGAGTGTTTTGAGTACCTCATATAGATGACGAGTGTGTTCCGCCTCACTTTTGGAATAGATGAGGATGTCGTCGATAAATACGATCACGGATTTGTCCAACATAGGTTTGCACACCAGGTTCATGAGGTCCATGAAAGCTGCGGGAGCATTTGTCAATCCGAATGACATCACGAGGAACTCGTAATGTCCTTAGCATGTCCGGAATGCGGTCTTGGGTATATCGGCTTCCCTTACCTTGAGTTGATGATACCCCGATCTTAGATCGATTTTGGAAAACCAAGTGGCACCTTGAAGTTGATCGAATAGATCATCAATTTGGGTTGCAGGTACTTGTTTTTAACCGTGAGCTTGTTTAGCTCTCGGTAGTCTATACACATGCGGAGATTACCGTCATTCTTCTTTACGAATAACATCGTGCTCCCCACGGGGACACACTCGGTCGGATAAAGCCTTTGTCAAGAAGGTCTTGCAATTGTGTCATTAGCTCTTTGAGCTCAGACGGGGCTAGGCAATATGGAGCCCTAGCCACCAGCTTGGATCCCGGGATTAGTTCGATCCCAAATTCGATTTCTCGCTCAGGCGGGATACTTGGCAAGTCATCCGGGAAAACATCAGGGAATTCCCGCACTATCGGTACATCTTGAATCTGCATGACATTGTTTCGGGTGTCGGTCACATGAGTTAAATATGCCTTGCACCCGTGTTGTATAAGTTTCCTAGCTTCAAGTATTGAGCATAGGATGGGGTTGTATCTTGCTTCTCCATGAATTGTGACATGCTCACCGCTTGGCGATGTTACTTGTATCACTTTACGGTGGCAGTCCACGTTGGCATGATGTTTGGACAACCAATCCATGCCAATCACGATTTCGAACTCTCCCATCTTCATGGGCACTAGTTCTATAGGAAACTCTTCCCCATCGATGATGATTGTGCAACCTCGACATACTTCAAAAACAACAAAATGTTTGTTATCACCTACTTCTAATTCAAGTGGAATAGGCAACTTTTCAAGAATGAAAGATGGGTTCTGAATAAGTTCGTGCGAGATGAAAGACTTGTTCGCACCCGTATCAAATAAAACTTTTGCAAAAAAAAAAAAAAATTAACGAGGAAGGTACCTGCGACCACGTTCGGGTCTAGCCTTGCCTCTTCAGCGGTGATGTTGAACGATCTTGCCTGTGACATGGGAGCTTCGCTCGGGGTTTCGTTCTTGACATTTGACTTTGAAACTTCGGCGCACTCGGATTTCTTGTGCCCCGGTTTGTAGCACTTGAAGCACACATCGGCTTTAGCAGGGCAATTGCCCACAATATGTCCCAATTTCTTGCAGATTGGGCACGACTTGTTTTTAAAGTAACAGTCTCCCTTGTGGCCTCTACCACAGATCTTACATGCGTTAGGCAACCCGCCCTTCGCATTATCCTTTTTGGGAGATTCCCCAACCTTTTGTTTCTTGCTCGGGCTTGGGTTTGGGTTCACCGACCTCCTCTCACTCCTTTCAACTTGTTTCTTGAGTTCCAACTCCCTTTCGCGAGCCGCATTGATGATTCCATGCAAGGTTTCATACCTTGAGGGGGTCATGAATTCCCTAAACTTAGCCCCGAGCATGTTGTGAAAGTAGTATATTTTCTATTCTTTGGTCTGATCTATGTCCCCGCAGAACTTGAGTTTATCTAAGAAGATCCCCGTGATCAGGTCTATTGTTTCCCCTTTGTGTTGGAGTTAGGTGAATTCCTCCTTGATTTGATTTACCGCCGCCTTGGGGCTATGATGTTGGAGAAATGATGTTTTAAACTCCGTCCATGTCATAGCCCTTAAGACTTTCGAGGTCAATCCGCTTATTTTCACGTCCCACTAATTCTTGGCTAGGTCACGCAATTGACCGGTGGCATAAGCCACCTTATCTTGTTCTTCACAACTGGTCTGATCAAAGATATCTTCCATCTCTGATAGCCATCATTGGCATTGGATGGGGTTTACCTCCCCTTGATATAAACTCGGTTTACACGCCATAAATTTGTCGTATGGACAAGTTTTCCGAGTTTTGTTTCGAAGAACTTCTTGGAGAATACTTTCCTTGATCTCGTTGCACTTCTCTTGGATGACTGAGAGAAGCGTTGTCTGACGTTTGTCTAGGAATCCGGGCATAGCATTTTGTATAGCCGTTCCGATTTCCTCCGAAACGACCTACTTGATTTCACCCCTAGTCACGGGGGTTTACCCACTAGATGTGGAATCATCAGCCATCTTGTGCTGAAAGATTATTCTCGAGTTAGAGAATATTTCGAATATATTCATTGATTGCTCCATATAATTATATGATCGTGAATTCCCAATTGCCAGCTCGACTGAGCCTTAGCCCCCCACGACCGTGTAATTAGTGTGATTTCGGGTCTTAGTGCTTAATGCACTACCCCCATGTTTGTTCCTGATTGACACATGTTCAATCATGATTTGTGTCATTTCTGACTCGGTAAAAGTAGCCATAGAAGTAACTTCTTTACCGGATTGATGATCAATGAACCGAATGCTTAACTCGTTTAACCTTGGGCTCTGAATACCACTTGTAAGACCCTACCCGATAAACGGGTAATATAGAATAGCTACGAGGTAATGAACTTAGTTTAGAAATTTAGATTCAAAACTTTACATACTTAACAAGATTCACAAACACTTAGTACATACGTATCATGATTCAAAACATACGTATTGTCTAGATAGTATTGAAAACATTAATGATAACAAATTCCAAAAACCAAGTTTTGTAAGATTATGTTCAAAAGTTGCGGAAGTAGACGAGTCTATTACGTTCGGTTCTTGTTCTAAGTCTTGATCATCATCCGTTACGCATACTTATCATTCCTGGGGGTTAAACATGGACAAAGAACCCATTAATCGTTAATGAAATCGAATAGAATTGAAGATAATGAAAACAACATTTTTATATATAAAGGCATAAATACAGTGACCCAGCGTATTTACGCCACTGCTCAGCATTATTGAACATGATTTGCACCGTAAAGCGAGGGCACCAACGTAAAAGTGTTTCAGTACCACTGTAAATACGGTGCTCTACCGTATTTACGCCCTCTGACGATTTTACATGGTTCTGGATGAATTTTTATGGGTTCTTTCTATTTCTTTTGAGCATTCATTCACCTTTGGGAGTCTAGGAATGATTTTTGAAGATAGATATCAAGTGACAAGATCATTTTATCATCATAATCATGAAATTTTACGATTTCCCAAGTTATAGTTGGGATTTACACATGGCTAATCAAGCCTTGGCTTGACTTGACAAGGTGTGCATCCCTCCAAGCCACTATACCGTTGTGGCGATGCCTCGTGTCCATGGCCACTTGTGCCACTTCTCTTGGTCTTACTCACCGGCCCATATTACTTGTGATATGGTTTTATTTATGATTTATATGCCTCTTGGGAATCATAATAGCATTTCAATTCCTACGAGTCTACGACCCTCCCAATAGTATAGTGTATAGTTTCAAAGTATGCATATATTTATAAAGTCATGGTTATGACTTACCTTAGTCGTGTCCTTTTGCTTCAAATCCTTACCCGAGTGGCTTCCCGAAGACTCAAGCTTTGCACCTAGATGTTAAGTATTACACACATATGATTAGGTACTTGCTCATAGGTGCATTTTCACATATTCCTATGTGTTCCATCAAAAGAATATAGTCCCAAATGAAATCGAGTTTCATTGAGGCGTTTCATCAAACCCTTGGTAGGCATCATTTTACCAAAGTTATTTATATGGCCTAAAGACCATTATGATTCAGTTCCATCTTAATTTTAACAGTACTAGCATACAATTAAACATCCAAACCAAGATTGTTAGTCACAGACATATCAATAATAGTATTTTCATATTCTTGAGGTGATTTCTACCAAGTATCAAGAAACCCAAACATATCCTACAACATGGATTCTTATGCATCATACAATAATTTTGCAAAATAAAAACAATTTATCATGTATTATGGTCCTCTAATACTAGAGTAACCTCACAAGCCCTTGAATTCATGTTTTATAAAATTATAACAACCCTAGTTTTCACCCATCACATGATTTGAATAATATCACCAAATTAATTCAAAGAAAGATTACCTAGATGATTGTTATGCCTTGGTGATTCATTTTATAGCAAATGCACCAAAAACCCCTTTGATTTGGGTTTGATTTAGGCTTGATTCATGAGTTGTTGTTATGTAAGTGTGTTTAGTGTGTATTTGAGGTGAAAGGATCGATCTCCGGAATGTTGAGATCATCCATCCTCTTTTATTTTTATGTCTAATGATTTACACTTTGGAAACCTGGCAGATTTAGTCATCCTAGTTGACTACCCATGTTTGTATTATGATACACTACCCAAGTTAGCATTTATGTGTTTTTATCTAGGCCACGATACTAAAGGATTTAACCTGGTTACTAGGCCAAGATAGAAATACTAATATTTCCTCGTCATGTGTTCGGTTAGTAAATATCCTATTATTCGCTTAAACAACAATGATGATAAATGAAAGATTTTGGGGTTTTACAATTCAAATAATAATGAAGCTGGAAGAAGTAAGAAGTCGTCAAAAGATTTATGCCGACAATCGAAGGAGACCCCTAGAATTCCAAGTTGGAGATCACGTCCTACTCAAAGTGTCACCATGGAAGGGAGTGATAAGATTCCAAAAACGAGGAAAATTAAATCCACGTTTCATAGAATACCACCAGAATTGAGCGAAATCCATGACGTTTTTCATATCTCTAACCTTAGAAAATGTATCATAGATACCCAAACTATCATTCAAATAGACAACATCAAAATAAATCCTCAGCTACACTTTACAGAAGAACCAACATAAATAATGGCCCGACAAGAAAGAAAACTTAGGAGAGGAAAGGTTCCCATAGTTCAAGTCAAATGGAATGCTAGAAGAGGACCTGAAATTACATTTGGGAGAGAGGATGTAATGAAAGAAAAATACCCCCACCTTTTCGTTAACCAGGTATAATACGTTAAAATTCGGGGACGAAATTTGCTAAGAAGGGGGAGTGTAACAACCTCAGAAACTTAATCCTGGTCACAATTAAAGCAACGTATAATAAAACAATTAGTAACGGGCTGAATAGAATAAATTGGGTCACCCGAAGGTGAAGCCCAATAACTTACTCGAATGGGTCGATCAATGGACTTACCCGGTTAACAAATGAGCCGATAATATTTATAAAGTAACCTATATAATTATGGCCCAATATACTAAAGCCAATTACCCCATTTTATACCTCTCGACCCATTCCGATTAATCATAGCATTGGCCCAATAACCTCCCTATATTATAAAGACCAATTATACTAACCCAAGCCTAATCCCTTTTATTCCATAAGCGCAATTCCTTGATTAACTTCTCGGCCCTTTTCCCCTCTAACCCAAACTGCCGCCAATTTCCATCCCCTTCCACCTGTTAAGTTAACAACACACTCAACCTCCTTCCTTACACTCCACCTCCTCATCCTATAACTAGTTCCATCATTACTTACATCCACACATAAGTTTATAAAAACCTCTCTTGTCCCTTCGGTTTCCATTCCAAACACCCACTATCACTATCAAACTTTATAATATCACCAATAATACCAGTAAAACAAAACCACTAACACCCAAGAACCATTCGGCCAAGGTATCGGCCGATCCATCTTCGCCCATTATCAAGTCACTGGGTAAGTATTTCAACTACTTTTTCATAGGAAACGAGTGCCTAAGCTATAATGGCCACCTTTTAGTTTAGTTTATACACCTAAGCTGTAATGGTCAGCCATAAAAATGTATATATGTGTGTGTGTGTGTGTAATAGAAACTATGATGATAACAGGTGATCGGCTCAACTCTTGAATAATCGGCATCTCATAGAAATCAAGCAAGACCTCTTAACATGAGTGCATGTCCCCCATTTTACCGTTAAAACTCTTTGAGGTGAATGCATGTTGTGTCTATTTGATGAAACTTGCATGTTGTCGTGTGATAATCGATGTATGATAGAACCCGATCGACATAGAAATAACGAGATTGGATCCACTTGGTCTTTCCAAAATGTATTTATCTTAATCCGTGAAGGGGTTAGGAACCATTATCTAACATTGATAAAGTGTTACCATAGAGATACATTCTTATTATTTTCGATCGGCCATGATTATTGAGTCGCATATTTTCGGTCAACTTCATAATCGGTCATAATATGTTTTTGGCATCACTCACTAGTTCTATAACTTACGTATTTTAACATGCATTTCAGGATCTAAATGAATGTTCGGGACCCGAAAATCATGCTTGTTCAAGTGATCTTATCGACAAAATGGAATGTTTTATAAATAAAAAATGGTTTGCGGTTGTTGTTATGTTTCCAAGAAGTATGATGTTGTTGTTTTTCGATGGATGTAATGTAAGAAAATCAATTTTAAAAGTAATAATATAAGGAAGTTTATGTAAGCATGATTGTGTTCTTGAATACCAATCGGTAATGACTCGCAAATCTGGGTCGTTACAGAAACTTTAGGAAAATGCTTAGGGTAGTGCTAGGAACATAATTGGTAAACATTTTTGAGAAATTTTGCGAAAAAATTTGTGGGAATTCTGACAGGTTTGAAAACCGTCACTTCAGTCAGGTGCATGGCCGTGCTCATTAGTGGGCATGGGCGTGCCCATCTTGAAGACACTGTTGGAATTTCTCTCGATGACCAGTCAAACCTGCAGGCATGCACGGCCGTGCACATCTGTGTGCACGGGTGTGCACCACCTAGAAAACCTCCAGAACTTTTTAAATTTCAAATTTAACTTACTTTTGCAGTTTAAAATCAGTTAGGGTGTTTTAGACAAAAACCCGTTTAAACCGTTGAACCAGTAGTTAACCAGACTGACAGACTGAGCCACACGGCCGTGCACACCCTTGTACACGGGCATGCAACCACTAGATCCCATAACTGATTATTTTCTGCAGAATTTTAACTTTAAAGAAACTGGACCGATTCTGTTGTGTTTTGTCAGAAATTTCGAGAAGAAAAAGACCAGCTCAACGATCACCATTCGTTTCATCAGGATCCCACCAGTCCGGCGAGTCTGCACCGTTGGAGCTTCTGCCTCATCAGATGGTTGAGGCCGATGGACCCATCCCCGATGGTGTCCACCCCTGGTTATACTTCAACCACGGTGGTGAAGAGCAGAACACCCACAGGCGTTTACTCCTCATCCAATCCAGGCAGATAGCCGATTATCGACCTGTGGACTATGATTCTATGAGATCTGTGGGGATGGAGCCCCGATTCTACAACATCCTAATGTTTTCTAAAGAGAATTATGTAACTTATGGATTTTTATCAAATCATGCACCCTGAACATACAGTGTGGATAAAGCACCACCTCAGGAACGATTGAAGAAGATATAAATTGCGATGATGAAGATATAAATTGAATAGAATAAGTATTAAATATCATAAATCTGAACATAAAAGCACAATCTCAAACAATGATACACACATGCAATCTCAAAAATCAATCGAATCCGAATACACCTATTACTGTATAGGAGATGATTTTTTTAGGTTAAGGTTTGTGAGGCTAAACAGGAAAGAAAAAAAATAGCATACAAAAGAAGAATAGGCAAATGAGCGGGAAAAAACTAAGAGGCCCTCAAAATGTGCCATGGGCCCATAAAAACTTTTATTTATATATTATAGTAGATATGTAGTCACTTTGGTAAAAATCTAATTTCTTTTTATTTACAGCAAAAAAGTTGATGACAGATCATTGCTAATTAATTATACACTCTTAACTAGAAAGATAAAAAAGTCCACACGTAGAATTAGTAGGCTTTATGCGTTATCGAGTGTTGATCCAATACAATTTTTTTTCCTAAAAACGACTTATTCCTTTTACGTTCCACACATTTTTTTTCACTTAATATTAGATTTATCTATCCAGTAAGCTTTCCGGGATAGTTAAATCTAATATGAAGTGATAAAATACGTATTACGATGTAACATAGAAATTAATGTACTATAATATGAGAAAATAACAATTTTAATCATGTGAATAAGAATGAAAATGTATATTAAAAAAGAATATTTGTGTTTGGATGAGGAGCAAAGCTAGAAACAACCATTGCATGGCGTGATTGAGGCGATGGTCTTGAAGGTATGACTTTTTTAAAAGAAGTGGTTTTAACCTATTATGCTCTTGATGAAAATAGAATTCCTAGTTTGAACATGATTAATGACTTGTCTAGACATGATTAATTAATTACTTGAACACATTGTGCTTTTTTTTGTATGAACAAAAACCCACAAAAAAATTTTTTTTTGTTTCGTTTTTTGTATAGCACTATTGGTGTGCGTGGGTTTTACAAGACTTAAACTTCTTTTCTTTTGAAGACAACAAATTCTAGGAGAAATGCCAAAAGTAGGTGAAAAGGGAATTAAGTTGGAAACCAGTGGGACGCTTTCAAGTTTTAAATTTATAATCTAAAACGATTGTTGCTCAACATTCTAGACCCCACACAACAGGCTAGTGTACCTATCGTGAGTAGTATGCAAGTACCGAGTATCGAATCTAAGGACACGATTTTTACTACTCGGCTTCCTAAAAATTACTAAAAGAGTTTTAAAGTGCAAGAAGAAAAGTAAAAGAGAGATGTAAACTGTAAGAGAAATCAATAGCAAAACAAATGTTGCTTCGGGATCAAATGTTGCCTGTATGAGACAATAGTAGACTCTTGTTAAAGTGGTGTGTTTAAGTTGTGCACCTTCACTTAACCTTGAGTTGCATTACCGCATTCTCTAGAGGTGACTGTTATCGCATAACTATGTAAATGATTTATGTTCTTAAGATTTTATGAGGGTCTCCCAAACCGGGCAGCTCACCACTCAACAATGAGGGGAAGATGACCCAAGACTGTGACGTCCCAAACCCCAAGTACCCACCTCCCAGTGTTGCGATATAGACATCTAACGACTCTAAACTTTTATGAATAACTTGTCGGTGGCATGAGCCTGACCGATCAAGTTACCACTTAATATCATAGAGGGGTCGTGATTAACCAAAACACGTGCATCCCCTACTTAAATTAATTAATATTTCAAAAATTGATTGGCCTATTACTAATTGTGTGGCAATATAGTAATGAAAGAAAATAAAGACCGTTTTCTTCCAACACGGGTTTACTAATCCTTGATTTGTGCCAAAGCTATCACATAGACAATGAAGCTAAGTCACACAATCAAGGCTTGGCTTATCACTAGGACCAAGTATAAAGACCGTACCGACCCTAAGTGAGATTTTGATAGTAAAGGATTAAGCCACAAAGTGTGTATATTTCTATCCACAAATGGGCTAATCACTAGTCGTGAAATTAGGTTAGCTTGCAAGTGCGCGGGTTGTTGCACACCGCAGGTACACTCACAAGTCCATCCACTTCCTATCAAAACACCCACAAGACCAAATACTAAGTGATTAATTAGTTAATTCATTAAACAAAGTTTAGATAAGAAAGAATTATTAAGAACACAAAACACCACTTCAAACAAAAGATAAACTATTTATTTCATACCAAGTTCCATCATCACCCTAGCAACACCAAGAGAAATCTATCCTAGCATGGTTGATACAACAAGCTTACAAGGTTGGTTTTGTGTACAAAATATGGTGAGGGTTGTATGGAGATTTCTAGTGGTTTTGGGTGATTTCAGGTTGTTTCTCTCTCAAATGTGGTGTTTATGGAGTGATTCAAAGCTCCAAAGGACACTCACAAGTCCCAAAGATGGCTGAAACTTAGTGGAGAAGTGTTGGTTTTTAATGTGGGAAGGGATGATAAAAGTGTGGAGTGGAGGCCTCTATTTATAGGCAATTCAAGCTCTGTATGCCCGTGCAGCTTATTGTGGCAAGCCCACGCTCGATAGATGGTACTGTTGCAGAGTCCTTTCGCACAGAATCTGTTGGGTGCCAGTGGGTGCACGCCCATGCCACTTCTTTGGCATGCCCGTGCAAGCCAGTTTTGCACGAATGCTTGTCATTCATGGTCTGCTGGAGCATTGGGGAGCACGCATCAGTTGGCAAGGTCGTCCACATGTGTTGACACGCCCGTACAACCCTGCAAAATTGACTTTTTGCCTTTGGTTGACCTGGAAATGTTGACTTGTTGACCTGGGACAGTTGCACGGCTGTGCTGCATCTGGCACAGCGTCAAAGTCTTCAATTTCTTCCGTTTTGTGTCATTTTTCACTTCTTTTCACCTCCCGACCTCAAATCCTGCAATTATCAATAAAGAAAGATAAATCATGATAAAACTAAGATAAAAGCACAATTTTGGGTGTAAAGTAGGTGAAAATACATGTAGTAAACATGTTAATTTCTCGGCACATCAACTATGGTACTCGTTGGAAAGAAAATAAAACGTTCGTTGATTTAGTGTAATTTTTTTCTATAAAAAATCTCGTATGTAAAAGTTATTAACGTTTTAAAATTGTGGGGAAACATGAGAGAGAAAAAGTTATCAACACACTCTCAAAACTTCGATAACTTTTATAAAACTACAACACACTCTCATGTATACCGTCGTATATCACCAGTTATCTATTCATATACATATGTATTGATAGATTTTCTCATAATTCTATTATAGTTTCTTTAGTCATATATAAAAATGTGCATCATCATATCCTCATGTGTAAGGAGAGTAAACAATAATTACCTTTCAAAAACGTCCTAATATTCACTTTACTGTATGCCTCTAAAAAGATCGAGTCGGCTCTATGTATACAAACGTATAAGACTATGTGTTATGGGTTTGGTTGGGCAAGGGGTGAGGCACAAACATGTAGGGGCGCATGAGAGGGAGGGATTTCGGGCGTAATGGTGAGAAGGTAAAGCTAGGGACATAGTAGCCACAATAGTTGCTTGCGTTACGTCTGTCTACATAGCTCCATTATATTATACTAGTAGGAAACCCAAGCGATGTTGTGGGAGTGACATTTTGCCTTGTGATACTCATTTCTTATTCGAATAATATTTGTTGTGGCATGAATGTTGTGGATATACATTATAAGCGATACACATGTCTAGTAACTAACAAATTTAGCATTTAAATTATCAAGTACTTTAAGAAACCACTGATGCAATAAACTAACATATGAATGAAGAAAAATAAGTCTTAAACATAAAAGTTCAAAACACAGTGTTAAGTGTGAACTACCTAAATCATGATTAGATCAATTTAGTTATACTCCTTCCAAATCTGAATAATCCCATCCATAATTTCATACCACCATTCGTCATCAAGAGTGATCCTTGGAATTTCTTGTATCTCACAATGTTTGATTGTTACATATTTTGAGGATGAAAACAAAAGAAAATATTAAATCACTGTAAAAAATACCTATTAATCTGACACAAAAACTGTGAGGTAATGTGTAGACATTGGGTTATGATTTCAACTTTTGATCAACCTTCATATTCTTTGGTATGTGGTCTTTGGATCAATCCATTCTATTTAAAAGGAATGAATTAAATTAAAGCAACTCAATCAATAAGTAAAAACCAAATGAAATAGTTTAGCATATGAATAAGCTAACGTATATTTGAATGTTTTAAATATCATATTTTTAAAACTATGATAGAACTAAATAAAAGAATTATAATTTTATAGGGGATGTGAGAAAAATGTAACTACTAACTAAAAATTAGGGAATTAACGTGTAAATAAGATAGGGTATTAAAGTGTAAATAATGTATGAATGACTATTTTACCCTAATTTCAGGATTATAATGAAAAATTAGTTTTTAAGTTTTGGGTATCTTAAACTACCCATCCCTCATACATTATTATAATATACTAGTACGGTGCCCGCGCGATGCAGCGGGGAACACAGACGCTTCTAAAGTTGTGTATGGTTAGGTTCAATTTGATTATTAGCCTAAACTGAAACTAAAACCAAAGTCATCAGTTAATCGATCTTATTAAACAATCAATTATTTGGTTCGATTTATATGGTTAGATAAACGACTTTTAGTCCGATTTAGTTAATTTTGGTTAACAACAAAAACCAAACTTCTAACCAAATTGACTAAAGCAATTAATCGATTGTGTAATAAGATCGATAAACCGATAATGTCGATTTTGTTTCGGTCGAGGCTAATAACCGAACACAACCATGTACCATTAGAAGTATCTGTGTTCCATACTACATCGCGCTGGCACGTTGTTATGATTATATGAATGGTTCTGTTTCAGTTTGACTGATTACGTTTAACTAAGGGTAAAAAAAGATAACCGATTTTAAGTTAAATCGAATGTTGGTTAATTTAGTTTTCAATTGATTTTGGTTCAATTTTGTCTCTTTTTTCGTTTGGCTTCGGTGAACCGTTTAATTATTGCTCACTCCCAGATATTGTTAATTACGTAGCACAAAAAATTTTTAAATTAAAAAAAATAATACTATACACAACTTAAAGATAATAAAATGCTCATTATTATGATGTAATTCTTTTTTTTTGTAGAAGTATCAATGTATGGAAAAATATGACTATTTAAAAATCATGGGAGATAGTTTGCTTAAAACAAGGAAAAAAAGTTTTACTATAATTTAAATAAACAAAATCTTAGTAAAGTTTAAGGGATTAAAGTGTAACTAGGATGAGGTATTAAAGTGTATATGTCACACCCTCAAATTTCCACTGCGGGGTTTACACCGCGAGGCGCATGACATACCAGGATCCCATAGCCATAAGTCATATGAACGAACTCTAAATGCCCAAACCATTTAGTTCGCTATCAAAAATCAAGTTTAGTTAAGCTGCGGAAGCGTAAACCAACTTTAAACCTTTTAAAACCGTGCGCAAAACAACGTGCCCAAATTAAAACCATACGAAAGAAAACGTAAAAGCATGATATGTAATTTAGGTGTATGCCCAAGACCCCAAATGCAGTGAAACGTGCAGTGCTTCCTAATCGTGACACCGAAAGCTAATTACCTGCAAAAGCATGTACATAGTGGGTCAACAAACAATATTGGTGAGTTCACAAAGTAAAGTAAATAAGTAAGTAAACGCGTAGGTTTTCCCTAAACCACGTAACAACAGGTAATGCGTCGGCCTCCCAGACCACGTAACAACAAGTAATGCATCGGCCTCCCAGGCCACGTAACAACAAGTAACAGCTAATTCATATGCCAAGGGTAGCTAACCCACTCATGATAACTAATACCGGTGATACCGAACTGCTAAACAACGAGATCCCACAATAGTGAGCAAAGTGCGTTGCATCATTGCCCATCAACAATGACAATAAAAATTAAGTTATAGTTCACACCATGCTCCCGGCACGATGTGAGGTTTGTGAAACCTAATAGTGCTATCAACTAATAACCCGCTTGCCCACTCGGCAATTCATTCGGTATCTAGAAGGACTTCAACGATAGGGTTGGTTTAGTTCATCAAGGACATATACCATGAATTAGTAAAAGTAGATTCACCTTATGAACCTAGCATCGCAAAACCCGGGATGTGTAAAAGTAGTCCCAAATCGGACTAGAAGACGTTAAGTGAGTTGTCTCAAACCCGAGACGCATGCTTTTGAGAAAAGTGTAGTGAAACTCACCTTAGGTTGCAAGCAATTTATCCAAACTCCACAAACAATAATGTGCTACCAACTCCCTATTACAAGTGTCACTAAGTGAGTATATGTGTAATATCATTACACCATATGACCCGTTTGTCCAAGACGTTTAAAAGTTCAAAACCGTGTAAGTGACACCTAATGATTCTACATGCACAAGTAAACCCTACGAACCCGTAGATGAACATATTGATTATCATCATATTTACACTTCATATACATCTCATATAAGTGTCCATATAAGTTCATGTAAAATACATACCATATAAGACTCCAAATAGTCACATTAACGTATACTACAAAATCTGCGTTTTTAGGACAGATTGTGTGTTGTGAAAAACAATTTATTTAAAATACTTATTAAATGAATTAAACTCCCAAAATTTTCCTGAATATTCTATGGAGTCCACTTGATAACCCATACTTTTTTTTCTGTCTCAAAACCATACAAAAAAAATTATGAAAAATCGTACAACATAGCTATGTCCAGAAAGTTTCCACAACAGATCAGATTAGTAGAAAAATTCCCAAAAATTGTGTATTCACACAAACAGGATGAATCCATTTGGAAAATTCAAGCGTCATCAATTTCGACCTACTGTCCAAATTTCATGATCTAACTCTTTGTAAAACTCAAGTTATGATCGTTTAACGTTGATCCAATTTACTAATCCGAAAATCTGATATGACCCTTAATCAAAGAAAATTCCAAAAACATATCAAACGACATCCAAATCAGATGGTTTTGCCCATTCTAAAAAGCTAAGACCATGTACAATACATTCGTGCAAAGAATCGATCAAAACAATTATTTGCAAGCCACA
The DNA here is from genome assembly GCA_032199755.1 of Ambrosia artemisiifolia. Taxonomy (NCBI): domain Eukaryota; kingdom Viridiplantae; phylum Streptophyta; class Magnoliopsida; order Asterales; family Asteraceae; genus Ambrosia; species Ambrosia artemisiifolia. The sequence continues at coordinate 18,393,974 of CM063526.1, forward strand.
TAATAGACCCTACAAATCGACATTCAGATTCTGTCCAGATTTTAATCATGCAATATTATCAACTATATCAAACCCTAGTTGCATATTATCAATCAATAACACCCAACAAACATCATACAACATTAATAAGACCCAAATCAGATCAAAACCCTAATGATACATCATAAACATCATCATTCATAAACCCTAGAAGTCTAAAACATCAAAAACATGCAATATCATGTAATATACCAAATAACAATCGCATACTATCATGTTTGACCCATTAAACCTTTATAAAAACATTGTTTTAATCTTTGTAAGTTTATTTCAGATCTTGGACAACTTGTTTATGGTGCTTTATAACATAATAAAGAAGATAAAACACAAAAGGTTTAACAATATACCTAAAGCTCTTCGTTCGGGTGACAAAACGCAATTAAAGCTCCAAAGCTTGATTGATTATGGTTATGGAAGAAGTCATGGAGTGTATTTTTTGTATGGTGGCTGCTAGGGACAATTAGGGTTGTGTTTTTGAGAAGTAGGGTCTTTAAAATCGTTTTTAAAGAGGTTAAACTTGTTTTCCAAGTATTCTTTGCCATCGCGGACCGCGGAGGGATTTTTAAATCATGTCGCGGACCGCGGCGTCCCTTATTAAATCGTCAGATTTATTCCACTCCCACGCGGACCGCGGGAGAGTTTCTTTTCCCGTCGCGCTCCGCGGGGGAGACCAAAAATCAGAAATTTTATTTTATTTGTTCTACAATACTAGCCACCTTTCAATATTAATATTCTAAACGTTCGTCATGCATATTTGGATCCCGGTCCGTCCTGTCCCGGTTACCGATCCGTTAACGTTTAATCACGTAAGTTCACATAAGCACATAATATTAACACGTAAGTTCATGATAATCATATTTCACCATGTCACCAACGCTCGGGGTTCCCTACTTGTATACGTAGTCTTGTAATTCCCCGAATTACCATTTCATGCAGTAATTAACCTATAAATGTGCAATGAATGACTCTCCTAACTAACCCTAGTTAGGTAGAATGCAAGGAATGTAAGTACAAGTTGACTAGAGTCTAGTTAAAGTAGGAACCTGAAATTGCGGGGTATCACAGTATAAGTGTTTGAATGACTATTTTACCCTAATTTTAGGGTTGTTTATAAAAGTAAAGTTCTTAATTTTTTGGTAGTAAACTACCTTTGTCTCATGCATTATAATTAAGCAGGGTGCCCGCGTGATGCAACGGGGAACACAGACACTTCTAACGGTATGTATGATTCGGTTCAGTTCAATTATTAGCCTCAGCCGAAAATAAAACCAAAGTCATCAGTTAATCGATCTTATTAAACAATCGGATAGTTGGTTCGGTTTATACGGTTAGATTATTGGTTTTTAGTCCGGTTTAGTTAATTTTGGTTAATAACAAAAACCAAACTTTTGCTAAAATTTTTTTGCCTATTTTACCCTCATTTTAGGGTTCTTAATGAAAATAAGGTTCTTAACTTTTGGGTATCTTAAACTACCATTGCCTCATACATTAGGGGGGACAGGGCGCTACCAGATTTGGGCACAAATGCAACGGTCCCGTGAACCAATTTCTGGTTCTATCTAACAGGCTGGTAGTTTGGTATCAAATGCAACGGTCGAATTTTTATGGTTTTTAAGTCCTTTTTGATCGTTGAATGTAATTTGTGAATTTCAATAAGTGTTCAAACGGTCATATTTTGTGACCGTTTTTATCAAAAGTCTATAAAAAACACATTGCAATCCCACGGTTTAGTATCAAAAACATAAAAATTATATCCATACTTTTAAAAAAATGAGTGACGTTGACATAGAAGATGATCAAGTTATCATTCCCCCGCTCGAAGTGCACCCGATTTTACACTCAGGCGATGTTAGCCTTGAGTTTCTCACGGACCTTGCAAAGTGGGCTGCAGAGCAAGACACAGCAACATCTAAAAAAAGATACGTGCCACGTGATCGCGAGGGAGGCAATGCTCGGTTAATAAATGACTATTTTGCTAAAGTACCAAAATACACCGACGCACAGTTTAAACTAAGGTATCGCAAGTTGAGACGTCTATTTCTAAAAATTGTAGCAGATGTTGAAGCAAACTTCGAATGGTTCAGAGAGAGCATGGACGGTCGGTTTAGAAAGAGTTTTACGCCCATGCAAAAAGTATCTTCAGCAGTGAAACAACTCGCAACCGGTAATCCTCCAGACGAATACGATGAGTATTTATGTATGTCTGAGAGGACGTTGCGCGAATTTTTACAATTTTTTTGCAATGCCGTCATTAAGTTATACGGGGCTGAGTTTTTACGAAGACCAACAAGTCACGACATTGCATGTTTGTACGAAGCACACGAAGAAAGACATCACTTTCCCGGCATGATCGGTAGCATTGATTGCACGCATTTAGTATGGCGAGCATGTCCTAGGGAATTACGAGGACAATATATGCGAGGCGATCACCAATACCCTACGATCATGCTAGAAGCGGTTGTTTCACAAGATATGTGGTTTTGGCATGGATTTTTTTGGCCTCCCCGGTTCACTCAACGATATAAATGTCCTCCAACAATCCCCAGTTTTTCTTACCCAACGAAATGGAACGACGCCGCAATGTCCATTTACTTTAAATGGCCACTTATATAAACGTGGATATTATCTTACCGATGGCATCTACCCAACTTGGTCAACGTTTGTGAAAGCGTTTCGATATCCGACCGATCCTAGGGAAAAAAAATTCGTTAAGGCGCAAAACTCAGCAAGGAACGATGTTGAGCGAGTGTTTGGAGCATTAAAGGGGAAATGCGGAATTACCGCACGACCCTTGAGGCCGACGACTGTTGCTAGGTGTAGCGTCATCGTCTATACGTGCATGATATTGCACAACATGATCATTAAAGATGAGGGGCGTGCGATATCACCGGTCCACATACGCGACCCCCCAATCCAACCGTTCTTCGTCGACCAAGCCCTTGCAGAGTTGACAGACTCCGATACGCATTTCCGACTTCGAAATGATCTCGTGGAACATCTAGACGCACTTGATCTACCGCACCTCGAATCGAATGCCTTCGACTCCGAATAGTGTTTCTTTTATTTAGTGTGTTTGCATTTCTATGTTTTATTTACTTTTAATATTGTAAGTTTATTTTATTAGTTTAATAATATGTTTAATTAATGTTTCTTTAAAAAAAATTAAAAAATAAAGATTTCAGTGAAGTGAATCAGTTAAGTGCTGCCTTCAAAAAAGTGATCCAGTAAAGTGATGTGAGAGTGCAAGATTGGTTAAAATCAGTTAAATGAAAATTATACTCTATAAGGACCCTTCCCCTTTATTAATATATATAGTGTTGATAATAATCTATAATCTATAACTTATAATAAAAGAATTGAGTTTTTATGAGGTGTCATTCAATGGAGGCTTCAACCCTCAATTGAATGTGCCATGTGGCACTTTGAGGTGATAGTATTGAATTTATTATTTTAATAATATGTTTTTAATCTATATAAAAATTAAATTGAGTTATTTTAGGAAAAAAAAATTTAAAAACAAATTTAAATTTTTCTCTCATATGTTTCCTCCCATAATTTTTAAACGTTAATATCTTTTATGTACGAAACTTTTTAAAGAAAAAAATTAAACCAAATTAATGAAATTTTTATTATCTTTCCAACGAGTACCATAGTGCTATATAAAAAAAAGAAAAAAAAACGACTATTTTTTGTGGGGTTTCGTTCATACAGGAAAAAAAACACAAAGTGTTCAGGTTAATCATTAATCATGTTTTTCTTTTAAACCAGATTCTTATCTACGATGTTGAAATTCAGCCCAATCGTCATGCTATCATTGGAATTTTACTCTTCTAAAGATGGATAGGTATACTTCATCAAGAGAAACTAGGAGAAAGAATCACGCAATACTGCAACACATGGTGTCACCTTATAGCAAAGTTATTTTTTTATTTATTTAGTTACAAGAGTAATAATTATTACTATTAGTATTAGTATTATTAGAATGATTATATTTTTTCAACCCTGGGACACTCCCGAGATAAAAGCTAGTAGAGTATAGATAGATAGTATAGATTTCCTTAAATATCTATCTACTAGATTATACCCCGGGAACGTCCCGGGGTTGAGAAATCTAATATTACATATTAATTTTACATATGAAATAGAATGATTCGCTTTACAGTTATATGCAAGAAAGCTTCGGGTAACACCTAACCTAAAACAATTAAAAATGTATCTCCAATGTTAACGCCTAACCTTATACAATGTATAGCTCTAATATTAATATCTAACCTAAAACAATGTATAACTCTGAACAAAACCCCACAAAAAAATAGTCGTTTTTTTCTCCGTTTTTTATATATAGCACTATGGTACTCGTTGGAAAGATAATAAATAGCTCGTTAATTTGGTGTAATTGTTTTCTTTAAAAAATCTCATATACAAAAGATATTAACGTTTAAAAGTTATGAGAGGAAACATAATAGAGAAAAATCCAATTTTATTTTTAAATATCTTTTTCCTAAAATATCTCAATGCCACATGGGATGACACATGACACACTCAAGAAGGAGAATGCCTCTTTGAGTGCCATGTCATTAAAATGGCTTTGGTTTATTATATGTATAGATGTGAATGAATAAATTCCCCCCTCAAGAAAACATATAGTGAAATAATAAATAGGTATAAAAAAGAAGGTATAAAAAAGAAAAAGGAGAGGAAATGGGTATTAGCTATTTAGGAAGGTTCCAAAGAGAAAAGGGCAGGCCAATGGAGTGTGGCATGTGATTATTCGTCGTCCCTCCGTGGCTCCCAACCCATCATCGTCTATCCCCCCCAGCCATTCGAAAGCAATGACGACGGTGGCGGCTCTCCAAGCGTCATCCACCACCAATACCTGCCGGCGCCGCCTTTTTCTTCTTCTTCATCGTCATCCCCATTTCTCCTTCAAAAGATCACATCTCAAACCACCCCCTTCTTCCTTTAACTTTAACTTAAACTTTAATAACCCCCTCCTGTTTCCGTTTCCATTCAAACAACCACCAATCTCCGCCCTCCCCAACCTACAACAACAATCACAAGATGATAATAATAATAATAATAATAAGGTATGTATGTATTGTAAACACATACATACTATCATCATGTTACATTTTGTTGCTTGTTTCTTTCTTTCTTTATAAGTAAGTAAGTAATGTAATGTAATTGGGTAATTGTGTTTATTTATTTATTTATATTTATTATTATAGGGTTTGAAGCAATGGGATTCCCTGAGTGCAAAATTTGCAGGGGCTGCAAATGTCCCCTTTCTGTTGCTCCAATTGCCTCAAATCCTACTCAATGCTCGTAATCTTCTTGCTGGAAATAAGGCTGCTCTTTTTGCTGTTCCATGGCTGGTACACACCTATTATTATTTATGAATCTAATCACATAACTATAATCAATCATATTCTCACTACCATCTATGAATTGGCAGGGAATGTTTACCGGACTTCTTGGAAATCTTTCATTACTCTCATATTTTGCAAAAAAAGGGGAAACCGAGGCAATGCTCGTTCAAACTTTGGGAGTTATTTCCACATATGCAGTTATCACTCAGCTAGCCATGGCTGGATCCATGCCTCTACCACAGTTTTCCGCTACTTCTCTCCTCGTTGCCTCTGGCCTCCTTATCAATTTCTTTCATTATTTTAATCTGCTTAATCAATATATCTGGAATTTTTGGGAGGATTTCATTACTGTTGCTGGCCTCTCAGCACTTCCACAAGTACTAATCCAAATCCATTTTTTGTTTTTTTTCTTCTTTATTTTTTCACTTAAAAATCTAACTACTGCATATATATCTCAATTTCTTACAGGTCATGTGGTCAACGTTTGTACCTTATCTTCCAAATAGTATCTTGCCAGGAATAATTTCTTTTGTGATCGCTCTGGTCACTGTTGTCATGGTGACCTACTTCTTCTTAATTATTTATGTTTCATACTTTCATTAATTAACTTTATAGTTTTTATACACCCTTTGAGATACATGTTCTTTATGACCTTTTTGTCTTTTCTTTTAAGAGATAATTTTTCATATGTTAATCAAGTTTTAAACCTGAAGATGCACCCTGCAAACTAAACGCTCTCAATTTTTTGAGTCAGTGTTGGGATGTATGTTTTCAAAGTGATTATTGCGACTTAAATGAACAGAATCATGTGATTAAACCTAGAGATATATGGACAATCTAATAATTAGTTTTATAGTTAGTTTCTTAAATCTTACCACTTGTGCATATATCCAAATCTGATTATTGTTGCTAAAGGCCGGGTTTCAAATAGCGCAAGACGCACTGCTTTTTGTATGTGAGGCACAAGGTGTTGATATAACATTTTTTTTATGTGTCTCATAGCATCATGTACCCAAAGTTGAGATATAAATATGCTCTATATATTGTTTAATGTATAAATAACCTATATGTACAAGCTAAAGAGTTGTATGTAGAACATCTTGATGCACGAAACCTTCCCACGTACAGGAGGCACGCCGCAAGAGTCAAGCCTCCCCCTGCACCTCTTTTGCAGCTTGCTCCCCAGTCCTTACCGACTTAGAAGCGAACTGGCTTGCGCCTAAAGTCGCCTTGCGCTTAGGCACACTTTTTAAAACCCATGCAGCCATGCTAAACAGGGGCAATTTTGATTCATTTATATGCAAATGGGTCACTATGGGTTGTGTTTAATCTTTCACGGGTTATATGGGGCTAAGCTTTAATATTTGACTAAACACTAAACGGGGTCAAGTGGGTTATAAAACTTAAGTTGTCTTAAATGTATTAACACATGGCTAGGTTTTGTTGAAGGTTTCCTTTGCTGTTAAGCTCCTAGTTAAATTTTTAAATTACTTGACATATACGCAGGCTCGAATTGGGAAACTTCCAAAAAATGCCACCAAATTTGTTGGCTCAATATCTGGATGGACTGCTACACTTCTTTTCATGTGGATGCCTGTTGCACAAATGGTAGCATATGTCATTTAGCTTCTGAATTTATATATAAAAAAGCACAAGTAATTAACATTTTTTTTGTTCCGACTTCTAAACAGTGGACAAATTTCTTGAATCCTGAAAACATAAGAGGATTGTCATCTTTCTCGATGCTGCTTGCCATGACTGGAAATGGACTTTTAATCCCTCGCGCACTCTTTGTTAAAGATCTCATGTGGTAAACTTTATTATCCATCATAATTTATTTTTTTGTTTCTCAAAGATGTCACTAAATTCGCGTGAGATGTTGTATTACTTACAAAATCTAGAGGTGGAAAAATGGGCAGTTTGGTAACAGATCAGAACATGTATGTTTTGTCTTGTCGAAACAGGTCCGACTCAAAGCGCTTATGCTTATGGGCAAAATTATCTTTCTAATAATAAAACTATATTATTTTGGTACTAATCTTAGTTTTTATCAACTTTTTAGGATTAAAAATACATTTTGGGCTACTTAAACCCGTTTCCCTTAAATTAATTATATTTGTACAATGTATAGTTTACTTGTTTCTTTTAGGAAGTTTTTTATACTGAAACAATTTTTTGCAGGTTCACTGGTTCATGTTGGGCATCTTTCTTCTATGGATGGGGAAACCTTATATGCATGTACCTGTAAGTGATCCATATATCATGCAATAGGATTCGCTACCCACCCACACTTCCTATTTTTTACTGAATGCACCCCCTATCACATCACTGCATCAGTCATTCCATCATTTAAATCACTTATACAGCCGCTGTGTACATAGGGGGGGGGGGGGGTGGATTTAGCCAAATTTCATGCAATATCAGCTAATTTCATTTATAATAAGTTTATAACCATGATTATGGGTTCAGCTGTGCAAGTATCAGCAAGGAGTTCTTCTTGGCTGCAACAGTTGGCTTATTTCTTTGGACAGGTTTGCCCTTTTAGATCTGCTTTTTGCATACTTGTCTTATATTAGCAACTGTTTGCTTTTGAATTAGCTAATCATTTTAATAAAGTAATGGATATGTTTGTAATTTTACATTTTATAATGAAAGAAACGTTTGTATCTTGCTACTTTTGGTCATAAAATCATAATCATAATATGCTATTTCCATTTGTGTTGTGTTTTTTCCCCGCAGGGTTTGCGCTATGGAGCGATAGTAAGGCGTATGGCCACGGCTCACCATTGACGTCTCTAAAGGTGTTGTTTTTAGGATCTTAAATCATTTGCAGTCGAATTATGCGCAAATGTTCTTGTGCGGATGGTGTGCTTATCACCATGGTACGAAGCAGCACCTCGCTGCGGTCAATACTCAGTCTAGTTGATCTACAACCTCAGAATTACGTGTTTTGTCTTCAAGGAGGAAGTATAATGTTGATGAGCATTGGTTTGGATATGATTGCACAAAGTGTAAAGTCACTAAGATGGTTTATAGGGCATATTATTTGGATAATATTATTTTAGTTTTTAACAATACGTTTTGTAATCATATTTAATTTAATAAATTAATTATCTATATTTTAATATAAAAATGTTTACTGATCCATGTGATTTTGATCCAAGTTGATCCATTGGGGTTCGCGGCGGTGGAGGGACTGGATTGGAAAAAAAGAGCGATTCTATTTGTAAGATATCATTAATATTGGTTTGGTTTGATAATCTATCGGAGCCATCATGCGTACATTTAGAGAGATTATATTTTTATAGAAAAGTTTTTCACAAAATTACGAAATGAGTAACATGAATTAATAGCAGCACTGCCGCCACCAACCCACCTATAACCACCACCACCATTTAGTACTGTTGTTCTCATCACCGTTATCACCGTTACTCACTATCGATTTTATACTTTCATGCTGAAGAGATATGTACTCGCGCATGCGCACGGCCCCACATCTCCACGCACATCAGCACACTGCGCTGACGTGGACTTCTAGAAGCCTGCGCATGAGACCTCGTACATGACAGCTGCCATCTGACGAGGAAAAGGACACACAGCCAATCAGAGCGATTATTCCCTGCTTCACGATCACCTGCATGTACGAGGTACAGAAAAGGACAGAAAGGACAATCACAGGACACGTGGACCAATCAAAGAGCGACAGCACCAACAGTGACAACGGTCGGCGATCGTACAGCCAGCTGTCATTCCTTCTCCAGCCAATCACACGCCACCTCAGGGGCCTATAAATACCTCTCTCCATCCTAGGAGAAAGGGGTATTCAACCTTCGACAGGAAGATCATTAGAGAATTCGTCATATAGTTGAGAAGGATAGATTATAGTCGAAACGCTGTAACGATCTTGTATTCGATTCTTGTATTGTCTGAACAGTCATTAATAAGAATTATATCTCTATTTGTGCTATTATATCTTGATTGTTATATTGGTGTTTCTTCATTGACGCCATCCGTATTTCGAGCATATTAGAACAGCAACTCTAAAAACTTCTATCTTTCAAAAACACAACTATGAGTTCTCTACCTCCACAACTTGGTAACAGAAAAGGACAGGTACCGGCCTGGTGGTAACTCAAGCACCGACGCTGCTCAGGCAAGTACCGGCTAGCTTGGTAACACCACGGAAGGTCAACAAAATGTTTCAGATGTCGGTCTTAACACCACTCCGTCCTCAGGGACCAGACAGACCCCATCTTTCCACTTTGCTGTAGATAACAACCAGACTTCCCCAGCTGGAAATGCCATGCCGATGGTCAGTCCGGAGGTGTGGTATACACAGCAGAAGGAGGCTCTGAGGCGTGCCTACATGCAAAAACTCAAAGAGCAGCAGATAATGGAAACCACCCGCGTGTTGTCCTACGGCAACGGAAGGCCCTCTTCCACGTCTGAAGGGCCATCTAGAACTACAGGACACAACGGCGGAAGCAACGGTAACACTGATCCAACATGGAGGGAAGACTCTGACGAGTCTCAGAGTCTCTTTAACCGTGACAATAGCCAGCCCTTTACCAACACTGTTGATCGAGGACACTTATTGAACGGTGAAGACGACCTTATGTAGCCTTATTATCCTCCATCCTTCAGTGAGATATCAAAGTTTACTCCGCACATCGCACTCACCCCACTGCCACCAAGAACAAAAATTCCTAGCACCTTGGGGAAAGTTTGACGGCACAGGCGATCCTGATGACCATTTGTTAAGCTTCGAAGTGGCAGGGAAATGCGCAGGGTGGAGCCTACCAGCATGGTGTCACATGTTTGCTCAGACACTCACGGGTGCAGCGCGAGTGTGGTTTGATAGCCTGCCTAATGGTAAGATTGAGAGCATCAAGGAGCTCACCGACAAATTGTCTGATCATTTCAGTCAGAACCGACGGATAGAGCGTGACTCCACAGATATCCACCAAGTCAGGAGGCGTGATAACGAGTCAATCGAGGATTACATCACAAGGTTCAACCGAGAAGCTCTCCAATTCGGCCCTATTGGGTTCGAACTCATGAAGGCAGCCTTCAAGCAAGGTGTGCGATGTGACCCATTGATTCGCACCCTAACTGGTTGCACAGGAATGCCAAACACATGGGAAGAAATCATGCGAGGTGCCAAGAACTACGCGAAAACAGAAAGAGAGCTATCAGTCTGGAATAGGGTTCAAGCAATGCAATACACAGATGCGCAAGCTCAAGCTGCACACAACAGAAACAACAGACATGATCGAAAAAGTAGAGGCTCTGTCTGGAACAGGCTTCAAGGAGCCGTCCCAACAGACAACAAACCCACAGAAGTCTCAGAGTACAGGGGAAACACATCGTCAAATAACAAGTCAGGAAGGCGACACCACAACAACTGGACGCCACTAACAAAAACGCCAGCGCAAGTCCTGGCGACAGAGAACATTGATTTCCCCGCACCAAAAGTCATCAAAAGAAGAGAGGGTTTAGACCACAACAAGTTCTGCGCTTATCATCAGGACATAGGTCATGATACCGACAAATGTTATCAGCTCAGACAAGCCATCGAAGATGCTTTAAAATCTAGCAAGCTCAGACATCTGCTGCAATATGTCGAGCGCAAGCAAACTTCCGGGCCACCCTCGAAGAAGATAAAAAACATAAGCATGATGATTCACAGTGATGGACGCAGGCACCAGAAGCGAAAAACCGAGAATGTCGCGGAGTGGAGGGAGCAACAAGTATATTTCCCAGTAGTCAAAGGCGGACCCTCTTCCACCCGGCACCCACGCAATCATCGTCACAGCCATCTTCGATCACTACCGAACCACTCGCGCATTCATGGATACAGGAAGTAATTCCGACATCATGTACGAGCAATGTTTCAACTTGCTAGACGATGAAGACAAACAACGCCTGCGCCCCATCAATTCTCCGATCATGGGATTCTCAAATAAGGTAGTAACTCCGCTTGAAGAAATCTCCTTTCCTCTCACTTTGGGAGCACATGTGTCACACCCCGCCTAAGGCGGAAACACGGGGTGCAACTGAAATGGTTTCCAAGCACAAAAGTCACACGAACATTATTTAATAAAACAAGACTTACCATTTAAAACATTCAAGTCTTACAAAACATAACATTAATTGTTTGGATCAGAAACCATTGTTTAAAAGTGTTTAGATCAAAACATCACAACAACAGTTTAAAAGATGGTATCCCTTAAATGCTCGCACGCGACCTTCCCAAGTTCCATGCTCCATGCTAATTTCCTGAAAAATATATACGGGTCAACATAAAGTTGGTGAGTTCACGAGTTTTTTCATGTTAGACCTGTAATCCCAAATCCGACTAAATTACTGCCTAGCTAGGGCAATAATCAATATGTGATCTGACATGAGCCCGTAACCAAACCTTGACATGTTGTGCCTCGCCCATTGTACACTCGAGACAATGAATAAATGTGAAATCCTAGCACTCTTTTGATATCTGTCATCCGGTCAGAGTGACTGACCAAGAGTGGGGGTGTCAACCCAATAGATATATTCTGGTGTTTCATGGCTAAGTACATAGCTAAAGGTTATGGTATGATGTATGACACGAGGGCTTAATGGATCCTGAACCTTACTGTCTCATGTTCACATAATAGTCATGTATGTAACTGAAAATTGAAAACTGTACGCATGTTTTTCCCCCGGAAAAATGTAAAAACAGTGAAAAGGGGCAGTGAAACTCACCTTGTGTGTGTCTGGAATGTAATACTGAGCCTGGAGCTAGGGTATCCGACCTACGTGTCCTATGTAAGAAGGGAAATTTTAAGTCTATGTTACTTGTACTGTTTACAAGTTGTTCCATTATTATGTTTGTTCCTGTAACTTAAATCCTTTTAAGTTCGGTGTGGCTTTGATGTAGGAATTTATGTATTTTACATCTTGTTTCCCAAAAGATACAATGTTTATCTTTTAAATGCTCCATATTAGGGTTTCTAAGTGTAACTTTTCCCTTAGTATGATCCTTGTGTTGTGTGTTGCTAGATTTACCGTTTTTATATATTCTAGCGACCTTGGTGAAAATAACATCGTCCTTAGTTAAAACATCACTTTTATTAGTAAAACATGTATTATTATACACTTTGGATGGGTGTATGTGTTCATGTATTGTAAGCTTTGAAATCTTTAGTGTGGCATGTAGGTAGATCTATCAAATCTAGGTATCTTTAACTTACAATTTTCATAAGTCTAGCAACTTTTGTGAAAATAATGACATCCCATGGTAAAAATATAACTTTTCTTGAAAACATAAGTAATCTTTGTTATTGTTCTAAACTTGTCACACATGACTAACACTTATTAACACCATATCTTATGTTAGTGAGTTTTGAAATCTTACAAATTCCTTATAAAACTTTCGGCCCTAATGATATATATATCTACATATTTTTCGGCCTTGTGGTGTATGTAAATACACATACATTTTTCTTGTACAAGTTTCGGCCCTTGTGTGTACAAATGGATACATTTTTCTAACTAACATAATGTATTTCAAGTCATATACTTACCCATTTTACTTGGTTTAGTTATAAATGTCAACACACTAGTGAACAACTTAGTGTATGTAATAATAAAATTACAAGTTTGAGTTAAGTGTTATACCTCCTTGTGTCTAAGAAAATGAGGGAATTAGGGGCCTTGTACACCTTGGTTATGCTCCTAGTACCCCTAGATTTCCTTTGGAGGTGATGGTTTTTGTTAGGTTCGAGTGGTGGTGATGGTGTTGTTTGGTGGTGGTGTGGCCGTGGGGTGGGGGTGGTCTGGCGGTGGTGGTGTAGCCGAGAGGGAGATGGAGAGGGAGGAAGGGTGGTGTGGTGTGGTGTGGTGTGTTAATTGTTTTTGTGCACTAACCCTCTAGTCCCTTGTTCCTATTTATAAATGATATGGATGGCATGGTAGGATACCTTTGCAAAAGTGCATGGAGGGCATCTTTCTATTTTGGTACAAAGTCGTTGGAAAGGTGATTTTGGCTAGATTGTTGGTGTATGTGGATTTGATGTGTGCATGGTGTTTCTTGGGAAGGGGGGCCGAAAATTAGAGGGTGTTGGAAGATGTAGGCTTAGTCAACTTTACTTAGGTTTGATGTATGGTAATCATGTTTCTTGTTAGATTAGTGAAACCTAGGATTGATTTGGCATGATCATGATCCTTGGTGTATGGAAGGTGTTAGATAACAATTATGGTAAACCAATGTTTCTAGGATGAGGTGGGACAAGATTACTTACCATTTTGATGAAAGATCTAGGAATGAGATGGAATGACTAGTGCATGAGTGAAAGATCCAACACTTCACACACATGCATGTGTGTCGTGTATATGTATGTATGTGTAGGATATTTATTTTTTTGGTAAGTCAACTATTATGGGAGGGATAAGTAAGGAGATGTTTGGCTATTTAGAGTGGAATCTAGTGATTGAGATGATGGTTCATTAACATACAAGAAGTATAATCTTTGGGAACCAAAAATCACACATACATATGTGTATATGTGCCGTCGCACATATGTGTGGGTGTGTGTATATATATATATATATATTGAACATTTTAATACACATCTTGGTAGCGTTTGGTACGATGGAATGCAAGGGGGAATGGAATGGACCATTACGATGTAATGAAAATAGTGTGTTTGGTTGGTTAAAGGAATGGAACCACCCATTCCACAAGGCATTCCATTCCCTCAAAACCATTCCATCCACCTCCCATGTTTTTTTTCATTCCATCCCCCATTCACCCTTTACTAACAAACACCATAACCCACTTACCACCACCACCAACCACCATCATCACCACCCACCACCGCCATCATCACCCACCACCGCCATCACCACCCACCACCATCGCCCACCACCCACCACCGTCGCCCACCACCCACCACCGTCGCCCACCACCCACCACCGTCGCCAACCATCGCTGCCGCCACCACCCACCACCGTCGTTACCACCCATCACCGCCGTTGCCGCCACCCACTACCTTCACCCCCTACCACCGTCGCCACCCACCACCGTCACCCACCCACCGCCGCCATCCAACACTACCCAACACCGACCACTACCGTCGCCCACCACCTACCACCGTCGCCCACCGTCGCCGTCACCACCCATCACTATCTTCGCCGCCACCAACCACCACCACCCACTACCTTCACCCACCCACCACTTTCACCCACCCACCATCACCGCCATCCACCTCCACCCATCGCTATCTTCGCCACCACCCACCACCGCCGTCGCCACCCACCACCAAGCTACCGCCACACACCACCACATACCATCACTGCCACTAACCATCGCCCACCACCGCGACTACTCACCATCGTCGCCCACCCACCAGCACGGCCATCCACCTCCACCTTCCACTGTCACCACCACTGCCGCCGCCACCTACCACCACCGCTACCCGCCACATATCACCACCCACCATCACCGCCACTGACCACCACTGACTACCGATTTTATTCCTTCGTCTTTTCCTACCGATCCAACAACATAAAATAATGTTTTGTTTCATTCCCACATGGCAACCAAACAATACATGGAATGGTAATGATCCATTCCATTACCTTGTCCATTCCATTACCTCGTCCATTCCATTCCCTCACCCATTCCATTACGCCATACCAAACAGACCCCTTGTATAAATGTTTGGTCATGTATTATAGTTTGATGTTAGGAAGGGTCTTTGTGCAAGTTCATGTAATACAAGATAATATATAATTATGTGCATATTATATACTTTTTAACTAGTTGTCTTACTAGACGTTTTTGGACTTTGTGTTCGGACAATCCTTGTGTGTGGACATTGTTTGTTTTTGTTCTTGGTTGGATACACAATTGTGATATTATGTTCAATTGTATGAATTCCCAAAGCTAGGGTTTCGGTTGGATTTTCTATAGTTTATGATAACTATTCGACTAGTCGTGAAATTGTACCCACTAATGTGTCTAATACCAAACTGTATGTATCGAGATTGACTTGCTGAGACCCTGTATGGCTCAATTGTAATGGAATATGCAATAATGTAATGTCATGCACAATGTATACGTGTAGTCAAGTGTACGGATATGACCTGTGATTTCGACGGGTGTCACAGCATGGTTGTTCAAGAACCGATGAAGTCACCTTTTTGGTTATTCCAGCAAAATCCAAATATGACATCATCTTGGGACGTGACTCCATGGCAGCATACAACATGGTCACCAAAACAGTCCACGACGCCATTGGTTTCCCCACCCCGACCGGTGTGGCAATCGTATGGGCCAATAGGGAATGCGCTATGACAACAGAGTCTCATCCAGCTAAGATGTTAAAACCGTGCTCGCGCACAGAACCAGAGAAGTGGATCCTCAACCCAAAGTTTCCAGAGCAAACCATCACTTTGGGACCCGCTATCTCTGAAAACATCCGGGACCACCTCAAGCAACTGCTTAGAAGAAATATGAATGTCTTCACGTGGCAACCATCAGATATGGTGGGAGTCCCGAGAGAACTTGCCCAGCACAAGCTGAACACTTACCGCTCGGTCGAGCCCATCGCGCAAAAGCGCAGAAGCATGGGCATGGAGAAAACACAAGCAATGAACGAGCAAGTGGGTGAACTACTAAAAGCAGGGATCTTAAGGGAAACAAGGTACCAAACCTGGGTCGCCAACCCAGTAATGGTGAAGAAAGCAACGGTGGCTGGAGGATGTGCGTGGATTACACTGATCTAAACAAAGCATGCCTGAAGGACTGTTACCCCCTCCCGGATATCGACCTTAAGATCGACTCCCTAGCGCCCTTCAGATTTAAATGTTTTTTTGGTTGCCTACAAAGGCTACCATCAAATTCAAATGGCACTGGAGGACGAGGACAAAGCAGCTTTCCGGACTGACAAGGGAGTCTTCTGCTACACTAAGATGCCTTTCGACTTAAAGAATGCGGGTGCCACATATCAGCGATTGATGGATCGCGCATTCGCAAAACAGATTGGAAAGAACCTAGAAGTGTATGTGGACGACCTGGTCGTTAAGAGCAGAGAAGAGGTTCAGATGCTGAAAGATATTGAGGAGACCTTCAAACACTTGAAAGAGATACACATGAAACTCAACCCAAGCAAGTGCGCGTTCGGAAAGGAAGTGGGGAAATTCCTAGGAGTGGTTGTCACCAAGGACGGATTCCTCCCAAACCCTGAAAAGATCCAAGCCATAGCACAAATGCCTTCTCCATCAACCTTGAAGGAGGTGCAAACGTTGAATGGGCGCCTGGTGGCAATAAACCATTTCCTATCGCATCACGCTAGCAAATCCATCCCATTCATTGAGACACTAAAAAGTTGTTTGAAGAAGATAAGTTAGTTTGGGAGAGCAGGACGAAATGGAATAGGTTTAAGCTTCAATATCCCAGAAGGAAAGTTCACAGGGATATTGATTCTAAAACTGGAAGAAAGAGGGTGACCTTGATATACAAAGCACCTGAAGTGATGAAGAAGATACCATTGATGCCTTTGCCACAACACTTTAGTGATGATTTTATTTTCTGGTATTACGATTGGAGGAAGGCAGAAGCAGTGATAGTGCTTAGAGATGGAAAGGACAAATACAAGCATGTTCATGTATTTGATCCTATGTGGTTGATAAACTGTACCTTTGAAGACATTATCATGCTTTTCTACAATCCGATTCATTACGATCCCAATGATGCAGAACAGGCTAAGAAGTATACACAAGTTGTGGGAGTTTGCTTTGCATATGACATAAACTCCGGTAGCAACTTGGATGCCAAACTTGGTAAGAAGGTGAAGATGGTCGATGTGCCTAAACAGGTGAAACGTAAATTGGAGCCTGAAATGACGAAAGAACAGAAGAAGCAGCTGAGAATCTATTTGATGAACAAGGTGATGGACGAAGATCGAAAACAATCAAATCAATAGTCAAGGGGGAGTTTGTAGATGCACGAAGTGCGACTAGTGATTGGATTAACCTAATTAACATGTGTTAGTGTGTTTTGCTGATGGGCCGAAGGAAGAGAAAAGGGGCGAAGGTGAAGAAGAAATGGGCGAAGGTGAAGACAGACAGAAGAGAAGACACATTCGTACTGTGGATGTGGGCGAATGTGGAAAAGTTCCACATTCGCACCATCAAACTGGGCGAACGTGCAGTATCTATAAATAGTTTTTGTGTGTTTTCAAGTTAGAGAGAGTTTTAGTTTGTGTGTGTATTCAGGTCAGGTTCAGGTTAAGTTTGTGATAGTGTGTGAGTTGATTAGATTGACTAGGTGATCAATTGTAACAAGTTTTTATCAAAGTTAATCTATGAAAAAGTCTTTGAAATGATGTTTTCTGTGTTTTGATCCGAGTATTATCATTTTGTTCATATCTAGGGTTTCCGCACCTAGATTTGTGACTTGTATGATCATATTTTCCTGTTTTAGCTAAATTCTTTCAATTACAAAGTGGTATCAGCCATACGGATCATACAACAACAAATTTGATAATCTCAGAGCTGATTTGGACATAATTTTGGTCAAAATACATCTGTTTTTGATTGAAAATGGTTTTTGAGTGTTTTTTATTGATTTAGAGTTGAATTTGTGGATAAAATCAAATTTTCCAAGAATTAAAGTTGTTCCAAATCAATTCTGAATCAAAACCTGATAAAGATCATTCAAATCCATAAACTTTTGAAAATCAGAGATCAAAATAACCGTTTTTCAAAGTGTAACCGTTTTTCAAAAGCAAAATGGTCGAATGTGCTGTGTAGTGGGCGAACCTGACCTATAGTGGGCGAGAGTGAGTAGTTTCTGGTCGAAAGTAGGTCTATTCTGGTCGAACCTGGATTTTGGTGTTTGAATTTTTCACTTTTGGGCAGAAATTTCCACATTCGATTGATCGGGCAGGCGAATGTGGATTTAGAGTGGTCGAATCTGAGAAAGTTTGGACGAACTTGGATTCTGTGTTAGGATATTCTACATTCTGTTGGTTTTCTACATTCGGCTGGAACAAGTTTGGACGAAAGTGCAACGTTGGACGAAAGTAGGAACATTTTGGGCGAACCTAGATCTGAGATTGGAAAATTTTCTAAGTGTTGTGATTTTCGAAGTTCGTGAACATCATGTGGAATTTTCCGACTACCCCGAGACCAGCAACAACTCAACCACAACAGCAAGTGATGGACCCATGGACAGTGGCAGCACAAAAAACGAGCACACAGTCTTCGCAACCGATTAATTACATAGCGATGACGAGCTCGATGCCTCAGAGTGTTGCACCTCCAGCACCACAACCTGACTATTGGGGAGTAGCAGCAGCGGTGGTAAATACTCAAACTACCAATGCTATTTCCACACTAATAAATGACTTATCTTCATGTAGCGGGAATCGGCCACCTAAGCTCATGGAGATGCAAGAATATAATCAGTGGCAGAAAAAGTTCAAGATCCATCTGGAAGGCATGGGAGTGGAGGGTGCAGAGGCATGGAGGATGATTGCTAGAGGTTACACTGCACCGGTTTTGGAGAACACCGGTGAACCAGTTCCATTGGAGAGTATGTCAGAGGAGGAGAAAAAGAAGTTTGCTGTGGAGAAGAAAGCTTATTCCCAGTTGACTCAGGCGATCACAAACGATTTGCTACATCAGTTTGGGACTTGCACTACGTCTAAGCAACTATGGGATGTGCTCAAGAATAGGCATGATGGGAATGAGAAGACGAGAAGATTGAGGATGGAGGAGTTGCGAAAGGAGTTTGAGAATTTTACTTATGTTGGAAATGAAACTCTAAAAGAATTAACTCCTAGATATTGTCATTTACTAACTGAGTTGTCTAGTTATGGTATACAGATTCCTATGACAGATTTGGTGGACAAGTTTGCAGATGCTTTACCACCTTACTGGGATCAGCATGTGGAAGTTCTCAAAGAGAAGGATGCTTACAAATTCTGGACTATTAATGAGTTTGTGCAGAAGCTGGAGAACAAAGAGCTTGAAGAAAAGAGGAAAGCTAAAAGATCACAGATTCCTCAGAATCCAAGTTTATATTTTGGAGGCACTTCAGCACCAGTTGGAAACTCGAGTTCAGGGGGAGTAGTGGCACCACACGTTGCTTGTATTTCTAATGTCATGGAACCACCAAAACCAACCATCAACTACATTGCACAAACCTCATCCTGCTCACAACCATCATACACACCACCACCACAACAACAATACAACAATTCCTACATTTCACCGTTCTCTCCAATGCAACAAGCAACATTCTATACTGCAAGCCAATCACAACAACCACCTCAACAAACACAATACATGAACCCAATGACTCAACCCAGTCAACAACCGGTGGTTTTGGAGACTTCTAATATGGGAAATGTGACTGTTGAAGTTGCTCAGCAACATATTGCACTAGTCTCTGCAATGGTTTCATCTTATAACGGGTTGGTTGCAAGTCAAATTGGGAACAATAACTTGACCAATGAAGACTATGCACAGATTGATAAGGAAGAGATGGAACTTATTGATATCCAGTGGGCTTTTGCGAGTATTATGAGAAGGGCAACGGAGTTTATTGAGAAAACGGGTAGGACTGATTTGGGGACTTCTCCTAACACAACCTACGGGTTCAATAAGGAGAAGGTTACTTGTTTTAATTGTGGAGGGAAAGGTCACTTCAAACGGGAATGCACCCAGCCACCAAAACAAGGTAATAGAAACCCTTTCAATGCAAGCTACCAAAACCGTCAACAACAAAACCAAAACCAAGTTTCTTACCAAAGTAACAACAACTATCAAAACCAAAACAACTACCAAAACCGACAAAACAACTCTAACAACAACCAGAATAGACAACCAAACACACCAAACCAGACTCAAAACCAATCACCAAACAACACTAACCGAACAGTCATACCGATTACTACACCAAATGAGACACAACAGAACACCAATCAGAATCAAGCATTGGTGATTCAACAGGATGAACGGTTTGACTGGTCTGGTATGCAAATAGGTGTTGAGGAGATTACAGCTGGTGGAAATGTGGCTTGTGTTGCCCGACAGGTTGAAACTGAGAAGTCGGTGATAGTTGATAAGAAGGAAGAAACTGAATTTGAATTTGATGAATCTGAGGTAGAATTGAAAGTGGAAACTGAATCTGTGGAGGTTAAAGCTGAGGAGGCAAATTCTGGAGTGGTGATTGACACAGTTTCTGATGTTCCTGAGGAGTGTGAATCAGTTTATTCAGATTCAGACAGTGAATCAGATACAGAAGCGAGTGTTACTTCCTTGGATGATGATATTGACCAGCTGCTAGCAAAACCAGATTTTCTGAAGACGAGGAAGTCGTGCATTGCTGATGATGCTTTCACCAGGATTGATTATTCCAAGTTTTTCGCTGGAAAGGAAGCTCATTTTGCTTTGATGGCCATGACAGATCCTCCCAAACCTGTAAGTTCTGAGTGTAGCACTGATATTACGAGTGATAAATATTGTGGTACTTGTGATAGATTGACAGATGAAAATAAAGAACTTCGCGTTCAACGTGATAGTGCTATCATCAACTGTCAATCTACTCGCAAAGAGTTGCATGCTTTCAACAAAGTACTTGATGGATATAAAAAGGACATTTCCGACTTAAAAAATACTCTTTCATTAAAACAACTTGCAATTAATAACTATATAAATGAAATTGAAAACACCAAGTTGGAAATGGCCGCCATTAAGTGTTTTGCTGAAAAAGTCAATAAAAAGTTGGAAAGTTATAAGCATATTGCTTATGTGGTAGACCACATCATTGATGATCAAACCACTAATTACAAGTCTGTGCCTTCTCCGGTGCTCTTTGAAAATCATAATTGTCATCAAGTGACACCGGAGAGCTCGGTAAAATCAGACTCATCATCGGAAAATGAATCTAATACTTCGAGTATTGGTGATCCACATTCCGATGTGAGGCCGATTTTAGGTTTGAATGATGAGGGTGTTACAGTTGAGAGTGTTGATTCAGACTCTGAGAGTGATGATTCTGGTTGTCACCAAAATGTTAATGCATGTGAAATTCCAAAAGAAAATCACATCATTACTAATGAACCAGTGTCACCATCTCAGCATGTGCATCCGATGGCAAATGCACATCGTGAGAAAAAGTCTGAAAAGAATGTGACTAAGAAAGAAATTGAGAAAAATGTTAAGAATGAACCTTGTGACAAACCAGTTAAGGTGTTTTATCGGATGGAAGGATCCGATAAGATAATCTCTGATGAGGAATTTCCAATCAAAAATGCTAACTATGCTAAAATTGATAAAATCTGGCAAGAAAGCACCATTTGGTTCCCAAAACATGAGAGAATAAATGAAATCCCACCTGCCATTTTAAAGAAATTGTTTTTGGATGTTCCTCAAGAACCAAAGGTTCATGTCACAGAGTTCATTAAACCCAAAAACAAAGCAAACGGTTTTCATGAGCCTGCTTACTCAAAAGGGCCACTCCCTGAGAGTTTGAGGAATCAACAGTATAATGATCAATATCCTGTTCGATCATTTGCTCAACCGAATGCTCCAAATGTTTTTGAGGAATACCGTGCATGCTTTAAATGCGGGGAGAGAGGGCATTTACTTGCTCACTGTCCGTATGTAAGGCATAAGAGGCACGAAGTTGAAGTGAGGAATTCCATGAGGAAACCGATTGATCATTACATTCCACCTCATAGACGAGTTGTTCCTCAACAACAACAGTTTTATAATCAAAACAATTTTTATCAAACAAGGAACAATCGTCCATTTCAGTATGATCGCAGAAATCGGATTGCTATGGAACATTCATGGAGAAAACCAATGGTGAACACAACAAATGATAGGCAAAAGGGTCCACCAAAACCTATTGTCAAGTCAAATGTTGGACCTAAGTCTGTTAAATCAGATAAGGTGACCAAGAAAGTTTCCTTTGCAAACAATGTTCAGAAACCGACTGAGAATCCAAAATCTCAGATTCGTATCTTGAAAAGAACTGAACAATCTTGGACACCAAATGGTTCTCCAGGTGCCTCAACTTCAAAATCAAATGTGAAAAAGGAAAATGTTTTGAATGATCCTAAAAATATTGATCCAAAACAAAGTGTTGATGAGAATGTTTCTTTGAACAATGATATTCCAAGACCCAAGACTCAGGCTTGGGTCCCCCGAAAGAACTAACTGTTTTACTTGATGTGTGCAGGGAGCTTCAGCTGGCCCTATTAGCAGTCTTTGGATTGTTGATAGTGGAGCTTCAGGCCACATGACAGGGGATCTTGCGTTGATGTTCGACGTGAAGAATATTAATGGTGGATATGTTGCATTTGCTGGGAATAAAGGCGGATATATCACTATGGAAGGGAGCGTGAGTAATGGGATTGTGAGCTTTGAAAGGATATCATATGTGAAGCAGATAGATTATAATCTGTTGAGCGTCAGTCAAATCTGTGATAAACAATTCACTGTTCATTTTGATGACAAATTCTGCTATATTCTCAAACCAGGCTTCAAAATTCCAAAGGAGTGGGTAATGTTGAAGGCAACTCGCGTCAACAATCTGTATATTCTTGATATGTCCAAGGCGATGACATCCCAGGGGCAAATAACATGTTTTCTATCCAAGGCGACCGAGAAGGAATCAATAATGTGGCACCGAAGAATGGGGCACATTCATCTGAGAAAAATGAATCATCTTGTGAAGAATGGACTTGTCGATGGAGTAAACGTGAAACATTTCCATCTGAATGACAAGTGTGTAAGTTGTAAGAAGGGGAAGCAACACAGACAGTCCCACAAAGTGAAGAAAGTTAACTCTGTTGAGATGCCACTTGAGCGATTGCATATGGATCTATTCGGACCAGTCAAGCGCAAAAGTCATCTTGTGGAGCTTTATTGTTTAGTTGTCACTGATGACTATTCAAGATTTTCATGGGTGATGTGTTTGCAGAATAAAAGTGACACCTTTAACAACTTGAAAGTTCTGTTCACTCGATTGGAGAATCTCTACAACTTGAAGATAAAGAGAATTCGGAGTGATAATGGGACGGAATTCAAAAACGCCAAGATGGATGAACTTTGTGAAAGTAAAGAAATTCATCATGAATATTCGGCTCCGTACACCCCACAACAGAACGGTGTTGCTGAACGCAAGAATAGGACTCTAATTGAAGCGGCTAGAACAATGCTCGCAGACTCAAATCTTCCAGTAATGTTCTGGAATGAGGCGATTTATGCAGCAAATTATACACTCAATCGGGTTCTAACGGTGAAGAAGTTTGGTAAAACTTCTTATGAACTGTTACACCGACGAAAGCCGAACTTAGAGTATCTAGAACCTTTTGGGGCACCATGCACGATGTTGAATCCAAGCGAGAAGTTTAGTCCTAAAGCTGAAGAGGGATACTTTGTTGGATATGCAACCCCGCTCAAACGGGTATACAACAAGCGAACTCGTCGGGTGGAGGATTGGGCTAACGTGGAAGTTCAACGGTATACTCAAAATGTGCAAGGGATGGGTCCTGATTGGATGTTTGATTACAAAGATTTCTTTGAATCATTCAATCTAGATAGCTTGGTTGAAGAAGCTGTTATCAGATTACTTTACGAGTGTGAAAATGCGGCGACTTCACCGTTGGTGCGTCCGATCACCGTGAACCCCCTACCAGCTTCTAATGATACCAATGTTCCTGTACTAGAGGAAGAAGTGTTTCAGGAGGCTTCTACTTCATTAGACTCTTCAGAATCTGAAGATGAACAATTTGAAGAAGTTATTCTTGAACATGCAGAAGAACCAGAGGCACCGCCAGTGAACCCAACTCCAACTCCAGATGTTGCTTCATCATCTAACACGGGTCATGATCTGGATGCTGTAGAGAACTTGACTATTCAGACGGGAGTTACAGTACCTGAACATCCGGAATCTCGGATTCATCGTATTCACCCGCTGGAGCAAGTTATTGGTGATCCTGGTAGTAGTGTGATGACCAGAGGGCAGCTGCGAAGTGTTAATTCGCCAGAGAGTTTTGGTGCTTTAGCTTTATATGCCAAAATACAAAAATCTGGTAGTCAAAATGATTGGTCGTTTGCGTGTTATGTGTCGCAGGTAGAGCCAAGGACATACAAGGACGCTTTGCTGGAGGACGCCTGGGTTGAAGCAATGCAGGAGGAGTTATTACAATTTCAGAAATTGGGGGTTTGGACGCTCACTGATTTACCGCCTGGAAGAAAGAAGATTGGCACTAAATGGGTGTTTAAGTGCAAGAAGGATGATCGTGGAGTGATAGTTCGTAACAAAGCCAGATTGGTCGTGCAGGGATTCCATCAAATCGAAGGGATTGATTATAACGAAATCTATGCTCCTGTAGCACGCATTGAAGCTATTCGGATGTTTCTTGCGTTTGCTTCCTATAAGAAGTTCAAAGTTTATCAAATGGACGTCAAGAGCGCATTTCTGTACGGGAAAGTCAAAGAAGAGGTTTATGTTGGGCAGCCACCAAGCTTTGAGGACCCAATCCACCGGGATAAGGTCTATGTGCTGAACAAAGCTTTATATGGCTTGCACCAGGCTCCGAGACAGTGGTACGAGGAGCTAAGTACATACCTCATGGCAAAAGGATTTAAGCGCGGACTCGTCGACTGCACCCTATTCACGAAGAAATCAGGGGATGATTTGCTTATGGTGCAGATATACGTTGATGATATAATATTTGGTTCAACTAACGAGCTTTTATGCAGGGAGTTCGAAACTGTCATGCAGGAAAAGTTCGAGATGAGCGCAATGGGGGAGATGCAGTTTTTCCTAGGATTGCAGGTGGACCAAAGACCCACGGGGATCTTCATTCACCAGACGAAATACGTATCCGAAGTCTTGAGCCGGTTCCAGATGGAGGATTCCAAGCCGATGGATACCCCGATTCAACCCAATCACGGGATTGGAGTGGACGCTAAGGGGGAGCTGACGGACCCATTTACATATAGAGCAATCATCGGATCTCTGATGTATTTGACGGCATCTCGACCAGATATAATGTTTGCAACGTGTCTCTGTGCCCGCTATCAATCGAAGCCGAAACAAAGTCATCTGACGGCGGTCAAGCGTATCCTTAGATATCAGAAGGGTTGTCCCTCGAGAGGACTTTGGTACCCTAATGATGATGATTTTGATTTCATTGCTTTTAGTGATGCAGATTGGGGCGGCTGTGACAAGAATAGCAAATCCACTACAGCTGGTTGCCAGTTTTTAGGGAGCAGGTTAGTCACCTGGCAATGCAAGAAGCAGACTTCCGTGGCGCTGTCTACCTGTGAAGCCGAGTACATTGCAGCCTCGAGTTGCTGTTCGCAAGTGCTCTGGATCCAACAGCAGATGGTGGATTACGGTTTGCAGTTTCTTAAAACCCCTATACACTGTGACAACGAAGCCGCTATCGCATTAACTAAAGATAATGGCAATCATTCTAAAGCGAAACATATCCGGATCAAATATCATTTTATCCGTGATTGTTACGCTAAAGAATTGATAGATATGGTCAAAATCCATACTAACTATCAACGTGCAGATTTGTTTACAAAAGCTTTTGACAGATCCCGCTTTGAATATCTTTTAAAAGTCAATAACATAAAGGAAAAAAGGACTAATCGGCACCTCGGTTTATCACTTTTAGTTTAAAATTTTCTTTAAAGTTTTTATTGTTTTTCAGAAAAATTAAAAACCCAAAAATATGTTCTTTATTTTAGGGGGAGTCACTTTATCAGAAAAACCAAAAACATTGAAAAATTCAAAAAGACCTAAAAATTAGAAAAACCAAAAATGATTTCCAGGATAAAAAGAGGAAATGATAGTACATCAGTGGGGATCTGACACAGGCTAAAGATTTGAATAGAATATTGAGGCGTGTGTTGACTACGTGTGATATGCTGATAGGCTTCGTAGACTAAATATTGCGTGCATTAGTGATACAAACATAACGAACTACGCGTTCGTGGCTGAACACCTCATGGGCATATGGTCTTAGTACCGTAATTTCGTTTGATAGGATTGCCAAAATCTGAGGTTTCGGGTCGTTATGTTATGGTTATCCGGGATATTCTGATTAAACTTTTGTCGTATTGATTTACGGACCTAGTTTCATCAGAATATTTGCTAAAAGAGCTTAAATGCCAAAGCCGAAAGTTACCGAATTGAGGAACTTCATGTTTTATTGATCAAAGATCATTATTACATCGTATTAACTTACTGATGCAAATCAGTTGTTGATATCAGCCTCAACCTAGTGTATATGCACATGTTACTCTGCTGCATTCGTTTGCTGACCTGTACACCTCTGTGCTATATACTTTGTAACTACAACGGATAACTCTGGCATAATCACGCGTTACGACGAAGCTTTGTGCAATTACTTGATACGGGAGTATGTCGTGTGTGTGGGCACCACAATGTGTTAGTCTAATACACCTAACTCGTATCATTTTAAAGCATTGCGTAATAGTCTACATGTGAGCTTAAGTGGACCAAAATATCAGCAATTGCCGTGTCACATACAGTTTCTAATGATAATATTAAACAAATAGATCAACGCTGTGATCAGACTTCTCAGAAAACTGATATGATCCTCTTACCGGACATCACAAACTGTTTACTGCTTTCAGTTTACTTTGATGCATTTTACTTTTATTGTCAAAAAGATACAAATCCAAAAAGATTTTAGGTGTGTTTTGATAAATTTCAGAAAAACCAAAAGTTTTTACATTTCTGCTTTATTTTAGATAACCGACGGTGTTTGATGGTCAATTTCTGAGATTTGATGAAACCATCTGGGCTTTGTATCATTCAAAAAGTGAAATTATGAGTTGTTGAAGTTTAACGGATTGAAAAATGTTGAACGGGATTCGAATTCGTGATTTGGCAAAATTTTCAGATTTTTCCATTTCACATTCGCCCCTTAATTGCGTCGAATGTGGAAAAATCATCACATTCGGGTGTTTGGGATGGGCGAATGTGGGATTGTTAAACTAAATCCACATTCGGGTGAACAGAATTCACATTCGTGCCATTCATTTGGGGCGAATGTGGATTTCACTCACATTCGACCACCCTAAACGGGCGAATGTGGCAGCTTATATATTGCTGAGAGCAGGTTCGACCTCTCATTCTGATTTTTTTTTCAAAATTTTTCTTCTTCCCAAGACCTTGTTGCTGTGATTTCGTTGATCAGTGTTTATTATTCCCTAGTGTATACTGATCATTTTAAGTCCTATTTCACAGGTAATGGAGTACAAAACAGATCAGAATTGAAGTTTTTAGTTCTTCGACCTAGGGTTTTACATTCTGGGTTGATTGGACTGTTGTTCATTGTTGTTTTTGATACAGATTCAATCTCCATCAGTTTTAGGGGGAGAATAATCAAGGAATTAGAATTATAACATGTTTTAGTGGGTTAATTGATCGATTGAAACAAATATAACCTAATTCCTCTTTAAAACTGATGAAAATTGAATGATAATAGAAATTGTTGATTCACGAGTGTTAATCGGCCTTAGTAGGATACAAAACAATCAAAATCAGTTGTTAAAAACAATTTTGGCAAAATTTCAAATTTTGGGGCTTTTTAGTTTTACATTCGACCTATTTGAAACGGGCGAATGTAGAACTGGATGGGCGAATGTAGTATTAAACGGACGAATGTGATTTTTAATAAACATATTTCCACATTCGTGCTAAGTTGTATACATTCGTACCAAAATTCCACCTTCGGCCATGTCCAAACGGGCGAATGTGGAGACTGTTTAAGTTTTAAAATTTGTAACCTTTTGTCGTTTTCATATTTTGACGTATTTTTCTGATTTTGATGTGCAGATGGCTGAACAAACTGAACACGTTGAAGCACCAGTGAAGAATATTATACCAGATCCTATTCAGGAAGCTGAAGCATCTACTCCACGTGGTTGGCCGTTCGAACCGACACACAATTGTTGTGCTTTTCTCGGAGATGTTGAGAAGAATACCGAATTTGCTGGGATTGTGGAGTTTTTGAGGAGAATCAGAGTTATTCATGCATTAGCTACTCCTACAATCATTTACAAAGACATAGTTGAAGATTTCTACAAGAATGCTAAGTATGATTTTTGGGAGAATCAGACTATTATCAAGAGCAAGATTCAGGGGATGGAGATGTTTCTGACAGAATCAGATATCAGGGAAGCACTGCATATAAAGTTTGAAGTGAGTGAAGATCCCAGAGAGCTGTCTTGGACTGAACAGAAAGCTTGCTTTTTGAGAATGAAGTACAAGGGTCCGATTACTGATGGATCAATGCATAAAGGGAAGTTGAGTGTGCAGTTCAAGTATCTTGCACACGTTATTATTCATGTCTTTGGTTGTGTAAGCGGCGGATATGACGTGATGAGAAGAAGTTTGAGCTCATTGATGGTTGCGTTAACTCTTAACAAACCATTCAATGTATCCGGGATGATTTTAGATCACATGCTTGAGATGTTAAAGGGTTTGAAGAAGAAACAGTTTATGCTATACCCGAGGTTTCTCATGATGATCTTTGACCATAAATATCCTGATTTGAAGAAGGATCCAACAATGATCATAGGTCAAGATCACATGAACATTCGTACATTTGTGAGGATGAAAGGGTATAAGGGTGTGCCAAATGAGGAAAAGCCACCTCACATGAGACTTTTTGGAGCTTTGGCTAGACAGGATTACACTGATCCTGGCAAGAACAAAGCTAGACATGCTGAAAGTGATTCAGATAATGATGATCCCTTGGTGTATGCTGATGCAAACACTAAGAGGAAAAGGCAGGTAGTCAATGCTGGAGCCAAAGGGAAGGGCAAGGCAAAGACTTATGTAACACCCCGATCGATGGCGGAAACATCGAGGTGTCACTTAGTGACAATTGTTCAATAGCTCATGGACTAAAAGTGTAAATATTGAATACATTGAATTAATAGTTTATTACAATGAAATAAAATACAACAAGTCCAAATGTCAACTAAACTGAAATACAATGAATCAAAATCTAAATATATATCCGAAAGCTTAAAGAATGCATCTCAAAATAACCTGAAACCTGTACAAAATAATTTGGTCAATACAAAAATTGTATTGGTGAGCATACCCTGTTTTGAATACATTAGCAAAAGTGTTTAGCAATTCATGTGTGGTACCATTTGCAATTATGTAATAAGTAGTATCAGTCAAAACCAACCCTAAGACAAGACAACACATGAAAACCATTTTTAGTATAATGAATCACAAGACAATGACCAAGGTCTCTCAACAGAGTCACAAGGGGTATATACCATAGTACTATTCATTGAAATGCAAGGCCACAACGGTTAATGATTTTGACAGCCATAGATACACACAAATTAACATAAAGCAAACACACATGAGAATTGCATTTAGTGAAAAAAATAAAATTTAGTCATAGTGTACATGAATAGCCCCAAAAGAGTAAAACGTGAAAAGGGGGAAAGATATACTCACCGTTTGCGAAGTAGTGTAGATCAACTAAAGCGGTGAGGGAAAGACGAAAGAGAGTTCCAAAGAATTCAACCTAATTTGAATAAGTATAATATTTGTAAGTGCGAGACCATAAAGTCTATGCTTTACAGGATTTGGCACTTAAGGAATTTCTAAAAAAAATACATTTCCGATATACCAGTGTTTATTAAGAAAGTTTATAAAAATATTCCCATTAGCAACATGTATGGGAATATGAACTGAGCAAATACTTTTATGTCACCAAAAATAATATACTTACGATTTAATTAATATTTAATCCATTGGTAATTGAATCGGTTCATAAAATGAATTCAATCAACTACGAAAATAATGTACAATGATCCTCGTCTTTTTTATTAAATAATAAAGAACTAAATAAATTTAATGGTTTCGTAATTGGTAGTAACTAAATGAACTAATGATTTAAAAAAAAACAAACGTTTACTTATAAATAATAAAAAAATATATGGCTCTAAGACTTATTGTTAATAATAGAAAAACACTTTGATTGCCACAAGAAGAGTCGCCTTCTCTGGTAATAATACAATCGGCCGGAACAGTTTCTAACCAAAGAAAAAAATATATATATATATAGTTGACTAAAATTTTTGTTTTGGGTTGTGTGTCATTTAGAGTATGAACGGGTAAGAATTCAAAGAAGCGCTTGTTACCTTAATTTCCAAGCGGGGTGGATAAGCAATCTTTGGTTTGCAGCTTGAAAACGACTGAGCGAAAACAAGTATGCGATGTGTTGTTGCAGCGAAGTGTGATGGTGGTTGACGATTCGCTATTTCAAAGTCAGCGACTAGGAGGGCGGTAGTTATTCTGGCACCGGTCCCCGGTTCAGAATTTGCACCGGCGGAGATTCTAACTAAGGAAAGCGAGCAGATGGTGTGGTTCAAAAACGGTAATGGTGCTAAGAGGTGGTGATGGTTCTGTTTGGTGTGGACACAAAAATTTATAATATAGAAAAATTTATCGGTTACTAATAAAGGCTTCTTTTCAATTCCCTTCCATTAATTACTACTTCCATTCATGAATACCAATAATGTTTCTACTCATATATGGCAATATAATATAATGGTGACTAATTGATTCACTACGGCTGTGACTAGGATGCGACCAAAAGGTCAAACGCATATATTGGTTTAAAAAAGAAACCCTTAAACAGTTACACACACCATTTATGATTTAATTATATTTGTATTATATTAAATAAAACAAATTAATCGTCATTTTAAAGAAATTTTAATGTTGGTAAATGCTCATGATGTGCACCATTAATTTTCCTTTCTTACTTATAAAATTGTTTAAAAATAAGAAGTAACATGTAAATTATATATATATATATATATATATATATATTCTTCAAAGGTTGGTCTAGTTTAATCATATTTAATATTAATGTGTTATTATTATCAATATCAAAAGATTTAAGAATATGAGGTATACCAACAATACCCCAAACGTTACGTTAAATTGTGGTCTATGTGATTTTCAACTATGGATTATTGTCACTTTAGATCCCCTAAAGTTATAATTAACTTATTAGAAAATTTGCGAATGTTACAGTCTCCCCTACTTTAAAAAATTTCGTCTCGAAATTCTTTTCAGGTGGGGGTTTCCATGAAACAAAAGCTGTTGTAAAAAGGTAAGTAGGTTTTAAAAAAATGCATCAATCATGATTTGACAAAGTTTAAAGTAGTGGTTTAATATGCAAGGTAAAGGTTTCAAAATCCTTAACATTTGACCCAAGGTTAGAAAGTTGAGAGTGTACAAATGAAAAAGGATTGGGAAAGTATGTAACTAGTGAGGCAAAGGCACTAATGAAGCAGTCTCCCCTACTTTAGAAAGGTTTCTGACTGAACATTGTTAAGGACATGCAACGGGATTTCGAATAACAAAGAGTATAAGAGTATACAAAGTTTGTGTTTTATGTGTGAGTGGTCTAGAGAAAGACTCTAGGAGACGAATTGAAGCTCACGTAAGAACGTTCTTATCGAAAATGCTAGTTGTTAGTCAACGATCTAATGAAGAGGTAGTTATAAAGTAATGGGTAGGTTCTTGGTTAGACTCCTAGTCCGTTTCCGCAGTATCGTTTATGCTTATATATAGGGTGTACCGCAGCTGACCCACCACACTCCCGATACTTTGGACTCGTACTGATTGTCAACCAACAACCTATATAGAATTACACACCACCCTTATGTACCTGTAAACCTATGATTGCGTTCCGGACCGTAATCATCGATTTACCTTACACCAGGGTGTTATGCTTTTCCATAACCCTATCCTAAGTAATACAAGAAACAAATGCGTGCAACCAAAATATATCAAGTAATCGATATTGCAATGAAACAATGACATGGTTAGAGGTCATTCCCTTTCGGGTTTACCCTTTAACCGTAATGAGAATAACATGTAAGTATAAGACATGGTTAGAGATTCTTCCCTTTCGGGTTCACCCTTAACCGGTAACTTCTGTTCACATCTTTGACTCTAAACACTCATATTGATAAACTCTGAGGTTTACACCGTTCCCCTCGGATTAAAGAAATACTCTAATCCGAGTCGTACGTGGGCACTGGCTTAGATCTCATACGAGTTATCAACTAGTATGTTTATTGGCCATGATGAAGAACAAAATAATGTAAAGTATAACAGGGTTTTGCTCAAAATAGTAAAACATGAAAAATAGGAAGGTATACGTACAAAATATGCATTCAAAATATACGTCTAAAATATACGTTCAAAGTATGCGTTCATGAAAAGTATATAAGTATAGCATGAAATTTCCATTCGAAAGGAAAATATAGCATAAATCGAGTAATCGCGTAATTGCATAAAATGAAAGTAAACGAGTTAAATTAATGCTCAAAACCAGTGTTTTAATAATAACTACTAATAACTAGTGCGAGAATAGTTGCGAATAACGCGTGAGAATAACCACCAATAAAAGAAATATACGAGAATAATATGATAATATGCAAACGTAACTATATATAGAATGGTGTAAAAATAATGAAATTTACTGTAAATGAAAGTGTGCAGAACAGACGTATAGTCTTCTGGCATGAGGATTACTTTTTAGAAACCGCAGAATGTTTTAAGTTCAAAACAAGTTCACTTGAAAAGATTTCATAGGTACACATTTTCATGTGCTTACGAGAAGTCGAGTTTGAAAAATGTTATAAGGCTTATTATTAGTTGCAAGTTTCCCCCGAAAACATATATTGGATACGTCATATGAAAACAAAAGGTTTACATATGATTTATAAAATATGCAATACAAGTTTATAAAATGCAAGATGAAACCATTTCATGAAGTATGTGTAAGTCTAATGTGTTTCAAAAGACCAAGATTTAAAATGGTGTGAAGGTTGTGAATGATCCCAGATGCCTCGACGAATTTTTTTTTTTTTTTTGGAAAATACAATTTTCGATATTTAAACATTTCTTTAACTTGTGGGTTGGAAAAGTCGAAAGTTTTTAATTGTTATGAAATGTTGAGAAAATCTAAGTGTTACCCGTTAGGACTGGGTAAACTTAAAACCTTTTAATTGTCAACCTTTAACGAAATTTATACATTGAAAGATCGTTTGTTTGTAAGGATCGTTAGGGCATCTCTTTGGGCTCATATCGGGCCATTTGTTTCAAGGTGCAAGGTGTATATAAAGGGTGTTCTAATCTGGCGAATAGACTTTGTGAAAAGACATACAGGATAAGTTGCCAACTTAATCATTTTAGAGAGTAGTGTACTAGTGCGTATCGTGTAGATAGGCATTTATGTGTGAGTTTAGTCTGACTAAGAAGTGCTAACTGATGGTAGTTGGCTATTGCCTAGGCGCCTGGGTGTAGCTATTTTAGTATTAGGTATATGTGGATTTATTATGTTGAGAGTATTGTGAGTGCATACGTGGATACAAAAGTCATAATTTAGGGATATACTGCGACTTCGATCAAGTAAGTTTGTAAACATGGTGATAATAACAAGATGATTAATTAGTTTGAAACCACATTCGTGTTTAACTGTGCAACGTTCATGAATCAAGATGTGATCAAAGTTAAACAATAAGCTTAAAAATTTGAGTCACAGGAAAATGTTTTTGAACAAAAGAAATGATGCTTTATGAAAATCACGAAACATAAATGAAATAGTGTAAGTTTTAAAGCGGTAAAATAGCGCATAGAAGTTTTAGTAATGATGATGAAAAGCGAATGATCAATGAGTATATAAAACAACAAGAGATGGAACTTAAAATCTAAATGTTAAACAAAACTTAAGAATCAATAACGGAAAACGGAAAAAAATACACTAATAACGATTAGCTATTAATAGGGAAAACTCAAAAGAGATAATAAGTTCATTATAGAAAATTATGATAAGAGTTTCAAACAGCAAATGAAAAAAATATACCAATAATGAAATGTGATACTGAAAATATTTCTAATGAAACTGGTGACTTGCCAAAGAAATTGAAATGTTATTAGTGACTTGTGGGGAGTGTACTTAAACCAATGAGTAAATGGTCATCCTTCCCGATTGCACGTACCCCGTCACTGGTAAATTTCAAAACTTTTAGCGAGACTTTAAAACGAGATGTAGAAATACTCCTTGAGGTATAGATTTCACTCCTAGCTCAAAGTTTTATTTCAAAAGCAAAAATAGGAAAGAGTGGAACTAGTCACTAAGATAAGGATATCACTCCCAGCTCAGTGGTTAAGTTTCTTTTGAAGGAATAATTCTTTGAGGTGTGGGTATCACTCCTATCTCACAGATATTTATCCCAAAGATGTAAAATATATAGAAGAGTGAAACTAATCACCAAGGTATGGATGTCACTCCTAACATGGTGATATCGTTTCGTTTGTGAAATATGAGTGTCTTCTTCTCCAACCAAAATATCGAAAGAACAACGAGAAAGAATCATAGCGAAAATATCTTGAAAGAAAATATAAGAAATAAGAGAAATATACACGAGAGAACTCGTGAAAGTAAGCTTAGTTATAGACTAGGCTAAAAGGCATTCTAATAACCTAATTCCCTATAACCATGGCTCTGATACCAATCTGTAACACCCCGATCGATGGCGGAAACATCGAGGTGTCACTTAGTGACAATTGTTCAATAGCTCATGGACTAAAAGTGTAAATATTGAATACATTGAATTAATAGTTTATTACAATGAAATAAAATACAACAAGTCCAAATGTCAACTAAACTGAAATACAATGAATCAAAATCTAAATATATATCCGAAAGCTTAAAGAATGCATCTCAAAATAACCTGAAACCTGTACAAAATAATTTGGTCAATACAAAAATTGTATTGGTGAGCATACCCTGTTTTGAATACATTAGCAAAAGTGTTTAGCAATTCATGTGTGGTACCATTTGCAATTATGTAATAAGTAGTATCAGTCAAAACCAACCCTAAGACAAGACAACACATGAAAACCATTTTTAGTATAATGAATCACAAGACAATGACCAAGGTCTCTCAACAGAGTCACAAGGGGTATATACCATAGTACTATTCATTGAAATGCAAGGCCACAACGGTTAATGATTTTGACAGCCATAGATACACACAAATTAACATAAAGCAAACACACATGAGAATTGCATTTAGTGAAAAAAATAAAATTTAGTCATAGTGTACATGAATAGCCCCAAAAGAGTAAAACGTGAAAAGGGGGAAAGATATACTCACCGTTTGCGAAGTAGTGTAGATCAACTAAAGCGGTGAGGGAAAGACGAAAGAGAGTTCCAAAGAATTCAACCTAATTTGAATAAGTATAATATTTGTAAGTGCGAGACCATAAAGTCTATGCTTTACAGGATTTGGCACTTAAGGAATTTCTAAAAAAAATACATTTCCGATATACCAGTGTTTATTAAGAAAGTTTATAAAAATATTCCCATTAGCAACATGTATGGGAATATGAACTGAGCAAATACTTTTATGTCACCAAAAATAATATACTTACGATTTAATTAATATTTAATCCATTGGTAATTGAATCGGTTCATAAAATGAATTCAATCAACTACGAAAATAATGTACAATGATCCTCGTCTTTTTTATTAAATAATAAAGAACTAAATAAATTTAATGGTTTCGT
Source organism: Ambrosia artemisiifolia (assembly GCA_032199755.1). Lineage (NCBI taxonomy): Eukaryota > Viridiplantae > Streptophyta > Magnoliopsida > Asterales > Asteraceae > Ambrosia > Ambrosia artemisiifolia. The sequence continues at coordinate 18,430,061 of CM063526.1, forward strand.
AATTGGTAGTAACTAAATGAACTAATGATTTAAAAAAAAACAAACGTTTACTTATAAATAATAAAAAAATATATGGCTCTAAGACTTATTGTTAATAATAGAAAAACACTTTGATTGCCACAAGAAGAGTCGCCTTCTCTGGTAATAATACAATCGGCCGGAACAGTTTCTAACCAAAGAAAAAAATATATATATATATAGTTGACTAAAATTTTTGTTTTGGGTTGTGTGTCATTTAGAGTATGAACGGGTAAGAATTCAAAGAAGCGCTTGTTACCTTAATTTCCAAGCGGGGTGGATAAGCAATCTTTGGTTTGCAGCTTGAAAACGACTGAGCGAAAACAAGTATGCGATGTGTTGTTGCAGCGAAGTGTGATGGTGGTTGACGATTCGCTATTTCAAAGTCAGCGACTAGGAGGGCGGTAGTTATTCTGGCACCGGTCCCCGGTTCAGAATTTGCACCGGCGGAGATTCTAACTAAGGAAAGCGAGCAGATGGTGTGGTTCAAAAACGGTAATGGTGCTAAGAGGTGGTGATGGTTCTGTTTGGTGTGGACACAAAAATTTATAATATAGAAAAATTTATCGGTTACTAATAAAGGCTTCTTTTCAATTCCCTTCCATTAATTACTACTTCCATTCATGAATACCAATAATGTTTCTACTCATATATGGCAATATAATATAATGGTGACTAATTGATTCACTACGGCTGTGACTAGGATGCGACCAAAAGGTCAAACGCATATATTGGTTTAAAAAAGAAACCCTTAAACAGTTACACACACCATTTATGATTTAATTATATTTGTATTATATTAAATAAAACAAATTAATCGTCATTTTAAAGAAATTTTAATGTTGGTAAATGCTCATGATGTGCACCATTAATTTTCCTTTCTTACTTATAAAATTGTTTAAAAATAAGAAGTAACATGTAAATTATATATATATATATATATATATATATATTCTTCAAAGGTTGGTCTAGTTTAATCATATTTAATATTAATGTGTTATTATTATCAATATCAAAAGATTTAAGAATATGAGGTATACCAACAATACCCCAAACGTTACGTTAAATTGTGGTCTATGTGATTTTCAACTATGGATTATTGTCACTTTAGATCCCCTAAAGTTATAATTAACTTATTAGAAAATTTGCGAATGTTACAACTGATCAGGGAAGTTTGAAGCAACAGGTTGTTAGGAAGAAAACTACTGCGAAGAAGGGAACAAGTTTGGTTGATGAAGAATCAGTTGACTCAGAGGAGACAGAGGTTGATGAGCAGTGGGATTCTGATGAAGAAAGAGTTAAGACCACCAAACGTAAGGCCACTATGGTTGGTGAGTCTGAATCTTTAAACAAGACTATTGAAGAAGTGTCACAGAAGAAGAAATCTGTTGATGTTGAAGAAGGAGGTCTGAGTATTAACCTGGATGAGTTGGAAACAGGTGAAACTGTTGTATTGAATTTGCCTAAACCAAAGCATAAGTCTATGGCAAAGAAATCTAGCACTAAACAGTTGAGAGAGAAGGAAATAGCTCAGTTGCTGAAAGGAAAAAGGATACCTGATGCAGGTACATCATCAAAGCTATCTTCACCGGTTACTAAGAAACAGAAAAGAAGTAAAGAGGCTGAAGCATTACCAGTTGATGAGTTTAATGTTGCACTGGATAATGTTTTAGACATGTTTAAGAATCCTCAGAAGCAGAAAGCAAAGGAAGCTGAGCCATCCAAATCGAAGAAAGTTACTGTTTCTGATGATGTGATGAAGCAGGTTAACAAACGGATGGATGATATGATGAAGATGATAGTAGCTCAGCAGGCAGAGATTGCTAAGTTTAAGCAGAATGAAGAAAAGATGTTACAGATTGTGGTTGCTTCAAAGAATAACCAAGATGAGATCGAGCAGAAAGTGAAGAAACTTGAAGCTGATAATAAAGATCTTGAGGTTAAGTGTAGCAGGAATAGGAGTATGATTAAAGTGGTTAAGGCTGACAACAAAGAACTAAAGGCTGAAAACAAACACCTTAGTGATTTATTGGATAGTTTATACAATGAAGCACCGAAGTTAAAAGAAGGTGAGGAGGATAAGGAAAAAGAGGAGGAACAAGTTGATTTTGAGCCTTCTGATGATGAAGAAGAAAAGGATGATGAGGAGGATGATGATTCTGAGAAGAGTGATGATGAAGAAAGCAAGAAAAGCGATAAAGATGATGATGATGATGCAGAGGGATCAGGTAGTAAAGATGATGATGATAGTGATGACAGTGATGATAATGACGGGGAAGATGATTCGAGTAAGTTCACATTTGAGAAGAGAACACCTAAGAAGGATGCTGGAGAGTCTAGTTCAAAGAAGAAGAAAGGTGGGAATGTAGACTCAGATGAAAGCATATTCTGGAATGAAAAGGTGAGATCTCTGAATGATGATGCAAAGAAGGTGTATAGAGATATGTTAGAGAAGAGAGAATGGACCATTGAGTTCACGGGCAAATTTGCTGAAATATTTCAAACTGATGATATGAGGTATGAGCTCGAGTACAATGATCCAGATTTAGAAGATGGAGAAGTACCTGCTGTTGTTGCCAAAGAAATTTTGGATGGTCTTGCACAGCGAGTAGGGAAATCGTTGGAGGAGATTATGATGGATGAGTCGATTCCAGATATTCCTGAAAATGATATTGGAAATCACTCTGATGATAAGAATACTCCTGAGATGGATGAAGTGGAGATTGAGGATATTACTCATGAGGAATATCCACAATATTTCAGACAGAATAATGAAGATGTGGTTTTCCCAAACTTCACAGAGTTACCAAACACATCAGCTAAAAAGAAAGCGAAGCAGAGAAGTGAGGAGTTTGTTGAGACGGTGTTTGGAACTGATAAGCAACAATCTTCAAGTCAGAATGATGAGTTGAAGACATATTTGCAGAAGTTGAAGGAAATGGATGACAAACGACCAAAGCCTGAAGCTCAAGGTAGTTTTTACAGATATCACAACGAGAAGTTCAAAGGCAGAGCTCTCGGTTGGAAGTATCTGGGAAGACTTAAATGTTTGGCTGTCAAATGGGAATCAGGAATCTTGTACTTCTACAGATTCATTGATTTATTAACTCTACCGTACTGGGCGGTCAGAGATATTTGCAGATTCCCTATGACTGGAGCTTCAGTGAATAATACTCCTGTTGGTTGGTGTGCAGATAAGTTAGTTTGGGAGAGCAGGACGAAATGGAATAGGTTTAAGCCTCAATATCCCAGAAGGAAAGTTCACATGGATATTGATTCTAAAACTGGAAGAAAGAGGGTGACCTTGATATACAAAGCACCTGAAGTGATGAAGAAGATACCATTGATGCCTTTGCCACAACACTTTAGTGATGGTTTTATTTTCTGGTATTACGATTGGAGGAAGGCAGAAGCAGTGATAGTGCTGAGAGATGGAAAGGACAAATACAAGCATGTTCATGTATTTGATCCTATGTGGTTGATAAACTGTACCTTTGAAGACATCATCATGCTTTTCTACAATCCGATTCATTACGATCCCAATGATGCAGAACAGGCTAAGAAGTATACACAAGTTGTGGGAGTTTGCTTTGCATATGACATAAACTCCGGTAGCAACTTGGATGCCAAACTTGGTAAGAAGGTGAAGATGGTCGATGTGCCTAAACAGGTGAAACGTAAATTGGAGCCTGAAATGACGAAAGAACAGAAGAAGCAGCTGAGAATCTATTTGATGAACAAGGTGATGGACGAAGATCGAAAACAATCAAATCAATAGTCAAGGGGGAGTTTGTAGATGCACGAAGTGCGACTAGTGATTGGATTAACCTAATTAACATGTGTTAGTGTGTTTTGCTGATGGGCCGAAGGAAGAGAAAAGGGGCGAAGGTGAAGAAGAAATGGGCGAAGGTGAAGACAGACAGAAGAGAAGACACATTCGTACTGTGGATGTGGGCGAATGTGGAAAAGTTCCACATTCGCACCATCAAACTGGGCGAACGTGCAGTATCTATAAATAGTTTTTGTGTGTTTTCAAGTTAGAGAGAGTTTTAGTTTGTGTGTGTATTCAGGTCAGGTTCAGGTTAAGTTTGTGATAGTGTGTGAGTTGATTAGATTGACTAGGTGATCAATTGTAACAAGTTTTTATCAAAGTTAATCTATGAAAAAGTCTTTGAAATGATGTTTTCTGTGTTTTGATCCGAGTATTATCATTTTGTTCATATCTAGGGTTTCCGCACCTAGATTTGTGACTTGTATGATCATATTTTCCTGTTTTAGCTAAATTCTTTCAATTACAGAAACGAGGTACACGACTATGGAGAAACTGGTTTTGGTGCTTGTTCATGCCTCACGCAGATTGCGCAGGTATTTCCAAGGCCACCCAATTAATGTGCTGAGTGATTACAAGCTAAACAACGTCCTGTCGAAACCAAAGCTATCAGGCAGATTGGCAAAATGGGCAATCGAGTTAGGCGAACACACCATCTTTTATAAGACTCGCCCAGCCATGAAAGGACAAATCGTAGCAGATTTCATAGCCGATGTACCTCAAGAAAAAATAGAAGAATGCAAAGCAGAACAAGACCCACAACCAACATGTGACGAGAAAGCCATATGGAATCTCTACACTGATGGGGTTTCAAACAAAGACGGCACAGGCGTCGGAATTAGAATCGTCAGTCCTGAAGGCGCGGAGTTCACATATGCAATCCGGCTTGAGTTTAAAACTACAAAAAATGAAGCCGAATACGAAGCCTTCCTTGCATGACTGCGCATCGCGCAAAAGCTGGGTGCCAAACACATCTTTGCGCACGTCGATTCAATGTTGGTTGCAGGCCAGATAACCAGGAAGTATGAAGCTAAAGACTCGTCAATGATCATGTACCTTCAGGGAGCAAAAGAACTCATGAACAACTTCGCAAGCTGCACGCTCGACCACATCAGTCGCAGTCAAAACAAGCCAGCGGACGCTCTAAGCAAAATGGCATCCACAAGCTTTGGCCATTTAGCAAAAGAGGTCCGAGTTGAAGTCATGAACGAACCGTCTGTTCCACCTAAGGAAGTTCATGTCATTCAGACAAGTGTTGACAGCTGTATGACCCCGATAGTGTCCTACCTCACCACCGGCACGCTTCCGAATCAACGCGCAGAGGCTAAGAAGATACAACACAAAGCCTTACAGTACCAAATGCAAGATGGTGTGTTGTATCGGAAATCCTATCTGGGGCCATTATTATAGTGTGTAGATGCGGTCGATGCAGACTACTTGGTCAGAGAAATACATGAAGGAATATTCGGGATACACGCAGGGCCACTGTCACACCCCGATTTTCCCGTCGGTTGTGAACGTTTGGTACCTTTGCTACGCAGCGGAAATAACACATCTAAGACTCTTTTAATTCTGAACGCCTTTACTAAGCCTTCTAGGATCTCCAATCCTAAGACATCGCCTATTCCAACCGTGTCGTTGCCAAATTCTAGACCTGAAAGACATGCTTAAAAAGGTCAACATAAAGTTGGTGAGTTCATGGTTTTAGGTTTATTTCTCATCAAAACCCGTTTATTTCAAACCTTTGGGAAAATATTCATCAACATTTTAAGAAAGTTTATTTTCATTACACAAACCGTTATTTGTGAAAAATCTTGTAAAAGTCCCATTGGAATCCTCGCCAGGTATCCCATTTTATTTACCCTTCGGCCCGACTCACTTTACCGTATATTTATCTCCCCATAAAGATAAATATACTAGGTTCTTGTCGACCGAACAACAACATTTAAAATGAGACTTTATTCCCATGGAATCCTCGTCGGGCATTCCACAATTACTTTTGAAAACTTTCTTTTTGTAAACTATTTTCCCACTCGGATTCCTCACTGGACATCCGTAAATATATTATGAAAACCATTTTCCCCCCGTAAATCCCGCCGGTAAATTCGTACTTAAAAGCGGAAATGAACATTAAAATAGCCAGTATTCTTAAACCAGTGCAAGTAACATAGTTAGATTAAGTAGTGTCATATATGTGGAGTCGCGAACCCCTACATGACGATGGCGACCAATCCTGAGCCCATAACCAAACCAAGACTACACATTTCATTTGCCCCGCGCGAGTTGTCTGTCGGATCAACAACTCAGTTCAGAATACGTGCACCTCTTGTCTTTACCGGGTTGACGCTATCAACCAGAGGTGGGCCTCGTCAGGCACCGATAGTACTATCCAAATATTCCTTCGGTTTCATATCCCTGAATTAATGGTTACAGTAAACACGCGAGGACCTACCCCGACTGGTTTCCGTTACCCAGGTCCCAGGTACCCATCTTGCTACTTATCATCCTCACCTCGACTCGACTCACTTTACCGTATATTTACCTCCCCATTAAGATAAATATACTAGGATCTTGTCGATCGAATAATTGTTACTTTCTACACCTTACAACTATTTAACAAACATATCCTTCATTTCCCTTTAGTCCCTGCACGACTTTATAAAAGCATTTGTAACTTTAAACGTTTTCTCAAAAACTTTGTTACGCTTTAAATTCATCAGGTTTTCATAAAACAAGCATGTCTTCCCCCCGAAAACATTTACAAAACAGTAAAAAGTGGGGTCATGAACTCACCTTGATTTCCTTGCTTAGATAGCAAACAAGCCTGAAGCCTTGACCGACTTCCTTGTGTCCTATTACCAACAATGGACACCTTAAGGTCTAACACAAATAAGCCTAGCTTATTTACCGGTTACAAGATAGTTTATCCAACTATCTAGACTCGTGTATACAAACCCGAGTCTTAAAGTGTTTTAACTCGACGAACCGATCGTGACTTATCTTAATCATGTTTAACATACGACATAGCACCCAAGTTGCGCACTTGTTACTATTCGTGTGTAAACCATGTTGGACTAAAACAACGAAACGCATTTCTTATCCTGAGCCGTAGCTCGTCTCGTTAGTCGGATAAATGTATTTGTCTTGTATGTTTATATTTAGGAAAATATGCTTTGCAAAAATACAACTCTTGTTATTAATTCCGATTAATAACATTTGTTACTTCTTTCCCAAAATCCGAACATTTAAAGTGTTCAAAAGTTTGCTTTTTATAAAAGTAATTCCCAAGCAAAATCGAACGTTTTATAAATTTTGAATCCGAACAATAAACATTATTTAGTTACCGAAAGCTTTCGAAAATTCGTCATCCTTGACGCTCGGCAAAACTATATATATTATACCTGTTTGAAACGATTGTTGGATTCACTTATTATTGTTATCAATATCTTTGTCAAAACGTAGCGATTTTATATATATACATTTATTAAAACGCTAAGGAAAAGTATTTATAAAAACATACACACATTATTAATGTGCGTCACAATTCGGATTTTATAAAATTTCGGCAGAGTTTCCTCTGTTTTTGCATAAACCAGACAACTCAAGTCGTCTTCAAATTTCCCAAAACAATTTCCAAATCACAAGACAATCAATATATTTATCCGCAATGTCAATTCACAAGACTTACACGTTTCGACACTTTATACAACTAACCTATATAATTATATACATATAGTTCAAAAGTTTAGTCCAATATACGATATAATAAGTCACGCTTTAGTCCAAATACCACTTTCACTTAGTATATTATCGGTTCATTCGCGAGTTAGATTCTTATTCGTATTTGTTATTTACATATAAATATATATATCGTAAATATAACAAAGCAATTACGAATAAGTTATACCGAATGTTTAAACGCGTGTTTCACCATGTGAAGTCTATTTGGTCAGCGCGTTGACCGAATCTGGCCAATTGACTCAGCTTGACTGTTGACCCGAACAGTTGACCAGCTTTGACTGAACATTGACCAGTGTTGACCGCGTGTTGACTGAACCGAACCATCCAGATCTGAACCGGACCACCCGGATCTGTCCCGAACCGCACAGATCTAACCAGATCTGGCCTGCGCGATAAAACTTAACCCAAAACAACCCGGATCTGACCCGAACAACACTGTTCTGACCCGAACAACACGGTTCTGACCCGAACAACACAGATCTGACCCGAACCTCACAGATCTGACCAGATCGGGTCTGCGCGATACCAACTTAACCCAAAACAACCCGGATCTGACCAGACCAACACGAGTCAAACAACCTCTGCCCCGATCGGACTAAACCCTCACCAAACCACCGCCGTCGGCCTTCACACCAATCACAACCATAGCTGGACCCACCTCCTCCGCCGCCGTTAACCACCATATCTGACCCAGTTCAGACCAGAACCAGATCCAATCTGGTCTGTCCGGCCCGAACCACCACCGTACACCACCATTCAACCACCACAGGCCCCAATCGGCCACATGCAGACCCGATCGGACCTCTATACTGCCGCCATCGTCCTCCTTGAACCACCCCTGCTAAAGACCATCACCGGGACCACTACAGCCACCATCGACCACCATAATCCCAACCTCAACCTCAAAACCCAACGAAAACCAAACCCATCCCTTCGTCCCCGTAACCACCACCTACACAGGGACAATCGGCCCTGTTATGGCCCGTTTCTGGGCTTGTAACCACCACGCCGCCACCACCGAGCATGGTGGTGGTCGGGTTCGTCTGCGAGGAAGAGAAGAGAGGGGTCGGGTGGGGAGAGAGATGGCGTAGAGAGAGAGTAGAAGCTAGAGAGAGGTTAGAGGAAGAGGGAGAGCTTGAGAGCTTGTCTGCCAAAACAAAAATGAAGGGGAAGAAGAAGAGTAAGGGATTTATAGTTAGGGTTAATAAGTTAGGTAGGTAGACACCGCGTTTTGAACCCGTTATAACATAAAACGTCTCTGTTTTTTTTTTATTTTAGGCTCGAAGAATAATTATAAAAATTAGTCGGTTTCATTCGAAATATTTAATAGCGTTAAACCGAGCGAGAATATAATTAATATCAATATTCTACGCGTTATTTTGAAATATTCGTTAAAATCGCGTTAACCTTACCGGTTACTGTTTCCTTCATCTAAACGACCCGATAGCTTCCGATATTTAATAAATGACATTATTTATAGTAAATAACTATTCCGGAAGTTCCGATAACGGTTAAAACCACGCAGTTTGACGTCCGACTTCCACGTCAGTTCCTCTCCGCGTTAACCAAAACGCTGCGTTTTAGACCGTTTTTCGCGCCGATTTCACATCCGATCGCATCAATAGTAAATACGTGTCGTATTTACATAAAATAAGCTCATGTCATTCCAGTTAGACAGATTTTCACTGATGTCAGTTCGTTAACGTTAATTACGCGCGAATTTTTCTTTAAAATCATCAAGGCGTCCACGAACTTCGAGGAGGGCATCGTAGGACTTGTAACGGCTCATTAAATCAAAATTAACTTTAAACCATGTTAATCACTTCCAAAATACGATTAAAATCGCATCAGGCGTTGTACGGAATTTGCCGGTTGTCACAGCCACGCATGGTAATGGCAAAGATCATGAACGCAGGACATTATTGGCCGGGCATGTACCTAGATGCACTAAAAATCATCCGCCGCTGCGATTCTTGTCAACGCCATGCGCCCAATACCCTACGCCTCAAGAATGACCTGATCCCAGTAACCTCCGCATGGCCATTTCAGAAGTGGGCAATCGACATTGTGGGACCGTTTCCGATGACAACAGGTAAAAGAAGATACCTAATAGTCACCATTGACTATTTCACAAAATGGGTAGAGGCCAAACCACTTGCAGAAATCACAGCCAAGCAAGTAAAAAAAGTTTATTTGGGAGTTTATCATATGCCGTTTTGGCTTACCTATGACAATCATCACGGATAATGGGACCCGATTCGCGGACAAAGGGTTACTTAAGTGGTATGCTGACTTGCACATCCAACCAGTTTTTACCTCCGCCGCGCATCCGCAAGGCAATGGCCAAGTGGAGCGCGCAAACCGCAGCTTGGTAGAAGGCATCAAGTCAAGATTAGGAACCAAAGGGAAAGCCTGGGCAGAGGAGTTACCGAGCGTGCTATGGGCAAATCGCACATTAACAAAAACGAGCACCGGTGAAACCCCGTTCAGCTTGACATATGACTCAAAAGCAATGATACCAGCAGAAATTGGGTGCCCATCCACAAGAGTTCTTTGAGCAAGCCGCACCAACAATGACGCTGAGCTGCACCTAAACCTGGACCTGCTAGAAGAGCGCCGCGACTTGGCAGCTGTAAGAGAGGCAAATTACAAAAAACACCTAGAGGAGTATTACAACACCATTACAACAACGCCAAGGTCAAACTCAACGCCTTCAAGACAGGGGACTTTGTATTCAGGAACAATAAAGCCAGCGGCGTGCTACCCCAAGGAAAACTGACACCTACTTGGGAGGGACCATACCACATTGTGGAGGTCCTCGGCAAAGGAGCTTATAAACTGTCAACGCTGGAAGACAAACTTGTCTCGTGCACATGGAATGCAGTGCAGCTACGAAAGTGCTACATGTAGTTGATTCTGTGATTGTAATGAAGGCTGTTTAGCCATTTAGTCGAATGAATACACCAAACCTTTCGTTTCAAACATTTATTTCACTGTTATTCATTCACGACATATATATGAAATCAACGACATCAAGCATAGCATAAACCCTAAACTAGTTTCAATGTAATAAACTATTTAATCAATGTATCAATATTTACACTTTTAGTCCATGAGCTATTGAACAATCGCCACTACGTGACACCTCGATGTTTCCGCCATTGGTTGGGGTGTTACATGTGACCTTTTTGTCATCTTTTTTTTCCTTTTATTTAATTAGATTGCATTCTTCACACTGTGCTCATAACTATTTCTTTTGTTGTGGATGTAAAGATGTTTGTTATACATTGAACCAAACTTAAAAGAGATATATAGTTGACCCGTTCTAGATAACACAGAAACAAAGAGTACATGAAGTGTGTTATGTGAGATAACAGGATTTACTGCTTCAATTAGTATTATTCACAATGTCCTTTCATGCCTTTTTTATTTAAGGATTAATTGCAAATATTGTAGATTATGCTTAAAGTGGGTGTGGCTTTACTTCATAACACACCTATTTCAAGCCTCATATTTCCATATGAGATTTGTTTTTTTTCATACTGGGTTGTTGCTACTATTATTATTATTATCAATTTTTATTTATATGTTCTTTATCATTGCACAGTTCTGATCGCCAGGTTGTATCAAAATTGAAGTTTTGGAAGACAAAGTCTTAACAAACTGAAACTATTATTCGTTATATTTTCCTAATGGTATTAAATTTTCTACAACAACGCAACAAACCAATAAGACAATCACTTACATATGTGCTGCAATTTTCATAAAGTTGTCACGCCTTATATATGTGTGATTCCTTGTTTATTAATTCTACCTTTATTATTCGTTTTGGTCTTGATATTTCCAAAAATTTTGTGTGGGGTTTAGTTTGTTGACCTTTAACTTTTAAGTACACTCTTCTTACTATGAATCTAGAGATACCAATTCAATATACAAATGTGTAAACTACTAAAAGACCTTTCTATTAAATTGTTTGTTGTGTGTAAACTACTAAAAGACCTTTCTATTAAATTGATTGTGTGGCTCGCGGTGAGCACCAGCGTGACTCTTAAGTAACCTGGTCACGTGGGGTTGTTGTGGCTCGGGGTGAGCACCGACACGATCATAGTCTCCAAGTCCAACATAAATAACTTCTTCGTGTTGTGAGCCTACTCACATTGGCTCGCGTGGGCAGTAGCGTCGGGGTTCGCGTGGTGCTGTTGTGATTGGGGGTGAGCACCAGGTTGTTTGCGTATCCATAACGGACAGCCTTAGTGGTACTTCCAAGTTTAGATTGGTGAAGAGTACATTTGTTCCTCTTAATTTCATTAAAAATTTCATCGGAGTTGTTCACTGTTTTTCTTGTGTGTGCATTGGATTATGTTTTTGTTTTAATTAACGCACACTTTTTAAGAATAAAAAATCATTATTTGACAGATCCATTGTTAAATTATGGAACAATTTTTAAGTTTAAGTCAATACGTTGTAAATTGCCCATCCAGTCGTATCACACAGTCTACCAACTATTGCGTGTGTTAATATTTTTGGCAGACTATACAGTTTGAGATTCATATGGCGCGGATTTGGAAATTTAAATGTTCGGTCAACCGTTTGGAAGTTGGATTAGGTTGGGTAAAGTGTAAACGGTCGTGTTCTTCTTCTTTTTTTTTTTTTTACATATTCTTATGGTTATGTTAGAATTCACACGCAAACACCATACACACACCACAAAACCCAACAATTACTAGGTGAAAAAATGCACCAGCCGCAACGTGCGGACATTCCTACTAGTTATTATAAATAAATAAATAAATATTTATTATATATATATATTAATTTACAAGTTTGTTGTGCATTATTGGTTGTACTCTATGCATTAATGGTTGTACTCATATGTGTTATGGATGATGGGTTCTCAAAGCACTAAGCCAACCTCTCATTTACACATACTTCCACATATTTCTTATATATAGAGAGAGAAGGGGAGCCCGTGGTGGTTCCTGGAGGCCATACGGAGGCGGCGACGCGTACCAGCGAGTGAACAACTTTAACACATTAAACGAATGAAAGGGAGTCCCGTGGTGAGGTTAGGATGAGCAAGGGAGTGGAGCAGCGGTGGCGTGGTTATCAGCGGTCACAACCGCAGCTCTGGATTTGCGCCCAATGACATAGATGATGATGGTTATAGAAAGCTGGGTGGGGGTGTCATTCGTGAGTTCGGAGGCGGCAACGTTAAGGTCTTTATGTAGACGTCAACGGCGACTAGGAAGGTGACAGGCCAAATTTCCGATCAGCGGCTATGGTGGCTGAGAAACAAAGATCAACCACAGTATATCTAGACCTATCACCGATATGATGACAGATCCGACACCATACAGTATCACCATTCGTATGTAGATATGTATTCCTTTTGTAATCAGTTTTATATGTAGATTTGTATTCTTTTCGTGGGCATATCTCTACATATACTTTGATGGTCGCCACCACGAAGACAGATACCGACACTATCGTAGCCTTCGTATTTACAAAGCTAATGTTCCGTGTGTTATAGTCGACCAGTTTAGCCACCGGTTTTAAGCCACCAGTAAACAACTTTATCTCCAAATATTTTAGGCCAGATTATGTCGTGTTCCATTTCGCTAGATATTGGTTCATCTTTTCTATTAGGAATTTGCAGTAGACCTGATACAACTATTAAGGTAATAATATTGTATAGGTTTTATTGTGCGCCGCAACTCGTGCGACACAATTCTAGTATAGCATATAATTTACAAGTTGGTTGTGCATTATGCTTTTGTACTCTATGTTTTATATGTTATTTGTGCAGTTATGTTTTGTACATGATGCTTTATGTTTTGTACATAATGATTTTTGATCTTGCTACACGTTGCTCATAGGGTTAGAACAAGTATTATATCATTTGTCATGGATTCTTCTGGACTATCACTATCACTACCACTAATCCACCCTTCACGATCCCTCCTTACAAGGTGTGTCTTCTAATTCCATTCTTTAATTAACTTAACACAGTAATTTAGGGTTAGGTTATGCTTCTTAAAACACTTCGTTGCCTCATAAAATGTTGTAATTGTCTTTTATTTTCCGTTTGGTTTTTATGTGTAGTTGTTGAACAATTTCAGAGTCAGCAAATTATAACCTAATTTTGCTTTTGCTTTGTAATTGACTTGGATACGGGTTATCAGCTTCATTGTTATAGAAGTATGTTCATTGAATTTTAATTGTTAAATTCATGTAATTAATTGTTTGCATGGTCGTTTCCGTCATGAAGGCACAACCGTTTACTTTAATCAATAGATTGATAATATTAGATTTTGTATTTTGATATGAATTGGGGGATTCGTTGACAACAGCTTTTGTTGCTGATAATATGAGATTTTGTATTATTATTATTATTATTGTTACTATTTTGCATTAGTTTTTCACATTAGAATTATGAATGGGTACAAGTATGTTTACTCGCAAGCTGTTTGCTTTTCATTCGATGGTGGCGACCCACCGGTAACCGATGGAGGTTACAGCCGGTGGCGGTGCTAGCTGGAATATCAGTTAAGTTGTGTAATAAAAGAAAATAACAAGAATTATTCTCTTGCATGGTTTTAGATTTAGGTTCCATGTAATATGTTTGTTATACTTATTAGTTCGATTGATATTATAAAGTAGAAGTGCTTGAAGTATTCAAGGCATTCTGGAATATTCATTTTAAATTAATCTCACCATTCTATCGACTAATGTTTATAAATTTGCTCTGTATCAAATGATGTTTATTTAATATATAGATGAGTAAAAGATTTTGCAAAATACATACAGTAAGCTCAAAGCTTGGACCAAACAGTATGAATATACAGTGTCGACTGTCGAGTAGTTTGGACTTTTGTTTGATTGCGGTTTTGTTCCTTTGACAGCTTTTATGTTGTGTTTGTTTCATTCGAAAGTTGCTGGTATAAATAAATAAAAGGAAAAGAAAGAGGAATCATTACTCAGCAGCAGCAGCAACAGCAGTAGTATCAATCAATCGATCGATCGATCTGGATGGGTTGGGGATGGGGAAAGGCGATATACGAGGGTGTGGTGGTGTTTGGGTCTCTGGTGCTGCTTGGGTGGGCCGGCCTCTGGTTCCTTAACCGACGGCTCTACAAAGAGTATGAGGAGAAGCGTGTCCTGGTCCAGATCATCTTCAGCGTCGTCTTCGCTTTCTCCTGCAACCTCTTTCAGCTTGTCCTTTTCGAGATCATTCCTATTCTTTCCAAAGAGTAAGTTAAGTAGTAACTAACTACCTTTATTATTATTATTCACTGCTTATGGTTATGTTATTATTTTGTTAAAGCAAAGCAAGCTTATTAGGTAGGGTTAATTAAGGTGGTCTAAGTCACCGAATGAATCTGTTGTTGTTGGTTGTTGTAGGGCTCGATGGATAAACTGGAAGGTGGATTTAATATGCTTGATTACATTACTCGTTTTCATGTTGCCTTATTATCACTGCTACTTGATGCTCTGCAAAAGTGGTTGGTTGCTACTTCTTCTTCTTATTATTATTATTATCCATTTTCTTTTCTTACACTACTATAACTCACTCACTCTTTAATCTTCATCAAATTTGTATCACTCACTCACAGGTGTCAGCAAGCAACGCGCTGCAACTGGAGCTATTATATTCTTATCTGCCTTTCTTTACGCTTTTTGGCGTTTGGGAATTCATTTCCCCATGCCTTCACCCGATAAAGGTCCCTTTTAATCTCTCCTCTCCTCTCCTCTCTCACTTGCTTTTGCATTATTATTATTATATTACTATACTCTTATTATTCACTGCTTTACCTACCTTAAGCTATAATGCCCTTCCTTCCTATCAAGTTTTATTTCTATATTAGTTAAGTTGTGTTATGTGTGTTTTTGTCCAGTATGCATCTTACAATTTATTACAAGTTGCATATTACTTATATTTTCACATGTTAAACTTTTATCTTCTTTTTTACATGCTACCTATTCATGTTGATGTTCTAATTATAAGGCGGCATCTACTCAGGTTTTTTCACCATTCCGCAGCTTGTGAGTAGAATCGGAGTAATCGGCGTGACAGTCATGGCTGTCTTATCTGGTTTTGGAGCTGTGAATCTGCCATACAGTTATTTATCTCTCTTCATTAGGTAAGATTAATTGAAATATATTCATCACTGCAAGTGCTGCAAAGGGAAAATGTTAAAGTAATGTTTATGCCTAGACTAGGAAATAAAAGCATCTAGAAGTTCTTTCATCAATTTATGCACACATTTAAACACGCTCTATATTGTATGCTTATTTGTTTGAGTTTAAGCGTTATCACACATCTACATTATGTCTAAGATGTTAGTTTTGATATGCATTACTTTCGTATCCATTGTCCTTAAGTATACAAACCCAAATCATTACAGTTATATTTTTTTTTATTTCACATAACTATTTGCAATTATCACCATGTCACCATTTGGTAAATACTTGCCTTTTTTATTGGTGGGCACAAGAAGCTGCATGCACATAAGTGCTTTCATGCATAACAAACTTGAACCATGGGCATGTATGCGTATCCTTTAGTGTTTGCTTCATAGGACCATATTCAAATTGATGGTTAATTGGTAATATGATGACGAGAATTAAGAACACAAGTAGTTGGTGATGAAAAACTATAGAGTTTAATGATATGTTGATGATATACAGTTATACACTATACAAAGTGGTCCCTCAAAAGCTCTTGGTGCACATGGTGCAACTTCTTCAACATAGATTGCTCTTGTAATTTTTTTGTGGACAACTGCATAAGCAGCTGTGTGTCAATGTTTACATTTTCTTTTTTAGTATGTAGCTAGATTGTATTTGTAGCATAGTTATCAAAGGCGCTAGGCGCATAGGCCACGCCTGCGGCCTAGGCGCAAGGCGCAAAAAAAAGCGAGGGCTTGAGAGAAAAAAAAAACGAACAAGAAAATAAAGTAAAAATATATTAAAATAATACTATTTTTCATCTAGTTAGTATCAAAAGTTTTAAAATATTGATCTATTAGTGTGTAGAAGTAGTTTCCTTAGATAAAAGTAGAAATCTGATTGAAATCTAGCCATAATTTAACGAATTTGGCTGGAAGTTCTCCGGAATTCGGGAATCTAGCTGAAATATGCGCTTAAACCATCACCTGGAAAATTAAAGCTCAATTTCCTCGACTCAAAGCGGAAATGCATCGCCTCGCCTAAAAAATGGGCCTAGGCGCAAGAGGCGATGGCTTTTAACAACTATGATCTGTAGTATTGTACTTAGTTTTTTTTATATCTACATACTGGTTGAAGAGCGAACATATATCTTACTCTTGGTTTAAAAAAGCGCGCCTCAGGCGCGCTCGAGGCGCTAGGAAAGCGCTTTTTTTGGCCTGAGGCGCCAAGGCGCTTGAGGCGCCGCCTTAGTCAAAATTAGGGTTTTTTTTGGGGCAAAAGTCCAAATCAGGGTTTTTTTTAAAGTTTTTTAAGTGTGTTTCGGCTTAAGTGTTTGTTTAATGAAGTGTTTAAGTGTGTTTATAATTATGTTATTGTTTTTAGGATTGATTAACAAGTAGAATATGTAGTATTGACTTGTATAAATATTTTCTCTTTTTTACCTTGGGCGCCTCACATACGTGAAGCTCTCGCCTCGCGCTTTAAGCCCCGCGCCTCGGATTTTGGAACCAAAACTCCTCGGAACGCCTCACGCTTTTTTAAACCAAGATCTTACTGTCTTTCAGTAAGACGGTAGCATCCAAAAAATATGGCCTAGGTTTCCGATACAACCTGTTAAGTCTTATCATAAAAGAAAACTAATTTGAGTCATATGGGTTACACCAGTCTGTGTCCTTGTAAGTGCACCATCTGAAGGAAATTATGTAAATGTCTTTTTATTCATACTTCATTTTCTGTATCTTTAGCTCTTTGATATTCTTATTTACTTCATTGTGGTAGAGAAATTGAAGAAATCGAGATCAAGGCCTTGGAAAGACAACTAATGCAGTCAATTGAGACATGTATCGGAAAGAAAAAGAAAATCATTCTTAGCCAAATGGAAATGGAAAGAATTCAAGGACAAGAAGAGGTTTGCTATCTTTTGAAACATCCTAGTTAAAGCTGGTACTATGTTTTTTTTTTTGCACGGAAAAGAAATATTATTAAGAAGTAAAGAAGCCAAATTCTAGCAAGGAGCCGGACAATCTAGTGAAGATAAAAAAAATTTACATACATAAATTAAAGCAACTCCAATCATTCCACTCCACCTTGATAAGGTTTGCTTGTTTCATCCACATGAACGAGTTTACTTTAATTACTTCCAATATCTTGTCCGGACCCTTTCTAACTCTGCTACACAAACACACACACATCTTTGGGGGTACCAAGTTCTAATTTTTGAATGTCCAAAGTCCAGGCACTGATGTTTTAAGTCAGCTGGTTGGCCTCAAGTAACTTTTGATTTTCATTTATTTTGTCTTCTGTATCCAATGACCTGTTTTTTTTTTTTTTTTTTTTTCAGAATTCTAAGGCGGGGTCCTTTTTCAAGCGAATTGTTGGAACAGTTGTGCGTTCTGTGCAAGATGACCAGAAGGAACAAGGTTAGAGCGAGTTCAATCTTCAATTATAACCCATAAGAATAATATAAATATATTGTGAAACAACAAACCATATCCATAATCCATGTTAATGTGTAAGGCCATTATCACCTAAAGTTGCCCCTTTTAGCATCCACAATGGTTTAGTGGTCCAAAATTCCAAACCTGCAACATCATTCCAACCCAAAACCATTCCAAACCTCCACCTCACACCCCACTTTTACCAAAAAACAAATAAATGAATGAATGTCTATGTCTGGTGGGTCCCATGTGGCAGGTTTTGGACTAGTCCGCTATACCGGACAAGAAGGGTGGTTTGGAATTCCGGACCACCTCCTACAACAAGTGGTGATCCAGTTTGGTTGGTCCAAAATTCCGGACGAGGTTGAAATGGAACCATTGTGGATGCTCTTACACAAGTTTTGTCCATGCAATTCCAAATGGAATTTAATTGGTTTGCTTGTAATATTTTAACTAATAACTTTTTTGCTTCTTGGTATTCGGTTTACTATTTGCTAATAAGCTCTGAACTTTTTATTTATTTATTGTGTGTCACTCTAGTTTTCTGTTCTTGTTTCTTGTTGAAGATATTCGAGGCTTGGAATCTGAGGTTCAAGCTTTAGAGGAGCTCTCAAAACAGCTTTTCTTGGAAATCTATGAGCTTCGGCAAGCTAAGGTATATCTTGCATATTTGTACTAGAAAAAACTTGTTTTTTGTTCTGTAGATCCCCTTGCTGGCACTTCTGGCAGTGCTTACCTTCAGTTAATCATCACATGTTAAACAGATTTGAAAATTTGATAGGTGCTTGATCTTTTTAAATCTTATCGGCATATGATTGAGAAATAATTAATAGTGACTTTGCTTGTCCCAAGAGTGAATAAAGGGCTGTTTTTTTTCCGACTGTATAGATAAGATAAACTGTTGTAAGGAATAAGGGTAAAATGTATGTAGATAAACTGTGTATAAAGAGGGTAAAGTTCTCATAAGAATATCTGTAAGTGAAGTGAAAAAGAAACAATAAGTTTCGTTGTATGGATCAAAATTGTATCCTTACAGCTCTTTAAGCAAAAGAGAAACATGGCATAAGCATATGGAATGCCTTATCCCTGTAGAAAATGGTTGTTTTTAGAAGCAGTAAGATGGGCAGGTTGGGTAAAAGCTGCTAAGAGAAATTTATAGGGGTTGGTTGAATCAACTTGGCTGTAACCAGCCTTATTTCCATTTTTTTTATAAAATAAACGTGCAAATATGATTGCAAAAACTATATTATTACATTTGGGAGATGTTTGACCCCGTTTAACCTGTTCCTTTTTTAGTGAAATGTTTTGGCATGCCTTGTTTGAGATAATTATAATCCAAATCATCCAAGTCAGTGCCATTTTTAGTTATCTATGATTGAGAGGAGTAGGGGCACACCTGAACTGACGTGGAATGAGCAAATTAAGCGGGATTTGGTAGACTTGCACCTTTCTGACGACATGATTGGTGATAGGAGTTGTTGGAGATGTAGGATATGGATTTTTAGGTCTAAGTGTTGATTTGTCCTAGCTTTTGCCTTGGTGTCCTTGCCTGTTTCTACTTGTTTGTTTGTCTGTCTTACTTTCTAGGTGTTGGTGCTAGGTACTTCTTCTAGGTGCTTCAAGGCCCTTTTTTCATGACGTCCCATTTTTCCTTTCTCTCCTACTCATAGTATACACATTTTTATCTTATTTGTATTCTTTACCCAAAAAAATAAAAATAAAAGGCAGTTTGTTGAGCTAGGGGGGTCTCATTGGGAGCAGCCTTCTGTCCCCTATTATAGTGTTACGGTTTGCCTTCATTTCACCCTGCCGAGACCCTGCTCTACCAGTGGGATATTATTGGATACGTTTATTTTCTTGTTATTGGTATCTTGCAAGCATTGTTAGCTGTGTTTTTTTTTTTTTGCTCTTTTTGTTGCTTCACTTTTTGAGGACTTAAATTAATCCAAGTTTTATTTTGCAACACCTTCAGGAAGCAGCTGCATATTCTAGGACGTGGAAGGGTCATTTGCAGAACCTACTCGGCTACGCATGCTCAGTATATTGTGTATATAAAATGATAAAGGTATCAATTATTAACAGCACATGAACCTTTCTTTCCATTCTATAGTTTGCATTTCACAATGCATTTGTTATCAAGAAGTTCCTTTCCCCTTTAAGCGAGTTTTAGACTGTGGAAGTTTTTATGCAACGAGCACAGCAAATCAAGCTGGCCGGGCTACATTGGAATTCGGAACTGATAAAAATGTAAATTTAAAAGAGACCAAAGTATCTGAAGCATTAATAGAGGGGGAAATTTTGATCCGTTTGTGGGTAAATAGGTTGATATATTGGTATATTTTTGGAGAATTAGCTAAGAATGGAAATGAATTGGATGGGTTGAGCTGGTCAAACGGGTTGAAAGTCACCTAAGGTGTATTCAAAATGCATAGAGACTCATTTATCATTTTATCTCAAAAATCAGAGTTACATAAGAAAAGGAATAGAAAATGGATGTTAGTGAATTATCATTTTATTTCAAAAATCAGATTATCATTGTAGTTATTATTATTTTTTTTCAATTATATTGAACACATTTAAGATTTAAATAACTCATGAAAAGAACTGAAAATGGGTGTTAAGTGGGCCAACCAGACCTGACCCATTTACCTGCACTGGGCAATCGGGCGTTGTGATTTGTGACCTAACTGGACATTGTTTACTACTTAATGGGATACTCAAGGATATTGAATTATGGTAACATAAACTACCACCACACTGGCACACTTAACACCTTCAGTTTCACATATTTTGCTTATATCAATGTAGGATTATGTAGCATTTTTTAAAATGGAATGTCACCTATGTCTTGAATGTAAATGAGTTCTGACATCCCAAGTTGTATAACTAGGACTGTGTTATTTTCTTGAAATTTAGATTTATAATATTTGTGTGATCTGATTGTTTCAATTGTATGTTGCAGTCTTTGCAAAGTGTTGTCTTCAAGGAGGTGCGCATATTTATATTATAACTTCATTTAATTATTACTTACTATTTATGTATGTTCTACCACCAAAATTCATTTTGTCCTCTTGTCTCTTGTGCTATAGGACTTTTTTTTTTGTATAGTTTAAATATGTTTTCGTATTCTAATATGTGTTTTCTTTAATAGGCTGGCTCGGTTGATCCTGTGACTAGGACAATCAGCATATCATTGCAGTTTTTTGACATAGGCATCGATGCAGCATTGTTGTCTCAGGTTCTTTTTTACTGTTAACATATCAAATGATGAAACCAATTTTTTGGTCATTGAATCTTCAACTTGTGCTGTCCTCTAGTAATACAAGTGATAACTCAAGATTCTGAATGCCATTGCTTAGATCTAACATTCCCTATGATATCATCTTTCTTATCTTCTTGACTTCTATTTTACAGTATATTTCTCTCTTATTCATAGGAATGCTGGTTGTGATATCTGTTCGTGGGTTCTTGAATAATCTGATGAAGGTAATCCTAGTATCCGAGTCTTCCATTGAATTACAAAGAGTTGGCAAGATGGCCGGGTTAGTAACGGGTCAAGATGGGTAATTTTTTCAAGGTTGGATTGACCAGAAACAGTTTTTGTCCAGACTTACTTGTTCTATGCAAGTTGCTATTGCAATTCTGGATTTACGACAAAATACATCAAAATGTAACTTACTTTCCTTGTTTTGTACAAGTAAAAACAGTTTATTTCGTTATGCTTTATTATTTTTGACCATTGGGTATGTAACCATTTATGCGTGTCATGTCACTATAAACCGGATGCACATGTTACATTACACACAATGGGAATTATGGGATTACCATTTTTTTTCTTACATACCAGGGAAGGAAATAAACCCTACATAGGCAATGTAACAAGTTGTTTGATTTTTATATATGCAGTTCTTCTTTGCGGTTTCTCGAGTTGGAAGTGGGTCCTCTAGCAATGTTGTTCTGTTTCTGTCTGAAATCATGGGGATGTATTTTTTATCTTCTATTCTTCTCATCAGAAAAAGCTTGGCAAACGAATACAGGTATGCTCATTATAGGATATTCCATTTCTCTTGGTTTATGTGGATGCTGACATAAATAAATACATTGAGCTTAGCTATATATGGGTCTCACCTGATAATTTTAAAGCGGTAAATTTTTCCCATGATGCTACCCTTCATCTTTTCCCAGCCATTACTGATTGTGATGACTAAACTAGGGCTGTTAAGGAGCCGAACCGACCCAGGTTGGGCTCGGGCTCGTGCTCGAAGGTAATCAAGTTAGCTCGGCTTGGCTTGCTTATTTTAAAGAGTTGAAATGTTGAGTTTGATCTTGGCTTGTAAAAACCTTGAGCCAACTTGATTAATTTTTTGAAATCAACTATTTGTTTGGTACTTTGGTTTCACTATTAAAAGATGGCCATATGGACTATTTGAATATCGGATTTGGGCTGATAGTAAAATTTAGGCTTAGAAATATATGTTAAAATCTGGGCTTTAATTTAAACAAGCGAGCCAGCTAACTTTGTGATATACAGAGACTTAGTACTTGGATCCAATAAATAACCCGAACTGAAAAAAAAAACACTGCTGTTAATTCAACGTACCGTCGAGTTACAGTCACACCACTCGAAAGTTCGTTGGGCAACTCCGGTATTAATTATCACGCTACAGGCTCACCACATGATTAACAGTTACCGGCCTCCTAGATCACCTTCCAATCCTGCCAATGATTAGAATAGCAAGGAAAAAAATTCTCACAGAGAATTCTAATATTTTTGCAAACTAAAAACTGTCTTTCCATTTCATTCAAGTTCGATACAAAAGGTAGGAAAAAACAGAGAATAACCACCCACTAATGCTTACAATTGGGAAATGAAATAAACTGCTTGGAAAAGGTCAAATAAACTAAAACAATAAAATAAAATTACTGGAATTAAAAATTGCTGAAGTAGACTGAAAAACATGCTTGCGTCATGGGCTGGATATATTGTGTTAAGCACCATGCTAGATTTGGGCCAGACAGACCCAGTTCAACTCATTCTGACTTTGGGCTGGATCAACATCTGCTGCAGCTCCAAATGAAGCTTCGGGTGTGCGTCCAACATCTTCCTCGTCTTCAGAAAAGTTTGCCCTCAACCTTGGCAGGGGGTCGTCGGGATCAAAATAAGGTTGTAGGTCAGCCACATTAAAGGTGGCTGAAACACCGTAATCCCCAGGTAAATCAACCTTATAGGCATTGTCATTAACCTTGGCAAGAATGCGAAATGGACCTTCCGAACGGGGACCGAGTTTAGAGCGACGTTTCGATGGGATCGTTTTTTACGAAGATGCACCCACACTAAATCTCCGGACTGAAACAAAATGTGCTTACGATTCTTATCACGCTGGTATTTAAGCAGATCATTGCTCTTAGTGATTTTGTCATGGACCTGCTGATGAAGTTGTTTGATATCAGCTGCTAATGTACTAGCCTTCGGACTAAACTTTGTGGTTGTATCAAGGACAGCAAGGTCTAAAGGTGTACGGGGATTTTTACCATAAACTACCATAAAAGGGCTTAAACCGGTAGTTTTACTTGGGGCACGATTGTAAGCGAACTCGGCCTGCGGGAGTAATTCTTCCCACTGCTTCAAGTTGTGGGTGATGAGAGCACGAAGTAGAGATCCGAGAGTACGATTGGTGACTTCCGTTTGCCCATCTGTTTGAGGATGGCAGGTAGTGCTAAATTTGAGAGCGGTACCCAATTATGCCACAATGTCACCCAAAAGTGGCTAAGGAACTTGACGTCACGATCGCTGATCATTGTCTTGGGAATCCCGTGGAGTCGAACAATATCCCGAAAATAAAGAGATGCAACTTGGACGGCGTCATAAGTGGTATGACAGGCCACAAAATGAGCCATCTTCGAAAAGCGATCTACCACCACCATAATAGAGTCTTTATGGCGTTGCGTACGAGGTAGACCAGTAATAAGATCCAGGCTAACGTCCTCCCATGGGGACACAGGAACGGGCAACGGTAAATACAAACCATGGGGAAAGGTGTTGCTTTTGGCTTGGTGACAAGGTAGACATCGGCGAATGATGTGGGTCACTTCTCACATCAATTTCGGCCAAAAGAAACGGGATTGCAATATTGATGTGGTCTTATCGATTCCCAAGTGTCCCGCTAGGCCACCCTCATGAACCTCCTTGATTAAGGACACACGTATACTATGGCGAGGGATACACAACAGCTGACCTTTGAACAGAAAACCTTGAACAAGGTGATAATCTTCTTTAGCATGCCTTTGACAGGTGATGAAGATGGTGCTAAAATCTGGATCAGCAGGGTACATATCCTTGATGAGTTCTAGCCCAATAACTCTAGGGTGCAAGGATGTAATCATGGCATACTTTCGTGATAATGCATCAGCGCCTTTGTTAAGTTTACCAGATTTTTGCTTGATAGTCTGCGGAAACTCGACCCATTTAGCATGTCGCGGTTGCAATTTGTGTTGTCCTTGAATGTACTTGAGCGCTTCATGAACGGAATGGAAAATGAACTTTGGAAATTAAATAATGCTGCCAGAGATCTAACGCCCGAACAATCGCATAAAACTCTGTCATACGTAGAGTACCGTTTCTTCGCATCATTCAACTTTTCACTAAAATAAGCTACTGGTCGTCCCAATTGTGTTTGGACCGCCCCGATACCGACACCCGAGGCGTCACACTCGACCTCAAAAACTTCCTCAAAACAAGGGAGAGCGAGCACCAGCGTTGAAGATAACAATCTCTTTGAGTTCTTCAAATGCCAACTGAGCTTGAGGGGTTCATTCGAACTGCTTGAACTTGGTAACTTCAGTCATAGGTGCCACGATAGAACTGAAATTTTTGACAAATCGTCGATAAAAGGTCGCAAGCCCATGAAAACTTTGGACCTGTTGGATCGATTGAGGTGTGGGCTAGTCCCGAATAGCCTGAACCTTCTTTTCATCGACCTGTATGCCCTGAGCAGAGACAAGATAACCTAGGAAAGTAACTTGGGCAGCAAAGAAATCACACTTTTCCAGGTTTCCGTACAACTTTTCCTGGTTTAACACTTCAAATAATTGTTGTAAATGCTCTTGATGTTCGCTGGGTGAATGACTATATACGAGGATGTCATCAAAATAGACCACAACAAATCAACCCAGAAAAGGTTTCAATACTTGATCCATTAAACGCATAAAAATGCTAGGAGCGTTTGATAGACCAAACGGCATGACGAGCCACTCATAAAGCCCATCCTTACTCCTTAGTTTTGAAAGCGATTTTCCATTCGTCCCCTTCTTGTATTCGGATATGATGATACCCACTCCTCAAGTCAACCTTAGAGAACACCGTCGCACCATGTAATTCGTCGAGTAAATCATTTAATCGAGGAATCAGGAACCGATATTTAATGGTTATGAAGAAGCAATAGGTATCACGGAGATTACGTATAATCTACGTGGGGTTAATACCTAAGTCCGTCAGGGTTAATCCTTTACCCAAACCACAAGGTCAAACCCGTTTGATAATGATGCAAGTGTGTGTGTGGTGAAAGTAAGTGAGAACACAAGATATAAGTGGTTCGGTCAAGTATTGACCTACGTCCACTGTGAATAGCCGATAGTATTATTGATGATCGAATACAAAGATTACAAGTGAGTATACTAGGCTAGCAATGACTATTTTTTGGATCCTTTGGCAAGGAGAGGTATCCTTGTATTTATAGGAGAACTCGTGGGCTTGATCGAAAGGCCCACGAGTAACCATTCTTTATTGGGCTTGGTCTGGGCCCAAGTCCAATGTTCCCCCTGGAATTGGCGGGAGAACAGGTGTACTGTTCATGACGTCATTGGGGCAGCATGGTTGTTGCTCGAGGCAGACACGTGGCGATCTGTGGTTGGCAGACGGCGCCCCTGTCAGTCGTTGACCATGCTCCTGACAGCAACAAGGTATGTCTGCTGTTTACTGTAGACGCTGGTATGGTGGAAGCATGGCTGCAGCCATGCTGCTGTCCTTGTCTTGTAGTTGTTGGACCACTTTGCCACCTGTAGCTTTCCTATTGGCGCGTACCCTGTCAGTGATCTTTGTGAATCTTCCTTTTGTTGTCTTCTGTACTCTGTACGATGATTGTCAAGGGAAGATTCCGCGTGTGATGGTACGCGCTTATCAGGTGGTGCTATTGCTTATCAGTTGTTGTTCTTGCGTGCCTCCCTGCATGTACTGGTCGTTGCGCCCCGTTGGTTCCTCGCGCCACTGATTGGCGCGGGGAAGCTGAGTTATGGGGATAGGGATGCCTCTTCCGCCTGGATTAGGCTCCCTATCCCTTCAAGTCCCCCTAGTCTAGGGTTTCTCTTATTCTTTGTGAAGAGTAGGTGGAGCGCTAGACTCAAAGTATGAGGTCGCGGATGAGAGCTCATCTGCTGGTGTGCCTTGAAATTCGTTCCTCTGCAAATTTTGGCGGAGAACGTCTTCTTTGGTTTTACGTCAAATTTGCGCCATGAAAGAAGTTTGCCGCCATGACCTGTTAAGGCGCTGGGCGGAGAACGTCTTTTTTGGTTTTACGTCAAATTTGCGCCATGAAAGAAGTTTGCCGCCATGACCTGTTAAGGCGCTGGGCGGAGAACGTCTTTTTTGGTTTTACGTCAAATTTGCGCCATGAAAGAAGTTTGCCGCCATGACCTGTTAAGGCGCTGGGCGGAGAACGTCTTTTTTGGTTTTACGTCAAATTTGCGCCATGAAAGAAGTTTGCCGCCATGACCTGTTAAGGCGCTGGGCGGAGAACGTCTTTTTTGGTTTTACGTCAAATTTGCGCCATGTTGTGGTGCTCCAGCAGTTGTAATAAATCTTGAATCATTGGCATTTAATTTGTCTTTCATAAATGGGAGTTAAGGCGCCTGGAATTCGAATGATCAGTTGCTTCTGATGGAAGTTTGAGGGTTGCTGACGAGTCAGCCTCGGCTGTTGTGCTGACTGTTGGCTGTCCCCTCATTATGGTGCAGTTACCAACATTTCGTCTGTGTCAGGCGCGTGTGTTGGCACGCGCCCCACTTGTTGCTTGTGTGGTTGTGCTTGTGCCACGTGTCGAGTGGCACGTGAAGTTCGTCAGACGCGTGATGCTTCACGCGCCTGGTCAGTTTACATTGGTGAGATCTAGTGACACGTGTCAGCCATCCGTCGAGTGACGGTTGGATTGTTTATCCTTGCTTGATCTTAGCCGTTCACTCACGCATGAGGACACGTGTCGTCATCTGCTTCTCCAAATTTTGAAAAAGTGTGACGACGGTTGCTTCTTCTTGGGCCCCACTGTCATTAATGCAGTGGGTATATATATGAGTTGGGATGCATGTTAGACGGTTACTTGTTCATTTGTTCATCCCTTCTTCTTACTTGCCCTCTCTCATTTTCAAAAACAATTCAGATCATTTGAAGTTTTCTTTGAATCTTCAGAGATTGTTTGATCAATCTTTAAAGATTTATCGTGAAACTTCTTCTTGATCTTCATCGTTTTCTTTGTTTGTTCTTAGTTTGTTTCCATTTCTTTGTTCTTCTTTGAAGATTCCGACCAATCTTCAAAGCTTTCGTTGAGTCTGTTGAGTTTTCCGGTGAACCTTTTGAGTTTCCCGGCGAGTCTTCAACCATTTCCAGTTAGTTTTCCAGATTTTCTTTTCTTTTCCTTTACCTGTTTGTGAAAATGTCAGAAGCCTCCAACGTTGGTTCTCCCTCCGGCGATGTTACCGGTAAGGAACCGGTGATGGATGACGTGGAGGAGGAGGTGCAGGTGGAGCATGGAAAGATTAAGGAGCGAAAGCTCATGACAAACACTTTTTGTGTTTGGACTGAAGAGGCTTTCGACAACTTTTGCAGGGGTTATGGTATATTGCCGGAGTGGGAGCCAACTCTGCCATCTCCGACGGAGAATGTTCTTTCTGCTGGGCCTGGGCAACTTGCCCTTTATGAAGCCCATTTCACCAAGTGTGGCTTTCGGCTACCCTGCACACGCTTCCAGATCGATACTCTGGTAGCCTATGGTGTTGGGCCAACCCAACTTACCGCCTTTGGGATGCTAAGGCTGGTACACTTTGAGGCGTCTTGCCGCGCCTTGGACATTGAGCCGACTGTGGAGATGCTCAATGTCTTCTATTTTCTTGCGCGCGACGAGATGTGGTTCTCGTTTAAGCCGCGCCCCAAGGTGCCTCCAATGGCCACTCACACCCCCAAGTCCCTTCATTGGGCTAAGGAGAAGTTCTTTTTTGTGAAGAGGGGGGTCATACCCATTAGTCTGCCTTGGAAGGTGATTGCAGACGGTCAGCGGGTGGCTGATATACCGGTGATGAAGGATTACAAGAAGCAGGCTTGGTTTACCACCCTCACCGCCAACGCCACCAAGCTGGAGTTTAAGAATCTCACAGATGGTATCTTTTGCCTTCTGGGGATGAGCCGCCTATCTCAGTGCCCAGGAAAGGAGCCTTACATCGCTGAGGAGGGTAAGCACAGTTTCTAAGTTCACTTCTTTGTGTTGTATTTCATATTGTTCTAACTGTTTCTTGCGCAGGTGTGAGCAAGTTCCAATTTTATGCTGCTCGTCAAGAGAAGGGCATAAAGTGGAGGCGTTTGGCGGAGGGAGAGGTGTCTTGCCTTGAGGCGTTTGTGGACAGGTTTTATCATCCTGACATGACCATCGCGCCCAAGCCTTATTACACCACAGGTGAGTCAAGCCAACTTTTGTTTTCTAGCCTTTTTGGCGATGATGCCTCTGACTCCTCAGTGGAGATTGTGGAGGTTCAGAAGGCGCCCGCGGGGCGTGGCCGTTGGAAACACGCTCCGCGGAGACGTAAACGTAGCCAACGCCCTTTAACAAGTTCTGATTCGGACTCTTCCGTTTCAGTAGGCGAAGCTGTAAAGGGGCGGCGTCGGAGGAAGGACGGGCCTGTCTCTGAGGATGAGGAGGAGGACGAACCCTCCAAGTTGGAGAGGAAGAAGAAGAGGCGCACCACCGGTGCCACTTCTAGCAGTGCCGCTGCTAACTTGGAGAAGGCGGCCGCTACTACTGGCGGGGAGGGTGGTGGAGTTGAAACCCCTATCACAGAGACCACTGCCTCCCCCTTGTCGCCGGCGCGAGGGGTGGTGCTGGAGAAAAGCTCTGGCGCTGGAGGGGTTGTTGCCCCCACCTTTAGTGTGGGTATAGGCGCTGCGCCCACACGTCAGCCTCTTTTCCAGAAGCTGATAAAGAAGAAAGCCCCTGGTAAGTTTTTGTTTTTGCTTTCTTCCTTAAGTCTTTTCGTTTGTGCCTTTCTTTATGTTTTTGCCTCTGTTGCAGTTGCGCCCAAGATTATACCAACTCCTTCTTCCCCGTCTCCGTCTGCGGAGGCCGGCAGGTCAGAAGTGGATGTGCTCTTTCAAGAGCAAGAGGCGGCGCAGCGGGAAGAGGCCCGTCTGAAGGCTGAGGCCGATGAAGCCCTTCGAAGGGCGGAGGCTGAGAAGAAGGCAGCGGCTGATGAGGCCCAAAGGAAGGCTGCCGCCGATGAAGCTAGGCAAAAGGCTGAGGCGGCCAAAAATGCTGAGGCGGAACGTCTTCGTCTCCAAGAGCAACAGTTCTTGGAGGAGAAGGCTCGCCGGTTGAAGGAGCAACAGGAGCGCGCCAATGCCAGCGCCGAGGGGTCCCAGGAGATGGACGGTTTTGAAAGGGCCCTTTTGGCGTCAGGCATTGGTGGTAGTGCGGAGGGCTCGCGTCAGTCGCGGCGCGAGTTTTCTAGGGTTGATGATAGGGAGCCATCAGGGGGGTATGATGGCTCCAGCTGGTCAGGGGGTGATGCAATTTGGCGCCCTCGGTGGGCGGTCAGGGAGAATACTTTATTCTCTAACTCCTTGGCCGCCGAAGAGTTTGTGAGGGAGGTGGTGCCTCCCTACGAGCGCGCGCACCAAGATATGCTGAGTCGCGCAGACCTTATGGCTGCCTTGTGCGTCAATCAAGCGACTCAGCTATCTATGATTGACTCGCTGCGCCGCCGAGATGCGGCGGTGTGGCGAGACATCCAACGCTTGGAGGCGGAGAAGGCAGACCTTGCTGAGAAAGAGGCTGCCTTCAAAGCTGAAATATCCAAGTACCGTCGCCGCGCCCATGATGCAGAGGCCAAAGTTACCAAGTTGGAAGGGGACGCGGCGGCGGATAAGCGTCGATGGTCAGAGTCTTGCAAGAAGACTAATGCTGAAACAATGAAGTTGAGGCAGACTCTGGCCGAGGCGCAAGAGGAAAGCCGGGCGCTGACCCGGCAAGTAGAAGAGAAGAGCAAGGCCCTCTCTGAACGGACTGCACAAGTTGTGGAGAAGCGCTTGGAGCTTGAGTCTAAAGATGCAGATCTTGTCAAAGCTACTGAGCGCGTCTCCTTCTTAGAGCAGGAGAGGGTCCAGATCCTTCATGCAAAGGAAGATCTGGAGCAGGACCTTGGTTCTGCCGAGGAAGCTCGTGCTGCGGCTGTCAAGGAGTGTGAGACAGCCCAGCGTCTTTTGGATGAGGCGATGGCCGCCCAGACGCAGACACAGGATGCCATCAAGTGGATGATGACTGATGGGATCACTGGGGTAAGTGTATATCTCTTTTAGCGCTTTTCTTACAACTTTTGAAGTTTTTTTTTTTTTTTATGCTAACTTGTTAACTCTTTTTGCAGGTCTTCAAGAGGTTCTGGCAAGAGCCTAAGCTGGGCGACCAAGTCGCTGCCATAGCCGCCACCGCCCATGCCTATGGGTATGGTGAAGGCTATGAAGATGGTTTTCTGGCAGCTCAAAATGGTGGGCGGATCGAGGATGCGGAGCATTATGGGAAGCCACTGAAGGATGAGTATGAGGCGGAGCTACTCAAATTTGAGAAGGTGGACTTCCCAATTCTTCAAGTGGTTGCAGATTGTAACAAAAATGCTGATCCTTTGTCTGCCCTCAAGTATTATATCGACAAATCTGACGAGCTGGCCAGGGAGGAGGAGCGCAAGCGCCTTGAAGAAGAGCGCCAACGAGCCAGTGGCGAGGGTACTTCAAATGTTTAAGTTTAGTAGGCGCTTGTCTTCTCTTTTCTTTTTGTCTTTGTAAATAACTTGTAATTATCAAGGGTTTTTAAGTCCCTTAAAATGAATGAAAATTTTAGTTTTTCCTTATATCTTGTGTTTCTCATCCTAACTTAACTTATCTAACCAAGTCGTCACCCGATTTGACAAGTTAAAATTAGGCGCGCGTCCTGCTAGATAGTCCGGCGTGTTAAGTATTTGCCTTGAAGACTATAGCGGGGCGCGACTTGTGCCATAAGTCCGAGTTAAGCGCGTGTGCGCCTTGCCTAGAAGACCCACGACTGCGCGCTGAACTAGTTCGCTCTTTGTCCAACTTGTGTTACAAGTTTAGAAGACAAGGCTTTAAGTTTGTTCTAGTGGCGCGCGTCTTTAAGTCCGGCAAGTAAACTTGTCTTGAAGACCATTTTATGTGGAGTTGGTGTATGATTTTTATAAGTCCGACGCGCGCGAAGCGTGTCTAGAAGACTTTATCATGTTAACACCGCCCTGTTTGTGGTCCGACGATAGTTTTGCTTAAGTCTTGAAGACCTTGGCGCGGAAAAACAAGTAGAATAACAGATATAAGGAACAGTTTTCATTGATAGATGCGGCATGTGTAGCCGTAATTACAAGTGTTTTACAAGTAGCAGCGGCGCAATTGTGCTGCATTCCAAGATCTGGGAATAGGTGTTCCATCAAGCCTTTCTAGCGCGTATGCGCCTTTGCCAAGTATTTCTTGTATCTTGTATGGGCCTTCCCAAGTGAGGGCTAGTTTTCCAGGCTTTTCGGCGTTGGAAGCCTCGTTGTTTCGGAAAACGTAGTCGCCGATCTTGAATGTGCAGGCTTTGACGCGTTTGTTGTAATAGCGCTCAAGCTGCGTTTTGTATTTCGCTTCTTTGATTGCGGCGAGTTCACGTCGTTCATCTAGGAGATCAAGGTTTAGGCGGAGCTCTTTGTCATTGTCTCTCTTGTTGGCCATGAGCACTCTTGCGGAGGGGCAGCCGATTTCGGCGGGGATGACCGCCTCCGTTCCATATGTCAAGCTGAATGGCGTTTCGCCATTGCTTGTTTTCGTTAGGGTGCGGTATGCCCATAGGACGTGGGGTATTTCGTCTACCCACCCTGTTCTTTTGGTACCCAACCGTGCCTTAATACCTTCGACAATCGTACGATTGGCCCGCTCAACTTGACCGTTGCCTTGAGGATGCGCGACAGATGTGAAAATTTGTTGGACACCCATTTGAGATAGCCATTCTTGTAAGGATTGGTCTTCAAATTGTGTGCCGTTGTCGCTTACCAATTGCAGTGGTAGGCCAAATCGGCAAATGATGAATTCCCAGATGAATTTTTTGACGTGTGCGCCGTCAATTTTTGCTAGTGGTTTCGCCTCAACCCATTTTGTGAAGTAGTCGATGGCGACGATTAGGTATTTCACGTTTCCTGGAGCCGTTGGGAATGGACCTACCAAATCAATTGCCCATTTTTGGAACGGCCAGGCCGCTGTGACTGGCACCAGGTTGTTCTTGGGCCGCAAGGTGTTCGGGGCGTGGCGCTGGCAACTGTCGCATTTGCGCAACTCGTTGACCGCGTCCACGTGCATGCCCGGCCAGTAGTACCCCGCGTTCATTAACTTCGCCACTACCATTCTTGGGCCCGCGTGTAGTCCGCATGTCCCTTCGTGTATGTCTCGTAGGAGAAAGGAAGCGTCTGCGGAATCTACGCAGCGCAATAGCGGTCCCAGGTAAGAGCGGCGATATAGGATACCGTCGATGAGTTGGTATTGTAGGGCCTTGTTCTTGATCTTCCGGGCCTCTGACTTGTCGTCAGGCAGGGTACCGGATGATAGGTAGGCCTTGATCGGAGTCATCCAGGATGCGCTTCCTGTTTGGATTATGTTGACTTGCCGCGGGGGAACAGATGGTTTATCCAGGACTTCGATGCGGACTTCTTTGGCCATGTGTTCAAAGACCGTTGATGCCATTTTGCTTAGCGCATCGGCGGGCTTATTTTCGCTGCGCCGTATGTGTTCGACTTTGCATGAGTCGAATCGGCGCATCAGCTGTTTGGCCTGTTCCAGGTATAACGCCATGGTTTCGTCTTTCGCATCGTAAGCCCCGTTGATCTGCCGCGCTACAAGTAGTGAGTCCACGTGTGCCTCCACGTGCCTGGCCCCCATTTTTTCCGCAATGCGGAGGCCTGCCAGCAGCGCTTCGTATTCCGCCTCGTTATTCGTGCTTTTGAAGTCGAGGCGGATGGCGTACGTGAACTCTTGTTTATCTGGGCTGATAAGGCGTAATCCCGCGCCAGCGCCATCCTCGTTTGAGGCCCCATCCGTAAATAAGGACCATTTTTGTGATGGGTCTTGCGCTAACGCGGGAGTTTCTTCCGCTTGACATTCAAGTACTTTATCTGCGGGGATTTCTGTGGCGAAGTCCGCAAGAACTTGGCCCTTGATGGCGGGGCGGGGTTTGTAGTGGATCGTGTGTTCCCCAAGTTCAATGGCCCATTTGGCCAGGCGCCCCGACAACTCGGGCTTGGCGAGTATGTCGTTTATCCGGTAGTCCGTGAGGACGTTTATCGGATGCCCTTGGAAGTATCTGCGTAGTCTTCGGGATGCGTGCACCAGAGCGAGAACCAGTTTTTCCATAATTGTATATCTTGTCTCCGCATCTAAGAGCGTACGGCTGATATAATATATCGGCGTTTGCACGCTCTTGCGCTCCACCATGAGAACCGCGCCTATTGCTCTATCCGTGACCGATAGGTACAGTGTCAACGGTTCTTTGGGGAGGGGCGCTGTTAGCGTCGGAAGGTTCATCAAACATTGTTTCATTTCTTTGAATGCCGATTCTGCCTCTGGCGTCCAGCGGAAATTGCTCTTTTTTAAACAGTTCTTCAAAGTGTCAACAAACGGAAATGACTTTGAAGCATAGTTGGATAAAAAGCGGTTGAGTGCCACGAGGCGGCCCATGAGTGTTTGTACTTCTTTTATGGAGGCGGGTGAAGGCATTCTTTCTATGGCTTGTACTTTTTCTGGATTAGCGCGAAACCCCTCGCGCGTTACGATTACCCCTAGGAACTTGCCTTCTTCCATTCCGAAGGAGCACTTGCTTGGGTTGAGCTTCATGCGCACTTTGCGCAACTGTGCGAATGTTTTTTGGATATCCTGAAGCATGTCACTTTCATCCTTGCTCTTGATTACGAGATCATCGACGTACACTTCAAGCCGTACGCCGATTTCGTTGACGAAGGCGGTGTCCATGAGGCGCTGGTATGTAGCGCCTGCATTTTTCAAACCGAATGGCATTTTTGTGTAACAGAAAATGCCAGCGTCTGTGCGGAATGCCGTTTTGTCTTCATCCTCTTTTGCCATTTGGATTTGGTGATAGCCTTTATACGCGTCTAAGAAGCACTTGAAGCGGTATGGGGCTAAAGAATCCACTTTTAAGTCGATTTCTGGCAGAGGATAGCAATCTTTTGGACATGCTTTGTTGATATCTTTATAATCGACACACATGCGCCACCCGCCGTTTGCTTTGGCTACCATGACTGGGTTAGCTACCCATGTCTGGTACCTGATTGGGCGAAGTATACCCGCGTTGAGCAGCTCGGTGACTTGTTCGTTCATGGCCTTTGTTTTCTCCGGGCCCATGCTGCGCTTCTTTTGTACTATAGGTTCCACTGAGCGGTAGACATTGAGTCTATGTTCCGCTGTCGCGCGGGACCCCAACCATGTCGGCTGGTTGCCACGCGAATACATCAATATTACTGATTAGAAGCTGCTTTAAGTGATTTCGAATGGCCTCGGAGATTTCATGGCCGATGATCACCGTTTGCTCCGGAAATTTAGGGTTGAGAACCCATTTTTCCGGCTCGGCGCGGGTGTCGGTTTTCACCATTTTTGGCGGTTTGGCGGTTTCTGTGGTGTGGCAGTCTTTGTTGCCTCTGATGAAAGCAATACCTGTTTTGGTTGGGAATCCCACCATCGCATGCGCCGTTGAAGCATTGGCGTTAAAGCGTGCGATGCCTTCCCGTCCAAGAAGAATGTCATGATTGGAGTTGGCCGGTAGAACCATAAAATCACATGTCTCCGTGCGCTCGTGGGTGCCGTCAGACCATGTTACTGGCATGGACAGCATACCCCGCGGCATGATGGTTTCGTGGATGAAGCCGGAGATTGGCTCGTTGACTGGTACGAGCTTTGCTTTGTCTTCCGGGTCTAGCTGTTGGAAGCATTGTTCGTACATGATATCAGTACTGCTGCCGCCATCTAGGAACATATATCGCGTGCGATAGTGTCCAAAAATAGCGGTGATGACAAGAGGGGCTGTGCATGAGGCGCCGCCTCTAATCTTTGGCATGAGGACGTCAGCCTCTTTCCATGAATCGCTTGGTGGTGGCGCTCGGGCGCGCTTTCCTTGGTAGGCGCTTTTGCCCTTCTTTGTCATGTTGCAGTGGTGACGAGGGATCAATGTGGCAGCGTGAGTATTCAGGTCGCGGATCTTTTTTCGCGATCCCTCATCTTGATTCTCGTCACCTGTTTGATTCTTGCCCGTGCGGTGCACGTTCTTGACCAGATGGCCGAGTTGTCCTGATTTCAGTGCGGTTTCGATTTCCATCTTCAGGGTGTAGCAATTATCTGTGAGGTGACCGTAGTCGTTGTGGTACTCACAGTATTTGCTACGGTCTACGTTCCTGCGCTTGGCCAGGGGAGGGGCGGCCTTCAACGTGACCTGTTCAGTCTTTAAGACCTGAGATGGTGTCTTTGTCAGCGGGGTCCAGTCATAGTTTTTCTTTGAATGACCGCGCTGGTCCCGCGTTTGTTTGGGACTGATCATCTGCCTGGCGTCCCCGGCTGGGGAATATTTTCCCTCATCCGCGGCGCCGGAGATGCGGCTCCAGACTGACTTGTTTTTATTTTTATTATTATTATGGTGGTGTTGGAAATTGTGCGTCTGATTGAAGGATTTCTCAGACGAGGCATATATCTTGGCGGAGTGGATGAGCTCATCCCAGGACTCCGGTATGCCGTCTTTGCCTGTGAGGCATTTCATTAACTCTGGGCTGCGTACGTTATGTACGAACGCTGCCCTTGTGAGTTCTTCCCCGCACCCTATTAGCAGGGCCTCTTTGTTGAATCGAACAATAAAGTCTTCAATGGACTCATTGTCATTTCGGCGGCACAACAGGATGTGCGCCTTGTCTTTCTTATGCTTGCGCAAATGCGAGAAATGATTGGTGAATTTGTCGGTGAGGTCGTCAAAGTCTTTAACACTCCCTGCAGGGAGGTTATCGAACCAGACCCTGGCTGCGCCCGTCAGAGTCTGCGCGAATAAATGGCACCAAACCTGCACAGGCCAGTCTACCGACATTCCCGCGCACTCAAAGTCGTGCACGTGGTCATCTGGATCACGCAGGCCATCGTATCTGCCGATGCTGCTAGGAAGTTTTGCTTTTCTCGGTATTGTTGCGGTCGCTATACGAGCGACAAATTTTGACTTTTCGGCGAAAGCCTTTGGTCTGAATGGTTTGACCAAGTCATCATCCTCATTGTTCTGGCGTGAGCGATGATGACTTTTCTTCCCTTTGTAGCCCGAGTCGCTACTAGAGGATTCGTAGCCATCGGGCTCTGTCCGTTGCTTTGCGTAGCCCCGAACTCTGGCGTCTCCGCCGAGTTCCCCGCTACGACCAGCACCCGAAACAGCTGGGTCTTTCCCCTTTTTGGATGGGGTGTCGTAAGTAAGGGCCTTGCCCTTTTTCTTTGCTTGTTGCAAGAGCTTACGCTGGTAAATTGCAGCGTTCTTCGTATTCTGACGGAGGAGCCATTGGTCAAGGTCCTCCTCAGAGCTAGCACTGCTGTCGTCGTCAGAGTTAGCGTCCCGAACCTCGACTTCTTGGCTTTGAAGCCTGGAAGTGGGTTTCTTGACGACTGTGGGTGGTGTTATTTGGTTTTCCGGGAGCTGGGTGTCCCCTTCCCCGGAACGATTTACGGCAGCAGTATTAGGGTTGGGTTCAGCCATGGGTGGGTTGAAAAGATGAGTAAAAGAGCGGTTCTAACCGTTGGATGGCGCCAATGAAGAAACAATAGGTATCACGGAGATTACGTATAATCTACGTGGGGTTAATACCTAAGTCCGTCAGGGTTAATCCTTTACCCAAACCACAAGGTCAAACCCGTTTGATAATGATGCAAGTGTGTGTGTGGTGAAAGTAAGTGAGAACACAAGATATAAGTGGTTCGGTCAAGTATTGACCTACGTCCACTGTGAATAGCCGATAGTATTATTGATGATCGAATACAAAGATTACAAGTGAGTATACTAGGCTAGCAATGACTATTTTTTGGATCCTTTGGCAAGGAGAGGTATCCTTGTATTTATAGGAGAACTCGTGGGCTTGATCAAAAGGCCCACGAGTAACCATTCTTTATTGGGCTTGGTCTGGGCCCAAGTCCAATGTTCCCCCTGGAATTGGCGGGAGAACAGGTGTACTGTTCATGACGTCATTGGGGCAGCATGGTTGTTGCTCGAGGCAGACACGTGGCGATCTGTGGTTGGCAGACGGCGCCCCTGTCAGTCGTTGACCATGCTCCTGACAGCAGCAAGGTATGTCTGCTGTTTACTGTAGACGCTGGTATGGTGGAAGCATGGCTGCAGCCATGCTGCTGTCCTTGTCTTGTAGTTGTTGGACCACTTTGCCACCTGTAGCTTTCCTATTGGCGCGTACCCTGTCAGTGATCTTTGTGAATCTTCCTTTTGTTGTCTTCTGTACTCTGTACGATGATTGTCAAGGGAAGATTCCGCGTGTGATGGTACGCGCTTATCAGGTGGTGCTATTGCTTATCAGTTGTTGTTCTTGCGTGCCTCCCTGCATGTACTGGTCGTTGCGCCCCGTTGGTTCCTCGCGCCACTGATTGGCGCGGGGAAGCTGAGTTATGGGGATAGGGATGCCTCTTCCGCCTGGATTAGGCTCCCTATCCCTTCAGGTTATTTTATTGATACTTGATAGACCATGCACATTCGCTATTCACCGTACTTGATAGGACTATCCATGCACCTTCCAATCCTGTCAACGATTAGAATAGCAAGGAAAAAAATTCTCACAGAGAATTCTAATATTTTTGCAAACTAAAAACTGTCTTTCCATTTCATTCAAGTTCGATACAAAAGGTAGGAAAAACAGAGAATAACCACCCACTAATGCTTACAATTAAGAAATGAAATAAACTGCTTGGAAAAGGTCAAATAAACTAAAACAATGAAATAAAATTACTGGTTGTTGAAGTAGACTGAAAAACATGCTTGCATCGTGGGCTGGATATATTGTGTGTGTTAAGCACCATGCTAGACTTGGGCCAGACAGACCCAGTTCAACTCATTCTGACTTTGGGCTGGATCAACATCTGCTGCTGCTGTAACTCCAAATGACAAAACCAACTCAGATCTCGTAAATGTGTACATTTTTTATAAACAACTAACAATATTACCTTTTTTTGCAGAGTAATTATTACAGACGTATTAGGTGGAGACATTCAGTTTGATTTCTACCATCGATGGTTTGACGCAATTTTTGTTGCTAGCGCTTTCTTGTCTCTGCTTTTGTTGTCTGCACACTACACATCTCGCCGGGCTGAAAAGCATCCGATTGATTGATCAATCAAACTTCATTTGTGAGCTGCTGATAAAGTTTCATTTGTACTATATATATATTACGATAGAGTAGATACAGTTTTATGGTTTAGCCTTAGTTGTATCCTCCAAGGTTATAATGTGATGGAACCATTGGAGTAATATTTTTGAAAGGCAAAGCATATCTTGTGTTCCATTTGGCCTAGTTAAACTTTTTTGCTTCAGTACCTTCAATGATCATGTTCCACTTTGCAACGCTGTAAGTCCGTGCAGTTACAAGGATTATTAAATCAGAAAATAAAATGCACAAGCAAGTCAATAAACCAAGTGGTTTGAACAGTGAATATGGTGTGGATCTATTTGATTGGCTTACATGGGCGGTTATGTTTTCAATTCTTCATCACAGATGCTAGACACGCGTCACTTACCCTTTCTTTTTCATTCCCAGTCCACACAAGCTTACACTTTACCGTCTCCCAAGTCCCACCTACTGCAACTCCACCTAATCATCCCTTCATTCAGCTGTTATACACACCACCTCCACCGTACACTATTCTTTCCTACCATTGAAAACCCTAACTCTAATCATCCCTTCACTCGGCTGCTATACTGATATGTGGGTTCTATAAGCTCAAGGGGCTTATTTGTAATTGTCAATAAGTAAAAGGGGGTAAAATGTAAAATGGTAGTTATAGTTAGTTAGCTCATAGGCTGTTAAATACAGTTGAGAAAGATAATGAGAAGCAGTTATGACTTGAGCTAATTCTTTGTGTTCTCTCTCTCTTTCTATCTTCTCCTCCCCTGTTCTTCTTCTCCGACCATTCACCACCGTCACACTACCCTATCACCACCATAACACCACCATTGTTATCTGTCGTAAATCCACCACATAACATTGGTATCAGAGCCAACGATTCTTGGAAGCTCTTGATTAAATCCAATTGAGTGTAATCAATTCATCGTTCTTGATTTTGCTCTATTTCATTTCATACCGGATTGATCGTTCTTGATCAATTCACTCCATTTTTCAATTCTTTCCGTCAGATCAGTTTCTTGAGAAATTGATTCATTGATCATTTGAGTTGCAATTCTTGTTCATTGCTGCTTGTTCTGTTCATTTCTTGATTCATTCAGACTGCAATTATTGTTCTTTGTAGTCATCTCTCTTATAATAATAATAGTAATATCACATACACAATTCTTGATAATAATAATAATAATAATAATAATAATACTTCATTACAATAATCATGACAACCACTCGAAACCAGTCTGAGTTAGAAAAACAGCTTCATAATCATTCAACTGCTCTGTTGAAACTTGAGGCATTCATGGAAAGGGCTGAACGAAATTTTGAAAAAAATGAGAAAACCACTGAACGAAATGAGAAGAAATTCGATGAAATTCATCAGATGTTTGAAAAATTAATCAATAATCAGTCCACAAATGGTGTTATGAATAATCAGGCCTCAAATCAATTTGTTGTTAATCAAGACTTGATTAATAACAACCAGACAAACAGAACTGAAAGGCTGTTTAGATTGGGAAAGATTGAGTTCCCAAAATTTGATGGAAATGATGTTGAAGACTGGATTTGTAGGTGTGATCACTTCTTTGATGTAGATGACACACCAGCAAATTTTAAAGTGAGATATGCTGCAATCAATATGGAAGGCAAGGCTATGAAATGGCATGCTAATTTTGTCAAGAACCTTACTAAGCCTATCTCTGAGGTTTCTTGGACTGAGTACACTAACAATATTATTGATAGATTCTCTACACAACAACACAATGATGCTATGGGAGAACTAGCTTCTATTGTTCAAACAGGAACTTTAGAAGAGTTTTGTGAAAAGTTTGATGAAAAACTCTTAAGAGTCACAATGTGTGAGGAATATGCAGTAAGTCTATTCCTAAACAATTTGAAACCTGAACTTTCAGGACCTGTGAGATTGTTTGAACCCAAGAATATGAAAGAAGCATATAAGTATGCCAAGAAACAAGATCTGGCAAACAAAACCTCTGTTTCTAAACCACGAACCTATTCTAATCAAACTGGTAAATTCTATCCTAACCCTACTCCTGTTTCTACATACAAACCACCCTATTCAACTTCTTCTTCTTCTTCTTTTAAACCACCTATTAACACAAACCATCTTCCTTTATTACCTACACCACCACCAAACCAAAGACTCAATACCAACAAGAACAGACTCAGTTTACCAACAAAAGAAATGAATGAAAAGAGGATGAGAGGAGAGTGTTTCTGGTGTCCAGAGAAATTCTCTTCTACTCATAAGTGTCCTAATAAGCAACTTTTTGTATTAGAGATTGATGATGAGGAGGAAGGACATCTAGAGTTGCAACATCCTGATCCTGTCATTGACACAACAACTGATGATCCTCTCATTTCTATTCATGCACTGACAGGGGTACCATCCTTTTCTACCATGCAAGTGGTAGGTAACATTGGTACAAGGACACTAAGAATCTTAACTGATTCTGGATCTACTCACAATTTCTTAGATGAGAAGTTGGCCACAAAGTTGAATTGTAAACTGGAAGATATCAACCCAATGAAGGTGGGGGTGGCAAATGGAATTCCACTTATTTGTACTAAGATTTGTCGAAACTTTGAGTGGCAGATGCAGGGCCTTTGGTTCAAGGCTGATGTCCTGGTTATCTCACTGGTTACTTATGATATGGTTTTAGGGGTTCAATGGCTCCTACCATTAGGAGACATCGTATGGAACTTCAAAGACCTCACTATGCAGTTTAGGGTGGGGAACAAGACTTATCAATTAAAGGGGAGTAAAAGCAACAAACTCTCTTTATGTTCTATGGAGGTCATGAATCACCTGTTAA
The DNA here is from genome assembly GCA_032199755.1 of Ambrosia artemisiifolia. NCBI lineage: Eukaryota > Viridiplantae > Streptophyta > Magnoliopsida > Asterales > Asteraceae > Ambrosia > Ambrosia artemisiifolia. Next base: position 18,471,793 of record CM063526.1, read on the forward strand.
CAAATGAGGATCAATTTGTTCAGGGTCAATTGTACAGCCTGAAAATGGATTCTTCTGATGACCAGTTTCAGCATCAGACCTTAGTGTCTAATCCTGTAAGTCCTAAAATCTTTGATAAACTTTTAAAGGAGTTTGATGATGTTTTTCAAACACCTACTAGTTTACCACCTCATAGGGCTTTTGATCACAGGATAGTATTAAAGGCTGAGTCTATAACAATAAATCAGAAACCCTATAGGTACCAATTGGCTCAAAAAGATGTTATTGAGAAAATGACTAAGGAGTTAGTTGATACTAGGGTAGTGAGAAACAGTATGAGTCCATTTGCAGCACCTGTGGTCTTAGTAAAGAAAAAGATGGTAGTTGGAGAATGTGTATAGACTATAGGAAGCTCAATGATGCAACAGTTAAGAATGGATTCCCTATTCCCTTGATTGAAGATCTAATGGATGAATTAGGGGGCTCTACAATTTTTTCTAAGCTTGATTTAAGATCTGGATATCATCAGATTAGGATGTATCCTGATGATGTTCCAAAGACTGCATTCAGAACACATGAGGGGCATTTTGAATTTCTGGTTATGCCTTTTGGCCTCACAAATGCCCCAGCTACCTTCCAAGCTTTAATGAACCATACATTTAAACCTTTATTAAGAAAATCAGTTCTAGTATTCTTTGATGATATATTGGTCTACAGTAAAAGTGTGGAAGACCATTTGGTTCATTTGAGGGAAGTTTTGCAGATCTTAAGAACAAATCAATTGTATGCTAAAATGTCTAAATGTTCTTTTGGTGGGGAATCAGTAGAGTACCTAGGTCATATAATAAGTGGGGCAGGAATTGCTACTGACCCTAAGAAGATTGAAGCCATTCAATCCTGGCCTGTACCTACAAACATTAAACAGTTAAGGGGATTCTTGGGGCTATCCGGATACTATAGAAGATTTATAAGATCTTATGGTATCTTAGCTAAACCTCTCACTAATCTCTTGAAAAAGAATAACTTTGTTTGGACAACTGATGCCACAGAAGCCTTTAATAAGTTGAAAGCAGCCCTATGTTCTCCTCCAGTACTAGCCTTACCAGACTTTTCTAAGCCCTTTGTCTTAGAAACTGATGCTTCTCAGTTAGGATTTGGGGCTGTGCTCATGCAAGATGGCCACCCCTTAGCCTTTATAAGCAGGGCTTTATCTCCAAGGCAACAATCTTACTCTGTGTATGAAAAGGAACTGCTGGCAATCATTTTTGCAGTCAAACATTGGCAGCATTACCTTTCTATGGGCCATTTTGTTATCAAGACTGATCAAAAAAGTCTAAAGCATCTTTTGGAGCAAAAGTTAACTACTCCATTACAGCATGTGTGGCTATCTAAACTTATGGGATTCAGCTATGAAATTGTCTACAAAAAGGGGGTGGAAAATAAGGTTGCAGATGCCTTGTCAAGAGTTCAAAGTCCTACTCTGTGTGCTGTTTCTCTATCAACCTTAGATGATTCTCTTTTCAAAAGAATCACTGATTCATGGCAGCAGGATGCTAACATTCAGAAGAAGCTTAAGCAGTTAATGAATGGTGAATCTATTCCTAAGTATCAATGGAATGGGTCTATTTTAACAAAAAATTCTAAGATTGTGGTAGGAAAGAATGAAGCTCTGCAACATCACATTGTTGACCTAAGTCATAAGTCATCAATGGGTGGACATTCAGGGGTTCATGCCACTGTGCAGAGAATTCAATCAATGTTTACCTGGAAGGGCCTTCACAAACAAGTCAGACAGATTATAAGGAACTATGATATCTGTCAAAGAACTAAGGCTGAGAATGTGGCTTCCCCAGGCCTTTTACAGCCATTGCCTATCCCTAAATATGTCTTTTCAGACATCTCTATGGACTTTGTGGGTGGTTTTCCAAAAATACAGGGCAAAGACTCTATTTTGGTGGTTGTTGACAGACTAACAAAATATGGTCATTTTATTCCCTTAGGGCATCCATATTCAGCAGAAACAGTGGCTCAGTTATTCTTAGATCACATTGTTAAACTGCATGGTTGGCCACAGACCATTGTTTCAGACAGGGATCCTGTCTTTTTAAGCCAGTTTTGGAGGGAGTTTATACGGAAGCAGGGCATCCAGTTATCTATGTCAACTACTTACCATCCTCAGTCAGATGGCCAGACTGAGGTTGTCAACAGATGTATTGAGGCATACCTGAGAAGTATGACACTGGCTTCAGAATCCAATTGGTTAAAATGGTTATCTTTGGCAGAATGGTGGTATAATTATAACTATCATACATCACTCAAAATGACCCCATTTCAAGCCCTATATGGTTATCCACCACCCATCTTTATTCCTTACATTCCTAAAGACTGTCCATTGGAAGCTATGGATCACATGTTAACTGATAGAGAAGCTATGATTCAACAACTTAAACAGTCCTTGTTAGTACCCCAGAACCGCATGAAACAAATAGCAGACAAGGGCAGGACAGAAAGGGAGTTTAAACCTGGTGATTTTGTGTTTTTGAAGCTTCATCCCTATAGACAACAGTCCCTCCGGCCTTCTAAGCATTCTAAACTTAGCCCTAAGTTCTATGGCCCCTTATTGTGGAGAAGATTGGTAAAGTGGCATATCGATTAGACCTACCTGCTGAGTCTCAAATACACCCTACTTTTCATGTTTCATTATTAAAGCTAGCTCATGGTGATTGTTCAAAGATCATACCTTTACCTCAGCAACCTCGTTTCCAATACTACCCAGCTGCTGTGATTGAGAGGAAAATGGTTAAGAAACGAAATAGAGTGGGTGTGCAGGTCTTGATTAAATGGGAGAATTTACCTATGTCTGAAGCTTCGTGGGAAGATCTGGAAGAGATGCAATTACGCTTTCCTGAATTTCATTTTTAAATTTTGGGGCAAAATTTTAATTGGGAGGGAAGTATTGATATGTGGGTTTTATAAGCCCAAGGGGCTTATTTGTAATTGTCAATAAGTAAAAGGGGGTAAAATGTAAAATGGTAGTTATAGTTAGTTAGCTCATAGGCTGTTAAATACAGTTGAGAAAGATAATGAGAAGCAGTTATGACTTGAGCTAATTCTTTGTGTTCTCTCTCTCTTTCTATCTTCTCCTCCCCTGTTCTTCTTCTCCGACCATTCACCACCGTCACACTACCCTATCACCACCATAACACCACCATTGTTATCTGTCGTAAATCCACCACATAACATCTACACACCACCTCCACCGTACACTGTTCTTTCCTACTAATGAAAACCCTAACTCGGCGGGAAACCACCACCACTAAAACCTTAACTCGGCCGGAAACCACCACCATCTCACTCCTTCCACCTCCGTTGTCGCCTTCCGCCACCTACTACCATTGTACTCCGCAACCTATGAAGTTATTAAGTTTTTTAAGTTATCTCTTTTATGTGCTTAACTTAAACAAGATTTATGGTTCATGTATTATAAGCATCATGGATTGTAAAAAAAAGTAGGCTTTATGAAAAATAAAATAAAAGAAGTGAACAATTAAATGAACCAAAGTTGTTTCACATGTGAAACATAGTTGTTACACCATATAAAAAGTTGACTTTGTTCGTTTTTGTATATTTCATTTAAATAATTTATTATTATTATTATTATTATTATTATTATTATTATTATTATTATTATTATTATTATTTGGTAATCGAATTATTTAACTTGAAATTTTGTCAGTTTTTCCTGCTCCTTTATTTAAAGATCAAAACCTTACATGTTAACACCATGGTCATTTGTTATGTTTGCTGGATAAAGTAATCAAATTGGTAACAGTGTGTGAAAAATATCGTCAACATAAAATACGATATCTAAGTAAATAATTTGTCGGATATCTATATCTCGAATTAGTTACGTATTTTTTGGATTTAGTATTTCATATAGGACTGCTTTTGAAAATATAAAATAAAAAACAAAAGTAAGAAAAGAAAGTAATCAATGTTTTAGAAATCTTCTAGAGCTGTAAACGAGCCGAGCCGAGCCCGAGCCTGAGCCTGACTGCAATGGCGGATCTTCATGCGGGCCCGACTGGGCCCTGACCCACCCAGCCTTTTCACTTCGTATTGTAAATTTTACAAAAAAATTTCGAAAAAATTCATATGTATTGAGTCCGGCCCTACCAGGTTTTACGTTCAAGATCCGTCATTGCCTGACTGGGTTCGAGCTCGGCTCATCATACTTTTACGAAGCTTGTCCTCGGCTCGAGCTCGCTTTAAAGCTTAAATAAGTCAAAACTCGACAAGAGCTCGGCTCGGCTCGAAATAATTTTAGAAAATTTTTAAAGGAGCTAAAAGCTCGGCTCGAGCTCACTTCAAAGCTTAAATAACTCAAAACTCGGTTCGAGCTCGGCTCGCCAATGTTAAATAGTAGGTATACTATATATAAAATAATTATAATATAAAATTTGTTTGGGCTCGTTTAGGCTCGCGAGCCTAAAAGGTCTTTGTATGAAAAGCTCAAGCTCAGGCTCGATAACTAAACGAGTCAAGTTTCAAGCTCGAGCTCAGACTCGTTAAAGTTTGGCTCGTCCGAGCTTTTTACGGAACCGATCCCGAGTAGCTCTCAAGACGCTGCGCATCATTTACACCCCTAAAATCTTCGATTAAGGAATACACATTGGTAATCACAAAGAATATGAAGAAGAACTTTAGAAAACTTGAGGGGATCAAAATGACATTATAGCAAAGTTTGGGGGAAGAATGGGTTACATGCCAAATATTTGAGGTTAAAGAGAAGTTAGAAAGTAATATTTAAAGAAAAATCACGTCTCTATTAATGAGATATACAACTCTCTATGGGGTTGAAATCGAGGGTTGAAAAATCTTTATATTATAAAGACAAAATTACAAAAATCATCCTTTATGTTTCATCAAAATTGCAGGTTCCAACCTTTATGTTCCATTTGCACGGAAAACAACCTTTACCTATTGATTTTACTACAGGCTCCAACCTTTGTGACTAGCTCAGTTAGTTTTCTTGGTTAAGTCCACTCACATGCAAAACATGTGAGGGTATTTTGGTCCTTTCGCCACCCCTTTATGAATTTGTTTTTTGTTTTTAATTAAACATAATGATCAGTATTTTAAAGTACTTTTAATTGTTTTTTGGTAGTAATAGGGCATGATGTATCTGCAGAAGAACCACTAACTCCTTGTTCAGAAGCAGAATTTATATAATCTCTCACCTTCAGTATTGCTACATCAGAAAGGATACATGTCTTAATCTCATTTCTAATTAATGTGGCTACTCACCTCACAAGCAACCGGCGTCATTTAACTAAAAATCGGATTTAATTTGAGGTATCAAGAAAATGGTAATTGTGATTCCGAAGATGGTTGGTAGTGGTTATATTACAATTGTTATCACTTTAAACCAAAAATTGATACTTTGTAAGATATTCAAACTTAATAATAACTGAGGCTGAATCACAACAGAACGTGATGAGAATATCAATTTCAACAAACACAATTGGTCACATTAGCAATCAAAGGTATGTTTCTAAACACTTTCACTAACCTAGCAGCTTCAACTCTGTTCACAATCAAAGGTTCTCTACGATAAAACCCTAGCCGCCACCTCCATGTTACCCATCTCCGACAGTTGCAGCGGTAAAATCGGGTGGTGGGTGGGTTAGGTAGATGGAGAAAGGGGGCGACGGTGGTTATTGGTGGTCGCAGGTGGGGGTGGACGATTGGATGGTGCTGACGATTTTTTCTAGTGGAGTTCGGAGGTGGGGTATAGGGGTCACGTAATTCGGTGGTGGTGGGTGTTGAGTAGCGGTTACAGAGGTGAGGGTCGCACCTTTGATTACGGTTGTAAGTTCAGGATGTAGGGGTGGACTCAAGGTTGGTGGTAGGGGTTGAAAATGAGATGGTTCATTTAATCTTTACAAAAAGTGAATTGTGGTGGTACAGCAGGTGGGTGTGGGTGGATTAGGTGGTGGTGATGGTGGGTGGAGCAGTAAAGATGAATGATGGTGGTAGAAAAAAGAAAGGGATGGGTGGGTTTAAATAATTGATGGTAAAAAGACAAATATACCCTCACATGACTTGCATGTGAGGGGACTTAACCAAGAAAACTAACAGAGTTAGTCACAAAGGTTGGAGCCTGTAGTAAAATCAATAGGTAAAGATTGTTTTCCTTGCAAATGGAACATAAAGGTTGGAACCTGCAATTTTGATGAAACATAAAGGTTGATTTTTGTAATTTTGTCTACTATAAAGTTAAAAAGATTCAAGGTTTTCGTACCTGATTAGTGAAACAATTGGAGAAGAGAATGGTGATCCAGTGAAGTGATAAAGGAGAGCGTTGCTAGGGTTTTGAAAAGAATCTTGTTATCCCCCAACACACACACACACACACATATATATATATATATATATATATATATATAGGGTGAGGTTCATGTACAAAGGCCATATTTCGTGAGAAGTGTGAGAAGGATTAAAAATATATATGTAGGTATCATTTTTTGAACTTAGTCATGATATATAGGATTGTTTGCCTAAAAAGACACCAAACATAACAATTAAATCCTTCCCGAAAGGGACCTCTTGCGGGAGGGATGGTTTGCGGGCTCAACATATCTTGGACGCATTTTGTGGCCAGGGGTCCCCTACCGCGCCTGGGTTGCTTAAGTCCATCACAGATGTTGTCAACCTGTGGCTTGGGGGGCTTTGCCCTTCAGAACTGGCGGAGTTCCTTGCCTCCGCTCCACTAACCCCCTTGTTGAAGCCCGACAATGGAATTAGACCTATCGCGGTTGGGACTATTTGGAGGAGATTGGTGTCGAAAGTCGCTATGCGTAAAGTGGGTAAGGAGATGGCTGCATATCTAGGGGATTTCCAATTTGGGGTTGGGGTCCCTAATGGGGCAGAAGCAGTGTTGCACAGTGCCAATAGGTTTGTCAACATGTTCCATTCTGATGGCTCCCTAGCTATGCTTACTGTTGATTTCTCCAATGCTTTTAACGTAGTTGACCGTACGGCACTTCTCAGGGAAGTTAATTATCGATGCCCATCCATTTACCCGTGGGTGCAATTCTTGTATGCCCGGCATGCCAGG